>JAREYC010000003.1:173442500-174768750 GCA_030015325.1 Cryptoblepharus egeriae | reverse complement strand
GGCCACTATCCTTGGAGGATTTTCCTATGTTTCTCGTTTGTTGCTTTGGCTCTAAACTTGAACTGCAAGAAGATGTTCTGAAAGGACAACAGGCTGTTGGATCCACCTGCAGTTCATTCTGTCCATCTTCTGAGCCAAAGGAGCTTGGCATCTGGACTGCATAAATTGACCAGCTCCAGATGCCACATTTCTATAACTGGGAATGGGTTGGCTGAGGCCCATCATTCTGCTGGTTTGGTTGACTGGAAAGTGAGTGTTGGCTTCTCTGACCATTGCACCACTGTCCTACTGTTTTCTTTGTTCTCTTTTGGTCCATTTGCTTTTTTTCCTTTCTCTGCCCTCATTAATTTATTTTATGCCTGAAATTCCATCCATCCCTTACTGCCCGCCTGGTATGTTTTTCTCTTTTAAGACTTCCCCTCCTGCATGTTCTCCCTTAAGATTTCCCAGCTTTAGGAAGGAAAAGACAGAAAGGAAAGTTGCCTTGATTTGTGACATGGATTGTCCACTTTTCCAAAGGCTTTATCAATCAATCACACATGTCTCTGCAGGGTTTTGTGTGCAGATATTCTTTGCACATCTGGAGTAATGGCAGTTCTAGCCGCAAGACCAATTCCTTGTGTGTGTATGTGTATGAGTATGTGTGCTTTTTTTGGTCTTTGAATTGCTTGCTGTGCCATAACATTTTCCTTTGGTGTCACGAACCATGACTCACAATTAATGACAAAAGGGAAAATACACAAATCTGAGAACAGCTGATGGTAGTGCTGGGAGAACATGAGGACCAAATAAAGTGCTTCCATGGGCTGCCTCCAGTCTGTGTGCCTTATGTTTGTTATGTATATACTCTTTCTTAAGTCTCTCACAGGGTTGTTGTGAGGGTATATGGGTCAAGGGAACAACATTGAAAAGGGCCCTTTCTCTGCCCTCTTTGGAGGTTAAGAATATAAGAACATAAGAAGAACCTCCACTGGATCAGGCTGAGGGCCCTGGATCATGGTACTGGTTCAGGCCAAGGACATTGTATCAAGTCAAGTGTTCTAGAGAATAAACCTAGAACCTTCTAAACACAAACCATTGTCTATGCTAATGAGATGCAACCCTCTTTGGAAAGCTTATAAGAGCATATGCTGCCCTAAGTCCTTCAGAGGAAGGTTAGGTTGGATATGCAACAAATAAGAAAGATACAGGCCTGTTAAGCCATGTTAGATCTCCTTGGAGCTGCTATCTGCTAATTTTTGGGGAATAAAAATAAAACCACAGAAGACTGCAGAAATCAGTTTTGAGAAAGAGTGGTTTTGACATAGGAAGAACTTATCCACTATGATCAGGGCTCCTTGTGGCTGCTATTTTATTTTAAAAAGAGACATCTCATCTAGTTGAAGATGGCAGGTATTTGTATTTTTCTTCCTGAATTAAGAAGAGTGGGAGTTTGTGTGAATGAGCTGGGAGATCTGTCTGCCTCATTAGTCTTGTTTTTTAAAAAGACAAATGTTTAGGTCTGGTGTTTACATTGCAGCAGCTTATGTGCATGATTATATGTGGGATTCTTCACTGCCATCTATCCCCTGCTTAGTCTGAATTTATATGTCTGTTGCGTTTTGTGAGACGGCAGTCCTGTAGTCTAAATTCTATACACATGCGGCTCAGGGAACATGAATTCCCCCAAGAAACAAAAGGGTCTGAGTGATGATGGGAAACAGAAGAAGCCAAAGAAAATCAAGCTATTTGGAATGGGGAGGATAGGAGCCAGTATTACCCACGCTAGATTCACTAATGAAGATGACGTTTTTTGGGAGCAAAACACTGCAAATGACCACGATCTTGAGCCTGATTCAGTAATGCTGTACTGGGCAAACACTGTAAAAATAAACAAGTGTCCTGTGTAATGTTAGTGGCAGTCTGTGCAAGTCTGTCTGCGTGGATCCAGTTACAGAATTATGCAAAGCACTGCCAGGATAATGGAACGATGGTGGGGGAATAAATAGTCTGATTTCATCTTTCTTCCTTTAACAGCTGGATCATTGATTGTAAGAAAGCCTGTTGCTTTGCTAGGGATAGTAGCCTATAGCTGCTTGAACCATTGCCCAGAAGTGAGAGCCACTCCAGGGATGATACACTTCTTTCTTTCTTTCTTTCTTTCTTTCTTTCTTTCTTTCTTTCTTTCTTTCTTTCTTTCTTTCTTTCTTTCTTTCTTTCTTTCTTTCTTTCTTTCTTTCTTTCTTTCTTTCTTTCTTTCTTTCTTTCTGTGAGTAACAGTCTCAACATTCCTGTAGACTATGTCCTGCTGAACTATGTGCGCAATCCAGAGTAACTACGGGGAATCCTTGCCCCAGAATAAGAACAAGTTACTCTGGATTGCAATATGAATTTCCCATAGGTTTCACTAGGTAGTGCTGTAACTACGGGTGCATGTAATGTCTCTCATGTTCTCCTGTAGTTACTCTGGATTGTACCCTCTGTCCTTGGTTACTTCCTTCTTTTTAAAAGTCACCCCACAGAATCTGAGTGTGCATAGTGCCTTGATTAAGACTATGGCTGCAATCCTAAACACACTTTCCTAGGAGTAAGAAGACCCTTTGAAAACAATGGGGCTTGCTTTTGAATAGGCATAGTTAGGATTGTGCTCTGGGGCTCTTGAGGTTCCTGAGGGTCAAACCTTTGTTGAATCATGAAGCTCACAAAGAGCCAGTCTTCATTGATCAGTCTTGCTATCCTGAATTTCTTGAAAGAAGGGTGAGATTTTAAAAATCTGCTCTTGGTCTGTGACAGTGTCTTAAAAAAATTCATGCACTCAGAACCAGGATTTCCTTGGGACAATGTGGGAACAATGCTGACCTTGCAGAACAATGCTGCCAGTGCAACCACTGATACAACAGAGGATGTTTAAATTGGTTATTTGTTCTGGGGAAGCCAGTGATGCAGAAAATGTATATAACAGCCAGACTGTTTTCCTCTGTGAAAAGAATGGAAAACATAAGAGGAATGCAGTTGATGCAGGAGTCAATGCATGCTCCATCCTTTGCACAATAACCCCACTGGTCCGGTTTTAATGACAATGTAATGTACACATATAATCAATCTGAGAGAAAGGATCCTTTTTCTGTAGGGACAACTTTGCTAATCCACCTTTTTAAAAATCTTGTCTCTATATGTATAGCTTCCTCACGGGGAAAGAAAAGTGCACAGCTTCCAAGAATGGAGCCCACTTAAAATATGATAGGAATAACCTTCCTGATGTTTGCCATTCCAGCATATGGATAGTTGAGCACTTGTGCTTTGGAGATATACTGCAAGATGGCACACGGCCTGCAAATTTTTTTAAAAAGGGGAGAAAGGCCATTTTACATTTTTTGCAGAATAGTACTGGTTCTGGAGCTTGGGAGGGTCTTCATGCTTACTGTGGTTATTATAAAAATGTTAATTAGGTGCCCATAATTTTGTGCAACTACTTTCTTTACAGCAATTAAAAGGTAATAATGGGGTGCCTGGGAGATGTATTTACTTACTAAGGTACCCAGTGCCCAACTTGAGGGCATGTGATATGCAATAAATGAGAAACCATATTTTTTTAAAAAAAGATTGGAAGAGCCACAAGGCAAGCATTGCATGTCCAGGCATCTCTACACAGGGATCTTAGGTAATAACAGGTATGGAGCAAGAGCCTTATATCAGAGCTGGAAGAGACAGCAGTGGGCTAGATGGACCAACAGTCTGATGCATTATGAGACAGCATTATAGTATATTCATGAATATATATATTATTCTGAATGTATAACTGAGTGTTTCCGGCACTGCCTGTCTCATTCTTGACCCATCTGTTTTTCCTTTATTTCTTTTTATTTCTAGAAGCAACAGAGCCTCTAACCAGGAATCATGTCAGTGAAACTAACATTTGTGTCCCCTTCTGGTGGAGGAAGAATCAACAGGAGCTGCTCCTTTGCTGGATTCAGCAACTCTCACAGCCGAAAGTTAGCGTAAGTTGCAGTTGACTATCAACCACAAATTCCTGCCCACCTTCCATTCCTCAAACTGATTTAGGGGGAAACCACACAAGACATTGAAGTGCCATGATCAAATTGCTTGTCTAATAAGTAAGCAGCATTTTTTAGTCCTCCCCGACTTGAACCGATAGCACTGGGGGAGTTGGGTTCATGCATCCTTCTATACCATGTTTTTAATGACAGTTTCCATCTGACACTTTTAGCCCTTTAAGAAGAAACCTATAGGTATGCAAACTTACTCTATACACTTATTTAACAATCTAAATTAATAGTCACTCAATGGGTTGGTTAGAAACATAAGAGTTCCTGAGGAATGCTTCACTTGTTCCTAAAGCATGGCACTGGGTCGCTGTTATACTTTCCCTTTGCCTTTAAATTCTATGACTCTCTTGTATCTTCTCATACATTAGTTTTTCCATGGCAGCAAAGAGGTGATGGCATAGCTTAGTGGTACTTAAGCATTTAGCCTAGGACCCTTTTCAAACTTAAAAACTGTACTTTAAAAAACCTTCAAACTTATGGCTGGGATCCCCTGTCAAACTTACTGGAATAAGTACTCCAAACTACCCATTGTGTTCAATGAGACTTACTCCCATGAAAGCCCAATTCCAGATTCCAAAATGGTGGATCGCACCCTTTTGCGACCCCCAAGGGGGTCACAACCCCCACTTTGAATCCCACTGGCAAAGCTGGAAGGCGGTGTTACAGTCAGTCTTGGAGGGAGTCTGACTGTGGCACGTAAGGGACCCCTTCCCTTTGGAGCCATCCCAGGTGTGGGAGCAAAATGGAGTTTTGTAAAGAGACAGGAGTGCCACATGACTGCCACCAAAACCAGCAACCTTGCACTGCCTCGACTTTCACTCAGCAACACCTAGCACTACAAAAGCAGTGATGTGGCATCACTGTGCCGAGTTTCCCTGCTAACTCCACTTCTTTCACTGCTGAAAACTTGCAGAATGGTGATGTCATGCCAAGCTTTTTTGTAGTACTAGATGTTATGGGAGGAGGAGTAAGGCAGGAAACACGGGGCTGCTGTTTTTGGCCATCTCCCATCGTTCCAATGGAAGAAACAGAACCATTGAGAGTATTAAGGCTATTCTGAAATACTTTCAGACTAACTACTCAGCCTGATGCATGAATGCTCAGAAGTTGGTTAAAGAAGTCTTCACAAGTTTGCAACCTTAGTCTGTTAAACTCTTGGGATGAAAAACAGCATGTACGGCATTGTTAACACTGTCAACCCAGTCCTGTTAACATATTTATACCAGGTCTATAAAAGCTTATAGAAAATAAGCTTTTACAAGGTATTATATATCAGGTATAAAAAAATCTTATTCTATAAAAGCTTATTCGGTGTAGTGATCATCCCATGTGAAAAATCACAGCAGAGAACATGAAAGCAATTTTGTTCATAACCTCTTTGTTATAGCAAAAATAAAAATATAAAATACAAGAGCACTTTCTCTGTATTCACCAGTCCTCTTATGTTCTGGACTAGTTCCTTTGATTTAAAAACAGTTTCTGCTAACATTTTTTTGAACTGCTCTAAGTGATTGGGTGGAGTGGGGAGGGAAAGTTGCTGCTCATCATGGGCACCATTTAATAGGGTTTCCAGCCACTTGCTCCAAAACATGGTATATCTGTTACAGTTGCAGCTACCAGGATTCTTCTGGGACAGGAGTTGACTCCCAGGCTGGACTAGGAAAATTTGGCATGTTTGCCCTTTTCCTGCTCCCCACTTTTGATGGATTAGGAGCTGAATAGGAAAAGCTTTTGGTAGAGCATTCCTACTGCCACTGGCTCAGAAAAAGGAAGGCCATTCAGGTAAAAAAAGTTTTTTTTTTTTACTGGACAAACTTTAAATCCCAAGGGTTTGTATGAAAATCCTTCACAGTAGCATGTGTCTTCAGAACAATAAATGTGAAAATCCACTTCAAGTAACTAGGGTCAAGGCAAACCAGTGGTTAAAACAGAAACAATTTTTATTAGAAGTTTAAAGAACAACAGAAAAAGAAAAGTGGATCAGAAGCGAAGGATAGGAGGATATCGCACAGTGGTCTAAAATTAAACAGAAACTTACAGCCAAATCCAGAGTAACTATGTGAGCACGTAAGAGACATTACATGCCCCCGTAGTTACTGTACCACCTAGTGAAAACCTATGGGAAATTCATATTGTAATCCAGAGCAAATTGTTCTTACACCGGAGCAAGGACTCCCCACAGTTACTCTGGATTTCATCCTTAGGCTGCAATCCTAAAGACACTTTCCTGGGAGTAAGACCCATTGAACACAGTGGGGCTTACTTTTGAGTAGACATGGTTAGGATTGTGCTGTATGTCTGCAATCCTAACCATGTCTACTCAGTGGGTCAGTGGGTCTTACTCATAGGAAAGTGTGTTTAGGATTGCAGCCTTGGATGTGTTCAAGCGAAACCTTTTCCTTGCCTGCATCACCTGAATGAATCTCCAGCTATTTTCACTCGTTGTTCCTCAAGTGGGTGCTCCTTTCTGCGGCCATTGGAGTGAGTTCTTAGGGAACTACAAAGATTCTGTGTTTTGGTGTGTCTACTCAGAAGTAAGTCACATTGAGTTTAATGTAACTTATTTCCAGGTAAATGTGTATAGCATTGAATTTCATTCTGTATGCATACTAAATTCGAAGTAACTGAATGCCAGCGTGATTTTCAAGAAAACAGACTTAGATTGTAAGCACAGAGCATGTCGTAGTAGTTTGTCAAGGTATCCCCTCCTGCCAGAAGTGAGAAACTATTTAAACAAAAATAGACCTGAAATAAATCTGCAGTTTCTGAAATCTCTTTAGATAATTAGTATAAATGATCCGGCTTCAGGACTGTGACTTGAATGCTTTCATTCAGTGGCTTAGCTACTGAGACATTAAAAAATGGTTATGGACATTCAAACCAATCATATGAAGCTGCCTTACGCTGGGTCAAACCATGAATCCATTTATTCATTACTGTCTATATTGACTGGCAGCAGCTATCTAGGATATCAGAGAGCTCTACTTGAAGATATCAGAGATTGAACCCAGTATGACACATCCTGCTGTTGAGTTACAGCCTCTCCCATTTCAAAACCCATACAATATTACATGATACAACTACTGACAAGGCATTTAAATGATATGCTGGTAGATGTAGCCCTGCAAAGAGGGGGGCAAAAGAAATCAAGCAGTAAATTGAATAAACAGATTGGAGTTGATGTTCTTAGTGGGAGTTCTTTTAGGAAAAGATGGGACCAGGAAAAGGAGTCCGACAGCTGTTTCTAGGACCAAAGCACCTCCAGCAGAACAAGAATGCTCTAAAGAAGTGAGTTTACATTTCCCTGAAGGTTATTCAGTTACTTTCAGCTGTAAAATATTTTGAAAAAAACAATCAGATCTTTATGTTCTGGAGGGGGGGGGGAATACAGCAATTGCAACATTCAAGTACCATGTAGCTAAGAAAGCATCTTGATTTGCAAGAGAATTAGGCTTCAGTTCTTCCAGAAAGCAGATGTTACAAAAGCAGATGCTTTCAGGCAATGTTTGTTGTAAGAATATCAAGCTCAGTAAATTTTGAGTCTGAATTCCTTGTAGGATGAAGGTCTCAATCCTACACAGTCCTATGTATGGTGCATGCACTTGAAAATCAATAAACTGTGCTTGCTGCTATATTGGTTTGTGACCACTGGCTTTTACTTCTTGATTTTCCTCTGCCTAAGGTGACTTTGGAGAGCCAGGATGGTGTAGTGGTTAGGGAGTGGGACTGAGACATCCAGATTCAAATCCCTCCTTAGCCATGAAGTTTCTTGGGTGACTTTCAGTCATTCGCTTTCAGTCTCACCTATCTCACAGGGTTGTTGTGAGGGCAGCAGGAGAAGAGAACTAAAGCTCTCCTAACCATGTCAGGTTGACCATGTCTATGCCCCATTTTGTTCAATGGGTCTTACTCCCAGAACAGTGTCTTTAGGATTGCAGCCATGATGTGGTAGGCATTCCATGTTAGATAGCTTGGATTTAGCTGTCATTGACATGTGACAGGGACTTCATGGTTGAAGGGCTTAGATTTTGGGAGTCACTCTAATGGCAGCTTTGGAAAAAGTGTAAGATTTGGATTGGAGTTGTAAAAAAAGAATAAATGTCAAATCCCCTTTTCTTACATTGTAGCCCCAATTCAAATTATCTCACCCAATGACAGCTTAAAAAAAAAACGGTGTTAGGAGTTCAAATCACATCTATTTCTGCCCTTTTGGAAGAAATTGTCCAGATTGTCAAGGCATAGTCTGAGCACATATGGATGCTAAGTACCTTCTTGAAGCTAAGTAAGAGCCCAATCCTGTGCATGTCTACTCAGAAATAAGTGCCATTAGAGCCAATTAGGCTTAATCGCATATAAGTGTGGATAAAGATTGTAACCTTAGTCTAGTTCTTCCAAGTGGCTGGATGGACACTTACAGCACAATCCTAATCATGTCTACTCAAAAGTAAGGCTCATTGTGTTCAATGGGTAGTATTAGCATACATCAGTCTCAAAGACTATGGTATCATGCTCGACGCTTTATGTGAAGAACGAAGGCCTGGGTAGATTAATATGGAGGAGAGGCTGTTACCCAAGCAGCAAATCCCCCCTTTCCACGCCACTGAAATAGTCCAATGGAACGGCAGAGCCAATACGATTGGTTCCAGCTGCGTCGCAGAGCTGGGCTAAGGATAGGAGCTCACACTGTCTTGTGGGGACCTGGGACTCGGACCCTGGCCTTCTGGTTAACAAGCACAGTGTCTTAACCAGTTGCGCCACCCACAGCCCACAGTGGGTGTTCAGTGGGTCTTACTCTCCAAAAAAGTGTCTTTAGGATTGCAGCCTAAGAATACCATGCACACTGTCTTGAGTTCTACAGTGGAATAAATAAGTCAGTAATCATTTTGTGCCTCAAATCTGATAACGTGCCTGGATTTCCATACAGAAAAGGCATATTTATTTATTTAATTTAATTTAACTTAATTTATATCCCGCCTTTCCTCACCTGCAAGAGGGAGCCCAAGGCGGCTAACAACGATCAGAATAAAACACCATTAAAATTATCATAAATAAAGATTAAAACATAATTAAAATACAATTAAAATACAATTAGATTAAAATACAATAAGAACAATAAAAACAGACTAAAAACGTTAGTTAAAAACAATATAAAAATAGAACAATAAAACTGCCCCCCAACCTCTGCCCCATTTAAAAAGCTTTTTTTTAAAATAAAAGGTTTTAAGTCTCCGCCTGAAGTTCTGTATTGAGGGAGCTTTCCTCAGTTCTAAGGGGAGGGAGTTCCAAAGCCGGGGTGCCACTGCTGAGAAGGCCCTATCTCTGGCCGCCACACCTCTCACATCTTAGTGGCGGTACAGTCAGAAGGGCCCCCTCAGATCACCTAAAGTGACGGGTCAGATTGTACAGAAGAAGGCGGTCCCTCAGATACCCTGGACCCGAGCCATTTAGGGCTTTAAAGGTCAGGACCAGCACTTTGAATTCAGCCCGGAAACGATTGGGCAGCCAGTGTAGTCGCTGAAACAGCAGCCCAACAGAGTCGAACTGATGAGCCCCAGCAACCATACAGGCTGCCGCATTCTGGACTAATTGCAGCTTCCGGACCATCTTCAGAGGCAGCCCCACGTAGAGCGCGTTACAATAATCTAGTCTCGATGTCACTAGGGCATGGGTCACCGTGGCCAGATCTGAACGACTCAGGTATGGTTGCAGCTGGCGGATCAGCCGAAGCTGAGCAAAGGCTCCCCTGGCCACAGCCGCCACCTGGGACTCCAGGAGCAGCTGCGAATCCAGGAGAACCCCCAAGCTGCGAACCTGCTCCTTCAGAGGGAGTGCAACCCCTTCCAGAACAGGATGATATTCCAATACCCGAGTCGAGGACTTCCAGACCAGGAGAACCTCTGTCTTATCAGGATTTAATCTCAGCTTGTTCACCCTCATCCAGTCCCCCACTGCCTCCAGACAACGATTCAGGACTTCAACCGCCTCCTTGGACTCAGGAGGAAAGGAGAGATAGAGCTGGGTGTCATCGGCATACTGATGACACCTCACTCCAAACCTCCGGGTGACCTCTCCCAGCGGCTTCATGTAGATGTTAAATAGCATGGGGGATAGAATGGAACCTTGCGGCACCCTGCACCGAAGAGGCCAGGATGCCGAACAAGCATCCCCCAGCACTACCTTCTGGGACCGGTCAGCTAGGAAGGAGCGGAACCACTGCAAAACAGTGCCTCCAATCCGGCCAACCGACCAAGAAGGACACCATGATCGATGGTGTCAAAGGCCACTGAGAGGTCCAGCAGGACCAACAGGGATGCACTCCCCCTGTCCATTCCCTGGCGTAGGTCATCCACCAAGGCAACCAAGGCAGTCTTTGTCCCAAACCCCGGCCTGAAACCAGATTGGAAGGGATCCAGATAATCAGCTTCATCCAGGACCCTCTAAAGCTGGGACGCTACCACCCGCTCGATCACTTTGCCCAGAATGGGATGTTTGAAACTGGCTGATAATTGTTTAAGTTTTTAGGGTCCAGGGAGGGTTTCTTCAGGAGGGGGCAAACCACTGCCTGCTTTAATGAAGGCGGCAACACCCCCTCCCTCAGAGAGAAGTTCACCACTCTCCCTGTCCATTCGGCCAGTCCATCCCGGGCCAATCTGATTAGCCAGTCTGGGCAAGGGTGCAGCGGGCAATTAGATGGTCTCACACTACAGAGAATCTTGTCCACATCCTCAGGTTCTACAAGCTGAAAAGAATCCCAAAAGATGGACAAGACAGGTGCCCTGGGGACATCGTTGGATGTTGTTAAAGTAGCGTCCAAGTCATGCCGGATCTGACCGACCTAGTCCGGAAAGTGTTGAGCGAACTCGCCACAGCGATCCTCCATGTGCTCTACCACGTCAGTGAGGGGGCCCAGATGGAGTAGGCCCCGGACCACACGGAATAACTCCACTGGACGATTCTCTGCAGATGCGATGGTGGTAGCAAAGTATTCTTTTTTAGCCACCACCGCCGCCGCAGAGTAGGCTCGCCAGTGAGCCCTGGCCTCTGCCCTATCAGAAACGACACGAGTCTTTCGCCACCGTTGCTCTAAGTGTCAACTCTGCTGTTTCAAAGCCCGCAGCTCCCCAGAAAACCAAGGGAGAGAGATAAATTATATAACTTCTTGTCATTTATGTTAATGCTAGTAAACCTCAAAGGTGATATTGGTGAGTTTGAATACCAGGAGTAGGAATAGAGTAGGAAAATCAGAAATCTGGTGAAAGGTGATAATAAACTCCAACACATTCTTGGAGATTGCCAATTGTATGGAACATATATTTCAATTGTTGCATATAACAGAAACTGCAAGCCTGAACAGTGTCATTGAAATAAATTGATTTGCTTCTGGGCAGACATGGATAGGCTTGGGTTGTCCTTCATTTCTATCAGGTGTGCTTACTACAGCATACAGGAAGTTCTGGTTGATTACAATAAGAGGAGACTGGCTTGGTAGAAAAATACACCTAGACTGAGAGCCTGCAAAGTAAATGTCAGGTCAAAGGAGGGAGTTTAGAAAGCCAAGTACAAAAGTACTCTGGGAATATATACGGTAATAGGAAAAAAAAGAAAGGGAGGAATTCAGCCAGGAATCTATCAGAAAGAGACAGCTTTCAAAGAAGTCCTGGGGTTGCATTTACTCATCTTACTATAGGTAGGTGAGCAATCCTCAGTAGCCCAATTGTTCTTTGTGTTTGCATAGCAAATGTTGTAAAAGACATTTGCTGAATTTTGCCTTTTAATCCAAGTGGGACTTCGAATGGCTTTTAAATTAATGTAACTTGTTCAGTCCTGTGTTTTTAAAAGAGGAAAAAAAGTAAGTTGATTTAGCAGGGAAGACAAAAGTTTAAAGAACTTGCCTTTTGATCTTCTGAAGACAGAAGTTGGATGAGTAAGTGTTTAAACAAAGCCAGAGAAGAAAAGTAGTGAGCTTCTTTTGGGTTTAAAGTGAAACCTCTAGGTGGTTAAGCAAGTTTTATATTGTCTAAGAAGAAAAATCTCTGTGAATGTCCAGTATTTAAAGCTAATCCTCTTGTGGTTAACTGCATGTAGGGCCTATTGATTCCAGTGGATTTTACTCCCAAGTAAGTGTGAATGATACTGTTTTCGAAGGAGAGACCCAGTGTAGTGTAGCAGTTTTGAGTGTTGAATTAAGATGAGAGATCTGAATTTGGGTTCCTATGTTTGGTGATTATGGTTCAGTCATTCTCAGCCTACTAGGTCATAATCTTTGCAAGAGCCCTGTAAGGGCTTCCCTCTAATGTGATTTCCCAAATTGTAGATGGGGGTAATGAGGAAGGATGGTTTACAATAATTGAGTCATACCTAGGTTGTCCTTGTGAGCTTGTGGAAGAGATGAGAGTTTGAACCAGGCACCTCCTGGGTCATAACTTTAGCTCTATGCCAGTGGTTCCCAAACTTGCCACTGTTACAGGGGTTCAGGTTCCCCTCTTGCAGCATGAGATTTTGTGTGATCTCTGCCTGGTGAGCTGGGACAAAGAGGTTGTGTGGCTCCCACATGAATGACTTGCACTGGCCCCATGTAGTCCTAGTACCTCCATCTGAAATCTAAATGAAAATAAATGTGCATCGAGTTGAGCTCTTGATGTACTCTTGGTCTTTGCTGGCAAAAACTAGTATGCGTAGACTAACTGCTTAGTGTCTGATCGGAGAAACATAAATCCAAATTTATATCAGGAACATGGATGCCCAGGGACCACCTTTCTTCTTTCATATTCCCTTATAAATTTTTGCTGTCTTGTGATTCATGTGTACCATGAATCAAAAACCATGTGATTCATGGTTTTTAACTTTTATTTTGCAGGTGTATAAGTTTGAAAGGAAGTCACCACAGGTTGCTTTAGGCAAGAAGGATGGGGTGAAAAATCAAATGGGAAATGTTCACATGATGTGCCTCATGGGGTTGAGGTCTCTGACAGAGGATCTGGCTGTACGAAGAACTATGGGTAGCATTTGCATCCTGTTTTTTGAACAGCATTTCTTGTACTTAATAGGTACACATAAGATTGTACTACTATTGTGTATGTGGTAGAGGTAAAAGGGAGGTCTTTGCAATAGAGTCATATTGGCCATACTGCCACACCAACTCTGGCTCAAAGTTGGAAAAGGCTTCTCTCTTGCTGCCAATTGGTTACTCTTCATTGCTTCTTCAACACCTCAAGTCCCCAGTGTTGACATCTGTGAAAGCTTTATTTTGTGTACAGCAGTGTTCACAGTCATGAGACTGAGGTAACACTTTAAGGTAACAAGTACCTGAGCCACAACGCTGCGATTCTGTATAAGCTTACCATGTTTGAGTGTAAGGTCCTTTGAACCTGGTAGGACTGACAGCATAATCCTACACTTATCTGCTCAGAAGCAAGTCCCAGTGTGCTTAACTTCTTGGAAAGTGCATAAAAATGTGATAGCATTACCATTTCTGAGTAAGTATATAAAGGACCATATTTTAGAATTTGCCTAGTATTTCTTAATTGGTTGGTGTTGCTCATGGGTGGTGATTCCAAGTCTCTTAGCATTCTTGTTCAGTTTTTTTGTTGTTGCTACTTTTACAGAACGTCTCTGAGTAAAGGCTCTACAAGGTCCAAAATGTCAGTGAAATCTGCCAAGATGTATCCCTCTCTTCAGAAAGGGGCTGTCATCTGGGACCCCAAGCCAGATCAAGTGAAGAAAGTCTTTGAGGCTTTGAAGAAGGGACTACAGTAAGTACAATTCACTTTTTCAGCCCTCCACATTCCCAAATCTTTCTAATAAATGTATTTTAAAAACATTTTAACCCCATTTTCCAGGACCTAGTGGTCTAAAGATGGATAACGCAATGAAATAAAAAGGCGCTGAATGAAACTGAATTTTGACAATTAAAAGCATTGTAGAAGAATAAGGTCTTTGCAGTTCACCTACACACAGATGGGCTTTAAGATGGTCTTTATTAGATCATAGGAAACATGGCGTATTTGTAATATATGCTTTATTTAGTAGTAGCAGAAAGAATATTTATACTGATTTTCAACAACAAATAATTCACAAAGTGATTATAGATAAATAGTTCTGGAAAAGCTGCTGATGGACCAGCAGTGAGAAAACTCAATGTTGTCATGAATAGGCACAACTACTCAATACCAGAGTCACCAAACAGTCAAACTCTGAACCCCCTATTAAGTCCATACGCATTGCCTATTTTTACAAAACTGTCTATAATCTTGGGGTTCAGTGAAGTTGCCCTTTTATGCAGGTCACAGCCCAGGTGCTTACAATAGCCTCTGCCTGGTGTGTGTTCTGCGACCTTAACTATACCTAGACAGGGTTCAAAGCATGCAGTTTTGCCTCCCTCCAAGCAGTAGTCCCCCCGCCCTTTGGAGCCATTCTGGGAGTAAAATAAAATTTATTTTATTTATTAGGTTTGTGCTCCGCTTTTCTCCCCAAAGTGCACCCAAGGTGACTAACGTTCAATAAAAGACATAGTAAAGTACAATTAAAAACAGTAAAATATGATTCAAAAAATTAAATTTAGAGTACAGTCCTAACCATGTATACTCAAAAGTAAGCCTCTTTGAGATTGCAGCCACAATTTAATACAATTAAAATTTGTATTTGTAATATAGAATTGTAAAAATAGTAATAGTAATTATAAAATAGTAAAAAACTAATTGTAAAATAGAATACAATTCTAGCTGTATTAGTATAAAATGTATAGTATAAAATTTGTACAGTATAAAATGTTATGCCGTGAGCAGTAAAAATATCAAGAAAAAGACAGTTTAAAAGGCAGCTGTTATGAGGCTTCAAAGGCTCTTTTAAATGAAACAGTCTTTAGGATTGTTTTAAATGAATTAAAATGTCATGCTTTGCACCGCTCTAGCTGTGCCACTGTTTGTGGCTGATAGCAGAAGTTGCTTGCATAGTTGTATTTTAGGATAACTGGGCAAGAGATGTTTCCTGTGGCGGTGGGGTGTCAAGACCCTCTCCAAGCGATATAGATGGGCTGCATCCAATTATCTGGATTTTATTTTTGTTAGTGTCCATTCTGATAAAGGGTATTGTGTAGCTTAGAGCACAATCCTAATCATGTGTACTCAAAGGTTAGCCCCATTGTCTTCAATGGATCTTACTCCCAGGAAAGTGTCTTTAGGATTGCAGCCTTAAAGACTTCTATATAGGCTCCATCTAATGACAGGAACGTGGCTAATAGCGGTCCATATCAATTTGAGCAAGCATCTTCTACCCATTAGTATCCACTGGGGAAATGATTTTAATATATTTTTAAAAAATTTAACAGTCCTTGTGAATTTTTTTTCTAGCAACCAAATGGTTCCCTGTGTTTGAGTTTCAAAAAAAGTATTGATCACAGATTGGGAATTGGTGCTCCAGTCAATTGGTGATGGGGGGAGTTGACTTGATGCATGTCAAGATCTAAAAACACCACAGATATGTTTTTAGTTTTTTGAAATGTGTTCTGGGTTAGTAAATTCTCTATCCTAAAACACTACTTGCTTCATCCACCTTTGGCTTTGGGTTTTACAGTAAGCAGATAAGTACGTTTTCTGGATCCTGCTTTTTAGGACCTTAAGTGAGTGCAAAAATATTTAAAATAGCCTTGGAGACCGTTGAACTGACTTACTGGCAAGTGATCAAGCGGCTGGGGTTTGAAGGAATGGTGTGACTTGGGTGGGATTGGCTAGGAAAAAATACCCCGAAAAGTAATTCTGAAAAGGCTCGGGCTGCTTAACATAAACACAGTGACTTGTTTAGGTTCTGCATCTTGTAAAGCATCACTGACAACATCCTTTTTAAATACAAGAGAAGAAAATTGAGTTATTTATGTCTGGTCTGAATTAGCTTGCAGAGTTAGAGGAATGTGAACCTACAAGGTTTGCCCTCTGGGAACTAGCATGAAGTTGGAATCTGTAGCTGTTCCTTGAGCTGCTTTGGTCCCACAGTGCCCAATAGGAGCTAAGGGAACAGAACCATGTAGGATCAGGTTTCATAGTAAGGTAGAAAGAAAACATCTTACCCAGTTTTCCTTTTTGCAACTTCAGTTTTTCTTTTGAGCTGCCAATTGAAACTGTTGAGGACTATCCCTTCCAATTTCTCTTTTCTCTCATCATCCTGAAGACAAATATTAGAAGTTAAGTTTCAAGCACACGATGAAAAGGGGGTTGTGTGTGTATGGGGAGATGACAACAGGGAGTGGGTGCCACATGAAGTGAAAGCCATGGTAGGGTTAAGGTGGCCCAATATTGTGAAGCTGCAACCTGTGCCATTCATTGACTGGGGTACGTGTATACCCAACGGTACTTGCCAGGATCTTTAGAGTACTTGAAAAAGCATTGAATAATTTTGGAAAAAAGCAGGTCTGTATTAGAATGCAGTTGAGGTGAGAGATGAGATGCTATAGAGCAGTGATTTTCAACCTGTTATCATCTCACGGCTCTCTAACAAGGCACTGAAATTGTCAAGGCACACCATCAGTTGTTTTTACCATTGACAAGGCACACCATGCTACTCAAACCCCCAATTTTCATGTTAAGAAATGACTCCCCAAACTCCCACGGCACACCTGAGTACTATCTGTGGCACACCAGTGTTGAAAAAAGTGCCATGGCACACCGGTTGAAAATCACTGCTATAGAGGGATGATTTTTTTTTTACTGAAGAAAGTTATGTCGTACATCTGCAAGCGATGGCTGCAGGCTTTTACGAGTGTAGTATAGTGTTTAACCATATGAAAGCAATATATGTGAATGTTTTTAGCTTTTATTTTTGTTGTGTCCTACATCTAGGGTGTCCTCCATTTGGGGAGGGAGGGCTGTCCTCTTTAGCAGTTTTGACATCTTGTCGCCCTGAGTATAGGGGAGTATTGAAAAGCATTTCACCAGCTGTCTGAGTCATCACAGTTAATTCTACTATCTCATTCGGCTGTGTTTATAAAATACGCTGGAGGGAAAATGGCTTATATGGAAGGAATATGCAGAAAAGTATAAAAAATAAGTAAAGCAAAAAAGTACCTACTTTTAAAACATCAGTGCATCTTCCAATTCCTGCTAGCTCAATGTATATCTGGACTCGGAGATATGTGTTGTTCAAGGGGACTATCCTCATATGGGCTGGTGATATGAAGTGCATTTCATCTCTGTTCCTCCCATAAACCAAAACTATGGAAAATGTCTTTTTCATTATCTTCTATCATAACTAACAAATCATGACTGACAAATATTTTAAGTCATTCTATTAAGGATTGTGGTTGTACTGTGGGTGGCACAAGTGGCTAAGACACAGTGCCTCTTAACCAGCAGGCCAGGGTTCGAGACCCAGGTTGGTCCCACAAGACAGGGTGAGCTCCTGACCTTAGCCCAGCTCTGCGACGCCAGCTGGATCCAATTGTATTGGCTCTGCTTTTCCATTGGACTAATTCAGTGGCATGGAGAGGAGGGATTTGCTGCTTGGGTAACAGCCTATCCTCCATAACAGTCCAACCCAGGCTTTCGTGCTTTGCATGCAGCGTATGCAGTGCTGAGCACAATACCATAGTCTTTCAAGACTGACGGAGGCCTGCTGTACTTTTGCTGAAAACATTTAAGTGTGCTTCAGGTAAGTGAACTTGCTTAGAGTTAAGGGAAGTGTCTTCATAAGTGTCTTGGAGCACAATCCTAACATGTCTGCTCAAAAGTAAGACCCATTGTGTTCAATGGGTCTTACTCCCAGGAAAGTGTCTTTTGGATTGCAGTATTATACACACGCTTTGAGAACTCTTTTTTTGGATGCCACCAAATGCTTTCATTGGCTTAATCTCATCTTCCTCTAGTGAGTACCTGGAAATGCATCAGGCAGAGTTGGACTACTTGTCAGAATGCCACAAAGATACAAGACGAAATTCCAGGCTGGTAAGAAACTTTTCGTTCTGTAAATAAATGTAATGAGGATCTGTGATGCAGTTTAAAAGAAATTCTGTTTATTTCAGCATATTCTTAAACATATGTGTTGAAATCAGTGGGATTTTTTGTGTTTAGTTTTGGCAAAGTGTCTTGTAAGCAGCTTTGATCCAGAATATGTGCATTATTGCAAGACACATAACGCTAAGCATTTTAGTACGTAACCAAATGTGTTAGATTATTCCCAGTTGAATGGCAGCAATACAGGGAAACAATGTAAATCTGTACTAAGTCTGTCGTATGTCTATTTCAGGCTTTCTACTATGATTTGGATAAGGTAAGAAACACATTTGTAGCTGATCCTGTTCAACAAGTAGCAAAACTATAATAAACTTAGGGCACAATCCAGAATTAGGGCAGAGAGGAGTGCCTTAGCTGGGTTGCTTCAACTATTCTGAATCCAGAGCAGAAAGTTATGCTGGATCCAGAGAGTCAGGAAGCCTGGGCTGCCCTAACTGTTCCAGAGCATGCTCAGTAGGCACCAAGTCAATGGCACCTGGGGAAGGCTTGCTCCTGAGGAGGCCCCCTCAGATCACACTGAACAAGGAACAGCTGTGGTTCCTACATTATAGGGAAGCCCAGATGTTCCTGACAACCAGTAACAGCTGCTGCATGAGTCTCCAGTACAGCTATACCTCTACTGGAGGGTGGATGCAAGGGGATTGCTTGGAGTGGCCTGCTGTATCCCCAGGTTAGTGGCTGCCATAGTTGTGCCATATCCTGAGGTTGAGAGGCAGGGGTTGCAGCTCGGCTAGCCAAGAACTCAGATTTTTGGTCAACACTGCCATTCTTACACTTGCCTTCTCATGGACCCTATGGGTCTACTCATTATTATACCTGCTCCTGAGGTGGTATAACTCTGAGGAGCTGGAAGAGGGAATTTCTGCCTGGGAAACGGGCTCCGGATAGAGAGTAACTGCTCTGCCATAGGCAATGCTAAACATGCCCTCAACATGCCTCTCCTGAGCTGCCTAGGCTGCCCCAGTTAGGGCAGAGCAGGTCCACCTGTCTTGGAGAAGCCTATGTTGCCTTTCTCTGCCCCAAGTCTTTTCCAGAATAACTAGGGTGGAGCATTTGCAGTTGGGTAGGGTAACCCAAGTGCACTTCTGGATTGTGCCCTAAGCCAGCTGCAGTTCCTGTTGAGTAGTAATCTGGCTTGATGATTACATTTTCCATCCTATCCATGACCTTTGCCTAAGAAAATGTGGTAAAATTACATAATATATTACAAAATGATAGGTTCACTTTTATTATGTAATTTATCAGTGTAGTGAAGATGTACGGTAAGAGTACATCAAGACAGGGTGTACTGCAAGACAGGGTGAACTCCTGCCCTTAGCCAAACTCCTGCCAATCTAGCAATTTGGAAGATTGCTACTTCCTACTTGTATACCTACAAGTAGATAAATAGATACCACCTCCTTGGTGGGAAGGTAACTGTGTTCCATATACCTCAGCATATAGTCATGCTGGCCACATGACCATGGAAGCGTCCAACGCTGGCTCTTTGGCCTAGAATGGGGATGAGCACCACACCCTAGAGTCGGACATTACTGGCAGTACAACCTGCACGGGACACCTAAAAAGTCCTGAAACAATAAGTGTACATTCTTAGTTTCATATGCATGTAATTAATCTTTTTGCTCTTTCGTATGCATGTAATTAATCTTTGCTCAAACCAGCACCAGGGATATCACTGATATAAGTCCATGTTGATCCATGAAGACAAATTCTATCCAGGAAGGGGTCTGGATTCAGCAGCTGCTGCTCAAGCCTAACCTTTCCCATGTTTGATCTGCCCCTATTGCCATCCCATAGCCACTGCCCCATTCCACTGCTTCCTGCCTCTTCCCGGACCCTGCACAGCTCTACCTGAAGCTGTGGGTGTCGTGCATGTGTCACTCTATAGACCTGGCTGATCTCCAGTTCTGATAGCATCCAAGATTTAATGTGAGTCATGTTTGTGACAGCTATAAAACACATTGTATAAATCAGTGGAATGTGCATTTAAGATTGTCCCCCTAACTTGGGTATATCTAGTCTTTTGTATGTTAACACTAGTTGGTTACAGGCTTTTGTGGATAATGTTACAGCTAAGCAATATGATATTTATTCTGCATGAGTAACTTTTCATACATTCTTTCTTCTTTTTAAAAGCAAATCCGATCTGTTGAAAGATACATAAGAAAACTGGAGTTTCATATTAGTAAGGTAAGGGTAGAAGTTCTCTTATTTGGTATAAATAAATCTCAACAGAATATCTTTTTTTAAAAGTGTGGCTTTTTTGGGTGCTTTCTGAAAACTAACCAGTTTGTTTGCAAAAGAAGGATTGGTTTTCTCCCCCAGTGGATTCATTCACAGTGATTACTGAGCCCATGTCCTGCCTGAAGAACCAGTTTTTCTGCCCTGCCAGCATAATTGAGGAAAAAAACTGCTGGAGAGGAAGGAAGAAGCCACAGCCTTTAATTCCGTGGCAGCTAGAAGGCCACAGACCACCTGCCTGTCGCTGTCTGGTGCCTGAAGGTTCCAGGAGTTACAGAAATAACTTTTCTGTGTACAGGATGGGTTTGTCTTCATGACACATAGTTTGAATCAAAAATAACAAAATGGACAGTATCCTGCCCATAATAGCTGATACCAAAGTATCTTCCCCTACAGCCCAGTTGACAGCAGAAATCACGTCTGTTATATCCTGGATTTGAATGAGTGAATTTCCATTTTGTGTTTACTGAATACAGGTGTAACCTATTTATATGAGATTTTGTCTCAAAGTGAATGAGGTTGGCTCTTTAAATGTCTCTTTAGCAGTTAATGATTAGAAACAGCTCGTTCACTTTGGTAAAGAGGCAGGCAATAAATTTTCCACTCTGTGTCTGCATGATGATCAGGTTTTAAGCTAGGACCCCTAGGTCAGTGTAGGGCAACCTTTTGTGCTCCCAAGTGCCAACTCAGCATCGGTGCCCACTGTGTGTGCTGATGCCCACCGTGCATGCCCGGAACTCTGAGCATGTACAGTGAGTGGGCCAGTAACCCACTGAGCATGCCCAGTATTCTGGGCATACGCAGTAGGCACCACTGCATTCAGTTTGGCTCAGAGCCAAAGAGGAACACCTGCTGAGCCAAACTGATGGGGCCAATGTGGCAATGCTATGGCCACATGCCAGTCCACAATGCTTGGAGTGCCTTCCCTGGCATAATTGCCATAGGTTCGCCACCACTGCCCTAGGTTGAAGGACTCCTCCCTTCCCAGAGAGTGGTAATCACCTCCCATTTGCATCTGAATAAAGAAGAGAACAACCTGAAAAGTAGTTGTTTTAAACCAGGGAAAAGGAAACTGATTGCCCCCCTGACTAATGAATCCTAACTCATTGATTCATTTCTTACCATGGTAAATAATTGCTTTCGTATAATACAAAAATACTGTAGCTAATCACAAGGATTCTCAGAACCGAATGTCATGACTGGGGGGTCTCTACCTGTACTCCATAGATTCTTGGTTATATTGACGACACTGTAAGCAACTGAACAAGGTAGAGGCCACTCTCTAAGGTTGTGTCAAGTCTTGATCATTCTGCCTTTTGTTGGTTCCTGTTCACCAAAACTGATGCAAAGTAAGGTTGAAACCAGAACGTGTCAGCATTGGGACTACTCTGCTGGAGGACTGGGGCACATCCCTGCAAATCCCCCATCAGAAAGGCCACCTGGCCTCAACCTCAGTATCAGTGCAGGTACCACTGAGGTTGAAGCCAGGAGAACCTTCTGATTGGTTCTGACGAAAGGTCCAAATCCAGCTTGGCTGACTACCAATGCTATCCCTTCACAATATGCATGGTTATACAGCTTGGCATAATTCATAATGCTCCATAATGCTCCATATTTAACCTTATGCTACAAAGATGAGTAGTGGCATTTATATTCATGTTAGGTAGAAAATTTAAAGTGTTGATATTGTACAGACCAGAAAACATGCATAATTCTTTCATGAAAATATGCTCTGGAAAAAGTTGAACTTCTGTACCTCCTCCAATCTCTTCTTCTTTTAAGGTAGAAGAACTATATGAGGCGTATAGCATCCAGTGCAGACTGCGAGATGGTGCTTCAAACATGAAACATGCTTTCTCCTTGTCTCCTTCCACAAAAGCATCCAGAGAGAGCCTGGTAGAACTTTATAAGAATCTCCAAGAATGTACAGAGGTATTGGCACTTTGTGTATCCCAGAGAGACCTTGATTCTTAGTAACAAATGGTCCAATCCTATAAGTTCTTTGTGGCAACCTTTCCCCAGCGCAGGGTATGCTCTGCTGGCTCACTGCTGGGTGCAAATGGAAAAGCTGGAGCCTTTGTGTTCATGTTGCCAAATTGGTACCTACCAGCAGAAAGCCAGCAGATGTGAGGGTGGGCAGAATGGGGGTGGTTAGGGGGAGGAATTGGGTGGGGAAGCTGTGGGGGAAGTGATGACACATACTGCAGCCTCTTCCCCCTGGCAGCAGCCTCCCTGTTCCCTTTTCTCTTTGGATTTGCACAAGTAGTTACTTCGGAGCACATCCAAGGAGACTCATTGCAGGCCAGGAAGCTTATTGAGAGGACAGGGATTTAATTTTCAGGGATTTAATACCCTTTTTCTTCAAAAGACTCTCGCTCTCCTCCCTGCCTGTGTTGGGTACAATGTGTGCCTTTTGGTACAGCCTTGATGGGGGAGGAAGGAACTGGGCTGAAAGAAAAAAAATGTATAATGTTGGCCCTAGGCGGGTTGAAATGTTATGCTTGTAGAATCCACCTACAGAATAAATATTTAAATTCATGAGTTGCACCACCTAATAATGCTCTGAAATGCATGCTTACATCCCTTGCATTAGGTTTCATGCAAAATGTTCAATATTAGGTTTGGAGTCTTCCTGAAAAATGAGACCATATTGGCACTACAACTGTGTACTAGTTTCGTAGTTGTGACTCTGCCCCCCCGCCCCCGCTTCGAATCCTAGGAACTGTAGCAAGCACACAGAATACAGCTCAAATAATATAACTTAGAGGCTGCAATCCTGAACACACGTTCTGGGAGTAGGCCCCATTGAATACAATAGGACTTTCTTCTGAGTAGACATACTTAGGATTGCATTGAGAGTCTCCCAGGGAGGCCAAATTATTATTAAAGTTTGAATCTGTGGTGTTAATGTATAGACAGATTTAGGACCCCATCTCAAATCCCATTTCTCGTAAATGGGGGAAATGTTAGCAATATGTAAACAATACATATGGTGTTACATGCCTACCTGGATAATCATTTTTAGAAACGTTTTGGACATGCTTTGCAGACCTTTGCTTCCAGGAAAGGAAGTTCTTTTCCAAGCATGCTGTGTAGGTTGTAAGTCTGCCAGCTTTCTGCCTGGTGGGACTGTGGCAAGCTTGTGGGCAGAGAACCATGCTGAAAAATAAGCACTATGTCCTGGTTTCATTATGCCATCATCATCTCCCTCTCTCTCTCTCTCTCTCTCTCTCTCTCTCTCTCTCTCTCTCTCTCTCTCTCTCTCTCTCTCAGGATATGTGTTTGATTGAGGGGACCCTTGAAGTACATCTGGGCGAGTTTCACTTGAAGATGAAGGGTAAACTGAGCTCTTCTAAGAAAGCATTACGTGTGTATGCATGGGTGGAACTGGAAATAAAGCATAAATACTGAATCTGAGCATGGAATTACAATGTCCCTTGAGATTAAAGTCACAGTTTCAAACAGGCCTTGGCTTTTGCTCTTGAGTGCTTTTGAACACAGCTAATGTTCACTGGCTTGCTTCAAATCATCCTCTTAAGTGTTCCGAAATGATCCATCTTTCTTTGTGGGAACCAATGATGTGAATACAACTCCATTGCTATGTGTTTTGAGCATTATGGGACAACTAGGAGCATCAGGAGGATAAGATGGTTTAGGAGATGGACTGAGACCTGGAAGATCCAGGTTCAAATCCCTGCTGAGCCATGAAGCTCCCTGAGGGACCTTGGGCCAGTCACTCAACTGTTGGCCTTACCTACTTTGCAGGATTTGCAAGCTTTGTAAGCCACCTTGGGTGTTTGCTTGGCATGGGGAAGGCAGGGTATACATCCCATAAATAAATAAAACCATGAGTGGGTTGGCTCTTGCTCTCCTTTCTCACAGTTATGGCAGAACTACTGTTTCCCTTTGGATGCCTGACACTCTTACTGACTCATGAGACTGATTGCTCTAGAGCCAATGATATGTAATTATGATATGGAACTAATAGTAGGGCTGTAATTGGTAATTGGAAGAGTGGGTGCTTTTTCCAATACAGAGATAGTCTGGGAGCAGTGTTTTTTAAGAAGAGAAAGTTAATGGCAAGGAAACATCACCAATCAACCTGTCGCTGTCCCTTTATTCGCCTACTCAGCTGGGAAGGAGAAAGAACATGCAACCCCCTGTAATGTGACAGTCTTTATTCAGGGTCACCAGCTATGCTGGATCTCGGAAAGACATATTTCATCAAAGAGTGGTTGGCTTTTGAGTGGGTTGCTATTTACTTGAAAGTTTATTTAAAAACAAAAACATTTTACCCGCTCACAAAATTATTTCCTTGCTCATAAATCCTCTGCATGAGTTTTCTTGAAGGGATGATGACCAGAACGGTTGCTTCTGAGACCTCTGATTTATGTTAATGGCTTCTTTTCTTGGACTTGATGAATGTTAGACATTCCTTTCTTGTTTTTTGGTGTTTTCCAGGGTTGGTGGGTTATGCACGACTCTGCCCAGGAGACCAGTATGAGGTATAGTATTTAGCAAGTCTGCTGCCTGAGGCTCTACATGTCTCCCAGGAGTTTGAAGTGGTGCTGTCCAATTTGCCTCCTCATTCCTATCTCTTTTCTGTTTGTGGACCCAGCAAATTCTTGTGGTACCAGAGTGTTCTTTGACACTCTGGTTCATGTGGGAAGCTGGCCATGTGAAACAAAAGCAAGAATTAATTTATCTAGTCATTCTAGAATGTTTGACTTCCTGTGCAAGCTGAGCTGATCTCATGATAGCAGTTGAGTGTCGTTCTATGGGTCGGCTCTCTCTTTTAGTATCTAGTCTTTCTCAATCTTCTGTGTCTCTAGGTGTTTGTACGGCTGGGTCGCCAGAAATGGAAACTGAAGGGCAAGATTCTCACTGATGACAGTCAAACGTGGGATGAGGAGGAGAAAATTTTCATACCCAACCTCCATGAGACATTTGAAATCAAGGTAGTAAAGTATGTGGAATACACTGGATTGGAGGCTCTTGGTTAGCAAAACTGGCTAGCAAAATGTTTCCTTTAGAGCTCTAGGCAAATGGCTGTAATGTTTGATGCCTTGGACTAGCCTTCCTTTTTCTGCCTCTCTGCCTTAAAATTTTATTTTGTTTTCCTTTCTGGCTAACACAGCATAAAACATGGAGAAGTTCAAATTGTAGTGCTTATTGATAATGCTTATTGATAATGATAATGCTTATTGATAAAAACTAATGGTTGGTGAGCCTGTATCTGGAAAGTTGAACATTGAATTCTGAATGCTAGCAATGGATTAATGCAATTTTCAGAGTTTCCCTGGGTGAGAACTAGAATCTAGTCATCAAATTGAAATAAGAGATAATGGCCAGTAATGGTAACTATAAGTTCTTTAACAAAGTACTGACATCAGATTGATGAAGTCTTGAGCAAAGTTGTACATCATGGCACATCCTAACCACCTTCACAATGGTGCATCTTTTACTACTGCCACCAGAAATGGAGGGGAATTGGCTGGGCCAGATGGACTCCTTCTGGGTAAGGCTTTGGCTTCCGGCCAATTTCTGACACCACTTCTGTTTAACACAATGGATGCTCAAATTTTTAGGATGCTGTAATTGGCAAAGTATAATAAGACTTGAATGGCAGACATTCTGGATACAAATGTTTATAGCATACCTTAGGTTAACTGCTGAAGTTCACCAGTTTACTTCTTCCAGGACATGTTTTAACAAGCTATTTCCTGATAACATTCCAGTGCTACTTTTTGTATCTGTGCACTGCACAAACACAAAATATAGGGCATTTGTTGCTATTACACTTTTTCCTTTCAGTTACAGTAAGGCATCTCATAGGGAAAATCATAACTCCTTAAGAAGTGCTTCCTTCTGAGAAACACAATCTGGAAATGAAGATCTGGTTAGGAATGCAGTTAACACCTGGCATTCCCCCAGTTTCACCAGTTAATTGGCAACTAGTGATGATGGCATCTAGCCTCAGTGCCTTTAAGAAAGGATTTGCAAATGTCCTCTCCAAGGCATCTGATGGGCCACTGTGTGATACAGGGAGCTGGACTAGATGGGCCTCTGGTCTGATCCAGTGGAGGCTCTTATGTTCTTAACTATTGTGAAGTTCCAACATTAGGCACTTAATGACCAAACTTGGTAGCCATTACTGTATTAGCTTAAGTTTCTGATAATCCATACATGCTTTGGTTCATCTACATTTGATGCCATATATGGGAACAGTCTAATTGAAAAAACACTATTCAAAGCAATATGAAATTTTGCCTGTATTGGTTGAACAGATTGCCCACTTACATGTGCAAGTCATTACTTGTTAAATTCATTAACATGCACATGTGAGTTAATTGATGTTGGATCCATTAGTTTTGTAAGTTCGGTCATGTGACATATCCTGTTCCAGATTAGGATTAACAATTTGGCAGGATTCCTTGCCCATCTAGTTTTAGTTTCTGAGCAGTGACCAGGGGCACAAATAGGTCTGGTCACCTACCTAGAGCACTGGCATGTTTGTTGAAAGCTATTTAGCTCTTTCTTAAAACATTTGTAGTAAGCATGCTCTTGCTCGATGCAGCAAAGAGCAAATGTACTGTAGTTGCGTGATAAGGTGTGACACCAACTGGGTGTGCAGTACCATTTGCAACAAGCCATCTAGTTTTGAAACAACCCAAAGGTTGTGTGAATTGGCTTTTTCTTAACATACAGAGTTATCTGGGGTGACAGCCTGTTTGAATCTCTTGAACTCTGCAAACAACTATTGCAACACTCCTTCCTTTCTGGCAGTGTCACAAGAAATGGGGGGAGAGGGTTTCAGGAATTCCTGATCCCTCTCCAGCAGAGCTTTTGGAAATGAGCTTAAAATGTTCTTTCCCTCACCCTCTTGCTTCATGGTGAGAGGGTAATTGAGATGCACTGAACAAATATTGTGAGAAAACATGCAAGTTGTGAATTATGCCAGTGAAGATGAGTCATCTCCTCCTAATTCAAAAAAGAAGTGATGGATTTGGCTTTTGTGTTCTTGGCTAATCTAAAATCCCACATATTAAAGATTCTCTTCTTTTCTTAGTCTATAACATTTTAACCATCTGGGGTAAACACAGTATGTGTTATAACTTGACAGTGTATCAGTTGACTTGCATGTGTGTAATGGTCAACATTTTCTGTAATGGTCTCCTTTTCTGAGGAGGGCTGAGAGGGAGCACAGAATCCCAAGTGAGTGGAGGAGGGGGCTGCTTAGCTGAGTGCTTAATTGCTGCTAGGTGTTCATTGGCTGGTTGCCTGGTGGAAGGAGCTTTCAAGGGCTTTATTAGGGCCTGAGGCGTGATCCTGTGGACCGGAGCCTGTGAGCAAGGAGGACTTGTGAAGTTGACAGGAGATGGAACGGAAGGGTGCAGTTGTCGTGACATGCACCACGTGTGCCATGTTTGTCTTCTTGCCAAGGACCCCGGGGATTATCGATGCTGCAAGTGCAAACTGGTTGCACTGTTGGAGGAGAAGGTGGCAGCATTGGAGGGTGAAGTTTCCACCCTTCGTCAAATTAAGGCATCTGAGGAGTTCCTTGGTGCAACACACATGGAACTTCTCCAGAGGGATGACACCAGTGGGACCCCAGCAATGATGTCTCTTCATGGAGACATGTGACAGTCAGGAGAAAAAGGGGCAGGAGCAGTCGAGAACCACTGGAGCTATACAACCGTTTCCAGAGTCTCTCAGATTCCACCATGCTGGCAGAGGTTCCTCTTGCTAGCACATCTACACCAGATCCTGGCATTGCCCATACTGGCATGCCTACAGATCCCCCTCATAGACAGCAGCCACAACCAGTTAGTGTGGGGGAAGCTAGACACAGAAGGTGAACACGGAGGAGGGTGGTGGTGATTGGAGATTCTCTCCTGAGGGGCATGGAAGCTGTATGCCGACCAGACCCGTCTTCCCGTGAGGTGTGCTGCCTCCCTGGTGCTAGGATACGGGATATCACGGAGAGGCTACCGAGGATGATCACACCTGCTGATCGCCACCCGTTCTTACTCATCCACGTAGGAACAAACGATACTGCTCGGGAAACTTTCCAAAAGATAGTTGGGGATTATGAAGCTCTGGGGAGGAAGATTAAGGACCTGGGGGATACCCAGGTGGTATTCTCATCCATCCTCCCAGTAATTGGCAAAGGTCCTCAGAGAGATAGCAAGATTTTTCAGGTCAATAGCCGGCTTCGAAAATGGTGTCATCGGGAAGGATTTGGATTCTGGGATCACAGGATGAACTTCCTTGAGGAAGGACTCCTAGCAAAGGATGGACTACATCTTACGGGTTGGGGAAGAGTGTCTTCAGACGGGAGATGGCCAACCTTATCAGGAGGGCTTTAAACTAAATAAGAAGGGGGTGGGTTACATCCAAAGGGAACCTAGGAATAAGGAAAATGCTCTGGATGGAAATTGCCAGGGCACAGCTGTAACTCAAAAATCTTTAGAGGGGCCTGGCCTTACAAAAAAGGAGGGAAATGCATTGAGTTGCAACCTCCAGGGCTTAAGTTGCATTTACACAAATGCACAGAGCCTGGGAAATAAACAAGATGAGCTGGAGCTTTTAGCAAGTGAAGGGAAATTTGATTTGATAGGAATAACTGAAACTTGGTGGGACGACTCCCATGACTGGAACACACAACTGGAAGGCTATCAGCTGTTCCGGAGGAACAGAAGTGGCAAAAGGGGAGGTGGAGTAGCATTATATGTCAAGAACATATATACTTGCTCTGAAATCCAGGAGAGTGGTCCGGATATCCCTGTGGAGTGTGTTTGGGTAAAAGTAAGGGGGGAAAATAAGAAACAAAACATTGTGGTGGGCGTCTACTATAGACCGCCAGGCCAAGGAGAAGGAGTAGACGATGTCTTCTTGGAGCAACTGGCAGGCATTGCAAGGAAATATGAGGTAGTAGTAATGGGGGATTTTAAATACCCAGACATTTGCTGGGAGACAAACTCAGCCAAACATGGAAGCTCCAGTAGATTCCTGATGGGCCTGGAAGATAACTTCATGGTCCAGAAGGTGGAGGAAACGACAAGGGGAGGGGCCATCCTTGACCTGATCTTAACAAATCGTGAAGAACTGGTTGATCAGGTCAACATAGTGGGAACTTTAGGGGAAAGCGATCATGAGCTGCTGGAATTTAGAATAATGTGGGAAATAAAAAGAGTGCAGAGTGAAACTTATATGTTGGATTTCAGGAAAGCTGATTTCAACAGGCTTAGAGGAGTCATAGGTGGGATCCCATGGGTTGATGATCTAATGGGGAAAGGGGCCCAAGATGGGTGGGAGCTCCTTAAGAGGCAGCTTCTACAAGCACAGTCAGAAACAATTCCAATAAAAAAGAAAGGGGGGAAAATGCTGAAAAAACCAGGTTGGCTCCACAGGCAACTTGGGGATCAGCTGAAGTTAAAGAAAGAGAAGTATAGGGAGTGGAAGACTGGAAAGATCACCAGAGAGGAGTACAGGCAGGTAGCCCGGTCCTGTAGGGAGGGGGTCAGGGATGCTAAAGCTCAGTATGAGCTGAGGCTGGCCAGGGGAGTCAAAGATAACAAAAAGAGCTTCTTTAGATATGCCCAGAGGAACAGGAGGAGAGACGAGGGGGTGGGGCTGCTCTTGGACAAGGATGGACAACAGGTGTCTGGAAACCAGCAGAAGGCGGAGCTGCTCAACTCCTACTTTGCATCCGTCTATTCACAGAAGGAGGGCTGTGAAAATGGGGGTGCGGGATCATTGACTGATTCGGGGATGTGTTTACATCCCCTAAGAGGTAATGAAAACATGGATGGTGCAGAAGAGCAGATTAAGATTGACAGAGAACTGGTTCGAAACCACTTAACTGGCCTAAATGAATTCAAGTCATTTGGACCGGATGAGCTGCATCCTCGAGTTCTGAAGGAACTGCAGATGTCCTTGCAGAGCCTCTGTCGATCATCTTTGAGAAATCCCAGAGGAGTGGAGAAGTGTCACTGGACTGGAAGAGGGCAAATGTAGTCCCAATTTTTAAGAAGGGGAAAAAAGAAGACCCAGGAAATTATAGACCAGTCAGTTTGACTTCAGTCCCGGGCAAGATATTAGAGCAAATCATAAAACACACAATTTGTGCACATCTAGACAAGTACTCGGTGATCAGAAGAACCCAGCATGGATTTACCAAGAATAAATCTTGCCAGACAAATCTGATCTCCTTTTTTGATCGGGTTACGAGCTTACTGGACATGGCAATGCTGTGGATGTCATTTATCTTGACTTCAGCAAAGCATTTGACAAAGTCCCACATGACATTTTAATTAGGAAGTTGGAAAAATATGGGCTAGACAGGGCAATTGTTAGGTGGATCTGCAACTGGCTCGATGGCCGCACTCAAAGGGTTTTAGTAAATGGTTCTGTGTCAACCTGGAGGTCAGTTTCTAGTGGGGTCCCCCAAGGCTCTGTCTTGGGACAGGTTCTCTTTAACATTTTCATCAATGACTTGGAGGAAGGGATACGGGGGAGCCTGATCAAATTTGCAGATGACACCAAACTGGGAGGAGTAGCAAACACATCAGAAGATAGGAGAAACCTCCAGGAGGATCTGGATAAACTGGAATCCTGGGCTGTAACAAACAGAATGAATTTCAACAGGGAGAAGTGCAAGGTTCTGCACTTAGGCAATAAAAACCAAAAACATAGGTATAAAATGGGGGATACTTGGCTTGGCAGCACAACATGTGAGCGGGATCTTGGAGTCGCCGTGGATCACAAGCTGAACATGAGTCAGCAGTGTGATGTGTCTGCAAAGAAGGCAAATGCCATTTTAGGTTGCATTAAGAGGACTGTAGCTTCCAAGTCACGAGAAGTTATAGTTCCTCTTTATTCAGCATTGGTGAGACCTCACCTTGAGTCCTGTGTTCAGTTCTGGGCACCTCACTTGAAGAAAGATGCAGCCAAACTGGAGCAAGTCCAGAGGAGAGCGACAAGAATGATCAGTGGGATGGAAGGGAAGCCCTACGAGGAAAGGTTGGGGGAACTTGGGATGTTCAGCCTGGAGAAGAGGAGGCTGAGGGGAGACATGATTGCCCTCTTCAGATACCTGAAGGGCTGTCATAGGGAGGAAGGGGCCAATTTGTTCATAGCTGCTTCTGAAAGCAGAACTAGAACCAATGGGTACAAACTGCAAGAGAGGAGATTCCGGCTGGAAATCCGGAAAAAATTCCTGACTGTGAGGGCGGTTCGGCAGTGGAACAGATTGCCAAGGGAGGTGGTGGACTCTCCCTCACTGGGGATCTTCAAGCAGAGGCTCGATGAGCACCTGTTGGAGATGCTCTAGGGGGAATTCCTGCTGCAGGCAGGGGGTTGGACTAGATGACCTACTAGGTCCCTTCCAACTCTATGATTCTATGATTCTGTGATTGTAATTAGGTATTTGTGTGTGAATGAAATTTATTTACCCTTCTCCATGCTGATTTCCAAACTGATTGATGCCTTGACAGTTAATGTCTTGGCAGTGTACTGTGTGATGAAAAAGGTTGAAAATAACTGTTCTCATGTGTATGAAAAAGCCTTAACTTTTCAAAATGCCCTTTTTCTGTTGACCTTTCTGCCATACTGTGACAGTCTTGTTCACATTTCTAATATATACTGGACCCATTTTTCCCTTGTCAAATGCTTTGACAGGGGGTGTGCCTCAGTGGCTGTGCTTGAAGCAGGTATTATTGCTGAAATCCCCCTCTATTTTGCAGGTCACAGAACTGCGGGGATTGAGTACCCTTTTGGTTGGTGTGGTGACTTGTGACAGCATAGACTTCTTCGTGACAAGGCCTCGAGTCATCATTGTAGATATAACTGAACTTGGTACCATCAAATTGCAACTGGAAGTCCTCTGGAAGTAAGTACCCTGGTTTGAATATCTACAACCAGGTTTACAAATGAGTGGGGTATCACAGAAACTATGAAGCAACTGTATTCATGGCCATTTTGTCGGTGTGATTCTCCGAGTATTTAGATAAGAGGGTATGACAAAAAGTTCACAACTTCCCTCATAAGGTAAAGAGAACTTCTCAAGGTGGAAAACTGACCGTGCAATCCTAACTCCTGGTTAGGCCAGCACATGTTTTGAAATTAAAGCATGTGTTGACTGGGGGCTGTCTGCACCACTCGGGGGGGGGGGTTAGGTCAGTGAACAGACGTATGTCGGCCTCCCCACACCCACCACAGAAACAGGGAGATAGGAGAATAATCTGGTTAGGATTGTGCTCACAGTGTCAGTGTGATAAAGGTGCACCTTTCAGGGATTTTGTGTGCAATGAACCAGCATTTCTGGTAGCTATATGGCTTCCATTTGATTATGGAGAGTCACCATGATGAAAGTATATTTATCAGCACAAAATTCCAGCCCTCTTATCATGCATGATGAGAGGGCTGGAGGTTTGTGCTGTTAAATAAACTTTTTAGCTCCAGTTTGCTTTCTGAAGATCAGAGTGGCATGTGAGAATCAGAACGGCCTCTGAGTCAGAATCAGAACTGCATGTGAGAATCAGAACGGCTGTATAATGAATCTCACTCTCAGGAAAGGAGCCAAATTATACTGCCAGTGCTTCACATCCTCACCCTCTCTCTTTGCCTACAGACCAAGCTCAATTTAAGTAGCAGAAACTGCAGTGGGTTCCCTGCTATTCCTCAGCTTTATAACTGCATCCTCTGGAAGAATGTGTGCTGGGGTTGCACCTAATATGCAAGTGATGTTCTCTCTCTTAAAATCCTGGTCCTCGCTATTTATTACTGGTAACTCCATCAGCTGTAGCATCTGGCTTCAGCTTTTAAAATGAACTGCTCTGGGTGGAGTGGACGCTCATGAGGATTGTACTTTGGGCATGTCCATACAAAGAATGGACTCTTGATGGTGAAACCAAGTTGAATGGTTTGACAAAACAAAAGCATAGACTAGAGATTTAAAAAGGGGGCAAGGTAGAACCACCATCTGAAAAAATTGCTTTAGATGTTCATCATCTTTCCTCTCAACACATGACTGTAGTGGATTTGAAGTGTTCGTGTGCACCATTGTATAGGTCTGTAACCATATCTGGGTAAGCACTGTTAACAGCACTTCAAAAATTCACCAGCAGAGACTGTGATAGACTACTTGGCTTTTTAACTTTTTAAAAATCCTTTTGTAGACATTTGTGCTAAATGGTTTGCTATTAAAGACAGATCTGAAATGCTAAAGTTAATCTATGCTAAAGTTAATCTAGAGTCACTCCTGTGCATGGTACAGAAGAACATAATTTTTCTTTCTCCCAAGAGAAAAAGAGCTTTTAAAAACAAAACGTGTGGCCTTAAACTTTTTAAAACGTCCACTTTGTAAGGAAACAATTTCTGGACTGAATTTATTCTGTTGCCCTATATATAGGGATGGTATTTCCTTTGTCCACATCTTATACCTCCAGAAAAGTGATTTTCAGCCTTTCTCATTTCACGGCACATTTAACCTTTAGATGACCAACCAGATCAATTGACTGGCAATTATAATTTATGCAATTTAGGCTATTTTTAGATGGTCGTCTAAGGGTTTTAACAAGGCACTGAAATTGTTAAGGCAGACCAATTATCTTTACCATTGACATGGCACACCAGACTGTTCAAATCCCCAATTTTCCTACCAATGTATGTCAGTCCCCAAATTCCCACAGCACACTTGAGGACTATCCATGGCACACCAGTGTGCCACATCACACTGGTTGAAAATCACTGCTCCAGAAGATAGATCTTCTTGTTTCTTCTCCCTCCATTTCTGAATGCTTTTTGGGAATACAAATTTTTCTACGGATACAATATCAGGGAGCACCTGGACAATTATTCAAATGTTGGATCTTGGCTACTGCCTAAATCAGAGTTAGCTTGATTAATGATATGGTAAACCACTTCTGAAGACTAGCCTCATGTCTGCTGGCAGGAACTCTCTATTTAAAGAGTCAATTTGTGTAGCCAACAGAGTTTAATTGTTTCAGCGGCTCCTATTTTCTTGCCAGGTTTCCAGTGATCCTTACAGTTTCTCCTGATTCACTTGATGTCTGCCAATCTTTCTATTCCATGAGGTCTTTAAATTTAAAAGTGTGTGTGCCAGATTCCCTGAAGGCTGAATTCTTTTCTGCACTTACAGAAAATCTCAGTTTAAATGGGGGACACCTTGTGGCAACTTTGGCAAGTGTTTATATAAACTAAGTGTTCTTGAAAGACGAATGTGCATTCAGAAGTCACACAGGAGAAGAAGAAAAATAAGTCAAAATATATTGTTTTATGGTGATGTCTATAAGAACGTTGGAGAGTCTGTCCACCTTCTGAACTGCTTCATCAGCAATGGGAAGGAGACAGATCACACAAAGGCTGAGACAGAGGAAACTTGTGTTGGGGAGCTTGTGAGCTTTCAGCTGGGATAGATGCTGCCCAAAAGTCCTCTTCTTAAGAATAGGTGTAAAAACTTTTGGGAAGGAAAGGCTTGTTTGATAGAGAGTTAAGGGGTGTTTTGCAGCAGGGGAAAAAGAATTCTGTTAAATTACAAGAATCTCATCCCAAAACATCTTGGGCAAAGAAGATTCTGCAATAGAAAAGAGACATAGTCGTCACTTAATTAAAAAAAAAAAACAGGACATACAAACTAAGGGGCTGGCATTCTTCCAACTTGGCTCTAGCCCAAATCTATGGCCACATTTTAAAATATCTCAATAATTTTTATTTATATGTATACCTTTAATTTCCCCCAAAGGAACTTAATGCATCTTGCATATGGTTTCAAAGTGGGCTCCAGGGCATCCAGGCTTTCTTCAGTAGCCAAAAGTTAAGAATCATACCATCCTGTTGTCGTCATCCCCCTGCATTGGTGCAGCTGTACCAACAAGGAGCACACTGTTTCCGGAACAGGATATTAAGGAGGCTTTGGAATGGGAGGCTTTGTAGTCTATTGCTGTGCAATGGGTTTCCTTGTACCTGTGCCGGCTCTGTAGTTGAGATACCTGGTGGGTCATTATAAGATACAGGAAGATCACTGGGCACACTGAATCTTTCTGCCCCTCACCAGTTAGTCAAGTCTGTATCTGATCCACTGATATTTTCAATGCCCATACATTCACTGTAGTTGCTCATATCTTTTCTGCTTCTTAAAACATTCAAAAGTTTAAGGGCTTTGTGAAAATGCTGAAAAAGAAGAAAGGCTTGGTAATAAAGGATTTCTATGATAGAGCTCAGGTTTGCCCTTGTTTGTAGTATCTGGCTACTGTGGTGCACATCATAGGAGGGTTCCTGCTTCATACGGAAAATGAAACTGCTGTTTCTTGAAAGAATTGTAAATCTTCACATGTCCCACAATGGCACACTCGTTGCACCTGTGAAGCCAACATGTAAGAGAGAGCAAGATAGACGTCTCTTCCTCCATTGTTCACTTCCAGTTAGTAATTGAAGACATGCTGGTGGTAATCATAACAAATAGCCATTGATATAAATGTCCTCAGACATTTCATTTCCAGAAATGTGTGCATAAATGATTTTTGAAAATGTATATTTCTCATCTACATTCTGACCTACTTCACTTGTAATAGCATTAAACCATTGTTTCTACATTAAATATGTAATGACATAAAAAGATCAAAATACATGGCTCAGAGGTGTCCACCTTGCCATGAGGCCAAATGCAGTCTGTGAGCCACAGTGTGGCCCTGGCAAGACCACTCCATCCAGCCCTCAGGCAAGCCATGTAATTCTCCAATCTGTTTCTAATACACTCATAATACATAAATTTATTCAAATTTGAAATGTATGGTAAATTAATTTCAGTGGCTCCATCCACAGTATCAAAGAAATGATGTGGCCCTGCTGTCAAAAAGTTGGGATACCCTGGCATAGCTAAATAAATAGTTCCCTGTCTGAAAAAGGCATGTGTTTAAAGTGCTATGAAGCTGACCCAGGATGAGGTTTGTACACACAAATTATGTTTTCCTTTTCAAAGCCATAGTCCCATGTCTTCATCCTCGTTAGTGATCTTAAGCCTTCTTTGTGCCAATCTACCAATAAATTTTGAGGCTGGAAACCTAATCCCAGTCCATCCAAGGACATGATCCTCCCCAGTCTGCCCCATTTTCCCCTACCTCCTCACTACAGCTTTGTGATGTAAGATTATATCAAGTTTTGATAAGGCAGTGCCTGGATTTTATTGTATCCAAGCCCTCTATTGCAGATTATTGTACCCTCCAAATGCATCTTTGTTACCTCATTGGGGTTGTGACTTTCAGGTTGAAGAACACTGCCCTCAATGACCAGAAGACCTAATTATGAGCACAATACTAACCATTTCTACTCAAAAGTAAGCCTCATTGTGTTCAATGAGACTTAGGCTGCAATCCTAAAGATACTTTCCTGGGAGTAAGCCCCATTGAACACAGTGGGGCTTACTTCTGAGTAGACATGGTTAGGATTGTGCTCTTACTTTCAGAAAAGTGTCTTTAGGAGTGCAACCTACGTGCCTTAGTAATGCTTGTGTGCAGGCATGCATATGTGGGCCCACATACTGTTGATAAGAGCTGCTATCTCTACTCAAGGATAAATCAAAACAGTTTGTAAATGAATCTCTCTGAAAGCTGTTCAAAATATATATTTTTAAACAGACGGGGTAGCAAACTGAAGTGCAGCAGTTGGGAATGAGCAATTATATTTTATGGAGGCCTGGCATTTGGGACTACAGTATATGGTTTGAATGAAAGGGTCTCTAATTTGGAGAGTTAATTTGCTACAAAGTGAGAGAAAGCAGATGGACTGCTAATCTTCCTGTAGTAGCTCATACTGACAAGCCCCAGCTGTGTTGACACGGCTTCACTTCTGCCATGTTAGCGAATGCAGGTTAATTGGTTGGAGGTGTTACTGCTGTAGTTATTTACTGTACTTTTTGACTACAGTTAAACTCTTGCTTTTCTCCCACAACCCTGCATGACTGCATCACATTCAGAACGAGGAACACTTTGAGAATGAACTCTCTTGAGACTCTCCAGGTTTTTTAGACAGAAGACAGAAATCTCCAAGCATAATTTTAGACATAAGCAAATCCAGTTTGAAATTGGTGGGACTTGGATGGGACAGTGAAGCACAGCTTGGGGAACATTCATGTAATTGGCCTTTGTCAGTAAGTAGCATCTCCTTCCCCAGCCAGCAAGATTATCACTCATTCAAACCTGAGGTCTGAGGTTGACTTCCACTGTTATTTTTGGACATACATGTCTCATTTGTGCATGTTTTAGGTGGACAAGTAGCATATAAATGCTGATAAAGACATGCGAATGTCTGTTAAGAAGATCTCTTGGATGTGTTTTTGAGTGCAAATATACATTCAGCCTAACCCCAGAACAGGGTGACCATATGTCATTACCAAATAAGAGGACAAGGCCCACCAAAAATGTAGGTCACCCAAGAAAAATGGAGAACATGAAAAGGAGGACAACGAATATTTAAGACTAAAAAAAGAGGACATGATCACCTTGCCATCAAAGCCTGTCATTGAAATATTCCACTTTGTCACAAAATAAACATGTTTTCCATGAGAGTCGGGATGTTGTAGTGATTAAGGAGTTAGCTGAGACCTGAAAAGTCCAGGCTCAATCCCTCCTTGGCCATTAAGCTTCCTGGGTAATTTTGGGCCAGCCACTCTCAGCTTCACTTACTTCACTGCCTCATATACTACACAGGGATTTATTGTGAAGATAGCAGGATAGAGAAATGGAAAAGCAGGACACTGCAATGGAGCATATACATTTCTACAAAAAGCAGGCCTCCGTCAGTCTTGAAAGACTATGGTATCGTGTTCGGCACTGCATACGCTGCATGCGAAGCACAAAAGCCTGGGTTAGATTGTAATGGAGGATAGGCTGTTACCCAAGCAGCAAATCCCCCCTCTCCACGCCACTGAATTACTGCAATGGAAAGGTAGAGCCAGTACGATTGGATCCAGCTGGCATCGCAGAGCTGGGCTAAGGACAGGAGCTCACCCTGTCTTGTGGGGCCGACTCGGGTCTCGAACCCTGGCCTGCTGGTTAAGGGGCATAGTGTCTTAACCACTTGCGCCATCCATAGCCCCATTCTATAAATAGGGCAGTATATTTTTGCTTTCCAGATTAAATGTTGCTGGGTTCCAGGAACACCTTGCCCCCAGTGTATGTTTTTCTTTTGAGAAGTTTTGGATGTTCTAGGTCACTCACCTGATTTGAGTGTGTTCGCTCAAGCAAAATTACACAAGGCTTCACTAACAAGCTCATCCACACACAAGGCAACAGGGAACTTGGTTCCCTCAAGTTAGAAATTTTGAAAATGGCTTTGCTAGATAAATATCTTTTTGATTGTGTTCTACAATAGGGGACCAATCAGTCTCTAAAAAATTAATCTTAAACCTCTGCTCCTCTGTTGTCACCCTAGAATGCATTAATATGCACACTACACCACATTGAGAAGGGGGTGAATAATGGAAAATAATGGAATAATCTCATTTCTGGATGTGGGTCTTTAATGCTGTATTTAACCCTGAGAAGATTAACCCTGAGAAGAACATGAAGATAGCTTTTCCTTGATAAAAGGAAATTGAAAGGTGGACCCCACCAGTGATGGGTCAAATCAGAGGAAGTTAATAGTGTAATCCATACCTCTATTCATTTTCATAATAGAGGAATGGAAGAGACTCTTCTCACTAATTGCCTCCCAGCAGCCACTATACCTTTTTTCTACAATACCATATGCAACATTCTGATGATTCTGGATGAGGTTCTTTCCACCTTTTAAATATAGATGGGGGAACGCAACACCACCTTGCTGTGTTACATAGCAAGGCCCCTTGCACCAGCCACTTTGCAACGATAATGTATGTTATCAGTGGCTCATGATCTACCATTGAATTCATTTGGGTCTATACAAACTCTCTAATAAATGAGAATTTAATCGAAAGGACACAAGTCTGTTAAATTTTTCCTTCATTTGAAGGAAATGCTTAGTCAGGATTTGTGCCACTCATAAGAGCCAATGGCACTCTAACAACCATAGTCTGTTATGTGCTCACAGCTATGGTATGCACAACTGATATGCCAAATGGGAGAAAATGGCATTTTTATAGGGATGATATTATTTTTTAAACTGGAAAATTGCAATGTTTTTATATCAAAAGATATTTGATATTTGATAAATGTATTCTCTTCAACATAATGATTGTGTAGTAATGATTGCATTTTATTGATTGTGGGAATAATGATTGCGCTTTATTGCAAGAGCACAACCTAGTCTGGGAATTTTATTATTTTATTCCTAAATAAATTCCTCTAACTGTGGGCATCTGAATAAGCCATATGGTGGTTTTCTATTTTTTGGGCTCAAATTCTAAGAAAATGGTATTTTTCCTTCACAGCCCTTTTGACACAGAGAACCTAATTTTGTCCCCTGGATCCACAACCAAGTTTTCCGTGGGGAGCAGAAAAAACTCCATCTATAGTTGGACTCCACCAAACACTCCCAGCTTCCGGGATAAATATTATCTTGTGAGTAACTGGGATACATTGTCTACTCAAGATAGTACAAATGAGCCAAGATGTTAAAACTGAAAGAAATCTAGAGTTGAGTCTGTAGAAGACTAAACTGCTGGACTATTCTCTAACCAAAAATATCCACTACTCTAGGCACAGGTCTCACATATGGTTCCCTTTGCTAGATTGAGATCTGTAAGTGCAACATAGTTCTGTGTAAGCGCATGTGTGCATCAACTGAACTCAAAACTGGATCAGGAACCAAGCATGCAGGTGTCCAGCACTCATTAGATGTGCTTCTGTTTTGCCTTAATGTGTCTCTATATGAATAAAATATATAAGGTAAAGGTGTCTCCTGCAGGTTATACTGCTAATCATGACTGACAGGGTGAATTGTACAGTATATTATTTATCACTGAAATACAGATGTTTCTTTGCAAAGATGCTTCTTTGCAAAATGTATATGCAAAGGCCCTACACGTTCAGAACTTCCGTCTAAATAAATGTCATTTTGTTGTAAATACTGCTACAATTAAATGAAGGCAGAGTAAAGCACCAGTAACTTCAAGCAGTTGTGGGAAGGGGAAGGGAGAAGTATACCTGCAAGAAATTTGCATTTAGCTTATGCAAAAGAAAAGGTGTTTGGGGTTTATAATAGTTTAGGGGTTCAGCCTTGCCTGGAATGAAGGATATAGTACAAAGGAATACTAAGCAAATTCATGTGATTCCTGTATTTGCTTCAGTCTGTTTTCCAGCAAGGAAAAAAGCCAGCAGATATTGGGGATGAGGTCCAAGATTCTTGCATACTGAGCTACTTGGCTGTCTGTGATTTTGATATGCGTCCAAGGAGTACAAGCCACAGCCTCACTGAAACAACCGAAGGTAGCTCGTTCAGCTCCGAGGACCAGAGAGGGGTAGAAAGCCAGAATGTGACTCCCCCTTCAAATGAGAGGATGCTTCCATTGACTGCCCTTCAAGAGGCTTGTGCAGAAAGAGTGCACCGGGACGTACTGCTATGCCAACCTCTTGGCCGCAGGACTCTTGACATTCTCCAAGAGACTCCCCATGCAGACACTGCTCCTGTGGTCCCATCACATTTTTTGACTCAAGATGAAGGCAAGTCCATCCCTTGGGAATGGAGACGCCCATCAGCGCATCAAGGAAAAACCTTCTCTGCTGGTCAGAGAGGGTTAAAAGATGACACTGATGTCAAACCAGGTGGATGTACCACATTGACTGAGAAAACTCTTCAGGAAGTGTTACATTTGTTGAAATTGCAGCATCCAGGGCCTACACAACTGGAGGAATTAGAATACCAGATTTTCTGTATCCACACCAAATTAAAGGTACTGTTATTCTCATATTTTACCTCCTTGTAGTTATCAGATTCACTTTGAATGTTATCATGATCAATTGGATTATGTTCACACATAGGGTTGCCATAATTATCTTCCACAAAATTGGGACATGACCCTCTGTTCCATTTGCCAGTATATGAGCACAATCCACAAAAATCAGAATTGTTCCTATTTTTCGGGACATGTGGCAACCCTGCTCAAACAGGGGATGGCCATATACTCCTTTGTGAACTTTTACCTTGGCATAGCACAGTGGTTCTCAAACTTCCTAATGCCATGACCCCTTAATACAGTTCCTCATGTTGTGGGGACCCCCAACCATAAAATTATTTTCGTTGCTACTTCGTAACTGTAATTTTGCTACTGTTATGAATAGTAATGGAAATATCTGATATGCAGGGTGTATTTTCATTGTTACAAATTGAACATAATTAAAGCATAGTGATTAATCATAAAAACAATATGTAATGATAGATAGATAGATAGATAGATGTCGCATAGCTAAGAGGTGGTGACAAAGAAAGAAAGAAAGAAAGAAAGAAAGAAAGAAAGAAAGAAAGAAAGGGAGGAATGGGAAGGTAAGTACCTGGGTGAGAGGAGATCGCCATAGGATTGGGATCTCAGGCAGCAGAGCCAGCCACTGTTTCCTGGGAGTAAGTCCCATACACTATCATGGGACTGACTTCTGAGTAGACATGCATAGAACTGGGCTCTAAGGCCGCAATCCTCCCGGCCCCCAAGGCTCCACATTGTCTCACAGCTTCTCAGAGACTCCTTCTGAGCTGCTTCTCAGTGGCTTCTTCCAGCCGCAGCAGCTCCAGCGTTTCTGCCAGGTCTTCCCACCTGGCCCCCTACACCAGGAGTATTTAGGCGACCCCCAGGAAAGCTCCAGGCGACCCCCAAAGGGATCCCAACCCCCACTTTGAGAAACGCTGGCATAGCAGATCAAAAGAAGGGTAAATGATACATTTTTATGGTCTGTCACAGCACAATGATACTTAACTTGCCTGATTATTAATTAGCCTGATTATCTGAATGAGTGAAACAGACCATGTGAAAATCATGGCCATGGGAATCTACCTCATTTTGGTTGTGAAATCCACAAAGAGTAAAAAAAAAAAGATTATTTCTAAAGTGCTTGGACCTTTCATGATTTGAAGCCTTTAGTTAGCACTGTAGTGACTTGAGTAAATGAAATCCAGCTTATTTTGTGTTTACAAATAGAGAAAATGCCCTCCAAATCACTGTTCTGTAGAGAGCTTGATGCTTGAGACGGTGCTGGAAAGTTTTGACTTCCTCAATGCTGATTGCAGTGCTGATGAAATGTCCTCCTTTGGCAGTCTCAGGACCCGCAGTATCAGGTAGGTGGTTCTATGGACAGAATTTATTTAGCAACCCCATAAATATTTGAGATGAAACTCTTAAGAGACTGGAACTCAGATGATGGGAGGAAGGAAGATCTAGACAGAGATGTACCTACATTGTCCTAAAAATTCAAAGTTGTGTGTATTATGGAAGTTCTGAGTAAATGTGCACTAAATTGCACTGTTCCATCTTTTATTATTAAGTGGAACCTAGTTTACCTTGGCTGCAGAATGCAAGGTCCGAAGCTAATCTGAATCCTTTATCAATGTATGCTACAAATGTATGCATTTAAGTAAAAAGGGGTTGGTACATTTAGAATTCAACTTTAAAATTTTCAGTAAATTTTAAAACAGAGGGTGTTTGAAGGTAGGAATGGCAGCTGACTCCTGAGTTTTTTTCCGAGAGAGAAGGTGAGGCTTTAAGGATACTGCAGATGGTGGTTGGGTCCCAAGTCTGAAGGCTGGGGGAAGACTTGCAAAGGCGTTTTTATGAGAGTATGGTAAAAGGGGATGGGTTCCAAATCAATCAATCAATCAATCAATCAATCAATCAATCAATCAATCAATCAATTTTGCTGTATGATAAGGGATCATTAAAACATTTTTTTGGTGTGGGTACCAGTACCTTAGCTATGCCACTACTCAGAGATAGGGCCCTTGTGTATAAAAAAATGTAAGCCAGTTGGATGGGAACTCCATTTTTTCCCCTTGTTAGCACCAGCACCTACAATGATGGCACACTTCCATCCTTGGGCTATGAAACCAAAACAGAAAAGAAAGAGTTAACCACAGGCAGTGATGACTTAGATATACTTTTGGACATCCATCTGAAGTTCTGCAAAGCTCTTTTACAGGTGAGGAATTATATTTGCATGATTTTTTTGGGATAAAATAATGGATTTTATCAGTTATAGATGCAGGCCTCACAATGGCCCTTAGAACCCTCCATAAGCCACTTCTCTTTTTTGTAAACAAAAGTGCATCACCAGGCTTGGAGAGGCTCCTGGTGAGCAGTGGGGATGCTTCTAGTTGCTTTCATGTGGATCTGGGGCCTGCTTGGATCCAGAGTGTTGACCTTTAGGTTCAGTGCTGCAGCCCTGCAAATTTTTCCCTGGCAGAGACCTCTGAGCAGTTACATCTGTCCAGATGTTCCTTTGCGTGGCATTCTGGGATGCCAGGGAGATGATGTAACTGTCCAGAGCATCCCTATCCTCTGGGAGGGAAGCAGGGCTGCCATGTGGAGTGCTTGGATGTGCCTGGAACCTGCATTCCCGGCATGCCATTCTCAGCACTTTGGGTAACCCTGCCTTCGATTATAAAGCAAAAGGATCAGGCTGGGTTGTGTTGGGTAACTGAGGCACAGTAGAAGTCTCCAAAATCTGAAATATTACAAACTGTTGTTGCTTCCTCCATGTTGATGCTGCTACTACTCTTATACTAGTCAGCAATCAGCATGGCTGGTGTTTGTCATTGTAAGTGTACAAGTGGAATGTATGGGTGGAAAGAGGGAGGAATGGGGCAAGACAAATGTGAGTTGTATTTATTGAACCTGGGAAGGATCCCTGTATGGATTGCATACTCACACACCATCTTAGAACGCCCAAAGGGCAAATTCCTACGAAAGATCCCAGCTCTCCCATGTTGTGTTCCCTGTGCAGTGTGTGCATCAAAACAGGACAAGGTTTAATAGAATCCAGGGCATGGCTAACAATCTCTAAATTCTAGCTGTGTATCCTTTACAGTTGTAATACCGGCAGCCTCTATGATTCATTACTCTCTGACTTGCCCCGACCAGCTGCCCTGACTCTATGGGAAAACAAACTTAAAGCTATGGGGCTATCTTTTGAGACACCAAGCATGCTCTCGCAACATGAGGCTTTGCAGAGTATCCAATGTAGGATACTTAATATTGAAATGCAAGATCTCTTTATTGCAGCCAATAAGACTTGCTCCCCTCTTAATTCACTGGCTATGGTCTCATATGTCTATATAGCTTCCTATCTAAAATTTGTACATCAACCTCAGGACCAGAGAGTCTATTCTTTAGCCCATTTTAATGCATTACCTTCAGTGGTTCTCTATGGAAGATTTCACAATATACCGCACGTGGATGGACTGTCCATGCCCTATGATCAGTGTGGAAACTATCATGCATATATTTCTATACTGCCCATTGTATGTCGTTTCACATACTCGATACTTGGAATCCCTGCTAGTAAATAAAGGGGGCTCAACTGACGCTGTTAAGATCTCTCACCTACTTTGCTCCAATTCTCCAGTGTTTGTTAATAATTACCGGTAGTTTCTTGAAGCAGGCAATCAATGTATATCTGAAATGTAAAGCTTGAAGATGTCTAGTATTTAGCCTTGGATTCATGATGAGTCTATCTGAGTTTTATGCCAATAAAAGTGTTTGAAATTTGAAAAATTTGAAATTTGAACCTGGGAAGGAGTTGGTATCAGTGGCAGCAGTGCCACCAATATCCTGCTATCCTTTCCAGATTCACTTGGTCTTAATGCCAGCAAAACAGCTGGCACAGGTCCAATTAGACCCACTTAGGCGTTGGAAACTCTTAGAATTATAGAATCATAGAGTTTGAAGGGACCCTGAGGACCCCTGCCTGTTGCAGGAAATCCTCATCTTGTGAGGACCTGGGTCTCGAACTCTGGCCTACTGGTTAACAGGAACAGTGTCTTAACCACTTGTACCACACAAGAGATTGACAATTACTGGAACTACCTTTCCTTGTAGGATGCAGTGTGTGCTCTAGTGATATGGCTGCAACACAGGGATGGGCCCGGGCCACCCCAACAACTGGTTCACCGGAAGTTGGGGGCAGGGCCGGGGTTAGGGGTGGGGCAAGGGTGGGGCCCAACCCCAGACACATGCGCAAAGTGTCTCCTGGAGGAGACACACTGCGCAAGCGCCGCGGTTGGCACATGCGCAGTGCGTCTCCTCTACCCGGTGTCCGAACCGGTATGCCGGGTTTTCAGGCGACCCTACAGCTACCGGTTCGGTAGCGTCGGGGTCATGGGAACAACTGGTTCGGGCAATCTGGCCTGAACCGGCTTGGGCCCACGCCTGCTGCAACAGCAGAATGGGTTTAGATAGCATTAGGCTACCCATAGGCTGAATGTAAGTTGAACATTCAAAAATTAATAATTAATCCCCCCAAAGGCACTGCTAGGGTGCATTAGCAAAGGCATAAAATCCGGATCGGAAGAATTCATCATTCTTTTTTATACTGCGCTAGTCAGACTTCTCTTCAAATACTGAATGCTGTTTTGGGTATCACATGTTAAGAAGGACACTGAAAAGCTGGAGCAGTTTCAGAGAAGAGCAACAACAATGATGCGGGGACTGGAAATGAAGTCCTGTGAGGAACAGTTAAGGAACCTCGTACTTTTAGTCGGGAGGAAAAAGGGGGCCAAGAGAATGGCCAAGAGCTGTCTTCAGATACCTGAAGGCCTGTTAGGACAGACACAAGAAAATATTTCTTTACCCAGCGTGGAGTTGGTCTGTGGAACGCCCTGTCACAGGATGTGGTAACAGCACCTAACCTCAATGCCTTTAAGAAGGGATTGGACAATTGTAAGAGCTACCAGCACTTTGAATTGTTACTTTAAGAAACACTCCACACAGCAGCAAATTCATTTGATCCCAAGTGTACAAGGATTCCTTGGGGTGCAGTGCAGGAGTAGCCCAAATATAAGAACTGTCTGTGCATTTCATGGTGATATGTTCTATGGGCAGCTGGTGATCAGCGTGTAGTACAGTACAGTAATTTCCAAAGGAAGGAAGTGTTTTTATTCATGTCCAGAGTCAGCAGAGTGCCACCCACCCACAGCTGCTAAGGATACATTTGACAATGTGCGATCCATCACCAAGACAGGAGGCAGGTGTTCTCCCCGCTGAGTTTGGAGAAATTTTGGATTCTGTCCTGATTGATGAATATGGCTGCCCTTAGATTAAGCAGACATTGAGCAGAACTATTTCTATTGGTTGTCTGTTTCCAGAAACTCATCACACCAAACTTGGCTCCGATTGTCCAAGAGAGCCTTTTGGAGGAGATTTCACAACAGAAACGCACTCTGGAGATCATCTGTGGTCTAGCAGCTTCTGTGCCACGGAACCTGACTTCTGTTGAAGAGAGTAAGTCATGCGATGTGTAAATTTAAGGTTGTGGAACCTAAAGGCCATGTGGTCCACCCCTCAAATCTTCAGTCTTTCACAAACCATGAAGACTGAACCAAAACTATACATTGCCAAGGTGACCGTATGTATATCCTCTTTTTTCCCCCAGAACATGTTCTCTTTTTTAGCTTTGTGTTCTGGAAAAAATCTTAACTGCCTTCCTTTTCCTTGTGAGCATACAGCATATATGAAGAGCATATAGCATATAGAATTCTTGTAATTAATTTCTTGTGAGCATATATCATACAGAATTCTTGTAATTAATAAATTATTAGCACAGTCCTAAACATGTCTACTCAAAAGTTAACCCCATTGTGCTCAATAGGTCTTACTCAGAAGAAAGTCTCTTTAGGATTCCAGACTATATGTAATAGTTTTAAATTTAATAATAAGTAATATAGTGTTTAAATTAATCACATGAAAACAATATTTATGAGTGTTTTTAGATTTTAGTTTTGTCACATCCAACACTTTTCTTTGATGTCCTACATTTTGGGAGATCTTGTCTGTCCTCTTTTGCAGTTATGACATATGGTTACCCAGTGCAGTACTGAAAAGGAAGGAACAATGTTTACAATGTTAGAAATGCCTGCATCTAACAAACAGCATAGCAGCTTTATGTAGCAAGTTCAAACCAGTGATCCAAGCCAACCTTTAAAGAGGGTAGTGAAAAATTCTTAGCGTTAGTAGAAGTGGGACATCCAGGAATTTATGGAGCCAGATAAAGCAGCATGATAAATTCAGCTACTATTATGTACTATTACTACTATTATAATTAATTTTTTTGAAAGGTTTACCATAGGGCTGCATTGTGGCTATACCCCAGCTGGATAGGATTGGGCTCTAAGGCTTCTCAAAGGCTGGAACTATAACTTAGGCTACAATCCAGAGTAACTACGGGAGCATGTAAGAGACATTATGTGCACCTGTAATTACTGCACCACCAAGTGAAAACCTACGGGAAAGTCATATTGCAGTCCAGAGTAAGTTGTTCTTACACCAGAGCAAGGACTCTTCATAGTTACTCTGGATTTTGCCCCTAGTGAGAGATTCATGTCCCAGGTTTCAAGTTTTCATTCTTAAGTGACATCTAAGAAATACTAAAACTAACAAGAAGCAGGTATGTTAAAGTTTCACGAAGTGCACATAGAAAACTGAAATAAATATTCCTGTTGGGAGAAGACAAGGATATTTATAGCCATGCTTTTCTGATCCAAGACATCATGCTTATGATGTCCGAGAGTCAACTTCAACTGAAAGGATAAATTATCATCCTATTTTAAAAGTCAAAGGATTTAAAAATTTTGGTCAGTAGTAGAGTCACCCTCCAGGTGACTGGGGTGACACCCCCCATGTGTATCACCCAGCATATTCCCCAATCCCAACTACTCTACTGGTTCTGATCTCTCCTTATATCTGTGTTTTAATGTACATGGCTTTTCATTGATTCTCTTTTTGGCATACTATGTGGTATTTCATTTTTGATTTTGATTGTAAATGGTCCCCAGTGCCTTGGTTGACATCAGATTCTATCTTTTGTAGTTTTCAAAAAAGCTAAAAGACAGAAGCACAGCTTGAAGATCTGGAGAGAGTGCACAGAACAGGGAAACATTTTATTCTGCCCGGTGGAAAGATTTTGGAACCCACTGAAATGTATGTTGATGTTTAAAACAAAACAGAAATATCAAGGACATCTAGAAAAAGGTACTTGTTCATTGCCTGGTGCAGACGCCATGTAATTATATTACTACAAGAACTGAGATTGTCTCCTTTTGTTTTTAAAGTGACTACGAGGCTTGTCTAGACATTACAGATTTGTTTTCAAAGCAGCAGGCATTTCCCGTCTTTGCCAGTGGTTTGGGACCTGAGTAGATTCAAAGGTGTGAAATGTGTTCATTGGCACAGAGAAGCAAGTGGTGCTCATTCTTTCCATTTATTCTCTGGAGCACACCTGTAGGGAGAAACTATTGTGTGAGGTGGCTACTTCTGTGGCCTTGTAGCCACCAAAACAGAGGTGGAACTGCCAGCTATGACTTCTTTGGTTTGACTTCTGGCATAAACTCATGAGGTGACCATGATAAATGCAAAGTTCTTTGCTTATTCAGAAAGTGCTATAGAAATGTCAAGTACAGCTTTTATAGCCTCTCCATCCCAAGTGTTTTTCTCTAAAGAAGTCCTATTACTTTAAAGGGAAACATTCAGTATGTGAAAAGTAATGAGGGGCAGATGGGGGAGCTGGTTATCCCCTCTCAATACTCCAGCCCAGTACTCCACCTGCAAAGACCTATGATCTGGAAAGGAGGACTCCTTTCTTTGATCTTGGAGAACCATTGCCAACCAAGGAAGACAACCATGAACTAGATGGGTCAGCATCTGATTTGGTACAAGCAGGCCTCCGTCAGTCTTGGAAGACGATGGTATCGTGCTTGGCGCTGCATATGCTGCATGCGAAGCACGAAAGCCTGGGTTGGATCATTATGGAGGATATGCTGTTACCCAAGCAGCAAATCCCCCCTCTCCACGCCACTGAATTAGTCCAATGGAAAGGCAGAGCCTATACGATTGGATCCAGCTGGTGTCGCAGAGCTGGGCTAAGGACAGGAGCTCATCCTGTCTTGTGGGGCCGACCCGGGTCTCGAACCCTGGCCTGCTGGTTAACAGGCACAGTGTCTTAGCTACTTGCGCCACCCACAGCCTTTGGTACAAGGCAGCTTCATATATTTCTATATATTCATGTGAATTTAGCGGAATTTCAACATTCACTTTCATAGAACATCTCTGATAGGTAGAACTGCTTGATCTATGTTTTATTTTAGTGAAAAACTAAGTACAATGATTGTGGTACAATGCTAAGTACAAGCCTCATTCTTATCCCTCTTTATTCCCCCTCAGTGTTGCGGATATTCCTGGAGCAGATAGCTGGAGGTAGCTTATTATTTATCTCACAACGTCTCCCAGCAGAATCAGTGACATTATTCCAGTTTTACAGCTACCTGGAGAAACACTGTGTGGCTAACCTGGAAAAATATTTGGCCAGATTTGCAAAAGAAGGTACATGGGTGGCAGAACGGGCTTGGTTGGGGACCTGGCAGCAGACACAATTTGGATGTATATATAATTTTTTTTGGGGGGGAGGGTGGAGTTGGGGGAAGCCCAGGCATGCCAGGTGCTTACTGTAACATGAGGTTCAGAGTAAGACAGTTTCAACTGTCCCCATAGTTGGAAGCATTGCAAATGTGTTGTTCATCCTGGCAGCCAAGCAGCTATGGACATGAATATTCAGAACCAGCTTATCAGAACCTCTTAATTTATGACTGCATTGATTATTTTATTTTCAGTTATTTTAATAGAGGACTTGCAGCATCCTGGGAGGATGAAGAAAATAAAGAAATTAAAAGGGAAGCGATTGAACCAGCTACAACCCCTGCCACAAACTTTACAACTGCTTGCGATTCTACAACTGGATGAGAACTATCGGGTGGGCAAGGCTGCCACAGAATGCCTTTCCCGCGCAGCATCCAATCCAAAATTCAGGCAAAAGGTACTAGAAACACCACCACCCCCCCGCTAGTATTTGCTGCATCCTATTCCCAAAAGTATAAAGAAGTCAAGTTTTTGTACTCTTTCATATATGCTCAGCGCCATTGTATTGATATAAACTTGATAATGCCTTCCTATACAGAAGTGGTTTCCCTTGCATAGATGGATTGAATAAATATCATTTGATTGTTTTAGAGCATTTTTAAGACCTTGCAAATGGAAGAAATAGGGTTGTCTCCTTTTGATTTTAATAGTAGTGCCCCATACTGCAGAATTGTGCTTGTCGTGTGCTGTACAATGGAAGAGGCTTTTGTTAGCAACAACAAAAGCAACCTCACAAAGTAACTGACTGTTATATTTTTTCAGGCTCTTCTTTTTTATACAGATGTCTTGAGTAGTGATGATGCACAATTGCAGCAAGCCGCATGTCTCGCCCTTAAAAATCTCAGAGTGAGTGTTTTCAAATTATTTACTGGGTTATTGAGAAATGTCTGTATGCAAAACCAGTTTGGCTTCCCAAGAAGATGAAAAAGAAGATGAAAAAGAGGATCATGGACATTTGGGAACATGGTGAAGGCATCCAATCCCTACCAAATCCATTAAGACAAAATGCAGTGTCCTTTTTCTTGGTTCATGTTTATGGAGTCAGCTATGGATGAAAAGGAATGAATGGCTGACGGATGGATATGGAAAGGTTATAGCTCTATAAATAAGAATCTCTGCTATATTTTGTAGTTTTTATGCCATCATTTCTTTAAAGGAACTCATCTTTTTACCAGGTCTAGTTTATCCTCACAGCTACCTGGAATCGGGAACAATCCCTAATGAACTTTCTAGCAGTGGCGTAGCTGTGCCAGTGGGGCATGTGCCGCATCCTGCGGTTGGGTGGCAAGTCATGAAAGTCTCTTCAATGCAAGGCATTGCTAGTTCTCTTACCTTAAAGTTGCATTGTCCTTACTTTGGTGCTGGAAATTTAGGATTGTGCCCACAATATATTAGGTATACATGCAACTGGTTCTAGGCAGTTACTTTGATTTGCTGGGCTGGGGGGAATTTTTCTTTTTTGCAATATTGGATTAACAAAGCTGTTTCCTTTGGGCTTCTTATTAGGGTGACCGTATGTCCTATTTTTCCAGGATATGTCTTCTTTTTTAGCTTTGTGTCTCCTGGGGGAAAAAACTTCATTGTCCTCCTTTTCCTTGTGAGCAGGCAGCATATATTTTTCTTGAAATTCACAAGGAATAAATTATATGTAATAGTTTTAAATTTAATAATAATATAGTATTGAATAATATAGTATAGAAATCAATGACATGAAAGGAATATGTGTGTTTTTAGCTTTATTTTGTCATGTCCTACATTTTTCTTGGGCATAGGAGGCCTTCTCCTCCTTTTTGCTTATGACTATGGTCACCCTACAGGCTCATGTTCATGATTGTCACTCAGCACAATCCAGAGTAACTATGGGAGCTCTTATGTTGATATAAGAGACATTTACGTCGATGTAGTTATGGCGCCACCTATGGGAAACCTATAGAAAATGCATAGAGTAATCCAGAGTAAATTTTCCTTATGTTTAAGAACTCCCATCTTAAGAGCTCCCGTAGTATGGAGTGTGCTGTCATTCTTCGGTGCTTTATCACCTTTAATTAAAACCTTTCTTTTCTATAAGTAATAGGTTCCTCTGTCTCTAATTTCTTCCCTTTGCGGTGTATATTATTTTCTAATTTTTTTCTTGTGCAAAAAGAAATAACATGAAAAGAATAATTAAGGTATTTCAACCCCTTGGAGAACAGGAGCTAACTAATTATAAGCAAGAGCTGCACTGAATAATGAGTGGCACCAACAGCAAGGAGGAAGCTTTTAATTAAAGTTGCAAAGGGCCTTTGGTGAATGGGATTTATGTTGAAGAAACACTATATAGTGAACTTGGCCACCAGGCTGGGTGTGAGCACCTTAAAAAGTGATACCATAGTACTAGAATTGCAAGGAACCACCGACTTAATGTCAGCAGATTGCACAAAACCAGTGCGGTGCCTGAGAAGGGCTAAATGTTCTGTGTATGAAGCAACTGTATATAGCCCCTGAGGCTTAAAGGTATGTTGCCTAAATTGTTGAGCTGGAAAGCAATCAAAAAGCATAAACTTACACTGAGGATTGGAAATTCATGGCACAATTCTGTGTCATAGCCGTGTCTGTGGTTCTTTCTGCTCTTCTCCAGAAGTGCTGTAACTCTCCACATCTGTGCCACAGGTTTGACCACCCATGAGATATAATGTATTGATGTTTTGGTGGGGGAGCAGAATGAGGTGATTCAACAGCTGTTGCCGTAACTGCTTCTTTTTTAAAAACAGGGCATTGAAAGTATAGAGCAAATTTCTAGACTGTACTTATCAGAAACAGAAGACGTGCGGAACGCTGCCAGAGAAACCACTCTCTCATTTGGTAAATTCTTCCATAATTCTCTGCTTGTGTATTGTGAAATGAGAGCAAATAGAGAGCGGAAAGAATAGATGCTGTGAAAGGGGGAAGGGGTTTTGAGTTTTGCAGGGAGCTGCGTTACTACCTGCTCTGAAGAACTGGCTTTCCTTCCTTTTAACTTTGCAGGGTCCTTAACAAGTAATAGTTACCTCTTTTTGTCATCATATAATTCCCAAAATTGTTCCTGTGTGAAAATTTGCTGAGCAGATGTATTGTTGGAATGAAGCTCAGAAAGGACATGTACGCAAAACAGGATACTTTGGCCTCCGTTGCTTTGATTTCTTTCCTGAAAGCCTCTGTACCTGACTGACCTTTTTTGTGTGCAGTGCCAGTCAACACTGCCTCCTTCACAAACCTAGAATCCAGCATTTTTGGTAATGTTACAGAAGCCATCATGTATAGCCACTGCAACTGATCCATAGGACAGGATGTAAGTTATCCTCAGCTTCATAGGAGACAAAAGCCATCACGTTCAACTACAGTATTATGTGGAGGTGTAAGAAGAGATACAGACTTATTTTAGGATTATGGTGCACCTTAGGATTAAGGTGCGATCCTCACCAACTTTCTAGCACTGGCATAAAGGCAATGCAACACCGAGGAAAGGGAATAAACATTGCTTTACAGCCTCTGTGACTGTTTCCCAATTATAGGATGTAGCACAGCTATGCCAGAGCTCAAAAGTTGGATAGGATTGTGCCCTGAGGATTAATCTATTTAATCCTAAATAGATTAACTATCCAGTAATTCAGTAGCAGGCTGAATGATGTACCTCATGACCACTTTTTTGTGAGCAAGGGGATGCACTACCTAGAATAAGGGCATAGAATTCTGAAGTGGGTCTCAAGTGTGTATCCTTACGTTTAGCATGGACCTGACCCCCTTGAGCCTGTTTCCTACAATGTCCTTTTAACACAAGCTCCATAAAGACTTGCCCTTTCACAGTCATACATTATAGAATTATCCCACCTCATCCTGGGAAGTATAGATCAGAGTGCAAATCTATTTACAGCTGGATGGGAGGACCAGTGTCCAATAAGATGAGCCGAGTTACAAACTGCTGCCAGGATATGCTCATAGTTAAATGTGGGTGCTGGCCTTCAATAGACCATATTTATTCTGGAGCCCAGGAATGAACCGAAATAACGTTACAATCTATGGAACTAAATTTACTTGCAGGCTTCATCCTGCTGGCCACGTGCTTAAAAAAATCCTAACAAAAATCCCCCTTCAATTGAGCTATTAAATCCAAATTTCAGTTTTGCTGGTTACATCCTGAGGCTTCTTAACAAGCTATTATTTCCATGCAATTGTGTGAAGTCATCATTGCAGTGGTGATGAACTAAAGGGACTTGTTACTTGCTAAAAGGACTTGTTACTTGATGGGCTGCTAACCCTATAGTGTTGCTCTTTCTTTCTATGCAGGTGAAAAAGGCAGACTGGCTTTTGAGAAAATGGACAAAATCTGTTGTGAACTGCAGGATACCATGTACCAAGAAGCTGAATTTGAAATTACAGTATTTTAACTTGTATCTACTGGAGGACCAGCTGTTTAATTCAGTCTGCACTTGCTTTTAGTAGCATGTGAACGACTGCCGAGTACAGAAGAGAGCATATAATTGTACAGCTGTCTCAGCTGGGCTTTTAATATCAGGAACCTCAGAGAAACAGAGCTGTTTCAGGGCTTTATCACTGCTGGCAGTAGTAAGAGTCTATGATCTTGTAACCAGAGGGTATTCTGATCCATTAGGTTGCCAAACATCCTAGTCATCAGTATAACAAATGTAAATCCCATGGTCTACCTGACTTAGTACGGGATGCATCAAACACGCACTAAAGTTGTGGTAAGAGTTTATGCTAGAGGGAATTGAGTTCAGAGCAACTTCTTTTATGACTGGTGTCTTCTTATGGATCTCTGACATGTCCATCTAGGGCTTTTGAGCAGGAAAAAAGAGGCTTCAAATTGACTGCACTGAATAAATGTTATCAGAGGAGTGAAACAGTGTGATGTAGTAGCTAAGGAGCCTCCACCTTGGACTAGGAAGGGTCAAGCTCAGTGTCCTGCCCATCAGTCATTTACAGGGTGACTGTGGGCTCATCTCTTCTTGTAATCTCCCTTATGGGGCAATGGAAAGATAAATAAAAAGCAGGGAGAATACTATGTACACCACCCTGAAATTCTTGGAAAGGGTGAGAGAAAGATTAAAGAGTTCACACACTGAAACAGACTAACATGCACTTTCCTGTAGGCCTCAGAGATGACAGAACACTTTTTACATTACTTCATTTAATCTCATGGCTATGTAATGGACTTATAAAAACAGAATTTTTTGAACACCATTGGAGGCAAGCAAGAACTGGACACTTTGCTATGTTACTGGTAAAGAAAAACATGGACATTTGGTAGCAGAAGAGAAAAAAGGTGAAATGGGGCAAATTGTGAACATAGTCTCAATGCATTCACAATCCCCACTGGCTACTGACGATAGACAATAAAGCTGAGAAGCTCATTGAGAACCTAGATCTGGATTTTAACAACCAGTTTAGATCATAGCCAAGAACTGCTTTTAAATATATGACTGAAATATTCAGTATGTTAACATAAGAGTCAAAAAGAAATCTGGAAATCAGCAAGATTTACTTCCGAGTAAACCTTGTTAGAAAAGAGCTACATACCAATCTTCGATGCATACTTCTGCCAACTACAAGATGTCTTTTTCCACTGTTAATAGAGGGAGGCAGTTAAAAGTATGTGTGTTTGCTCCCAATATTGGCTTTTAATGTACACATTTTTAATAGTATATTACGCTTTGTACTTTTCAATATTTATTGCTGGAGTTGGTTTAAATATTCTGTTTTTTAAGTTTTATTAAACCTTATGAAAAGTAATTGTACATTTGTGTACAACTAATAACTTGTGAACTATTTGTGTAGTGTATCAGGAGAAGTCGGTTTGTGAAAGCAAAACTATGCAGTGATTTGATGCAGATACCAAAAGCAGCCCACAGAAGCTCCTATAATATAGTTCTCTTGAAAAGAGAATAAACTCACAGCAGATGCAAGAAGTGTCACTCAATCAGAAAATCTTTCTCCACCATATACTCTGAGCTAGATAAGGTCATAATATGAGCACAATCCTAACCTTGTCTACTCAAAAGTAAGCCCTATTGTTTTCAATGGGTCTTACTCGCAGGAAAGTGTCTTTAGGATTGCAGCCTATGTGGCAACGGTATCTGCTTTAGATGGATTGGACAAATTGAGAAGCTTGATCTATCAAGAGCCATGCTATTCTCACAACTCCATCCTATCCTCCCTCTCACTGCTGCAGCCACATCAAAAATGTGAACGATATAGCCAGCAAGAGATGGGGAAGGTTGGATGGCTTTGGCAGGGAAAAATGTACCGTATATACTTGAGTATAAGCAGAGTTTTTTGGTCCCCAAAAATAGGCCCCAAAAGCCCCCTCGGCTTATACGCAGGTGAACTGAAAAGTGTTAGGATTAAACCCCATCATGTCATATACCGTTGGATTTGTATTGAAGAGCAGAATCCAATGCAAAAATTGGTTTTGAGCTATCTCTTTCCTATCAAAAGTTATGGACAAAAAACAAAAAACCCCAAAAACTATAAAAATAAAAAATACATTTTTGGCAATTTTATACATGGGTAGGAATTTTGGCCTTGGGGTTCATGAATTTTTGGTTTGGCATCTGGTCACCCTGTCCTATGTATGTCTACTCTGAAGTATGCCCCACTAAGTTTAATGAGGCTTACTCCCAGGAAAGTGTGCTTAGGATTGCAGCCTATGAGTTCCAAGAAGGCTACAAGGAAAAGGACCAGTACCAGTACCAGTACCTGCTGCATTTCCCACCCTCAGCTTATACTCAAGTCAACAAGTTTTCCCAGTTTTTTGTGGTAAAATTAGGTGCCTTGGCTTATACTCGGGTCGGCTTATACTCGAGTATATATGGTAATTAATGTATAAGTCTTGTGCTCCATGTTGGATGTCCTCAGACCTGCGCTAGTGATTTTGCTAGCATAATCTGAGAGAATGGAGGTGAGGTGGCTGCTTCAAGTGTGAAGCACACTTGTGAAGCACACCACTCCCAGACCCCCTACTCTTGGGTAGGCCTCCTTCTCTGCCCAATTTTTTCTCTCTACCATCTTACTGTGTTGCCACAATAGTTGGCTGAGGAGCTGCTGGACTGTGTGGGAAGGCTCTGGCAGCACACTTTACAGGTGTTTAACAGCCACTTGCAGCAGCAGAATGTGCCTCCATAGGGTTGGTTGTTAATTTTGTTATTTATATTCTGATTTTCAACAAGTAGTTGGTATAGTAGATTAAACACCAAAATAAATTGATGCTATCCTGCCTCTAAAGGGCTCAAAATGTAAAAGAAAAAAAAAACGATGCAGAAAAGATGCAGCAACAGCCACAAAAAATGCAATACTGGGATTAAACAAGATAATTGCTCTGTTTCTGCTAAATGTAAGAGGTCACAATTTTAAAATATGCCTCTTTGCCCAGTTTGCATGAGGAAAGGTACATGTTCAGTACATCTCTGAGAAGCAGAATTTGCTAGTAAAATAACAGAAGGCTGTTGTACTTCCCAGAGGCACCTGATTGGGACAAGATTTTGGACCAAAATAGACCTTGCTTCCACTCCAGGAGAACAGCTCATTATAGAAAATTTTTATCCTACCATTCAATGACCAAAGAAAATTGCTTAAAATAGATCTCACCTCCGTTCAGCTACAAGAGCTGCATATAGCACCAAGAAGCACAACCACAATGCCAACTTTCAAAGCAACAATTGGTAGGCAGAGGAAGTAGAGCTTTCTTCCTTCTAAAGTTGGTGTGCATTACCGCTCTAGAGTTAACTGAAAAAAGCTTTGGCCTAACCAATATGCAAACAGGTCAGGAGGCTAGATTTAACTTTTTCTTTTTACGTACATAGTAAATATTATGCTTGTTTTCTCAGATGCTCCTCTGAGCATGGAATGGAACTCACTTCCAAGGATGCATGCACAAAAAACTGCATCATATGTTAAATGCATGGGTACTGCAGAAAGTGTTTCCCTCCTCTGCAAGATCTAGGACAGGTTGACTCCCATGTTCTTTTCACATTGTTTGCCAACATGGCAAAGAAATGTACAACATCATGCATCATGATATGGAGAGCTGAAAAAAAGATTTGTAGGTGGTAGAAACAAACAGCTGCAGCTTTGGGCAACAGCTGTACATTGAGTATACTGTGAAGTATCTCCCCAAGCGAAGGTTATATTCAGAACTAGCCTCAGGAACATCATCTCAATGGCCACGTGTACAAGCTCCGCAGCTGCCATAAAACAGGAAATGGAGAAAACACCTCAGCCACACATTCTTTACAAAAGAGTTTTATTGCAACTAAAATGAAAACTGAAAATTTGTATGGGAAATTGAAAAACTGTACAGTTTTACTGAAACAGAGGTCATTGCAGTGCCTTACACAAAAGACAATATACCTGAAAACGTATTATACCAAAACATTTAGCTAGTTTTTTTTACATTTTCCTTTTTTTAAAAAAAGTTTTCTATGGCAATCTGTAAAAAAGAAAGACCTGATGAGTAAATATTTGCTTAAGGCATATAGCAGAGCAGCTCACTAACTTTCTAACAAGTTTAAACATGGATTTTTTTCCACTCCCCCTAAGAATAGGTTAACCAATACATCCACTTTGTAATGCTACTGTATATACACACCCAAACTACTACATACATATACAGGACATCAAAACAAAATGCTTACAGGTCAGCATTATAAGCCTTATACACACCTCACTGGGCTTTACTAGAACATTCTGTGTGTTTTTCACTACAGTATAAGTTTTTCTCTAATTGAAATAGGTAAAAAAGGCAAGTAGTGACACTGGCTAGCCGAAAGTGACACCTTAGCCAGAGATAATGATTGCAGGAAAGATCTTTAGTTCCTGACTGAAGAGTTGCAAGCAATTGTACAATCAAATCACTGTGGATTCTAAGGAAACATGTTCCAAATGCCACACATTTTCCCCCAAGGAACAACTTCAGTTACTGTCCACAGTTATTTTCAAGAGTTTTGAATATGTATATTTAATTCCCTTGTTTTCTAGAAAACACAAACTTTTGATTTCACTTTGGTTTTTGGAGGCCTTTACAAAAAAAAAATCTGCTTCCTCTGGTTTTGGGTAGTCAGCTCACTGTTATCAGGTACTTCGGGTTTCAGCTATTTACTGCAGAAAACTACTCTGTGTGTGTGCACGCAAGGTGTGAATATGGCTTTGTACACACTCTGGAATGTCTGTACTATACTTAGCTGAAATGAGTGGTACACAATTGGGTTACACAGCATATGTATAAAACTGAATACTCATGCCAAATATTAGGCAAGATACAGGTTACCTTCTTGTTTTTCATTTTAAAAAAAGAGAACACACCAATCAATCTAAGGGCTGAATGAAGACACTTCAGCAATACCCTTGGAACCACAGCCATTTAAATGATCAATCATGCAAATATAATCTGGGCACATCAGTAAGCAGTAATCTAAGTTCTTTTCACCTTTCAAGCGCATGGTTTTTGATCAGGACACTTAGGAGACTTTATACATGCATTTGAATAAAAATGGGGTACAAATGCTGCTTCTGAACAATATATTACTGAATGAGAGTGAGATGGGGACAAAGCAATCACATACTGTAGTCTAAAGTACACAGATGAGTCATATATTATACCATTTTCTATACTTGTATCAGTATTTTTCATGTTTTCAGTATTACTACTAAATATTGACTGCTTATACAATATTCCTTCTTTCAAATTCTTATTTGACCATCAGTCTTACAGGTAACTTTATTTGTAAGATTCCCAGTATAACCTGAGGATTTTATTATTGTACTTTTGAAAAGCCCTTTATCCAACCTCTTTTTCATCTGCCCCCAAAACCTTTTAACACAAATCTCGCTGATTCAAGGGACGGATTGGGGAGGGGGAGAGGAGAGAAGGAGCTGAAGTTTGTAGGGCTTGTGAACAACAAAAATAAATATGGAGTGAATGTAACAGACTTTTAAAAGGAGGATAGTGATTAAGTGCTATATAAATTAGGATGTGGGATTTTTGAAGCACTGATTAGTCTCACTATAGATCATTGTCATGGTTTTAAACAGCTACAACCTGAATAAATTTGTTTCTCTGCACCATGGATAAATAAATAATTTCTATTACTACTTCTGATGCTCATAATAAGAGCAGATGACAAAATCAGGCTTACTACCCAAATCAAAACATCATCCTATCAAAGAAAAAATAATTTACATGATTGGTTGAATTTTTTGCTCTCTTTGTAGCTAGGGACAGTTAAGCTAGGCTATACGAAAATACCCCTAAAATCTTCATCATCTGAGGAATCTGGGAAGAGACCATAAATCTGTTCTGATCTAGGATAACAGTCCCATTTTCTAGACACAGACTCTTAAGTCTGGCTACTGAACAACATGATCTTAAACAAAAGCCAATCTTGATTTTTTTTTAAAAAGCCAACAAAATAAAAAATTACAACCTAGCAGCTTGAATCTTGACAAAAGTCTAGTGAACTTAAGAGAGTCACTTCTGTTGAATTTTTCTCCAAAAGGAAGCTGCTCCCAAGATTAGGTACTTGGGATTTAATGAGAAACATTCACGATGGCTCTCTGCGGTACTGAGTTTAAGAAAAAATCATTTCTGCTTGTTCTACTTTGAACACAAAGCACATTCTTCATATGGCAAGTCTCGAGTGGAATTGCCTTTTTACATTCCAATGATGAGGCTGAAAAATGGTCCTTATAAAATTAACTATCTGAAACAATTGGCAAATGCTGGTGGACGTGTCTTGGTTACACTTCCCTGCCCCACTCTAAAGGCTGGAAAACTTTTTGCTTTATTTTGTTGAAGGATGGTACTACATAATAAGCATGTATGTTCAAGTAGAGTGCAATGGAAGGCTCGCAATGAGGGAGGCGGAGGAGATATAGAATTCATTTTTTAAAGGAGTGAAAAAAATAGCACTTGACCTCTAGGATGCCCTGAGCAACAGCAGATGCCCATTACAAACAGAAGTGTAAAGAAAGCATGAATCTGAGAAGAGATAAATCAAGACTGGAATGATCCATACTGTCAAAGTATGGATAGGACTTGGAGGAATACTTGGGGGGGGGGGGGGGGGGTCAGGGGAGCTTCTATGCAATCTCCATTCATTTACTGGGATGCCTGAGGAAGCAGCCAAATTAATTAATGGAGGTTATGCAGAAGTGGTTCTTCAGAGAACCTCAATCTTTAAAAGGCATGCAAGTCAGAGCCCTCCCTACTCAAAAGTTGTACATTCTTTTTTGGGGTGGGGGGGGGGTATATGTGTGGATATGGATGTGAAGTGGTGTTTAATGAATCCAATTATGTATTTGGTTACAAACACTTGGAGAATACAAGCAATTTTCAATTGTGCCTAGTTTCTTTTTCTGAAAAAACCCAAAAAGAACAAAAATGGGCTTTAAAAGACTAAGAAAACAACAATGTGTTGTAAACTCTTATTTTGTTTTTAAAAAATAACAAAAAATAATGAAAAACACAAGACTTATTTGGCATATTCTCTGCTAACTCCTGAATATCTTAAGGCCCTGAGATTAGAATATTATGTTCTTGGGACCATAGGGCTAAAATTAAACCCTAGTGCATCAATTTTCTCTTTAAGCCTTAACCAAAGTTCCAGCTTCTCAAACTTTATGTATACTTTCACTGGGACAAGGCTCGGATGCCCCCTTGAGCTTTCTTAACAGAAACAGGTTAAACACCAGTCAAGTTACAGCGTTTCTGGGACCAGCGCTGGCATGTCCATCAATGAAAACATACCCTGTAACAGAGGTACGCTCCTGCCGTGAGGACAGTGAACATACAGATGTTGACCAGAAAAGGCTTCCATGTTGTCGTCATATTCTCATCATCCTCTTCTTCTGGCTTCACCAGCTCTTCACTGGTTGGTGAAGTCTCAACAGTTCTCTTCCTAAGCTCAGTGTCTTGACTAGTGCTAAGGGATAAGAATAAATATAATCACATCAGACAAATTCATCATATCTGACAGAGAGAAACTACAATAATGTGGGGCCAGGATAAGTAAAATGTTGGCAAATATGGATATTGCATTTTGTTTTTAAAAGTATGCTACGTATACTTTTGCAGGTCTATGTATGCAGGTCTAAGAAGTGCCCCAGTTCTTCTTCAGAGGGATTACAAGAGCATTTTGAAATGCACACAGTTCAAAATGAATTACCAATAGTTTAGGAAGGCTTTGCAGAGGACAGCGAGTAGCTTGTAGGATGGAAAAAGAAATCCAAGAGCTGAAGAGAAGAAACAGAACTCCAGGTTTTATGTCCTGAGCTGATGACTTCTTAATACGCACACATTCCTTAATACACACATTTCTGTCATAATATTGCTTCAGGGAGGAGTTAGATTACTGTGGTGGTTACAATGATGCAGTAAAGGTAGCACTGATAAGCGAGTGAAAAATAAATAATTTCATCAAAAGGCAGTACAGTGAAAATGATTAGTCAGCTGGGAAGCTACTTTTGAAGAAAAGGACGGGCAGCATTCAGAAGAAAAAGCTACTACAGTAAAACCTTGGACAGGGAGTAACTTGGATTGAGAATGTTTTGCTAGACAAGCAAACCTAATAAATTTCAACTTGATATTTAAGGGATGCCTTGATAAACAAGTAGAAAAAAATAATCCCCGCTGTTATACAGGCGGTTTCAGTGCTCCGTCAGCACCTCTTTGACGTCTCTTGAGAGACCAGACTATGCATGTCTACTCTGAAGTAAGCCTATTACAGTCAATGGGGCTTACTCCTATGTAAGGGAGGGCAATGGAAAGGAGCCTGAGAACTAGCCGTCCATGTCTACTCTAAATTAAGCCTATTATAATCAGTGGAGCTAACTCCTGTGGAAGGGGGTCAGATTGCAGCCTAAGCCTGCAATCACACATTTTCCTGGGAGTAAGCTCCATTGAATATACTGGGTCTTACTTCTGAGTAAATAGGCATAGGGTTGGGCTCTTAGTGCAGGTTAATTTGTTTGATTTTTTAATATTTTGTATTATATTACAGCAGTGGTATTCAAAGTGGGGGTCGGGACCTCCTTGGGAGGTCATGACTTTGGGTTAGGGAGGGTCACAAGAAGGTGGGATCTACCATCTTGGAATCTGGCACTGGGCTTTCCTGGGAGTATGTCTCTTTGAGCACAATGCAACTTACTTCCGAGAAGACATGAAGGAGGATCCCAGTAAGTTTAATAAGGGGTCGGATATATTTTTAAATTTGAAAGGCTTAAATGTCTGAATACCATTGTATTACAGTATTGTAATCATTTTTAGATGAAAATTTTTGGCTTGTGGAATGAATCATCTCAGTTTCCATTATTTCTTATGGGAAAATTTGCTTTGATATGCAAGCTTTTTGGATTAGAAGCTGCTTCTGGAACACATGATGCTTTTATGTTTATGTTTTTTACATTTTTATCAGAAATGCCAAAAGTAAGGTGTGGGATTCATGTACGGGAGGAATAAAATGCAAGGTAATTCTGAACTTTGGAAAGTATGGAGGAGGGAGGGATGGGAAGGAAGGGCTCATTTCCAATTATGAGATGTTAGGATGGGGAGGATGAGGTGAGATGTTTGTAGGCATACATAGGATTGGGCTCTCTGTGTCTGCTCTAGTATGCAAGGTAGAGAAAAGAACGTTTTGCTTTGCACTGCAAGCTTCAGTTCTAAAAGTGCCCTGTTGGTGGCGGCAATGCATGGAGATTTCCTTTGTGGTGCTGCAGGCAGAAAGGAAAAGGGACCACTACACTCAAAGACTCTTTTCAACCAGCCAGTCCTTCAACTGCAGGTTCCAATATCCAGTCTAGTTTTTGTTTCATTCTTACCTGCCTGCCTGCTGGCTTACATGCTCTCAGCCACGATACAGCTGCCACTGAGATCTCCTATCAACACTGACTTGGGAGTGAGCACTATTGTTGACATGCACAGTAGACATGTACAGACTGGGCTCTCATTCTTGCTGAGTAGCATGAGCTTTAAAGGAACAGCCACCTGCCCCTACTATAAGCAAACTGCACCTTAAAAACACAAAGTGGCTGCTTCTGGCTCTTCTATGACCTGTTCTCTTAGCTGCTGCTTTCTATTGGCAACATTTTCCTCCACTGTATTCACAGCCCTTGCAGTCAGTCACTTATTGATTCTACTGGTTGAGATGGTCCATATCTCTCACAAAAATAAAATAATGCTGGCACAGGTGGGTGATCACAGTAAAGACTTGCTCGATAAACTCACATGGCTCATCACAACCGATATCAAAAAGCTTAAAAAATAAGCAATGCTTGTAACTAGTACCAAAAGTTGTTGGAAACAAGAAGTGCTATTTTACACTTGTAAGAATAAGAATGTATTTTTTGGCCCAGCTCTAGATAAAAGTGGCCAGCATTGCTGAATCTGGACATGAGACAGCAGGACTCATTTATTCATGAAGCAGTACTGACATCTAGTGTTCAGAGGCACTTGTTCAGAGGCTTCTTGTCTCCCACACTTGACAAGTTGCCTGTTTGGCTTCTGAAACTGTTTGGACAGAGGGGGAGCATCCCCCAAAACCACTTTACGCCAAGTTTTTCCTAACACAGTGGGAAAGTCTTTCACTATCTCTAAACTTTGAGCTAAACTGCTCCTCTGATGTTCTACCACAGCCTTTGAGGAGAGTCCAATCCTATCCAACTTTCCAGCACCCATGCAACGATAAAGGAAGGAAGCATAATTCCCTCACCTTGAGGATGCCTGTGACTCCCCCCTCCAATGCAGGATGTAGTGTATGCCCGTTAGTACAGCTGCATTAGCACTGGAAAATTGGATTGAACTCTGAAGGTGGAATGACACATCCTATGCTTTCCTATGATTTCTTTTTCTTTGACTCATCTAAAAAGGATCACAGAACCATGAACAATGTGTAGGTCATCCCTGACAGTGTGTCAGTTCATTGTGAAACATACGCTTCAGAATAAGTGACAGCCTTCATTCTTATCTAGTGCTGAGATTAAAAATATTCACTTCCCCAAAAATGCACATTTAAGTAGCAAGCACTGGCCTTTTGACGTCTTATGCAAACTGACCTAGTTTTTGAAAGGAGTTTTCAGCATTTTCTAATGCCAGAAGATTTAAAAGGGCATGGAAAAATGTGATTAGCTGCACTCACAATTTGGTCAGAGCTTAAATTTTATCTGTATACCATCCATAGGTTTTAATAAGGAACTGCAATTGAATATTAAGATGACTGTGGATGGCTTGAAGCATAGAAGAGAAAATATTATTTTATCCATCACAATTTTTTAATTGTTTTATCATCTAATTAGTGAAAGTGTACCCGCGTTCTCCATAAAATTCCCCATTCAACACCCCCCACTGTGCATCAACTGCCCATGCACATCAACCCCCATGCACATCCACCCCATGCACAACATGTCCCATGTTCATCCAACCCATGCATATCATTCCCCTATGCATATTGTCCATGTGCAACAACTCCCATGAGCATCAACCCCCATGCACTTCAACCACCCATGCACATCCCCACATACACATCAGTCATTCATGAACATATCCCACTACGTGCATCAAGACCCACACGCATCATCCCCCCATGCGCAACTACCCCCCATGCGTGTCCACCGCAGTGCAACCCCTCCCTCCAAACAACTTCCCCCTCAGTGCACCAGGCACCGAGCACCAAACTGGCTGATGTTGGTCAGTCTTCCATGTTAAGCATAGGGCAAAAACACGTTGCACCCCTTTTCAGCCCCTTAAAGGTTAAATTTCTCCACATCGGTTCTTGGAGAGTGTTCATGTGACAGAAGCAACACCGTCCCTGAATTTCACACTTCTAGGTCTGGAGGTTGGGGCAGAGCATCCATCAGTCATTGATTCTTCAATGCAAAATATAGGGAGGAAAATGCGTTGTGCCCCATTTCACCCCCTTCCGGTTGGAATTTCCAAAAACTGGTTCTTAGTGCACCCCTCCGTCACGGAAGGAACACCCACTCCAAATTTCATGCTTCTAGGCCCAACGTCTTTGGCTGGGCATTGGTGAGTGAGTGAGTGACTTTTGTCTTTTATATACATCGATTTACTATGTCCATGTATTTGCCATACACTAAATAAATTTTAATTGTTTATTTTTAAGCCCCTTCCCTTCTCCATACATTTTTCTTAAAATAGGAGCATAAGAAAAATGCATAAACGGATGCTTTTTGAAAGCTTCAATTCCTTTTCCTCAAAATCCCCATTTTACATACTCATCTCTAAACCAAACTGATTCCCTCCTGCTTTTGTAAAAACGTTGGAAAGGAAACAAGTTAGTAGCATTAATTTGGGACAAGGATTCCATATAATCCAGAAATTCTGCCAACTCCACTGCAAATGAGACCCTGTTAGGTTTTCAAGACAGCAGTTGCCAACATTACCTCTCTGTGTCCAGTGGCTCAGCCATGCAAGCTCTGCCATCAGGGACCTTCTCCTCATTGGGGATGAGTGTACATTTGATCTCTGCCTCAAACACATGATGCTTTGGGAAAAATTCCATGTGTTCATGCACCCTCCCATTATTCATTTCTGATGTTCGTTTGGGCGGTCTCGGTGGCGGGGGAGTATGTTCCGGTGGTGGCTCCAAATCTTCGTTTGACTGCTCTTTCCATTGCTCCTTCAATGGACAAAGGAACTTATTAATTCTTTTCAAAATGACAAGCACTGCAAAAAGTTTCCTGGATGTCCCAGCTGATTGGAAATTTATGAATCTTGATGTTAATATTTTTGAGGGGAAAAAATTATTGTAATTTTGTACATGCAGAATACAATAATTATGTTTGCTTAAGTACCGTAATTATGGCAATGTTCCTAGATGAGTAGATGATTACTCTGTCGTCAAATTCTCCCTGCTGGAGCCCTGCTTGTTTCAAGATAAAGGAGGAAGTGGGTAGGAACATGAGCCATTGCAGCAGCAGAGCAGGAGATGCTACTTCTATGTAACATTTTCCTGGCTCAGAATTGTGAAGCAACAGTAACCGTCTCTGAATCAGGTGCTGGCAACCAAACACTGGGCATCCTATAATCTGGTTTAAGTTAATTTGTCTTTAGCTGTTTACTATCTAGACAACCTTTTTAGCTGAAAGAGTTGGATTTCAATCACTTCTGAATCCCCTCTACCCCTGTGATTTTAAAACTGTTGGTACTCGGGGGAACAAAAGTTACTCCCATTCATTTCAGCATAGTAATTTTTACAATGGCCCTTGCTAAAATGGCCCTTGCGTCTTTTCTTTAAAGAAATAAAGTAAATCACTATTGGACAACAAGCCACCTTCCAATATTGTTTATGTAAACTGTCAATTTTTTTAAAAAAACTGATGTTTCAAACAAAAACAATCTTCCACAGAAATCTGGGCAAGATTAAAACAAATGAAGCCATAAACTAATTGCAGCTAATAACACTCACCTGCACCGAAGAATCACCCATAATAAATTTTGCACCTTCTATGACAGCCAAATAAGAAAAACGAAGTTGGTCTGCTGTTTGTATGAGGCCCATTCTGTACTTTCTCATTTCTAAAAGAACCTGCTTAATGTCAACAGATGAAGGGTCTTTCCTTTTGTCCATCTGAACAGAAAAAGGCAATACTTAGTCTATGCTTCAAATTCTGTCCAAAGACACAACTTTTCATTTGCAGAATAACTAGATATGTTATTCAAGGGCTTCAAAAATACCTAGGAAGTGTTTTATTCAAACTTCTACCAAACCTCATCATACTTGGTTCTAAGATTTTAACATTGTAGGCAAGTTTGTTTGACATCTCCTCCCATCCCCATCTCAGAACTTCTGCCACCCCACTGAGAAATTGTAAATTTCTGTCTTAATTGATCTCACAATATCTCCTGAATGTGGAACAAACTGGTGCTACCCAAATTCAGAAGCCACAACTCAGTACACAGTACATCATGTATTGCTGAAAGACAATTCACAGATGTGGCAACAAAGAGATACAACAGTGAGATTCAGGAAGTTGGACTAGATGGGACTTTGGCTTGATCCACTGGGGATCATTCTTTTTATGTTCTTAAGAAGAATTTTCAATTAAAACACTATTGGTTTTAATGGCTATTCAAATTAGTTGTAAAAAGCCTGAACAAGTACCCAAAACTGAGAGGATAAAACTCAGCATTTTTACAATCCTAATGTGAATAACATACATATTGATTGCATAAAGACAAAAGGGTGGATATGCAGAAGAGTGAGTGGTTGTAACATAAAAGAGACTTTATTGAAGTTAGGTCTGTTCTAGCTTTGAAGTGGAAATATAGTACTGAGGAATGGGAATTTTTTTAACTCAAAAGATTTATCAGTAGCTTTTAATAGTCTGTGCATGTTACTTCTTGTGATGTTTCCCTTCCAAGATTCATGTGAATGGGCTAGTCATAAATATGGGCCTCCATGTGGCATGCACCTACATGGCACATCAAACTAAAGTGCCTGGTTAATGGTCTTCAATCAAAGGAGTGAATGGTTTTCAAAGGAGTGAATGGTCTTCAATCAAATGAAGACAGTTGCGATCATAGCAAGTCTTGAACTAAAAATTACACTAAAGCAAAATTTGGAAGGAGGCCATGTACTGGTTCTACATAAATACCCTGACAACATTTCTGAAAGATATTTCATGTCTTACTCTCTCCAGCCAAGCAAATCTTACTGCACTAAAACAAAATAATTTGCCACTGCTTCCTTGTATTTAGTTACAAGCAAAAAGTTCTTACCAAGACGAGACAAGTATCAACCAAACAGAAAGTTCCTGATCTTCCAATTCCCGCACTACAATGCACGACAATGGGTCCATGTTCGGGACTCAGTGATCCTGATTCTCTCACTTTGAACAGGAAGTTGAGGAACGAAGCTGGTGACTCGGGGACACCAAAGTCAGGCCACGTCGTATAATGAAAGTGCAGAATTTCTCGAGTTTCGTGGGTCTGTAGAATACAAAAGTATCTTTCACCCAAGCTTTCATAAGGCCAAGATCATACTGATGATCTGGTTACAGCTGTGATTACACTTTAGTAATTATGTAAACATTATATGTACACATTCAAATGTTTTCCCCCCAAAAAGCTGTGAGTACAATTAAACCCTTTTGGAGAAATTCACAAAACATGATTGGGGAGGCCGTTAGTGCTGGGCCTGCTCCAGACAGTGCTACATCTCAGCACTATGTGACTGACTGGCTGGCGTTCCTCAAGCACTTGCTGGTGGTGAGACTTCTTGGGCCAAAGGGAAGGCAGGGAGTGGTCAGAATAAAGCTCAGGGAGGGTAGATACGTCTTCAGCTTTGCTGCTGAATTCAGGCCCAACCATAGGTCTTCTTGGGTCTGGGCTTTATCAAATGCGGGCGCAGGTGCAAGGAAGCCGATTGGTGCTATGGCTGTGTTATCTGAGCAAGTGCTCCCTTACCAGAGGAGATTCCCAGTGCTAGCCTGATGCCAATAGGATCCAGTGGTCATCATTTTGGTGCCAGTGATGCCAATGGATCCCACTGGGCTCACAGCTGAGCTTCTCATCTCTTAATTCCAGGTACTAACCCCCAAATCCAGAGTAACTACGGGAGCACGTAAGAGACATTATATGCACCTGTAGTTACTGCACCACCTAGTGAAAACCTATGGGAAATTGATATTGGAATCCAGAGTAAGTTGTTCTTACACCGGAGCAAGGACTCCCCGCAGTTACTCTGGATTTTGCCCTAAGGAAGGAAGATGGCAAATATACAGAGCCCGAGATGCTGATACATTGAAAAAATATATCTAGCTTAAGTGGGAGAAAAGAAATGGAGGAAAGATGTCACATGGCAGCATCTGCTTTCATACTTACTGTCAGGTTTTCCAATTCTAACTGTCGTACTGTATAATAGGATTTTATATCTTCTGCTATTAAGGTTAACTGCAAGTTTGTATCTTCAAAGAGCATTTCTTTTTCTTCTTTTTGTGGCCAATACTGTGCACATTTTATCTAAATGGGGGAAAATGAAAAGAAAAGAAAACTTATTTGCACAATTTACTTATTTTCTCTTTCAAGGGAAAAAAATTCACATTAAAAAATTGTTTATATAACATCATTACTGCATGGCACTGCAATTTCAAAAACAGAACAGGTTCCTACCGCTAAGGCAGCAATTTTCAACCACTGTGCCACAGCACAGAAATGTGCCACAGACTGTCCACAAGTAATGGACCACAGGTGTTTGGGGTAGGTTATTGGGGTAGGGCAAGGGGGATTTGAGCCCCTACCAGGAACATGGTGTGCCTTATCAGGGATACGATTTAGGCTATAATCCTAAAAAACACTTTCCTGGGAGTAAGACCTACTGAACACAACGGGGCTTTCTTTTGAGTAGATGTGGTTAGGATTGTGCTCTTAGTGCCTTGTCAATGTGCCATGAGATGAAAAAGATTGAAAATCACTGCCATAAGGAGTTCACAATAAAAAACAGACAACAGAAGATAACCAGTGGTGTGGTAGAAGAGACACAGATAGAAAGGGATGAATGTAAGCCGATGCAATTATGCATATTTCAGCTTGGTTACATTTGTAAGGCAATTAAAGGATCAAGCTAGAGATTAAGAAAGGAGCGAGTTCCAATGGAGGAGAAAGTACAAGATAGTACAATGATACACATGTAGAGGGGGAGTTTATGAACAGAGGACTGACTACAAGGGGTGTAACTGGAGTTGTATAAGGAAGCAAGTTGTATCTCAAGGGTATCTCAAAGGTATAGAATTGCAAAACCAAAGGTCATGGGCAGGGACAGAACAAGAAATCAAACCAAAAGGTGTAGGATCTGAGATTTGGATCTCAGAAAAAAAATCAAAAGCCACAGGGAGGTTAGTATATGGTACACTTCATAGAAAGAGTTTATGAATCAGTGATGGAATTTAGCAGGCAGAGAGAGGGGGGCTTCCTTGTCTCAGTAGTTTATCCTTTCCTGGGACTTTTGAGTACTCTTCAAGTCCACCTCCCTTCAAGGCAAAATATTCCAAGAAAGCTGCTATTTTTATTCAACCTATTCATAAAACCGTTTTAGACTGTAGTTAACAGGACCACCACATATTATACAAAAAGGAGTAGTAGATCCAAGAAGCAAGTCAACTGGTGATATCCTAAGAGACGGATTCTTAAGTTGGCAGATGTCAAGTGAGATAGGTCATAACGACAATGAAAGTACACAAACTGTGTGTGGGGGGTGGAGAATGACAGCTCACTTGTACAGCCAGTATTTTGTATCATGATGTCCCCAACTTCGTCCTGAACACATCAAGTTAAATGATCTGAAGTGGCAGGCAGGGCTGGGAATATCCAAATAGATTGCAGAGTTGTTGCAAAAGCAGACAATATTCTCAATACAGTAGTGTTGCCTACACCGTCATCCAACTGATTTTAAGAATCCAGCAATAATTCACCATTAGTAAAGTCAAGAATATTTCTGACAACTGCTCCTTTAACCATGTAATACGGTAGCTTAGTTTGAACCAAAACAAAAACAGCCACAAGTGTGTTTTGCAACTGCCCTTGACAGCCTGGAAATTGCAAGAGCTTTGCAGGTAGGACAATGACTGACTAGGGAGGAAATGTGGAGAAATGGAGATTCTATGAGCTTCTCTCATAGAAAAGGGTTTCTCAACATTTTTTTGCTGATGCTTCTGAGGCATAACTCTGAGCCTTATTTTATCATACGCCTGGCAGTTAAAGTTTGGTTGCTCCCCTCAGAAATTTACTCTATTTCCCCATTGTATGGAAAGGCCCCTGAAAGAGCCACTAGTGTACATATCCTCCTTTCTTCAACAAAAAGTCCCTCTGTTATGAGATTATTTTCATCACACATGTGAGTTCTCAATGGTTCTTTCTTACTCTAACTGGAAAAGAAACTTGCAAGCATTTCACAGTTACTTGAGCTCTTGACAGTTCATTGCAATGTTCTTAATTTTCCTGGAAATCTCAAGCGTGCATTAGTAGAATGGTTACACGCTGAGTTAGTCACATGTACAAAGAAGGTATCCAGTGCTTGGAAAGGAGGGTCCTAAGAAACTCAGGGGTTATTAATACAACCTAATTAAGCCTTGAACTGTAATAACTTAGAACATAAGCTTATGTAGAAAGGTTTGGTTGAATTTAACACAGTTTCTCTGGCTAAAATTATACTGGTGATGCTTGCAGTGTTTACTTGTGGTAGAGACTCAGCATTTTCAACATAACCATACTGAGACATGTGCAACAGGTGGTTCAGAAATTGAAAAAGTAATAAAAATCAAACTATATATGACAGCTTTGTTGCCGAATAGGAGAAAAAACAGAAACAAAGAAAATAGAGTAAAGGTCCAACCTTGTTATATAGGAATTTTTATACATGGATTTGACTCAACACAAATGGCCACTGCAAATGAGAACAGACATGCAGAACCATGGAGAAAGGGGAAAAATGCATCCCTTTAAAATCAGTTTAAAAACTGCTTTTCTTACTATTGTAGAGAAGCAGTGATACCAAAATTCCATTCTTAAGCTGAACCAGGTAAAGGCAGGGTGTCTTTCACATTTCTAATTGTTGGCTGCCTCTCTACAACAGTACAAAAAGCTGCTTTTAAACCATTGCAAAGGGACACAACACATTTCTCTTGTATTAGAAAAAAGCCCCAGAATCAAACCTCTGCAAATACTGAAGCATAAACTTATTCCATTAGGAGCACAGAGAAGTAAGAAACTTGGAACTGGGACTTTAAATTTACCTTTTTTAAAAATCGGGGTGATGGTGGTAGTAGGGGTGGAGGTAGTTCTGGAATGGAACCCTACTGAATAGCAAGGGACAAACTGTAAGAACAAATGCTGATTGAACTTGATTGTGATGGTAACACTGACAACCAGAGTGAATCATAAGGAGTGCTGAATGAAACAGTTGCTGGCAGTAGAATACCAACCCACAAAGATATTTTATTCAAGGCAACATGAAGGAATCGCTATGTAATTTTAGTCCACTGTAGAGGTACCAATTCTTTCTTTGTCTAACTCCTGGAGAGTACAAATCAGCTGGATGCAGAAGTAATTATAATCTTCTGCAACTTTTTTAATTGCAGTGTGGAAAGGAACAATTTGCTCCATATGCAACTCCTGCACCAAATGTTGGGCAAAATAAAATTTTTGCCATGTTCCCATTGAGTATCCCCCACAGTTCGTCAAGAAGCATTAGCAGATTCCCCCAGGGAATCTCAATAATTTTTTGCTTTGTTTAAGCTTACTGGCAGTTGAGAAAGAGTAAGTGAGGGTGGATGGGTGGGAGGGAGAGAGAGGGGAATAGTTGAGTGTGTGGTTACTTCTCTGTTTTCAGATTTGCTCCACTACTCATATTACTGAAGAACTGGAAACCTCTGCTGAGAGAGAGAGAGAGAGAGAGAGAGAGAGAGAGAGAGAGAGAGAGAGAGAGGTAACTATAGAACAGTTATTTTCTTGTATATGTGCCATAAGGAATACTATTGAACTGTCTTCAAGGGAGAGCAGGGCCCAATACTTTTAAGAACTGCTGGCCTTCAGGGAAGTCATTTATTGGAACTGTTCAAATGACCATTGACTGGAAGGAGGAAAAAAACTTGATAATACTATCTTCACACTGGAATAAAAGGATTACTGAACTGTGAGATGAGCTTCCCAACCAAACATGAGTGCACACCAGAAAAACTGAACACTAGCTCAGCCATCAATTTCCTTTCTCCACACTGTTCTTTAAATGTTGTATATCATTGGCTATTAAGGTGACAAATTCACCATTTTAAAAAAGGAAACTTGTAAAGTAGAAAGCTGTTCCAGGAATCAGGAATGGTGTCTTGGGAGATGGTCTGATGATATCATGGGAAAGCCAGCCAATCAACATTCAACAGGCAGCTTCTGTTGCAAATTTGCAGAATTACTTTTGATTTCCTATTCATTCATCGGAAGGAATGAATGCAGTAAGAACACTTTTAAATTGCCTGCCTTCCTCTGCACATTGCCTGCCTTTTACCTAACATAACTTCCCCAGAATTTTCCAAGTATGTATAAAGCCAGCCAGTCTATGAAATATCCTCCAGTCCTTCCCTAAACAGACACTTTAAAGTGTGCTTGTTTTGCTTACCTGATGTGGCAATAATTATTAATACACTTAGGAGAATGTTTACAGAATTGTCCTTGTTTTGTAAGCAGCAATATGCTTTCCAGAAGAAGAGTAGGGACATTTCATGGCCAGAGGGAAATACAAGAAAAGAAATATGAAAAAGCCATAAGAAATGCTGGGCATATGCGGATAGAAGACGTTCTCTGAACAGTTATGACCTTCTGTTTTATAGAAGACCTTTCCATCCTGATTCATCTGGTGAGGGGACTCCAACAAGTCCGCCACAGGATTACACTGATTGAAGATGAAGTCTCAGTTTCTGTGGTGCACACACAACATTTCCACAGAAAGGAGGATATAATCTAGAAAACACCTAATATGTGTTTTGGGGAGAGAAGGAGAATTAACAAGCTGCTGTTTAGCAAGTTTTTAAGGGGGACTTTTGATACATTTTTGACTATCCTAGGGCTGTGGTTCCCAAACAGTAACTCATAGTTCCTTTGGATGCAGCAGAAACCAGCTTGGGAAGCTTTGGGATCCTTGTAAAAATTCTGCAACCCTATACAATGTATAGGATTGCAGCACTAATGGGGAGCCATAGTCAATGAATGGCTCAGTAGGTCAAGAGAGCTACCAGTCAAAAATGTTTGGGAACCACTACTTAGGGAAACTTTAAACATTACTCCCAAGTGGTGGAACCTTTTGCCTCTAATGAGTTTTCAACCAGATTTACATAATCTGACAGGTTCAAAACTTGTTTTTCATAAACAAACCCTGACTTCTTCCCTATCAGCTTTCCTTATGGTTATTGAAGAAGATTTTGAAAAGGCAAAGGCATTGTTTGCTGAAAGCTTGGCCATGAAAGGCTACGGGGGTGGGGGCTTCTAGAGGCTGCCATACTAATGCACAGAAAATCTTATGCCAGCATTTGATGCACCTATTACTTATGAGCTGAATTTCCATGGCATTTGATTTTTAATATGAAAGTGGCTGTTTCAAAAGGGTCTGTGAAAAGAACAACCCATGCTTTAATCTCTGCAGCACATTTTGTGCACCTGTTCACAGGCATCATTTCCTGATGTGCTAATGCTGAGGAGTCTTTTCTTCCTTTTGATATGAAAGGGGAAATTTACGATGTAATTTAAGCTACTCAGGAACCATATGTTGAATATAACTATATTGTTAACACACACACACCCAGTCAGATTTGGTTATGTGATGACACACATGGCATCACCACATTTGCCCCCACCTTTTTCTTAACCCAGTGGTGTCAGCTGATGCACATAAACACTTGGATTTTAAAAAAATCCAAGACTCGCCCTAAAAATATTTTTTTAGTTGTTCATTTGTGGCTGTGGGTGGCAAGTGATTAAGACACTGTGCCTGTTAATCAGTAGGCCAGGGTTCAAGACCTGAGTCCCCACAAGACAGGGTGAGCTCCTGTCCTTAGCCCAGCTCTGCAATGTACCTGGAACCAATTGTATCGGCTCTGCCATTCCATTGGACTATTTCAGTGGTGTGGAGAGGGGGGATGTGCTGCTTGGGTAATAGCCTATCCTCCATAGTAATCTACCCAGGACTTCGTGCTTCGCATGCAGCGTTGAGCATGATACCATAGTCTTTCAAGACTGATGGATGCCAAGTTTTTTTTTTTAATTTGCTCATGTTTTGCCTTCAAAAGTGCACGTTTGTGTGCAAATAATCCTTGAGGAATAGGAATGTGTTCACCCTCTGTCCCTCAGTTTGGTTCTGTACTAGTTTTTATGTCATACACTAAATACTGTTAATAGATTAAATAACTAGAAATGTATTAAATGGAATGGAAATCAGACAAAAAAATGCATGATTATAACTATATCCAAACACTGAGAGAGCAGCAAAACTACATGAAAAATCGTCTTGCATGGTTATTGAAATGTGGGGTTAAACACATAGTATTAACTTCTTTTCTCAATTTTGTCAGCCTATCTATCTCACTGAATAATTGATGAATGATTATCTCAGTGACACTTCACACATATGACCACAATCTTAAAGCAAAAAAGGATTTGAGCACTTACTGATCCCTTTTCCATCACTCTGTTAAGCATGACAACGCCTCGACTTTTCTGTTCCCAAACCATTTCCCAGAAATGACCACAAGTATTTGGCAGAGGACCCTACAAAGATACAGACAGAAACTCCAAGAGTAAGCAATATGTTCACCATGGCATGAATTGTTACCAGGCTATTCTAAACTCCACACAGTGAATGGCTTCTGTTTTTTAAACTTATCAAAAGCTATCATTATAATATAAATGGTTTTCTTTAAACATAGAGTTGCTTTTTATTAAGCAAGCACAATGTTTATGGTTTTCTATGCTCAAACTGAGAATTGGGACGGCAAAGGCATGGAGCCAAATGGAATGTGAAATTGAGCCACACTGCATATTTACTTGTGAGTAGGCAAACATGCCTTAATTCTTTCCATAGGGCAGGCTGAGAGAAATCCAGTGCTACAAGAATGGTCCAATCCGATGAATACAGCTCCCTAGTAACACCCAAGAAGGCATGTCCTTCCCCCTAAACTGATAAATGTATTATGCCCTATGGAACGCAAAATTAAGGCACACATTGATTTTTACTTGCTCATAAGCAAGTGTGCTTTGGCTGGTATGGGAAGTCAGTGAACAGTAGTGCAAGGCTACCAGAATGGTCCTGATCCTGTGCACATAGAGCTCAACAAGTGCTCAGGAAGGTCACCCCACCAAATGCAAAGAATAAAAACAGACTTTAGTAGGAAAGGTGCATTTTTTCTTTCCTCCTCTCCTCCCCCTCCCCCTCCTAGAGCCTAATTTCATATTGTTTGAATGCTGTTGGTGGGGGTGGAATAATGCTATTTTGATACTGTTTAAATCTAGCCTAAACAAAAATATGCTGGATTTAAAACTCATTTCATTTAGGATTGCTATAATTCTTTTCCACAAAATTGGAACAGGACTCTCTGTCACACTTGCCAGTATGTTAAAACAATCCCCCAAAATCGTGACTGTCTTGTTTTTCAGTACATATGACGAACCTGATTTCATTTTAAATCAAATTGAACTGGTTTAAACATAAGAACTTGACTTGAACTGGGCACTGGGAGTGTTTTAAGTTACTGCAGGCAGGCTTCAGAGCTGATTAACTTGGTGGAACAGAGTTGGCTTCCCTAACCCACCTAAGTTTAATTATTTGGTTTTAATGTAATTATCTGACTTCTGGCCATGGCTTCTCTTCCAGTGGGTCCTGAACAGATTGTCATTCTGAGAAGTGGATCCTGAGCTTACATGTTTCAGAACTACTGCTCTACAGGACAAACTAAAGATGCTTATCCAGTTAGTGGGGCTCAGGCTCCAAAAAGGCAGGGTACAATAAAAAAAAACTATCTTTAATATCCTATGAAAAATCTTGGCATAGCCCGGACATGGAAGGTCAGGAAAAGTTTACTATTTCTCCAAGATGTTTACCCTATCCACTTTCAAAGTAACCTCTCTTCTAGGTCAAAGGTTCTTCCTTTCCCACCAGTCTTTTCCCAGATCAAGCCAAACTGTGAGGTATTAAAACACAACTTATAACCCAAATGAGTTATTTGGGATATAAAAAGGTATCCAGAACTGGGGCTACTTCCCCTTGCAATGCATGTCTTTTCAAGGAATGGGGGGAAAATGATAGACTGAGTGAAAATAAATTCCACTGGGTTATAACTGATAATATAAACTGAATTAATATCTTATCTAATAGCAGTTAAATAATCTACAATAAGCGTATCCAGGAATTGGAGCCAGAGGCTTCTGAATTTGAAACACTGTCCAAGTTTAGAAGATAAACCTATGATTGGAGAGGGATACACAACCAATTTTCAGCTTAAAGAAACTTTTGGGGTGGTGTGCAAAGCAACTAATGGCTGCTTTACTAGTGTTCACAGCATATTTGTAATCTTTGGCTGATTTGTTTTGCACTGCCTCCCAACTTAATGGATGCCAGTTTATTTTCAGGACCAATTCAAGATGTTGGCTTTGACCTTTAAAGCTCTGGGAGCCTGTGCATATTTGAGAGGTCACCTATTATATCAGAGAGGACCCTTTAAGATGCACTGCAATTTACAGATATAGAAGAGGTCACAAAAAATAGGGCCTTCCTGACGTTGGTACCAACTCCATGGCATCCCTTACCTTTAGATGTAATAAATGATCCCCCTCTAGAAGTCTTCCAGTGCGGTCTTAAAATGTTTGTTTTTATATATGGCTTGATGGTTGCTTTAGAATTGAAGGTCTGTTGGGGTTTATGAGTAGATTTTCTATTGCTGTTTGTACTGTACATTAATAGAGCAATCATAATACGAATGTGCTGCAGTAGGGTGGCTGGCTGGCTTGCACTGCATCCAGCACAAGATTGGGATTGTTGCTGTGCAACTGTGGGGAAACTATTCCCCTTACCATGGGTAACCAGAGTATCCCAAATGGGTCTACTCAGATATGAGCCTCCTCTGGAGGTGGCACAGATCTGAGCAAAGCAGCTTGGGGAATGGGACTTGGATTGGCACAAGTGTTGCTCCCTAACATCCTTCACCAGCGAGACTGGCCAGCACAACTTACCAGTGTGCAGCGCCAGATTTGGCCTGAGGAGGCTGGCACAACTCCCTGCACTAGCCTCCCATCCTCATGGGCTATATAAATGCTATATTAACAATTCACAGATGTGTTTTTAATCTGTTCTCTTATACAGTATCTATTCTATAGTTTATGAAGCTGAGTTTTAAGAATGAACAAGAATTAAAAACACGTTAAATGAGTTCTTCTCCTGAAATAACTTACCTGTGTGAGGATATAGCTTCTGTGTGCCTCTTCCATTTGAATCAAACTGGCATTGATATAATCATTATCACTTTGCTGCAACTTAATTCGACTGTGGTCAACTGTAGGAACAATTATAAAAAAACACTTCAAACATATTTTATACAAAAATTATCATATTACACAAAATAACTAGTTTGAGAACCAGGATAAAAAGTACCATATTTATTTGAATCTAATGTGTTATCAAATCTAATGCGCACTCTATACTTATAATCAAAATACCACATTCACTCAAATCTAATTAACCATCAAACTAATGTGCACCCTGATTTTGGAGATGAAATTCAGCTGAAAAGGGTGAGCATTAGATCTGAGTAAATACAGTAATCCTACCTTTTTAAATAATGAAGGACAATGCAGCCCACATTATCTCAATTAATTCTTATGAGGAAAATGATCAACACATGCCACAGGATAGTTTTTTTTTCTTGTTTAGGGAAGATATTGGAATCTCAATAATTGAAAGTGAAAGTGAAACTTTTCCATTGGCACTCTTAAAGTATCTTTGGTTCAATTAATGTTTTCTCCCTCCAGGCCATTATCAATATCCAGACCACTCTGACAGTAACTGCACTCCATATTTAAAGATCTGAAGTTTGCTCTATTTAGCCTACTGAGATACAGAAGAATCCCCACATTTTACAGGAAAACTAAACTGACTGGAAGCCATATCATGAACTAAAACAAACAAAATCAATGGTAGTTACCACAAAAAGAACCCCCAAACTGATCAGTAAGCAAAATTATGTGCAACATTATAGCTTCTATCGAGTTTTACTGGAAGACTCAACTGATTTTTAATCTATTAAGTGATTGCAGGGGCTTTCCAGTACACAGAGATACTGAATCTTCAAGTTTTAACGAAGACAGGAGATCTGTGACTATGGCACATGAAAACCAGAAATCTTTCAGAGATGTGCATGGTGAAGAAAGAGGCTACAAAACTACACCATCATGTCAGCATGGTATAGCAGACAGAATTCTGGATTTCAACCAGGGAGATAGACTTGAATTGAAATCCTTGCTCACTTTCTTTCAGCCTGACTTATATGTCTGACTTATCTTACAGAGTACAGTGATGTGACCAGAGATAACTACTTGTAAGCTGTCTTGAGTTATATTTTCAAAATGCATTTTTTAAAAATTAGACAAAAGGGCTCATCAGTAAGAGGTCAAGAAGTCCGTATCTTATATTTGAAAGTGCAACTAAGAGTTTAAGCAACCTAGATTTTTATTTGTCAGACGTCTTCAAGAAATCCCCATGTGTCACAGCTTCCTTCTGCCTTGGAACTCACCTCAGCAGAGACAAATTGAGCTAGCTTGCAGTGAAAGAGATCTTACACACGCTCTGAGGCCATGTTTCCCTTCCCCAATGTATAGCACATATTGCAGGACTCAGACCTGGTGTTAAAAAATTCCAAGGCTGAAATCGTGGCACAAGATTAAGCTCTGACATGAAGAAGAAGCCAGGTCTTTTGGGGTAGGAGGAGTTAAACAGGTATAATGAAAGGCTTAAAAAATTAGACACAACCCTTAACAAGTACTCTACATTTATTTGAAAGTAGTTCAAGCCACTTACCGATCACCTCTACCCCAAAATATCTATCATTCATCTGCTCCTTTGTACATTTATGCCTTTAGTTAAAAAGGACATACAATGCAGAGTGCAATCAATTACAAATACAAATCAAATACAAATACAAAAAAATGTACTGTTTAGCTGGTCTCCCTCCTCCTAAATTCCATCAGGAAAGAGCAGCACAGAAAGAGTAGGATAAAGTAATGTCTCTGCAAACCCACCCATTATATGGCCAACTTCCACAGTAGAGATTGAGATCAAGGAATAGTTTTCTTAGAACTATGACCCCTCCTAACTGTGGGTTGCCAGACTGCCACTGAACAACTGAAAGAGAGTGGGGAGATGGTGAGTGAACGGGCCCATTCTTGGTCAAGAACAACCATTGTTGCATAGAAATCCTTAAATAGTCTGTATGCTGGGGAGGGAAGATCTAAGAACAACCTGAGGAAATGGGGATGCACCATGAAAGATGGGCTGTGTAAATGTGGAGAACAAACTAACCCACATATGCTCCAGTGCATACAGGGCCCTTCTATATGGAAGATCGTATGCTGGCAAGAGAAAATGCTGTTGAGGTAGCCTGGTTTTGGGCAAATTTCTGTTAATTAACTTCCTTTTAATGTAAAAATTAAAAAATTTGTAAAAAATTTTTAGTGGTGAATGTGGTTCTGACACAAAGAAAAAAAAGAACTGGCAAGCACTATGCAGGCAGCCTATATAATAGATTTACCCATAATTTGCAACAGATGCTTGAGAATGAAGACAGTAATACAGACATTTGTACACTGCTAAAATGTGCCCTATATCAGTGGTTCTCAACCTTTTAGGCCCCAGGGACCGGTTCTGTGGAAAAGGGTGGGGGGGGGGAGAGTTTTGCCTCTGGCAACAACAGCACGGCTGCCTCCAGCTGTAAATCCCATTATAATACATAGAGCTATTGCTAGGTTACTGTGGATAGGATTGCAGGTTAGAGCCCAATGTCTCAATGCATGTCTACTCAGAGCAGGGATTTTCAACCTTTTTCAATGCAGGATGCATTGAAAATGCACAAAGCCATCCTAATCACTCTTATTGGAGAGTAAGCCTCATTGACTATAATGGGACTTATTTCTGAGTACATAGGCATTGGAATGGACTCTGAGGCTGCAATCTTATCCACTTTCCTGGGAGTAAGCTCCACTGCCTACAGTGGGACTTATTTCCGAGTAGACAGGCATAGGTCTCTGAGGCTGCAATCCTCCGACAGAGCCCTCCTGCTGTTTGGAGGGGAAGAGGCACTTTGAGGAGTCCTCATGCAGACCTGTCAGGCAGCTGCCAAGGACCTCCAGTGGTCTCCAGACAGGAAGGAGGGTGTTTGAGAAACCCTGCTCTGTATCACCCAATGCCAGTCCTATGTCGCAAGTTTAAAGTTTGTGTGTGTGTTATACGTATGTTAAGTCTCCTTGTATGCTAAATACATGCAATAAAGACATTTAAAAGACTCAACAAAACAGAAACTTATAGGAGGTAATCAACATGCTTTAAATATATGCAGAAAGGATGCAATACTTACAGGGACTGACATCTCTGTACCTGTTGCGATTTTTGTTTTTGGGAAGTTTGGCCACTTTACATGGGAAGTCACTGGCTTCATGTCTTATATCCTAAAAAAACAAACCAAAAATCAAGACATTTGAACTTGACATCATTTTTCAAGGATTCACATTTTGCTTTGTTGGTTCAGAAAATCACTAAAACATATTGGCTTAGGGACAGACAGGTTTGCTTGACAACTCTCAAGAGGAAATATTTTAAATTTTTAGATTATAGATTTTCTCGAATGAGGATAATATTCTTTTGACAATTCAGAATAAGGCAGTAGATATGCACCATCAGTTTGATTTGATCAGTGAGATTTTTAGTGTAGATAAGTGTCCATGTTATTTGCTGAATACCTTTAATGGTATTTACTGTTGCACTTGCAGCATTAACTGCAATTTAGGTAACAAAACAAAACTAGACCCATGGCAGTGCATTTTCACTGGAAATAATGTAAGCAGCACAGTTATCGAAACACTTGTATCCTTTGATAACCTAAACACAAACATTTCTTAAATATATATTAATAGTTAAAAACAACACATGTCTGGTAAAGATAAGAACCCACATTCTTGACTCATCTGCAAGTTGTGTTGAAGTTGCAGATGTCAAAAAGAACCTTTTGTACTCAACGTGTTCTTTGCGTTAAGGCAGCCATATGGTTTCAAAACATAGAGAGAGTACTTCCAATTTCTGCTCTTATCACAATCATTCAGTACTCCCAAGCAGTAATTAAACAGAAGATTTTTGTTCCACCTTAATATGAATCTAGCCAGTGAACCCGTGATAGAAGTACAATACAGAAAGTATATAGCACTAAAAAAACAACACAAAAGCTCACGTGTTAATAAGAGAGAGAGAGATTGCAGGATTTTCACTTGCGGCACTACCAAAAAGCCAACTGGTACAAGGAAATCTAAGAAATCCCAGAACTAGTATCTTGAATGTGCAAAATGAACAGTTAAGCTCAACTTAAAAGGCTGTCCAAGAAAATTAAACAAGATGCTGGGCCAAATGCATCATTTTCCACTGATCGAACTGAAGCCGTTTTTGATTTATTTTGTTAACTAAATATAAAGATTTGCAAGCAAGCCATACAAGTTTGCCTTGTTTTCTGTAATTTTCTTTAAAATATAATGGAGATTTAGAGCCAGACCTCAGTTGGTGGGGATGGGTGTTCATGGAAAAAGGACTTTACACTGGATTGTAACTTTTACACAAGTGGCCTACCAAATCCTTTTAATCTGAGCACATTATGATTGCCAGGCATGCTTCCACAAAATTTCTAAACATATGAGAATCTGTTCTCCAGGTTAGAAATACCGGTATATTATGTTCCTGACAATTAAGCTATCTCAAAAAAAAAAAAAAAAAAATCTGGTCAACTGGTGTCCCAGTAAGAGCTATACCAGCCTTCTTCACACTTCTTCACACTTCACTATTCTATTTCCCCATATACTTCTCCATCAGTCTCCAAACTGAAATGTTTATGGTTTCACTATTTGGACTGCCATTCCAGAGAGGATGAAATTATTGCTGTGCCTCTTTTTTAAAAACACCTTTCATACTTTCTTGAAAAAAGAATCTAAGTAGTTTGTACCACACTGGATCTTTTAAAAATCAGTCGTGATCTCTAAAGCCAATTTATTCATTTTTACAATACAGAACAAAAAGTAGAGAAAAGCATGGGAGAATCTCATTGTCATTAAGCCAATTAAAGAAGGTCTAGATGTCCAATTTTGGCTGTGTTTAGCTTGGGGTTTGAAGTAACATGGCTTCTCTTATGAACAGTCAGACTAACAAAGTTGACATGACCTTTCAAGTAAAGTTTTCAAATGTATGGAGCAAATGTACTGACAAGTCATTGATATTTGCTGTGTCTGTGTATGGGGGTGTGTAAGTACAAATATATTTTCTAAAGCAGGGGTGTCGAACTCATTATAGCAGAATGACCATATGCCATAACCAAAAAAAGAAGACAAGGCTCCCCAAAATGTAAGACACCCAAGAAAGATGTAGGACATGACAAACTAAAAACACTCATAACTATTGCTTTCATCTGGTTAACTTATACACTTTATTACTCTTTATTAAAATTATATATAAATTGTATATATATAATTTATTGCATATACAGTGGTGCCTCATGTAACAAACGCCTCATGTAAAGTATGTTTCACGTAACAAACAAAATTTCTCTAGGATTCTGCTTCACGTAACAAACTGTGCTTCACGTAACAAACACACTCATTGGCAGTTGGCACAGCCAGCTGTGCCAGCTTGGACAGCCCTTTTAAAAAACGTCAGGGCTGCCTAGCATGCCTGCCCATAGTGAAAGCAACACTTCCGTACTTTTCCTCTTGTGGCTGGGTGTCCGCTGGGCAGAGGGAGAGAACAGCAGTGGAGAAGAGGGAAGCAGCTCAGGGCTGGCCAGTAGGGAGCAGGGGAGAGAGGCTCAGGATGAAGAGAAGGAGAAAGTGGGGAGACACTTGGAAAGTGCCTTTGATTGCAGCCTCCTACCTATGTCTACCCAGAAGTTAGCCCCACTGTGTTAAATGGGTCTTACTCCCAGGAAAGTATCTTTGATTGCAGCCTCATAACCATGTCTACCCAGAAGTAAACCCCATTGTGTTAAATGGGGCTTACTCCCAGAAAAGTGTCTTTAGGATTGCAGCCTATGTAGACTTCATAGGATCATGCACATTGAATGCATGTTTTGAATTCAATTACAGTGTTTTGTCATCATTTTTACATCTAGTTAATATTTTTATATGAATATTTTTTGGGTTGTGGAACCAATTGTCTGAATTTCCATTATTTCCTATGGGAAAATCTGCTTCATGTAAAGAATGTTTCATGTAACAAACATGCCTCTGGAATGAATTAAATTTGTTACGTGAGGCACCATTGTAATTTATTAATTTCAAGAAGGCTATATGCTGGTTCCTGATAAGGAAAAGGAGAACATTGAAGTTTCTTTCTAGTAAACAGCTAAAATCCATGGCAATCCTGGAAAAACAGGACATACGGTCACCCTGCATGATACAAATCAGACTTAATCCCTGGTGGAGAGGACAGAAGCCCCACAAGCCAAGAGTCTAGGGTAGGGCAAAATCCTGGAGGACCATTCAGAGAGAGAAGCAATCCTTCAGGGTGCACAAGAGGCAAAGCAAAAGGATAGGCAGCCTCAGATCCTAATCCTCCGGCCTTTCTCCTCTGAAGCAAGTCCCATGATAGCATATACCTGGCTGGAGAGGGGGCAGTGCGGTCAGTTTGGTGGCCCTGGGAGAGCCAAGCTCCTCCTGTGCTACCCTAGAAGTGGGGAGAGGGAGGAGAGGCAAGGCAGGAGTCCCAGGCTCCTCCAGCGCTGCACCGCAGTCTTGCCAGCCAGCCGGAAAGGAGCAGAGGCAGAGTCAGAGCCGCAGAAGCAGGACTGGCAGGCGAGGAGAGATCCTGCAGGAGGAGCCACAGCTGGCTGCAGGTGTTTCTGCAAAGGGCTGCATGCGGCCTGGGGGCCACACTTTTGACATGCCTGTTCTAAAGGATACCTTAAAGAGGCAGACTGACATATCCTAAATAGACCACACTTAATATTTATATCAAATACACACAGACGCTAATTGTTTCTTTTCACTGCAAATGAAGCTAAGAAAATTTTTTTTGGCATGCCTTGATTAAGGTTCTATTAGGGCAAAGGAAACAAGATAAAACTGCAAGAGAATCTGACCTGCTCTAGGATATACTAAAAGATGCTATGCTTGCTGTATATATAATGGAGCAAGGACATGAACACTGCCAAATTAAAACAGAATGGAGTATAGTAGTGTTTCTCAAATGAGGGCCAGTGGCCCACTAAGTGGGTTGTGGGCCAATTCCAGGTGGGTCCCCATTCATTTCAATATTTTATTTTTTATTAGACTTGATGCTGCCATGGTATGTGATTGCATTTGGAGATATTTTACACATCTGACTTTCAACAGGCTCTTGTTTTTAACAATGAGAGTCAATGGGAGTTACTCCTGAGTAAGTGTCAGTAGGATTGCAGTCTAGAAGTGTTTATTCTAAAAAGTGGGTTCCAGTGCTAAAGTTTAAGAACCATTGGCTGGCTGTACTCATTCATTAATGAGCAACGTACAGGCAACCCTGTTGATAGGGTTTTGTGTTCATGAACAATTCCCCATCTTCTTCCCTAAGCAATAGGTGTATTGGGCCATATTACTTGTTTAGATTACATAACTGGGATGTTAAAGGTGCCTTGTTTATCTGGAGCCCTTTATCATTTGAACAAAGATTCAGAAAGCAAAAATAAAATGGTAAACCTATGTCTTCTGATTTCCAGTGAGAGCTGAAATCCAAACACCCTTCAATACAAAGTTCTTGTGATTCCACACTAGCAGAATGAGCTGGTTTAGCCCAGCACCTTTAACACTTTAGTAACAACTAGCAAAAGCACTAGCACTGCTAGGAACAGCTAGTAAAAGCCATTTCAATTATGTTTTTTTCATTTTATAACAGTCCAATGTACAAAGAGAGTGACGGTATTTGCGACTAAATTCCAGGTAATAAAAAATTTAAAGAGGATGAACTGCTACAACATAATTTCCAAAGTGGAATACTTCATCTGAGCATGCATCACAAGACACTAATAATCTCATGTGCCTGAATTGTTTCGGAAAAAATAGATATAGCATCAAGCACACTATGGGAATTGGGAAATGGCAACAGGGAAGAAACAAATAAGTCATCTGTACCCATCCCCCACCTTTCTAGTAAATCTTATGTGAGTATTTCCTGTTTCCTTCATGAGTAAGAAGTCTAATGCTACATGTGAGAGATGCTCTGGAGTATAAAGAGAACAAAAAGGGGTATAGAGGTGTCTTCAAATTTTTCTTTATGAGATTTTTCCCCGAATCCCTCCTAAACCAGGCTGGAATAACTTTAAGATCTGATAGAAATTCAGAAGACACTCATTACAAGATATTGGATTCTTTCACCTACACACAATACCAAAATTTCCTGTTAAGAATCCCCTTTTTAAAATATGAAACAACCCACAGGAGGAATGGGCTCAGAAACAGATATACACTATTGATAAAGGGCAAACAGGCTGCAATGTTATTCTGCATAAGATGAAGATAGTCTGGGAAACCTTGATGATATTTCCCTTGTATAACCAACTTATAGTAGACAGTACTCAGCATTGCTAAGTACCAGTTATAATACTACTACTAACAACAGACATAATCTTGATAATCATGATAAAAATAATCATACAATTCAATACAATCACAATAACTGTAGCTGTTTCTAGCAGACATAGATCTGACAATCATACATGCTTTAAAAATTGTCTACTGCAGGGCACTTTGGGCAGGTCTCTACCCATTCATGGTAAAACACAACCACCCACCTTTTGATGGAGGTTTTTAATGGCATATTCACCTCACATTTCAATCAGAAAATGAGCAGATTTTTACCTTTGATGGAGGTGAAAAAGAAGTGTGATTGGGTATATACCAAGACATGTGTGTTGCAGTCTCTTCCCCAGATTCAATGAAGTGTGACCAGAAGAATGTGTCCAAATAATCCCAATTAAAGTGGCTAAGAAAAGCAGCTGTAGCATTCTGCTTGCGCTGAGCACCCAGTCAAAACTTGGTAGGCTGAAATATCTGCGCTGTATCCAGTGCAAGCATTGGGACTGCTGCTGTGCTACTGTAGGAAAGTTGAGGCTTGTCCCATTCCATGATGTAGAGCTATTGCAGCCTCTGTGAATCTACTCAAAATCCACCTAAGTCTGCCCAGGAGGTGAGATTTGGATCCAGCATAACTGCAGGTCTGACTCTCACTCACCCATGTTCCAGTTCTCCCCTACCTTAGAACATCCTTCCCACCTCTTCCCCTTCGTCTCCAGACCCTGCTCTGGCCTGGAAAAGTTAGCACAGATCTCCCTCCAATCTGGCCTGTGGAAGTGCAGGAATGCATGTCTGATGTCTGTGCACCAACCTAATTCTCCCAGACATGCTTTACAGTATGTCTGCAACACCCTTAGGTTGGCACATGGGACTTGTGGCAACCTAAGTGGAGAGTTGGGATTATCCTTTAATTGTGCTGCAACTGTTCCCTTTAAACCTCTCCCATTGTCCATAAATAAGTAGACAGAACTGAATTTTACCATATGGTGTATTGTCATATAATACAGTATTGGGAGATAAAAGCTCTTCAGATGATAGTTGGAAAGAGTTGTTTGTAAATTTATTTGTGTCACTGACAAAGAAATAAATTCTTTCAATATGAAATAGAAAGAATTTTGATTCTTGACACTGTATTGGTTATGCTACTTTTCGTTACTGCTTATTATGCAAACAGCAAGCAATTCAGATTACAATTGCTTATCACTCTAAGAATATCCTTGCTACATGGCTTTCCTAGAAAGTCTCTTTGCCTTACCAAACGCATTTATCCTTTCTGCACAAGTTAGGACTGCAAGAGCTTAGTTAAAGGTTGCTGCCACCTGTCCCCTATCCTGTACAACAATTTAAATCCTGTACAACACTGATTTTCAATCTTTTCATCTCTTGGCTTACTCACAAGGTGCTAAAATTGTCAAGAGACACCACCAATTTTTGACAGTTGATGAGGCACACCACATAGCCTGCCAAGGGCTCTGATATTGGCCCTACTGAACCCACCTCAACCCCTGCAGCACACCTGCTTCTCATTTGTGTGCCACAAATGCCACAGCACACTGGCTGAACATCATTGCAGTACAAGAAAGCTTCATAAAGACGTGTACTGAACACACCCTAATCAGCACAGGCAACCAGTTAGAGATTTAATTCATAAGTGTTTCTCATATAGATAGCACACTGGAATTCATTGCAATTTCCCTAAAGGTGCCTAGATCAGTAGAGAACAAAAGGCTGCTCTACCAAATCTGGGACAGCTTGTCACAAAATCTGTCTGTGAATTAATCAGTGAATATTGCACCTCTCTTTTTTTCAGAAGACTTTCCTTAACAAGATCAGGGAAACAAGGAAGAAAAAAGCTACATGGGTCCCAATAGAGATTTGTACCACAATATGGAATTGGGGAAAGGAAGAACAGTCTGGAACTCTTTTCCCCTCCATGGTCCTGATTTGGATCACCATATTCTAGATACACCCCAAGATGCCAATCTGAGTTCTCTTCTTGTCAAATACCATCCATAAGAGATCCAATTTCAATTGGGACCAAGGAGGAAACCAAAGGGCTGAAACCCTTTCCACTGAGGACCCCACAAGCTGATTATATTTGAAAAATCAAGCAAGCAGCCTTCTCTTATGTGATCAGTAATTGGCTGCTAGGCTAGGTTTATACATGCAGTAAAATGAGGTGACTGAAACATTTTGCACTATAGGTAAGAAGCATATTAGGTGTGAACCCTGACTCCTCAAAACCGCACAACCCACCAACCACTCAAAAAACGTTGCTAACACAATTTTAATGATATCAATGAGAAAAATGAGCTGGTTATCCCAAAATTTTAAGAACCACCACTTTTTGTCTTGAATCAGTACCATACAAGAACCAGCTATAGCTTTGTCTTTTAACCACATTTATAATTACCATGATTCGAGATGCACTTATGACAAAATATGCATGCCATTCCTGATCCCATACATCTCCCTAATGCTTTAAAATAGCCATATATCCTCAGATGCACTACCTCCTTCAAACAGCTATATTTCCCCCCTCAAAATACCAATGTTCACTTATTGGCAGAAGAGCAAGACTTTAACAAAAAGTCTTTTGGTTTCTTTAATCATATTTTTAAATCAACGTTTTAAAAATAGAATCAACACATGTTTGATTATGAAAGCTTTGTAAAGATCAACCTGTGGAATCTGTTACATTTCAAGAGACTTCTCATCTAATGAGAAGGTTAAGCATATCTCTGTCCTGAGAGAACAAACAGTACATGAGCAAGCACATCATTAGAACATTCCAACAGGCTCATGGATGGCAAAATGAAAGTGAACAAAGTCAAATTAGAACTACAGTAGTGCCTCACACAACAAGTTTAATTCGTTCCAGAAGCATGCTTGTTATGTGAAATGCTACTTATGTGAAGCAGATTTTCCCATAGGAAATAATGGAAACTCAGATGATGGGTTCCACAACCCAAAAATTATTCATATAAAAATATTAACTGGATGTAAAAATGATGACAAAACACTGTAATTGAATTCAAAACATGCATTCAGTGTGCATGATCCTATGAAGTCTACTAAGGCTGCAATCCTAAAGACACTTTCCTAGGAGTAGGACCCATTTAACACAAATGGGCTTACTTCTGGGTAGACATGGTTAGGAGGCTGAAATCAGACACTTTCTTCTTTAATCAAAGACACTTTCAAAGACACAGTGGGTGCAATCCAGAGTTTTCACTAGGTGGTGCAGTAACTACGGGTGCACGTAATGTCTCTTACATGCTCCTGTAGTTACTCTGGACTGTAGGGAGTGTCTCCCGACATTCTCCTTCTTTTCATCCTGAGCCTTTCTCTCCTCTGCTCCCTTCTGGCTGTCCCTGAGCTGCTTCCTTTTTTCACTGCTGTTCTCTCCCTCTACCCAGCGGACACCCGACCACAGGAGGAACAGTGCAGAAGTGTTGCTTTCACTATGGGTAGGTGCCCTAGGCAGCCCTGATGCTTTTTAAAAGGGCAGCCGGCCAGTGCGTCTGCACCAACTGCCAACAAGTGTGCTTGTTAAGTGAAGCAACAATTGTTACATGAAGCAGAATCCTAGATAAATTTTTGCTTGTTATGTGGATCACTTTTTAAGCGAGGTACCACTGTATACTGCTTATTCTAAGTGCCTATAATTCAAATGTAAAGAGAAAAATACACAGGCAAATGTATGAGAAGAAAATCACAACACTAAGGGTCAAACTGGATTGGAGATCTTTGACAGGAACTTTCAAAATGGAACTTCCAATACCTAGCTTGGAGGTAAGTAAAACTGTATCCAAAAGACAAAGAGTGAGGGACATTTATCTTTGCACAGATGGAGTTGTGACCACAAAGCCTCAAAATATGGATACCCAAATGCTCAAGTTCCCGCACTGTCCCCAAACATAAGCAATGAAAATACATTATCAGATTGTTCTCTTAATGTACTCCCAACAAATTTTAGTTCATAGGCTTAGAAAGAAAGAAATAGCAAACAAGCAAATGGTGGGATATGCACCAAAGTGCACACAACAAAATGGTAGATTTGCCAAATAACAATCCTATCCTAATCAGCAGAGGAGCGGTGGTGTTAAATAGCTATTGCTTGATCTGAATGAACTGGAGGTCTTTTTGGAGTAAAGAGCCATTTGTTCCCTTACCAAGTGAGCTTCCAAGTCCAAGACAGATGATAGAATTCAGTGGGTAACCTCTGCCAGTCCCATCCTCCTTCTGGATGGCTCATGTGAAAGTGGTACGGTGGAAGGCATATGCTGAAAAACATTTCTCTGGGTGGTGCAAACATGCCTTATGGCATATTTAGGATACCCAGCAGCAGTGCTAGTGCATAGGCAACATTGGATTGGGCTGTAAATCTGCTTTATAATCTCTATTGTAAAGTGCTGTGAGAATGAGTTCCACTGCTTCATGCACAACATTTATATTATGTCAATCCATTTAAGGCAGTTTATGTATGCTGAAAGTGAGATTTTTGCCTAGCTTACCACCATGCCAGGTACTACTGAACTTACAATAAAGAAGACACAAATGGGAAATTTTTATTAGCTCGATTAAAACCATCTAAACATGGTGCTATAACTAAAGAGAACAATGTAGAATTTTAAAAATACAACTACATGTCTGAATATCAGTACAGTATTTCTATCTAGAAGTTTAAAAAGTTAACTGAAACTGAAAAGTTAACTGTGACATTAAGAGACTTTTGTCTGCTGTCTTGCTGCTCTTGTATATAAAAAGTAATACCTTTTTCTCAAAAATTAAGGATCAAATCATTTGTTAATTTAAAGGATAAGCTACATACATTCCTGAAGACTGGATGTATGAAGCTGGTGTTCATAATTTAAAAGACAAGTTGATATAAGTTTTGAGTCATAAAAAGAGAGAGAGGTTTCAAAGATGTCCCTGGTTACACACCAAAAATGGTAAAAGGCTATTGCATAGCCAAATCAGTTTTATATTTCCAGGTCATTGCCTATCCAGTTTCTGTATGCAAGAACACCCAGTGATTTTAAAATTATCTTCCTACAAATAGTTATTCTCCTGATGACATTCTATTTTTGTCAAAAGCGAAACCAAGACCCCTCATAAAACAAAGTCACGTTCAACTGTGCTGCAGCAGCAGAAAACTGACAATTAAAAAAATTAACTTGCAACATCAGCTAGATCTAAAAGCAGGGAGATTTGAAGTGCAAATAAACTGCCTTCACTGATGTTGGAACACTTAAGCCAAAGTTTGAAATTATGGTTTCATATCCTAGCCATGTGTCCTCAGTTTCTAAGAACAGATGCTGGGGGGTGGGGGAGAGGGGACCAAGCTGAGAAGCATGACACACAGGGAAAAGAGGAGGCAGAAATGGAACTGATTTACCTTGTTCTGAAGCACCTCAAAAACAGAGCTATTCTTCAAACAGAAGGAAGGTGAAGGAGCTTATTGAAATTTGAGTCTTTTGAGAGCTGCTGCTATGGAAATTCTGTACTATAATGCCTCAGAGGGCCTACAACTCTAATAACCTTCTTCACGTTCCTTGCTGTTTAGAGAATCGCTGCTTCAGATTATTGGTAATTCATTTTTAAGGAACTGGCCAGGGATAAAATCAGACAAAATTACTGCATCTACAGTAATTTAAAAACTTTCAAACACCTCTATGGCACCTCTCAGTTTTACCCTTGACTTATCCACATCACAGCAAATTCACACCACACCAAATATTTGGTGTGGCTTATCCACATCACACCAAATATTTTTGGATTAAAACTTGTCCTTGGCTAATCCATGAGATTGACTTATATACAAGTACAAACAGTTCTTGTTCTGTGATGGTTCTGTGATGACAAGAACCAGGGCAGCAGAAGTTTAAACTGTCCATCAAGAAAGGAGTGTGGAAGTTGAACTCTCAACTATAAACTGAGAATGAGACAACTGTCTCTCTTAATATAGGCCATATCCTTTCATCAGTGAGAAAATCATTTACAAGGAACAGTATCTGTGTATTGAGAAATGTTGCTTGAGGAATTAAGTCCAAACTTCAAACAACCAAAAGAGAGCTAATTTAGAAACATATTACTTAGGCAGACAATCCAGTATGGAGAAGAGAAGTGTACAGTACATCTGGCAACCAAAAAGCACTGCAGTAGGAGAAGCCCACCTGGCCACTTTCAGACAGATTACACAAAGGTTTCCTGGCTGAAGAACAGTATAAAGTTGTTTGTGCAAAATCTGCCTTTACAGAACTGCCCACACAGGGCTTGGTGGATACCACAGGAGCAACAAGTAACGTGGAAAGAGAGAGTAACTTGACCCTGCAAACAGTTTGACTCCAAACAACATGCGGAGAAAATCACAAAAGGCAGGCAGTGTTCCACAAATAACCTCTCCCACGCAATTTCTCCTCTGCCAAAGGAAGCGGACAGCAGCGTGGGACTCACTTTCTCCTACAGCTGCACCCTTCCTTGCATATTTATTTAATCAGCAGGACAGTGCAGGGAAGCCAGTCATAGGGAATCATGCCCCTAAACATAATTCGCTATTGGGGGGGGGGAGGTAGAGTGTGAAGAAAGCAAAGCACGTTTGTGATACCCATTTCACTCTGGGGCTCATTCTTGCAGCTCTTTCTATGGAGAGAAAACAAAATACAGGTTTGAAATTTCTCTCCTATCCCTTGCGAAGGGAGGAAAAGATATACGATCAGTCTATGGATGGATGGAATGAATTTGTGTAAGAATCAAGAATCTTCTTCCACAACAGAATTAGAAGGTTCCCTTTCCAAGTTAATCAAAGCAGAAGATTCTTCCAAAGCAGATGCTAACCAAAGCTCTCTGCCATAGATAGATAGATACTCGTACAATGGTCTAAACTCCCATGGCCTCAAATACCCCTAGGTGTTATTGGTGAATGTTTGGTGGGCTCTACGTGCCTCAGGGGCTCTTCTCTGTAGGATCATATTAGCCAGTTTGACAGTTACCACTAATACTTCTAAGCAATGCTTCAAACCATCTTTGTGAGTAATTTTAAGATCAGAAAACTTCTGCTCCTTCTTGTGCTGGGGAGGAGATAATCTACATATTCCCTTTCCCCAAAACAAAGTAGTAAACTTGGTTTTAAGAAAAAGAAATTTAAGAAAGACTGAAATAATGAAAAGCAGAACAAGCTTTTCTAACAGAGGTGGGGCAAGAGTCCTTTCCTACAGTTATTCTTGCAGTAGTCAGAAAGAAACTAAATAGGAGGCTCTCCTGGCCCCATCCCTTACCCAGGACCACAAAAGGGCCAAGAGAGAATGAAGATGATGATGACAGATTTCCTTAATTCTACAACTCTGTGGAGAAACTTGCCTGCGCACTTTGAAATATTTCCCCATCTGTATAACAGCAGTATTTGAGTGAGCTACATGTTTAATGGTATTTACTAGTATTTAATGGTTTTGCTCTGGGTGTTGTTTTCAAGAGATGGACTTTTCCTCTCTTCCCCTGAAACTTTTGTAGATGAGGAAGGTCCAAAGGGAAGTAAATGAAGTTTCACAAAGACACATCCCCTTCCCAGAAGTTTACCATCTTGCCTCTGGGAAGTTTTTTATTTCTGGATCAAATATATGTATGGCTGAATCCTAACCTCCTCTTACTCCTTCCCCTCCAAATGCAACTGCTAGGTCCTATGGCAGGGGAGGGCTTGTCTGGGTTAGAGAACAATTGTTCCCTTAACCTGGTGGTAAAGGGACCTGCTGAAGTTAAATAGCTGGCATAGGTCCAAATGGACATGTGGAAATAGGATATCAGTGGAATGAGCACAACTGATCCCTCCACCTTCTCAGATCTAACCCACCACTCCCTACCCCTGTTTGTGTCTTTTGTCCCACTGGCTGTCTTGCTCTCAACAAAGCACACAATATGAAATAATACAAATTTACCAAAACCAGATCTACCACTTAAGTCAATGTAACATACCTGTACACATGGTTGAGCCTAATAACTTTTTTATTTATCTGCTAAACTGGAACACATGAAATAAGAATGTATCATGGTCATTCTGACATGTAGTCTTTAATGTGAATATCTTGCTTAAGCAGTATTCTATGGCTGCAATCCTAAAAACACTTTCCTGGGAGAAAGACCCATTGAACACAATGGGGCTTTATAGTAGACATGGTTAGGATTTTGCCCTTTGTTTTTCATTTCAGATATGTAACAAATTTTGACCCACATATTTCTAAATGACAAAACTCATACTCCCCTTCATTGATTGGTTACAAACATGCCTGCTGTAAGGGACAAGGAGTCTAATCTTGAAGCTTCTTAACACTCCCATGGCATAGAGAAGCTGTTTAGAACTCTCCTGTGTGTGTTAGTGCTATTGTTTTTAATGGGGCTTACTCTTGGAAAAGAGTGTAGGATTGCAACGTTACATTCATAGTCGTTTATACCGTGAATGAAAGATGTAAAAACAAAGAAGAAATTCTGTTTTTAGGTTTGTTCACATTTGGGAGATAAAAAATGATCATGGCAAGCAAAATCTTGTTAAAGTTGGTTCCTCTGTATCCACAGAAGATCAATTCTTGGATCCTCTTCCTCCCCCCCAGGAGATACCCAAACCATAAAGAATTCCATGGCTTTTTGGCTCACTGAGGGTCCCAAGTCCAACTGGATTCTTGGTCTGTCCTGTCTGGAGCAGTTCCAAAAAACAAAAAACAACAGAAGTGCCCCTCTAGGAGCTCCAGCCTATAGTAGCTTCTAGGACCTCTAAGGCCTGCACAGTCTATAAGAACACAAGAAGAGCCTTCACTGGATCAGGCCAAAGGCCCATCTAGTCCACCAGATGCATCAGGATGCACATATGACATGTGCATTCAGGTTGTCCCCCCCTGAATTTGGCATTTGGAGGATGTCCATGTCAACACACACCCTTCATGGATTGTAACCTATGATGGTCCTTTCCTCTAAGAATTTGTCTAATCCCTTTCTAAAGGCATTAATGCTAGATGCCGCCACCACCACACCCTAAGGCAGAGAGTTCCACACACCAATCCCTTTCTAAAGGCATTAATGCTAGATGCCACCACCAGACCCTAAGGCAGAGTTCCACAGACCAACTACATGCTGGGTAAAGAAATATGTTCTCTTATCGGTCCTAACCCTTCCAACATTCAATTTTAGGGGACGTCCACTAGTTCTGGTGTTATGTGAAAGGGAAAAGAACGTCTACCTATCCACTCTATCCATCTCTTGCATAATTTTGTAAAGTCTCAATCATGTATGTATTTAGTCTCCATGAGCCTCAGAAGAGCCTCTGAACATGGCTGTTCCAGTCACCTTTGGAGGCTTCAGTTTCGGCCAAATCTAGCTCAACGTAAACAGGAGCACCTGCATTGGGCTACATCCAAAGATATAAAATTCTCAGAAAAGTAAGGTCAGTGTACTTTTTACCCCTAACAATCAAAGGACCGCTCTATCCACACGTTGTATTAAAAATCCTGCTAGCCCTGCTATTTATTTCTGTTGCGCTACTACAGTCCCAGCCCCAACTTACATGGTATGAGCAATCCAGGAAACCACTATTGTTTGTAAGTGTTTATTATTTGCATTTTCAAAGTCCTTCACATATTTTTCATGTTGCCATTCCAAATGACAGAGACCTGTGGGGAAAATCCTGACCTACGGCCACATGTGATTAGTGTATTTGAATATAGTCACCATAGACTCTTTACCACGCTAGCACCAAATGAGCATTTTGTTCAGTTAATATTTTAAACATTGTGGCGTATGAAGTTGTATGACAATGTAACAAGGTTTGACATGTGGAAAGAAAACACATACTTGGGAAAATTCTGGGAAATAACTTTACAAGGATGAAAACATAAAGAAAAACATTCATGCTTTGCTGAGTATGCAAGTTCCATTTATGAAAGAATCCAAGATTTGACATCAGTCAGGCTGCCTTCTGCAAATGACTGTAACAGATCATGATCAAAACACTGAATTCAAAGCTTGTTTTTAAAAATAAATACAGTGATGAATTAGAATAGGGTGGACAGAAAGAGGAATTCAACATTGTGCCATAACCCCCTAAAAGCTCTTTAGTTGAACTTTTCCTCTTTATAGGGCCAGTGTAAGACTAACAATTCATTAAGAAATCTGGCTAGCTCTCAGCAAGAAAGGTGGGCATACTAATGGGAAGGTTTGTACAGTGGTACCTCACTCAACAAGCACCTCACTTAACAAGCGTTTCACATAACAAGCAAAAATTTCCAAGAAAACTTGCTTCACATAACAAGTTCCACTTCACTTAACAAGCAAGTGTGCTATGGACATGCGTGCTATACAGCCTTGACACTCCGCATGGAGGCTCTTTAAAAGGGTTGCTGGCCAGCATTGCTGCCTTTAACTGCCCCAAACTTGGGGGCAGTTGCCTGGGGGGTGCCAGAGGCAGCTGCCCCTAACTGCCCCCAAGTGCCCCCACCGCCCTCCAGCAGCAGCCCAGGTAAGCCTCCCAGGAAAGTGTCTTTGATTGCAGCCTCCTAACCATGTCTACCCAGAAGTAAGCCTAATTGTGTTAAATGGGGCTTATTCCCAGGAAAGTGTGTTTAGGATTGCAGCCTAAGTAGACTTCTTAGGATCATGCACATTGAATGCATGTTTTGAATTCTATTATTATTATTATTATTATTATTATTATTATTATTATTATTATTATTAATAAATGCTCAGCAAACAATTTCGTGCTGGTTTCATTCACATCACCAGTCAGACCCTTCCCAAGAGTCTAGGACTGTGTGATGTAGCGGCGTATAATTCGTGCTGATCCCAGAAGAACGGCTTTCTCCAGTTGGCAGAGTGATATTTTGTCAATGCCAATAGTTTTCAGGTGCCTGCCAAAGTCTTTGGGCACTGCACCGAGTGTGCCATTTACCACTGGAACCACCTGCACTGGCTTACATCAGATATGCTGTAATTCGATTCTTAGGTCTTGGTAGCAGGAGATCTTTTCCAGTTGTTTCTCCTCAGTTCTGCTGTCACCTGGTATGGCGATGTCAACAAGCCACACCTTACTGCTTTCTATGATGGTGCTATCTGGAGTATTGTGTTCCAAGACCTTGTCCGTCTGTATCCTGAAGTCCCACAGAAGCTTGACCTGCTCATTTGCAACCACTTTTTCAGGCTTGTGGTCCCACCAGTTTTTTTGCCGCTGGCAGATGATACTTTTGGCATAGATTCCAGTGGATCATCTGGGCAACAGATTGTGCCTCAGTTTGTAGTCAGTCTGCGCAATCTTCTTGCAGCCACTTAGAAAGTGGTCAATGGTTTCATCCACTTCTTTGCAGAGCCGGCATTTGGGGTCATGGGCTGATTTTTCAATTCTGACCTTGATGGCATTTGTCCTGATTGCCTGTTCTTGGGCAGCAAGTATCAGGCCTTCCGTCTCCTTCTCCAGTGTTCCACTCGTGAGCCACAACCAGGTCTTATCCTGATCAACCTTTCCTTTGTTCTTGGCAAGGAATTGGCCATGCAATACTTTATTCTGCCAACTCTGAATTGCACTATTGCGATATTCATAGTTGGTCTGCTGCACTTTCAACAACTTTCTCTTGCTGACTTCAATCAGAGCAGATTCCTGACTTTCTCGCACACAATCTGCTAGGGCATGTTTTTCTTCTTCCACCAACTGCTTTACTTGCAAAAGTCCTCTGCCCCCTGATCTTCTAGGCAGGTACAGCCTGTCAACATCACTACGTGGATGTAAAGCATAGTGAATGGTCATTAATTTCCTTGTTTTCCTGTCCAAGTCATCCAGTTCCTTCTGTGTCCAGTTCACAATGCCAGCAGTATACCTAACTACAGGTATGGCCCAGGTATTTATAGCCTTTATAATGTTGCCACCATTCAATTTGCTCTTCAAAATTTTTCTAACCCTTTGTATGTATTCTTTGCTGACCACAGTTTTTACATGCCCGTGCTTGATATTGTCCAGCTGCAGTATGCCCAGATATTTGTAGGCTTCAGGCATTTAACGCTGGCGGCATTTAATGGTTTGACCATTCGGCATTTCAATGCCATCACTTTCCGTGATCTTCCCTATCTTTAGTGCCACTGTGGCACATTTGTCCAGGCCAAACTCCATGTTGATGTCGGTACTAAAGACTCGGACTGTATTGGTGAGTGACTGGATTTCTGCTTCTGACTTTCCTTAGAGCTTCAAATCATCCATGTACAATAGATGTGAAATTTTCTGTGAATTTTTGGCAGTTTGGTAACCCAGATTTGCTTTCTGTAGGATCACTGACAAAGGGATCATCGCAATGACAAACAGCAATGGGGACAATGAGTCCCCCTGGAAGATTCCCCGTCTAATGTTGACAAGTCCATAACTTTCATTGGCTACGAATAATTCTGTCTTCCACAGTTTCATTGCATTTTCAATGAAATTTGAATTTATTATTATTAAGTAAATAAATGTATACCCTGCCTTTCTTGGGCCATAGCCAACTCAAGGCAGCTAACAATAAAACAAATTAAAAACTTTAAATAAAACAATTAAAAGCTTGTGTATGTTTAAATAAAACATACATATGTTAAAAACATTAAAAACAATAATAACCCCACCAACCTCCTAACATAAGTCCTTTGCTGACCTGGGAGTGTCACAAAAATGCTGTAATGCAGTGGTCCTCAACATTGTGAGGACCACAGTCCAGCACTGTGGGAAAAAATTTCCCATGGCCTGGGCAGGATGCAGTTTGCCCAAGCCTCAGGATAAACTGCGCTGGTGCAGCCTGGTACCGAACTGTTCCTGCGTACTTCGCCCTGGCAGCAGGATAAACTGTGTAGGCGCAGCCCAGAAAAGGAGCAAGTGTTTTGTCATCATTTTTACATCCAGTTAATATTTTTATATGAATATTTTGGGGGTTGTGGAACCAATCGCCTGAGTTTCCATTATTTCCTATGGAAAAATATCTTCTCTTAAAGAGCGTTTCAGTTAAAGAGCATGCCTCCAGAACAAATTAAGCTCTGTATGTGAGGCACCACTGTACTTATCTCCATGACATGATGTATCCTTGTGCTGAGATCAGGGCCTCTATCGGTTAAGACGCTGTGCCTGTTAACCAGCAGGCCAGGGTTGGAGACCCAAGTCGAGGGTGACAGGGTGAGCTCCTGTCCTTAGCCCAGCTCTGCGATGCCAGCTGGATCCAATCGTATCGGGTCTGCCTTTCCATTGGACTAATTCAGTGATGTGGAGAGGGGGGATTTGCTGCTTGGGTAACAGCCTATCCTCCATAACAATCAAAACCAGGCTTTCGTGCTTCGCATGCAGCGTATGCAGCGCCGAGCACGATGCCATAGTCTTTTAAGACTGATGGAGGCCTGCTTTTTTAATGAGTAAAAAGTGACAGCATTTGCCATGGGTCTCTTGGAGGATGCACAAGGACACACAGCACTACTAGCATTAGAAAAGGCATACCTGGTTGGCTCAAAGAAGCATATCAATGAAAGACTGATATCACCAAGGTCCCTAGGACAGTTTTACACTTTGCACAAGAAGGAACAAGAGCAGTATAAAGTGAAAAATGAAACTGAATGTTGTCTGCAGCACAATGGGGCTTACGTTTGAGTAGACATGGTTAGGATTGCACCCAGTCAGCAATTTTAGTTACCTTGCAATTGGCCCTATTCATCGCAGTGCTACTAGCTTTGAGTTACAAAACATGTTTGAGTGTTTTGAGTTACAGGTTTGCAGCCACATGTAGATTTAAAAACAGACTGTGGTACCTACACGTTTCCCATATTCTTTCCATCTCTACTACACAGAACTTGGCAACTACTTTGGGATAAAAAAAGAAGAGAAAAACACTACAGAGTATATACTGGCAAAATCTCTGCATTTCATTCCCTACAAGTGGCTGGCATAACATTTATCCTACATATATTAGTACTTTGAAATGACCATTAAAATGACCTCAAATGACTGATAATACAAGCTGAAACAAATAGAACCTAGGTTTCCTTGTTTCAAATACTTTTCCATTTTGCTAACACATGTTGACATGTACCTTTGTAATAATGAGGAACAGAAACTCTCTGTTATTTGAACATGAGCTCACAGGGAACAAATTATCAGGGATGATATGTGTTCACTGTTAGGATAAACACCAGTTTTTGAAGATATCTTCACAATACTTCTAAATCACCGATTCCCAAAGTGGTTGATATTGACCCCCCAGGGGTCGATTTTGACTTTCAGGGGGTCCATGTCAGTGACAAAAAAATTGCGATTGCGCCCATAATTGTAGAACTCCTGGCTCCCTAAATACATGGCAATTGATAAATAAAATGGGCCTTTACAGGAGCAAAGGACAAGAACATTTTATTTACCATAAGTCCATGTATTTGCCATATGCTTAATAATCACACTGGAAAACAGTGTGATTCCAAACAGGACTGACACCTAGTACAATTTTACCTCACTCCCACCAACTTGGGTAAGATCTGGATGCAGCAGAATGACTGTGGGTACAATCCTGATTAACAGACATGGTTGTGCCAGCATCCTGCAGTTGGGGAACAGACACAGTCGCCTCCTCAAGGTAAGGCAATATTTGTTCCTTACCTCAGAGTTGCATTGTCCAGAGTTGTAACCTGGAGCTGGAAAATTGGTTAGGATTGTACCCTATATGTAGTCAAACTTTCCCAGTCAAACAAAAGCCTTATTACTTCATTAGTTTGAAACTGCAGATCACAAGCTAGGCACAGAGATTTCAATGAATGAATTACCGTATATCTCCCTAATGAGGTCTCCAGTACTTTAAGAATACTGACAAAAGCTTCAATATCCTTTTAAGAAGTGACAGATGTGCTCTCATCCTTGAAAATCATGCAACAAAAGAAAACCATACATAACTCAAGTGTCTTGGAGCACTCACCTTTGTGAAGTTCACAATGCTTATTTGGTCTTCTGCCCTGCTATTGTGCTCATTTTAAGCATACAACCTTGGAACCAGATAAAGCAACAGATTGAGTTCTGGTGTTATTCCCCCACTTCTCAAGGCTCAGTATAAAATAAAAAACCAAAAACCTTGCACTTCTGCACTGAAATACTTGTCTGCAGTTCAGAAAACAGAAAATTAAACTTGTTTCTGGTATGTGCATCCTTTCTCCTAGAAAGTACGCTTGGCTTTCAAATCAACAAGTGGTGGTACTGCATTAACTGTGTAATAGCCAAAGGTTGCAGAAACCCCTTCCTATTTACACTTACCTGGGAGTGTATGATGAGACTTACTTCTGAGTAGATATGTATAGGCTCCCAAGCATCACATATACAGGAAGTAACACAGCTTTAAAATGTCTTCCAGAATGTTGGAAAACCAAAGCAAAATAGAACTCAAGTGGTGGATTCAGTAACCTGTTGGCCTTTAATTTTGATTACCACCAGGTAAATGTAATACATTTTAATTCAATGGCTATTTGAAAAGCCCTCCACCAACTGCTATCCCCAAAACAATGCAGAATGGAGTTAGTACCAAAGGTATTTGCAGGGATGAAAGAAGAAACAGAGAGGAATTTTGAGCAGTTGTAATAATCAGATTTCATAGCTTGGCAGTCAAAGATTGTGCTAAACGTGCAAATTTAAGTTGCCCACCATAAGGAGTCTAGCCCTCCACTGAGCTCACCAGGTGTCCCATGTGTTCCATCCTAATCCACTTCTGCCAGCATTTCAGAAATCTGAGGATGGGTTATTTTGAAGTCTCGTAGAAAACTACGAGTAGTGCAAAAAACATGTTTATGAACTGGGACTGGGTGCATGGTATCATGCCACTATTGAAAATTTTTTTCTGATTTCCAGTACAAGTCCAAGCACAATTCAGTCCCAGGTTTAACCGGTTTAACCTTCAGAAGTATTAAATGGCTTGAGACAAGGGTACTCTATAAATTGCCTTCTCTGCACAAAACTACCTATACAAGGGCCCTCAGAGGCCCTTACCTGAGTCATTCCACTGACTGACATGAGGTGAGTGAAGACTAGAAAAAGGCCTTCTAAGCAGAGGCACCCAGCCTGCAGTATTCCCTTCCCATCAACTGTTTGCCTTGCACCATCCTTATATCCCATTTCCAGATGAGAACAGTTTATGTGTCTTATAGATCTTATGGTGGTGTTTTGGAATTGTGTTCTGTTCTGATTGTACTATTTCTGTTCAGGCTTCACAGCCAAAAGTACATTATGATATAAGTTATAGAGAGCCTTCTGTAGTTAAGATAGGCAGCATTAAGAGTATGAAAGCCATGAGAAAGAGACACAAGGTCAAAACTTGTGGAATGCAGTGAGTGGGCTAGAGCCAGTGGAAACACAGAAAGCACATAAAACAATTTCTGAATGAGTGAGCAGGGATCTGAAAACATGAGGCAATTGTCATAGAGGAGTGAACAACTTCCAAGAAGCAGTATAAGACTGGAATCTCACTGGCCCACACAGCTCTCCTCCTTACCCTGCTTGATTATCTACTAGTGCAGTGTCTACTAGTACTATACTATACTAGTAAAAACCCTACAAACCAGTTCCATCAGTCTTCCCCCCCAACCCTTCTACTTGGAGAGAATCTGAGAATGCTTGAAATTAGATAATTGAATGGGGGAAAATGAGAGGGTTCCAATTCTTGGCAGAATCCTCTCTAACTCCTAACTCCCAGAGAGACAATGATAGGATATAATCAAACAGGAAATTATGGCTTTACAAAATAGTTGAGGAAAACCTCAAGAAGCAAACTAGGGCAAAACTTCAGTTTTAGTAACATACTGTACTGGTGAAGGGTGAGAAATCCATCCTAATTTTATAGAGGAAGACACAGATGATGTTCTGCCTGAAGCTCAGTGTCATGCTGTGTCAAGACAAAGATTTTGGACTGTGGAACCAATCATCTGAATTTCCATTATTTCCTTTAAGAAAATCCACTTTGGATTACAAGCAAACAAATTATGGATTATAAGGAACAAATTATGCTTGTAAACCAAGGCACTACTGAGGCCAAACAACCCTGGGCGCGCATAGGAACCACTATGGTTCCTTGGAACCAATAACGCATTTGCAATATTTACAACATCAAGCAACCTAAAGACTGCTCAGAGGTGAAAAGGGGGGAGGAAGACAACATCTTCCATATAGAACACTGTCCAAGGCAGAGGTACACAAACTGGGGGCACAAGCCTTTGGGTTCATGTAAAGATTCCATGGTCCCTTTAAGACAGGGGTCTTCAAAGGGGGTGTTGAGATCCCCTGGGGGGGTCGTAACTTCATGTCAGGGGGATCACGAAAAGCTGGCTGCAGCCATCTTGGAATTCTGGGACTGGCACCTTCAATGACAATTCCAGCCATGATATAACTTTCGGGATTGGGGGGGGGGGGTTTTCTGGAGAGACTGTCATTCTCAGAAGAGAATCCCAGGCTGAAATGCTTGAATACCACTGCTTTACGGGGTGGGAAAAATGGTGAGAACAGTAACATGATCCCCAAGATTGTGTTGCTTAGGGGTGCTTTCATTAACTTTCACTTGCAGCAGAGTCCAGGAAGTGCGGGGAGTCCTGTGCATTCTCACCAGCACTCCCGAGTTAAGGAACATTTGCAAATGAGCATTCCAAAACACTTTTGTTTTCCATGAAATGCTATTAAGCATTCATTTGCAAACTTCCAAAGCTCAGTGAATGCTGAGAAGGGCTGCGAAAGGGCTTCCTGCACCTTCTGGAGCCTGCTGCAAGTGAGTGAAAAATTGTGTCATTGATCAATCCCCTCCTTACTTACTGAGGGAGCTAATCTCCCTTGGAATGGAAAGTTAAAGAGCTTTTGGAAAGTCAACAAGCCTCAAGTTTACTATAAGCATCAAGTTTAATTACAGTAACAATTCCCTTTCAGTGAAATATGAAAAAGAAAATTTGAGCAATAAAGAAGCTTACAAGGAAGAAAATGTATAGGTTCATCTGTTAATATTCAGAATCCGTTAATATGAACCATCTTTGATTTGTTGTGTATTAAAACCCAGGCTTTCAGATTATGTTGACTTTTGAAGCACAGTACTTGTATTAACAAAAATGTTATTTAGGAGATTTACATGCTAAAACCTGCCCATAACTGAAACTAGTTGGGTCATGTTTTCATGCCAAGAGAAGATGCTCTATCCCTCAAACACTTTTCATTTTACAAATGGAACATTCTTAATTTAAAAATACTTTTTCAACACCAGCTATATTTTGTTGTTTTAGTAGGAATGCACTGAATTGTACATAATAGATTTTCCTAATAAAGATATACTGTGACTTGCTTGCAGAAACAATTGACTATTCTTTGAACCAGAGTGTTAAGATATCAAGATTTAAAAAGAAGTGATTCTTCAAAATCTCGACACCTCGAAATTTAACTATCATTTTCTTTTGCTGACTGTGAAAGCTCAACAGTAGTGCTTGGGCTTTCACACTTCCCTTCCTCTGTGACAAAAGAAGAGGCAGCATGTGAACCCAATGCCCACTTACAATACCTTCCTAAACACAATTCTGGGAAGGAAACAGCTGAACAGAGGCCATGGTATTAAAATGATAGTGCTATAAAGAGACCACATTATTTCAAGGCACACTCAAGGTTATGGGGACATTAAGGAGACAGAGGTCTCCTCAACTGTGTACAATTCCTCACCTTAAAGAACTGATTTGCCAAACATAAAGATAGTAGCTGCAAAGATACCTGTTATCACCTTTGAAAACATCAAAATTAAGAGAAAAAATAAACTCCCCCCAAAGTAAACATTTGAGACAAGCTTACAGTCAGCAGCTAAATGATAGATGCTAGGTTATGAGCAACATTAGTTTTATAATTAAAAATGTTCAGTTCATTCGGCATCATTTTAGGAAATCAATTCTAGTGAGTTAGGCTTCTTCTGGTTAATGTTTATTGCCAGAAAAAAATATAATATGTTTGTCTCACACTCTCTGAACAGATTTTTTTCTCCTTTTAAACCATGTGGATCTTTTAAGTCCTTCTTTGTCTTCACAGACATCTTTTGCAAATTACAGGCATGAGAACTGTAGGCTTAGATTTACTCTTTTTTACTATAAAAGTTAGACAAAATTATTTGCTGTTGTTGGCACTTTTAACCCTAAGCAAGAAGGGGAAAAAGATGTCTGGGCAGTGGGACTAGAAAAAAAATGTTCTTTTTTTTGGTAGCAGGCCGTAAAAGTGATCTATCCTTCCAGGGAAGCTTGGTGCTGGGTAATTATAAACATAAAACATATCTAAACATAAAAGGATGCAGCAATTCATTTCTGAGGCATCACATTTATTCTAGTGAGTGATGGACATTTTCTGCCCTGAAAATAATGGTTTGGAACTGAATGTATATTCAAACTACTTCTGCCACACTTGAGAAATTTTTGTATGTTCATTTCAGATTCTTCATCTATACTAGCACAGAGGCTGGCACTGTTTTTAAAACATATTGATCCAGTGTCATGCTGGGCTTTACCAAATCATACTGCCACATGCTCCAACACAGTGTGCCTCATTAATTCAAGGGTGTTGACGTAAAAGGCATAATAGTATCAAGATAAATTTTAAAATGGTTGAGAATGGATGATATGACTCTTCTTTTGCAAGAGCTGCATGGAAGACTATTTAGTAACCTTTTTAATTAAAGATAAAAAGTAGTTATCAGATGGTAGTCCAAAATAAATTAAGTCTGAGTTGCTTTGTTAAGTTCTGAACATTAATTGCAAAAGTATTAACCTGTATGAGAAGAAAAGCAAATAGAAGGCACACATCTTAAAAAACAGTTTTGTATATAACGTTACAATTTGTTTTTAAAAACGTTCGCTTCTCATAATAATCTAACAAGTTCAGGTGAATCATCCAAGCGGCAGGATTTTGCTTCCAGCACAAGCAGAGTTAGAACATTTCCTAGCTGTGCTCTACACAGAACAGAAATGAGATTCTGAGAATTTCAGGTCTTCTTTAGCACTGGCCACCAGTTATTCACTGAGTGGCCTTGCACAATTTATTAATGATTTATTTCATAGGATTGTTGCATTTAGGTGGTGAAAGTCTTCCACTAAGTATGCTGAAGGATATTTATGCCCAAATTATATATTTGTAGTTTCCCAACACAAGAATGCAGACCAAAAACAAAAAAACAAAAAAAAACAGACAAAGGTACACCGCATGCTACTTCTCCACCCACTTCCACCATAAGCCACACTAAATGCTGCACATTAGTCATACAGCAGATCATAGTGAAGAGTGCAACAAAATGCCTAAAGAAACAGAAGAGGTAAAATGGTAAACACAGGACACTTTAAACAAAATTAATTTTTATTGCATGTATCACCTGTAGTTTGCATACATTAGTTATGTCCTGTAGCACGTAAGTCTGAATAATCCAAAAAGGAAATGAAAGGGATTGTGTTCTCAGCACCTCTCTGATCTGTCCAATGGTGAAAGAAGGAAGCAAAGTGCTTATTTTACATAGCAAGGGTTCTCAAACTTCTTGGTAGTAAAATTCCCAAGTGTTTGTGGAGGGCAACGACAGTTATACAATCCCCAGGATCAGGTTGCTAAGGGACAAAGGGGGCTTTTGACTTACAGAGGGCTGCTGCAAGGTCCAGAGGTCTTAGAATACTAAGAAAAAGCAACTGCAAACCACTTCTGATTTGCAATCATGAAACTGGTAATGGTTTTGATAACTTCCTCTCAGTATTCTGAGATTACTGGACCTTGTGGCAGCCCTCTGTAAGTCTATGCCCCACCATTCCTGTTAGCAACACAATCCTGGGATTTTGTCCTGGCCCTTAAGACATCAGAGGCTGAAGCTCTTAGGCCGAGGTGTTGCAACCCTTTGGTTTGAGAACCTCAGCTAGGGAATGTGGAATAAGCCCTAAAATCAGTATATAACAATATTACATCAGTGGTTCTCAAACTGGGGCAGCATGATGCTCAATCCCAAGAGCACAGGACTCTGCATCCTTAAGAGGGAGGGTAAGACAGTGATGCGATCCTGGAGGTTGCATCGCTGCCTTCTTTCTGCCCCACAAACACTTTAGAGCAGGTCAAACCTTATAGAAAAGTTTGAGAAACGCTTTTATATCTGTAAAAAGTATGTATGGCTGTGTGTAAAAGACTCGAAGCCTAATTTATCCATCTACAGTTTGAGGATATACAAATCCTCTTTGCAAAGAAAGATAGTGCATCCAGCAAGAAAGCCATTGCACATTCTAGAGTGGTACAATTAAAAAAGACCATGAGTAACTCTTTCCCATACTGGATTTCAAAGTACATATTCACTTACTATGTTCAATAGAGGAAGTATTAAAATACACAGGAAAGGAAGTTACAGGAATTTCTTAAAGAGGAAATTGCAAAATTTAAAATTACCTTTTAATATATTTATATTTTAAACATCACTTCAAAAGATTTACAAATTTTTTATGTTTGTACAATACAAAAACTATAGGCTTTGACACATCTGTAAATTATAGCCAAGTGTTTTTGGTTCTAAAACAAAACTTTTATCAACCAAAGACTACCCATAGATTAAGAGTAGTACAAACACAACTACCAATAATACTCGCAACCAGCACAAATTCTTATTTTTATTTAAATCTATTTTTCTATTTTTCATTTGTGAAAAATGAAAAAAATTTAAATAAAATATTCTGAGCTGGTCTGTGACTGTAATGAAGGAATAGATTGATTAAAATATATTTTGAAAGAAAATAAGCTATATAAGATTTGTGTAAGAGCAACAAGATTTCTTTTAGATTAGATTTCAATAGCAGGATTTCCCAAACTGAGAAATGAACCCATCAGTGGATTGCAACCCGATTGTTGGTGGGGTTGTGAAACTGTTGAGCACATAAGGAAATGTACTGAAATCTACAGAAAGTGAGATGCATGTGAGGTGCATGTTTACTCAGGAGTAGACAAACATATCCCAGTTCACTTCAAAGGGAAAACAAAGAGGAACACAACACCACAACAACTGTCCAATTCAATGGACATAGACCTCAACGCACACTAGAGAAGGAAGTCATCCCCCACCAAGTAGACAAGGAAAATGTATTGAGCTCTATGGAGAGCAAAACTGGGTCATACGTGCATGTTTATTAGCGAATAAACTGGAAAAGGCCAGACAATAATCTGGAAAAGGCCTATTTTCCAATAATCTGGAAAAGGCCAGACAAAAACAAGGCCAGAAGAATGGTTGCAATAAGTTGAATGTAGTGCTCCAGGAAGTCCCTCATCTTTCATAATAAAAAGATAAGCACATACTGTAAGTATCAACAACTGATGAGATGATATCAACACTGATAAGATGAAGCTATTTTTAGTCTCCTAAAGTTAGGTGAGTCTTGATAGTGTTTTTTAAAAGTGGGTCCCAATGTTAAAACATTTCAGAATTACTATTCTATTGAGATGAATAAAATTAGGAGCATTGGGAAGTTCAAACTTGATGTTTATTTGCAGAGAGCTGTAGAAAACAGTTCTTAGAAAAATCAATATTTTTCTTTGTACAGAAGGAAAAACCTAACTAAGGAACGCCACAATGCCAATATTTTTTAAGTGTCTTGAAGAGCATGAGAATCGCTGTCACAGCAACAAATGACATCAATAAAGTCTGATATAACAACCTACAGACACTTATGAAGTAGGTAGCTTTCCTTTCTTCCTGAACACCAAATACAGAAGTCTCTACAGCACTAGCACTGTTCACTTTCCCCAACTGCTTGTACCTCAGTTCTCTGACCCACAGAGTTGTATCTCTCCCGTTATTTAACTCCACTTTTCAAGGCCCTCCGTTCTCTTTGCTGTTCAAAAGCAGGAAGAGCAAATGCACAACAGCAGTTCAAAGAAGGGAAAATCCCTTCAGATGCCCTAGTTAATGGCCTTGGTTTGTATATCAGTAAAGCCTGCCCTTTTACCATTATATCATTAAAGAGGCAAGAATAAGAAATCTAGACAAGGATCTAGAAAGGGCTCCCCTTCCCTTTTTTCTGTGTCAGTAAAAGTAAGACTTGAGGGCAAAACAAGTTACACTGGACAGTTAGTAAATTCAGAAAAATCTATTGGAAAAGCTCAAGCCTGTTGGTAGAGCCAAGCAACCAGCAAAGACTTGCATCTCTAAAAAAAATCTTTTTTGGAAGATCCCATGACATGCTATAGTACAGCCCATGATGACACACCCTTACTACAGTACCCAGCAACTAGGTTCCTTTCTTCCACAGGGATCATTATGACGTTTGAAGCCTAGAAAAGGAATGGCCTTCAATACTTGGTTTTGTAAGTTGACAAATAGCTCAATGACCACTACATGTTTCTAACATTTATAGTGGAAGGAGTAAAAAATCAGAACACAAGGACGCACGCACACACCTAATTCAGAGCCACCTCAGCTGTGAAATATTTTTGAATTTGTAATGCAAGCAAGTTAACTTCACATCCGGTTTAGTGAAACGCAGCAAGTCTAAACAGGCATAAAGGAACTCAAAAATGTATTTTGCATACATTTGTTCTGGGAAAACAGGCAAAAAGAACCTGCCAAAAGCAATAATGTAGATAGCCTTCTATTATGCACAGGGTGATCAGATGTCATAACTGCAAAAGTGGACAAGGCCCCCCAAATGTAGGACACCCAAGAAAAATGTCAGGCATGTCAAATTACAAGCTAAAAAGACTCTTATAGATTGCTTTCATGTGGTTAATTTCAACACTATATTATTTATTAAATTTAAAGCTATTACATATAATTTATTAATTACAAAGAGGCCATATGCTGCCTGCTCATAAGGAAAAGGACAATGGAATTTTTTTCTCAGGACAAAAAGCTAAAAAAGAGGACACGCCTGGAAAAAGGAGATATATGGTCACCCTGATTATGCAGAATCTTGTAAAGCTTTTAGGATAAGGGTAAACGATTCTGGTATTGTGGGAAGGGTACTACTGTCAGAAACTCATTCAGCTTCCAATAAGAATCCTATGGCTGGAAGAGGAACTCTGGAAAGAAAAACATTCCTCTTTCTGCTGCTGAACGAGAATCACAAAATCCAGGACTAGATTTTTTTAAGGAGTCTGTTTTATTCTGAACAAAAACCTAGCTGGTCAGAAATTTGAAAAGACCTCTTCTTTTTGTCACCGGAGTAGGGGTTCCTTTTTCTCAGCAGAACTGAACATTTTTGCTGTGACATGCACAGTACTCTGAAGCCACATCAAGACCCAAACGATCAGTACCAAATTATAACTGGCTCTACATCTGCTGCCATAATTCTCTTCCTCCTGTTCTTTAAGCACCAGGACAGCATGTCAGTAGGATGGCTGCTTCCAGGATATAAGGGTAAGTTAAATGCAAACGTTCATCCTCTTCATTTATCCTCCTTCCTAAGCAAACCTAATCTCTCACCTACCACCATCATTCCAAATACGCACATGGAAGAAAAATACACAAAACCAAAACAAATGGTAAGATGCCTTCATACAAAGCCAAACTGAGCTGAGTAGCGAGATTTTTCTCAACATGGAATAATCTGTGTTGCTGAATGAGAACTGGTTTCTATGCAAGTTTCTCAACCCAGAGGAAAGCCAAACCTTGCAGCTGCTTCAATGTTTGTAAAGCAGATTCAAGACTGATAAGCAGAAAAAAGAACAACTTCAGTCAGCATGCTTGGATTATTACACTCACACAAGTAATCTACTTTCATGTCATGCACAGTTCTGAGGAAGTGAGAATAGACACCACCCTTAATATAACAATCTAGACCACAAATTTTAAATGAGAAATTTCACTATCGAAAAAACTAGCATGGCATTTTGGACAACAAGAAGGCACAGCCAAAGATAAATGTTTTTTAAGTCCAATATTTAGGCTCATTGCTAGAGGGCAAAACAAATATCTATGTAATACAAGACTATGTAGGAAACTATTTGATTTCTGCTAGCTTTAAGAAAGGACAACTTCTGTAGTTACCGCAGCTTCTCAATGTGCATAAACAGTGATGTGACACAATCTTAGAAGCAGCTTGGGGAAGGTGATTCTACTTCCTCTTCTAACAAAACTCTTATTTTGTGATATATGGTCTTGGAAGCCAAAATCAAGATCTTTACTGCACATTTGATCTATTAAAAAAGAAATTATTTTCAGATATATTTTTAATTTGGTCACCTTTGTACTTCAGTACTAGCAATAATTCATCTCACAAGAAAATCCCTACTGTATGAGGGTAAAAGTCCATCCAGTAGTGCAAACTATTTCCCACAATGGCCCTCAAATTGCCCTGGGAAGCGTACAAGTGGAGAAAAAGCCATACTTCTCTACCCAGTTACTTCCCTACATCAGGTGGTATACTGCAGGTGGAACTTGAGGTATCAGGTATAGACATGCCATCATGTCTACCAGTTCTGTCTGACACAAATTTGTCCCATCTCTTTAAAAGCCACTGAAGCCTAGTGTCCATCACAAGATCTTGTGGGAATAAATATTAGAACACCAGGAAACAATCCTCATTTCCATTTGAAACAAAGTCCCAGGTTAAAATTTAGTGTACCATGTCTTTTGTTTTACAAAAAGATTGTGAAGACGAAAATTAAAAAGGTAAATTAAAAAATGTATCTTATTATCTTTAACTATGGTATATTTTTAGAGACTTAGGCAACACTTGTAGAGACTGCGTTAGACTTGCTTTTCTTTGAACTATTACCGGTATATTACACTATGATTTTTCAGGATCTGGTGCTAGGTAAAGATCAGACAAAGTTATAGTCAGTCATCCTACTAAGTTCAGCCCCTTGATTTAACCAAGGCTCATATAAAATTCCATTATCTTTGGCTCAAAACCTGCCCTTGACTTATCAGAGATTGACTTATAGGAAAGTATCTACTGTATGTTAAGCCACACAGTGCCATGGTCACTGGTCCCTATCGGTTCAACAGCACTTGTTCTTTACACCTTAAGGTGCCACCTGAAGTGTCACATATGATTACATCTAGATTTGTGATTCCTCTGGTAAGTATTCAGTTCCATTGTTCTGGGGCACAGACATTTAGCACAGGGGTGTCAAACTCATTTCATACAGACGGCAGCATTAGCATTAATGGTGTCTCCCTAGGGCAACAACAGCATTAATGGTGTCCCCTGAGGGCCGCAATCCAATTTTTTTGCTTGTCTAATCAGAAGTACCCTCCTTTCTCCTGGGCTCTCTCTCCCACTCTGAGAAGCTGCTGCTGTGCATGAGCCCTCCTTCATTTTGGGCTCTTTCTCTGGCTCAAAATCAAGTGTGCTGCCACTACTACTGAGCTGCTTCTGGGGGTGGGAGATCACTCGAGGGCCACAGGTGTGCCTGCAAAGGGCTGCATGTGACCCTCGGGCCTCCAGTTTGACATGCCTGATTTAGCATACCTAAAGATATGCTCTTGTGTTCAAGATTTAGTGTTACTTTTTGAGACTGATCCCCTTATTCTTTGCATTTCTGTACCAGTTTCCTGCTTTAGACTTGCTTTTCTTATGATGAGACAGGGTTCATAATGGTTTTGTACTTGCATGTTCATTGCACAGAGCAACAAAGTAGTAGCACTGGTCCCTTCTGCCAGAAAACAGGAAGCTAAATCTTTCTTCTTTAAAGATTTTAAAAATAGATGGTTCATCTTCTCCCCACCTCTTCTGAGATCATACTATGTAGCATTTGGCTGCAAAACATTTTACTGAAATTTACTCAGGGAATATGATACAATTTTTTCTCAAGGATAACCTGCTCAGGTTCTAAAATTCTAAAGAGACCTCTCATATACTGGCTCATTCTGTTAAATGCTGTATTTTTATGAACTAAATGTATCAATGGAAAAGTTAAGAACCCTGAATTCAGCAGTCAAAAGGAAAAACAAGAACTATAGCCGTAAGTCTGATCTAATGGTTTCTCAAGAATTGGTAATAGGAACAAACATTAAATATGATTCATGTTAGAGATTCTGACATTACCTTACATGCACATTGCCACAGACTTTCCTATATGGTACCACCTGAAGCCTATATATATATGAATGGAAATAACAGAGCATGGAGGCAGGAGTTTTGCCATTTGACTAGGGATGCAATCCTAAAGGCACTTTCTTGGGAGTAAAACCCATTGAGCAAAATGGGGCTTACTTTTGAGTAGACATGGTTAAGATTGTGCTCTAAGATGAACTGGTAACAATACTGGCCTGCATCTAACATCATGTATCTAACATGATACTTCAAAATGGGCAAAGACAAGCTGGCAGTCTGAAGTGATGTACTTTAGAGACTGGTACCCAGACCAAAAAAATGTTTTAATGATCCCTTACAATAAAACACTGTGCCTGTTAACCAGAAGGCCAGGGTTCGAGACCCAGGTCCCCACAAAACAGTCTGAGCTCCTGTCCTTAGCCCAGCTCTGCGATGTAGCTGGAACCAATCGTATCTGCTCTGCCGTCCCACTGGACAATTTCAGTGGCATGGAGAGGGGAGATTTGCTGCTTGGGTAACAGCCTATCCTTCATATCAATCTACCCAGGCCTTCGTGCTTCCCGTGCAGCGTTGAGCATGATACCATAGTCTTTCAAGACTGATGGATGCCAAGTTTAGTGAACCAGGCAAGACTAGGAACCTTTCTGTTAGTTCAAATGCATTTTTCATTTGCTTTTGTAGGAAAAAAAATCCCTTCATTTTCAATGGCTATTTTTGCCTCTCTGGATCAAAAGTGTCAGTCTTTGTCTTATGGTTTGTGGCTGCAGAGCCCACACCAGAAGGAACAGCTGAGTCAGATGATAAAGGAACAGAAGTTGCAATGAGGAAGCTGAACACCCATGTTACAGAAGAGGAGACACAGCTGCTACACACACAGCATGATTCTCCCACCTCACTGAATTCAGCAGAACTCATTTTGGAGTAACTGAGCTAAGGATTATACATATTTTTAGTGAGTCCTTTTCACGTTAAGGGTGGTGGCAGTAAAAAAAAAAAGAACACCAGCAAAAATAAGAAATGGGGGTTAGAAAGGCCGTTTTCTTTTTTAAAAAGGAGGAGGAAACAATGACAGGCAAGATAGTGCCTGGAAAATGCCTGACTGATACAGAAGGAAGAAGGCATTTGGGCTTTGGTTACATGGTTTCAACAGCGTGATTAAACTTAGATACATTTATTAGTTCAGAGTTTATTTAGGAGACTTTCATTCAGGACACTTTCATTCAGACCCATACCAAATTCAGTGTCCCTCAGCAGCCATTTAAAAAGCCTGCCTAGATAGTGTTTTTTTTCCTGCTCCCACCCACAGAAAACAACTCTGTAGACATACACAAATGTTAACTTCCTTCCCCATATGTTCCTTTATATCATTCCCCAAGTTTTTATCTATTAAGTCTTCCAATTCACTACCTCTCCTATAATTTAAGTACAGTATTATAACAATTTATACAACTTTTTTATATGCATTTTTCACTTGCTTTTCCAATCATGGGTGTAGATTTGAGGGCTTAACTACAGTGCTGATTTTTCATTCCCCACAAATGCTCTTTATACTGTAAATTTAAAAAAAAAATATCTGGCCTGCTTAATTAACAGAGGCAAAATGTCAGACACACATGCACACAAACATGCAAAACCCACCCATATCCAACACTTTGCAAATGTTTCATCTGGAAATAATTTGACATTTTGCCATATTCCATTTAAAGCTGTCATAATATCCTCCATCTTAGTTTTTCAGCCAATTGCCTGGAATTGGAACAAGAAAAAAAACCTGACATGATACATTAGGAAACTGCTGAGTAGATAAGTATCTTCATCCCATGTGAACATGAAATGTTTTATTTTTATGTAATGATTTTTATAAAATTGAAGGGTCACTGATTGATGCATCAACGCCCAGCCCAAACCCCTGGACCTATAAGCATGATATTTGGGGAGGGTATTCCTTCTGTGATATGAGCACCCACTAAGAACCAATTTTTAGAAATTAAAACCCTAAGGGGGGTTTGCCTGATAGGGATGCATAGTAGGGCCGACTGCCTGGTGGTGCCTGCTGCTTGCTGGTGTGCCTGGTATGTGCTGGTGCATGCTGCCTGGTGGGGCCCAGTGCCCAAAAGGGGTGCCTGGTGCCCACAGCCCAGGAGTGCCCGCTACTTGTTGGAACCCCATGCCTGCTGTGCTCTCCGCCCGGTGCCTGCTTCCTGGTTCCTGTTGGTGTCCAGCAGTGTACAGTGATGTAAAGGGTATGATGCTAGTTTACCTCCTTGTGGTGCACCCCAGATACCATAAAAGTGTGAATTAAATAACTAGCAACCAATAACTTGGCAGCCAGATTACACTGAAGAACAGACAGTTGGTGACAGTTGGCAACCAGACATCAATGTGGAATTCCTGGCTTTCAAAACGCATGGCAATGAAACATTCATATTTGACATATGCTAAATAAATAAATAGTGCACAGTGCCCACCGATTCCTGCTGGCTGCCTGTGTGCCTGATGGTACTTGCCACCCACTGCCACTGCCCCATATCCACAAATATTTAAATTTTGCTTCTGAAATTATGGGTAAATTCAGCTTGTATAATACAGTGGTACTTTGGTTTACAATGAAATTGTAAATTATTTTAAATTGTAAATTAATTGTAAATTGTAAATAATTGTGAGGATTTTTCAAGATCAGCAATGTCTTGCAAAATAAGCAAGGCATTGCCACAATCCAAGTTATCTCACTGCCAGGGTGACCAGATACCCAAACCTGAAAAAGAGGACAAGGTCCTCCAAAATTCCTAACATCCAAGCAAAATTCCTGACATGTCAAAAAATGTAAGATACCCCAAAATGTAGGACATGTTAAAATAATAGCTAAAAAGACTCATTTTGCTTTCCTGTACTTACCCTACAATCCAGAGTAACTACAGGAGCACGTAAGAGACTTTACGTGCACCCATTGTTACTGCACCACCTAATGAAAACCTATGGGAAATTCATATTGCAATCCAGAGCAAATTGTTCTTACACCGGAGCAAGGACTCCCCGTAGTTACTCTGGATTGCGCCCTTAATTTCAATACTACATTACTTATTTTTTAATTAAAAACTGAAAACTTCTTTGCAAGAGCTGTTTTCACCAACAATGCATATGTAAGTTGCACATGGGGGGATGATGTGCATGTAGGAATGTTGCACACCGGGGAATGTTGCCACTGAATTAGTCCAATGGAAAGGCAGAGCCAATACGATTGGATCCAGCTGTGTCGCAGAGCTGGGCTAAGGACAGGAGCTCACCCTGTCTTGTGGGGCCGATCCAGGTCTCAAACCCTGGCCTGTTGGTTAACAGGCACAGCGTCTTAGCCACTTGCGCCACCCACAGCCCCTTTACATTACACACAGCAACTAATTTATTTCAGCCTAATAGCTTACAAAAAACAAGCACCCAGTAACGCATTTATGGCATGCAAAATGCTGCCACTGCTGTTCTCATTTTTATAGAATAGGGAAACAGGGTTCCCAGGCACAAATGTATTTGGCAGTATGACTGCAGTACAGGGGCAGTCATTTATGTGGCATATATTGCCCTTGCACATCAGACAATGGCCTAATTTTTAATGTTTTAGGCAAGCAAGCATAGATTTATTCAGCACTGGTCTCCATTTTCTAATCTTGATAATGGATTTCTCCTCCCCCTAATCCCGCCTCAGCAAACTGCAAACATTAAGGTAATTACTCAGCATTTGATTTCTGTAAGTGATGGATGACTTTATACTGCACTTCTCATCAGTTATATGAATAGCCAAGTGCAAAGTATTAGGATAATAATTACGTTTTACATCTACACAATTGAGTAAAAATCAGATGTTTGAGAACCAGCATGAATGAGATGCCAGGCAGTTTTTCAAGCAGTTGCTGGGAATGTTCATTTATCAATACTCTTTAAGACAACAATATACACAAAGTACATTACTTATGTAATATTAAAATATACATAAACCCAGTACAGTTCTTGAATCAGAAATGAAGCTCCTTCCTCTAGATCTTGCTCCATCTTTTTCATGGTCTCTTTAAGTAAAGGAGTAACCAGCTCACTGAGAGATCCCAACTGTCTGCATTTCCATCTTTGTGTCTGCATTTCCACCCTTAGATGACCAACTGGATTTTTTTCCCAGCAATTATAATTTATGCAAATTAGGCTATTTTTAGACGGTCATCTAAGTTAAAGAACCTGGGCAGAAGGAGCAGGGAGGAGACACTTTCTATCCACAATAGAAGGTGAAAGGCATCACTCCCCCATCACTGTGAAAACCAGCGCACAGTGATCAACCATCAACAGCAGTGAATTAAGATGTCATAAGATAGTACACTCAGATCTCAAGGGCTTGGGCACAGTTTGTGTGCTCCAAAGGTGGTGGGCACTGGGAGATGTTAGAAGAAGGCTTGAGAGGGATAAATTGGCAGAGAGGGAGAGGGAGAGGGAGCAAAGATGAGAAAAACAGGAGATGTGTGAGGGAGAGGTACAGTGGGAGTTTGGACTAAGCAAGGGAGCCCAGTGGGAAGACAGGCAGCAATGCGGGAGCACAGAAAGAAGGAAAAGTTGACAGGAAAGTTGAAGACAGAGACAAAAGAGGTGCTGGTCCCTGTAGGAGATGCTTCTAGGTTCATGCTTCTAGGTCCATGTGTTGGGGCAGAATGTTGATGAGTCATTGATTCTTCAATGTAAAGTATAGGGAGGAAAACGTGTTGTGCCCCATTTCACCCCCTTCCAGTTGGAATTTCCAAAAACCGGTTCTTAATGGATCCCTCCATCATGGAAAGACAACCACCCCAAACTTCACACATCAAGGACCAGCAGCTTTGGCTGGGCATTGATGAGTCAGTGAGTGACTATTCAATTTAATATATAGATTAACTTATATTTCAAAACTTATTTGGTGGTGAGTCGCAACTCATCACTTTGGAAACCACTGACTTATACCATACAGATTTTACTAACTATCCTTGCACTCAGTCTCATATTCTCATCTGTCACACTATCTTCTTAGATCATGCTATCAGGACAACAATGCAGATTGTATTATATCCCTATTATGTAAGGATTTTGTACAAGTGAGACACAGAGAGAATGCCCCCGCACACACCCCGATGGATTTGTGTCATGTTGCTTATCAATTTCAACAGCCAAGGCTAAGCCCATTCTCAAAACTTTAACACAAACACAATGGCAAGTATTTCTTTTATCTTACTCTCATACACAATGGGTCTTTGTTCTCCAAAAGGTCTTTTGTGAGGAGGTACACCAGGGTCACAGGAGAAAATCTTAATATGGTGTTGCCTAGCCATCGCTACATTACCAGTCTAGCTTTGGCTTCATGAGTATTAACTAACATGTACTTGACTTACAGCTTTTCTGCTTCCTAGAGTGTTATAATATCACACAATATAGCAAGTCCTTGACTTATGAGCATTCAAGATACAAACAAGATTCAAATATACAAACAAATCTGAAGTCATCAAGTGCAGAAGTGTGTCTCCACAAGCATGTCTGAAGTGGTCTGTTTTGCAAGTGTTGAATACCCCTCTGCCTGCATCAGTCTCCCACTGTGCTCCAAGTACTAGTATATTGAGCACTCTCTCCCTACATTGGTCTTCCACTGTGCCTGGGAGACCATAATTTTTTTTCCAAACAAGGTGAAACATGCATTTATATCAATGGCATTGGACTTACTAACATTTCACCTTACAACCTACAAACATATCAAAATATTATTTTCACATGCAAGGGATTAAATATAGTAAATCATGAGATTATTTGCGGTATAATCACTTGAAACCAATTACAGAACAGCATCTCCTTTAAAATTAGGTACAAAGGGGAGCAGATGATAATGCTCCCCTTTTATGACCTTCAGCGGGACTTCTCAGAACAAGCAATATGGCTGCAATCCTAACCTGTTAGGTCAACATAAACCCTGGCATAACTCCTGTGTTGTCCTGGGAATGTCACAAAAGTGTTGTAAGGCTCTTTTGCCCCATTCCTGGTGGGGGTAAGCAAGTGCACAGACATACACTGACCTCCCCACATTATCACAGGAAGATATGATGGGTAAATAAGGCCAGCCTAAATTGGTTAGGACTGTGTTCTTTGTCACTCAAATGACTGCTCACAGTCCACTGTTATTTGTATTTCTCCACATATGAAAATATGGATGAAACGACAGATTTTTTTCTAGACACTTAACAGAAAATTCAATTAATATTGCAGTGATTTGTAACCTGTATAATACATACATATTTTAATATTTACATAATTGGAATGTGTAATATTTTAAAACTATATCTATAGATGTATAAAATCTCCTTTAAAAATATATACTGCTTATTCCCAGTTGTTGGTTTTGCAGATGTAGGTTTTGAACGTTCAGCTTTTTGTATGCATTTGTAATATTTCCCATTTGGAGGGCAACGGCATCAATATTCCTAAAGAAACTACTAGTTACATCTCTAGGGATCCAAAGAAAGTACTAATTTTTGAATTGCCGGCTGTTGTAGAAAATATTGACCACAAATGTGCTGTTAACTTTTGAAAGTAGCCAAATTAATGGTTAGTCAGCTACTGGGGGAAAAAAAAGATTTGTATTATTTTGACAATTTATTATGGTGTCTTTGTTAGGTCTTTTGGAATGATAAACATCTAAGTAGAATTCAGTTGTATACATATTTCTCATTACTATAATTGACTTTTAGCTTTTATAGGTTTATTAATTTTTCTATGTACTGATTTATTGAAACCACAATAAAACAGATATACTTTACATTAAGATACAATATATTATACAAGAATTTGAAGCCCAGAACTGATGTTATCCATCCTAGATACAGTAGCAGCTATTATTACTAGAGTTAATTACCAGTTTATTCAATCAATTGAGTACTTAGCACTGCCCTTGGCTGCTCAAAGCCAGGAGCAAACCTGACCACCTCACTGATATCCCCTCCCACCAGTCGAAGCTAGGGCTACTAGCAGTTCCACCTCAAGATAACCCCAGGTGGCACCAGGCCTATCAAATATTCAAACTGCAGGACGAATCTTTGAACCAGCACTTGGACAGCGCTTGACAGGCATCATGGACACCCCTTATTCCTGGCAACTGGCGATGGTTACCACCACTCATCCCTCTTACGCCACTGAACTCAATTACTGCATACCAAAAGTTGCCCAAATCAAATGACAACCAATTTCATGATGGAGCTCCTTTGATGGATGCAGATTTTTAAGGTTTTCTGGGAGTAGACACCAAAGTGAAACACAAATTAAATTAACTTTATTGTAATTCACTGGACCAAAACGGAAAACACACAAGCATGCACACAGAATTATTATTTTAAAACTGATATGCTTTCAAACTGTTTGCAACAATGTGGTTTTCATACATCTATAAATGAGCAAGAGATGAAAAAAGAAATCAGTTTTCCATATTTTAATATACATTACAATGCACCTGTTGTGAACATCCTACAGCTGATGGGTAAATCCTTATGTATTTTAATCACAGCCACAAATGTTGGACAACTGTTTCAAAAGAAAAAAAGGCATTCGAAACAAATACTCTCAGTACAACTAAAAGGATCAACATGTTTATGGGCTAAAAAATAATTTCAGATAGCATTTCACATTAAGCAAATCTCTGACAAGAAAAAATTAATTACATTAGCAGGTAGAGACCATTTGTAGACACAACAAATGTGTTGTGGGTAGACAGCAGGTAGACACAACATAAAAAACTACAGAAAGCAAAGCATGTTTATTGATACACTTTTCCTCCAAGGAGCTCATGGTAGCATTCATGGGTTTATTGGATATGTATCCCAGCTTTCCCTCTGAATAAATAGAACACTCAAGATGGAGTGCAACACAGAGGAAACACAGTAAAATTGAAGAAAAGAGAAAAATATGAGCTGTAAGACCCCCAATATCCATGGATCCCCCCCATTTGTGGCCACCTGTGTTAGCACTCCTTGGAGGTTCACACTGAATTCAGGAGAGGCTGTACACATCCATCTTTAACTTTACTTTAACTTTACTTTAACTTTACTTTAAAGACTTTACAGACTGAGCCTTAAAGTAAAAAAATGATTTCTGGTTTCACAGGGAAGGTGCTGGGAGAGCTCAATTATTACACTGGCCACTCTTTAGCAGTTCTCTCCACCGAATTGTCACTTTACAGAGCATTGAGTTGTGAAGTGATGCCTTATACAAACAACTGAAAGGCTGGCCTATAATTATTAATTGTAATAATTACAAATTAAGGCTATGGGTGGCACAAGCGGTTAAGACGCTGTGCCTGTTAACCAGCAGGCCAGGGTTCGAGACCCGGGTCGGCCCCACAAGACAGGGTGAGCTCCTGTCCTTAGCCCAGCTCTGCAACGCCAGCTGGATCCAATCGTATTGGCTCTGCCTTTCCAATGGACTAAGTCAGTGGCATGGAGAGGGGGGATTTGCTGCTTGGGGAACAGCCTATTCTCCATAACAATCCAACCCAGGCTTTTGTGCGTCACATCTAGCATATGCAGCGCCAAGCACAATACCATAGTCTTTCAAGACTGACGGAGGCCTGCTTTTTTTAATTACAACTTGTGACATTTATAACATTTAAAAATGAGGCACCCTAGATCCTTAGGAAGGACTTGATGTGTTGATAAAACAAACTGGTAATAATTTCAGACTGTGTGAAAATAATAGTAATAGACAAACTTATAACACTGACCTGACATAACAGGCAGAGTATTACAAATGGATCAAGCAGAAAGCTCCACTCATCCTGAAAGAGCACTCTGGTAACAAGCAACAGGATGAAGTATCAAATATCATAGCATTCAATTGGCCTTACTCCCAGGAAAGTGTATTCAGGATTACAACTTTTAAGAAAAATACACACACACACATAACACAATCCTAACCCCTGGTTAACCTGGCACAAGTCCCAGAACAAGTCCTGTGCTGGCTATGGGATGTTGTAAAAGTGGCGTAAAGCACATCTGCACTGCTCCTGGCACATGTGTGCCAGGATTCCCACACTACTGTGGGAATGGGGAGATAGGCGAGTTTTGCTGGCCCTTTCTTGCTAGGAATGTGCCCTCATTCTCTTTCTTTCTCTGGTTTAACCTACGTCACGAAGATTATATTAGTAATGTTCTGAACTGCAAGTTTAATAATTCCTATTTAACTTTCAGCCCAACAGTAGAAGGGCTGCATTTTACAAACTTTATAATTTGAGACCAGATCAAGTTCGATTACAGGTTAAGCCCACGAGGGATGAGCTCCATGAACCTATGTGGATGCTGACTCTCAGGTTAAAACAAAAGCAATTAAAAAATTAGGTAGCTATTTAAAAACAGCCATGGTAATGTGGCAGCCAGGCAATCAACCTCCATCTCTGGAGCTCCATCTCTGGAGCTCCATCTCTGGAGCTCCATCTCTGGAGCCTAATTTAAGCTGGAAAGCAGACTTTTCCAAAAGAATGCAAAGTGATAATCACTCCCAATAGCTTTGCTTTCTGTCCTGCTCCAAGGGTAAGGAATGGATCTACCTCCCAGATGAATCCACCTTCCAGATGGAACAAAATTATTCTAAACCTCTGAGAAGGAAGCTGATTGATTGCCATGGTAAGCAGGCTATTTTTAAACTTAAATAAATGCTTATTTTTAAATTTAATGGGCCAACGTAATTCACACTGAGATAAAACCTATGTGAAAAATCTATGGCCATGAGGTTATTTTTTTCTGTACTTAATAGAAACAATGCAAACAGGAGATACATTTTATAGTAAGTTCAATTCATTGTTACTGTGATCCCAGATAGAATTCATAGATTTTCTCAAGCACTTCAGGAAAGCTTTTGTCATCCAAAAAAGAACTGACTGTTGTGCACAATTTATTGTACTTCTCCATATTCTGTAATATTTAGGAACAAATTTTACATGTGGCATTTCAGTCTGGAGAAGATGAGTCACCCTAGCTTTGAGTGAAAAGGAAGAATTCGTTTCAAAATTAAGAGTCTATTAAAATTAACACACTGTAAAAGTTACTGGCAAATTAGAGGTTTGCTTTCAAATTACTAGGTCTGAAGCCTCCCTCTCTTTCACTAAATTCTAAAGATTTTAGGATACAAGTTTCCAAGGAACACATTCAGTAGAATGCTGGCTTCCAAGTAAAAAAGATCTCAATTCCAGTACCCAACACTCTAGGCCTGTCAAAAATTGTTACCAAGAGAAGCAAAATTATAGTACATAGTTCAATTTGTATGTCATCACAAAATCCAAAGTTCTCATTTTCAAAGAGGTCAGCTCCTACCATCATAAAGTTTTTTGTGCCTATGCAACTCATTCAAAAGGGCCCTGTATAAATCTTATATTTTAATGCCAGCAACAAGAAAAGTTAAAATAATACCAGCCAGTGTTTTAAAACTGCAATCATGCATGATAGACTTTTCGGCAGACTTGAATTTCACATCTGAAGACTACTTCAGATAACACACCAGTACTAAAGATGATTTAGAGATTTGATTAAACTTTGCAATATTGCTAAATCAAAAATTCCACTGGATTTTCCCTTTATATGCAGTATTAAAAGTTATCTCAACAATCATGAGAGTTTGGGACCAATCCTATTCAATTTTCCTGTGCTGATGCAGTAATGTTAGCAGGGGGTGCACTATATCCTCAGATGGGGAAGCATCAGAGACCTCCTCAAGGTAAGGGAACATTTGCCTACTTAACTAGGGGCTGTGTTGCAGCCGCATTGGCACTGGAAAGTTGGAAAGGATTCTGTAACCTTAGGAAGTTACAGAAGACAAGCTATTTCTTGGATGTTCATGATTCTAAGAGCTCACAGTCTGTAACCAGAGAGTTTTACAGGTTGCACAGTCCACCAATACTCAATATCTAAATATATCCTGTTCTTAAGGACAACAGTAATATAAATTGTTATAGTTGGAATTCTCTTTATGTCCCATCCTGTTTCCCAAAAGTCTCAGCCAAAATTTTGCTATTCCCAGCTGCCAACTATTGTTCAACTGTTTCCACCTTGACAGTGAATTTTCTTTATTCATATAATAAACAAGATATATTTATGTTTTGAACTTCATTTGTCCAAACTTCAGACATGTTTTCTAAATGGTACATCATTTGTTCACAAGGGTATCACATGTTAGTGTTCTCATTTAATCTTCTGACTTATTCAGATGTGCAGGAGAATGGAGATGACTGGAGTGGTACAGTCCAGTCTGACTACAAATGGAGGATGCACTTTGGAATGCTCCCCAACGGGAGTCAAAGAAAAACAATTATCTAGGTCCCCACAAGACAGGGTGAGCTCCTGTCCTTAGCCCAGCTCTGCAACACAGCTGGAACTAATCGTATCGGCTCTGCCCTGCCACTGGACTATTTCAGTGGTGTGGAAGGAGGATTTGCTACTTGGGTAACAGCCTATCCTCCATATCAATCTACCCAGGCCTTCGTGCTTCGCAGCGTCAAGCACGATACCATAGTCTTTCAAGACTGATGGATGCCTTTTGCTTTCCTAGTTTTCAGTCTGTAAAGGCATGCAGAAAAAAAGTGATCCAGTTTTTGATCTGTAAATGTGATCTTTAATTTTAAAAAATGCGATCTGTAGCCTGAAGCAGTACAATACATTCTAGCACTTCTGAACTCTACCATCTCATTGCTGCAAAGATAAATTAGAGGCCTCACATGATAGAACTTTGCTCCATACCAGAAAAAGGAGACCCCTATACACAGAAAACGAGTACAGGTATCTCAGATCCAAAGTTTTGCCTTGACTTCTGCTGAACATGCCAGTTTTTCGTGCATATAACTTTTTTGTCCCATGAGGAAAGTTTTATCATGTGAGAGTCTGCCTATAATCTACAGTGGAGCACAGGCTTATGATTTTATCTACTGTTTCTAAAATCCAGACCCTAGCTGCCTCAAGAAAAAGTAAAAAACTACTGAAATATTTTCTGAGACATTGGTACAGACTGGAAGACAGATTGGATTTTTTTGCCTTTGTCCTGGGCATTCTTCCCAAACTCTCATGCCCCGGAGAATTTGTGGCAAACCATCTGGCACCCAAATGCCAAAGTACTTCCACTGAGAACTCCATGTCATACTCATTTCTGTCACACTGTGTAACATGAGCACAGAATGAATATGTTATTCTTTTTAGGGGGAAAAACACCCATTTTTGTTCCTGAAATTGGTCAATTTTAGGTCAATCAAAATGCTCAGTTTTCATTCCTTCATAGGATTTCTGCTCCTATCAGTCCAGTATAGCTCATCTCTATCAATAACAGAAAACAAAAGCCTCAAAAGTTATTCATGTTTAACAATGTAGAACACATGTATTAAAAAAAATTATAATTGCACTAAAATAGTTTATGTGCTAATGCCCTGAAATGCTGTTGCCATCTCTATAACAATATACTCTCTAAAGGAAGTGGGCATATGAGAATTGAGCAGATTACAAATTTTCTTTAGTCTGAACTTGTAAATAGATGCCTAGTATCATATAGCAAATATCCAAACAAGGATATTTATAACAATATACTCTCTAAAGGAAGTGGGCATATGAGAATTGAGCAGATTACAAATTTTCTTTAGTCTGAACTTGTAAATAGATGCCTAGTATCATATAGCAAATATCCAAACAAGGAAGATCTTCTGAAGGGTCTTTTTCTGGCACCACAAATGACTAACAAGATGCAAACATTTGTACAAAGCACTCGTCTGGACATTTCTGCAAATCCAATTTTAATGTAAAGTAAGAGAGGTGAGCGTGCAAGGGAAAGTACTGGGATACATCCACCGAAGTCTACAACCAGCAGCTCCATTAGATAAGAACTGCAATGCTCCATTCAAAATACTCTGAAGCAGCAAGACCAACACTTCAGCCTAGGCTGGGGAACCACAAACGTTCCTAGGTGTGGAAAATTAATGACAGAATTGAAATACTATGAAAGGCCAAAACTTCATTAGGAAAAAAATGTAATTCAAGATACGAGACAAGGCTGTGGGTGGCGCAAGTGGCTAAGACACTGTGCCTGTTAACCAGCAGGCCAGGGTTCGAGACGCGGGTCGGCCCCACAAGACAGGGTGAGCTCCTGTCCTTAGCCCAGCTCTGCGAAGCCAACTGGATCCAATCGTATTGGCTCTGCCTTTCCACTGGACTAATTCAGTGGCGTGGAGAGGGGGGATTTGCTGCTTGGGTAACAGCCTATCCTCCATAAAAATCTAACCTAGGCTTTCATGCTTTGCATGCAGCGTATGCAGCGCTGAGCACGATACCATAGTCTTCCAAGACTGACGGAGGCCTGCTTGATTCTTCTGAGTTCTAAACAACAGAGAACTAAGTTAAAACAAAATATAAAGGCAGGGTGCAGTTGAATGAAAGCATATTTCTTAATTCATATTTATGATAGTAAGAAAAAAAGGTGAAGCCTTGGTTTTCACACAGATTATGCCAGAAAATGAATCCACCTCAAAATAAATTATATCTAGCATGATATGTGCTATACATAACACATCACAACAGTGGCAACATGGTTTACATATTACCTATAAACCAGAAGTACAGAGAAAGATGATTTCCTGGTACAGACAGAAGACCGGATAACCTAATGGGTTCCCCCAAACTCTGATTCTATGCAGTAATAACCAATATGGGGTTTTGCTTTTGACTGCAATACATACTGACCTTGCTAACTCCAAACTTTCCAACAGGAATAAGCATGGTACTGGCAAAGATCCTGGGTATATTATTATGTACAACACATTAAGAAAGCACTTGAGTTCAAAAATTCCATCTGGAAACACTATAATACAGGTCAAATAAAGATGAGAGAAGCTAAAGAAACTATCGCAAAACATGCAAAACAGCGTAAAGCTATGGTGACTGAAGAAAGGTTTTGCAAATAAGCAGTGTTTGAGGAAAAATTTGAAGGAGAAGGGGTTGTTTTGGTCTCAGTGCTGGTTTGGAAGGGCTGTCCTAAGAACAGTAATATCTATCAGAACTTACACATGTGATTTGTTTGCATCTGCATCTGGAACAAATGAAGGGCAGGAATGTACAGTATCTACAGTACAGTGGCGTCTCATCTACAGTTGTATCTACAGTACAAGCACCTCACGTAAAGTAAGTTCCACATAACAAGTCTAAATTTCCAAGGAATCCTGCTTCATGTAACAAATCTGGTTCAAGTAACAAGCAAACCCCTCTGGTGTCTAATGGGCACGTGCGCTATGCAATCCTGACGCTCCATGCGGAGGCTGTTTAAAAGGGCTGCCGGCCAGCGCAGCTGCCTCTAACTGCTCCCAACTTGGGGGCACTTGCGTGGGGCGCCAGAGGCAGCTGTCCCTAACTGCCCCCACTGGCCACCTTGAATCTCCAGCAGCAGCCCAGGTAAGCCTCCCAGGAAAGTGTCTTTGATTGCAGCCTCCTAACCATGTCTAGCCAGAAGTAAGCCCCATTGTGTTCATTGTGTGGGTCTTACTCCCAGGAAAGCGTCTTTAGGATTGCAGCCTAAGTAGACGTCAATTCCAGTGTTTTGTCATCATTTTTACATACAATTAATATTTTTAAATGAATATTTTTTGGGTTGTGGAACTAATAGTCTGAGTTTCCATTATTTCCTATGGGAAAATCCGCTTCAGGTAGAACGCTTCACATAACAAGCACGCCTCCGGAACGAATTAAACTCGTTACATGAGGTGCCACTGTATTTCAAGTTTTTACGAAGTATGTGTAGAATATGAGTTATTTCACACTCATAAATACTAGGATCATTCTAGGCCAGATAAGAAAGTTACACTGTGACACAGAGCAATGCAGTTCTACAGAACATTTAAACCTGAGCCATAGTGCTGAATCTGTCACTGATAATATTCAAATGTTTCTCAGTGACATGTGTACTAGACAGAAAATATCCAGACACCTCTCCAATGTGAGAAGACACCTGTGTTTACCAGTGACCTGAGCTGAACTTAAAATCTGCAATTGTGAAATACACACATTTAATAACAAGACTATTAAATTATGCTGTTTTCCTAAATGTTTCTACTTTATCAACTCAAGGGCTTACAAGTGACATGAACATATTAATACATTATGCCAAGCTCATGAAATAAGTTCATTAAGAGAGGAGCAACCACCTTGACCTAATTTTCTTTCTTTCAACATAATTAATCATCTGAAGTTAACTTAGAGCACAATCCTAACCATGTCTACTCAAAAGTAAGCCCCATTGTGTTCAATGAGTCTTACTTTCAAGAAAGTGTCTTTTGGATTGCAGTCTAAGGGCGCAATCTAGAGTAACTATGTGGAGTCTTTGCTCCGGTGTAAGAACAATTTGCTCTGGATTGCAATATGAATTTTCCATAGGTTTTCACTAGGTAGTGCAGTAATGTCTCTTATGTGCTCCTGTAGTTACTCTGGATTGTAGGGCCTGTAACATGGTTAAGTTGTTCTAATGCATTATGAAAAGTCACTTCTACAAACTAAGCACTATGCCCACATTACGCCTAATGTTTCAAGGACATATTTTCAAGAAAGCAGAACACAAAATAAAACCTGTTACTCCAATTTCAACTGTGCACAAACACCAAGGAAAGTGTCTGTGAGGCAGGTAGACTTCTGCAAAGTCACTGAAACTAATGAGTTTATCCCTACAATCCAGAGTAACTATGGGGAGATGTAAGAGGCACTTACTCTGGATTGCTCTATGCATTTCCCATAGGTGGCACCATAACTACATTGGTGTAAAAGGTCCAGTAGTTACTCTGGATTGTAGCCTAAGAGTGCCACTATGTGCTTAGACGGCAGCGTTAGGCTGCAATCCTAAAGACACTTTCCTGGGAGTAAGACCCATTGAACAAAATGAGGCTTACGTTCGAGTAGACATGGTTAGGATTGTGCTTCTAGGCTGCAATCCTGGGAGTAAACCCCACTGAACTCAGTGGGGCTTATTTCCCAATAGATGTGCATAGGATTGCAAAGCCTGAATTTCTAATTTTAATAAAGTAAAACACATTGCTATTTAACTATCTCAAGTTTTTTAGAAAAATTTTTCTGAATTCCCCATAACATAACCAAAGGGAAAGGAATTGATTTCACAACCTTTCCACCCTTCAAAATCCCCATGACAATAAATAAATTCATTCACCTCCCCTACAGAGTGAGTAATAGCAAAGCCCAATCTCTCATATTTATTTAGGCTGTAATCCTAAAGACACTTTCTTGGGAGTAAGACACATTGAACACAATGGGGCTTACCACTGAGTAGAGATTGTTAGGATTGCGCTCTTAGCCTGGCAGCATACAAACTAAAATACCATCAATATCCATTAAAACAGATCTTATGAAACCCTAAGCTAAAGAGGATTGGGGAGAGCACCCCCTCCACCCTCACAATACTATCTGTTCACCAAAAACCCTGAGGCAGCAACAATTAGCACAATTCTAATCCTGTCTACTCAAAAGTAAGCTCCACTGTGTTCAATGGGTCTTACTCCCAGGAAAGTGTCTTTAGGATTGCAGCCAATGTTACATTTTTAAAGGATGTTATAGCATTGCCTCTCATATCTATACTACACAGGTATGAACTGGACTGGTCGTGAAGACTAAAAATACCATTAAAATCCATTCATACATAGCTTACTGAAAGGCACTATCAAAAATTATTTAAAATACAATAAAAATACAAAACTCCCTTTTATCAAATTAAAACTAATATGAGGTGATAAACAGCTTTGGAAAAGCAGTGATTTTGAAAAAAAAAATTCCAAAATGAAGAAACTTGACAAACTAAACTTTCACATTAACTTGACATTAAAAACTTTCATAAATTTCAAGTCAAAATCAAAAATAAAATTAAAAAAATTCAAAATATCAACACTATTCATATTCTGGGAAGGTTAGAGGGCTCCAATCCATCAAACAAATGATTCTGAAATACCTATGCAGATTTTGCTGGATGACAATATACAGTATTAATATTCTTTAAATTAATAAAAACACATGTTTGTCAATCTGAACATTTGAAAATATTGGGAGTAGCAGCAAGGCTAATAGACTGATAGACCATTTCTTTGCATGAATACTCAGAAGTTAACCTAATTGGATCAAATGGGGCTTACTCCAATGTGAGTAAATACAGGACTGTGACCAGTCTTGAGTGATGGCTTTCCCAATTCAAATTGCATCTATCCCATGAATTCTTACTGGGTGGTCTTAGGCAAACCACTCCCTGTCAGCCTCATCTGCTATATAGGGATAATATTAAGGGTTAAGGGTTACTTAACAGGGTTGCTGTAAGAACATTATTAAGATACATGAAATGCAGAGTAGTAAGTATTTACTCCTGTCACCATCATTATCCACCAGCAATTTAGGCATATCTATGCATTTTGGGGCATGGGAAAATGAATCAGTTGCAAAAATGAATGTTAACCTCCAAACTTCTGGATGCAGAAAGGCATAGTAGGAAGACTGACCTAATATGACATTCTTCCTTACAAGAAATAGAAGAAAAGGGATCATTAAAATTATTATTGCTTTTCTGGGCAGAGGAGGAGTATCTACACTGATCATTATATGCCTGCTCCAGGGCATAGTCCAGAACGCTGTTAATTAGGGAAGCACAAACAGAGAAGTCATAACCCCCCAAGCACACTGCACATGGAGGGGCCACAGAAGAATTAGATACCCCTATAAACAAGGGGGGAGGGTAATCACTGGAGAACTGAAGCAGAATTTTGCTCAGGGCTGGTAGACAAGGATGAAGCAAGAGCCAAGAAATTACATCCACAGGACATAATAGATTGGACTCATCATCCCATTTTTAATTATGAACGAGCTAAAAGGCACACACTATGCAACTCAACATTGCACATGCCGGCTTCACAACCTGAAAACAGTGATGGGGAGTGCAATGGGAGTGACAGGCAGGTGTGACAGGATGTCTCAGACACCCCATATTCTCTTCAAACAACCTCTCCCCACTTATTTACCCCATTTTCTCCCCAGGCACTCCATGCCACTCATCTCATTTTCTCCACAGGAACACCACTTTTTCCTCACACACCCCACATCTGAGACATCCCACTTCTTGCCATTTTCTCCCCAACCAAGCACCCCACTTTCTCCTCAGGCATTGCACTTTCTCCTCAGCCACCCCACAGCCACTCACCCCACTACCCTCAGACACCCCACAGCCAGGCACCCCATTGCCCTCAGACACCCCACCGTCTCCTCAGCCACCCCACAGCCACTCACCCCACTACCCTCAGACACCCCACAGCCACTCACCCCACTACCCTCAGACACCCCACAGCCAGGCACCCCATTGCCCTCAGACACCCCACCGTCTCCTCAGCTACCCCACAGCCACTCACCCCACTACCCTCAGACACCCCACAGCCAGGCACCCCATTGCCCTCAGACACCCCCACCGCCTCCTCAGCCACCCCACAGCCACTCACCCCACTACACTCAGACACCCCACAGCCACTCACCCCACTATCCTCAGACACCCCACTGTCTCCTCAACCACTCCACAGACATGCACCCCATTGCCCTCAGACACCCCACCGTCTCCTCAGCCACCCCACAGCCACTCACCCCACTACCCTCAGACAGCCCACAGCCACTCACCCCATTGCCCTCAGACACCCCACTGTCTCCTCAACCACCCCACAGACATGCACCCCATTGCCCTCAGACACCCCACTGTCTCCTCAACCACCCCACAGACATGCACCCCATTGCCCTCAGACACCCCACTGTCTCCTCAACCACCCCACAGCCTCTCACCCCCTTCCCCTCAGACACTCCATTCTGTGCCCAGCCCATCCTGGAGGGCGTTAGGGGACGGGGGGAGCGGGGCGCTGTATCCGGGGAGGAGGCCGAGGAGGGAGAGGACAATGGGGCGGGCTGAGGAGGAGGAAGAGCAGCGGCCTTGAGCCGGTCTTGCAGCGAGAGAGAGGCTGGCCTCACCTGGTAGATGGAGGCCCAGCTGTCGGCCTGGTCGACCTGGCGGAACTCCTTCTCCATCTCCATGGCGTGGGGGGACCCGGCCTGGCCGCCTCCGCCTGGCCCTTCTGCCGGCGGCTGCTGCTGGGGGTGCTCACCGGAGCCCCGCCGCTGCCGCCTCCACGACTCCTCCTCCTCCTGCTGCTGCTGCTGCTGCTGCATGGGGAGTGCCTCCCCTGCCCGCCTGTCTTCCCTTCCCTTCCTTTCCCTGCCTGGCCCGGCCAGCCGCTCAGGGGAACTACGCCACGGCCCGGCCCTCCAGCCTTCCGGGACGGCCTCCGGGGCGGTGGCGAGGAAAGCCCGGCCTCTGCGGGAGGAGCAGAGGGGATGGGCCCGACCACCGCTTCTCTCCTCCTCCGAGGACGCTGCAGGGCCAGGCCCTGCCTATAAGGTGGAGCGTGTATGAGTGGCCAGGGCACCTCTGAGCATGTACAGAGCGCCGCCACATATGAGCATCCCTCCCCGCTGGATCAGAACCAGACCCTCAAGTCCAGCTTCATGAATCTCACACTGACCCCCACACTCTCCATGCCTCTCCACAGTACTTACCCACAAGATCCAGAACCACATCAAGTGGCAAGCAGTTCCACAGACTCAGTGTGATCCGTTCCCTATAGAACATTTCCCCCCAGATCATGTGGCAAGGAGTTCCACAGACTCAGTGTGATCCGTTCCCTATAGAACATTTCCCCCACGTCGTGTGGCAAGGAGTTCCACAGACTCAGTGTGATCCGTTCCCTATAGAACATTTCCCCCACGTCGTGTGGCAAGGAGTTCCACAGACTCAGTGTGATCCGTTCCCTATAGAACATTTCCCCCCACATCATGTGGCAAGGAGTTCCACAGAATCAGTGTGATCTGTTCCCTATAGAACATTTCCCCCCAGATCATGTGGCAAGGAGTTCCGCAGACTCAGTGTGATCCGTTCCATATAGAACATTTCCCCCCACATCATGTGGCAAGGAGTTCCGCAGACTCAGTGTGATCCGTTCCCTATAGAACATTTCCCCCCACATCATGTGGCAAGGAGTTCCGCAGACTCAGTGTGATCCGTTCCGTATAGAACATTTCCCCCACGTCGTGTGGCAAGGAGTTCCACAGACTCAGTGTGATCTGTTCCCTATAGAACATTTCCCCCACGTCGTGTGGCAAGGAGTTCCACAGATTCTGTATCCACAGGTTAGTGGGCTGGTGTACTTGTGCCATATCCTGAAGTTGAGGGGCAGGGGTTGCAGTTAGGCTGGCCAAGGACTCAAAATTTTTGCCAACACTTCCATTTTTACCTTGGCTATCATGGACCCCTATGGGGCTACTCAGATTTATTCCTACTCCTGAGGTGCTGGAAGAGGGCATTTCTGCCCTGGAAGCAGGCTTGGATACAGCCTAACTGCTCTGTTCTAGGCCACGCTGAACATGCCCTCAACATGCCTCTCCTGAACTGCCTAGACTGGCACAGCTAGGCCAGCCCAGGTCCATCTGTCTTGGGCCACCCTATGTTGACTTACGCCGGCCCAAGCCTTTCTGGATTTGGGTCATCTTGGATTTGGGCCAGCCCACTGATTGCTCACATGCACTGCAGGACTGCAGCCTATACGTATTTCTTAAAACAATTTAGAATAATACACATCCACAAAAAAGACATTTTGTGTAATTGTGAAAAATAATTAGGAAAGCTATTAAGTATTCAAATACATTATAAATCAGTTTTTGTACAAATTTAACAGAGCTGCTTTTTTATTTCACTCCACTATAATATAGTAGCCTAGTTAATAAATATGTGGTTCCTCCACAATTATAGCAGTCCATTACCAACAGTGGTGTCAACATTTTCCAGTGGGAAGCAACATACATTTTTGCTCCAGTTCATAAATGAAATTAACTTCCACTTACATTTTAAAATATCCCTATGGTACTGTTTCTAGTCATGTGGGATTTCTTACACTGTCACTTTTTCTTCTTGGGTTTCTCTCTTTTCTCTTGTTGAAGGACAGACAGAAAAGAAACGTAATTGTAGGTATGGTGACCACATTTGGATGTGGGGTGTTCTAGATTGTAAAGAGGTCAGAAACAGCAATTCTTGGGAGCAATAGGATCTAGGGAGTGGCAGCAGCAATGAGTGGAAAAATCCTATCTGCACTTTCCTGTGAGTAAGTCAGTAGTGGGCTTCAGTCAGTAGTGGGCTTCAGGAGGTTCTTGCAGGTTCTATAGAACCCTTTGCTAATGAGCGCCTGGTTCTGAGAACCGGTTACTAATGGGACATAGAACCTGTTGTTATATGGACATAGAACCTGTTATTAATTTTTGTTATTAGGACATAGAACCTGTTGTTAATTTATTTGAATCCCACCACGAGTAAGTCCTATAGATTTGCAAGCTATGAAATAAATAGTTGAAATTGCACCCTCAGTGGGTGGAATCCTAACCAGTTTAGGTTGGTACAACTCACCCATCTCCCCATTCCCGTGGTGGTATGGGAGGGCTAGTGCATGTCTCTGCACTGGCCTAACCCATCCAGAAGTGGCACTGTAAGGGACTTGCTGGGGGTTAGGATTGCAGCCATATCTATTTTAATCCATTCTGAATCTCTACTTAATACGTTTCAAAGGTAACCTACTTTGAAATCATTTGTGTGTTTCATGTAAATCAGATTCACAAGGTAACATTGTGAATGCAACTCTGTAATTTCATGACAACAAGCATCCTTCCATCAGCCTCCAGATGGGTAAGGGTTGTCCTACACAAATGGGTAAGGTTGTCCTACACAATAGTGAGCTTCTGGATATCAAATTGTTCCATTATTCCAGATTAACATTCCAGATACATTCCATTATATTTGCTAGCAGTTTTTGAAATGTCATTTGGCTACTGAGAGCTGCCAGCATGGTCCTTAGTTTCTTTCTGAATGTTGATAGGAATTTAAGTTTTCAGAATGTATGGCGTGACAATCCAACAGAATTCACCGGGCAAACATATGGTCCCATCATCCTTCTGGCATCTGTGTTATGTTGGCATAGTTTCAGCAGAACTTATGGTCTAATCCTAAAGCATGTTTGTGTTACCTCAAGAATTTAGAGTACCAGTAGGAAGGCCTGCACTGTTCCACTCGCACTGGATCAGATTTGCAGCTGGTTGTACTGGTGAGTGTAGTGCTAAGTGGCACAGAAGCAAGGGTTGTTTGGAACTGAAGAGAGGAGGGGGTGTTTGGGGGTGGAGGGTGGGAAGGGAGGCAGTTCAGGTCTGAGAAGGGGTAGCAGTATTAGAGGCATAGGGCAAAATCCAGAGTAACTATGGGGAGTCCTTGCTCCGGTGTAAGAACAATTTACTCTGGATTGCAATATGAATTTCTCATAGGTTTTCATTAGGAGGTGCAGTAACTATGGGTGCACGTAATGTCTCTTGTGTGATCCCATAGTTACTCTGGATTTGAGGGTTAGGCTGAATCAAATTCTCCTTTCCAAACCGGGAAGCCTGACATGGGGCTTCTCAGACTTGTGCCAGCAATTTTGTTGGTGCAGATCCAAGATCCATTGAGCAGGCTGGGCTCAACACAAAAATTTCCTTACCCCAAGACCACCAGACTTCTCAGACCCAGTACTGGATTATAGCTTGAACTGTGTAGTCCTGCTGAGCTAGGATTGGATAGGGTTGGGGCAGTGGTTGGCTTCAGGGGGTACTCACAGGTTCTATAGAATCCTTTGCTAATGAGCGCCTGGTTACTAATGGGACATAGAACCTGTTGTTAATTAGGTTATTAGGACATAGAACCTGTTGTTAATTTAGGTTATTAGGACATAGAACCTGTTGTTGATTAATTAGGACATAGAACCTGTACTCACCCAGCAAACTGGGGAATAAAGCATACAGATTAAAAAAAAACCTGGCCCCATATAGAAAGCAAATGAAAACTACTCTAGTTGTATGCATGGCAAGGCTTTAGGCAGACCACTAACAAGCACCAATTACAGATAGCTTGCAGATGATGTCCCTAAATGGACTGAGAAGAGAAAAGCAGGAGTTTTTTTCCTCCCTGGAACAATAAGAACCAATGATGCCATATTTTCTAAACTCTAATGCACCATCAAATCTAATGCTTATCCTTATTTTAAAAGGCTTGAAATATAAAAAAAATGTTTACTGGCGATTGTAATGTGCACCTTCAAAGCAGGTACAAAATTTAATTTACTGCATATAATAATGAGTTTATGACAATAATAAAATGGCAATGAATTTATGTTACGGTTTTTACCTAATTGCACTACTTTATACAACACTCGGTTCATGTTACATTTTAATCACAATATTGTAAACCATTAAACTAAATACTGACCTATACCTATTTTTAAAAAACGGTATTTACTTGAATCTAGCTGGAAAAGGTGAGCGTTATATTTGAGTAAATAGGGTATGTCAAAATGTAGAACAACACTACCATAAAACCTGCCCCACTCAGTGATGCCACATTGTCAATCGCTGCATGATTGGGACAGTCAAAAACGGGAAGTGGCCAGGGTTACCAGTACAAAAGTGTTCAGCTCCTCTTATATGAGTGACACAAACACTCACACAACTAATGAATATCTTGCTGACTGTGTAATATAAAGGCAAGGAAGCAGGATCTCTTTAGGGAAGGAGGCATGATGAGCATGTGTTGAGTGAGAGGGGTACTGACTTCATTTTCTACAGGTGGGTTTCCCAAAGGCATCTGGTTGGTTACAACTGGAAACATGTTGCTGGACCAAACAGACCTTCTGCCTGATTCAGGAGCATTGTTCCCGATGTTCTGAACATTGCTTATTCACCTGAATTCATGTCTTTCATGTCAATCAAGGTAATACCATTTCAGACTACACTCCTGCTTCTTCAAACCTTGTTAGTCAAATAGTTTGGAGGATACTTCTCAGACCATTCTGATAAATGAAAAAAATATTATGGCTATGAGAATGTGTGCCCCAGTTTTCTGGTTTTTTTCTTCTTCATATCTCACCATGCCATGAGTTTCATAAGATCATGGGTGCAATCCAGAGTAACTATGGGGAGTCCTTGCTCCGGTGTAAGAACAATTTGCTCTGGATTGCAATATGAATTTCCCATATGTTTTCACTAGGTGGTGCAGTAACTACGGGTACATGCAATGTACCCATAGTTACTCTGGATTGTAGGGCATATCTTTATTTCTGAACATTTTGTAAAGAATATATTTTATTGTACAAATGTGAACAAAATTTCACTACTTACGCAAAAAGAAATTTCTTTCCACTGACTGCAAACCTTATTTGGTATGTGTGTGAATCTTGTTTGTCAGACCACAGTCTTTGAACGTGCTGTAGAAAATCTATTTTTTCACTGGTTGGAGTTTCTGTTGTCCTTCCTGAGCTCAAGAAAGATAAACAAGCAAATGCCAGGAAGAGGAGAGAAGGCTAAAATAAACTATTACAAAAATCTCCCCAAACAGAAAGCGAGCAATGAATCTACAAATGTCAATCGATGGAACTTGCAGAAGTGCAGCAATCCAACATAACAAATGAGATCACCCTGTTTCCTTTGTTATCACCAGATTCCTGGAAAGCTACGCAGGACCAATGGATTTGATTGTTAGGCTACTTTTAATTTTTGTATTTTATAATTGCCTATGAAAAATTAGTGGCATACTTTTTGGAAAAATGAATAATAAATTAAGTATGACTGATGGCAATTACAGAAAAACTAAGAAAACTTTCTAAGTCCAAATGATTAAATATCTATCAGCAATGAAATACGTTTGCAATAAGATAGCCAACTCAGGGAACCTTGTATGGCAAAATTAACAGAGTCCCCTTATATACAGTAACTCCATGTCTTAAGAGCATTCTAGTTGTGAACTTCCATACATATGACAATCCCCACAAGATACAAACTTTCAAACATATAAAGTCAGTGCCTGGAGTGAGGGGAGATTACAGACTTTACTCCCGGTGCTGAGATGGCCAGGTGATGGTGGGTCCCCAGGGCTTGGAGTGAGAAAGCGCTGGGGACCCATGATCACCTGGCCACCCCTCACTCCAAGCACTGGGAGACGTTTTGTTGGTAAGTCTAAGCTTTATTGAACTTATGAACATTTCAACTTATGATCGAGGTTCCAGAACAACTATTTAGTGGAGGAGGGTAATTGGCCCTCCTCACTCCAGCAATGTCTTGTTATAGTTGCTTCTGCTGGGGTTCTGTATCTTTTTAAATATGAGCCTTTTTGGGACAGAGACCATTAGCTATTAGCTTTTCATTTTATATGTAAAATTTGTGAAATTTGGTGAAAAGTGGTATATGAATACTGTTGATTGATTGATTGTCTGTTCGGATCATATGAATTACTACCCACACGAATGCACCCTCAATGAAGGTTTCATGATCATAACCATTGAATGTGAAGATCAGCTATGCTGGGATTAGCTCCTTCGATGCACACAGATTTCATCAAATTTGTTGGATCATAAAGTTGTCTAAGCCCTCAATATCTAGAATGCTGAAGAATCGTCAGTTATGGCCAGAGAATGGAGCAAAAATCCCTTGGCACCACCCTGAGAAATGAAGTATACCAAGACTGAAGGTACCAAAAGCCACTGAGACCCAGAAAAAACCAGCTGGGTTGCACAATGGTGTAGCTAACAGTGCTCTACACTAGTGCTCGAACCTGAGGGGGTGACAATCTGGGGGTGAACAACATTGTAAAATCATGAAGGTTTGGAGAAACCATAAAATGTTATATATCATTGGATTTATATTGTCTAGCAAAATCAATGCAAAATACAGATTTGAAATACAGTAGTACCTCGCTTAACAAGTGTTTCACATAAACAAAATTTTCAAGAAATCTTGCATCACACAACAAGTTCCACTTCACTTAACAAGCAAGCGCGCTATTGGCACGAGTGCTATGCAGCACTGATGCTCTGCATGGAGGCTCTTTAAAAGGACTGCCGGCCAGCGCTGCTGCCTCTAACTGCCCCCAATTTGGGGACAGTTGCCCGGAGGTGCCAGAGGCAGCTGCCCCTAGCTGTCCCCACTAGCCACCTTGAACCTCCAGCAGCAGCTCAGGTAAGCCTCCCAGGAAAGTGTCTTTCATTGCAGTTGACTAACTATGTCTACTCAGAAGTAAGCCCCATTGTCTTTAGGATTGCAGCCTAAGTAGACGTCAGAGGATCAGGCACATTGAGTGCATGTTTTGAATTCAATTACAGTATTTTGTCATCATTTTTACATGCAGTTAATATTTTGGGGTTGTGGAACCAATTGTCTGAGTTTCCATTATTTCCCATGGAAAATCTGCTTCACTGAAAGAGTGTTTCACTTAAAGAGCATGCCTCTGGAACGAATTAAGGTCTTTATGTGAGGCACCACTGTATCTCATTCCTATCAAAAATTATGGCAAACCAGAAAGCAAAAATGCATGGAGCGCTATGGAAAGTGAAACTGAATTTTATCACACCTTTACTTATGAGTAGGCAAACATGCCATAGTCTCCTGGAAACAAGCTGAGAGCACCCAATGCCCCCAGAATGGGCATGATCCAATGAACACAGCCCCCATAAATCAGCTCAGAATAAAGTCCCTGATTTATTGCATTGAGCTCTAAGGAAAGCAAAACTGAGTCCCAATCCAGTGGAGCTCAACATATGCTCCAGAAGACAGACTATTACTGTCAGTCTCACCTAGCTCATAGGGTTGGTATAAGGAGAAACAAAGGGGAGGAACTATGCTTATCACTCTGAGAAACTTAGAGGAAAGCTAATATGAAAATATGAAAATATTAATTAGTATATTAATTGTTGTATCAATTAATACTGATAATAATTAATTAAATTATTTTGGCTATAATCCAGAGTAACTACGGGACCTTTTACACCAACATAGTCACAGTGCCACCTATGGGAAACCTATGGGAAATGCATAGAGCAATCCAGAGTAAGTGCCTCTTATGTCTTCCTTTAGTTACTTTGGATTATAGGGTAAGTCATATAGGATGCCAAAACATTTATGGGCCCCAGGTGTCAAACAACCTAACTATGCCACTGTGGTTGCACATTATCCCCTGGTGTGCATCATCTCCAAAGTGACCTGAGCAGTTTTTGTCCAAAACCTTAGTCTTGCACCAAACTGAAATGAACCCAGATTATGTATCATCTAGGAAAACCCAGAGCTGCGATGCCATCACCTTGTCCAAAAATTAAATGTTCAACATAGGGTAATAGTTGTTAAAATGAGGGTAATAGTTGTTAAAATGTTTTTTCAGCAATAGTCATACAGAAATTTCTGTTAATGGAGATGGCTTGTATTCCCACAAATCTCTTTCATTCCCACAGCTCATATTCCTTGGAACATCTCTATGCCCCCTGTGCCTTGTATTGATCCGACTGATCTAATCAGTCCCAATGGGCAAGGGTCAAGCCCACAAGGTGGTTGGTCAAACAACCAAGTATCCTGTTCATATCCTCAGCTGAATGAATCCAATTGAATCTTATAGACAGATGTCCTGGAAGTCCCCAGGGTGACCACAGTGCCATTGCAAATTTAAATTGGAACCAATGCAAGAGATTTTATCAAATGGTTTGGCAAATTGGTTAGAATGGATGCCCAGGCCTCTTTCATATCTCCCTGAGGACCAACATATAAAATGCATGATGCCATCCCAAATAACTTTGTTGAAAGACACTGACAGTGATTAAGTGGTGCTGGAGAAAAATGCCTTTTCTCCTACTATCACCACCACTAGCGCTAAGATGGGATCAAGGCTGTGTTCTATCAGATTCATCACAAGTGAATCTTGTGATGAATCCTCCAGCAACACTCCAGACATTGTTTCAGTGGCGTATGAATGTTATTGACGTCTGGGGCCCATAGATATTTTTTACATCCCCATGACAAAATTATTTTTAGTAATAGTTTGAAAATGAATAATAATAATAATAATGGGCAGATAAGAAGGGCAGAGTGAACATTTTCTTTTATTTAACTTTTATATAAGATATTTCATTTATGTAGTGAACATTAGAAATCATAAATTCAAAACAAAACAGGGATGGAATGCTCATCAAGGTAACTTTCCCTACAATCCAGAGTAACTACAGGTAGACATAAGAGGCACTTACTCTGGATTGCTCTATGCATTTCCCATAGGTGCCACCGTATATTAGTGTAAAAGGTCCTGCAGTTACTCCGGATTGTAGCCGTATATGCTTTCATATATACAAAAAAACAGTTTTGTTCTAATATAGAAGAAAGGAAAATACATTAATTAAGAATACATTTGATTTTTTGGATGGTTTTCACCATTTTTTTTGTTTGTAACAAAAAATTGTAAAAAAATATTTATTCTCCACTGATAATACCAGTGTAATTTTTTTTGTTACAGGATTCCCCATGTAATGCAGAATTCCCCATGTAATGCTCTTCTTGTTACATCAGGCAGTTGTGTTTTCCTTTTCTGATTTTTTTGGCTATAAAATTTGATAGAATAGAGATATATTAACATGGTTTGTTACATTGCATATTGCATGAAATTATGCATCAATTGATGTATAACATGATGTTATAGTATTAAAAAAATACTAACCCCCAAATCCAGAGTAACTACGGGAGCACTTAAGAGACTTTATGTGCACCCATAGTTATTGCACCACTTTGTGGAAACCTATGGGAAATTCATATTGGAATCCAGAGTAAGTTGTTCTTACACCAGAGCAAGGACTCCCTGTAGTTACTCTGGATTTTGCCCTATGTTTAAAAAAATTTGCTGTATGGAAAGGAAAACTGGGATTTAGGATTGATGGTATCTAGATACTGAAGCCATTTTAATAGGCCGTCATTTCACTACAGAGTGAAATACATAGCTTAAGTCCTAGGCTGGCCCAAATTTCTTAGGACTGAGCCCTTAGACTTGTATGCAGTTAAAAATACAAAACAAATCATGTGCTTAGATCTATTTAGTCCACGGGCAGCCCAATGCTATGCTTCCCAGCACCAAAGTTGTAGTGATGCCTAAATGGCGACTGCTGCATTCAATGGGACAAGGAAGTAGAACCGTGTCTTTTTGGCTGCAATCCTAAAGACACCTTCCTGGGAGTAAGAGCCATACTTCTGAGTATGTTCTTAGGGTGTTTATATGTATTCCTTTACATGTAACAACTAGGTGACCCCAATGAGTCTCCTTATATCTGTTCCTGATTTTGAATGGATTTTGAATGGATACAGAATTGAGGTGATCCATGTTGGGTTCCCTGGGCCAGAAGGGGATTTGGATTACTGTGCCACCCCTCTCCCATTCAAGGACAAAGAAAACATAGAAAAAAATCTATTTTAAAACAAACTGAAAAGTTACTACTCCTTCATTTGAAGAAAGGAGGATCACTTGAAAAAGAGTACCAGTATTTGGTCATGAATATCTTGCCTTGTCCTGTGCACTTAAAGAGTAAATAAATCACTTTAGCTGGTACCCTCAATTTTGAGACTGAAATCCTATCTCTGCTGCCGCATGGCTGTGGTTTGACTGATGCTTGTGTGGTTATGGGGCAGTCACTGTCACGGATCATTTCAGCACCTAATGAAGATTTGGGGTTTGGAAAAACAGCTCTGGAATACCACAAAATGATTCTTTAATGTTTTTCCTTCAAAAAATCCTGCAATTGAGCTGGATGGTCTATAGCTGCTTCCTGGTTTCCCCTAAATGATTATTATGACTTTAAGCTCTTTTCAAAACCTGGCAATTTGATTTGGCATAAAAAGCATCTGTAATAGGCAGACACAATTGGAGGGACTGGGTGGAAACAGCAATTCTGGATTTAATCACTTGATGTAACTCTTTCAGTGCTGTAGAATCTCTGTAACAAACTTGCCTCTTGTTTTGTTGATGTGAGCATGAGATTGAATTATACAACTTCTTAAAACTTTTAAAGGCAAAAAATATTAAGCCGTTGCTTTTGTTTCTTCTGCATCTCTTTTAGATTGTAAGCTCTTTTTGGACAGGGAACTATTGAGTTGTGCAATTTTCTCTGTTAACTGCTTTGTAAATGTTTTCTCTGAAAGTAGTATCATTCCACCCTCCTTATCTGCTATTTTGGGACCTCCAGATTTGACTTAAGGTACATCCTGACTCACATGCAGCATCCTCATGCCTCAGAACACCTCTGGATCTAACCAGAAGACACTTTAGGCCATGTGTGCAGTCTGAGGGTCCCCTGCAGATCTGATTCCCTGGGAACTGATCCTCTGAAGATATTGTACTGAGGACCAACCTATATATATGAATATTCTTAATAATAATAATTTCAATTTTCAAATCAAGCAGTGAACTTCAGCCTTATTTTTTACAGCTTCTTATAAGATGCATGTCTTTCTTCACATTCATCAGGATTTCTTTCCTCCTCCTCTCATTCCTTTGGACCATCTTCTTGCCAACTCTCCTTTCACAGTTTCCATTCCCTGCCTGCTTCTCTTGACCTCTGACTTTCTCTGTACCTCCTTTCCTGTTGCTGGAGGATTCATCACAAGATTCACTTGTGATGAACCTAATACCTCCTTTCCTAATCTCCTGTTTCTACCTTCCTCCTCCTTAGTACTGTCTGTTTGCTGTGTCTGTTTCCACAGTCTGACTGGAAGCAAAGTGCCCTCTTTGGGACCCTATGATATGGATCCCGTTTGCTGTGTCTGTTTCCACAGTCCCACTCAAGATAATTTAGACTGGAAGCAAAGTGCCCTCTTTGGGACCCTATTATATGGAGAGGCCCCAAGGTTCATGGAGGCTTGGTTCATGGGCACTTTTATGGGGATGACAGCTGTAAAGCTTCTTTTTTCCCTTTTCACTTTTACCTTCCCAGCTTCTCATGCCAAGGGAACTACAACTTCATTATCTACAATACTGTCACTGCGCAAAGCTTATATTTTTTCATATATGCCTAATAAAGGTTTATTGTTTTGTATTGTATTGGGAACTACAACGGGTGTAAGTTATACTGGATCCTGGGCAGATTTTTAAGTTTGAATGGGGTTGCGGGCTGAAATGTCCAAGTACCACCATGTTAGAGCTCACATACCTCTTTGACAATCCAATATCTGAGGTTGTACAGAAACAATATTGTAGGTTTCTGTACCAACAGCACCTGTTTTATCTGAATTTAATTTCAGCTACACAAACAATATGGTTATAAAAATTGTACAAAGGCCATCATGTGTACTTGTTACAATTACCATCACAAGGTGGGTTCCAAATCTGCAGAAAGTATTTTTCATTCCATTCTTATTTCCACACATTAATTAGCTGTACAATCCTTCTCCTTCAAGGATTCAAGCTGTACAATCCTTCTGTACAATCCATCACCTATTTTTGAATTGGAAAAGTTATGGTATATGGGGAACAAAAGGAAAATGTCTGCAGTTGCTCTCTCTTTCTCTTGTTTTTTTTAAGATCTGTATGGATCTTAAAATCCAGACAGGATTTATTCTCACTAAAGCTCAGTGCTGGGAGTCAAGCAGTTGCTATTTACCTGTAACCTTCTTCCAAGAAGATATCTCATTAGATTTTGTCTGAAAATAAACCTGCTGACATTTGGCCAGGCAAAGCTGGTCCATATGTACACAGGGGTCTGAGAACTGAATTGTTATCTGTGGATGGGGGGTGGGAGGCAGTTGGAAGGCTGAATTGAAGGTTATTATGTACAGGATCCATCTCCTGTATTTTAATTTTTCCTACTTCTATTCCAGTGATTCTCAAACTGGTGGGTCACAGTGGTGGTTGTCCTATTATTACCTTTCAACAAGATGTAGTTTACTAAGTGATTTATGTCACTATTTATTCATAGCTGTAAAATAATTTTAAATTTAAGTTTATTAGTGTCAGCAGGTATGCGGTTGTAGCAAATTGCTTATAACAATTGCCATTCAGGATCAAATTAAATATGACACAGGAGATGAATATAATTCTGTTCATGAACAAGAATATGAAGGGCTGGTAGCAGCCATAAATACGCATGCAAATTTTACGGGGTCAGCAATGCTGGAGATCTGGGGTGGGGCTAGTCTTTCCCCAGGTACATTTTGCTTTCCCAATAAAAAATTGCCTAAGTGAAGCAAATGGCAGAGGGCAGAGGGATAGTTTCAACTAGGAAAGCAGTACAACAGTGAAATATTGTCTCCAAGCATTGTGATTACTGCCTATGGGCGCAATCCAGAGTAACTACGTGGAGTCTTTGCTCCGGTGTAAGAACAATTTGCTCTGGATTGCAATACGAACTTCCCATAGGTTTTCACTAGGTAGTGCAGTAACTACGGGTACACGTAATGTCTCTTACGTGCTCCCGTAGTTACTCTGGATTGTAGGGCCTGTCTTCCCTAAATGTTATCTCATAAATTTTCGGGAAATTAACTGTGCAGACGTATCGTATTTACTCGAATATAATGCACCATCGAATATAATGCACATGCTATACTTACAATCAAAATACTGTATTTACTCAATTCTAATTAACATTGAATATAATGCGCACCCTGATTTTGGAGACTGAATTCAGCTGAAAAAGGTGAGCATTATATTTGAGTATATGTACTATGTCTTTTCAGTCATAAGCAGAACTGTGAAACCACACTTTACCATTAGGTGGCACTGCAGTCCATGTTACTGTACTACAGTATTTGTTGGCCAGAGGCCAGCTTTCTTGGATATTTTAATTCTAACACAAAATATTGTATAATGGGGAAAAAACCCATTGGTTCAATTTGTGTTGTCACCCAGATATAAATACAAGGAAACTTATTGGAGGGAGAAAGGAAGCGGGGATAGTCTTTTCTCATCCCATGTTTCGATTCTGTACTTATCAAGGCATGAAACGCATGTTAGCTATGAAGTTTGGAGTCTGCCTATTATATATGGAAACCAGTAGTCCCAGCCTGCTTCAGAGACTGCAGGATTTAAACCCAGTGCCCTTAAACATTCCATTCATTGTTTATAACACAGCTGTTGATCATTTTGTGTGCAGATGTTGTTGCATTTTGGCAATAGTCATAGTGTATTAATGAAGACTTAATAGTGGTGGAAATATGGCATCCTTTTCTTTTTGTTCTGATCTTGTTCTATATCTTTTGTAAGGCTTGCTGCTTGAACTATATTTCTGTACATAATGAATGTAGTCTTAAAAAAAGGCACCAAAGGCCCAATCCTATAAAATTAAATGCTGGAATTTTTGATAGTATTGGGCCCTGTAACTCCTTTGGAGACAGTTATCACTACACCTATGGATTCCTGCAGATATAGGTTCCTATCTTGCTTCTGAAAGTTGGGTTCTTTTACACCCTGATGGATAAGCTGAACCATTAAAAATGATCACAGATTCTAAATTGGAACCAAAACACATTAATTTGCTGATTTATGGAAGAGGGCACATGTAAATATGGAGTAGATAAAGACACCAATTAAAGAGAAACTGATAAAATTATGAACATACACTTACACTAAATAATAAATGTAAATAAGGCTACATAGACTAACTAAGCAATACTATTTTGCAAAAACCCAATTAAAACTCTTCCTGCCCTGTACTTAAAGCCAAAAGCTTATTAGATTCGTTTCAGGCTTCAGTCTAAAATGCATGCTCCAGAAAATAAACCCCATGGAAATCAAGATTAGCAGTCCTAGGACGAGTAGAAGTTCTATAATTTAACAGTATATAAAATATTCTATTTTACTATACAGGTATAGTAGTGCCAAAACTGTGACCACTGCATCCAGCAGCCCCACAGAAGTTGCCATAGGTCTTCTTGAGGGAGAGAGACTCCCCTGACCTGGAATAAGGAGACAGACCCCATAATTATGTTACTTGAGTCTCTACTGCAGTGATTTTCAACCAGTGTGTCATGCCACACTGATGTGCCGCAGATAGTCCTCAGGTGTGCCATGGGAATTTGGGGAGAGACATTTATTAATAGGAAAACTTGGGGATTTGAACAGCATGATGTGCCTTGTCAATGGTTAAAACAGCATGATAGTATGCCATGAGATGAAAAAGATTGAAAATCACTGCTCTGCTGGCTATTTTGCTGGCAGAGATTAAAAACCCAACACAGAGTTTAGGATATAACAGACGAGGCCTCCACTGCCCTCATGTACTGGTCTTGTTTGTGGTGGTGGTGGTTTATAGCACTTTCTCAATGCCCATGGCCAGCACAGATTAGACTACCTGCCTTCAGGATTCAGCTATCCAAGATTATAAATGTTGTGTGTATTTGTGTTGACCAGTCACAGCATATATGCCCTTTTGGACACAACCTTCTTTGTTTTCAGTATCATTTTCAAAGCATCGTTAACTATGACCAGTTTTTTTTCTGTGTGCCTAATCTGCAAGGATGAGCCATTGAGCTCCTCTGGCTGGTCTTGGGGTATCAGAAGGCCACTTTCTTAAGAGGTCTTATTGTTCAAGAAGAAACCTGCACCTGTTCTTTGCTCAATATCAACTCAGGCAACCTCATTCTTGGCAACTGTTTTTTAATCTGAGAAAACTCCAGCCTGAACTGAGTCATCTAATTAGGAAATCGGCACACTTTTATGACATTGGGTGACCCTCCTAGGGTCTTTCTAGGACTAGGCGAACAGCGAGCAGGAAAATGGTGCAACATCTTGCATTGATTTTAAGGACGGAAGGTTGCTACTGCCAGATGCTGGTCTTCTACATGAAGAACGTGATATGTTTGAAGCCTTTAACCTTGCAATTACAACCTTTGTTTTATTTCAGAGGTCAGTCACAGCAGCCAAAGTACATTTTGCTCAGGGTATCTAAACCAAAAAATAAACATCAGAGAGTAAAAGGGAGGAGTAGTGGGTGGGTATTATGTCAATGAGAGAATGAGTATAATTTGTTCGTTGATAGGAGTATTCTCATGCTCTAGGAACTTTAATGCAGCAACACAGCCATCAATCGATGATGAAACAATTCAGCATTATGTGAAGTGAAGGAGAAAAAACTAATTTGTGATACCAAGAGGTGGACACACTACTAACTGATAAAACGCATGTATTGCATTTGCATGCACCAGAGAGATAATCTCACCTGCTTCTAACACTGCCCAGCAAGCAACTAGGGAAGAAGACAGAATCCATACATTCAGGGTGACCGTTGCATATGTCATAACTACAAAAGAAGAGACCCAAGAAAAATGGACACCCAGGAAAAAAGACACTAAAGAAAAATATAGGTCATGATAAAAGCCAAACACACTCCTATACAATGCTACCTTGGTTTACAACCATAATTGTTCTGGAGCATAGTTGTAATTCAAAATGCTTATATATAAAATCAAATTTTCCCATAAGAGATAAAGGAAACTCAGATGATTTGTTCTACAACCCAAAAATATTCATATAAAAATGATTACAGTACTGTAATATATTAAAAATAATAAAAAATACAAAGTATAAAGAAAAATAAAACAAATTAACCTGCACCTCGTCTCTTAGGTCTCTAAGGCTGCAATCTGCCTCCCTTACATAGAATGAGCCCCACTGATTATAGTAGGGTTTACTTCAGAAGAGACATGCATAGGTTGGGCTCTCAGGAGAGGCTGAACAGATGCTAGGGGAGCACCAAAACCAGCGAGGACTATTTTTTTGCTTTTCCTGCAAGACATCACTTATACTGCAAGTCAAAATTATTAGAAATGTTTTCTTGTCTTGGAAAACACTCTCAATCCAAAATGCTCTCAATTCAAGGTTTTACTGTATGTTGCTTTCAGGTGCTTAAACACTATATTATTATTATATTAAAAACTATATATAAATTTATTAATTCCTATATATATATATATAACTATATATAAATTTATTAATTCCAAGAAGACTCCATGCTTCCTGCCTGCTCACAAGGAAAAGGAGGACAATGAATTTTTTCCAGGACACAAGGCTAACAAAGAGGATATTACCCACCTCTACCCCAACAATGACTCTTCCTTAGACAAATTAAGCCCTAAGATTTCCTTCTTCTCCTTCAGTGGTCCACAGAAAGATGATCCATAATCTAACCTAATGGTTCTGCATTTTCTGCAGAAAATGAGTTTCTGATAAAAACTCAACTAAATTTGTAAAATGGTAACTGAATTTAATGACTGCACAGGTTTCTTCCCACAGGACCCAAGAAATACAAGCCCTAGATGGAGAAACTGAAAAGAAGGGGTGTAGAGCTCTGCAATAGGAGAAACATTGAGTCTCAATGGTTTGGATCATTTAGGATGGGTAGTTAGCCCTGACTTTGGGAAGCTTGCCCTTTACTGATGGGGAAAACCACACATGTCTGTCATAATGATGGATATCTTGCTAGTTACCAAAAGGGCTTGCAAATGTCAGGGTTTGTTGTTATATTATCAAGGGACACTTGACATCATCTTGGGACAGAGCATCCCATTACAGGCAAGAATAACACTAATTATTTCTACAAAGTCTTTGCTTTTATTTCCCCCTTTCTTACAGTTGTTTTGACTATTTTTAAAAGCTATTTTAACTGTATGTGCCATTCCCCTATAACTACTCCAGAGCAGATGTTTGCTGCATGCTGATGTGTGACATTCTTTTCATTCTGTTTGATGGCATTATTCTCAATAATGAGAAAACTAGCTAGCAGACTGCGTCCTGCCTCCTTGGAAGCTTGCATCATCAAAGATACCACCTTATCTGTTTGTACCATTACTATCACCAGGGCAGTTTCAGACGTAAAATCTGTGCATAGGGCAGACCGTTTGCAAATGTGAGATGTTTGGGAGTTCTTAAATCACTCTTCTTGAGGATAGCATCAGAAATGTGAGTTCTGCACAAGTCCCCAGCTTGTAGGGAATAAAGAATGCATTGCAACGGACAGGATAAGCTATAGATAAGATCCAATCCTGTTTAATTTTCCAGCTAATGTGGTATATGCATCTAACTTGTTCACAGCATGTCAGTAATTGTGGGCATGAGAAAGGGTTTTTCCAAATGAGGTATAAGGTGATTGGATGACTTGAGAAGTTCCAAGCACTCCCCTTCTTCTCACATCATTCTAATGACTATTGACCCTGGAATCCCTCCAGCATAAACAATGTGCTTCTTTCTTCTCTCTCCCTTTTAAAAATAAAATTTTAATATAAATGTATTTGTAACGTCCCCTAGTCTTTGTGGATAGTGCCATAAATACTTCCAAACAAGAAAACAAAGAAAAATAAAGCCATAACACTAACAATAAAAATATGTTGAGCCATTCAGTTCAAAGAATATAATGAGTTACACAGCTGATACTGGCCTTTCCTATCAGCACTCTCCTGGCAGAAGGCTCTTTCCAGAATGGGACTAGCAACCCGATCTTATCTGGGGGTTGCAGTTGTGAATTTCATGGCAATAAAAATCAAACATGTTAAAGCTTAACATGTCTCGCTGGAGTAGGTTGATTGGCACAAGGGGATGTTCTGTGTAGGTGAGGAATGGTCCTGGAGGAGACAGAAGAGTAGGATCTTGGTGTCATCTGTGCATGATAAGAACCTATTCCCCCATTCAGCCTATTCCCCACTCAGAACCACTTCCTGGGTCTCCTCACTAGCTCATTACTGTGAGCCTTACAGTACTGAGCCTTACAGCAGCTCAATAGTCCAGCTCCTTGGTGTGGGACAAGGAAAACCTTTGGAGGTCAGATGACCAATGGGGAGATGAGTAAACCTCCCGTGGCCCATCTGGGTCACTCCTGTGTGTGTGACCAGGATCCTAGCAGGATCCCTCCTCCTCCTGACATTCTTCTCCTGTTAGCCAAGGATGACCATCAGTGGTGGGATTCAAATAAATTAACAACAGGTTCTATGTCCTAACAACCTAAATTAACAACAGGTTCTATATCCATAGAACAACAGGCTCTATGTCCCATTAGTAATTGGTTCTCAGAACCAGGTGTGCATTAGCAAAGGGTTCTATAGAACCTGTGAGAATCCCCTGAAGCCCACAACTGGTGACCATTTACAGTAGAATGGAGTGTCTCTACTTTTAACCATTGCACAGAAGAGGGAATTGAGGCAGGGTGGGAAGGCCAGCACATGTCTGTGCACTAGCTTAACCCCCCTCCCCTGCCCAGGAGTAGTGCAAAAGTGCCTTATGCACTTTTGTGACACTGCTAGGCCATCCCAGGACTTGTGCCAGCCTAATGAGGGGTTAGGATTGCGCTGCCAATTTTAGTCTGTAATGTTTTTGTTGGAACTTATTCATATGTTTGTTGCACCTGTTGACTGATTTGCCTTGTACATCATCAACCCTCTGGTCACTGCCATCCTGTGGCCATTCCAAGGCTACTTCTGGTAACTGATGCACATATGCACATATGATTAACTTAAAGTAGTTCATGCAGCTATGTTTCAGTACTAACCACAGCTTAAGCACTGTTATTGGGACAGGATTGGGACACCCATGCTGGAAATTCATCAGAGAGGAATTTTATAAAGAGGTACTAAATTTTTCTGGGGCAGGGTGACCAGATACCAAACCCAAAATTCCTGAACCCCTGGGCCAAAATTCCTAATCCCAGGCCAAAATTCCTACCTGCTGAAAAAAAATGCCAAAAAATGTATTTTTCTTATTTTGGTTTTTTGTTTTTTGACCATAACTTTTGATAGGAAGGAGATATCTCCAAAATGATTTTTACATTGGATTATGCTCTTCAATATGAATCCAATGACATATGGCACGATGGGGTACTGTGCACTATCACGAAGTTTCAAAATGAAGCCAAAATGTAGGACAATGAAGCCAAAATGTAGTACACCCAGACAGGAGGCTAAAAATCCGGACAAATCCGGGTTTTTTCGGTCATCTGGTCACCCTGCTTTGGGGCCTCTTTCCAAAGGTGAGAGAAAATTAGGCAGGGAGGATGACGATTTGTATGGGCAGAACAGAGTCAAGGAGTGAGTAAAATTGGGTAGGGAGGCAGAATAATATTTGGAACCCAAGCCTAGGTTTTCTACAGGTTTTCCAGAAGCAGAGCCCACATCTACTTGCCCATGAGGATTGACAGCTAGATAGCAATATGGAAAGCTAAACATACTCCTAAGTTCAAAATCTTTTAAATACTGGAAATCGTTGCAGAAAATTTGCAACATCATATCGAGTACCACAACCTACTGCTGCTGTAGTCCCCAAGCTGTGTTCCTGAGCTTCTTCTTCATGGCTAGCAGATCTACTTGCCAAAGAGCTTCTGTAGCAGGGCAGGTTTGACACTGTGTTGGGTCACATAGGCATTCCTCAGTCCAATGCATATGGATTGTGGCAACCATCACCTGCAATAGCATCACCAGCGTCTCACATAGGCAGTGAGTCCATGCAAGATTGGAAAATGTAAGATCCCAGGAAATTTCTGGAACCCATTTCTTGGTTCTTGTTCCCCCTTTTTACCATGGGGCAAAGCTACAAATTACCCCCTCTTTATCATAGGTCCTACATCCATGAAATGACGATGTGGCTCACAGAGAATGGCACATGGTGGGGGGGAAATAAAAGACTCAGGGTGCCTTTCCTGTAATCATGCCACTGAAGTTAAATCCGGTAAAATCTTGGACTGAGAATAACTTGGATTGAGAGTGTTTTGCAAGACAAGAAAACAGTTCTAATAAATTTTGACTTGATGTACAAGCGACATTTTGATAAAGAAGCAAAAAAAAAGTCCCAGCTGGGATATGACCAGTTTTGGCGCTCTACCAGTACCTGCTCTGCCTTGTTTGAGAGACCAGCATATGCATGTCTACTCTGAATTAAGCCTATTACAGTCAATGGTGCTCACTCATATTGGTGCTCACTCATATGTAAGGGAGGCAATGGAAAGGAGCCTGAGAGACCCAGGATGCAATCCTAAGAATGTCTACTCAGAAGTAAGCCCCATTATGTTCTATGGGACTTACTCTCAGGAAATTGTGTTAAGGATTGCAGCCCTACCCTTACATGTCTACTCTAAAGTAGCCCTACTATAATGAGGGGTTCACCCTGTGTAAGGGGGTAGATTGCAACTGGAGAGACTAATTGCAGATTAATTAGTTTTATTTTTCTTTATATTTTGTATTTTCTTTTTTCTTTTGTCTTATATAGCAATATTATAATCATTTTTATATGAATAATTTTGGGTTGTGGAACAAAGTCTACATTTGTTTCCATTATTTCTTATGGGAAAATTCACTTGTATATACAAGCATTTTGGATTATAAGCATGCTCCTGGAACAAATTCTGCTTGTAAACCAAGATACTCCTGTATGAAATAAGCCATTATGTATCTGTAGAGCTTGGAGCTCAAATGATCTGGTAAACATGTGTTACTCTCTTCCTGTGCACAGAAGTTTTCTTAGTTATGCACACTTGTGGGCTCTTGCTCACCATTTTTATTACACAGAAAGACGTCACGTGTCCTTTGCTCATCGTTGTCCCGTTGTCTGTCCTTTTGGGTTTGGAATTTGCTCTGTGCTGATCTCATTGCCCTTCATTTTTCAGATGTCAGGGAGGGTGATCAGTCAGTTGTTCCAGTAAGCGGTGGATGTTGGATGGTTAGCCAGTCCACTGCTTGAATCAACTCCATCCCAGCCCAGATGATGCTGAGCATTAAGTCACATGCAGTGCAATCCTAAGCATGTCTATTCAGAAGTAAGCCTTGTTTTATTTAGGCTGGAAATAGGAAAGTGTGGAAATGGGAAATACAAAGTTTCTGTGATTCAATAAATAAGGTGAATTTTTTTGTATAAGGACTTTTAATACAGATAGAAACTTACTTTTTTTGTATTTTTATTGTTTTACTACTTTTTCACATGGATTTAATTTCTTATGCAGATTACAAAACAAACTGTGAGAATTTTACAGATTATCAAGGATGGCCGACCAAGAAGTATGCTCCAGGATTGAACAGCGGTCAGATATCAAGTTTTTGGTTGCTGAAGGGTGCATAGGTGCATGTCCTATGACATTCATAGGAGAATGTCAACTGAGTATGGTGCCACATGTTTCAGCCAAAAAAATGTCTACAAGTGGGCAAAATTGTTTAAAGAAGGACAGAGCAGTGTTGAGGATGAAGGCAGGCCTGGGAGGCCTACAGAAGTGAGATCTCCTGAGGTGATCGAATCAGTCAGTGACCTCATCCAGTCTGACAGAAGGATGACAGTGGATGACATTTCAAGGACTTTGAGCTTATCTGTTGGGACAGCACACAAAATTGTCCATGATGACCTTGGCTACTCGAAGGTCAGCAGCAGGTGGGTGCCAAAGATGCTTACTGTGGAGCACAAACAGAGGAGGGTTGAGTTGTCCCAGCAGTGTCTTTCCCGCTATGAGAAGGATGGTGACGAGTTTCTGAAGAAGGTGGTCACATGTGACGAGACATGGGTTTGGCACTATGAGCCTGAGTCTAAACGACAGTCCATGGAGCGGAAGCACATAGGCTCTCCAGTGAAGAAGAAGTTCAAGTCCCAGCGGTGCACTAGGAAGGTGACGCTCACCGTTTTTTGGGATATGCAAGGCCCAATCACCATTTCATTCCTTGAAAAAGGAAGCACTGTGAACAGTGCCAACTACTGTGAACTGCTGAGGCAGGTCAAGAAAGACATAAAGAACAAATGCAGAGGTCATCAGTCAAAAGGAGTCATCTTGCATCATGACAACGCAAGGCCTCACACAGCAGCCCAAATGGTGAAGACCATCAATGAGCTGGGCTGGGAAACTGCTCCCTCATCCCCCTTATAGCCCAGACCTTGCCCCTTCAGACTTTCACCTGTTTAGTCCCTTGAAAGCGTTCACGAGAGGTACGAAGTTTGAAAGTGACGATGAAGTCAAAAGTGTTGTGAGTGACTGGCTGAGACATCAGTCTAAAGATTTTTACGCTGAGGGAATATGGAAGCACAGATGGGAAAAGTGTGTGACAGTGCTGGGAGACTATGTTGAAAAATAAAAAAAATAAAGCTTCTATCTGTATTGGAAGTCCTTGTACAGAAAAATTCACCTTATTTATTGAATCACCCTCCTTGGAAAGTGTGTTTAGGATTGCAGCCTTAGGCAATGGAGCCAAATCAGAGTCAGCTGCAGAAACCCAATTGTCATCAATGTCAAGAAGAGCAGTTGACTGCAGCACTATACATGCTGGCAGTGATGATGAACAGCCAAACACAGACAAGGAGCAAAATCCTAACCATGTCTACTCAAAAGTAAGTCCCATTGTGTTGAATGGAACTTACTCTCAGGAAAGTGTCTTTAGGATTGCAGCCAAGGTGCAATAGTTATGGAAAAATCGGCATCTGATTCTCACTGCCAGAGAGTCTTGGCAGCGTCAATATACTCTTTGGTCTATGGGGTTAATTCTTTCTGCCTGATCTGAAGCATTTATGTGCTGCAGGAACATTGTGCAACTTCATCAAAATCAACTCAAAGTCTCCTTCCCTCAGAGGAGACACCTGGTGCAACCTCTGATCTTCCTCCTTCCTAGACTGGAAAAGGAAGAAAGAGAAGGACGAGTGTTGTGGTGTGTTTTCTTCCCCTCTCCCTTTACAGGGGGAGCAGGAGGTGCTCCTCTAATCAAATACCTGTCTACATGGTAGGCTGCTCATGTATCTGACATATACTGTTATTCAGTGGTGGGCTCCAGCAGGTTTGCACCTACTCTATAGAACCAGTTGTTAACGAGAGACAGGACATATAAAGTTTAAAAATAGCCATTTAAAAGTGGCTGCCAGATGGGCATAGAACCGGTTGTTAATTTTTTTCTAGCCCATCACTGCTGTTATTCCTAACCACCGGTTAGGCCAGCCGAAGTCCTGGTACAAATCCGGTGTTGGCCTGGGGCTGTCCAAAAGTGCCATTTCTGCACCTCTCTGGTGCACCTCTCTGCACCTCTCTGGTGGGGGTTAGGTCAGTGCATAGACATTTGCTGATCGCCCCACACCACCATGGGAACAGGAAATAGGTAAGTTATGCCAGCCTAAATTGCTTAAGATTTTGCCCTTTTCCTGCACAAGGAAATAGCGTAGATGGAATTGACAAATGCTGAAGAACATTGACATTTGAAAAAAGTTGTTTAGGTTTTGCAAAAATTTCCTTTGTTTTCAACTCTGCCACTAGTCCAGCCATAAAGATCAGCAGGTACCAGCATAGAAATGGGCACCATGACAGTGCCCATGTGGCTTGCAGATCTTGGCTTCTGAATGAGCTTGCCTGGTGCCTGCAAAGGTCCTTCAGCTGGAAGCCCACTTTGTTCATTTCCCAGATGTAGTAACTGGCATGATGCATATGGTATGAATCTCGGCATCTAAGAATTTTTAAATGCACACACTGATAATTAAGTTTTATGTCTAGAGGGTCATAAAAGTTATCTAGATGGGAATGTTTAATGGTAAAAGTCTTGGGACTGTTTGCAAATGCACAAAAATTAAATGTGTGGTTGGGGCTGTGTTGCCTGTAACTCTATCAACGTTGTAATGCACTGCCTGGATTGTTGCCAACTCATAAGATGTTTCATGCCTAATAGGCTTGTCTTAAACAAGGGTGGGTTACTGGGAAAACTGAAATGTCTCTTGTTGAAGGCAGAAAAATGTAAACCCCACCTTTGTGACAGGTAATTTTCAGGCTGCCTTCTGTATTGAGTGCCTAATATAGAAATCTGTGATTTTGTTTTGTCATTCAAAAAGGAGCTATCCATAAATCACTCGGCACTTGTGGGTTATCTGCATGCTAGGTCCTGTTGCAAACTGTTAGGAGTTTCATCTGCTTCATAATATGTATCTGCTCATTGTCATCACGTCTGTCCACTGCTCTGGACAAGGTGTTCTGTAGCGGGAAGCTCACATACACCTCTGCCACACATTTGTTTCAAGATTTATAACCTGTCTTTCTTGCATAGGACAGCAACGCTTTTGCAAAATTTAATAAAATGCTATTATCTTGGCAGCAAAATAAGTCATAATTTGAAAGAAGAGGGTCATAAAAATGATGAAATCATAGACAAAGAGCACAATCCTAGCCATGTCTACTGAAAAGTAAACCCCATTGTATTCAATAAGTCTTATTCCCAGGAAAGTGTCTTTAGGAGTGCAGTCAAAATCTCTTCAGATTACATCAACTGCAGAACCATGTGCTTTGCATGCAGAACATGTGCAGAACATTTAGGTACAGAACATGTACTTTGCATGCAAAAAGCCCTAGATTTAAGCCTCAGACGTTGGAAAGCTGTTCCTGGTCTGGTGAGAGGGACCAATGTTCCAATTCAGTGGAAGGCAGCGCTTTATGTAATACAGCTATTCTATCAACAGGACTGCAAAAAGGCTTTCAAAAACAGGTTACATAATGCCTTCTGTCAGTGTCTATGACCAGGATCTGGTGACCTCCATACATTACTTGATTTCACACAATGGCTATATGTCAAGGGTTCTCATGTGAAGGTCAAGCTGCCCAATCCAACCTCTCTCCACTGATCTGCCAACTGTGCATGTGTGGCACCATAGGGTGGGGGAAGCAGTTGCAGAGGTCTCCTTAGGGTTAAGGAAAATGTTGTTCCTTGCTGTATGGAAACTGTCCACTTTTCCTATGGGTCATATCAGTGCAGAGTCTGCTATTTTGTTAGTGCAGAACTGAGGAGAGTAACAGTAGAGGAAAAGGAAAATAAAAAGGACAAGATCAAGCTGCAGGTGAGTGACTCCAATCCCACCCCTTTTCTTTTCTATGCATCCCTACCCATCCCTCCCTAGAAGCTTCCATATTCCTCCTCTATCTCCTTCCCCTCCCGCTGTCTGCCCCCAATGCCACTCACCTCACTTTGGCAGGCAGAATCAAGTGTGACCCCAAGTCATCAAGTGTGATCACAAAAGGGGTTCAGAAACCTGGTGCCAGCCTTGCTATAAAGTAGGCTTCCCAGCAATGAATCTTAGGGAGTCCTGTAGGATGGAACACACCTGAGAACCCACTGGTGAAGGTTCTATCAAACTGGGAGCTATTTTTGGGGAGGATCAGTCCCTCAATACTGTGATGGTTAAAATGTACTCTCCTTATTCAGAAAGAGAGGTCGTCTCTTACAAATGGCTGGGAGGAAGATCAGGGGGTGGCTATTTCCATAATCAGGGCAACTGAAAGCTGGCCTTGGTCTCCTCTTTCTAGAGTCTCCAGAATGCATTGACTCAGGAGAGAAATCTAAGCGTCCTAGTAAGTAGCTTGTTGAAGGTGTTGGCCCAATGTGCGGAATCAGTGAAGAAGGCAAATTCCATGCTTGGGAACATTTGAAAAGGGATTGAGAATAAAACAGCAAAAATTATGATGCCATTGTAGAACTCAGTGGTGAGGCCACATTTGGAGTACTGTGACCAGTTTTGGTCACCACATCTCAAAAAAGGATATAGAGGAAATGGAGAAGGTTCAGAGGAGAGCAACCAAAATGATTGATGTCTGGGACACCTTCCGTATGAGGAAAGGCTGCAGCGTTTGGGGCTATACAAAATTATGCAAGGGATGGACAGAGTGGATAGAGAAATGCTCTTTTCCCTTTCACATAACACCAGAACGAGGTGACATGCACTAAAATTGAATGTTGGGAGGGTTAGGATCGACAAAATAAAATATTTCTTTACCCAGCATGTAGTTGGTCTGTGGGAATCCCTGCCACAGGATGTGGTGATGACACCTGTGGTAATGACTTTATTAAGGAACTGGATAAATTTCTAGAGGAAAGGATCATCACAGGTTATGAGCCTTGAGGGGTGTGTGTAGAGGTGGACAACCTCCAAATGCCAGATGCAGCCACCATATGTGCTCCCTGAGGTATCTGGTGGGCCGCTGCGTGGTATAGGAAGCTGGACTAGATGGGCCTTTGGCCTGATCCAGTGGAGGCTCTTCTTATATACTTATGTTCTTATGTAATAATAGAAGTTGCAGTAGTGGAAACACAGCCCTGAATAAACTAAGATCAATAGCATAATCCTAACTTGTACTGGAACAGGCCTGAAAAGGCTAGTTCATTTCCCTCTCTGTGCCATTCTCTCATGTGCCATCATGCACTGTGAGGTTCTCAAATTTAATGGTGTTTTGCAGTGTATAGTTGGTTTTGTCATGACCAGACGTCCTGAAAGCTGAGCCCTGGGGATATTACTTCCTGTGCCTCCCTTCCCTCAGGACCTGATGGATATATGGTTTGGTTGAGCAAGGCAATTGCTTAACATGAATGTTCTTCTGACAAGAGACATTCCTCCGGTCAAAGCTGCGCAAATCCTGGTGTGACTTTACAGGTCATTACTGGTAACTTGAATTGCACCAGCAAGCAAACAGTCAGCTAGTGCTGCAAAACAGGTCTAGTACACAAATGGCAGTGTCAGCCCCACATCTCTCTTAGGCTGGTTCTGCAATGATGTAATTCCATTGCCGTGGGTGGGATGATAGTGATTTACTCAAGTGTGAACTCAGTCATAAGTAACATTGTAGTACATAATGTTTGGCAGTCATGCCTTGCTACTCATTGCCACTGGACAACTCATTGCAAAAGTGAACTTGTTAGAAACACTGCTGAGTACTATGCTGTGAATATGTTATAATGATAATGTTAGATACTTCTGTACTACTGTTTCTATTTACAGTGTCTGTGATAAATGCTCAGGAGTCATGATTTTGAGTAGTAGTAGTAGTAGTAGTAGTAGTAGTAGTAGTAGTGGAACATTACATTACAGTAACATACAGTACAGTACTGTACAACATGGACAGTAACTGCCTGTCTTGGTGGGTGATCACCCTGGGATCTTTCAGGGAATTTTCCATCCTTTCTGTGATGGCTCACCAACAGGACAGCTGTTCCAGTCCAGCATCATGGTTTCCCATTCTCTGGCTACCAATTTGACACTCAGGTTATTAAACCTTTAAGCCAGGATGCTGGTGGAGGGTTCTTAACAACACTTGCTTGGTCATGAATGGGAAATCTTTGGACATGGGGACATAGGGGTTCACTTTACATTTACCTGGGAAGGGAGGGCTGAGTAGTTTATCATGTGATGGGGAGACTTTCAGCCAGGTCCAGTGTTGCCTCAGTGCCAGTGCCATGGCCCCTGCTCCAGCTTTAATTAAGGCATGCCTGTATCACCTGGTGATACAGACACCTACTGAGTGTTGCTGCTGGGAGGCCTGTATCACCCATTAACACTGCACAGAGTGATCCCTGCCTGCTGGTAGAGCCAAGATGACCACCCCTTATAAGGCGGGAGCATAGGGAGGGTGCTAGGGAGGAGAGAAGGTGGAATGGGAACGAAAGAGGCTGGAAGAGAGTAGTTGATGTTGTTTGCTTGCAAACTGTATACTGGCATACAAGCCTTGAATGATCTCTCTTCTCAAGGCAGTTGGAATCTGTTGTGCCTTTGGAACTACCCAGAACTTGGGGAAATGGAATATGAACTTGTTTTACTGTACATGATCTAAAAACTATTAGGAATTTTAACCCCAAGCCCCCTTACCCCCTTTCTCAGGGCAAAATACAAGAACTCCATAGAGTCTTCAAAAATAATAAAGATTTTAAAATTATTTCTTTTATAAGGAAACAAGTCCTACTAAGTGAAATGGAAATAAGGCTGTTTTGTCCTAAACAGATGAGAAATTTACATCCTGTCTGTTTTTAGACCAATGGATGAAGGACTTGCAAGAACAAATGTCATTGTTGTATCATTTTTGTGGCTTTGCTAATTAAATTTTGGTTTCTGGAAATTCCACAAAGGAAATATATCTTCCCACACTAGAATCCAAATAACTTTCTGATGATCATTGACTGATCACAACATGACTTATAAAAACTAACCCAAGCCCTTACTGTAGATCTGCATATCTAGAGTTCAAAATATCATAGATCTCATTTGCATGTAGTGAAGTAAGGAAATGGTTTGTTATTAGAGCTGAGGCTACTGTCTTATCCAGAGAATACTTGTGCCATAGCTCTTCTTTAATTTCATTGCAGGGTGAGATCTGAACAGATAGGGGCTCCAAACTAGGCCATACCCAAAGACCCAGAGCACCTGGCAAGGGTCTTGGGAAGTAGGAAGTAGGTATCTGCTGAACAGCAGCATTCAAAGGCTAGAGGCTTGCTAAAAAAATTTGGCTCAGTGCCTGGAAACTAAACTGGAAAGATGGAGAACAAAATCCAAATGCTCTTTAATTCTTGTGTTTTCCTTCAACTGGAGCTCATGACCAAGAATCCCATGCAGGGTATTTGTCAGAACTTTGCGGAGGTTATAACCTATCACTTAAATACCCCTCTGACAAGTTAGCAATACCGTGGGATGTTGTTAAATCTTGGCACTATAAAACTGGTTAAAACAGGTGAGGCTGCACACACCCAAACCCAGAAAAATGTAGGACAAAACAATACTAGGAATCTGGGATGCAGACGAGGGCTGGGTTTGTTTTACCCCTTCACTTGTCCTACATACAAACAATCCAGGTGAATAAACTGCATGGGAAAACATAAATCAGTAATGATTCATTGGTTTAGAAGGGGGAAAAGAATCTCTTGAGCCGCTCCAATGAATGATTAAAAAAGAATTTTTGGAAATTAAGGTGAGGTCCAAACATCAGTGATGGCTATTCTCAGATTCAAAGTATCTCGGGGAAAAACCACAAACTCTTGATCTGATCTCCGTCTTCATAATAAATTTTAGATTTTAGATTTTAGAATAGAAAAGTAGAGGATTGACCAATCTTCACTGACAAACTCACTCACCCATTTCACCCACACATATTCTGAAGAAACATGCTATGAATACAGAGGACTATTAATCAAGTGATAATGTGCTACAGTTTTTATGAATCTACTTTTAAAAGCTGGCAACATGCACCGGCTTGCCAAGCAGTTATAATTCTATCACATTTCTGTACTTCCTCTGAAATTTGGGGAAATGGGCAGGAGTGGCGTTGATGATGGGTTATACCAGCTGCAAATGCTTTTGGTCAGAGACACTCCTATATACATTGACCAAGGAGTAGGTCCCACTGAACATAGTGAGGCTTCTGAGGAAACATGCTTATAGGAGAGTGCTGACATAGTTAGTTCCCAGCTTTGATAAATGGACATTATTACTGTGATCCATTATAGATGGGGGTTTCTTTGAAGATTTCTCAGAAACTTTGGTTAATTCAGAATAAAGCTATTAGATTTCTAATGGCAGCAGGCATGGACTGATGGTTGAGCGCATGGCTGCTGAAGAAATCTAAGCTGGGAAAGACCTGGACAACCCTTGGATGGGAAACTGCAAGCTGATAACACTGTGATGAGTCACCAGAGCTAGAAGGTGTTGGTGTTTAGCACTTGGCTGACCTGAAAATTCCAGCTGGAAACTTGGAAGGCATTTCCAGATGTGATGCCTATGCCAGGGTGACCATATGACCAGATTTTTTCAGATTTGTCCTCTTTTTTAGCCTTCTGTCTGGGTTTCCTCCAAAAGGGCTTCATTGTCCTCTATTTTGGCTTCATTTTGGAACTTTGCAATTGTATGCCATGTCCCATCATGTCATATGTTGTTGGATTCGTATTGAAAAACAGAATCCAATGCAAAAATCAGTTTTGAAATATCTCCTTCCTATCAAAGGTCAGGGCCAAAAAAACTAAAAATAAAGTATGCGTTGAGCTCTATGAGAAAGTGAAAGTGCCCAATATCACGGCTTTACCCTTGAGTAGCAAATGTGCCATTGTCTGCCATTAAGGCCAGGCTGAGAGAAATCTAAGACCTTGTCTGCCTTTTTAGGTTCAGGCATCTGGTCACCTAGCCTCTGCTGGGAAGAGTTCTACAAGCTACTCCTAGAACAATTACCTACCTCACAGGGTTGTTGTGAGGACAAAAGGATTAAAAGCTATGTAAGCTCCCTTAGCATTCGGGTTAGCATGGGAAAGGTGGAGTATACAATAAACAAACAAACAAATAAATAAAGGGACTGACCATGAGGAACATACTACACCAGTTCTGAAACAGTTTTGCTGGCTGCTGAACATCTCTATAAAGCTATGCCCATCTTGTCAACCTGAAGGTTGGCAGGTAGGCTGGTTTGAGACTCAAGTACTGCACAGTGGAGTGAGCTTCCATTACTTGCCCAACTCCTGCCAACTTAGCAGCTCAAAAGCACGTTAATGCAAGTAAATAAATAGGTACCACTTTGTTGGGAAGGGAACAGTGTTCTGTGCACCTTTAGTATTTAGTCATGGCAGCCACATGACCATGGAGGCATTTTGGACAATGCTGGCTCCCCGGCTTTGTAACGAGGATGAGCACCAACCTTAGAGTTAGTCACAACTAGTAGGACACCCTGTGGAGGACACCTTACCTTCAATGGTGCTCTGGCTATTATAGGTCATAACTGATATCTGCAAAGTCCCAACATGTCATTCTCATGCTTGATTTTCAAGTGGTTCTACACAGAACATTTAACATTTAATATTTAACCCTAGGTAAGAGCATTTACTACCACTATTCAGAAGATAGCAATTGGCAGAGACCTCTTGACATACTTGGTTTGAAAGGCTTTTCTTTTTAAAAAGAGCTTTCTTAATAGCTTGATAAACATGATAAGTGTTGAGAAAAGGATAAGAAAATATGCACTTGAAATAAACACCTTGTTCTTATTTTGCCTGCTTGTTCTGGTGGTCCAATTCATAATCAGAAATAAAGTGGCTTTTGTGCATGTAAGAAGTGTTCAGTGTGAGAATAAAGTCAACCAAATCAGAATAGGAACGTAATAATTGTACAATACAGGTTCTACCTGCAGGGCTACCACTTTGCACTTCCACCAGCCCTTTCCTTTACTCTGTCCCCCTCCATTAATTTCTTTAATATGTTTCAACTTGTTGCTATGCATTTTCCCCTCCTTCCTAGTAAATTTGTCCCAGAGCCAGTACGTTATGTTCTTGGTTACAGTGGTGACGTCAAATGGCATCTGGCTCACAGCCAAAGAATGTTGCTGGGAAGGAATGCATGAATGAACGGGGTTTGCCGTTCACATGGTGGTGGCCTCTTGCACAGCCCAGAAAATCTTCCTCTTTTTAGAGTCAGCCAACTGGGGATCAGAGTTGGAACTGTATTTCTTGGCATCTGCTGGTCAGAAAGGAGCAAGAGGGAACACTTACTGTCTTGAGGGTCATGAAGGAAGGGTAAAATTAGCAAAAGCCCCACATAGACAAATGAAAATAGAAGACCATGATGCAATTCTGGCAAGGCATTGATAAACAATTTTTTTGGGTATGTGTTTGGGGCAATGATTAACTAATAGGCATTTAAGAGTGCAATCCTAACATAGACTGATACAGCCCATCGGTCTTCCTATTCCCATGTGATGTAGGGAGGCAAGTGTATGTCTGTGCATTGGCCTAGCTCTCCACCAGGAGTAGCAGAAGTGCCTTGCAGCAATTTTGTGAGACCCCAGGCCAGCACAGGACTTGTTCTGGGGTTTAGGTTGGCCTAAGTGGGGATTAGGATTGCATCCTAAAACTGTGAATATTGCAGGGAGAATAAACAAACCATTCTGTCTCAAGACATTCCAACTGGAATCATAAATGAAATGGATTAGCATGAAGTTCAAAATAAGCAGAGGCAATTTTCTGGATGGAACAGGAAATTATGGAAATCAGACAAGACAGAAACTGTGGTAGCAACCACAAGACCTAGACCATGTTTAATACTCGACCATAAAGTGTAACAATTCTCCACCCTCCTTTATTACCCGTGTAGGATTCCATACCCTTGATAACACATTAGAGTGGGTTATCATGCATGTTTATATATTATTTGCCAGAAATTTATGGTAGCCCCTTTTATAGAACAGTTGGCCACACAGAGCCCTATATGGGTTTGCTGGCTTTTGTTTTTATTTTTATTTTAACACACCCAGTATTATATTTAAACTAGGCTTAAATAGATTTTTAAAAGAATAAGTTGAATCAGTGGCAAATAGTAGGGAACAAATTGAACCATTGCCTTTTTCTGGTCCAGCCTCTCATTCACCTAATTTTACCTTCTAGGGATTTTAAAATGATTCATACCAGGTGGGCCATTTGTTAAAAGACTAACTAATATGAGAGAGAGAGAGAGAGAGAGAGAGAGAGAGAGAGAGAGAGCCCTAGATGACTTGGCATTCACATGCATGAATCATTAGGGGGCTCCTTGTAAGTTTCCACATTGTCTCAAAGACCAAGGTAAAAAATAACCTGCTTGAAATTTTTTTGTCTTTTGTTTTGCCTTGAAGCAACTATATTGCTGAAGATAGTTGAAGGTGCTGAAGGTGTGACTTATTAGTTTTGATCAGTTATAATGTCCTCTGGGGTGGGCAGCAACCTCATGTTGAACATATCTTGCCCCAAAATCTACAGCCAAGGTCCAGTCCAGATTGTCCTCTCCCTTAAGCTGCTACTTTGCTCAAAAAAAATGAAGCAGGTCAGCAGGGCTGACCCAAAGTTGAGACAATCTGAAGCTGTCATATGGAGCAATGAGTTTGAGGGGAGAGGTGAGATGGAGGCTTCCCTCTGCCCACTCTGTTCTGCCACACATGATCATAGAATCATAGAATCATAGAGTTGGAAGGGACCTAGTAGGTCATCTAGTCCAACCCCCAGCCTGCAGCAGGAATTCCCCCTAGAGCATCTCCAACAGGTGCTCATCGAGCCTCTGCTTGAAGATCCCCAGTGAGGGAGAGTCCACCACCTCCCTTGGCAATCTGTTCCACTGCCGAACCGCCCTCACCGTCAGGAATTTTTTCCGGATTTCCAGCCGGAATCTCCTTTCTTGCAGTTTGTACCCATTGGTTCTAGTTCTGCTTTCAGAAGCAGCTATGAACAAATTGGCCCCTTCCTCCCTATGACAGCCCTTCAGGTATCTGAAGAGGGCAATCATGTCTCCCCTCAGCCTCCTCTTCTCCAGGCTGAACATCCCAAGTTCCCCCAACCTTTCCTCGTAGGGCTTCCCTTCCATCCCACTGATCATTCTTGTCGCTCTCCTCTGGACTTGCTCCAGTTTGGCTGCATCTTTCTTCAAGTGAGGTGCCCAGAACTGAACACAGGACTCAAGGTGAGGTCTCACCAATGCAGAATAAAGAGGAACTAGAACTTCTCGTGACTTGGAAGCTACAGTCCTCTTAATGCAACCTAAAATGGCATTTGCCTTCTTTGCAGACACATCACACTGCTGACTCATGTTCAGCTTGTGATCCACGGCGACTCCAAGATCCCGCTCACATGTTGTGCTGCCAAGCCAAGTATCCCCCATTTTATACCTATGTTTTTGGTTTTTATTGCCTAAGTGCAGAACCTTGCACTTCTCCCTGTTGAAATTCATTCTGTTTGTTACAGCCCAGGATTCCAGTTTATCCAGATCCTCCTGGAGGTTTCTCTTATCTTCTGATGTGTTTGCTACGCCTCCCAGTTTGGTGTCATCTGCAAATTTGATCAGGCTCCCCCGTATCCCTTCCTCCAAGTCATTGATGAAAATGTTAAAGAGAACCGGTCCCAAGACAGAGCCTTGGGGGACCCCACTAGAAACTGACCTCCAGGTTGATATTTGAGTTGGTGCTGTGATCCTTTTCCACTTGTTCAAAGCAGGCAGGAATCAGATGTGGGCAGCAGCAGTTCTTTACTCTAGAGACAGGGGTCTCCAAACCCCAGCCCTGGGGCCAGATGCAGCCCTCGGCAAGCCTCCATCTGGCCCTCTAACAAGCCCGGTAATCCTTCAGGGGCGCTGTGATATCAGCTTTCTACACCTCAGGAGGGTATTTTGAGAGCTGAGGAGGCTACACACACCTCCTCTCTCTGTGTATGAAAGTGCTTATGAACTGTTTGAAGATCACTTCTCTCTGTGTGTTGGAAAGTGTTTATGAACTGATTTGAATTCATTCATTCACTCACTCACAAGTTCCATCACTAATATAGACTGCAATCCTAAAGACACTTTCCTGGGAGTAAGACTTTTGAGTAGACATGGTTAAGGCTTGTGCTCATATTAATTTATGTAAATTCATTCAAATTTGAAATATAAATCAATTCTTTTTTTTCCTTCTGGCCCCTGAAACAGTATCAGAAAGATGATGTGGCCCTCCTACCCAAAAAATTAGAGACCCTAATTAGGAAGAAGTGGGGGGATCATGGCCAAGCACACTATTAATATTGCAGCTAGGATATTCCTCAGATACCTAAACAGTTTTGGTTTTTGCTTTGCATTCAGTTGCTTCCTCGCCCTTCTTCAGAAACTCTCTGCAAAGTTATTGATTTGCTGGCACAGATCCACTCAGGTAGGGAAAATACACAGGTGCATAGAATATGCATTGTGGTGAGTAATATGGCAAAAGATCAAAACCTACAGTTGAGAAAAAAAGAAAGCAAGTACATACAGCACCTTTTATAATCTTCTTTGGCACCCAACACTTCTGACACAGGGTGATTCCTCTCATTCATGGCCCGTCTTCTGACTGCCTTCCCTATCTTCACCACAGCTCCTTCACCCCTCCCCTAGTTTTCAGTCCTGCTAAATTCTTTGCATCCCTACCCCAGGCAAGGCTGACCCAAGACTAATCCCCCCAGGAGTGGCGCAGAAGTGCCTTTCGGTGACACTTTTGGGACACCCCCAAGGCCAGCATCAATCTTGTCTGGCCTAACCAGGAGTGAGGATTTGGTTGTCGGTTGTTTGCCATCTTGCTTTCTCCCTGTCACGGTACTTCTTCATGACTGCTTTTGAGTTCTCCTTTTGAATTGTGAAGCGATGGATGAACTTGTAAAGACGGGCTTTGGTTTACCAGCCTGCAGGCCCCGCAATTTGCCAAGCTAAGCTAAGAAACGTAACCGGAGAGCTTTGTTTCTTTGGCATGTTTTCTTTCAGCTGGTGCCAGAACTCTAGATATGTAGAGTGGGAAGAAGATAATGGAAAGAAATTAAGTGGACCTCCCTAAAGGTTCCCTCTGTTGTGTTCTGCTTTGTTTTCTGTTTTGTGGGCAAAGGTTCATAGCAGTTCTTGGTTGAGCTTCAGCCACTTTGTTCAGTTGTAAGTGGAACCAGCTGCTGACAGCGTCCAATGTACATAGCCTCCAGCACCGCAAAACATTTGCATGAAAAGGCTTTTTGATTTATTTACTGTCTTGCAGCAAAAAGAGAATCTAATGAAAAAGTCACTGTTCGACTCCAGAACAAATTGTTCATCTTCACATGCTCGGAGTGCAAATGAACTCTGTTTTCTGTTTATTCTTGCTTAGGATGATAGTTTCCCTCTGTTTTAATGGGAAAAATACAAAAGTTAAAAAGCATGACTTAAGAGATGACCAGTGATAGAGACATTGAAATGATTGTCTGTACAGTTTTCAGTTTTTGCCATGTTTCTGCTCTGTAAGAGAGAATTTCTTAATTGCTACTGAACAAATTTCTGGTGGAAAAATCTATCACAGGTTATAAGCCATGATGGCACCCATATGAGCAACCTCCTGATTTAAGATGTAGGCTACCTCAGAAAGCCAAGGACAGCGAGGGCACCAGGATGCAGCTATCATGTTGTCTTGGGTGACCCCTGAGTAGGATTGCCATAATTCTCTTCCAAATCAGGACAGGACCCTCTGTCCCATTTGTCAGTATGTGAACATAATCCCCCCAAATCAGGCCTGTACTGTTTTTCAGGACATGTGGCAATCCTACCCCTGAGGCATCATTTCTGTCACTGTGAGATACAGGAAGCTGGACTAGTTGGGCCTTTGGCCTGATCCAGTAGGACTCATCTTATGTTCTCATAAGGACTCCCAACATGTTTCATTCTATGATTCAGAGAATAATAATAAAAATATGCAATGCAGGCCTCCATCAGTCTTGGAAGACTATGGTATCGTGCTCGGCACTGCATACGCTGCATGCGAAGCACGAAAGCTTGGGTTAGATTGTTATGGAGGATAGGCTGTTACCCAAGCAGCAAATCCCTCCTCTCCATGCCACTGAATTAGTCCAATGGAAAGGCAGAGCCAATATGATTGGATCCAGCTGGCGTCGCAGAGCTGAGCTAAGGACAGGAGCTCACCCTGTCTTGTGGGGCTGATGCGGGTCTTGAATCCTGGCCTGCTGGCTAACAGGCACAGTATCTTAACTACTTGCACCACCCATAGCCCACCAATAAAAATATAACACTTTCCATATGATAAAAAGTATAGGATATCCATGTGAAAATGTCCATTTTCTAAAGGCTCACCATCTAAAAGAGACAGGAGGAAGATAAGAGAAGAAGAACAGGTACAAGGAAAGACTGGAGAAAAATATACAAATTATTTAGGGTTTGTTATGGTGTTATGGGCAATTTGACAAAGATGAGCTTTGAGAGAAATGATGGCAAGGAAATAAGAGAAGTAATATCAGAAAGAATAGTCCCAGGCATAAGGGGCAGTGATAGTGAATGAGTGGAGGTGCTTCAAGGAGGAGGATGCATTTGGGCTCCTGAAACTGAATGTTTTAAGCTAATGCAGGTCCAAAGACCCACTGATGAGTGGGAGGTTTATGGAAGGGTTAGGGGAAATAATTTCCGTTTTGCCTCCCAAGCCACCTGGTGAGTGATATGGGAAGGAATGTGGGCAAATGGTCTTGAGCATGTTTTTAGTGAGGATTCAGAAAATAATAATTGACCATTTCTGGTGTCAACAAAGGCTGAAGTTTTGGCTCACTGTTAGGAATGCGCATCAGGTGGTCAATGACACTACTATTCAAACGTTTGACTTTGTGTCATGTTTGGACAGGCTGCTAGGGTCAAAGGGGAAGGTGGCTGACCAGAAGAACTGATAATCATATTGATAATAACTTAAATAAAACTCTTTTGGCTGGGGAGCATCACACATGTGACTTTTGTGCAGCAGCATGGCCATTCACCACAAAGTTTTGATTAAATCTGTGGACTTTTCCCCTCCCACTGCACACAGATTCTGAAATTATCAATTTTGAGTTTGTCCTGTGTTCATATTTAGATCTAGATCTAGTCTTTTGCCACATCCTGGGCCCACTTTCTAGGGAAATAATTTGGGTTTCTTTCAATTTTTAGAACAATATGGCTTGTACAAAGGGTTGCCAAATAGAGGAGAAGATTCCTGGAAAACAATTAAGTTTTAAAAAATAGAAGCAGAGTGTCTCTATTTTGACCAAGGGTAGATCACTTCCTTCCACACTCCTCTTGTAATAATCCCAAAATATGCAATCCAAAAATGTTCCATTCATTTATCCCTCATCTGTGGGCCTTCAAGGGGATATTGTTTTTATGTTAGATTCAAATGAAGCTCTTTTAAAGTGAGAAGTGAGGCATTATTGTGCCTCAAGCATATTAATATCTGGCCTAACATGGTAAATGGAAGTGTCGTGTGCTCCATGTCCCAGAAAGAACATAGCGCCTCAGTGAAAATGCAGCTGGTTTCTTGTAAAGCATGAGAACATATTTGCTCCTGAGGCTACAATTTGGCATGCTAGTAGTAATTTGTATGTTTTATGTTGGCAGACTTTCTGATTATGGTTTACCTGTTTGATTAAAAATAATTACACAAGGGAGCAGTGAGTAATCTGTCAAATATGGAACCCTCTGAGAACCTGGAAGGATTTGGACAAACAGTACCTGATAATTTCATTCTGAGCTTACTCTCATTGAGTCATTTGATAAGTGAAGACTAATTTTTCCTTCCTCCTGGAACTGCTGAGCACAGTTTTGCTTAGATGGTATCTCAAATAAAAAAGTAGAATAGTTACAAAGTATTGATTATAGAGTCTGTAGCATTTTCCTCTTGCAAACAACATAAACACTGGAGTTGCATTCAGGCCATGGTGTCAAAGATTGGAAACGAAACACATATTTGCATACTTCGATCTTCCTCTCATCTCCTTTCATGTTCAGTAATTTTTTTGGTAATTCCCTGGTCCAATTAAACCATTGTTTTCCATTCCACTTAAACCAGCAAACTATAGTTGAGCAAGCCCTCCAAACCAAGTGAACATATTAGACACTGACAAAGTTTCAAGATTCTGCCAGAACTGGCCTATCCTTCACATCCCAGGATTATTAAAAGATTAGTTTTATCTAGCTTTACCATTATTTTTTGCTCCATAATACTTCCGTCTTCACCTTCACAGAATGGGAGAAGGAGATCGGTGGTCAGATGAGGATGGGAGCCTTTGGCCAATTTGCTGCTTGAGGCAAATCATAGAATCATAGAATCATAGAGTTGGAAGGGACCTAGTAGGTCATCTAGTCCAACCCCCTGCCTGCAGCAGGAATTCCCCCTAGAGCATCTCCAACAGGTGCTCATCGAGCCTCTGCTTGAAGATCCCCAGTGAGGGAGAGTCCACCACCTCCCTTGGCAATCTGTTCCACTGCCGAACCGCCCTCACAGTCAGGAATTTTTTCCGGATTTCCAGCCGGAATCTCCTCTCTTGCAGTTTGTACCCATTGGTTCTAGTTCTGCTTTCAGAAGCAGCTATGAACAAATTGGCCCCTTCCTCCCTATGACAGCCCTTCAGGTATCTGAAGAGGGCAATCATGTCTCCCCTCAGCCTCCTCTTCTCCAGGCTGAACATCCCAAGTTCCCCCAACCTTTCCTCGTAGGGCTTCCCTTCCATCCCACTGATCATTCTTGTCGCTCTCCTCTGGACTTGCTCCAGTTTGGCTGCATCCTTCTTAAAGTGAGGTGCCCAGAACTGAACACAGTACTCAAGGTGAGGTCTCACCAATGCAGAATAAAGAGGAACTAGAACTTCTCGTGACTTGGAAGCTACAGTCCTCTTAATGTAACCTAAAATGGAATTTGCCTTCTTTGCAGACACATCACACTGCTGACTCATGTTCAGCTTGTGATCCACGGCGACTCCAAGATCCCGCTCACATGTTGTGCTGCCAAGCCAAGTATCCCCCATTTTATACCTATGTTTTTGGTTTTTATTGCCTAAGTGCAGAACCTTGCACTTCTCCCTGTTGAAATTCATTCTGTTTGTTACAGCCCAGGATTTCAGTTTATCCAGATCCTCCTGGAGGTTTCTCCTATCTTCTGATGTGTTTGCTACTCCTCCCAGTTTGGTGTCATCTGCAAATTTGTTCAGGCTCCCCCGTATCCCTTCCTCCAAGTCATTGATGAAAATGTTAAAGAGAACCGGTCCCAAGACAGAGCCTTGGGGTACCCCACTAGAAACGGACCTCCAGGTTGACACAGAACCATTTACTAAAACCCTTTGAGTGCGGCCATCGAGCCAGTTGCAGATCCACCTAACAATTGCCCTGTCTAACCCATATTTTTCCAACTTCCTAATTAAAATGTCATGTGGGACTTTGTCAAATGCTTTGCTGAAGTCAAGATAAATGACATCCACAGCATTGCCACTGTCCAGTAAGCTCGTAACCCGATCAAAAAAGGAGATCAGATTTGTCTGGCAAGATTTATTCTTGGTAAATCCATGCTGGGTTGTTTTGATCACCGAGTACTTGTCTAGATGTGCACAAATTGTGTGTTTTATGATTTGCTCTAATATCTTGCCCGGGATTGAAGTCAAACTGACTGGTCTATAATTTCCCGGGTCTTCTTTTTTCCCCTTCTTAAAAATTGGGACTACATTTGTCCTCTTCCAGTCCAGTGGCACTTCTCCACTCCTCAAGGATTTCTCAAAGATGATCGACAAAGGCTCTGCAAGGACATCTGCCAGTTCCTTCAGAACTCTAGGATGCAGCTCATCCTGTCCAAATGACTTGAATTCATTTAGGCCAGTTAAGTGGTTTCGAACCAGTTCTCTGTCAATCTTAATCTGCTGTTCTGCACCATCCATGTTTTCATTACCTCTTTGGGGATGTAAACACATCCCCGAATCAGTCAGTGATCCCGCACCCCCATTTGCACAGCCCTCCTTCTGTGAATAGACAGATGCAAAGTAGGAGTTGAGCAGCTCCGCCTTCTGCTGGTTTCCAGACACCTGTTGTCCATCCTTGTCCAAGAGCAGCCCCACCCCCTCGTCTCTCCTCCTGTTCCTCTGGGCATATCTAAAGAAGCTCTTTTTGTTATCTTTGACTCCCCTGGCCAGCCTCAGCTCATACTGAGCTTTAGCATCCCTGACCCCCTCCCTACATGACCGGGCTACCTGCCTGTACTCCTCTCTGGTGATCTTTCCAGTCTTCCACTCCCTATACTTCTCTTTCTTTAACTTCAGCTGATCCCCAAGTTGCCTGTGGAGCCAACCTGGTTTTTTCAGCATTTCCCCCCCTTTCTTTTTTATTGGAATTGTTTCTGACTGTGCTTGTAGAAGCTGCCTCTTAAGGAGCTCCCACCCATCTTGGGCCCCTTTCCCCATTAGATCATCAACCCATGGGATCCCACCTATGACTCCTCTAAGCCTGTTGAAATCAGCTTTCCTGAAATCCAACATATAAGTTTCACTCTGCACTCTTTTTATTTCCCACATTATTCTAAATTCCAGCAGCTCATGATCGCTTTCCCCTAAAGTTCCCACCATGTTGACCTGATCAACCAGTTCTTCACGATTTGTTAAGATCAGGTCAAGGATGGCCCCTCCCCTTGTCGTTTCCTCCACTTTCTGGACCATGAAGTTATCTTCCAGGCCCATCAGGAATCTACTGGAGCTTCCATGTTTGGCTGAGTTTGTCTCCCAGCAAATGTCTGGGTAGTTAAAGTCCCCCATTACTACTACCTCATATTTCCTTGCAATGCCTGCCAGTTGCTCCAAGAAGACATCGTCTACTCCTTCTCCTTGACCTGGCGGTCTATAGTAGACACCCACCACAATGTTTTGTTTTTTATTTTCCCCCCTTACTTTTACCCAAACACACTCTACAGGGATATCCGGACCACTCTCCTGGATTTCAGAGCAAGTATATATGTTCTTGACATATAATGCTACTCCACCTCCCCTTTTGCCACTTCTGTTCCTCCGGAACAGCTGATAGCCTTCCAATTGTGTGTTCCAGTCCTGGGAGTCGTCCCACCAAGTTTCAGTTATTCCTATCAAATCAAATTTCCCTTCACTTGCTAAAAGCTCCAGCTCATCTTGTTTATTTCCCAGGCTCTGTGCATTTGTGTAAATGCAACTTAAGCCCTGGAGGTTGCAACTCAATGCATTTCCCTCCTTTTTTGTAAGGCCAGGCCCCTCTAAAGATTTTTGAGTTACAGCTGTGCCCTGGCAATTTCCATCCAGAGCATTTTCCTTATTCCTAGGTTCCCTTTGGACGTAACCCACCCCCTTCTTATTTAGTTTAAAGCCCTCCTGATAAGGTTGGCCATCTCCCGTCTGAAGACACTCTTCCCCCAACCCGTAAGATGTAGTCCATCCTTTGCTAGGAGTCCTTCCTCAAGGAAGTTCATCCTGTGATCCCAGAATCCAAATCCTTCCCGATGACACCATTTTCGAAGCCAGCTATTGACCTGAAAAATCTTGCTATCTCTCTGAGGACCTTTGCCAATTACTGGGAGGATGGATGAGAATACCACCTGGGTATCCCCCAGGTCCTTAATCTTCCTCCCCAGAGCTTCATAATCCCCAACTATCTTTTGGAAAGTCTCCCGAGCTGTATCGTTTGTTCCTACGTGGATGAGTAAGAACGGGTGACGATCAGCAGGTGTGATCATCCTCGGTAGCCTCTCCGTGATATCCCGTATCCTAGCACCAGGGAGGCAGCACACCTCACGGGAAAACGGGTCTGGTCGGCAGACAGCTTCCATGCCCCTCAGGAGAGAATCTCCAATCACCACCACCCTCCTCCGTGTTCTCCTTCTGTGTCTAGCTTCCCCCACACTAACTGGTTGTGGCTGCTGTCTATGAGGGGGATCTGTAGGCATGCCAGTATGGGCAATGCCAGGATCCGGTGTAGGTGTGCTAGCAAGAGGAACTTCTGCCAGCATGGTGGAATCTGAGAGACTCTGGAAACGGTTGTATAGCTCCAGTGGTTCTCGACTGCTCCTGCCCTTTTTTCTCCTGACTGTCACGTGTCTCCACGAAGAGACATCGTTGCTGGGGTCCCCACTGGTGTCATCTCTCTGGAGAAGTTCCGTGTGTGTTGTATCAAGGAACTCCTCAGATGCCTTAATCTGACGAAGGGTGGAAACTTCACCCTCCAATGCTGCCACCTTCTCCTCCAACAGTGCAACCAGTTTGCACTTGCAGCATCGATAATCCCCGGGGTCCTTGGGCAAGAAGACAAACATGGCACACGTGGTGCATGTCACGACAACTGCGCCCTTCCCTTCCATCTCCTGTCAACTTCACAAGTCCTCCTTGCTCACAGGCTCCGGTCCACAGGATCGCGCCTCAGGCCCTAATAAAGCCCTTGAAAGCTCCTCCCACCAGACAACCAGCCAATGAACACCTAGCAGCAATTAAGCACTCAGCTAAGCAGCCCCCTCCTCCACTCACCTGGGACTCTGTGTTCCTTCTCACCTCTCCTCTGAAAAGGAGGCTGAACCAGGAACAGGCCCTAATAAAGGCCTACAGAGCTCCTCCCACCAGGCAACCAGCCAATGAACACCTAGCAGCAATTAAGCACTCAGCTAAGCAGCCCCCTCCTCCACTCACCTGGGACTCTGTGTTCCTTCTCACCTCTCCTCTGTAATGAAATACTTCAATAGGCCACAGGGTTTGGCCCTAAGCATCTGCTCCCACCTTCCTAAATAGCTCTTACACTAAAATTCATGGAAAACATTTGATTTTAAAATTACATAGTCTATAGACTACTTTTGTGTGTCTGGTTGAACTTGAAAAGCTATGTTTAGGTTGACATCCACACAGTATTATCCTTCAGAAAGATACTGTGGGCCCAGTCCTATCCAGCTTTACAGGGCCAATGTGTTTGTTTCCTTACTTTAATGAGGTCTCTATGAGTGTACCACCTTACTATAGGATGCGGCGCATGCCCCTTTGGCACAGCTGTGCCAGTACTGGAAAGCTGGATAGGATTGGGTCCTGTATGACCTTAGAATAAAGGGAAAGGTGTTCCTACATGTTGCCCTGCTAGTTATCACTGACTCTAACAGCAGAACTAATCCCTGCTACAAGACCAAAGAGCCAGCATTGTCCAAAGAAATATCCGTGGTCATGTGGCCGGCATACGACATGCCAAAGACACATGAACCGCTGTAACCTTTCCACTGAAGTGGCATCTGTCTTGCATTTACGTGCTTTTGAAGTGCTAGGTTGGCACATCCTGGGCAAGTAACAGGAGCTCACTCTGTCATGTAGTACTTTGGTCTCAAACCACCATCCTGCCAACCTTCACGTTGACAAGCACAGCATCTTTAATCATGAACAACCGCAGCCCTATGAACATAGAAGTGCAGGACAAAAATTACTGTAGATTGCTACCTGAAAAGGCTGTAATGAGACGAAAAGCACAATCCTAACCATGTCTACTCATAAGTAAGCCCCATTGTGTTCAATGGGTCTTACTCCCAGGAAACTGTCTTTAGGATTGCAGCCTAAGTGCAGAAGGAATATTGTCCCTTTTATCTGCCTGTAGGACAATGTAATAACTCTGAGGCTTGTGTAAACAGTGCAGATAGAATAATTGTGGTAAAGAAATACATCTAATCTAACTGGGGTGTCATAAAGTCACTTGAGAAAAAATTACACCTACTTCAGAGAAAATAAGTCAATTATAAGTGAAACCATGCACTATCCAGGCAAAATCTTCAGTGAGTCAAATGAGCCATTTGGGCTGTTACATAACATCTCATTTGAAGATCAAGGATTAATAGCAACCTTTAATTAAAGCAGAACTCTATTAATTCCAGAAAAGTTGTTTGCTTCCAGGCTGTGGCATCACCAGACTTACGTGGCTGGTGCGGGCTGCACCTGGTGACTTGCCACTGGGGGGTGATGCACCAGAGGAGTTTGACACTCTTCTGGCCGACCCTGGGCATCTGCTGCTGCTCTGCCTCGGAGCTGGCCGGAATGGCCAGCTGAGGTGCAAGGCAAAGAGACACACTGTGTACGTCCAAGCCTTTGGACATGAGCAGTGCATCTCTATGCAACCATTGGGCCTTGCTCCGATGGTGGTGCCAGGTGCTCCGCCTTCAGAGCAAGGCCAATGGCTTCACAGATGCACTTCGCAAGCCCAAAGCCTTGAAAATGCACAGTGTGTGCCTCTGCGTGGCCATTCAGCTTGCTTCGGAGGCAGAGTGGCAGCTTCTGGCTGCTGCTTTGCCTCCTGAACGAGGCTGAATGGCTGAGCAGAGACACGTTCTTCCTCCACTCTAAGGAGGAGCAGGCTGCTCCTCCTTGGAGAGGAGGAAGTCTCCTCTGAAGCCGACCAGCTTCAGAGGAAACTGTGCAGGTGCCAACTCTGGTGCCAGCTCCGCAGTCGCCAACTCTGGTTGGCTTCAAAAGTGACTGCGCAGGTGCCAAGCTTGGTTCCTGCGCAGTCCTGGAAGGGGGCCTACACGCATCATGGGGGTGACACGCTGTGCCCCCGAACCAGGTGATGGGCTGGTCCCTGGAAAATTTCTTTTCTATAGAACTAGTCCCTGAGGCCAAAAAGGTTGAGGACCACTGGTTTAGCACAGCAACCTACTATATCTCATGGAACACTGACAAGGGGCTAATATTATCAAAGCATTCCAAAAATTTTTGTGTCAATGGTATGGCACACTGCACTGCCATGAGGGGCTCACATCCCACAATGGTCCTACTAAAAAATTAGGGTGCAATCAGAATCCCTGTTTAGGCTGGCACAAGTGTCACAAGGTACTTCTGTATCCCTCTTGGGAGCTAGGCCAGTGTTTCAGCCTCCCTACACCACCGTGGGAATGGGAAGATGGGTGGGGTGAGTTGTGCTGACCTAAATTGGTTAGGAAAGTGCCCTGATCCTCCATCAAACTCATGAATGTGGACCATTCATGGTGTACCAGTGCACCAGGGCACAGTGGTTGAAAACTACTGGGTTACTACTATGACAGTAAGCCAACTTTCCCTCCTCTTCTTTTTTGCACACAAAGGGAGAAAATTTAAAAATTAAGTTCGACAGTACCAAGCCATGTGTAGGACTGGTCTGACCTGGCAGCAATGTGAAACCATTCTGTGGAACAGCAGCTTTGGAGGAGCAGTGAATGGATAAGTCCCATCTGTCTGCTGCCCTCATCAGCCTTCCACTCCACTGGGATCTCTGATCTTCTTCCAACCTACTGAGAGTATGGAGGAAGAGGATCACAGTAGCTACAGCCTCCCACTTTCCAGAAAACACCAATTAAGAAGCAGGAGGTAATTTAGAACATGGCCCTTTCCCCCCTTCTATTTACTTACAACAAGCATGGACAACACACAACCGCCCTGTTCCGTGCTGCTCTGTTTGCAGTAAATGAGGAGATGTTGGTTTTCCAGTGACCTTTACTTGTGTTTATTTCAAAGACAAACGGTGCAGAGCAAGGAGGCTGCCCATCATATTTATTGTAAGGATAGGGAAGGGAGATGAGGGCATATCTACCACTTTGCCCTACCACAGTTCCCCTTTATCCTCCGTGGATGCATTCACACGCAACAGAATGCACATGCAGAGACAGCATTTGGGATGAAATTCGGGCAACATGGGGTCATGTGCCAACTCTTGCTTGAATAGAAGCATTAACTCTCATCATATGCAATGGAGGACAGTAGGGAAGGGGAAATTGTATTGGCTTGAGTTTCACACTTGTTCATAAAATCCAATCCCGTCTGGGTAGCGCATGTGGTTAAGACAATGTGCCTGTTAACCAGCAGGGCAGGGTACGAGACCCGGGTCAGCCCCACAAGACAGGGTGAGCTCCTGTCCTTAGCCCAGCTCTGTGACGCCAGCTGGATCCAATCATACCAGCTCTGCCCTTCCATTGGACTATTTCAGTGGCGTGGAGAGGGGGATTTGCTGCTTGGGTAATAGCCGATACGATATGATAAACCTTTATTAGGCATAAATAGGAATAATGTACCAATAGCCACAATATCAGAAAACAGTTATGTTATGTAATACACTGAAGCAAACAAGGAATTCTTCAGTAACAATAAAATTTCTAAAAATAAAATACCTGTAACTGTTAAAACATTTTGGATCTAAGGCTGTCAGTTAAAGCTCTTTTCCTCAATAAAACAGCATTAAGAAATAACGCAACCTTGTTGACACTCTCCTTATCCAAAGCGGACAACAGTAATTGTAAAATAATGTTTGGGCTGGCACCAGCGTAACCAGAGATTAGAGGAGAGATATAAATTGTCCTAAGATCCGCATGACGAGAACACTCAAACATTAGATGTGCCAGGGTTTCAGGAATATCCCTGGGGCAGTCTCAGCAAATCAGGCTTATATTATGTTTAAAAGAAGCAGCTAGCTCTTGTGTAGGCATGACATTGCATCGGGCTAATGTGAAAGCACGTCTGAGTTGGGGATTATCCAAAAGGGCCAAGTATTTGGGTGTTAAACCAATGGAGAATGGTAATAGAAAAAAAAGAGGAGAACGCATTCTGGAAGCTGCGGCAATCAGATTTTGCCTTTCTATGTCCATCAACCTTTGTGTAAGTAATTCACAGGCACTGATTAAGTTATTATTACCTAGACATTCAGGGGAGAGTCCAATGGATTGAATTTTTTGGTAAAAGAGAGGCCAGAAGATGAGAAGGAGTCGGTTAACATAGCCTTAATAAATGGGAGTAGTTGGCTTTCAAAAAGATGGAGATCCAAAACTTACAAAATTTGACCCAACCCAAGAATTGAAGGCTCAATTGGCCAGCCTCCAAACATAGAGAGGCGTAGGCCACACAATGAGCTACTCCAAAGAGTTTGTATAAGAAGACCGATTGAATGCATTCCACCTCATGACTGAAAGCTGGAATCCAGATCTGGATAGCATATAGAAGGTGTGAAGTAACCTTTGCGTTAAATACTGTGAGTGCTGCGGTGTTATAGGAATTACCTTGCACAAGAGAGAAGCGAAGAACAAATTAGCCAAGGAGTTTAGCTGTTTTAGTAGCTGTTATATGTTGCTGTGACCATGATCACGTATGATGAAAAATCAGACCCAAATATTTGAATAACTAAGACCGATGTTTCCACCTTATTACCATTGAATAACCAAGACCGATGTTTCCACCTTTTCTCGAATACCAAAATTTTAGATTTATCAAAATTTAGCTGTAATAGATTGGTGTCAAGATAATCTATTGTGGCCAGTATGAGCCGTCTCAATCCAACTCGAGTTCTGGAAATCAGAAGCATATCGTCTGCATAAAGTAGCAGATATATTGGAGAGCTATTTAGTTTGGGGCAATGAGAGTCAATGGCAGCTAAGTGAGGTGCCAAATCTATATATATAAAAGAGAAAAGTCACTGACTCACTGACTCACTCACTGACTCACTCACTGACTCACTCATCATTGCCCTGCCAAAACTGCTTGGCCTAGAAGTGCGAAATTTGGGGAGGGTGTTCCTTCCGTGACGGAGGGGTGCACTAAGAACTGGTTTTCGGAAATTCCAACCGGAAAGGGGTGAAAAGGGGCGCAACGCGTTTTCCTCCCTATACTTTGCATTGAGAATTGCTGACTCATCAACATTCTGCCCCAACTGCTGGGCCTGAAGCATGGAATTCTGGGAGTTCCTTCTGTCACCTGAACTCCCACCAAGAACCATCTGGAGAAATTTAACCCTTCAGGGGCTGAAAAGGGGACAATGTGTTTTTGTCCTATACTTAACATGGGAGACTGAATAACATCCAGCCAATTTGGTGCTCAGTGCCTGGTGCACTGGCGGGATGTAGTTAGGAGGAATAGGTTGCACTGTGGAGGATGCTGCACATGTAGGGTTGGTGCACATGGGGGGGAAGTAGCGCATGGGTTAGTAGCGCATGGGGGGTTGGTGCACATGGGGGGAAGTAGCGCATGGGGGAAGTAGCACATGGGGGTTGATGTCAGTGATGGGATTCAAAGAAATTAACAACCGCTTCTATGCCCATCTGGCAGCCACTTTTAAATGGCTATTTTTAAACTTTATATGTCCTATCTCTCGTTAACAACCGGTTCTATAGAGTACGTACAAACCTGCTGCAGCCCACCACTGGTTGATGTGCATGGGGATTGATGTGCATGGGGGGGGGGAAGTTGCACATGAGTGGTTGATGCACATGGGGGAAGTTGTGCATGGGGGGTTGATGCGCATGGGGGAACATGCGCATGGAGGAAGTTGCGCATGGGTGTTGATGCGCATGGGGGGAAGTTGCGCATGGGTGTTTGATGCACATGGGGGAAGTTGCACATGGGGGGTTGATGCGCATGGGGGAAGTTGCACATGAGTGGTTGATGCACATGGGGGAAGTTGTGCATGGGGGGTTGATGCGCATGGGGGGATAATGCGCACGGGGGGTTGATGCGCATGGGGGAGGTTGCGCACAGGGGAAGTTGCGCATGGGGGAAGTTGCGCATGGGGGGTTGATGCGCATGAGGGGAAGTTACGCATGGGGGTTGATGTGCATGGGGGGAAGTTGCACATGAGTGGTTGATGCACATGGGGAAAGTTGAGCATTGGGGGGGTTGATGCGCATGGGGGAACATGCGCATGGAGGAAGTTGCGCATGGGTGTTTGATGCACATGGGGGAAGTTGCGCATGGGGGGTTGATGCGCATGGGGGAAGTTGTGAAGGGGGTTTGATGCATATGGGGGATTGCATACGGGGGGAATTTTATTCCTGCAATGCAGGTACGCCTTTCGCTAGTTGTTAATAAAAAGGTTAAATAGGGTGGCACAAGCACGCAGCCCTGCTTGACTCCTCTGCTGGTAACAATATTATCAATAAGATTGCCACGGGCATCATACCTAACTTGACAGGAGGTATTTCCATAAAGATGTTGGAACAAGAAAAGGAGTCTATTGTCTATTCCCAGTTTACTGAGTTTAGCCCAAAGGAGATTTCTATCAATAAGATCAAAAGCCGCTCTAAGATCCAAGAATGCGGTAAATAATCTAGAGTGAGGACCGGCTAACTGCTTCTCAGCAAGGTGTGATAGTATTAAGCAATGAACCATAGTGGATCTAGGGTAACAGCCTATCCTCCATATCAATCTAACCCAGGCCTTCGTGCTTCACATGCAGCGTATGCAGAACTGAGCACGATATCATAGTCTCTCAAGACTGATGGATGCCTGCTTTTTTAAAATTTAAACCCATAAATCCCAATCCCACTTAAACCTCTCCATCCATGCAGCCATGCAAAAAAGCTACATGAGTGGAAGGGGGGATTGGAAAAGTCTCCACAACCACAAATATGCCCTTGCTAGAAAGTCAGTTAGGATTGCACCCTATGTCATTCCTTGTTTCATTTGAACCAGGCCTAAAATTTTATGCCTCCTTAAGGACTCACACTTATATTGTTGTCTGAGTTTTCATAAGACAATTACTCTCTTCATCATATGTATGAGTAGTGAAAATGTTGCGTAAATGTCTCTGCATATTTCACATTAGCTTAAAGGACTGCATAAAGAAGAAGAAAATATGTGCACAATCCTAACCATGTCTACTCAAAAGTAAGCCCCCTTGTGTTCAGGAAAAATAATGTTTCCTTACTCCCAGGAAAGTATCTGTAGGATTGCAGGCTATAGTTTAGTGTGGGCAAATATTATGTTAGCAAGGCTACAGTCTCATCATGTGCAGAAAAGGTCATATCGATGGATTTTGTCCCTTAGCTATAGGCAAACATTGAACATCAGATGTACTTTGATGCAACTCCCATATTCTGGAGCATACAAGCAATTTGCATAGGAAAAGAAACAAGATTATATTTGGGCCAGATGTTTATACCATCAGGCTCAGTATTGTTTACATTAACTCATAGAATGTCTTCCAGGTTTCAAACAGGAGACTTTTGCCCTCCCAAAGATGCTAGTGATCAAAGTTGGGATCATCTCCATTCAGTGTCAAACTATATGCTTGGGAGCTACTGTCTCCCTACTGACGATGGATGGGTTGTAACATCAGCTACCAACCAATTCTCAACTGAGCTGAACCATAGAGAACAAAAACCAGTGCAATGTCCAAAGTCTGGAGATGTTCCCAAATTGTGCCGTCATTGATCCTTCCTAGATCACACCATTTCTGCTTGCTAGGATACCATGAGATACTCTCTTCCCTATCTGGAGCACTTGCAGAAAAAATGGAAGATAGCAGCCCAACAGCCCAATCCTGTCACCTGTTGGCTCAGAACATGTAGTGCATGTTATCGGCTGGCAAGACTAGATAGCCCAGGACATACAAGTAAAGAATATTTCACTTACAGTATCTCCCTACAGGTTGCCTGGTTTCTATGCCTGGTTCCTCAAAACTATGCCAAACTAATGCCTATTTGGAGAGGAGACCAAGGGGTGGGATACCAAAATAGGATCTGGTGTCTGTGGCTGCCATCAAGCTCCCTCCTCCAGCCTCCAAATTACCCCTTGCTAGACACATTCCCTGCCCTGATCCCCCTACCACTAAATTAACAGCAGCACTAGATGTTCTGCTGGTTGGTGTCACTTGCCCATAGCCTCTAGGGTTTTATTTGGTTGGCAGGAGTGGAACAGTGGGGTGCCTGCTATACCTGTGGCCCAGATACTGGCAGATTAAGAGATCATGACTTATAATTTATTAGTCCAAATTTATGGCCCAGTTCTATCTGGGACTTATGCTGTTGGATCCTGTGACAGCAGAAAAGCCTTTGGGGACAAATCATTATTTGTCTGATTATCCAGGGCATTTTAGGGACAGGAAGGAGATGGATCTCAGAGGACGTTGTGCACCTATCCCCCTTTCCTGACTTGGAACCAACCTGAGAATTTCTTTAGATTTACACCCTCAAAAGAGGTGGCATAGATCTGGGGAGACCCATTAGGGAACAGATGGCTCACAGGGCAGTAAATAAAAATTATTTAGTTCTTTTAGGATGCAATCTTAAGGACACTTCCCTAAAGGGAGTAAGTGTCATTGAACACAGTGGGACTTACTTTTGAGTAGACATAGTTAGGATTGTGCTCAATTTGGTTGTAATTGCCCACAGCATGTACCACATCAGGGGTGGGCCTGGCTCGGCCTAACAACCGGTTCGCTGGAAGTAGGCAGGCCAGGCGGGGGTCAGGGGGTGGGGGCGGGGTGGGAGGCTGCACTGCGGGTGGGCAGGGCAAGGGGCGGGGCGAGGGGCGGCCCCAACCCTGGCATACTGCGTGTGCGCCAAGGTTGGCGCACGCACAGACACGTCCTGTTCAGGACACCACTTCGCCTGCGCTGACCTTGGCGGAGGTAGAGTCGCATCCTCTTCAGGACGCGACTGCGCTTGCGTCAAGATTGACGCAAGCGCAGTGGTGGGCTCCCCGGGTGAACCGGTTCGCCCGGGTTTTGACCACCGCTAGTAATCGGATCACTAGCGGCGGGCAAAAATAACAACCAGTTTGGGCGATCCGGCCCGAACCGGCCAGGGCCCACCTGTGTACCACATACTGTGACATTCTGGGCTGGTTTTTATTTTTTATTTTTTGAGAGTCCTTCAGAATCCCTGTCTACTTGCTGCACGTATTCCCTGGCATCCAAAGAGCTGGCACAGCTTGCATCATTAATTTTAAAAGACACAAAACAAGGTGTGTGTAAATTAGCTGGCACGAATGAGGCTGCATCATAAGTGATCCTTCATACTGTAATTGCAAACTGACACATATAATTTCCAATGTTTATTTTAATTTCAAGTAAAAAACTTGGGAGTACATCTTTGATCAGGAAAATAGGATTTCTGAGTGAACTAGCAGAAGATTTTCATCCATATGTTATTGATTGTATCTTCCAATCTCTCTCTCTATAAATATGTTACTGACTGACTGACTGACTGACTGACTCACACTCACTCACTCATCAACACCCAGCCAAAACCACCTGACCTAGAAGCATGAAATTTGGGGAGGGTGTTCCTTCTGTGATGAGGGATCCACTAAGAACAGATTTACAGAAATTCCAACTGGAAGTGGGTGAAAAGGGACACAATGCATTTTCCTCCCTATAACTTTACACTGAAGAGTCCCCGACTGAGGGATGCTTTGCCCCAACCCCTGGACATAGAAGCGTGAAATTTGGGGAAGGTGTTCCTTATGTGATGTGAGCACCCACCAAGAAATGATGCTGAGAAATTTATGCACCTGGGGAGGTAATATACATGGGGAGGTGATGCACATAGTGGCATGATGTGTATGGAGGGGTGTTGTGTATGGGGGTGATGTGCATGGGGTGGATGATGTGCAATGGGGGGATGACATATGGGTGTTTTTCTCTCCTGCAATGTGGTACATTACACTAGTATTTGATAAAAATGAAATGGATTAAATGTGTGGCACATATAAAAATCTACAGAGGCACCATGTATATACATTTATCATCAGGAGACTTCAAATAACTCAACAGGAGACTTCAAATAACTCAATCATATGGGCCATTTATGCTGCCAGATTGCATATTGTAGCGTGGTAAAAAGCTTGGTTTGTGTGACAGTGTGCACAGTAAGGTTGTGCAGGAGTTGGGAGGGATATGGTAAAGTGGTGGAATAGGACACCTGGGTTCCCTGATATGTCTTGAATTTCTTCTAAGTTTTAGTTTTCGAAACCAAATTAGATTTTGTTTTTCATATGGAGTTTATTGTCCATTTGTTGTATAAAATAGTTCCTTCATACCTCTATCTGTACTTTGAGATCCCTGGCTCATTCTTTGAGATCTTTATTAGAAATGCCATAAACACTAATGAACATTTTTAAAAACCATTTTGAATATTTTTTTAAAAAACTCTTATTATGCAAAAACATGGAAGGTCAGGGTGACCAGATGCCGAACCCAAAATTCCTCTCCCCAACTTTCCCAAAATTCCTGTCATCCAAGCAAAAATTCCTACCTGGTTAAAGAATGTAGGACACGCCCAAAAATGTAGGACAAATGTAGGATATAGTAAGATATAGCTAAAAACACTTGTATTGATTTTCTGTAAGTGACTTCAACAATCTAAACCACTTCCCAGCACCCAAACACATGCTAGTGACTTAATACAGACATGATTGTGACCCAAATCCCTCCAAAAGCAGTAGTACTCATGCTTGAGTGGATGGGTGGATAGGTAGGTGGCTGGGTGGGGGGCAATAGGTGAGTGGGGGCAACAGATACACATAAACACACAAACATACAGCATGCACACCCTGTCAAACACACAAAAACATATACACACATACAGCATGCACTCATTCAGACACACATAAACACACACAGAGCATGCATTCAGACACACACTCATCTTCAGGCCACTGGAGTGCTTGGAAAGTGCTCCTGCAAGGTGTTCATGGGAAGCACCTTGCAAATGTCCAGCAGCCGTGAGGGGACTGCAGCGGCCGCGGGGGCTGTGGTGGTGGCCAGTGATGGGCCCAGCCTGGCCCAACAACTGGTTGCTTGGAAGTGGGCAGGGCCATGCAGAGGTCAGGGGGCAGGGCTGGGGAAAAATTAAATTAATTTTTTTTTAAAAATTAAAAAATTAAAAAATTTAAAAAATTTAAATTGACTGTCATGGGACTTACCTCTGAGTAGTCAGGTTGGGCTCTTAGGCTGCAGTGCCAGCCACACTTTCCTGGGAGTAAGTCCCTTTGACTGTCATGGGACTAACTTCTGAGTAGGCAGGTTGGGCTCTCAGGCTGCAGTGCCAGCCACTGCAGCTGACTGCTGGCGTGGCAGTGAAAGGAGCCTCCAGCAGCCGGCGTCTGGCCGGGCATTTTTAAATTTGCCGCTCCGGCGCTGGGACTTGTGGGGCACCTCACCGCTGGGAGCGGCAAATTTTAAAATGCCCAGCCGGAGGCTCCTTTCACTGCCGCACCAGCCGAACCAGTCCGCAGGGTTATGCCCTCTCCCTGCCGCTACCAGATCGCCATCAGCGTGGAGATGGCAACAACAGGTCGTTAAAATCCGGACCGAACCGGCCTCAGCCCGGCAAGCAGTGGTGGGTAGCCATGGGTGGGCTGTGCAGGTGGTGAAGGCTGCTGGAGAGACAGGGCTGGCCAGTGAGGCTCTGGAGGTGATGCAGAAGTCATGGGAAAGCCAGGCTGGCCAGTGAGGCTGTGAGGGTGCAGAGGGTTCCGCAGGGGATGGGGAGCCCTAGGATAAGCTGCAGCTGAGGAGAAGCAGCAGGGGATGCAGTGATTGCATGGAGAACGCCGCTGCAGCCTGCAGGAGAGCTTGCCATGCCTTGCTGTGCAGGTGAGGCATGCACAGGTTGAAGAAGGCAAATCCTCCTCCTGCCTTGTCTTTGCTCTCTCCTCCAACACAAGTGCAGGCCAGAAGTGTGACCAGGCCAGAGGGGATGTTCCGCCTCCACCTGACTTTTCTCCTCTCAGGCTCTTCAGGAAAGCTGCAGCTGCCTCAGAAGTATGCATCAAAGCGTGCCCCCCTCCAGCAAGCTGCTAATTCTGGACAGGGGGCAGTTCCAGAGAATGTCGGGTAAAAGAGTCATTTTTCCTGAGACCTCCTGGGTCTCCCAGATGTCTGGTCAGCCTGTGGAAGGTTCTTTATCTGCTCCTCAGAATATTCCTTGTTCTACAGTACTCAAGTAGTGTGGAGATCACATTTAATTGGGTGATTTTCTTACCAAATTAACTCTACCTGGTGTTCACTATTTGAAGGAGATAGGAACTTGAAGTGAAAAAAGATTGCTCTAAAAAATCTCCCAATATTCTAATTATAAAAGCTGATAGTATTCTTCCAATCTGTGGTGATTGAGGAATGAATTGCCATCTCTTTCCATCTCCTCTCAGTGGAACCCCCAAGATCCTTGTCAAATCTGTAACCAGCCCATTTTGAAGACATGATCTGGTGAAGAATGTGGAGGTGGGAGTGCATGTGGATTTACATGTGCTATTAAGAAGGACAAAAATGAATCCAGTGTATCATTGTATTGACAATATGTTCATCATATGTGCAGGGGATGAACTTGGTTGCTTAACAGAGTGACACCCTACAATCCAGAGTAACTACGTGAGCACATAAGAGACATTATGTGCACCCATAGTTACTGCACCACATAGTGAAAACCTATGGAAAATTGAAATTGCAATCCAGAGTAAATTGTTCTTACACCAGAGCAAGGACTCCACATAGTTACTTTGGATTTCACCCTTAGAGAAGGAATTTAATCCCCTGAAATATTACCATGAGAGCTGCCATTTTGGCCATTGTGGGTTATGTATGCAATGCCCTTCTTGTTGTTCCTATTCAAAGGTATAGGAAAACATCATGGTTTTTATGGCTTTATGCTTAATCTCAATTTGAGCAAAGCTGACATTGTTTCATTGTAAACTCCATAAAGCATATTTGGCAAACCCTTCAGGGAAGTAGGTCATGACGCTGCAGCTGGACACATAGCCGGAGTCTCTGCATATGGGGAGCGTCTGTGCTCCAGGCATGATTTATAGCCGCACAGAGGAAATGGCAATTAAATGATCACACAACACCCGGACAGGAACGTTTTCTCCGCAGCTCATAAATGCATGCAAGGGGGAAGCAACGAAATGTTTCTGAACCAAATCAAAGCTGTTTCCTTATCTGAACATTTCCATTTGGGAGGATGCAGAAAGAATTTGACTTCCCATCCAAAACTGTTATCTTCCGCACTCAATAGATTTAATATAGTCCAAGCACAACACAATTTTGGAATAAAGTTGCTATTTAATTTTTTAAAAAAATATCAACTGATACTGTATAAAAAAACTGCTTCACAGGGCCATCCTTTCAGTTATGCATTATTTCTGGTCCTGACCCCCAAGAGTGTTTCAGGACAGGGGAAGAGGGGGCAGCTGGTAGGTCGATGGACAAGTGGTGGGTAAGTGTGGGATGGAGCTCCAAATTGTTCAGCTCTGTACAGGCTGATCAGATGGCTGGAATTGCCTGGAGACCTCCAGAAAAGGGGATTAATTGGAAAGGGGGAAAACTCTCCCTCCGGAATTCCCAGGGCATTTCCCTGGCCCTTTAAAATTTTTTAAAAGTTTTGTGTGCGCAGGGGCTTCCGTGGCTAGTGGTGGCTCCCCTTGTGGCTTCTCCTGCTACCTCTGTAGCCTTGCTGGCCAGCCAAGCTATTCCCGCCACTGCTGCACTGTCCCTGGAGCCTTCCAAGGACAAGGTGAATGTGTGTGTGTGTGTGTGTGTGTGTGTGTGTGTGTGTGTGTGAGAGAGAGAGAGAGAGAGAGAGAGAGAGAGAGAGAGAGTGCATGGTGTGTGTGTGCAGAGATGGCACTTGAGGTAGAACTGCCCCATTGTGGTCCTTGGAAAAGCATTGTGCCTTGCCACCTTACACCTGGGGAGGTTATTTTTATACCACAGGTGACTCTCCTTACATCCACTTTCTTGGGTTTAAGGAGAGCTTCCTTAGTTGTAAGTTAATTCTTCTGAAGAACATTTTCTCAATAGTATTCCTTGTATAATGAGCCAATATTTGGCTGTTAACTATGTGCTAAAGGTGAAATCCCAACAATGATGTTCTGGTATTCATCATTCCCTGGCATCCTCAGATTCCATATCCATGGTTTCAGTGATCCACCAATACTAGGGTACCTCTTAAAAAGATAGGGAAATTAAAAAAAATTAGCAAGATTTTTTAAAATGCTATGTCCCCCTATATTTTAAAAAATTGTCATGGTATACATAATTTCAGGTATCCAGGGGTGAGTCCAGAATAGAATGAATCATCTGATGAAAGGCCTTGATTTCATTGTCCCTTAGGAAGGATACTTACAACAGAAGAGGCAATCTGACATGTTATTGTCTGGGTTATATCAACACAACACTACACTTTTGGATCGCTTGGCCAAAAAAGAGATATAGTGCAATAAATCTACACTTTGAAAGAGATCTGCTATGCACATAATACAGTTCTTTTGCACAGATCCAGTCCTGTTGAAGGGCATGTCACACTCGTAAAAGTAAGACAAATGGCCCTTTAACATTACAGCTACTGGCACCAGTGGGATGCATGTTTTGCCAGCTCAGCAGTCCAATAGGATGGGCTGTTTGATTGGAGTTAGGATGATCTTGGATTAGTTTGGAATTAACTTGGAAATGACCAGAACTGTTTTTGGATTTTTGTATAGATCAGTGTAGTTCCAAACCAATTATAGTGTAATTCAGTGTAAACAATTTCAGTGCAAAACAAGGAAGATATAACTACCTCTATATTTAACATAGTATGAGGTTTTACATTTTGAATCCCTATGTCAAGACTTGTAAATAAGTCTCAAGCATTTTAAGTTGAAGGTCAGATTGCACCTGGGTCGATTCTCCCATTAGACATGACAACAGCAATCTTCATTTTTTGAAATGAATACGAAAATTTATTTTAGCTATAACGTTGGCTGGACAAGAGAAATTTGAGGGAGAGATCAATGGGTAGATTGAAAATGACCATAAACACAGAAAAGGGAATACAGTAATATCGTAGAAGCAGAAGAGCAGATAAGGTGAGGCAGGGTTGGATCAGGAAAGCTTTGTGGTTCACGAAGAGGGATTAAATGTCTTGTACAGATGGATCGCTGTTTTTGGAACAATTTATCCCTTAATGCGATAGCAATGCAAACTCCAGTCCTGCAATGTTAGATCACTGCATTGCGATCACTGTAAATCAAGTGAAGAAGAATAGTTTATTTGAGGGGAACTGGGCGTGCCATGGGGGAGGCAATGTCCCCAGTGTTTAAGGCCATGTATCAGGATTCCTCAAGAGTACCTATATCAGTGCTCACTGATCCTGCATGCTGGCCATTATTATGAATAATGAAATGTGTCAAGTTGTGTTGGGAGTGCATGTCAATAGCACAAATTTGTGCTAATTACATGCAGACATAAAATGGCGAAAGGTTTGATTCTGCCTAAATTGGATGAAAAACCAAGAAGAATTGGTGGCAGTCAGCTGAAAATCATTAGGGAATTGCCATTGACAGTTAAACAGAAGTGACTGATTTATAAAAACTTTGCAGCAACTCTTAGACGGAATGATATAAATTATAGATGGCAGATACTGGAAGTTTTGAATTTTTATTTCAAAACCAAAAGATATAATATTAATTCCATGAGAGAAATGCAAGACTTTCTATCAAAACACGGCAAGGAACTGGATGGAAAGACATAAGAAACATGAACCAACAGGAAAAAGACACAGATCTGTAAATAGCCTGAGTGTTGCACAAGGAAATCTAGTAGAGAGAACGGAATCTACGGTTTCTACAAAGGAAAATTTGGCAGTGAGAATCAAGAATTTGAGGCGTGCAAAAGAAAGCCCAGAAAAGAAAATCGAGAATCTGATTTCTGTAAAGAATTTAAAGTACTAGAAGAAGGAATGAGAGAGTATAACAGGCTGCCACATAATTGTGCAGAACAGAAGAAGGAGAAAGGAGGGAAGAAAGAAGAAAGAAAAAAGAAAACAACAACAATTAATGAAATTAAACAGAAGAAAAAGCTGACTTTATAGTAAATTTATAAGATGATTTGAGAGAGCAGAGAAGCAATTATGGTATATTTTTTTTAGAAAGAATATATATGAGAAAGTCAATTAAAGTGGTTTATTCATATGGAGGTCTATTCTTATTGACAAAAAAATAAGATGAGATGAAAATTGTTAACCCCTATCAATGATGATGTGGATGGAATATAGTACCAAAGAGATTTAGATCACAATCCTAACCATATCTACTCAAAAGTAAGTCCCATTGTGTTCAGTGGGTCTTACTCCCAGGAAAGTGTCTTTAGGATTGCAGCATAAAAAAGACATATTGTTTTTGTTTAGTCCTGAAACACGGTTGCATACATTCAAAGTATCTGGATTGTCATAAGCACAAAACACATAGCATCGTATGAGAGTCTGTTTCAGGGGTAACAGATGGTGGGTTAAGAGTCCATGAGTCATTAGGTTCAAGGCTAAGGAGCGGGGCCAGCTGTGCCAGGCCAGTCTTCATCCGCCGATGACAGCCGCTGGTCGTGGATCCTGAGTCCAGGGGGGTCCTCCGTGGATGTCTCCGCAGACGCAGCTGGTGTCTGACTTCTGGGTGGTTATGTTATAGGCATGCATTACAGGGCACTATCAGAGAATAGGGTGACATGCAAAACAAGTCCATGGTAGGGGTAAAAGGGGGAGAGAATAAGCAATAAGGTAGCAGTCAATCCTTCTCCGACATCTATTAATGTGTTAGGTATGGATCAGGAGAAGAGTTAAAATATATAGATAATATGATGAGTTCAAACTGAAAATATGCAGTTTGATTAATTTATGTGAAGATGTTTTGAACAAATAGAAGTTAGTAAGTGATGTACAATATTGGTTCTAATGTGTGTTTCCTTATGTATCCCCTACCGATATGTGATACTTTGTCCTTCACCTGTATCTGAAATTAATAAAAAAAACCTTATAAAAATTGAAGAAAGCACGAATCGTCCTGCTTAGTTCCCTTCCTCTCACACAGGAAGGATGTTTTACTAATGGTGTAAGCATTTCAGTTCATAGGCCAGTAAACAACAGAGAAAATACTTCTCTTTAAATACACTGCTTTTTTATGACTGTCTATCCAAGCCTTTGAACACTGTTGGTAAATATGCTCTCTGCACCTGAGATCAATCCCTGTTCCCCATACAAACACTTTAATGGCACATATAACAGGACCATGACCATGGATGTGTCTTTGGACAACGCTGGCTCTAAAGGCTTAGCAATGGGAATAAGCACCCTACAGATGATCACAAATATAGCAGTATAATCTCCTGGGTACACCTTTACCTTTTAACATAGAAAAGCCATGTCTCTAATATAAAGAAAACAGTGATGCACACAGGAGGGGATACAGTTCGTATATCTCAAAAGAAAGAAAAGGCAAACTCAGCACCTTAAAATAAGAAAATATCTTTGACTTGATAGGGCTGTATGTGTAGAAGATACCAAAATTAAATTACAGGATGAAAGCTGGAGCAATTTTGGAGTATCACACACACAGGGGTTGGCTTCAGCATAAAAATAATGCTGAGGAGCACTCGCTCCATTACTTCAATGGGAAATGTAGCAATGTGCGTGGCCAAATATATGAGCCTGTTGAGATGGGCTAGAACAATCTCCATAGCTAAGAAAAGACTCTTTCATGACCCTTTTGTTTTCTCTATTCTGCCTTCCCTCCTCTGCACATTGCAACTGCTTAGAAAGATAATCTTAAATGTAGTCCTGTCTTAGAGCCCAATTCGGTTGGGCTCACACCAGCCCCTGAACCAGCATGCACCATTGCAAAGATGCCATAAGACATGATAGTCTGTATCAGGATGGTTCTAGGGCTGGCTCAGCATGAGCATGTGCTGGGCCAGTGCCAGGTGGAGTACAGATGACTTCTGGCATTTGGGCAAGGGAGGGATTTGGCCACTATATTCTAACTTGACACAGGTCTCCTCAAATATGCACCCATGCAACAGCAGGTTGCCTCTTGACCATTACACAGGATAAGGGAGTTCAAGTCCTTTACTCTGAGAATCAACAGCACTGCCTCCCAGTCCAGCTGGAGTCAGTGATAGCCATTTTGGTGCACTTCATCCTTGGGCGCCAGGAAGTTCAGAATTGAACTGTTAGCCTTATGGGCCAGCCTTTCCTTAACTGTAATTGTCCTGTTTTGATTCTGATCTACTTTAATAAAGATTGAATGTAATTATTTTCCCCTTCCACTGCCAGTATTTTCTTCAATTTTTTGGAATTTACTGGCACTTTTTGTTTCCAAAATTTTGCATGGTAAATTTTACAAACAAATCTGCCAGCAGAAGTCATCATCTGAAAATTTAGTGGATTTTTGCATTTCCTGAAATCTAACTTCAATTCTACTTTAATATAAAGCAGTTCAGCAGTCCTAAATCTTTATAATTTTTTAATGCTCAGATGTTTAATCTAATGTCTTTAAAGTCTGGGAATTGGGAAATCTATTCCAGCCCAGCTCGTTCCTATGTTAATGTGATTTGAAAATCTGCATTTATTTTAAATTAGTACATTTTATAGGCATTTACATAGAGCCAAAAATTAGCTGGACAGGAGGTGGAGGGAAGCGTGGATAAAAGTTTTCCGATGGCCTCTGGCTTCAGAAGCCAAGAATAAATTTTGTCACTTGATTCTGAGCCCTTGAAATGGAAATGCTGGCAGACTTCAAGCTATTATGATGCGGAGATGAAGAAAATGTATATGGCAAAAAACAAGGTGAAAATGCTGAAGGCTTTCTTTTTCCAGAGTAGTTACATCTGTTTGAATTCCAAGGCAACAAGCAACATCCTCATCAAACAGTAAGAATAATGGTGTACCGTGTCCAGTTAAAACATCTGGATTCAAAGGCATGTGCCAACATGCAATTTTCCCCCCATTGTTTAAACACTGCAAAAACATATGGAAGCAAAGAATGGACTCCGTACAATCTGGTACATGTATATTGACCATGGGGTAAATACTAGATAGACAATGCTAGTCTTGAATGTGGCATTTGTTTCCCACCCATCACAAGTCAAAATATGTTCTTGGTACACTGAAGCCAGCAGAAAACTCTGCTTTCTGATTTCTTCATTTGTAGTATTCCCATGTGTATCTCAGCTGTTTTTCCTCCTTCCACCGCCATTGGTGTCAATCTGATCTGAAAGCATCTCCAAATCTCTAACCCATCACTCTTCTCTTCACCACATTCTTCTTCTTTTTTGCAGCCCAGGGAGTTGTGAGAGCAGAGATTGGAACATCACCAGGTAACAAAGGCAACATTTGGCATTCCATCTCATGCACTGGAAGATTGTGGACCAGCCCTACCTCCACACTTCCTCTCAATGTCGCTGATCTTCTTGGATCAGTCATTGTTCCAGAATGGGGGTTGGAGGAGTAATGGCAAAGGTTGGTACTCAAACTGGTACACAAAAAGGTTGGTGCTGCATTGGGAAACCACCTTGTCTAACTGACCTCAGGAATGGGCTGATCCTTCCTTTCCTCTCTTCCGTGTAGTGTTATACACTTCCATTTTCAATGAATGGTTTTGTTTCCCATTAAAAAGAGGTCAGATTGAGGAATAACTGAGATCAAAAGCACATCAAAGGCAAATACCAAATACACCAACTCCCACTAAAATTTCACAGTGTTTTGTGGATCCCCTGGTGGGCTACTTGTAAACAAAAGAGGGGAAGCCTCTTCCAAACTGATGCCTGCAATTTGCAGTGCTTGTGCAAGGACTTAAAATAAAAATAAAATAATCTGCTGGTCCCATGCGCCTCCTCCTTTCCCAAACAACAGTCTTCACTGAAAAGTCCTCATCATAGACCCCCGTATTGCTACTGCCTCTCATAGAGTACCAGCAGCAAATAACAATGCTTTGCTGCATAGGGAACTTTATGAGTTCTCTGCCAGTTCTTCCAATGCATATTAGTCAGATGTGTGGCTGATGTGCTGTTAACGTATCCCAGATGCACAGTTATGTCTTAACCTTGTAGTGTGGGATTATATTATTGCACAGTTCATGTACAATGATGGAACTTCTCTTTAGGAATAGCTGCAAGGCATCTTGTGTTTAAAACAAATCATTGCAAGTGTATTATGGTGCAATGGATTGAATTGTGACATTAATGCATGATTCCTGGACATAACCTTGCTCTCTATACATTTACATCAGTTCTTGTAATGTGTTCTATTGAGAGGAAGGCGGTAATTCTGGTGAAGCATTGCCCATCTTGAATACTTCTGGGTAGACATGCATATGGTTGGGCTGACAGTGTAGTTCAGCAACTAGTTCTCACAGAGCTCTCAAATCCCTGCTTGTGTTGGGCGTTGCTGTCTCCAAGAATGGTGTACTGGGTGTGAGGTGAACTTACTACCATCAGAAGCTCTTCTCTAAACTTCAGAGGAGAACCTTCCAACCACAATGTTGTCATTAAGTCAAGTAGTAGATTATATGATAACACAGAGGCAATCCAAACTTGCGCTAGAACAGGCTGGCTAAGCCTGTGCTGTATTCAGCACAAGAACTGGGACTTCTGCCACTCTGCTGTGGGAAGGGGAAGCTTTCTCCTGCCTTGCAGTAGGGCTGGAGCTGTCTCAAGAGGTCTACTCAGAATTGTGCCACTTCCAGAGGTGGCATAAGTCTGAACAGACATTGCTGCGTTTAGACAGCAATGCTCCCTCTTCTGCTTGCTCCCTCTTCTGCCCATCCCTTACCTTCCACACCGTCAGGGTAAGACAGTGACTTACCTTCTGCGCCATACCTGTAGAGCTGCAGGTAGCGTGGGGAGGCTGGTGCACATCCATTCACTGGCCTAAGTACCCGAGGGGGCATAAGAGTGCCTTATGGCACTTTTCATGCACCCCTAGGCCAGTGTAAGAGACTTGTGTTGGCTCATCTCAGTTCTTGGGTTGTGTTCACAATGAAGACATTTTGTAACCACGTATCACAAGCTGTTGTCTCCTAAGTCCATCTAGTTCCATACCCAACAGTGACTGGCAACTATTCCCAAAGATTTCAGGCTGGAATTTTTCAGTGCCTACCTTGAGATTCTGCCCAGAACAGTATCAACCTTCAACTTGCCCAGCAATACTTCTCAAAACTGCAGAGGGACTGTTTCCAGAGGTCTTTTTCATAGTTGTGCCAGTCACGTTTTCTGGAAGTAAAATTAAGTACAAAAAAGTAGAAAATCAACAATAGAGCAAATCATCAAACAAAAAAAATCAAAGAAAACTCAAATTAGAATACCAGAAAGTCAAGCGGTATTTCTTATGCCAGGCTGACCTGACCCCTTTGGCCTCAAGTTGCGTCAATCATCAGTTACAGAATATTGCAAACAGCTATGAGGACCAGCTCAGATGCCTTTTCTGCAAGTGGTACTGACATTTCAGCAGGATGCAAAAGATTTCTGTACTGTTCAGAAGCTCTTTTTCCATTGTTCCAATATTGTTTGCATGTTGTTCACATTGTTTAGTTCTTGATCCAGCTGTTTTGTATTATATCCCAAAGCCAAAGCAGTACCACTGCCTCAGAATGGCTTTTTTCCCCTTTAGTCAGAAAACAAAGAGACTTCTGTCACCTTCAGGCTTTCAGCCTGCAGAGGCCTGAAGTCAGTGTTGAGAACTTGATTTGGATGGCTCGAATGTGAGTCATGAAAATTTGTGTTTGTTGCTGACTTACATGTTGCACATGTGGATGACTGAAAAATACTTGAGTCAGGGCTGTGTTGTGAATCTTGTGTTCAACTTAAATCCAAGGGTCTGGGGCACAGGTGGGCATAAGACTATTCGCTCCGGTTCGGGGGGGGGATCTTCCAATCCCCCTGCTGCTGGCGAGCCAGCAGCAGCAGGAGGCCCCCAGAACAATGAGGTTCGGCCGCCACCACACTCTCCTCTCCCGGTGGGGGGGGGGCTGAGAAGGAGGAGCGCAGCCCCATCGCGCTCTCCAAACCTCTCCTGGCCAGTGGGGGTGGGAGGGTACTGAGAGCCACATCCTATGCAGGTCTACTCAGAAATAAGTCCCAGTATAGTCAATGGGACTTACTCCCAGGAAAGTGTGGAGAGGACTCTCCTGGCCGGTGGGGGGGCTGAGAAGGAGGAGTGCAGCCCCATCCCGCTCTCCAAGCCTCTCCTGACCGGCGGGGGAGCTGAGAGCCACATCCTCTGCAGGTTTCCTCAGAAGAAAGTCCCAGTATAGTCAATGGGACTTACTCCCAGGAAAGTGTGGAAAGGACTGCAGCCTCAGAGCCCCATCCTATGCAGGTCTACTCTAAAGTAAGTAATTTTATTTTAATTTTTTATTTTTTTAATTTTTAAGTTAAAAACCTCCCCTGCCCTGCCCCCTGGCCCTGGCCCTGCCCACTTCCAGAGAACCGGTTCTTGGGCCAGGTTGGGCCCACCACTGTGCTTGCTTACTGTTTATGCAGCATGAAAATTCTCAGGAGGACATCATTTGGACTGTGAGAGCAGCAAGGAGTTCTAGCCATGAGGCAGGAAAGAGTTAATGCAAACTGGGGCAGTCGAGGGAGGCAGACGAAATCTCTTTAGTTGGACTGATAGGAATGCAGGAATGGATGATCAATGGATTGAGGACTCGAGTCAATTTTCATTTACTCAAATCCTCCAGTTTTCATGGATTGCAAAGGTTTTCTTCCCTTACGATGAGCTTGAGATGCCCAGGGAGGAGATGAGGCAGGGGAGGGAGGACACAGTTCATAGTGTCCCTCTTGCAATCCCTCTTAAACCTCTCACTCTGTTAACAGATGGGCAGGGACAGTGGGGGAATGTTTAAAGCACTCCAATACACACAGCCTGGAGCAGTCTAGTTTTTTTTCTGTGGTGGTATTTTTAAAGGGGTGAATCAACACAAATCTTTTAGAATTGCAAAGGCGTTTACTCACACTGGTACAGTTTAGTGGGATATTTGCCACTTTTTCACCTTATTGTGCCAGTGGGATGTGCACTGCATCCTGTAGTGAAGGGATGGCCACAGAGGTCTTCTGAAAGTATTAACTAAATAAATAAGCCCTTGTCATTCCTGTCTGGTTTCTTTAAATTTAATTTAAAACATGTCTGGCTTTGATCCTTTGCATATCCCCACCCTCTTTTTGTTTTGGTCCTTTTAAGAAAAGGGTGCAGTCCTAAGAAATGCAGGCTGGCCTAACTTACCTGGCCTATCTTTTTTGATGGTGTGGGGAGGTTCGCATATGCCAGTACATTGGCCTAACTTCCCCAGGAATGGGCAGAAGTGTCTAACTATATTTTTGTGACTCCCCCAGGTCAGCACAGGACTTATGCCAGGGCTTAGGTCAGCCTAAGTGGAGGTTAGGATTGTAGCCAAAATCTGTTCTTCACAAATGTCTATTAGGGAGTCTATTAGGGAAAGAGTGTGGTGTCATGCCTACCAGACAGTGCTGGTTTCTCCATCATGTTTGGTTTCAAGGTGTGCTGCTAGAATTTTAGGGGCTCCTTCAATATCGAGGAAACGAGCTTTTTCCAAAGCACCTTCTTTCTGTCCAGGTTTCTTAACCTTGGATGGTGGTATTGCAAATCTACAAATTCTTCATTAACTCCAGTTTTATTCAAAGGAAGACTGTGAGGCTCATGAGTGAAAGGGCCACCACTCAAGGTATACTCCCCATCAGGCCCTCTATCTACTCTACCTCTTGACCTTTCTTCACTACAGAGCACCTATATTTCCCCGACCTTGAGTTATTTTAAATGTAATGATGAATAGCTAGAGAATGTACTTTATTGATCTTCCACATATTATTTCTTCCATGTCCATAGATGATGTGCTAGATTTCTCATCTGCTTTGATGTGATTGCTCAAACATTATTTGAAAATGCAGATCAGGGATCTTATATGCAGGCATCCTTATTAGTTATTGGTTTCTGTGCTCACTGTTCAAATTGTGCACTGGCGGTTGATAATACTCTTAATTTCAATGAAAAGCTATTATCTTTCTGGGAACGAGAAAGATCAGGAGAACATGTTCTCTCAGCATGATAAATAGAGGGCGAGATTACTTGGCACGGCAGGAGGAGATTTAAAGCCAAGTCACGATTTCATCAGGATGTTTTTGGGAACCATGTTGTAGATTCATATTTTATAAATTTTCCCACAAGCACACATATGTGTAAAATGGCAGGGTGACCATACGATTTCTGGATTTGTCCTTTTTTGGCCTCCTGTACAGGTGTCCTCCAAAAGGGCTTCATTGTCCTCCATTTTGTCTTCATTTTGAAACTTTTCAGTGGTGCACAGTACCCCATCATGTCATATAACGGTGGATTCGTATTGAAGAGCAGAATCCAATGCAAAAATCAGTTTTGAAATATCTCCTTCCTATCGAAAGGTAAGGCCAAAAACTAAAAATATGCATTGAGCTCTACGGGAAAGTGAAAGTGCCCAATATCATGGCTTTACTCAGGGGTAGGCAAATGTGTCATTGTCTGCCAGAAATGAGAGGAATCCAAGACCTTAAGTGAATTTCCTGTGCATTTCTAGAATGTGGTTCTTACACCTGGTGTTTCTTACACCTGCTGAACATCACAGTCTCTGATGCCGCAATGGCACAGCAAGCTAATGACAGCATGGTGCTGACTCAGCATGCTGAGTGAGCTTTACCAGATAGCAAGAGCTACCACTGCCAGATAGTGCTCAGCAAGTTCATGGAAAGCTGTTGCGCAGCCCAGAACTTGTTGAAGAACATGTTGTGTAAAAACCATGTAGGCACCAGGTACAACTCATCTTTGTGTGAGTAACATTTATGTGAGAGGATTGGAGCACAATCCTAACCACGTCTACTCAAAATTAAGCCCCATTGTTTTCAATGGGTCTTACTCTCAGGAAAGTGGCTTTAGGATTGCAGCCTTATACTGGTATTAGAATGAGGCAACACCAACATCAAAAACCACATATGTTGCAATGCAACTATGCATATCAATACGATCAGAGCATTAGGCGCACCAGATCAGCCAGGGCCTCTAATAACTCAGGGAGGCAGGGTTGGGTGGGAGGACTAATTTAAATTCCAGGTAAATGTTGACAAATGAGAACATACAGAAAATGTATCATTAGCTTGATGGCCATGGTAAATTGTCTGTTGCATTCCTAACATTTGCACATCATTGCAGTGAGCATCATGGATGCCGAAGTGCAGTTGTTCTTCCTCTGACACATTCTTGTCTGTACAAGTTTAAATGCTTGAGTGAACTCATCACAGCACATTTGCATGGAAGTTTTCTGGAACTCTGATTTGGGGCATTTTATCCATGCAAGCCCCATGGCACAGGTAGCATGCTTTCACCCTACTCATTTCTCCAGGATTGCTACCCTTTATTCATGGGGTACTAGCTCCTGTGGCATTTGGTGCCCCATTCCTTCTTCTTTAGAGGCTTGGAACCTCCACAGGAGAAGGAATGTGGCATATGATCCTCCATTGCCTCCTTGGTAACTAGAGCAGATTCTAGAGGTAGCCATTTACCCCCCGTATCATCTGGGGCATGTGCTCCTCAGCTCTGCCCAATTTGCACCTCTGCTTCCTACAGCAGACATGATCATATTATCAATATTTGTTTTAAAACTATTGCAACCCACTGAAAGAGTTTGGAATTCAATGAATTACAAATTTATATGAGGTACAACAGTTCCAAAATAGAAATTCAGGTGTCTCTGGTTATCTACTAGGGTTCCAATCCAGAATCTCTTGCAGATAAAAAAAAAATCCGTGGATAAGGATAAGAATGGAAAAATAGATTTGAAGATTCACTTTCAGGTTTCTTCCTCCTTCATTGCATCTAATGGAAAAAGGGAGTGCAGGGGTTTGATTCTGGGACTGAAGATTGGAATGATTACTTGCATGACTGTCTCTCTGCAACAGGAGAAAAGCAATTTTTAAAACTGATTTGCAGTAAGCATTTGTGTTGAGTAAAATCTGTGTATAAAACATCAGTGTAGAGCAAAAAGAACTCTAGCAAAGCTATTTAAAGTTGATTGTTAATAGTTGTATCGTTTTAGTGGGTATTGGGATGGAGTGATGCAAATGTGAACTTCTGCATTTTTTAAACCTACTGCCGCACTATTGGTGAGCAATTATTTTTTTACAAAAAGATTCTTTCTGGGCATTTAAATAGCTCCTTCCCTCACTCCCGATTAGCTGCAGTTATTCTTCTTCCCCATCGAGGAGTGGAAAAAAGATGTTGCTTTCAATCACTACAGACCTTAGTTTAGAGCCAAGGGCTATACAAGGATGTTCCTGAGACATTTGCAGTGCCTTCCTTCAGGTCTTGCCAGTGTCTCTCACTTACTTTACGCAGTGGAAAGGATTCCTGAGAAGTTGATGTCCAGATTAATACAAGTAGCAAGTTGTAAGAAGGACTGAGGATTGCAGTCTGATCATTCAACAGATGGTCCCTGACACATGCAATGCAAATAAAAGGCTTCTGAAAATCTGCAACAAATGTGACAATCTGAACATAGAAAGAATTGCTAATGTATATGTTTAGAGTCACCTTGCTTCACTTTGAAGGACTTAGAGAGGCCTTAGGGAGGTTTGGAGACATCCACGGTGACCAGATGTCATAACCGCAAAAGAGGACAAGCCCGCACCCCCAATATATAGGATGCTTAAGGAAAAAGTAGGATGTGACCAAATAAAAGCTAAAAAAAAACCTTATGTACATTGCTTTCATGTGATTTAAGCACTATATTACTTGTTATTAAATTTAAAACTGTTACATTTAGGGTGCAATTTTAAAGACACTTACCTGGGAGTAAGACCTACTGAACACATTGGGGCTTCCTTTTGAGTAGATGTGGTTAGGATTATTACATGTAATTCATTAATTTAAAAAGGCTATGTGCTGTCGACTCATATAGAAAAGGAGTTCTTTTTCAGGACACAAAGGCTAAAAAAGAGAACATGTCCTGGAAAAAGAATATATATGGTCACCTCATTTCTTCTGCCAGGTGTGGGAGAGGTAGATTCAGATTTCTGGATTTTAAGGATCCTCACTTCTGGTATTGAGTGACAAGCAAAATATTCCCAGCAAGATAGTCATAGAACTGGCTGTCCATTTTCTGCTGAATTGGGCATGATCATGGCTCTGTACCAATCTTTCGTAGCTGGAATTTTCTCCCCTGCTCTGCAGGGAAGAACTTGTCAGCTCTTCAAGAATTGTGGATGTTTGCCATGAACAGAGAGTGAGATGCAGAATTAACTGTTCAAGTGAAGGGTAGTAGGCTTCCCATACCACAGACTATTCCAAAAAAACAGAGGCAGATAACATCATCTTAGATTTTTTTCTGCAAATGGGAAAATACATCCTGGTAATTAGCAACAGCCTACTGTAATTCTTATCAGGTCAACACATGGATGACAGTATATTCCATGGAAAGCTCAGAATTCCCATTGCCTTTCCAGTTAGTGTACACCAGGAGCATCAATAGGGTGGTGCAGGTAGTGCAGTCCACACCAGCTGATACCCACCCCGGGGGGGGGGGGGTGACCTGCACAGGGAAACCCAAAAATTGCAACTTTGTGATGGTGCATGATGGTGCATGATGGTGTGTCCCCATCATGTCATATATTGTTGGATTCGTATGAATCTAATGCAATAATCTATTTTAAAATAGCACATTCCTATCAAAAATTATGGCCAAAAAACCAAAAACAAAAATATGCATTAAACTCTATGGGAAGTGAAAGTGACCCATATCATGGATTTACTCATTAGAAGGCAAACATGCCATAGTCCATTGGGAAGGATAGGCTGAGAAGAATCCAAGGGCAGTCCTTAGACACCAAAATTGTCTTGATCCAATGAACACATCTTCAACAAATCACCCCAGAATGGGGTCCCTGATGATTGCAATGAACTGCATTGAAAATGAAATGCATTTGTTTACTAGCAAGTTACAGCCATGTTTACTAGCAACTAAGCAAGCAAGCGTTGACTAGTGTAGAAGGTCACTTCGGGGGTGTGCAAGGCTTTCAAAATGGTCCCGATCAGGGAATTCACTAGGTTGTTAGAAAGATGACACCACTAGTGACCAAAATGGTTAAAAACATGGTTTGTAGAAATAATCCCATCATGTTATATACCATTAGGTGCATAATTTGCAGTGGAATGCAGCAAAACAAACCAGTTTGAAATATCTTTATTATATTAAAATGTGTGGCTGAAAAAACCAGTGAAGGCAGGGCAATGGCAAATGACCATGCCCACCATCCAGGTGTTGTCCCCCCTACTGTATGGGGTGACGCACTGGCTTCCGCACTGGGTGATGCAAACCCTAGTGATGCCCCTGGTGCACACATTTATTTATTATAGAGAGTTGTGGTTTGCTTTTCATTATATAAGTCTCAGAACAGGCACCCATTGAAAGGACGTCCATTCCACATTTTCTAAAATCATGGCTAAGGGAAAAAGATTGGAAAACATACCATCTAGAAAGAAAGAAGTATTGTGTAGAACAGCAATAGTCAAAGTGGTGGTTTGGACCCCCTTGGGGTTGCTACTTTGGATCAGGACGATCATGAAAGCATGGGATCTGTGATCTTGGAATCTGGCACTTGCCTTTTCTGGGAGTAGGTCTCATTGAACACAATGGGATTTCCTTCTGAGAAGACACAGTGAAGATCTGGCATTACAGTGATGTCATAGATTTTTACATTTGAAAATGCCTGAAATGCCTGAAATGTGCTGAAATGCCTGAGTACCGCTGGTGTAGAATATGGACATGAATGTTGTGAGAGCCATATAGCATATGGGAGCAGCCGCAGCTTCCTTGTTGTGGCACAAGAATCCTTCCTTTAAGGATTCCTGCAACTCCTAATGTGTGGCAATATCAATGGAAAACTGTCATTGTAGCATATTACATTTTTTAAGGAATAGATTGCTATTTTGTAGTGGTGATTTTAAAATCAGAGTGGAGGTCAACTACTCTGTATCTCCCCCCTGTGATCGCTATTTCAAAAGCAGCCTCATGTACCTCTTACACACAACTAAATCTAAGCCTGTAACAATACAATGATGCATTTAAGTGTTTTGTGTGGTTTCTTTTGCAGGGATAGAAGAATAGCACCATAGGCTGGGATTTGGGAAGCCTGTTTAGGATAGCCAGAGCAGTTTTAAGAAGGCAGGGCATTACATTTGATTATATTTGCTTCTGCATCCCTGCAATATACACTTAGTCAGGACATTCATCTTGTAACCATGATACTGTGTAGGCCATCACTGGGCTAGTGTTCAATTCCTCAGAGCTACCTGAGTATTGAACACTCGTCCTGTCCTTTTCCTGTATGAAGAATGGAAGCCAGTCACAAAGAACACCAGCCCTTATTGCTCCCTAACAAATCATATATTTATCACATTTTATTTGCTTCCAGTAAAACCATATCTGAGAAAAATATGTTCCTACTCAATCTGTCTGGTGCATACTTTCAACTGATACTATCTTGCTGGCTGGTGGGGCCTTATATCCCCCATAAGGAGGATAACCTCCCAGATTTGGGTCAGATTCCACCAGCACAAGGTCCAGGTCAAGAGTAACTGCTATGGTTGTAAAGCAGCCTTTGGCAAGGACTCCTGAGACATAGGCTTTCCTTGTTAAGAAGGCAATTTACATGGTTGTCCTCCTGCCAATTTTCTAGCAGAAATTATGAGTTGCAATGGAGTTTCTCTGCATGTGGAATTACTCCTCTCTGGAAATCAGCCATCGAGGCCTTTGTCTTGTTGCTGGATTCTTGTCGAGACAGGCAGATTTCAGAAATACCCGTAAGAAATCAGATGGGGGCAACCCAGGTCATGCTGACCTAGGCTGAACCAAGAAAGACATAGAGAATGCTTGAGAAAGGGAACTGTTTACCCAGGGCTCTTCCAGGACAATGTTGATGATGATAATTAAGAGCATTTTTTTGTCTTGTATATCTATAAATACATACCCCAAAGCACCAAACCGATATGAGAACATCAAATAAAAAGCCCCAGGATGAAAAATTATAATAATATTAGCACTGAAACAACAAACCAATTTACAACCATAGTGGGGGAATCATCTGTTTAAAAAGCAGTTTCCCTCAATGTCAAAGGCTGCAATCCTACCCTCCACTTTGGCTGGCCTCAGACCTGGCATAAGTCCTGTGCTGAGCTGGGTGTCACAAAAATCCTGTAGGGCACTTCTGCCCCACTCTCGGGCGGTGGGGGGGAAGGAATTAGGCCAGTGATGTCGGCATATACCGACATCACCACACCATCATGGGAAGATATGCTCGGTAAAATAGGCCAATGAATACCAATTGTAGAGAAACAGTGGCAGAGAAGAGGGATGCTTTTGAGCACAATCCTAACCATGTCTACTCAAAAGTAAGCCCCATTGTGTTCAGTGGGTCTTACTCCCAGTAAAGTGCTCCATGCTCAACTTCCCCATGCGCATCAACCCCCCATGCACAACTTCCCCCATGCACAACTTCCTCTATGCGCAACCTTCCCCATGCGCATCAACCCCCATGCGCAACTTCCCCCATGCGCAACTTCCCCCATGCGCATCAAGCCCCCATGCGCATTAACCTCCCATGCGCAACAACCCCCATGCGCATCAACACCCCATGCATAACCCCCATGCGCAACCTCCCCATGCACAACTTCCCCCATGCGCAACTTCCCCCATGTGCATCAACCCCCCATGCACATCAACCCCCCATGCACATCAACCCCCATGCACAATTTCCCCCATGCGCACCAACCCCCCATGCGCAGCATCCTCCACAGTGCAACCTCTTCCTCCGAACAACATCCCCTCAGTGCACCAGGCACTGAGCACCAAATTGGCTGGATGTTATTCAGTCTCCCATGTTAAGTATAGGACAAAAAGATTTTGCACCCCTTTTCAGCCCCTGAAGGGTTAAATTTCTCCAGATGGTTCTTGGTGGGTGTTCAGGTGACAGAAGGAACTCCCAGAATTCCATGCTTCAGGCCCAGCAGTTGGGGCGGAATGTTGATGAGTCAGCAATTCTCAATGCAAAGTATAGGGAGGAAAATGCGTTGTGCCCCTTTTCACCCCCTTCCGGTTGGAATTTCCGAAAACCGGTTCTTAGTGCACCCCTCTGTCACGGAAGGAACACCCACTCCAAATTTCACACTTCTAGGCCCATCGATTTTGGCAGGGTGGTGATGAGTCAGTGAGTGAGTCAGTGAGTGAGTCAGTGAGTGACTTTTCTCTTTTATATATATAGATAACTAATAACATCATTTCCGTTGGGTCCTGACAATTTCTCATTCTAAAAAGTGGGTCCTGATGCTGAAGAGGTAAGGGGAGAGAGATAAGGTAGAAGTGGCTTAAGCAATGAGAATTATATCTTTAATTATATTGAAAGATGCACTTTCACTTATACAGGCTTGTCCTTCAGATTAAAAAAAATAAAACCAGAACTTTCTTTACTGTTTTTAGCAGCACAATAAGTTCCTTCAGGCAGTTAAGGCCAAGATCTCTTCTCTCAGTTCCTGATATGTGTCTCTTCTGATAAGATTTGCAATGACGTATTCTGGATGGTGCAGCCTTGTTGGTTCAACATGAATCATTAACCGTGGACAATGTATGACAGTGGAGAGTCTAACTTCAAGCCAAATCAGACACATTTTCAAGAACATCCTGGCCCATCTTTGCCAGAAGAAATGGACACCTGCAGAGCCAACTATCTGACTGTGCTTTCCTTGCATCTGGGTTAGAGTAGAAAGTTGTACAGTATTGGAAAATTTCACTTAAATTTGGAAAGAAAAAAACATAGGAAAAAGTTATGCAAAATTGATTCACTGCTAATTCTGCTGACTATAAAATAAACTAGCATTTTAGAAATTTTACCTGTCTCCCAGGTGTGCAGTAAAAGAGAAAATGATGTATATGTGGTGTGTGTGTGAGAGAGAAAGGTAGGTGTTTCTGGTGTGAGTGAGGTACATGTGTGTGAGAGAAAGGGAGAGGTATGTTTGAGTATTTAAATTTATTAATTTTTTTATGCAGGTCTACTCAGAAGTAAGTCCCAGTATAGTCAATGGAGCTTGGTCCCAGGAAAGTATGGAGAGGATTGCAGGCTCACTTTCCTGAGTGTATGTCACATTGAATACAATGGGACTTAGTTCAGAATAGACAAGGAGGTGACTGACACTAACTTGACAGATTTGACAGTGACATCACTTCTAGTGTGATGTCACTTCCAGTCATGACGTCACTGCCGGGTTGATGACATCATGTTCACATCCCGGCAAGTTTGCCAGGGGTTCTGTTCCAGTGATGCGGAAAATAATTATGGCAATCCTACTACTGCATGTATTTCTGTACTGGAGAAAATATCACTTTTTAGCACTTAATACCCCTATTAGAGGTATTGCTTTGGAGTATACAGTTTAGGGTTCTGATTGTGTTTGTGTAAATGGGTCAACCTACCCATGTGTTGGATTAAGAGGCACTCTTAAGGGTGTATGTCCTTATGGCTCAAGGCCCTGCATCTCTTCATTTTACAGACGGAGAGATGTGGGCTTGTTCAGTGCTGTTTGGCAGCACCCAGCAGGAGATAGATGGGAGGTGCAACTGTAAACACATCCTTGCCCACCTTATATCACTACCACCCTCCAGCCCCCCTTTGACAGCAAGTGCCAGTCTTTCAAAAGGGGAGGAATACTGCTGTCAGGTAGTGGCCAATCATCTCAAGTGCTGTCATTTATCTGCATATTTGACCTCAGTAGGTGAGAGAAAACAAACCCAGTGCTGTTTACTGATCAGGTTGACCCAGGAAAGGGGTTGTGTCAGGGTCTGAATTTTGTAAATGCTGCAGTCAGCAATCACATGACTTCTACCAATGAAGGTCTTACATTACCCTACTTGCTCTTAAGGGTGGATCCACATTTTTCCCCAGCTTATATAGTGGAGATCTCATCCGTGCCACTTGACTACGAGAAAAATAAACAAACAGAATCTATTAAAACTATTTTAATTTTAATTTAACATAATTGGATTATGCTTATAAGAGTCTTCAAACACATCCAGTAACACTAACCACAAGTAGTTAGGGTAGCGGATGGAGGAACAATAGTAAGTATACCCTAGAAACACTGAGACGGCATGTTCATAAATGCATCCAAAGCAAACTATGGGGACAAAATGGGAACAGTGATTTAGCAGAGACAGGCAGGCAGCAGAAAGTTAGGTCTGTTCCTGGTAAAGAAGAAGGTTGGATCATGTACAAATAATGGAGAGGAAGGCTATGATGATGGTTCACAGGGTTGAAAGAAGTGGAACCTGAATGCTCAGAAGGAATACAACTCCAAGTACATAATAATAGAGAAATAATATGGGGGTGTCCAGAAGGCATGCTGCACATTATTCTTTAACAGAGGTAAAAAATTCCTTGACTTTGGTTGCAATCCTAAAGACACATTCCTGAGAGTAAGAGCCATTGAATACAAAGGGCTTACTTTTGAGTAGACATGGTTAGGATTGTGCTCCTTGTCACACTTTGCGCCATTTTACAAATCATTTCCTATCATTGCTTCTATCTTGATATGTGTCCCACTTGATGTATGGCTCTGACAGTAGGCTGTATGCTTCATGCTTGATGTGTGAATACACATGACCTGTCTTAAATTTGGGTCCCATATATTTGACTTAGTGCAGGTCCTGACATGCATCTGGAGGACATCACCAAATCTGGACATGACAAGATGTTCCTATGGGTTAGGTCAAGGAGAAGTTCTGAAGTGCCGTTAGGCTGGGCATGCCTGTGCGTTAGGCTCTGTATGCCTCAAAATGTCTTTTAGATGCTTCTGAGAAACACTTTTGGTTTGACAAGAAATCTACAAGTGCCTCTAAGATGACTGATATCCTGCTGCAGGCAGGGGGTTGGACTAGATGACCTACTAGATCCCTTCCAACTCTATGATTCTATGATTCTATGACTCTGGGAGGCCTTCTATGGCATGTGGAGGCCATGTGTGAGCCTCCAAACAGCACTGCACATGATTGGAAGGCTCTGAACCTCCCCAGCATGGATTTTAATATCCACTGGTTTATTATCCACAGGAGGTCTGGGAATGGATTCCCTGTGGATTCCAAAGGCTGGCTATATTTAGAAGTATCTGGCTAGAAAGAGAAATCCTTCTGGAAAAGGTTGATGAACATTGGGAATGCACCAATAAAGAAGGCCAGATACATCTGCTGCTCTTGCCCCAGTTACTTGCTGTCCTGTGGCTTAAGGGAGGATCCAGATTTTTGCAGATGTATAAAATACAGATCCCATTTATGTGATCTATCTTTTCAGTTTCCACCACCATTTGGTGGAAACCATCTTTCTTTCAAAACCATCTCTTGAATTTCCTCCTTCAGTCCTTTTCTTCTCAGCATCAGGATAGCCTGGGGACTATTTCTGGGGTTTGGATGGGTCTCCCTGAAACTGAATGATGGGAGAGTTAGGACAGACAAAGGAAATATTTATTTATCCTGTGTGTAGTTGGGCTGTGGAACTCCCTACCACAGGATGTGGTGATGGCATCTAGCCTCAATGCCTTTAAGAAGGAATGGGAAAATTCCTAGAGGATAGGACCATCACAGCTTACAAGCCATGTGTGTGTATGTGTGTGCCATGAAGGGTGTGTGTGTGTGTGTGTACATAGATAGATGCAGATGTGGACAACCTCAAAATCTCAGATGCAGGAGAGGGCATTTGGATGTAGGTGTCTTATGTGCCCCCTGAGACATCTGGTGGGCCACTGTGTGATACAGGAAGTTGGACTAGATGGACCTTTGGCCTGATCCAGTGGATGCTCTTATGTTCTTATGACCAGTGAGTGCCCAGGTGCTACACAAAGTCCTCCTCATTCAGGGGGCAGGTATGCTTAGGATTATTTTTATTTTTATTATTTAAGTAATTTTTATCCCGCCTTTCTTCCCCCACAGGGGGGAACTCAAGGCGGCCAAACAATTAAAAAACAATAAAACACCACTAAAATTACATATGATAATAAATAGAGATAAAAACACATTAAAATGTAATTAAAATACAATTAGATTAAAGCTAAAAACATAGACTAAAAACGATAAAACAGAAAAGATAAAAAAGATAAAAGCCCCCCAACCTCTGCCCCCATTTAAAAAGCTTTTTTAAAATAAAAGGTTTTAAGGCTCCGCCTGAAGCTCTGTAGTGAGGGAGCTTTCCTCAGTTCTAAGGGGAGGGAGTTCCAAAGCCGGGGTGCCACCACCGAGAAGGCCCTATCTCTGGCCGCCACACCTCTCACGTCTCTTAGTGGTGGCACAGTCAGAAGGGCCCCCTCAGATGACCTTAGGTGACGGGTCGGATTGTACGGAAGAAGGCGGTCCCTCAGATACCCTGGACCCAAACCATTTAGGGCTTTAAAGGTCAGGACCAGCACTTTGAATTCAGCCCGGAAACGAATGGGCAGCCAGTGTAGTCGCTGAAGCAGTGGCCCGACAGAGTCGAACCGACGAGCCCCAGCAACCACACGGGCCGCCGCATTCTGGACTAATTGCAGCTTCCGGACCGTCTTCAGAGGCAGCCCCAAGTAGAGCACGTTGCAATAATCTAGTCTCGATGTCACTAGGGCATGGGTCACTGTGGCCAGATCCAAGCGACTCAGGTATGGTTGCAGCTGGCGGATCAGCCGAAGCTGAGCAAAGGCTCCCCTGGCCACAGCCGCCACCTGGGACTCCAGGAGCAGCTGCGAATCCAGGAGAACCCCCAAGCTGCAAACCTGCTCCTTCAGAGGGAGTGCAACCCCATCCAGAACGGGATGATATTCCAATATCCGAGTCGAGGACTTCCGGACCAGGAGAACCTCTGTCTTATCAGGATTTAATCTCAGCTTGTTCACCCTCATCCAGTCCCCCACTGCCTCCAGACAACGATTCAGGACTTCAACTGCCTCCTTGGACTCAGGAGGAAAGGAGAGATAGAGCTGGGTGTCATCAGCGTACTGGTGACACCTCACTCCAGACTTCCAGATGACCTCTCCCAGCGGCTTCATGTAGATGTTAAATAGCATGGGGGATAGAATGGAACCTTGTGGCACCCCGCACCGAAGAGGCCAGGGTGCCGAACAAGCATCCCCCAGCACCACCTTCTGGGACCGGTCAGCCAGGAAGGAGTGGAACCACTGCAAAACAGTGCCTCCAATCCCCAACCCGGCCAATCGACCCAGAAGGACACCATGGTCGATGGTGTCGAAGGCCGCTGAGAGGTCCAGCAGGACCAACAGGGACACACTCCCCCTGTCCATTCCCCGGCGTAGGTCATCCACCAAGGCGACCAAGGCAGTCTCTGTCCCAAACCCCGGTCTGAAACCAGATTGGAAGGGATCCAGATAATCAGCTTCATCCAGGACCCTCTGAAGCTGAGACACGATTACCCGCTCGACCACTTTACCCAGAAATGGGATGTTTGAGACTGGCCGATAATTGTTTAAATTTTTAGGGTCCAGGGAGGGTTTCTTCAGGAGGGGGCGAACCACCGCCTGCTTTAATGCAGGCGGCAACACCCCCTCCCTCAGAGAGGAGTTCACCACCCTCCCTGTCCATTTGGCCAGTCCATCCCGGGCCAATCTAATTAGCCAGGCTGGGCAAGGGTCCAGAGGGCAAGCAGATGGTCTCACACTACAGAGAATCCTGTCCACACCCTCAGGTTCTACAAGCTGAAAAGAATCCCAAAAGATGGATAAGACACGTGCCCCAGGGACATCGTTGGATGTTGTTAAAGTGGTGTCCAAGTCATGCTGGATCTGCCTGGACATCCTGTTGCGTGGCTTTCTGGGATGCTGAGCAGCAGATAAAACTGTTCAGAGGATCACTGCCTCCCAAACAAGGAGGATTTTGTGTGGAACAATTGGATGTGGTCTGAACAGGTGCCCCATTTCTGACACACAGCGGCTGCGAGTTTGAGCTGAACCAAATTTTGCACATGTAGTCTAGAGGGTTGTTGCTAATGTTGCTTCAGATTTCCTAATGCTAACCCTGCATTACTGGAATGAAGCACTGAATTGTTGGCATTTGTTCTGATATTAATCTGAGGAGAGTTATAGGAATAGTAATTCCTGCTCAATAATCACATTTGTAATAAGGTATAAAAGCATTACAGCAATCTCTGGCATTACATCACCAGTCTTCATTTTTCCTAAAAATATTATTTTATGGTTGCATTTCACAATAACACCACCTGAGGGTATCATTAGTAGACCAGCAAAGCAACCTGTGTGGCATGTACTCTTACTTCATTATTTATACTACTAATTATGAATAGGAATCATCTAACATAATCTCCCGAGAGTCAAGCTAAAGAAACACCCTGTACTAAATCTGAAGAACAAACATTGCGAATTCAGGGGAAAAAAATCTGCACACCTTGAAGGTGCATTAGAAATTCATCAGATCCTGACAGGTCGGCCCTGCAGCCTTTGCTGTTTTGCCACTAGAGAGCTGTCAAGTGCAACTGAATTACGGCTGGGCTGCAAAACCTAAAAAAAGATATTGTGCAGCCCTTTAGGAACTGTGACATTTCAGAATACAAGCACGGGATTTGCATGGCTGAATGCTCTCCTCTTTCCCAAAGAAATTCCATAGAGGTGGAAAATTACTATGACAGTTAGGCTTTGTCTGCATGTCAATCTGGCTCAAGAAAAATATTACAAAGTTCATTTCAGAGCGTTCTCTGGTTATATTGAGTATCTTAGGGCCCAGTCTTATTAGTAGTTCACCTTAGATCAGTAGATCTATCAGTAGATCCTGAGATCTGTCAGCATACCTTGTGGGCAGAGTGACCAGATGTTATAACCACAAAAGAGGACAAAGCCCCCCATTGTAGCATACCCCTTGTATAGGAAACCAAAATATAGGACACCCAAGAAAATTGTAGGCTATGATAAAAGCTAAAAATATTCATATATATTGCTTTAAGGTGGTTAATGCAGACTCTATTATTATTTATTAAATTTAAGACTATTACATATATTTTTTGTATATAATTTATGAATTACAAGAAGGCTATGTGCTGCCAACTCACAAGGGAAAGGAGGATAATGAAGATTTTTTTTTCTGGGACACAAGGCTGGGAAACATAGGATCACCCTGTATGCAGGCAACCATCATAACTGCCTCTCTGATCGACTGGGGAGTGTGGTCATATTTGGGCAATTTGACCAATTTGGCCAAATGGGTTCCTGTGTCTGCGCTGGTGAGCAGAGTGTCCCCCACCTGCTTCTATGTCTGACTGGTTTGAAATGCCCCAAAACAGTTGGTGGTGGTGCCAATCTCATATGTCTTGCTGTTGCCACTCATCCTGGTAAGTAGGGAGCTGTAGGGGTTGGAGCACCACAAAAATGTTTTGCATTGGCCAGACCAAGTATTGGAAATATTGTAGCATAGATGGTTACATAGATGGCACACTGACATGTTTGTGGTGCCAGTGTGAGTTAACCAGGCCAGGAACTGTGTCAGGCTAGGGGCTGATTTGGGTGAACCTTGTTAGTAGCAGTTTTTGTGGGATCCAAGGTTCCTGTCCTGGCCCTATGCCCCCTGGCCTTAACAAAAAAGCTGACATAGACATATGTCCGCTAGGATGGACAAGACCTCCAGCCTGGCCAAAAATAGGACTGGGCTTGTATCTTGATACAGAATTGTACAGTACAGACACAGTTCAGACACAGTGGCTTCCTATTCAGAAATGGAGAAGATCCAGTATGCTATCATGGGTTAGTGGCTGAACCAGAAATGTGTGATACTGTTTAATGCTGCAATCCTAAAGAAACTTTCCTGGAAGTAAGACCCATTGAACACAGTGGGGCTTACCTTTGAGTAGACATGGTTAGGATTGTGCTCTAAATGGCTTTGCAATCCTCATAATGAGACTACCAGCTATTGTAGTCATCCATACATCAACCTGCCCACCCACCTGCATTGTGGGTTAAACTTGGAAGAGAGGAAGGCTGTATCCAATGTGGGCCCAATCTTATTTAAATGCTACATATTATGGACAATGTTACAGCTACAAAAGTTCATCACAATTTAACACTGTCCTGGCAATGCCACACACTACCAGTAGTGTTGGTATGGTCCTGGGAGGTTACACTGAGGTAGCCTTTCCCAGATGTTTTTTGTTTTTTATAGACTCAGATGATAAGATGCCACTGCTTTTTATTGGTTTTTATTCTGAATGTTATTGTAACATTTTATTCTATATTGTTCTATGATATTTTATGAAGTGGATTAGATTTGTGTTTTAACTGATTTTATGTCATTACAGCTGCAATCCTAACCACCACATGCTGGCCCAAGTCCTGCGCTAATCCGGGGGTGTCATAAAATTGCCATAAGCACTTCTGTCCCACTCCTGGGGGGCGGGGGGGGGGGGGGGTTAGGGCAATGCACAGGCATACGAGAAGATAGGCCTGGTGGGGTAGGCCAGCCTAAATTTCTTAGGTTTGCACCCAATATTGTCCACCCTAGGTCTCTTAGAGAAAGGCAGGATACAAATACTCTAATAATCATAATCATAGTGCTTTATTTTTGCCGTCTGTCTCTTTGTTCTTAACCATCTGCGCTTTGTAATCCCTCTTCATTTCATCACACTTTAGGATGCTTTCTTTGTGAGCATCTTTTAAGTTTTCTTCTTGACTTTCCCTTAAATCAGTGATTATCAATCAGCTTCTCTTGGGGTCTGCATGATGTTCTCATCTGTGGGTCATCAGCTGTCAGAAGGGAGCAAGGATGAGGCAGTTGTTCAGTAAAGCAGGCCTCCGTCAGTCTTGAAAGATTTTGGTGTCGTGCTTGGCGCTGCATACGCTGCATGCGAAGCACAAAAGCCTGGGTTGGATTGTTATGGAGGATAGGCTGTTACCCAAGCAGTAGATCCCCCCTCTCCATGCCACTGAATTAGTCTGATGTTCAATAACTTTTCATGAAATTCTTCATTGCAACAAATGAGAAACCCAGACCAAGATGTATCTGCCTTTCTCTATTACTGTGACTGTTGCTCCTACAGGATACAGTGGTAGCCCTTTCTCATTTGTGCATCAGAAGGGGTGGTGGGGAACTGGGCTGCAAGCCTGTCATGAGCACTAATGTAAAAATGGCATCTGCTGTAGAGAACGGTTCAGATTATGACTAGTGGAGATGATGTGGACACCCTAACCGTTTGCTCCAACTGTGATCTTAATTCCAGTTTGACCATATGTCCTCTTTTTCCAGGACATGTCCAGGATTTTAGCCTTGTGACCTAGAAAAAATTTCAACGTCCTCCTTTTTCTTGTAAGCAGGAAGCATATAATTAATAAATTATATGTAATCGTTTAAAATTTAATAATAAGTAATATAGTGTTTAAATGAAGCACATGAAAGGAATATACTGTAGATGAGTGTTTTAACTTTTATTTTGTCATGTCCAGTGGCATACCTAAGGGGGGGTGCAGGGGGTGCAGTTGCACTGGGTGACAAGCTTTAGGGAGGCACAAGCTTTAGCTTGACACTAGTGAATTAAATTGTGCAAAACAGAGTATGTATGAATTATAATACCATCATGCTATATATCGTTGGAAAGGTAATTTAATGCAGAATGAAATGAAACAAACTGTTGGAATATCTATACTCTATCAAACATTATGGCCAATTTATCAGAAAATGAAAACACAAACGCCTATGGAACAAAGTGGATTTTCTTAACTCAAACTTTCCTATGTTACTGATGGCTCTGAGAGCCAATGAGATATCATTCTGATACTGTATGGCACTAATAAGGTGTTAATTTGAATCTGCTCTCAGTATATACATCTTAGACTGTACATATATCATAAACAGTAACCCCATGCTAACTGGATATACAGCACTTCTAAGTGTTGCGCTTCTATTTAACAGGGAAAGAATAACCATTACTCTTCGTCCTAGCTCAGTTTCCCTAAGTTTATTTTATTTTTTTACTTAATTAAATTTGATTTTGTTGTTGTGGGGCGGGGGAAGAAGGCAACAAAATCTTCAACTCCAGATAGTAACTAGGTGCTTTAGCTATGCACTAGGTAAAGGAGGAACTGCTAAGGAGGATGAGGTAGATTTTCCCCCACTTTAAAAAAATACCCAGGAATGACCTTACTTCTGGTTGTGACATCACTTCTGGGGCAAGTTTTTTGAGATTTGCAATGGTCTAATGATAATTAGCTACACCACTGGTCATGTCCATTTTTCTTGTCCTACATTTTTGGGTGCCCTATCCTCTATTTTGATTATGTCAAATGGTCACCCGGTTTTAATCCAGGCACTGGAATCCAGAAACATATTTTAGTAACATTTTTTTTTTGCTTTGAGACAAAGGGGTGGCTCATGTGAAAAAATGCATCTTTTGAACTTGGAGGCACACCTGTTTGACTACAGGGACTGAATAAAATGCATACAGAAAAGTGGCCTAGGGAATCTTCTCATTTAAGTGATAGTTTGCCTATGCATTGAATGTTTGTAGTTCTTGAGGGTCATGTTTTAAAAATCAGCTGGTTGTAGTAGCAAGCTGATTTCCGTCACCATGCCCTTAATGTATGCACCTTACAATCTAGTTAGGATGTGCCCATCAGATATATATGAAATATTTGCTGTTTCTGGAACCTGATAATAATCTCAGTTACATGATGTTGGTGCAAGTTCCTGTAGTAAAATTTGGGAACTGGACAAAATCCAGATTACAATCAAACAATTGGCATTCCTACACAATATTTGGAAGAATACCCACAAGTTTCGGGAAGAAGGTAAGGTAAAGGTTCCAGTGGGGCCCCCTTATCCAGTGGGCAGGAGGTCTGGTCTAGAGGGTAGAGCCTCCATTTGCCTGAAGATAAGTGCTGAAGGTTGCCGGATCAAGACAACCGGAAGTTTGATCTGAAGCAAGACCTTGAAAAGCGGCTGCTGTAGCTGAGATTTTCCATCTGCTTTTCAGTGGGAGTGAAGAAGCTACCTCAGCTGCCCTTCGTGAGAACTGAAGGAGAGCTTTGTCAGCCAGCATTTCAGACATCTGGGCCAGTGTTGCAACCAGACTGTGAATGTAACATCTTGAATGTAGTGTCTCTTGAAAGATAAGAGACAATCTGTGTTTGTAAAAATCCCTTCGGGGTTTTAGAATTTGCCTGCCTTTGTAAACCGCTTTGTTTAAAGACTGAGGAGCAATCCAAAAATGTCCAGAAAAGTGGTATATAAATAATGCCTAGTTGTTGTTGTTGTTGTTGTTGTTGTTATTATTATTATTATTATCATCATCATCATCCATAAATACACAGCGAACAATTTTGTGCTGGTTTCATTCACATCACCAGTCAGACCCTTCCCAAGAGTCTAGGACTGTGTGATGTAGCGGCGTATAATTCATGCTGATCCCAGAAGAACAGCTTTCTGCAGTTGGGAGAGTGATAATTTGTCAATGCCAATAGTTTTCAGGTGCCTGCCAAAGTCTTTGGGCACTGCACCCAGTGTGCCAATTACCACTGGAACCACCTGCACTGGCTTACACCAGGTACACTGTAATTCAATTCTTAGGTCTTGGTAGCAGGAGATCTTTTCCAGTTGTTTCTCCTCAGTTCTGCTGTCACCTGGTATGGCGATGTCAACAAGCCACACCTTACTGCTTTCTATGATGGTGCTATCTGGAGTATTGTGTTCCAAGACCTTGTCCGTCTGTATCCTGAAGTCCCACAGAAGCTTGACCTGCTCATTTGCAACCACTTTTTCAGGCTTGTGGTCCCACCAGTTTTTTGCCACTGGCAGATGATACTTTTGGCATAGATTCCAGTGGATCATCTGGGCAACAGATTGTGCCTCAGTTTGTAGTCAGTCTGCGTGATCTTCTTGCAGCCACTTAGAATGTGGTCGATGGTTTCATCCACTTCTTTGCAGAGCCGGCATTTGGGGTCATGGGCTGATTTTTCAATTCTGACCTTGATGGCATTTGTCCTGATTGCCTGTTCTTGGGCAGCAAGTATCAGGCCTTCCGTCTCCTTCTCCAGTGTTCCACTCGTGAGCCACAACCAGGTCTTATCCTGATCAACCTTTCCTTTGATCTTGGCAAGGAATTGGCCATGCAATACTTTATTCTGCCAACTCTGAATTGCACTATTGCGATATTTATAGTTGGTCTGCTGCACTTTCAACAACTTTCTCTTGCTGACTTCAATCAGAGCAGATTCCTGACTCTCTCGCACATAATCTGCTAGGGCATGTTTTTCTTCTTCAACCGACTGCTTCACTTGCAAAAGTCCTCTGCCCCCTGATCTTCTAGACAGGTACAGCCTGTCAACATCACTACGTGGATGTAAAGCATAGTGGTTGGTCATTAATTTCCTTGTTTTCCTGTCCAAGTCATCCAGTTCCTTCTGTGTCCAGTTCACAATGCCAGCAGTATACCTAACTACAGGTATGGCCCAGGTATTTATAGCCTTTATAATGTTGCCACCATTCAATTTGCTTTTCAAAATTTTTCTAACCCTTTGTATGTATTCTTTGCTGACCACAGTTTTTACATGCCCGTGCTTGATATTGTCCAGCTGCAGTATGCCCAGATATTTGTAGGCTTCAGGCTGGTGGCATTTAATGGTTTGACCATTCGGCATTTCAATGCCATCACTTTTCGTGATCTTCCCTATCTTTAGTGCCACTGTGGCACATTTGTCCAGGCCAAACTCCATGTTGACGTCGGTACTAAAGACTCGGACTGTATTGGTGAGTGACTGGATTTCTGCTTCTGACTTTCCTTAGAGCTTCAAATCATCCATGTACAATAGGTGTGAAATTTTCTGTGAATTTTTGGCAGTTTGGTAGCCCAGATTCGCTTTCTGTAGGATCACTGACAAAGGGATCATCGCGATGACAAACAGCAATGGGGACAATGAGTCCCCCTGGAAGATTCCCCATCTAATTATTATTATTATTATTATTATTATTATTATTATTATTATTATTATTATTATTATTATTATTATTATTATTATTATTATCCACAGGGGATCAATTCCAGACCTGACAAAATCTGTGGATGGTCAAGTCCTGACAAGAAAATGATATTTGGAAATTGGGGACACAACAAACCTTCCTCTTGTTCTTGGGTTTGCTTGCAAATATTCTAACGTTGGCTGCATTCCTCTTTGACTTAATGCAGAAGAGGGCAGGACAGATTTTCATAAGCTTGGAAGAAAGAAAACAGCACAGAACCTGTGATTTATGGTTTGGCATGCTGTAGGCTTCCATGGGCCTGAGGCAGCTTGGCAAATGCTACCCTCCTTACCTGGGAAGTGCCAGCTGCTGTACCACTACTTAGAAAAGGAAGAGGGGACTGATCTACACCCCTACACTGCTTTTCTCCACACTTTCCACTGCTTCTTCCTTTATCAAATCAGGGCATGGGAGGAGAAGTAGGTAAAATGATTGCAAGAAATGGAATACTTACTGAAGCAATCTTGTTAACCTACAATTTGTGTATCTTCAGTTTGTGTATCTCCACTGAGCTGTAGGAAGCTATACATACAGGGAACATGTATGAACATGTGAACCATCAGTCATGCCCATTATCCATCAATCCACATAATTCAGTATTCTCTTCATAGGCAGACAGCAACTTTCTGAGATTTCAGGTAAATGGTTCTTTCCCAATTGTACTTGCAGGTGCCAGGGATCAAATTCAGGATCTTTTGATTGGAAAGCCGATGTGCTATCACTGTGTGCTATCACTGCCCCTCTCCCCTCAAAAGTTGAAAAATGAAATGTACAGTATATCCCAACTGAATGAGCTGGGATGGCACATTCAACTGGAACCCATGAGAGACTTTGGAGGCATGGCCTAATAGCACAGAAAATCAATGTGGAGCCCTTCACATATATAAATTTTATCTGTACAGTTCATTCCAAGAAGGGTGGAACAAGGAGGTGAAATGGATGATGGCAGAAAGCAAAATGCAGGTCAGAAGCTTTGGGTTGCTCATGTTGGGAAAACTCCTGGAATAAATCAACAGAATTTGGAATAAATTTGGGCAACAGATTTTGGAATACGTACATCAAAGGGTAGAGATGAGGCTCTAGAAAAGGATGAAAACAAAATTTTAGATATCTTTAAACAAGAAAACAAAATAACTTTAATTGTTATCAGCTATTGTCATTCCCACTGACCGCTAAGAAAATGATGCATTACACTACTTCCAAACTGTTTTCCTTCACAATCCCCACGATCCACCTTTAAGATAGCTGTTGTAAAGAATTACTTAGAAAACACAAAACAATGTAAGTACCAGGGAGATTGCAGGAAGATAAAAATAAGAACAACGAGGAAGAGGAACAGGGGAAACCCAAATACCTTCCCACAAGCTACTTGAAGAACTTGTCTCGCAAGCCTTGAGTGTTTGTTGTTTCCATCAAGTCACCTTTGGCATGCAGAAAACCTTTTGCTTGTAAGAAAGAAACTGAATTATGTATTCCCGAGTTGAGATAATGTTTCTGTTCAGCAAGCTCCATGGAGATTTATGTGTTTGTTGTACCAACTACAGTCACGTACCCCAAGATTGGAGCTTCTGGGCAGATCACAGTCACCTCACAGTCACACTGGCATTACATGCCAATGCGTGTTTACTCAGAAGAAAGTCCTGTTGCTTTCAGTGGGACTTGCTCCCAAGAAAATATACCCAGATTTCAGCTTTGGTTTAGTAGGGCAGTATAGAAATTTTGAAGTACAGTAAATAAAATGGAAATGAATAACATCCTTTGTAAAACAAATACAGAATTCTACCATTATTATGATTCAGTCTCAAAACACTGATATAACGTAGAAGTATTTTTCCTAGTTTAAGAACCACATAATAAACTCTTTATAGCATCCTGACAATAATTAGCAGTGTATGTGAAAATAGATCCAAAAGTGCCAGATGGGCTGGTGGGTCTCCTGGACCATTAGTTTCTGGAGTGTGGTGCTTAGCATAGTTGTGAAAGCATATCATGGGATTAGTTTCCATTTGCATTATATTTAGGAAGAAGACAAAGATAAAAGTTTGGCCCTTTCAATGGGACAAATAAATGATTTGGGGCAGAGATGGGATTTAAAGAAATTAACAACCGGTTCTATGCCCATCTGGCAGCCACTTTGAAACTTTATACGTCCTATCTCTTGTTAACAACCGGTTCTATAGAGTAGGTACGAACCTGCTGGAGCCCACCACTGATTTTGGATGTAATTGGGCAATTGACTTTCAACAAAGACACTTTCCTGGGAATAAGACCCATTGAACACAGTGGAGCTGCGTTCTGAATGGTCATGGTTAGGATTGTGCTCTAATTCTCCATTGGGTTAAGCCTCACATTTAGGTTCACATCTAGTTTGACTTTCAATTGCTCCTTTCTTTCTTGGCATGAAATGGTTAGCTCTTGGTCAATTTTGTTTCAATGATTTGGGATAAGTTCAACTGATCATGTGAACTAATCATAACTTGGAAAAAGTAAGGGAAAAGTGGGTTAAGTTGGGTCATAATTACACATACCGTATTTGCTGGCTTATAAGATGCACTTTTTTACTCCCCAAAGGGGGGGAATGTGTGCGTCTTATAGAGTATAGTGCACAATACCCCATCATGTCATATGTCGTTGGATTCATATTGAAGAGCAGAATCCAATGCAAAAATCAGTTTTGAGATATCTCCTTCCGATCAAAAGGTATGGCAAAAAAACAAAAAATATATAAAAACAAAAAATACATTTTTTGGCAATATTTTTAAGCGGGCAGGAATTTTGGTCTTGGGGTTCAGGAATTTTGGGTTTAGCATCTGGTCACCCTGGCACAGTTGCAATCCTAAGCAGCCTTCCCTGGCTTGGAGACTTGCTCCAAAGTAGATATGCACAAGACCTGGTCCCTGCTGCTCCATGCCTGTGCATCCCTCACTCTTCTCTATCTATCTAGATCCCCTCACCTTTCCCTACCTACCTGGATCCCCCCAAAGAACCCCCCCAACTTACCTGCCTTCCTGGACCATTTGCAATGAGATTTGTGCAAAATGTTGTTGTATGATCATTTGCAATGAGATTTGTGCAAAAGTCACAAATCACTGATGATGATGAGTTTTTGGGGTTTTCAGAAAATTAAAAGAGTGTTTGAATCTTAAAGTCTTTCCTCATTTGTTAATGACAGTGAAAATGGTTTCTAATACCACTGTTGACTTTACATGGTTGAAATATTATTCTGCTATATTTTATTAAATATATTAGTACACCATTTTGTTCAGAATATTTTTTTCTTGTTTTGCTCCTCTAAACTTTGGTGCGTCTTATGGTCCGGTGCATGCAATAAGCCAGGAAATACGGCGATTATGGTTGTGTGAATTGGCTTTGTGGGAGGAAAAAGTCTCCCAAAGCTATTACACTGGTGCCTCACATAAAGAGCTAAATTTGTTCCAGAGGCATGCTCTTTAAGTGAAACGCTCTTTAAGGGCACAATCCAGAGTAACTATGGGGAGTCCTTGCTCCGGTGTAAGAACAATTTGCTGTGGATTGCAGTATGAATTTCCCATAGGTTTTCATTAGATGGTGCAGTAACTACAGGTACACGTAATGTCTCTTACGTGCTCCCGTAGTTACTCTGGATTGTAGGGTAAGTGAAGCAGATTTTCCCATAGGACGATTTCCCAATGCAGACGATTGGTTCCACAACCCAAAAAATATTCATATAAAAATATTAACTGTATGTAAAAATGATGACAAAACACTGGAACCACAATTGATTATCTTTCCTTGCTAACAGCCTGTATGGCCATTTAGTGGACAGTTCACTTTTACATTCAGATGTAAATCCTGGTGACTTGGCAGCCTGATGATCAAGTAGAAAATGAGTTTAAAAAATATTCAAAGCTTGTATAATTCTTGACAGGTTCTTCTGAGGTTACTGAAGTCATGCTACAATACTGACATCTTGGAAAATCCCACTATCAGGTATAGTGAGTGAATTTTCCTCTAGTCTAGGCCAGCGGTTCTCAATCTGGGGGTCGTGAACCCTTTGGGGGTTGAATGACCCTTTCCCAGGGGTTGCCTGCAGTAGCAGGTGTTGGAAGGAGTGAAACAGGCAGAAATTAAAGTACCTAGAATGGTGTGCGTGGACTGCAGTTCCTGGAGGAACTCATTTAGGAAGGCACAGTGGCCCGCTTGCCTGCCTTGTTGCACATGCGCAGTTCTTTCTGGTGGCACTGTTGTGGTAGGAGGTGGTGCCTGGCTCATTCCTCCCTCCCTCTGGTGTAAGGATGGCGTCTGACTCGTGACACAGGTTGTGGACGAAGAGGAGGCGGCCGTAGATTTGGTGAGCAGGTAGGGGTCATGCTGGGGGAGGGGTGTTCAAGGCTGTGGGTGAGGGGCAGCCTGAGGAGGGGGCAGAGCTTCTCCAAACACGTGTTCCACAGACACACATGTGAACCTGCGTGCAGTACAAAGCCGGTCTGTGCTCAAGGGCTGGGACTTGGTCCCTGGGAAGAGCTTCACATGTGCTGCATCCAGGGCATGTCTACTCAGAAGTAAGTCCCATGATAGTCAGTGGGCCTTACTCCCAGGAAAGTGTACAGTCTCAGAAGTACTCAGAAATACTCAGAAGTAAGTGGGGCAGTCAGTGGGGTTACTCCTGGGAAAGTGTGGACAGGGCTGCAGCCTCAGAGTCCAGTCCATGCGTGTCTACTCAGAAGTAAGTGCCATGGCAGTCAGTGGGGTTACTCCCAGGAAAGTGTGGACAGTGGCTTCTCAGGGCAGGGCAGCAAAAGTTGTTCCTCAGCGACCATGCCTAGACACTGAGAGCCCTTACTCAGGTACTCCCTGAGAGCTGCGGTCATACCGCCCTGAGGGGGAAACGTGGTGCTTGAAGGCTCCGCATGTTTTCCATGAGTCCTTTTCAGGCGCCTCGGGTGGCGGGAACAGAACCTGCGGCCAGAGAACACCCTCGTTCACTGACACTGCAGGAGCCGGTCCACTCGGCCTCACGCACACCGCACGCGCTCCTCCTCCTCAAGCCTCCTATTGAAGGCTGGCTGGCTGGGGAGGACAAGAATGACCACTGTGCATGCGCTGGCTGTTTCTACCTAGGAACAGAGTGGAGGGAGGCCCCTCCCCCTCCTCGCCTTGACTCCTCCTCCTTCAGAATACTGAGGTCCTGGGAATGAGCCCTGCAGACACAGAGGATTACACCCAAGTATGGAGTGCATGATGCCCAGTCTGAGAAAAGTCTCCTAGGCTGTGCTGGTCGACTCAGAAGTAGGCTCTATCAGTGTCAGTGAGGCTCACTCCTTGCTATTGTAACACAGGTGCATTGATACAAGAAGTACTTGACTAAACTGACTAAGGCTGCAATCCTAAAGACACTTTCCTGGGAGTAAGACCCATTAAACACAATGAGGCTTACTTCTGAGTAGACATGGTTAGGATTGCAGCCTAAGTTTCTGTAAAAATATAAGAAATTCCATAAGAAATCTCTGTAAGACTATAAGATATTCTATAGATTATAAGAAATTCTATAAGAAATTTCTGTAAGGGTGCAATCCAGAGTAACTGTGGGGAGTTCTTGCTCCGGTGTAAGAACAATTTATTCTGGATTGCAATATGAATTCCCCATAGGATTTCACTAGGTGGTGCAGTAACTACAAGTACATGTAATGTCTCTTGCATGCTCCCGTAGTTACTCTGGATTGTAGGGTAAGACTATAAGAAATTATATAGATTACAAGGAATTCTATAAGAAATTTCTGTAAGACTATAAGAAATTCTATGGATTATAAGAAATTCTATGGATTATAAGAAAGTGTACCCATGTTGCAGGAGTAAAATTCCCCTGTATGCCATCCCCCCATATGCATCAACCCCCATGCGCATCAACGCCCCATGAATAACTTCCACAATGTGCAACTTCCCCCATGTGCAACTTCCCCCCATGCGCAACTTCCCCCTTGCTCATCAACCCCCCATGCGCATCAACCCCCATGCACAATTTCTCCCATGTGCATCAACCCCCCATGTGCATCAACCCCCATGAGCATCAACCCCCCATGCACAACTTCCCCCATGTGCATCAACCCCCATGTGCATCAACCCCCATGCACAACTTCCCTCCATGCGCATCAACCCCCGTGCACAAACTTCCCCATGTGCAACTTCCCCCATGCACATCAACCTCCCATGCGCAACTTCCCCCATGTGCATCAACCCCCATGCGCAACTTTCCCCATGTACATCAACCCCTCATGTGCAACTTCCCCATGCGCATCTTCCCCCATGCGCATCTTCCCCCATGCGCAACTTCCCCCATGCGCAACTTCCCCCATGTGCATCAACCTCCCAAGCGCATCAACCCCCCATGCGCATCAACCCCCATGCACAACTTCCCCCCATGTGCATCAACCCCCATGCACAACTTCCCCCATGTGCATCAACCCCCCAAGCGCATCAACCCCCCATGCGCATCAACCCCCATGCACAACTTCCCCCCATGTGCATCAACCCCCATGCACAACTTCCCCCATGCGCATCAACCCCCATGCACATCAACCCCCCATGCACAACTCCCTCCCAGAATTCCATGTTTCTAGGCCCAGCAGTTGGGGTGGAATGTTGATGAGTCTGCAATTCTCCAATGCAAAGTATAGGGAGGAAAATGCGTTGCGCCCCTTTTCACTCCCTTCCAGTCGGAATTTCCGAAAACCGGTTCTTAGTGCACCCCTCCGTCACGGAAGGAACACCCACCCCAAATTTCATGCTTCTAGGTCCAGCAGTTTTGGCAGGGCGGTAATGAGTGAGTGAGTGAGTGAGTGAGTGAGTGAGTGCGTGACTTTTCTCTTTTATATATATAGAAGATTCTATAGACCATAAGAAATTCTATAAGAAATTTCTATAAGACTATAAGCAATTCTATAGATTATAAGTATATTATAGTGTTTTAAATTCAGTTCCACAATTACTGAAATTACTGAATTAAATTCAGACCACAATTACTGAAATAAAACACTGTAATATTCTGTACAGTAAAAAAGAAAAGAAAAACCTTTATGGTCAAGGATTTTCACTAAAAGAGTCACTGGTGTCTTTTGGAGCATCTTTAACAAGGATCCTCTCTGTGTAAACTAGATAGTTTACACTATCTATGTAAACTAGATAGGCAGTCTGCAACAGCAGAGGGACCAAATACTATCCTGTCTCCTCAGAATCAAACCCCATTGAATCCATTGGGCCTTACTCACAGGAAAGTGCATAGGATGTCAACCTGACTCTTTCCATAGGATGCCAGCAGCAGTAGGAGGATGGTTTCTGCTTGGATTGAAAAGGGGCCAGATCCTATGATGTCTCCTCAGAATCAAACCCCATTGAATCCACTGGGCCTTACTCACAGCAGGAGAAGGATGGCTTCTGCTTGGATTGAAAAGGGGCCAGATCCTATGATGTCTCCTCAGAATCAAACCCCATTGAATTTACTGGAATAAACAGGAATGACCTCAATCTGGGATGGGATCATTGTTGTCTTGGAAGTGTGAAGAAAGTTGTTAAGGTGGAGCTTTCAGTGACCAGTCCTGTCACTAATTCATATTCCTGTTATGTCTCATGTGGCCACCATTGGTTTTCTCTTGCGGTTGGGGGTTAACCTAATGGTAGCATCCATCTATCACTTATGGTCCTGTCATTACAAAGTTGAATGCTTTGCATGTGCTCTGCATGTGCGCTAACTGGTGTATAACTGCAGTAAAAGAAACTTTGACATGTACTTAAACTTGTCCATGCAAGGTACAGATCCACATTAGGAGGGTGACCAGATGTCATAAACACAATAGAGCCATTAGCCATTGTTTCATTTTCTTTGTAAACGGCTTTGTGAACTTTTTAAATTGAAAAGTGGTATATAAATACTGTAGATAGATAGAATAGCTATTAATTAGCTATTAATTTTTTCATTTTCTTGTAAACCGCTTTGTGAACTTTTCATTTGAAAAGCGGTATATAAATACTGTAGATATAGATATAGATATAGATATAGATAGATAGATAGATAGATAGATAGATAGATAGATAGATAGATAGATAGATAGATAGATAGATAGATAGATAGATGTTGGACACCCAAGAAGAATGTAGGACATGACAAAATAAAAGCTATATACACATTGTTTTCATGCGGTTAATTTAAACACTACATTACTTTTTAATAAATTTACTTTTGATTTATTAATTACAAGAAGCCTCCATGCTGCCTGCTCACAAGGAGAAAGAGGACAATGAACTTTTTTTCCATGATACAAAACCTATAAAGGGGACATGTCCTGGAAAAAAGGGAGTGTATGATCACCCTGCACATTAGATATTTTTCTGGCCCTGGGTTTTTGAATACTATAACCAAGGCTAGTAGCTATTATAATAATGCATCATATTGTTGCTCCTATAGTCAGGTGCACAAATTGCACTGTTACAACCTATACAATATATTTCACTACTTTATTCGTTGTGTCTGGCAGGCAGGTTTCTTCATTCTTTAGAACCTGTCTTTATTTCAGAACGTGTACAAGAATGTTTATCTCTGAGTCAAATTCCCATTTGCATAAAAGTCTGGGTTTTGATATTTTGTTGAACAATTGGCTTTTCTTTTTCAAAAGAACACTGCAGCCAAAAAAGGTATAATCAAACACTGTAATTCTGGGCAAGAGCAAACTATATTATGAATTTCCCACCCACCATAATAACAGCTTTGCAACCCCAAATGAACATTTGGAAAGTGGTCTCTAACCCCAGGAGAAAACAACGCATTACAAAATTGTAGAGCAGTTTCATTGGGTTTCTGCAGAGGCTGGTCCTTGCAGGATGGATGAGAGTCAGCATTTTTCCATTTAGATCAAAGTGTTCTGGAATTGCATTGCATCCAAACGAGAAATTGTTAATGACTCTTTGGCATAATGCCAGGACCAGGTGGGTAGCTTTCATGATCGAGTCATATACCCCAAGTAGCTAAGTTCCTAGGTCCAAATATGTTCCTCTGTATTCTGTCACTCTAGGGCTGGCACCATATTCCTTGAGATCATGGGGCAAAGCCAGGGCTGGTCCAACCATGAGGCCCAACCATTAGATTTCTGCAGAGGCTCATCTTTGCAGGATGAATACAAGTCAGCATTTTTGCATCCAGATCAAAGCATTCTGGAATTGCTTTGTACCCAAAGGAGAAGCAGTACCTTCAGGCAGCAGATTGGTTGAGGGTGAGTGCTCAGCTTTGATTTGACCCTGCTGGTCCTCTTCTTTCATGCAAGTGACAACCTATTCAACCATTCTATTCTATTCCATTCCATTCCTCTATTCTCTGTTCAGCCCAGCCAGTTGAGTCACCAGTAGTTGATGCTGCATTCCATTCTGCCCGTACCAACTTAAAGCCTTTTTTGAGCGCTCTTGTGGCGCAAGTGGCTAAGACACTGTGCCTGTTAACCAACAGACTAGGGTTTGAGACCCATGCCCTACAAGACATGGTGAGCTCCAGTTCTTAGCCCAACTCCTGCCAACCTACCAGTTTGAAAGCGTGGAAATACAAGTAGATAAATACGTAGGTACCACTTTGGTGGGAAGGTAAAAATAGTATTCCATGCCAGCCCCATAACCACTGAAGTGTCCTTGGACAGTGCTGTCTTTAAAGGCTTTGAAATGGGAATGAGCACTGCATCCTACAATTGGTCACAACTAGCAATACAACCTGTAGGGGACACCTTTACCTTTATCATGCCTTTTATAGCTTTCTCAGTGGAGCTCATGAGCCAAGTTGACATGATTTTAGACCTGGGAGCCTATCCTGAATAGTAGTATGCAAGCTGGTTGAGCTTCTGTTCTTATGATCTTCTGCTCCACCATACACTCTGGGTGGATTTGACTCTTCTGACATGTTGTTTCAACTTCTGTTTTACTAGACCCCTTTATTACTGAGAAATTCCCTCTTTTAATGCCAAATGTGACTTCCTTTGAAATATTCAAATGACACATTTGTTGAACTGGATAGTGTTATAAAAATTATGCCAAATGCTGTATACCAGATGTTGGCCTTTAGAGTCCAGTCCTATGCATATCCACTCAGATGTAAGTCCCATAATAACCAGTGAAACGACTCCTATGTAAGTGTGGATAGAATTGCAGCCTCAGTTGGCCGCCTTTGCAAACAGGTTTCAGCTTCAATCCTATGCACAATTTACTGAGAGTAAGTACCATAGAACACAATGGGACTTAATTTTGAGTAGACAAGCTTAGGATTGCGGCCATAGACTTTTGTTCTGAACAAGGAAAGTTCTTATAAATAAGCAAGAATTAGTGAGCCCACTGAATTTATGTTTCTGAATTCTAGTTTAGATGTTGATCTGGAATTTGCTTTGCAATTTATCATTCACAAAAGCAAAATCTTAATCAAGTATCAAACTGGAAACATGTGAAGTAATGAAAAGATTGATATTAGCATTGTTTATAATTTCCTTCAAGGGAAAAAAAGACAAAACCAGACTTTTTTTTATAAATAACAGAGATGAATGGGTTGGCGGTGGACTCACCAAGCTTCTCTGGATTGATTATGTGACATGGGAAAGGACCTGAAGACGTTGATAACCCCTAAGGCTAATTTCAAATCTCTATATTGGCTGTCTTAATTAAAACTTAATGGAACATCAAAGTACCTAAACAATCATGTTAGGTTCGGTAACTATTTGGCAACCTCTAGCTAATGTTTGATGTTAGAACCTGGCTTGATCATAAGCTTGGAACTCCACTAGGGAAAAGCAGGTGGCAGTTTGAAATAAACAGGTGACAAGTGAAAACAGGTTTGTGACTTATAATCCACTCTTTCTTTTTATTCAGATCTACTTTTCCTTTTACACCACTGCCCTTTTCTGTATGCCTATACATTCAGCATCTTTCCACTTGTGCTTGGACTTCTGGAATAACCTTAATTCTCATTGGATTCACACAGACACAAACAAAACTGCTAAATTGAGTGGTGATGCAACACTTTCCCACACATTTAAAGCATGTTATTTATGCTTTCCTTTGTCTTTTGCCTACAGCCTGAACTAAATTATATACACTTTAAAAGTCCCTGAGACACTGGGATGACTTGCTGTCCGTTCATGTCCCTTACAGGAGGAAATTCAAACAAAAAGTAATCCCTTCATGAAAAGGGTAACAGCAGATTTCCCCAGGAGTTGAATTAGTATTAGGTGGCCTCTTATTTTTTAAATACGGATATTTCATTATAGGATTTCTTAACCAGTGAGAAACCAGTGGTACTTAAAGTGGTGTCCAGTAGAACACATCACACCTTTCTGATGCCCAATCACAATGCAGCAAAACCAGGAATGCCATGCAAGAGAAAGAAGTAAACAGTAGAAGTAACACCACTTATAGCATTCTCTTTTTCTGCACTTAGAAAAATCCTCCAATCCATCTTGAGCAGTGTTACATTGCACTTAGCCTCCCAGTCTGGAAGTAGCTGTTGATGATATCATCACTGGTTCTGGAGGTGCTTCCAATGCCCACATGAATGGTATAGTGGGGGGAAAATGGAGAAACATTGTTTTATGGCGTTAATGGTGTCGGGAATGAGGATGGATGGATGGATGGATGGATGGATGGATGGATGGATGGATGGATGGATGGATGGATGGATGGATGGATGGATGGATGGATGGATGGATGGATGGATGGATGGATGGATGGATGGATGGATGGATCTATCTATCTATCTATCTATCTATCTATCTATCTATCTATCTATCTATCTATCTATCTATCTATCTATCTATCTATCTATCTATCTATCTATCTATCTATCTATCTATCTATCTATCTATCTATCTATCTATCTATCTATCTATCTATCTATCTATCTATCTATCTATCTATCTATCTATCTATCTATCTATCTATCTATCTATCTATCTATCTATCTATCTATCTATCTATCTATCTATCTATCTATCTATCTATCTATCTATCTATCTATCTATCTATCTATCTATCTATCTATCTATCTATCTATCTATCTATCTATCTATCTATCTATCTATCTATCTATCTATCTATCTATCTATCTATCTATCTATCTATCTATCTATCTATCTATCTATCTATCTATCTATCTATCTGGAGTTGCCAGGACTGAACTTAGGAGTGATCTTCTGAATGCAAAACGTGCAGTGAGCGACACACATTTCCCTAACTGTGTGACTGAAGAAACCCTGGCCTCTTCAAACCAAGCATTTGTGCTAACAGATCTGAGGAGAGAGAGAGAAAGAGGTAAGATGCACTGAAACACACAACAGTATTTTACCACACTCCGTGCATTATTTTTTACCTGCACTGTCTAAGAATCCAACTTTTTCTCTCTTCTCTCTAAGATCAGACTTTCACAACTTTCGGAAATAATTTTAATTCATGTTAACTTTGTCTGAAAAAGGCTTGGGGCTTAAAGCTGAACTTTGCATGACTACAATCAATACCTCCCCATTTCTAGCAATGTTCTGAACTGTTCCTGAACTCTAGCGGGCAAATATCTTTCTTACTTGGGTACCATTTTGCCAATGCATGTATATTTAGCCATTGCATGCGGCTGTTGTGAGCCTCAGAATTGGGAAACAGTGAAAAATGCTACTTCTGATTTTCAGTCAAAAGCATAAGTAGCATTTTTCTGCTATCTTCCATCATTCTGAGGCCTACAGTGGCCACGGATGGCCACGTGTGGCCTTTGCAGGCCTCAAATTACCCTCTGGAGGCAAGGGGAACTCTGGAGGGTGAATGCACAGACCAATGATTCCTAAATGACTAGCACAGCCAGTAAGTTGTGCTGAAATTGACAGAACTGATAAGAGAGTAATAAGGTGAAGAAACAAAAAAGTGTAACAACTGCAGCAACATCACAACAATATCCACACTCCAAATATCATAGTGTTTCAATGCAATGAATCAGATTTGTAACAATAGTCCAGTGTGCACGTATCAAGATCCTGGAAAAGCAAAGTAAAGGTTAATTTGAAATAGTGTACTGCAGTGCAAATAAATAAAGGGGAAAAATCCTTGACAGCTTAATTGCGATGTTGACAGAGGTTGCTGTTTTGCAGGTGGTGGCATTTTCCTCTTCAAAGTTTTTTACCGCATTACAGAAGAGGCCCCAGCCCAGTGACACTCCCTCTTAATACACCTGCTGGCAGACAGGACGTGTGTAGGTGGCTGGATCAGTCGAGGCCCAGGAACACAGAGGAACTGCTGGAACAAGAACCAGACAGAGTCCAATGATCTGGTGATTCAGAAGCTCAAGGGAGTTCAGGCAATGTGTGACAGACACACTTGAATTTCCACATGGTGTATCTTGATATTTGCTTTTGCAGATTTTATCAACAAAACAAGCTGGACCTGGAGACAACTGTATGGTGATAAAAATTATATATATATATATATATATAATGTAGGACACCCAGAAAAAATGTAGGCAAAATAAAATACAAAATAAACAAACATGACAAAATAAAAGTTTAAAACACTCATATATATTCCTTCCATGTGGTTAATTTAAATACTGCATTCCTATTAAATTAAAAACTATTACATATAATTTATTAATTACAAGAAGGATCCATGCTTCCTACTCACAAGGTAAAGGAGGACAATTAAGATTTTTTTTCCTGGACACAAGACTTTAAAAAGGCCCATGTCCCGGAAAAACAGGACATATGGTCACCCTTGGCCCCAAAACCCCAAAACGTATGGCTGCATCAGCACAGGAAGGTGGGATAGTATTGGATCCTTAATTAGGTGAAATGAAATTGAACAACTTGGGAGCTCTGGCTAAACTTTTTATAAGGTTTTCTGGATTTATCTTTGTTCTACTGAAAGCTCAGTGGCATGTGGGTATGTGCCATCTTCTTGTGTCAGAAGTAATCATTAAGAGAGTGATTGAGATCTTCACTTTTGAGGAGTAAATCTTGTTGATGACATCCCATTGCTTGAAAGAGCCAGGACATTGAATTAATAGATAGTTTTAGTGTCCAAAATTTGTCTTTTGAGTGGATTTGACTGGGAAAGAGACAAGGTTGCAACCAAAAACCTAGATTGTTTGTGTTTCCCTGCAGGCAAGTACCGTAACTCCAAATACTATGTTTTGCAAAAGAGGTGAGATGGCTTTGGGCAAGGTGAGCCTGTTTAGGAAATTTCCATGAGGTTCATCTATTTAAAAAAGATATTGGGGGAAGAATTGAATGAGCAAATCTTCCCTTTTGACTGATAGCTCCTTGCATCAGACTCAGTCAAGAGGAAAATGTCTGGCCTGGGATCCTTGACTTAGGCTGCAACCCTAAAGCCACCTTCCTGGGAGTAAGACCTGTTGAACACAATAGGGCTTACTTTTGAGTAGACATGGTTAGGATTGTGCTCAATGCCAGATCTCCAAAACAAGACATGATAGGATAAAACTGATGCCATGTTTGGAACCAGCAATCCAAACTTGTATGAAACCCCCATAAATTTTGGAAAGAAAAGCTTTTCTGACTCTCCAGGTTTGCAGGCATTTGTTCTTAAGGCCCAATGTATGGATGTGCATCTCCTGATTTCCCTCCACCTTCCTGGTAAGGAGATGTGGGGTGGGGGAAAGCACACACAACTAGACATCAACATGCTCCACCCCTCCCATTGTGCTTCATGTTCTGCTACTGGTAGTAAGTGAGCAAAGAAATACTAACACACTTACATCATGGCAGACATTGAAGGGAGGGGTAGCTGGCTTGGCAGTGCTAATACTTTAATATGCAGCTGGGGCTTGAGAAATGCTCAGAATGCACAAATGTGCAATGGAAATATGAGATTACCCAGCTTGTCAAATTACCTGTGAGCTCTCACTGCTAAGCAGAGAATGCAGACTGAGATTTGGGAGCCTTGCTCCCCTCTGATTTGGATCTAATTTGGAAGAGCAACCAAAAATATTTGGGACCCACTGAAACACCATAGCATTCTTTCTAAACACCACCAAATAAACAGAGTGGCAGAAACTATTTATAGAGTACTGTCCTTCAAAGTACAGTGGTACCTCGCTTAACAAGCGCCTCGCTTAACAAGCGTTTCACATAAAGAGCAAAAATTTTAAAGAAATCTTGCTTCACATAACAAGTTCCGCTTCACTTAACAAGTAAGCAGGCTATGGGCAAGTGGGCTATGCTACTAAACACAATGGGGCTCACTTCTGGGCAGAAATGGTTAATAGGCACAATCAAAGACACTTTCCTGGGAGTAAGCCCCATTTAGCACAATGGGGCTTATTTCTGAGTAGACATAGTTAGGAGACTGCAATCAAAGACACTTTCCTGGGAGGCTTACCTGGGCTGCTGCTGGAGGTTCAAGGTTCAAGGTCGGTGGAGGCACTTGGGGCAGTTAGGGGCAGCTGCCTCTGGCACCTCCGGGCAACTGCCCCCAAGTTGGAGGCAGTTAGAAGCAGCAGCGCTGGCTGGTAGCCCTTTTAAAGAGCCTCTGTGCAGAGCGTCAAGGCTGCATTGCATGCGTGCCCAGAGCGCGCTTGCTTGTTAAATGAAGTGGAACTTGTTATGTGAAGCAAAATTTCTTGGAAATTTATACTTGTTATGTGAAATGCTTGTTATGTGAGGCACTTATTATGAGAGGTACCACAGTATTAGTATTCTCTTGAATGTTGTTCAGGTATTGCCCATGCATTGCCTTATTTTGCCACCTGTCTCTTCTGTTCTTAACCATCTGCACTTTGTAATCACTCCATTAAAAAGTGCCAGCCCAATTGCTCAAGGATTAAAAGCCTCTTTGAATTAAAAAACTCTTAAGACACAGCAGAAAAGTTTCAAAAGGGGTTTGATCCCCATAGTTTTAAAAATAGTTTAAAAATAAAAAAATGGTACTGCCATTTTTGGTACCACACCTTTTCATGCTATAAACATCTAGTTTGGCCCTTAACATTCAGATTTTCCTTCAAACTCCTTGGCATCGCCATATCCAGAGATGCCTATCTCTTAAATACTCTGTGTGGCTATTTGCACACTACTTCAATGGGAGTGCACATTGTAGCATCTGCATTCTAATGCAGACAGCCACATGAGAAGCTGCATTAAAGTTCTGCCTGTTTTCACAGGAGCAACATATTCCACGTGCAGAAACAGATCTGAGTATCTACTTTCACTGTGCTAATTTGTGCAACTTTTCACAATTAGCAGCATCCCTGTGGTGGTGTTTCACATGCAAAAACAGTGTTGTGGCTCTGCTTTTGTTCTCTGGAAACATGGAAAACAGCAGTGGTTGAGACAGAACATCTGCCATGTTTGGGTTATGCTCTCAGCATTGGGGTAACAAGAACAACCAGTTCAGGAGATGCTGGGACACAATGAGGACAGAGCTAACATATTGTGAAACAGACTTTCCAGTGCATTTACAGGGTGAGGATCATTTGCAGGTTAGAATAGACAGGAAGGAGATACTTAACCTTTCCCGCATCTAATAACTTCCAGTTGCTATTGTCTGGAATCACACAGCTGTGGCCTGGCTTTTGTGCTGCCATAAAGGACTATATATATATATATATATAGGGCTGTGGGTGGCGCAAGCGGTTAAGACTCTGTGCCTGTTAACCAGCAGGCCAGGGTTCGAGACCCGGGTTGGCCCCACAAGACAGGGTGAGCTCCTGTCCTTAGCCCAGCTCTGCGACGCCAGCTGGATCCAATTGTATTGGCTCTGCCTTTCCATTGGACTAATTCAGTGGCGTGGAGAGGGGGGATTTGCTGCTTGGGTAACAGCCTATCCTCCACAACAATCCAACCCAGGCTTTTGTGCTTCGCATGCAGCGTATGCAGTGCTGAGCACGATACCATAGTCTTTCAAGACTGACGGAGGCCTGCTTTAAAGGACTATGTGCTGCCAGAATGCTAGTTCCACCTGCTTATGGCCATAATAGGATTGGTGCCTGAGTTCATTTCACTGTTCGTGTATGAGCACAAGTTTTTCACAGTAGAAATTGGAATCAGAAATTATGATCAGCTATGGTCACCTACACAATATTATTTCCAGGTGCCTGTACACTGAATCACCAACAGGAATTTTGGTTTGGGCTTTCTGGGCACATATGAGCATTCTTTGTTGCGGAACTCTGGTGATCCTAAGAAGCCCCCAGGAAAACGTGCACATGTGCCTAGTGGGCTGCGCTGCCTGCAAAGGCTTGCGGCAGATAAACTTCCCATTCAAAAATGCAATATGCTTTCCAAGAAGTTTCACTGCAGAAAGGAAATGGGCTTTCGTTATTGCTCAGCCACAGCCATTTCACCATATACTCCATGTCTGCAGTGGTCAGGCCAATGGGAGGAAAATCTTCAACTTTTAAGCCAGCTGTGGAGAGTTATTTGCCGTTGGCAGAGTAATTGGAATGGTGAAAGCGAGTGTGGGTGATGCAACAGATGAATTCAGCAGATTGGAAATGAAATGAGTACAGAGAACCAAAGAAAGACCATGCCCACATTCTATGCTCCTACTCTTTGCAGCATTAAGTAATTTAGATGTATGGAATGATAGCTCTTTGCTATGATGCACAAAAATGTCCTTGTTTTTGTCAGAGAAGTGTTGGAGGTTTTGGTCTTCACCTGCCTGATCAGTAAAGAAGTTCGGAACAGTTAGGGTTTCTTTAAGAAACAATTAGCAACCCAGTCCTATGTACATTGGTACATTGTACATTGGTGTATACTGGATCCTGTTGGAGGGCAGAAGTAGAAGTCTCCTTTGGATAATGGAACATTCATTGCCTTACCCAGGTCATGTGGCAGATCTGTGCTAACAAAATGCCTGATGCAGGACCATGTGAAACTGGTTGCAGGATCAGAACTAAGAAATGGGGATAGGATTTGGTGGCCAGTCCTCTCTTCTTCCACCCTATTACCCACCCTATTCAGTCCTATCATGAGTGTTCACACACAGACACACATACACTCATGCCTGTTCTACATATTGCCAATCCCACATGACTTGCAATTAGTGGCTAATTATATATTACTTAATAGATATAAGACACCATGATGTTGAGCACACATTAAATATAGAACAGATAAATAGACAAATGTATATATGGGGACATAGGAGGCACATTGTGCATCACCTTTGATTAGTCTGCATGAGTGGACATCAGTATTTACAGTAAAATAATGCATGACTTCTGACTCTGGAATGATTTTAGATGAGGAAGTTCTCTTTTTTCTGCACTATTTTTAACTACCATGTTTTCCCGATAATAAGACACGAGAATAAGACACTGTCTTATTTTTTTTTTTTGGTAAAAAAACCGTCGGTTTTATTTTCAGGGTAGGCCTTATTTTAATTAAAATTGACAGAAAAATGTAGGACAATAAAGCAAAAATGTAGGACACCCAGACAGGAGACTAAAAATTGAGACAAATCCAGTCATATGGTCATCCTGGGCACAGAAGTAAGTCCCATCCATCCCCACCACACTCAAAGTGCTTACTCCCAGGAAAGTCTGGCTGAAAGATCCCTATTCTGTGTGTGTCTGCACAGAAGGGTTGGGCTTTGAGGCTGCTATCTCACTTGCCTGGGAGTAAGTCCCCCTGACTCTAATGGGGCTTACTTCTGAGTAGCAATTCAATGATCATGCTCTGAGACTGCTATCCCAACCACAATTGCCTGGGAGTAAGTCCCACTGACTATAATGGGGCTTACTTCTGAGTAGATCCGCATAGGCTTTGATGGGCTTTGTTGCTGCTATGTGGAAGTGGGTTTTTAGTAGGTCTTATTTTCAGGATAGGTCTTACTTTAGATCTCAGGGCAAAAGTCCAGGTGGGTCTTATTTTCTGATTAGATCTTATTATAGGGGAAACACGGTACTCATTCTTTGTGGCTATTATATTAGTGTAGTTATTGTGTTTTGGGAACTTGCTTACATCAGGTCCATCTATATGTAGAAGAACTGGAATATCTAAACTTTCCTTTATATGGAGGGGTTGTGATATTTGCATCAAAGGCGTCCCTAAATGACTTGGGGACAGGGTAATCTAAGGACCAACTCCGTCCATATGAATTTCCTCATTTCCTGAGCACTGGGGAGGATATCTTGCATGTTCCACTTCTATCAGAAACTTTGTAGATGGTAATCAGTGGAGGACTGAAGCTGGTTCGGGCTGGATCGCCCGAACCACTTCTTCTTTCTGACCCCCTGCTACTGAACTGGTAGCGGGGGGGGGGGGGGGCAGAAAACCGGCCATACTGGTTCGGACAGACGGCCCACCACTGAACTACTCATGCGTCAAACTTGATGCATGCGCAGTCTCCTCTGCGGGGCCATTTGGCCTCTAGCGAGAGGCGCGGACCTCCTCCTCTGCAATTTGTAGGTGAAGGCCCAGGAAGGACATGCAATTTTATGAAGCTCTGAATATTTCCTCCCTCCCATTATTGTGCAGAAAGCATCAATAGGCATCATAAATGTTTGTTTTCAAAAATATTTATTAGCTGTCAGCATGTGCTTTCTTATTTTGCTATATATTCTGACAGCCCGTTGTTAGGCCAACACCTGTCCTTCTGTGGTCCTATGGTCCATTTCTGCTAGTTCTCTGCAGTCCAGGATTGCACAGGATTGCACAAGTGAGTATGGATGGACACATTCTGTTCAGGATGTGTGCCTTTCAGAAAAATGTATGCTATGTATGTTTGGGCTGTGAACCTAAGAGTTATTGCTTTCTCCTCTATGTCTGCCAGGTGATAGTGAAAAACCAAAGTCATCTTAGGGTTAAGTGGGAAGGTAATAGCATTCTGTGCACACCTGACATTTAGTCAAGCCATATGACCCTGGAGATGTCACTGGATAACACTGACTCTCAGCTTTGTAATGGGGATGAGCACCACCCTAAGAGTCAGTCACAACTAGCAGGGCAACCTGTGGGGGACACTTTTAACTTTATATTTATGCAAAAGATTTGGGTTAGGATTAGGGCTGGAATAAGAGGCTTAGGATAAATGCTATAGTTACTTGAATTAACTCTCACCTTTTTCAATGGAATTAAGTCTCCAAAATCAGAGTGCACAGTAGATTAGATGGTTAATAAGATTAGAGTAAATGTGGTATTTTGATATAGGGTGTGCATTAGATTTGATGGTGCATTAGATGCAAGTAAATACAGGTGAAATATTTTGCTTATTTATAGTGGGAAGCAAATGAAGGGGAAAAAAGCCAAATCAGGGAGGCCAAAATCTGGGACATAGTTGACCAGTATACAATTGTTCAAAACACAAATACTCCAGTAGCAAAGGAAAGTAGGGTATAATGCACCCTACTGTGTGTGAACAAATACCAGTATATGCTAAAAAAAATATAAGAGAAACAGACCTTCAATGGATAGAGAAAACCTGAAAGTAAAACTAAACACAGAAAGATTTTCAGAGTCATCCGGTTAAACATCTCAAAAGTAAATCCTTTTGGTTTTGATTGAACCTAATTTTTGCTAAATTACTGCTCCTTGCATGCTCAATCTAACCACAATTACCAAACAGTATTGCCACTTCCTATTCCTGTTTTTCTTTTATTTTCTACATTATCCAGAAATCTTTGCATATAGACCTTCACTGGGAAAATTTGGACTTGGTGAAAAACAGCTCACACCTACTTTCAGATCCGCCTGCTGGCTTCCTCTCATGGTTCTCTATTTTTTCCTCATGCAACTAGATCAGTGCCTGGCATCTGGAGGCTTTGGGTCAAAAGCACGACTTTCCATGGAACCCCTAATCACCCCTTGCCCTACCACTGACACCTACCTGACACCTACCTGACACCCTTGCCCTACCTGAAGTCCTGAGAATTCAGGGTCTGGCCAAATTGGTGGGTAAGTTTGATAAACGTGGGTCGTTAGCCTCACCTGCCAACTTTTGAAATGGATAAAAATAGAAAAATCAACATAAAGGAAATTTGTTGCAACACTGCCATTGATCTATGAATTGATATGCAATATGGATATTCTGTAGAACAGGGATGGCCAACTTTAGGTTTCTTGGACTTTTACCAATTATGTAGAAGAGGGAATTTCAGCAGGTGCAGCTTGTCATCACGTGGATGTGTCTGTACAAGTTCTCCAGTATAATTTGAATTTTTAGTGATCAAACTGAGGAGAGTGATCCTGTTAACTAGATCTGGTTTCTGTTGCCACCCATCAGTGTACTCAGCCAGCAGTCGCTGCAAATACACGAACAGCTGACATCACTTTCTGTAACTGCAAGGTCTGGTTTCCCATCAAGAAAGACCTGGTTTGCAGAACCATCTGGAGCAAAGGAAGTGACCTCCTTATCCAAGAACATGACCCGAGCAATAGAAGACCCACAACTGTTCCACCGGAGGAAGAAGAGGAAGTATGCCCATATTTCAGCAGACATGGAAATATACTATTTAAGATAATAGGAGCTCATTTGGTGCATTAATACCAGTCTTGGTTTCACTGGGCGTCAGGAAGCTGAACACATTTTGACCTCAGACATTCAGAAAGAAAAGTAATCGCCCACTACTAAGTCTCAGTGGTGTCACTAGAGCTAGAGCCTCAAAACACTGAGGTTGCAATCTTAACCACACTTTCCTGGGAGTAAGCGCTATTGAACACAATTGGATTTAATTTTGGGTAGACATGCTTATGATTGCATGATTGTAACTTTTGCAGGCCTCTCGATGGTGTGCAAGTGGCTCTTCTCCCTCCCCTTTGGAGCAAGGTGTATGTTTTGCTTTCTCTTCCCAGAATGGAGCTAGAGGGGAAGAAAAGAGGATGCTTACATGTTGTGGTGAGGGTCCCTACAAAACTGAGTGTTTTGTAGTAGTACCCCTCTACTGCCAATGTATATACAGTATTCTGGACGTTTCTTCACAGTGAAATAAGATCAAAGTTCTGATAGTAAACTTGAAAGTAGAAAAATACCAAGTCTGGTCCATCTAGCTCAATATTGTCCGAGCTGTTGGCAGTGGCTTTTTGTGGTTTTAGATGGAATTTTTCTCTGCCCTATCTGGACATATAGTACAAGGGACTGAACATGAGACCCTCTGCATATCAGGTATGTTTTTCATGGCTGAGTTGTGGCCTCTCCACATATCATGTTACTTCAAACTAGTATAGAAGGTCAGAGAATGAGCTGCAAATCTGGATTTTCCCCAGTTCAATCACCTGCTTTGAACTCACCAGGCAGCTATTGATCCGCTGTCCCCTCAGCTTCAGTTCCTCAGTTGTAGTGTGTAGAGAAGAATAACACACACACACACACACACACACACACACACACCCACACACACACTCACTCACAGGTTGTGTCTTAAAAATTAGACCTATTCTTGTATATATTTGAGGTGCTGTATCCAAAAATGGCATTGGCTTTTGCCTCATTTGCTCTAGTTTTGGCAGTCTCATTTGGTTCAAAAAGGTTTCCTCATGTGGAAGCCTGTACCATGGCTGTTCTATGAGGAAGCTGCTTGAATGGGCTACACTGTACTGCCAAATCAAAGCAAATTTAGTATACTTTGACCATTTTTTAATACAGCACCCCAAAGTATCCTAAATCCTTTCAAACATCCTTGACAACATCTATAGGCCCATGTAATCCTACTTGACAGGGTTCTTGTAAGGGCTCCAAATAGTACATGGTGGTGGCGCTAGAAGGGGTGCAAAGGATCAAGTTTTGCAGTGTGCAAGTTACAACTTCCCTAGAGCCATTCTACGTGACAGAAGCAAAATGGAGGAGTATACTTTGCACCACTATTGGGGGATATAAGCAGGTGCACAGATATGTGCCAGCCTCCGTATACCACCGTTGGAACTGGGAAAGGGGTAGGTTGCACTTGGCCAGTGCAGAGTTCTGGAGAAGAATGGAGGAGACAGGGGTGGAGGAATTTCAAGGTGGGAGAGGGTGACCAGGACTATGGGCAGGTATCCACAGAGCAGGATATAGGTGGGACCTGACACTTGTGCTGGAATAAAGCCCTGTTCTTAGTCTGCTTGCAAAGTCTGGGCTGCTTTGATCCATGCAATTGAAATTGGGGGTGCAGATCTGAGTAGACCCATTGTCTGCAGCACTTACTACCAGGGGTAAGGGGAAAGGTTTTCCCTTGCTCCTGGGAAGTGCAGGAGCAACCCAAATTTTACACTGGATTTAGCTCAGGCATGTTGGCCTGCCTATTTTACCACAAAATAGGATTGCAATGCCCATCGTTGCACTGGTTTGTGCAAGTGTTTTATGTTAATGCATGTGCATGCAGCTGCACTGGATAGGAGGAAATAAATCACACACACGCTCCCCACTGGAGAAATAAACTGGCCTCTCCAGGGCAATGAGGCTATTTGAAACACTTCCTATGAACTTTACTGTCAGATCACAGCGGGCTAAGTATGGCCTTTGAGTCGGACCGTGACTCTGTGGTTGTGGTTCATAGCCCAATCAGCTGGGAGTTACCCCTGCAAATAGCTTGACCAGGATCTGTGTAAAGAAGCATCATTACAGATGTGTTCACCTTAATTTGCTGCTGCCATTGACCATGCCTAACCTTCAGGCTGCTTGATCGCATACCATAGCATGAAATGCTCATTGTATAAGCCTGCTATATTTAATTGCAGACCTCATCCTGAGAGGGACATGTGGACAAGACAGAGTTGTAAAGTTCAAAAAGACTTGGGATGCTGTTTAAAGGGAAATTACACGCTTGTTCCCACGGGCATTTAAGCGGAGAAGCTGGTTCACTATGTGGCTAGGACAATCTAGTATAAAATATTATCAGGCTTCACCAGAAAGTATTCACCCAGAGAACTGTGATTATATTAAATTATATTGCCATTCCACTTCAGTCAGGATGATGCCGGTGAAAAAACAAACAATGGCAATTGAAGCACAAGAGCAGAAACGCTTAAAGCACTTGATGATGACAAATTATTTGCACAGGTGTTTACAAAGAACTATGTGCAATCTCTCATCATCAGTGCTGAAGGACATGTCAAAGAAGAAGGGAATGTATTCTGCAAATGTGCCATCGTGGAACATTTAGGAAGTAGAACAATCCTTAAAAAGTGAAAATTCTGATCCCAGAAAATCCTCATATTCTTACTTGCTATTACTGACATTTTTGCCTTTACCTATAGGCAACTTTTAAAGTGGTGGATCTCCTAGATTGAGCAGTGGTAGGTCAACTGCCCTCCTTAACTAAAGGACAGCAGTTTTTTCCAGTGGTTGCTTCTGATTCCCTCCTTTTGGATGCTATCCTAGCCAATTTTCCAGATCCGTAGTAAAGGCAATACAACTCCAAGGTAAGGGAATAAATATTGTCCTGCTTTGAGGAGGCCTCCATGACTGCCTCCCAACCCGTAGGATCCTCACATGTTCCACTAGCCCAGCTATGGCAGTGATGAAAAAATTGTTTTGGATGTGCCTTTGTTTTAGGCTGCCAGCCTCTTTGGAACAAAGACCCATATTTTCATTTGTTTTGCTATGTAAACCATACATAGTTGTGAACTGTTTTTGCCTGAAAGTGGTACATATTCATAATTTAATAACAACCGCCTCCAAAAGAGATCCTAACAGAAGCTCTATCAAGTCCAGTGGCATTTGGATTGGGGCAGGATCAAGATCAAAAAGTGGTAAGTACAATGTATCCATTCCCCCTTCCCAGGCCTGATTCACGAATATGGATCCGCATAGATTTGTGCCAGCTATATAGTTGGTACAAGACTGAGTTGTCCCATTGTGCTTGCTGGGGCTTACCCCAGGGCAAGGGGACAAATGTCCACCTACTTCAAGGAGTCCTCCAGCATGATGATGCAGTGGATGTCATGCTGGTGCCGTTGCATCAGCACAAGGGAACTTAGGATTGGGCTGTCAATAATTATCATGATGAGGAAGAAACCAGCAAAGAATAACATCAGGCCATGGTTCTGCTTGAGAAGACACAAGAGTGACAACATCAAACTGAGAGCTGCTTTTTCAAGGACCTTGTAGCAGGTTCTCAAGATGATTGGGACACTGTTGCTTTGATTTAGCTCTCAGAGGTTTTAGGTAGAAGGGAGTTTAAAAAGTGGGACAGGAGAAAGATGAGCATCATGCTGGCATACATCTTTTGCTTCCCAAAGTAGTGACATGGAACATTGTGGAGGCATGGAACTACTACAGCTCTGTGGTGGAGTAGCTCCTGTTCTCCACATGCTTTAAGATTTGTGCAACTGACAGAGATTCATGCTACTTCTCTTGTCTCTTGTCTTCATGGAGAAGAAGAATTGGACATCCAGGGTTACTAAGATTAGGGAGTCAGGGTATGGTTTGCAGAGAGAATCTGCCAGATTGTTCAGTCCTGTAGTGATGTCAGTGCCGGGAATGTGTCTGGATATTCCACATTACCAGTAATTATAGGAATCATGATCTGTCAGCAAGGTGAGAATGGCTTTTAAGGGAAATACCACAACACCATCTTGCTCTGGAAAGTCAGACTTTAGTTTTGGAAGCTATTAACTGGCATTGGTTCTGCTTTTAATTCTGTAACTCAACTGTACATTGTATTTCCAGATGTGAATGGTTATCATGCAAACTTCAGACAGAGCTACAGTTTAGATTCCCTTTTAAAATATTAGGGTTACATAGGTTACCTCCAAGGTCTCTGGCAGTGACCCTGATATAAAAGACAGTTACAGATTTGTGTTAAATCATTGATGTCACATTTGTATCTGCCCTTTGTGTCCCGAAATGAGGTGATTCAAAGAGTTCATTCAGCCTCTCTGCAATATCTATATGCTCTCTAATCTTCACTTTTATTCCCTTGTTATCTAATGGTCCAACTGCCTCCCTGGCAGGTTGCTTCTCTTTGATTCTTTTATAATTTTTATGGTTTGCCTTGATGTTTGTAGCCATGTGCTCCCCCTGCCGTGTGCCTGTGTGTCTGTCTGTGCATGCTCCCCCTGCCGTGTGCCTGTGTGTCTGTCTGTGCATGCATGTATGCCTTCTTGATAGCTTACATTTCTTTTCCCAGAGACTGTTTTTTTTGTTGTTCTCATTTGGCAAGTCTCCCTTTTTCAGAATAAGTCTCATATGCCATCCTTGATGGTCTGGAATACTCCTAGACCTCGTGATGCATTTCCTAGTTAGTGCTGTACATTCCAGTTGAGTTTCTGTTTGCATATAGACACCTATGCACTGTGCCATCTTCCAAAGGTTGATTGCTGTGTCTTTTTTTACACTGCAGCCCTTTACACGCTTTGTTCTGTCTCCTTGTCTTGTCCAAATTATCCCATTTCTCCAAGATAGAGAACACTTACACCCTCATACATTTGTTCTAGCTTTGGTCCAGCTTTGGTTCAAACCAGATGCTGCCCAATTCCTGTTGACTCTTTCCCAGGGTCAACTTAAAAGCTGCACTGCAAATTTTTTGATGTTGAACAGCACCAACCAAGTTCCATTTTGGTTCAAGTGGAGCCCATCCCTTCTATACAGGTTCTTCGTGTCCCAAAATATTCCCTACTAGGGTCTTACAACCATCTCTCCCGAAACCAGTCTCATGCACTTATGAAAAGCTTTGCTGTCTAACAGACCTGCTGGCTTATGCTCCATGTAAAGCTTGCATCTGCCCCTCCTTTTTCCTGGTGAAGTAAAATAATTGGACTTTGTTTACCGCTGAATCAAGAGCTTCATTGTAAAAAGACAACGGGGTCTAACTGGGAAAGGAAAACTGGCAAGTATTATTTGCCAGGTTTTTTTTGGTATGATGTTTCTTGTCATGTTTTCACCTCAAGGAACTGGATGGGATCCAACCAGAACTCATTCCTGCTATAACCTTTTTTATGAAGAGATTCTTGTTGTTCACAGAAAAAAATGCTAAGGAGAGGCGACAAATAGAATTGGCTTCTTTACACTACCCCCACTCCCTGATAATAACTCTATTTAAATCTCATGAACAGTCTGACACCAACAAAGCATACAGGGAAACTAAAGAACAGGGCTGGGAAACTGGAGTCTGTGGCGCACCCATGTTTAACTTTAGTGCCATTGTATGGAGTCTTACCAGCTCAACGGCCACCTGCCTCCAAGGTGCCATGTAATCTGCATGGTCAAGTGTTCATAATGATCCCATTTTCTGAGCTGACATCATATGAGATTGAATTTAAGTGTGACTCTTAAGGGGGAGTTTGTAAATAAGTGATAACGTGCTACACTCTGGCCTGGCTTTGATCACCCCCATAGCTAATGAGCTTGCAATCTGTGATTGAGGGCACACTGGCTGCGATCCTGAGACTCTCCCCTTATTCCCTTCATACCACACCTTCAGGGCTGTGGCACCCTTTTATTACTCCTTAATCAACTGTCTGAGGTAGTTACTCACTGCTGATCAATGCAAGGCACTCCCTTCTACCCCGGGGCTGAGTTCATTTCCTTCACTGTACTGTACTCCAAGCCCAAGTAACAGGAGACAGGGGTGGGAACGAAACCCAAGTTTTCTGTATGACAATGCAATCCATTATTCCCTGGGGCTGTTCTTACCTGTCCCTGCTGCTTCCAGGGATTGAAAGATAATAATGGCTATCATAGTAATATCTTCGGCATGAAAATTTGACTGCTGTGCCCATGACTGTTCAGCTTGATAAGCATGAGACTTGTAGCTGTTCTTGTTCATTGTAGTCCATGTGTCAAAGAGCACAATGTTCCTGATGGCATTAGAAACACAAAACAATTCTTGATCTGACAAGGCGACCATCTAGTACTGCAGTGTTTGACCTTTTTCATTTCACAGCACACTGACAAGGTGCTACAATTTTCAAGGCACACCATCAGTTATTTTTTAGGAATCGATAAGACAAACTGCTACTATTAGTAGTCTCAAATCCCCCAATTCACCTATAATTATTTAAGGACTTTCCCAAAACTCCTGTGGCATACCTGAGGACCATCCATGGCACACCCTGATCCCTGAAAATCCCTGATCTAGTTCAGGTGTGCCACCCTCATTCCAGGGATGACTGGCAAGATGTTTTCAGGAAGGTCACAGCAGGACATGAAGGTACCAATCCTGTACGTTCCCTCCATTCTGCAACTGGTATTCTATGACACTTCGATCTGAACTTGGAAGTTTCGTGCCACGTGACTAAGAGTTAATTGGTCTAATTATCCTAGCATGTGAGTTACCACTGCATCCCATTGGTTCCCAATCCATGAACCATAGGGGGTCTATGAGATCCTGAGAAGTGGTCCATGAGGTCTTAAGGAGGAAAATAGCCTTTGATCATTTCCAGCATCTCCTGAGTGAGTGTTCCCACCAAAGAGGGTGGAAAATGGACTTCTGCACCTGGCACTGAAGTCTCAGCTGGAGCTGTGAGCAATCTGTTCTCTACTGTGTCTGGTAATTCATAGGGGAGAGGGTTGCATGTATCTCATGGCAATTCTACGTTTTGCTTCAATAGTCTACAGACTCCTTAAGGTTGGGAATCCCTTCATTCAAAGATGTAGCTAGAGGGGCGCAGAGCAGTCTGTCTTGGAGAGAGGCATGCAAGGGACTTACCCTCCAGGTAGGGGGAGCAAAACAGAGCTGTATGGCTCCATTTTGCTTCTTTGCAACGCCTTTCTCCAAGATTGATTGCTCCACTCTTTCTTTCTTTCTTTCTTTCTTTCTTTCTTTCTTTCTTTCTTTCTTTCTTTCTTTCTTTCTTTCTTTCTTTCTTTTTTCTGTCTGTCTGTCTGTCTGTCTGTCTGTCTCTCTCTCTCTCTCTCTCTCTCTCTCTCTCTCTCTCTCTCTCATATCAAGGTGGTTTACAACCCTATAAAACAAAGCTAATATGAATAAAACAATCAAAACACAATTAGCAATCACAACCATATGGTGTTTCCTGGAAGTGATGGTAGGGACAGGTGTGATAACTGATGTCACAGTAGAAACACAAACCCAGAAAAGGGACCAGAAATGCTTGTTGCAAGCAGATGATGTCATTGGTGCATGTCCCAGTTGGGTACCACTAACCACAGTATGGGAACATGGCTGGCTTCTGCCCAGTTGCACCGATTCAGCATATTCAGGCCCAGTGGTGAACGAGTGACCTGCAACCAAATCCAACACTGTGTGAAGGTAAGCCTTCGTGCTGAGGCTTGCAGAGTGAGTGGAGCCCTAGTGCAGCTCAACCACCCACCCCTGGGTCTGATTAGGCCAAAATTGGGCCCCAGAAGCAGTTGTCCATGACGTCAAAACCCAAGATGGTGTGTGTGAGGTATCCCATTCCCCTTGGCCATCCTGGGCCCTTTCTCACTAGCAGGGATACTGTTAGGGAATGTGATCTCAGTGCCATCATCATCTACCCGGAGCATCATCGTGGATCCCAAGGAGGAGATGCACACAGGTGAGTAACAAAACAGAAGATTTCTTTTACTTCCAACGGAGGCTCATATGCTTAATGGTTCTCTCACAGTTCACTCTCTTGGTTACAGATATTAAACAGTGCAACAGTGCGCAGGCTCTTGGAACAGGTAAGGCAAACAGGTATGTTAACACTTTCAACTCTACAGGTATCACCAGCAAGTCTTTTCAGGTCATTCCAGGCTTAGCATCCAGCCCAGCATCCCCTGGCTTGGATGCTTCAGCTCCCTCTGCTGAGCAGCCTCAGAGTCCTGCTGCCTCTCTCTCCAGGGCAGGCTTTCTAACTGCCCTTCCTGCTCTTCTTCGTCGCTCAAATTTCCCACCTGGTCTGCCCTCCCCCAATAACCAGGTGTACTCCGTGGGAGGATACACACTCCTCCTCTTGCATACCATCTCGGGGATGGACACACAGTGATCCCTCTCCTCCGTCCAAAGTTCCCCCTTCCTCTGTGCTGCAACTCCACAATGTCCTTCATTGACCAGACCTCCACTGCATCAGGGAAGAGGTCCATGTCAAGGGGGGGTACCTTGGGCGACGACTCACATACAGACTCTCCCCATGTATGTCCCCAACGGCTCCAGATTATATTTCTGGTAGTCCTCCCAAGTGAATATGTATGAATTTGCATCATATACAAATGGCTGTGAATGGCTGCTATACATGGGTATTCAGGCACCTGAAAAATTTAGTGTCCCCTCACCCTAGAAAGTCACTGATCTGGCTTTTGTAACTTTAACTGACCTTACAGTACAATCCAAAACAAAAGCTTCTGTAATAGTCATATGTGAAAGCTCTTATCTTTAACACTCAGGTCATGGACTCTTGTTGCTTAATGGCTCTTGATTCTACTGTAAGTATTTTGCTCTTCTCCATTCAATGAATAATCCCTCAAAAACAATTTCGTTCATGGCACGCTAAGATTTGCCATCAGTTCTAGCATGAAAGATTGCATACTTTGTCAGACTTTCTGCAAGCAAAAGGAGTCTATTTTTCTGTATGTTTTTGGCGCCAGTATCTTGCATGTTATCAGTTAGTGTCAGAGGAGCGGAATGTTGTTGACCTGCCATGCCCCAAGGATTTCTGGGACAGAGCTAAAATGCAAACTTTCTTTCTTTCTTTCTTTCTTTCTTTCTTTCTTTCTTTCTTTCTTTCTTTCTTTCTTTCTTTCTTTCGTCCTTCTGTCCTTCCATCCTTCAATGCTTTGCTGACAAAGCCAATTGATTTGTCAATGTAGCAAGAGAGGAAAAAGCAGATATTTCTCAGTCAGTGGTATAGCTAATGGTGATGCAAACCCCTAATGACACATCTGTTTTGCTGTTTTGCTGTCACCACCTAGACAAAATTAGGAAGTTAATTAGCTTTTGGACCACTACCTTGGACAAACTTAGGAAGCTAGTTGAGGATAGGGTGGTCTGGCATCAAAGAATCGGACACAAAGAATTGGATACAACTTTTAACAACAACAACAACAACAACCTGGAATGGCTTCAAAGGGGACAGAACCCTTGCACACAACAGTGAGGCTCCTTGCAAAACTCAGTGCTTTGTGCCCCCTTTAACTATGTCACTGCTCCCAGCCACTCTGGCTTAGAGGGTGGTTAAAAAATGAGATATTTTATAGTAATATTTTGAATACCTTGGGAGGGGGGTGAAGGGGATGGGAGCTTTAGAACTTTCCAGACAATTCAGCAGGTTTATTATACTCAATCCAGTTTTGCGGTGGTAAAACTTCAAAAACTCCAGCACCCTCCAGCGCCCTTGGTACCCTTGGTACACCTCCAGCATCCTCCAGTGCCAGAATGGGTTTATCTGGACCAGTTGGAATTGGGCAGTAGAGCCCTGAAGTGGTCCAGGTGATTGGAATGTACTAGCACTTGGATGAAAAATGGTGGAAATCACATCTTAATGCTCAAAGCCGTAGACAAAAAACAATACCTCCTGCATGCAGCATACGGAAAACTAACACATCAGGGAGAGGACTATGCTAAATCTTTCTCCCTGAGGGGCTAGTTCTCTGCTTGCAGGAAGTTCTCTACATGCGTGAGGTGAAATATTCTCTAATCTGCAATGGTCAAGTTCAATCCACCATGTGAATATTCCAAAACTTCACTCTTCTACTTTTATAGGTAGAAAGGAATAGTCAAAGAAAAAGAGCAGCAGCAACAAAATTCCTCCAGAAATGTTTAGAAAAAGGGAGGTGAGTTCTGAGCTTACCAGTGCCAGAACGGGTTTACTTGGACCAGTGCCAGCAATTTTGGAGGTGTGTGCTTGAGGGTGCCAAGGAAGATGGATCAAGGTTCTTAGTGGGCCATGAATATGATATTGGTGATACTGATACTAACTGATACTGACCCTGGTCCGCCCTACTTCTGCCCCCTGCTCCACTCCATCTTCTTCTGTTTCTCCCCTCCCTGTCCTAAAGCAGAAGCCAGTAAAGTAGCTATGATAAGAAAATAATGAGTTTATCACTATTTTCATGTCTAGTTCCAGTGTTATGGGGGATTTTTTAAGATAATGCAATAAGTTCAGGGTGCAATCTTAACCAATTTAGATCATAACTCACCTGTCTCCCCATTCCTGCAGTGGCTTGGGGAGGCCAGCTCATGTCTATGCACTGGTCAACCTCCCTTCCCCCTTTATGGCAAAATCTTAAATCGTGCTGCATTGGATCCAAGTGTGTTGGCACTTTCGAGACATTCTCTAGCTGGCGCAAGGAAGTTGAGCTGGCCCCAGGGGAGCGTGTGGATTGCACTTCAGTTTTTCAGGAAGCCTACTCATAGTATACAAGGGTAATACCCTCCCTCTCCCCTTTGATGCCATTTGAGGTGGGGAAGCAAAACAGAAAAGAATGCCTCCATTTTGCTTCCCCTGCCTAGAATGACTCTGAAGGTAAAGCGAATGAGTCCCTTGCTCACTATGGGAAAGCTCCTAGCAAAACCTTGTGCTTTGTACACTCTCTACCTCCACCACTAAGTGCCCTACTTCTACCCTCAGTCACTTTCATTACATTTTTATGGGACAAAGTAAACAGTAAGCATGGTGTAAAAGTCATCAATCAGAACTTATGTGAAGGAAGAAGAAAATTTGGCTGCTTGGTGCCCTACTGTTAGCGTCTCTGAACGCTCTGCTTCACTTTCTCTGTTATGGGTTTTCCTGATCTTTACTCAGCAAAGAATTGTTGTTCTTTGGGAGGTCTCTTTACCTGCATCCCTTCAGTGCAGCCTTGACATAGAGTGGCAATGACTTAGCCTCGACAATGGGCACAATCCTAACCATGCCTACTCAAAAGTAAGAACCATTTTGTTCAATGGGTCTTACTCCCAGGAAAGTGTCTTTAGGATTGCAGCCTAAGAGTAACAATGAGTTTTGGAGCAGAGAGGTACACAATAAACCCCACCAAGCTTCCTCTCCATCTATCACAATGAAGGGTACTTGCTACAACTACCTTATTGGTATCCAGAATCAGGACACAAAGGATTTTATTTCTTGTGCATTTCTACATTTCAGAGTGAAGTAACTTCTCTGGGTTCATCAGGGTCAGCAGTCACAATGATCAGTCCAAATATGAAACAACAAATATGGCTTTATCTGTTCTTTTTTAGAGCAAAGGAACACATTTTTATGTGCATTCTTGACAATGTTATTCTCTGACATCAGTTGGTGTCACAAGAATGGAACTCATTTGTTCATGGTACGGTTTTGAGTCTCTACTTTGATTTGATGCTGGATCTCTTGTTTCCTTCTCCCGCCCTTGAACACAACCTATGAACAAGTATGTGTCTTATTCCACCCATTCACCCTGCATTTGCCACATTTTTTCTTTTCTCCAGTCTGTTATGTTAAACCTCATACATTGCTGGCGAGAAGCATATAGAACAATCTGAATACTAATAGGCTTCTGTTAAAGGTACACAACTGCAAGAACAATAGGAAAATACAAATATTTGTATGATTTGTGTGTGTGAGTGAGTGTGAGTGTCAGTGTGTGTGTGTGTGTGTGTGTGTGTGTGTGAGAGAGAGAGAGAGAGAGAGAGAGAGTTACATGCCCTAGATCAGTGGTCCTCAAACTTTTTGAACAGGGGGCCAGTTCACTGTCCCTCAGATACTGTCGGGGGCCGGACTATAGGTGGGGGTTTCTGGGGGGTGGTGGGTACTGGCAGGGCTAGTGGGGGGTTTCTGGGGGGTGGGGTTACTGGCAGGGCTAGTGGGGGATTTATGGGGGGGTGGGGGTTACTGGCAGGGGTTCTGGGGGTGGTGGGTATTGGCAGGGTTAGTGGGGGGATTTCTGGGGGGTGGGATACTGGCAGGCTGGTGGGGATCTGGGGGAGAAAGGGAGGCACTTACCTGGGGAGCCCTGTGGTCACCATCCAAGCCCCCTGGCCAGCCAGGGAAGCGGTGGATGGGCACTGCAGACTCTTTCCCCAGTGGCGGCCAACAAGGCTTTGAGGACCCCTGCCCTAGATTCTGTTCCTAGCATCAGTTATGACAGCTGGGGACAGGGTGACAACTATAAAAGAGGACAAGGCCCTCCAAAAATGGAGAACTGTGAAAAATGTAGGACATGTCAAAATAAAAGTTAAAAACATTCTTGTATATTGCTTTTATAAGGTTAATTTAAACACTGTATTACTTATTATTAAATTGAAAGCTATTACATATAATTATTACATACGTATAATTTATTAGATAGAAGGCCACATGCTGCCTACTCACAAGTAAAAGGAGGACAATGAAGATATTTTACAGGACACAAGGCTAAAAAAAGGAAATGCCCTGGAAAAAGAGGATCCATGGTAATCCTGGCTGGGTAGGAAAGGGCCCAGCCAAAATTTTAGAGAGTTGCACCCTACCCAATTCAGTAAGACTGGGCTAGATCAGTGTTTCTCAATATTTGTCCTCCTCTGATTTTCTGGATGTACCAATGGAAGTACCAATCCTTCTGGGTTGGGAGGCCAGGTGCAATACAACAAACATCAGTTATGAGTATCTGAGCAAGTGGGAGAGTTTTTTTTGGGTGCGGAAAAGCATGCTGTGAGTGTCTGCTTACCAAGCTGAACCACCTACTGATATTTATTGCATCATGTTCCTGGTCCTGCTGCTGGGAGACAGGAGTTGAGGAGTCCCATGAATAACATCAGATACCACTTCAGTTACTGTAGGCACCTGTACACTATTGTGTGCACTGGATTATATCATCAGTAGTCTATTACAAACCCTGTTTAGACATTACATAAGATTAAAATGAACATGTGATGGGGAGGTGCGGAGATGTCAAAACTCTCCAAGGACCCTGGCCCATATGCTCAGTGTCTATCCTTGAATACAAATTCTAAAGGCATGAGAGGGCATGGGGTATGACTTGAAATTACTCTTTTTCTTTTCTCCAAGATGTGTTGGTTAAATATGTGACAGCCACATAGATATTATTTTGAGAAAAGGACACAGTGGGTTGATTTGAGCCATACTCTGATCAACTAACTGATGATCAACCCATGATGCACAAATCACAGCCTCCAGATCACAACCCCTTCGCTCCCTTCCGAAAGAGTTCAGTGGACTCATTTTAACAGTATGGGAACAGATTTTTTCCTAACTACCCATCTACGTGTGCTGATAATACTGGATCAATAAAGGTGGATAAATAAAGAGGCAGTTTGGTTGACCCATTTCTCCGCAAGTGATTATTGAAAGAGCTGTGAGAACACCTAGGGAAAGGCAGTTCCAGGGCATGCACATGTTGTGAATGGGGTTGGTATGAATGGGCAGTGCTGGAACCTTAGAGGAGAAGGGACTATGAGAAAATTGCCCTTCATGGATCATTGGATCGTCCTATCTCCATGGCTGTTCTTCATGGGTGGGAAAAGAAGGGGATCTTGGAAGTGTACAGGAGAGGGCAATGGTACCATTTTATATTCTTTGGTAGCATTTGGTAGCTGCCTTGGGTATTCTTCCTTTAGGAGAAAAGGCAGAATAAACTGAATGAATGAATGAATGAATGAATCAATCAATCAATCAATTTCTGCACAATTAATTTCTGCACAGCACAAAGGCCAACTATAGTCAAACTATACACCCAAAGTAGCAGCACACTCGGAAGTTATCTGCATTCCCACAAATCAGCTGGAACCTCCTCCTCATCCTAAGCCAAGAGCAACTATTTGCCTGGAAACAACTGACCAATTGCTAATACACACCAGACAATTTATGTTTCCTTATGTGGGATTTCCTCATAACTTCCTAATTTAAGATGAGGGGCTAACATTTGATGGACCAGTCCTGCTTCTTCAGCCATACTCTTGGGGTATGCTGACCAATCAGCATACATGATGTGCTGTAATGTTCCTAGACACTGTGTGAAGATTTCCCCTGGTGTAGTCTTACTAACCAAAGACGGAGACATCAGAGCTCCGTAGAAGATTATACATCTTTTATGTAGATAGTTACAATTTCAAACTCTGGCATCCCTAAGTGGGGCTGGGAAAGATATCCCTCTAGGGAGACTCTCCTAGCAGATGAAGAGCAGGGGTTCCCAAATTTCCATCTACCATGACCCACCTATTCATGGTGGAGGACACAGTGACACACCGACTTCTCTGGTGCCAGGCTTCAGAAGTCATGACATTGGATCATGACTAGGGTTGCCATATGTCTCGGAAAACTGGGACTGTCCAGGTTTTGGGGGATTGCATTCACATACTTGCAAGTTTGACAGGAGGTCCTATCCCAGTTTTGTAGAAGAGAATTATGGCAACCCTAGTCATGGCCCACTAAATGGATCTAAATCCACAGTTTTAGAAACTTTGGTATAGAGACAATGCTGAGCTGCATGGCCAAATGGCTTGATTCAAAATAAGTTAGATGCATAATTCCTAAGTCAACTAGCTGTTTTCACTATGGTGGCCATACTGAGGTGATCCTTCCCACACTGTGTTGAGCTTTTTAAAAAAATGACAGGGTAAAATCACCTGAAATAGAAACTCAAAAAATTCAGAAAATAGAACATTATCCAAGGCAAACTGGGCAGGACTTGTTTTTTTCCCTTGGAGCAACTACTGGTAATCAGCAGAGTACAAGAAGAATGGGAAATGGTGTACAGAGTTTTGGATTACAAGCATACTTCCAGAATGAATTTTGCTCATAAACCAAGGTAGTACTGTACCTTGGTTGATCATGTCATAAAATATTGCAGCATAGGAGGTATTTTGTTTTTAATATATATTAGCATCCAGGGAGCATGGTTGGTTGCTCTTTTCCCACATTTGATAAGAGTTTCCACCAGACATCGAATACTTTCCAAATTGTATGTCCTGGTTTTATATTTTGTGACACTGATACAGATAGTGGAAACAAGAGACCAGGCAGGTTGAGACTCATTCTGATGTGCTGGACTTTTGTCCCACATTGTAATCTGATGCATAGCTGTAATCTTTGAGAAGTTCAGAGACACCAACTCACTTCTGATCGGTGCCAGACATTTCAAACTTGGAGCCTGCTGAATTACATGGTGTTGTGTTCCTAAAATTGACATAAAAGGGCAGAAATGGCTTTCTTTCCACTTGTCTTAAAACAAGAGTTTCACACTCATTTCATGTAGTGTGGTGAAACAGTACGCACAGTGGTGGGCCCGGCCTGGCCCAACAACCAGATCTCTGGAAGTGGGCGGGGCCAGGTCAGGTCAGGGGGCAGGGCCAGGGTCAGGGGATGGGGCCAGGGAGGGCACACCACCTTAACCCTCAGTTTACCAAAAATAATTGTATCAATAAGTATTAAGCCCCTGGGTTCTGTGTAATTTATTCCTATGCATTATGCATTATGGCATTGTTGTGCTCTCAGGGGGAGTGTGTGCCACAAATAAGAACATAAAAGCATAAGAAAAGCCTCCACTGGATCACACCAAAGACCCATCTAGTCCAGCTTCCTGAATCACACAGCAGCTGCCTCAGGGAGCACATATGACACTTGCATCCAGGTGCCTAACACAGCAGACACACCACAAGTTCCACAGGTGGTGCTCATACCACTGGTTGAGAAACATCTACAGTTTAGGACCAGAGTCTGAGGTGTCCATCTGCAGGCTGAGGTTTGCCTCTAAGCCACAATCCTTAAGGCTACAATCCTGTCCACACTTTCCTGTAAGTAAGCTTCATTGAATATAATAGGACTTCTGAGTAGTCAAGCAAAGGACTGAGCTCTTAGTAACCAGCCTCTGGCTCCAATCCTATTCACTTTCCTGAGCGTAAGCTCCACAGACTAATGAGACTTACTTCTGAGTAGCCAAGAATAGGATTGGGCTCTAATGCTGCACTCCTCTGAACACTTTCCTGAGAGTAAGCTTCATAAATTGAAATGGGATTAACTTTTGAGTAGTCAGGCATAGGATTACAAGCTCTTAGAAACCAGCTTCTGGCTGCAATCCTATATACTCTTTCCAGGGAGAAAGCTTCACTATTATAATGGAACTTACTTCTGAGTAGACAGTTGATTGGGCTTTGAGGCTACGCTCCTATCCTCACAGGGGAGTAACACCTACTGACTTTAATAGGATTTACTTCAGAGTAGGCAGTGGACTGGGCTCCTGGGGGGGACAGGATGGGAACTGGGGCTATTTCTTCAGGTGCCCCCCATACTGCGTCCCCACAATCTCAGGTGGAGAGATTTCTCAAAGGGGCAGGATGAGGTGGGGAGATCTGGGGGGGGGGGGAAGGACTACAGTGTGGATAGGATTGCAGCCTGAGCCCAATCCTAACTGTGTCTACTCAGAAGTAAGTCCCATTCAAGTCAATGGGGCTTACTCCCAGGAGTGTGTGGTCAGGATTTTAGCCTTACAGTCCAATTCTATGCAGGCTTACTTAGAAGTAAGTCTCATTCTAGTCAGTGGGGCTTACTCCCATGTAGTGTGGATATGATTGCAGCCTCAGAGCCCAGTTCTAACCATGTCTACTCAGAAGATAGTCCCATTATAGTCAGTGGGCTTACTCTCAGAAAAGTAGACAGAGCTGGAGAAACAGGGCTAGAGGGAGAGATCCAAGCAAGCCTCTGCCAATCTCCTCAGAAGTAAGTCCCATTATAGTCAGTGAGCTTACTCTCAGGAAAGTAGACAGGGCTGGAGGAACGGGACAAAAGCCCAGGAGGATCTCATCCTCACAACACTCAGACCTTTCTCAGTAGCTCTGGCTTCTGTATTCCTGCCCAAGGACCTCTTTGTAAAGCTGTCCATGAAAGTGCCTGACCCAAAAGAAAGACCCACAAAAACACCATCCCAGGGAGGCTGCCTCATTTGCATATGAGAAACCCATCGTGCTTTGCGAACTGCACAAGGAAATAACTTCTGAAAACTTGCTAGAAATAAGGTTTTTAATCAAAATAAGATGTTTAGCATAGAAAGACTTTCTGAATAGCATCATCCAAAGGTTTGGGGCATGAAGAAGCTCCTCACTCTCACTGGAAAGTATGGAGCTTATAGTGATCCAAGCACCTTCCCATCTCAGCAGTGCAGTGTCTGAGTGTGCTGTGGGATGACTGCAATACCTTGTCTGAATGATGGTCATGGGAACAGACTGTCTGTATTTTAAAATTAAAAAATAACCTTAGGGAAGGGAAGGAGGGGGGAAAGAAAGCCCCCCTCAGAAGGGGAGGGAGGTTCAGAAGGGGAGGAAGGAGGAGGGAATGGAGCTTTGAATGAACCCAGAGACCCGTTAAGGGCGGTGATGAGTCAGTGAGTCAGTGAGTCAGTGACTTTTCTCTTTTATATATATATAGATTTCTTAATTACAAGAAGACTACATGTTGCCTGTTCACAAGAAGATTATTTCCAGGACACAAGGGTAAAAATAGGCCATGTCCTGGAAAAAGAGGACATCTTGCAGCAAACCAAATTTTAACCTGAAATGGACTTTCAGTGCAATCCTAACCATATCTACTCAGAATTCAGTCCCACTGTGTTCAATACTAGTTACTCCCAGGAAAGTGTGACTAGGATTGCAGCCAAAGCTGCAATCCCATGGAATCTCTATGGTCGGGGATGTGAAGTGGTGAAGGTGGGATCTGAGGTGAAGGAAAAAGCACTATAATACTATATTTTGTTGACTAGGGAAAGTCAGATGGCTGTTATTTGTAGCTAATTGTATCAGGCCCATCCAATGTAGATAATCCATATTGCCTCCACTCACAAAAGCTGATGCTGAAAATTCTTATTTCCTTTTGACTTTGGAGCAGCCATTTCCAACCTTTTATAATCTAATAGCACACAGATAGAGTGCCAAAATCGTCAAGAGAAACCATCATGTTTTTTTATTTTATTTTTATTTTTAAAAAATGGATACACTGATACACTGCAGGTAGGGTGCTCACATCCCACAATGGCCTTACAAAAGATCCATAGAGCCTTCCATAGATCCTGTGGCACAGCATTTGCAAATGGTAGAATCAGTGGTGGGCTCCAGCAGGTTCGCACCTGCTCTATAGAACCGGTTGTTAACGAGAGATAGGCAATATAAAGTTTAAAAATATCCATTTAAAAGTGGCTGCCAGATGGGCAGAGAACCGGTTGTTAATTTTTTTGAAGCCCATCACTGGGTAGAATGGCACACCAATGTGCACACTGGTTGAAAATTGTGAGCACCCTGAATTCGCAGTTGTGAGCACACTGCTTGGTAGGCTGACAGCCAAGTCTCACACTAAGGTCTGTGTCACACTAAGGTCTGTGTTTCAGAGCTCAGAGTCTTGATATAGAGCACTCATAGTGCAGATTGATCGTTCGTTCGTTCGTTCGTTCGTTCTTTCTTTCTTTCTTTCTTTCTTTCTTTCTTTCTTTCTTTCTTTCTTTCTTTCTTTCTTTCTTTCTTTCTTTCTTTCTTTCTTTCTTTCTTTTACTTCCTGTTGCTGCTCTTGGATCCAGGGCAATAAGCAGCCAATTGGCTGATCCCACACATAACTTGTTGATTCAATCAATCGCAACGCAATGAATGTTCAGTCTGCTCCTGACCTTGTTGATGAGTCCCTCTTTGGTCTTGCACTCATTTATTTTTGTTTGATCTGTGACTCAGCTGTTAACGTTTGCCTTGTACATGGTTTAGTTAGATACTATCTCTTTGAGGTAGAGGGTATCAGTTTGTAAGGCTCTTGTAAAGTAAGATAAACTTTGAATGAAGCCCGATGGGATTGGAACAAGCATGGTCTCAAATTTCTGCAAGTTGACAAGAAATCAAAGCTCTGAAATTATTTCATGAAGATCTGTGCATACCATGAAACTGGTTTGTTTGCTTGTTTCTGCATTGTTTGCAGCTGGGACAGTCGTACCATAACTCAAGCTTATGATTGGGAGGGAAAGTAAAATGTAAACATACGCATAAAATCAAAACATGCCTCACTGAGACCATTAAATCTGATTTCTTAAAGTGAGACATAGGTGAGAAAAAGAAAAGGTGCTCCAGATTATAAGCCATTTGAATGCCTCAAAATGTAGCCCCAAGTGTATTCCTAAGGCTGCTGTCCTAACCATCAGTTAGGCCAGCATAAAACCTGGCACAAGTCTCTTGCTTACCTGGGGGTGTCACAAAAGTGCTGTAAGACAATCATGCCCTACTCCTGGAGGCATTGGGCCAGTGCACAGGAATATGCTGACGTCCCCACACCGCCATGGGATGATATGCCATGTGTGTTAGGCCAACCTAAATTTGTTAGGATTGTGACCTGAATTGCTCAATTTCCTCTGTTCCTAACTGCTGGGTTTGGGGGTTTTCCTGCACAAACTGTTGCATCCTGTTCTTCGTATCCTGAAGTGACCATCATGGTAACTAACATTAGTTTACAAATGTACAAGTCAATCATGTACAAGATTGTACATGATTGACTTGTACAAATGTACAAGTCAATCATGTACAAGTCAAAAATGTACGAGATGTCAATCATCTTTGAGAAATCCTTGAGGAGTGGAGAAGTCAGTCCCAATCCCAAATGTAGTCCCAATCTTTAAGAAGGGGAAAAAATAAGACCCGGGAAAATATAGACCAGTCAGTTTGACTTCAATCCCGGGCAAGATATTAGAACAAATCATAAAACACACAATTTGTGCACATCTAGACAAGTACTCAGTGATCAAAACAACCCAGCATGGATTTACCAAGAATAAATCTTGCCAGACAAATCTGATCTCCTTTTTTGATCGGGTTACGAGCTTACTGGACATGGCAATGCTGTGAATGTCATTTATCTTGACTTCAGCAAAGCATTTGACAAAGTCCCACATGACATTTTAATTAGGAAGTTGGAAAAATATGGGCTAGACAGGGCAATCGTTAGGTGGATCTGCAACTGGCTCGATGGCCGCACTCAAAGGGTTTTAGTAAATGGGTCTGCATCAACCTGGAGATTGGTTTCAAGTGGGGTACCCCAGGGCTCTGTCTTGGGCCCAGTCCTCTTTAACATTTTTATCAGTGACTTGGAGGAAGGGGTATGGGGGAGCCTGATCAAATTTGCAGATGACACCAAGCTGGGAGGAGTAGCAAACACAACAGAAGACAGGAGAAACCTCCAGGAGGATCTGGATAAACTGGAATCCTGGGCTGTAACAAACAGAATGAACTTCAACAGGGAGAAGTGCAAGGTTCTGCACTTAGTAAATAAAAACCAAAAATACAGGTATAAAATGGGGGATACTTGGCTTGGCAGCACAACATGCGAGCGGGATCTTGGAGTCGCCGTGGATCACAAACTGAACATGAATCAGCAGTGTGATGTGTCTGCAAAGAAAGCAAATGCCATTTTAGGCTGCATTAAGAGGACTGTAGCTTCCAAGTCGCGAGAAGTTCTAGTTCCTCTTTATTCAGCATTGGTCAGACCTCACCTTGAGTACTTTGTTCAGTTCTGGGCACCTCACTTTAAGAAAGATGCAGCCAAACTGGGGCAAGTCCAGAGGAGAGCGACAAGAATCATCAGTGGGATGGAAGGGAAGCCCTACGAGGAAAGGTTGGGAGAACTTGGGATATTCAGCCTGGAGAAGAGGAGGCTGAGAGGAGACATGATTGCCCTCTTCAGATACCTGAAGGGCTGTCATAGAGAGGAAGGGGCTCATTTGTTCATAGCTGCTTCTGAAAACAGAACTAGAACCAATGGGTACAAACTGCAAGAGAGGAGATTCCGGTTGGATATCCGGAAAAAATTCCTGACGGTTCGGGCGGTTCGGCAGTGGAACAGATTGCCAAGGGAGGTGGTGGACTCTCCCTCACTAGGGATCTTTAAGCAGAGGCTTGACGAGCACCTGTCGGGGATGCTCTAGGGGGATTTCTTGCTGCAGGCAGGGGGTTGGACTAGATGACCTGCTAGGTCCCTTCCAGCTCCATGATTCTATGATTCTAAGTCCATGCTGTTGATCAAATGAGAAGGCAATAAATTAATAATGGGTGAAATCAAAGCAACAATAACACAGAGCCAATGACAATAAGCGCATTTTCACTGCCAGCTTGGAAACCATCAGTGGTAAACCAGCTGGAGCGCTTGGGGAAGGAATTCTGGGCACCACCACTGAGAAGTCTCTGTCTTAAGTACTTATCAACCAAGCCTCTTCAGGCATTGGATCAAAGAACATACAATACAATAAGAAGCATGAGATTTGCCACAGAATCTAGTATAGTGCTGTGAAAAGTATCTTGCACAAGTCCTTGTACAAGCATGAGTCAGATTTGGACAGCATCAGCAACTATTTTCCTTCCAGTCATGATTCTTTGGATACAAACTGTTTCCTTCAACCCCTTCACCTTCATGTAATTTTTGCCCCATCCCACCCCATGCTCAGTATAGTTATGATTCTTCATACATTGATGAAATGCTTGGGTTATTGCAACACATTGTACCTGGAGTTGCCTTAAAAGACTGTTTTGAAGCCACGGAAGGAGGAAGGAATTCCATGGCGTGGAAGGGTGGGTGAAGGATGTTCACAGAAGTGGACAGGAAAGAGGGAAGTTGGGACCTGGCCGTTATAATCCAAGCTCCATTTCCTAGGCAGCACACAGTAGCCTCTGGATATGACACATCAGAGTAGAGCCATTGGGACTGCTGCCATGTTACGCAGGGTAAGAGGGAAAGTTTACCCCTGCCCCAAGGTAGCACAGCAGAAGCCATGGACTTGCAGGGGATACAGCTCTAGCAACTGGCCTGCCTATTCCAGCACAAGTTACTGTAAGTTATATGCCACTCTAAGAGCTTCAGTGGAAGAGTAATTTGCACAAATTATATTTTAAAAGATAAATATTATTGTTGTTCTGTGCTTAAAGACACAGAACCTTCACCATGATGTGGCCCCAGCCCTCTGTCCACTAAACCACATGATGGCCAGTCAGACGTTAAAGAAGGGAGTAACCCTTTGTGTGACCAGATAAAACTTCTCTTTTTGCCAAGTGCTCCCATGGCTGAGAAAATGTAGTTTCTGAGTCTGTATTCTCTTTTAAAGTTATTTTTAAAAACTCCGGTAACTGGAAACCAAAATGATTATGAAATTTTGGACTCATTCAACAGGAAGGAAATGTTCCCTTTTGCTTTTTTCTCCATGGCCGAAAAAAATACCTGGAAGGGGTTAACTTTGATGCACATTTTAACAGCTTGAACATATGCGGGCAGCCAGGAAACAGCGCAGAGCAGCGTCAATGGTGGGACCAGCTGAAGCCTCTTGGAATCTTACTGATCTTGGCAAAAAAATCTCCTGTGGTCTCAGGCTTTGACATCACTGAGTTTTGCATCATAGTGGAATGCCTCCAGCCACATCCCCTTTCTTCATCCCCTCCCTCTTCCGTCCACCCAGTAACGGACACCAATTTGTAAATACTGTCATGCTTGCACAAATTGTATCACACACACCCTCTGCCTTACAGAGTCACTGCCAACAGAATCAGAATCAGACTTCAAGTGCGCAAAAGAATAGCTTGTTTCAGGAATCCTCGGAAACAGAGGGTTTCAGTGGCACTTGAATCCTCTTAAAGAGTTTGTTTCTTTATTTGTTTTGTTTATTAAATAAATAAATACTGTATTTACTTGAATCTAATGTTCACCTTTTTCAGCCGAATTTAGTCTCCAAAATCAGGGTGCATTCGATTCTATGGTGAATTAATTCAAGCAAATGTAGTATTTTGATGTAGGGCGCGCATTAGATTCGATGGCACATTAGATTTGAGTAAATATGGTATATTTACTGGTATATTTATAAAATTAGTGGAATGAACCTGCCATTGCAGGAGTAAAATTTCAAGAATATTTGTGGGCCCTGGGCATGGCTGGGCACTGGTGGGCATTGGGACTGGGTGGCAGGCACCCAGCCTTTCCTGGAGATACCAGGAATGAATCTATAACTTTCAGCATGCAAGCATTGGTGGGCTTCAGGGGGTTCTCACAGGTTCTATAGAACCCTTTGATAATGAGCGCTTGGTTCTGAGAATTGGTTACTTATAGGACATAGAACCTGTTTATTTTGTGGGATTTATTTGAATCCCACCACTGGTGCAATGTATATGTTGACTCAAATATGTCCTGGGGCCAAATGTGACCAGGGACTGGGTGATGTCACCCCTTGCACCACTGTGTCAATCCCATGCCTGCACTTGACACCTTCCCCTGCTTCCAGAATGGCTCAGTTTCTGAGCCAAAAGAGCATTTAGGGGGGCCCAATTTCACAGGCCTCACCACCTTAAGAGAGCAGCCTTCCCCTTAACAGGGATCACCTGCGGTGCTGTAGAGTCACCCTTCAATACACCACTGACCTCTCAGACACCTCCCTGTGGGCTGGCACCATCCCCTCTTAGCCACCCATTTTGTATGTCATAGTGGAGATTATCAGGTTCACAGCCTGGGGTGCCATTTGAACCTGAGGATGCTTCATACGCATGTGGAGAACAGCAATTCACTGATGACAACCATTTAATTTTGTCCACTGTTAATGCATGAGCTGTCTTCACTGTGGGCATAATGTGTGATTTTGGCACACCATTTCCCCTAACAAATTTCAACTCCTACTGCAAATAAGCAAGAGCCAGAGTACGAGTTGAGTTGCCATATATCAGAATGTGACCTATGAATATCTGATAAAGATTGCAATCCTAAACACACTTTACTGGGAGTAGTTCCAACTGAATACAATAAGACTTCCTTCTGAGTGGACAGGCCTAGCATTGCACTGAAAGTCATGTAAAACTGAGGCATTTTGTTGTGTTGCTTAGTTATTAATTTGCTAATTCTGGAATTGTCCGAATATTCAGTACAGTACTTGTTGAATGTTGTGTTGCATGTAAATGACAACCATTGGCATGATGATAAAGCTGTCTATACACAGTTTTATCCTCCTTTCCTCCATTGGAACTACTCCCAGTGTGACTCCATGAGCATCCAAAGCCTGGTACAAAAGAAGGTACATGCATGCACAGAACCGCCACACGCATGCAGTGGTATTGCTTCCATTTTTATTCTTGCATCCCTGCTGAAAAAGAAAAACACTTTTTCAGTTTAAAAAGTTGCTTGTCTCCTTTTCAGCCAGAAGTGCTGTGGTGACAGCAGAGAGAGCCCAGCTCCACCTGATCAAACCGGCCTTTGCTGTTTTGTTTTGCTCTTCTTCCTGGATATGGGTCAAAGAATCCCCCAAGGAGAGATGCTTATAAGCTCATAGTAAAATAAAAGAAGTTTACGAGTCCCAATAAAATGTGATAATTTCCAGATGTCTTTTGCATGCCTGTCCAGAAGTAATAGAGACATGTTGAAGCAGAGAGAGAGAGAGAGAGAGAGAGAGAGAGAGAGAGAGAGAGAGAGAGAGAGAGTTTTAATCAATTGATTTCCAGAACTCTCTAACATGTTTCCACTTGCTCTTTCAATAGATAAGCCTGTTTATCATTTGCTTTCAACTCTGAGTTTCACTTGGCAAGAAGAGCAGTGCTGTACCTTCAAAATTGCTTGCAAATATCAAATGTCTGGAACCTGAAAGGTTGTGGCTTCTTAGTGCGGTGGCATCACGAGGATTGCAGAGGAGCAATTTAAAATATATTTTACTCTTATATCATTTTGTAAGACTAGACTTTGGTGGATAGTATGATTTTTTACTCATTTGAGTATTTGACTTGTTATTGACTTATTATTTTATTGATGTATATGCCAATAAAGGTTTTGGGAAAGAAGAAAGATATATTTTACTCTATGCTGCTTCCTGTGACTGCTTACTGCATACTACAGGTCTGCCTAGCTTGTAACTTACCAAGCTGAACATGGCTGACTACAGAGTTGGGCTGTGCCTTGCCCAACAACCGGTTTGCCAGAAGTGTGGGCTGGGCGGGGGTCAGGGGGCGGGGTGGGGGTCAGGGGGCGGGGTGAGTGGCAGGCCCCAACCCAGCGCACTGCGCAAACGTCACCCTCAACGCTTGCGGAATGCGTCTCCTCCAGCCGGAGGAGACACACTGTGCGCACGCCACCCTTGGCGCTTGCGCAGTGCGTCTCCTCCATCTGGAGGAGATGCAGTGTGTTTCCTCCAGCTGGAGGAGACGCACTCATCTCCTCCGGCTGGAGGAGATGCACTGTGCGTGCGCCGAGGTCAGCGCAGGCACAGTGCGTCTCCTCCCAGCGTGCTTACTGGCACGCTGGGTTCCCCCCCGCTGCTACTGGTTTGGTAGTGGCAGGGTTTTTGGAACAACCGGTTTGGGCGATCCAGTCCGAACCAGCCTGGGCCCACCACTGGCTGACTAGTCATGTTTGGCAGCTTTTCAGAGACTTATATATCTGCTACTTGTCTGACCCTTTAGAAAAAGAGGGGGGGGGGTGACATCTTTTTTATGTATTTATGATCTATTTTAATGGTGTTTTATTGTATTCTTAATGTTAGCCGCTTTGAGCTCTCTCTTGCAGGAGAGGAAAAACGGGATATAAATTAAATAAATAATAAATAATAATAATAATCTACCTGGGAAGTCACCATATAAGTTGGTGATTTGTAAGATGATTACAAGTTGAGTGTTGGCATCTATGAGAGTTCTGTTCCAGGAATGTAAGAGCAGCTTCCCTGGGTTTTTCAATCTTTTTTTTTTATCTTGAGGAAAAGGATTACCAAATCCTGCCCCCAATCTGTATCCCTATTTCACATGCCTGTCAAGCTATGACTTTTTTTAAAAAAGTAAGTTATGTCAATCTTGGCAGCAATCACACACCATATAATCTTACCTATCCTCTGAGGTCATCACAAGGGACCCTTCCAACTGTGCTGCCACCAGCAGAAGTTAGGGGATTGGCCTGCCCTTCGGGAGTGGTGGTGCACTCCTTGTTTGCTTTCCTCCCCATGGAATTAAGAACACCTTCTTAGGTACTTAAGTTCTTCTTTGGTTTTTCTTTGCTTCGCCTCCTTTAGTGGTTCTTAAGAACTTTTCATTTAGGAGAGCTTATATGAATGAATGAATGAAGGAAGGAAGGAATTAATTAATTAAAATTAATTAATTAATTACTTAATTAAACTTCCTCCAAGTCCTGCCAAGCTATATTCTTTTAATTTTTTTTGTCCCACAGGGAAATAAAGGCATTTTGCATGGCAGAAGTGCAGGTCTGCAACAACCACTGAAATCAGGAACTCTGTTATATGAGAAGGCCTTACACAGATATTCACAGAGTCATCACACTGGCTATGCATTAGTTGCATAAACTTTAATAAGTCTTTGATAAGTCTTATACATAGGCAATGTATAACTAACCCACAGCCTTAGCACATATAATCTTGATCCCTGGAAATAAGAACAGGGAGAACGGGAATCACTTTATCCTTCTAAGAACAATTTCTAAGCATGCAGTCATGTAAGGTAAGGGAAAATCTTCCCACCATATCATTTTGCAGTCTACTTCCAAGGTTTGCCTGTTCTTCAAAGTCTTCACTTCCAACTACAATGTGAATCTATTCCAACAACAGTCGAGATAGGGGCTAACCATGGAACAAGGGCTGTAGCCAGGATCCTAGTGGGACTGTGACATTTTTTCAGGGAAGGGAGAACTGTGTTGTCGGGTGCAAAATGAAAAGATAAATATAGGAACTGAAGACCTGTAACCAGGGTGACCATATGTCCTCTTTTCCGAGGATATGTCCTCTTTTTAATGTTGAAAATAATTTTGATTTCTCCTAACAGAAATCTTTATCTGCACTCCATGCCCAATGGTAATAGCTTGTAGTAATCTGCACAATCCACATTATAAAAAGTAGCAACTCCCCTCCCCAAACCCTCCACCAGCCAGCACAAGCAGAAATCCTTCCCAACCCTTCTTTGAGGTGCTCAGGTCCTATGGTGTTCAATGGGACTTAGAGCACAATCGTAATCATGTCTACTCAAAAGTCAGCCCCATTGTGTTCAGTGGGTCTTACTCCCAGGAAAGTGTCTTTAGGATTGCAGCCTACATCTCAGGAAAGTGGATAGGATTGGACCCTCAAGTTTATTCCTATTCCTACTCTTCCTTGTACATCTCTTTGATTTTCCACGCCAACTACAAAGATAAAGCTACTCCAAGAAGGGAAGTGGGTCTTATTTGCCACCAGGAGGCTATTCCAATAGGGCTACATCTTGGAAGTGTTAATAGTGCCCAAGTTAGAAGGGGTAGAAGGTCACAAGCTCTGACAGCCCCTGTAGCAATTGTTCATAGAAGGCTATGTGCATGGGCATGGTTTAGTAAAACAAGAGGATTCAACGGGTAGCACTTCTGTATTTTAATGAGAATTTGCTGCTGATTCCTGCTGTAATTACAATACTGACATTTCAAAATATTAATGAAGCAGCCAAAGAAATTATTTCATCTTATCCTTTAAAGCGTGGGTGCGGGTGGCACAAGTGGTTAAGACACTGTGCCTGTTAACCAGCAGGCTAGGGTTTGAGACCCGGGTCGGTCCCCACAAGACAGGGTGAGCTCCTGTCTTTAGCTCAGCTCTGTGACGCAGCTGGAACCAATCGTATCGGCTTTGCCTTTCCATTGGACTATTTCAATGGCATGGAGAGGGGGGATTTGCTGCTTGGGTAACAGCCTGTCCTCCATATCAATCTAACCCAGGCCTTTGTGCTTTGCATGCAGCGTATGCAGCACCGAGCACAATACCATAGTCTTTCAATACTGACGGATGCCTGCTTTATCCTTTAAAGCAGGCTTGTCCAACAAGGGGCCCCAAGGGCCACATCTACAGGCTTTCTAAGCCAAATGCGGCCCACCTCATGTTGGACAAGCCTGGTTTAAAGCATCTTAATGGCACCCCAGTTAACACCAAGTTGAGAAAGCCATGTGGATTGGCTCAAAACCACTGATGAGAATTTGAAAACATAGGCACAAAAATGCCTAGAATTCCTCAAAGACTTCATGGTTCATATGACTGTGCAAACTGCCGTTGCCATGAGCCTTGGAGCATCTACAAAGTACTTTCCAACTTTTCCACTGGCACTAAGAGTTGGGTTATTATTTTCTGAATAACTACATCTCTATTCAAAATAGGTCATCCTTTTCACTTATGCCTCTTTTTATCTCCACTCTTGAGCAAAAACTCACAACCCATAATTTTATTCTCTAATAGATAAAGGTATATATTCTCTAGAAATACATTTACAATCAGATTCTCCTTTACTATAATACATTTAGAAAAGCATAGATCAGACCATGGCACTTATAAATATACTAGCGAAAGGCGTACCCGCGTTGCAGGAGTAAAATTCCCCCGTATGCCATCCCCCCATATGCATCAACCCCCCATGGATAACTTTCCCCCAGGCATAACAACCCCCAATGTGCAACTTCCCCCATACACATCAACCCCCCCATGAGTTACTTCACCCATGCGCATCAACCCCGCATGCACAAGTTACCCCATGTGCAACTTCCCCCATGCGCAACTTCCCCCCATGCATATCAACCCCCCATGCACAACTTCCCCCATGCGCATCAACCCCCATGCGCAACTTCCCCATATACATCAAACCCCATGCACAACTTTCCCCCATGCGCAACTTTCCCCATGCGCAACTTTCCTCCATGCGCAACTTTCCTCCATGCGCAACTTTTTCCCATGCGCAACTTCCTCCCATGCGCAACTTCCTCCCATGTGCAACTTTCCTCCATGCGCAACTTTCCTCCATGCGCAACTTCCTCCCATGCGTAATTTTCCTCCCATGTGCAACTTCCCCCCTGCGCAACTTTCCTACATGTGCAATTTCCCCTCATGCACAGCATCCTCGCCAGTGCAACCTCTTTTTCCAAACAACATCCCCGAGTGCACCAGGGTCTGAGCACCCAATTGGCTGGATGTTGTTCAGTCTCCCATGTTAAGTGTAGGACAAAAACACGTTGCCCCCTTTTCAGCCCCTGAAGGGTTAATTTCTCCAGATGGTTCTTGGTGGGAGTTCAGGTGACAGAAGGAACTCCCAGAATTCCATGCTTCAGGCCCAGCAGTTGGGGCGGAATGTTGATGAGTCAGCAATTCTCAATGCAAAGTATAGGGAGGAAAACGCGTTGCGCCCCTTTTCACCCCCTTCCGGTTGGAATTTCCGAAAACCGGTTCTTAGTGCACCCCTCCCTCACGGAAGGAACACCCACCCCAAATTTCACGCTTCTAGGCCCAGCGGTTTTGGCAGGGCGGTGATGAGTCAGTCAGTGAGTGAGTCAGTGAGTGACTTTTCTCTTATATATATATATATATATATATATATATATATATATATATATATATATAGATTTCAGTGTTATCATTAAGAGATTACTCATACCTTGTTCCCTTGAAGGCTAATCTTATGCAGGGCCCACACTGGGGAAATATGCATTCTACAAGTGTGTAAAATGCTTTGTGTGGCAAGGCCTGGATGCATCAACTGGAAAGCAAAAGCTTTCCAATGGCACCAGTAATTGTTGGATGGCCTGCCAGAGCAGGTAAGCTCAGTACAGAGAGTGGGAGAGGACAGCAAAGGGGTTGGATGGGTCTGGGGGGTGGGGGGGGGAGGGATCAGCAGAGCATCATACCCAAATTTTCCTGGGCTTGATTTGCCTGCACAGTTCAATGCAGATCTGTGCCAGCAGTATTGCTGATGGAGGTCTGAGTTGAACCTCTGTGGTTACTGGGGCTTACCCCTTGCCCCAAGACCTCAAGCAGCCCAAGGTTTGATATTTAGCAACAAAAGTCTTATTTAAGGTTCATACTGTGACCAATGCACAAACATTCTAATAGTATTTAAGTTGTGGGCTACCACAGGAACTTCAGAAAAGAATATATCATTATTTCCCTTACTGTCAGTGCAATTGTCAGCACCAAAATTCACTGTAGGACTTTCTTCCCCATGGGTCAGCTAATTTCCTTTTTCTGACGTTGGGTACTTTCTCTTTAGCAAAACCGCATGCCCTTTATTTTCAGGCACATGTGCCCTCTTTACTGCCGGGGGAGATGTTGAGGCAGTCAGGGTAACACAATTAGCATTTGGGATAATGCTCCAAAGAGAGTAACGCAGTTCAGGGGACCTCATATATATTTGAAGTGCATGGAAAGTGGTCTGTATTTGTTTACGTACCTGGGCTAGAAAGGACACAGGTGAACGAGAGTCACAAGTGTACATGTCATGTGAAGGTGCACTAACATCAGTCATGGGGATTGCAATTCAGAATAGGACTATGATGCAGTAGAGAGGGAAAGTAGACCCTTTCCCCCACACCATAATCTTAGTAAAAATGTTCTCCTGAGCCTACTGTTGTATTTGTTCAGAAGGAAAGGTTCTAACTTGCAAGCACACTGCATGAAGAAAATCCTAGGTTATGTCATTGACATCTCCATTGACTGAAATTTTGGAGAACCATTGCCAGTAAATGCCAACAACTTCTAGATAGATCATTAGTTTGATTCCATATAAGGTGACTTCATGCCTTCCAGCATGCCATCAGACCTTCCTCTGAGCCATCCAGAATTGGCATAACTGTGTCAGTAGGGTACGTGCTGTACCCTGCAGTTTTGGGGCAATCATGGAGGCTTCCTCAAAGTAAGGTAATGTTTGTTCCCTTACCTTGGAGTTGCATTGTCCTTACCCCAAAGATGGAAAATTGGTTAGGACTGAGCCCTTCATGTGTCAGTCTGGAAACTGTTCTAACTTTGGTGTGGTGTGAGGCTGCAATCCTAACCCCCAGTTAGCCCAACATAACTCCCAGAAAATATCCCGTGCTGGCTTAGTTGTATCACAAAAATGCCATAAGGCACTTCTGCTACACTCCTGGTGGGATTCGGCCAGTGCACAGACATGCACCAGCCTCCACATACCACCACTGGAATGGGCAGCAGATGAGTTGTGCCAGCCTGAATTGGTTATGATTGAGCCTTGGATGCATGCTATAGAATATTTTTTGTGTAAATCTTCACTGTCTAGAATAGTGTCCAGAATCACTGTCCAAGTTGGAGTCTGCTGTGCAATGAGAACAGCATTCCCAGCATGACTGGTGCTTCCCATTTCACTGGAAGCCATCCTTCCCCGACACCATCCTTCCCAAAACTCCATCCCTCCATCCCTGTGCATATCCTTCCCTTTCTTATGCAATATTACTAAATGGTGTGTCACGACTCAATTTCAAATGGGTCATTTCAATATTTTATTTTATTTGTAATATTGATGCAACCATAGTATATGAATGCATCTGAAGAAATGTTACAGATCTGTACTTTTAACAGGCTACTTAGAGTATAAACTTTTAGTACTGATAGTCTATGGGGCTTTCTCCCACGTACATATGGATAGGATTGCAGCCTTTAGGATGTTTGAGAAACAAACTTTTTTTAAAGCAAGGTTGCCAACAGACCAGAGAAACTCCAGCCTCCCCTGATCCCATGCCTTTGTAGATGGTTCCACCAATATATACTTTGCACAAAAAATCATGTATTTCACAATAAAGGCTTGAGTTGCTCAGGTTGTGGGACTTTTCATCCAGTTATTCTCAAAGCAGAGGAGCAGGGGCTGGGTGTAAAGTTGGCAACCTGCTCAGGGTAGGGATTATGGCGATAACTCCTGGCTTCTTAAGTTTTAAGCCTCCAAACCCAGTTGTGTCCACTCAAAAGCATTACAGTTAATGGCACTTATATTGAGTAAGGGGGCAAAGGAAAGGAGGCTGAAAGGCCAAGCCTCCGCATGCCTACCTGAGGTAGGATGGCTACTTGGATCACTTAAACATGTGCCTTTTTGTTTAGTGTCTGGTCTCTTGCAATGAGACTTGTACAAAAATTAAGTACACGAATGCAACGCGAGTGTTTTTAGCTTTAACATGTCCTACATTTTTATTTAACTGGGTAGGAATTTTGGCTTGGAGGACAGGAATTTTGGGGAACTTGGGGGGGATTTTGGGTTCGGCATGTGGTCACCCTGTCTGCCACCGCATACTGATTGAAAATTGCTGACTTTAAATGAAATCAGCCTGGATGAGACAAGAATCTCTCTCTCTTTTATCTTTTAGAAAAGCTATAGAGTATAAAAGGCAAAAATTATGATGCCATTGTACAAATCGATGGTGAGAACACATTTTGAGGACTGTGTCCTGTTCTGGTTGCCACATCTCAAAAAGGATGTAGAGGAAATGGAGAAGGTCCAGAGGAGAGTGACTAACAGGACAATCCAGAATTAGGGCAGTGAGAAGGGCCCCAGCACAGCTGCCCCAAGTAGGTTGTATCCACAGCAGAAAGTTAGGCTGAATCCATAGAGTCAGGAAGCCTGGGCTGCCCTGGCTGCTACAAAGCATGCTCAGTAGGTACCAAACAAGTGGCACTTGGGATGGCCTTGCTTCTGAGGAGACCCCCCCACTTAGATCGCACTGAACAAGGAACAGCTATGTTGCCTGCCTTAGAAGCAGTCTCTGACAACCAGTAACAGCTGCAGCATGAGATTGCAGTACAGATATGCCAGACCCAAGCCGTCTCAGGGCAGTGCGGACTTAGGCCACCTCTGGAGGTACCGTAGCTTAAGTGAGGGTAGACCCATGGGAAGCATGGGAAGCATAGGGCAGCTGCAGCCCTACCATGGGAAAAGGAATGTGTCTCCCCTTCTCTGTGGTAGAGCAACAGCAGTCCCAATGATTGCACTAGGTACAGCACAGGCAAGAACAACCTGTCTGTTCCAGCGCAAGTTAGGATTGCGCTGCCAGCCACTTGTACATTTGCACTGGGGGGACATTGCAGAATAGGTAGCAGAATAGGTAGCATTTGTGAAGGTCCTGGAGTAACAGGCAGAGCATAGCTCATGAATAGCTCAGCTGATCATTACAAAGCAGGGAGGAACTCGGGTTTGCCAGTTCCATGGAAAAGCCACAGATGTGGAAAGTGCAAAAGTTGACAAGTGGCAGCACTTGTCTCATCAGAAATTGGAAAATGCCTTTTTCTTTTAAGTAGCGTTTCATACACACAAGAGCAACTTGAGATGAACAACAAATCCAGTGCAGTGGGAGACTCTGTGATGTTAATGGAGGTAATCTCTAATGGGATCTCTCTCTCTCTCTCTCTCTCTCTCTCTCTCTCTCTCTCTCTCTCTTAGAGCACCAGGAAGCAAAACATCAGTTTTCCCAGCTGTCCCTTCCTGTCCTGGGATTGGCACGCAAATTGTACACATTGTGGAGGGTAACATCTGAATCATAGAACATGGGGTCTCCTGGCCATTGATTCCCCTTTCACAATTCAGGGTATTTCTAGCTCTCCTCTCTACTCGCAAGTGATGACTAATATCCGTGGCATGATGTCTGGTCAGGAGCCCTACTGTCTGGCTGGTCAACCACGTACAAGCGAGTATTTAGGAAGTCCATTTTGAGTCTGAATTGCTAAAGAACTGAAGATTCCTGTCTTTAGGCGTGTTCATTTCTGTGTCACAGGGCCAAACTTCATGCAACATGGAAAGTGTTAAGAGTCCTGGAGGGTTTAGAGTTTTACTCAACAGAACCAGATGATGACACTTCTCCCTCCACCTCCCCACCACAGACATGGGATCATGTTGGAAGATGGGGTTAAAGCCTGATTGTTTGGGCCCACGATTCAGTTGCCATTGACTAAAGCAACAATTCCCGAATTTATCATGGTCATGACAATCTTTTCTCTGATTCTCTGGAGACCAGTTTCTTGGATGTTGGAACCCATGATAGTGGCATCCAGGATAGCCAGGTGTCCTGTTCCCCCAACTTTTAGAGGCCCATTCACTAGATTCAAAGTGTGTGTGTGTGTGGGGGGGGGGTGATTTCAGTCATGCTCCTCAGGGTGGCCACCATCTGTAATCCACAACCCCATCTATTATCATTGGAGGGTAAAAACATGGTAGCTACAAGAGGATAACCATGGCAGGCACCACAAAACTAGAAGTGGTGAAAGAGTCAAAGCCTTGCACCTGTACTGTCCCTCCCTAACTTTCCTCGTTTTCAATGAAATGTTTTAATATGAGAACTTTGGGCTCAGCCCTCCTATTCCCCGAAATATAGGCATTCAGCCATTGAATTCTGACGCAGATGATAACAGTCCTCACTTCCTAACCTTGGTGAAAAGTCTGGGAGCAGCTATGCACACTGAAACTGTGATAACTTTATTGTGCATACAAATGGACATATATGATCAGCCACAAGAGTTGCCAAAAGTAGACTGTGCATTGCAGGACATCTGCTTTTTTGCTGTAAATAGGGCTAGCTTTCAACCTCCCTGTTATCTTGCCCTGATCCTTTAATTCGTCCTCAAAGGCAGCAGCCAGTTTGACGTAAGAAGGAGTGAGCTGGGCCAAAAGGAAAGAAGAGAAGGGCTGATGGGCTGGCAATCTCCAGAGCCAAACATTTCCAGGCAGGAGCCATGTGGTACACAACAGAACAGGGAGTGGGCGGCTCAGAAGGGAGCAGTCATGTGTTTGCAAGTCCTCAGATTCTCTGACCCACATTGGCCTCAAACAACTCCCTGTGTCCCCTTAAGATATTAACACGATCTTCAGCATAACCAGGGTGGGATCTGAATGTGGACTCCAGGTCAGAGCCACTCACAGCCCATCCAGCACTGCACTGGTTCTCACGGCACTGACTGGCTGGAGGCAGATCTTTTCTGACCACGTTCAGCATTTTGTACAGTATGCTGATGAATCACTTCCTCCTGCTGCTGCCCTTTCTTTTTCTTTTTTCTTTTTCCTTTTCGCTCACTGTCTCATCACAGCAGCCCGGCTCTCGGCTCTCGCACCAAATCCCGCAGCTCCGGCTGAGATGTTTTGTGTGCGCAGTCCTGGCGCCTGCTGTAACGCAGAGCCAGGCTGCTGTGAGCCTAAACTGCTGTGTCATACTTGGTTATTAATGACCAAAGAACCACATGATACAAAGTTCTGGGAAACTTAGAGAAGATTCCAGGAAAGAGGTCAACCAGTTCAGTAAACAGATTTTATTAGAACTTGAATGGAGACCAAAATGCTTCCCATTTACTGGGCTTCTCTGCTGTTAATTTTTTCTTAACTAAACATGTTACTTTTGAGTTAAGGAGCCTCTCCATGGCAGAAAGAAAAACAATTTCCTCCAGGAGGCTTAAATGATCTCAGTTTCTTTTGACTGCATTCATTTTGATATAATTCATTTCCTAAAATGCCTTTAAAAATACAAATACAGCCACTTGTAAGCACAGCTTATGGTTTGGACAAGTGCTCAGGTGTACCAGCACTACTATTCCAGAGCCAATGCTATACATATTTATCTGATCGTGGGTTCCTAATAACTGAGCAGAAACATTGTATGCCACGTTGTGCATCTTGTGGTTCATGCTATTCCGCTAGATTTTAGGAAGATTTCAGTGTATGCACTTAGTTTATTCCACATCCCAGATAAGATTTTGGGGGTGCAATTCTAACCATTTTAGACTAGCACAATTCACCTATCTTCCCATTCCTGTGGTGGTGTGAGGTGGCCAGTGCATGTCTTGTGCACTGGTCAAACCCTCACAGGAGTCTCTCAGGTCTCTCAGGCTGCAATCTGCCCCCTTCACATAGGGGTGAGACTCGCTGATTATAATAGGGCTTATTTTAGAGTAGACATGCAGGGCTATGGCTCCAATCCTAAACTCACTTTCCTGGGAGTTAGACCCATTGAACAAAATGCGGATTACTTCTGAGTAGACATGATTAGAATTGTGCTCTTGGTCTCTTAGGCTCCTTTCCAATGCCCCCCTTAGAAGTGAGCCCCATTGACTGGCCCCATTGACTTTACCAGACAAGCATAAGTTGGTCTCTAGGAGAGGCTCAGCAGGTGCTGGTAGAGTGCTGAAACCGGCCATATCCCAGTCAGGATTTTTTTGCTTATTTTACAAGATATAGCTTGTATTGCAAGTCAAAATTTATTAGAAATGTTTGCTTGTCTTGCAAAAGGCTCTCAATCCAAGTTACTCTCAATTCAGAGTATTACTGTATATTCATGCTTTCATTTTTCTAATTCAGTCTTTCTCAAAGTGTTCTCTGAGTCCTGGGGCGCCCTAAGACCCATTCAGTGGTTCCAAGTGACCACAGTCTGAGACTCCTTGAGACTTCTCACATGTTAGTGTGCCAGTGGAGTTCCCTGAGGGCCCCTGAGATGGCCCAATCTTAACCTTGTAGTGTGGGCTCACCATTGCCACTGCCACCATTGCCACTGTCACAAACATGCAGCCATGTTTGTGGTCCCCAGCACATTTAAGCACCAGTGGAATCTCAGTGCCAGTCAGTGCTCTACTAGTGCCTGTCCAATGCCTGTGCCCTGCTGCTCGGGCAGCAAAGACTGTGAGTGGGAGTGTGGAGGAAGCATGGAGGAGGCATTCCAGGATGGGGGAAGGACCAGAGATGGCAGAGAGAAAACATAGTGGGGGAGCAAGCAGAAGGACAGGTTTGGGACTGGTGGAATCCTGAGCCTCTGTGTTAGGTCCTTCTGTCACTACATGGACACTCTTGATTCTTTGCCAGCTCTATTGCTTCCATGGAATTGAGTAGCCCGTTGAGTGGCTACTTCCCTTACTTGGGGAAAGGAGACAAAAAAAATTGTGTCCTCCATTCTATATGGTCACCATGCTGTAAGCAGCATAAAATAGGGCTGTCTAGGGCCCAACCCTATTCATTTTTCCAGTGCTTATGCAGCTGTGCCAATGAAGGATGCACTGCACCCTGTAGTGGTAAGGAAAGTCACAGAGGCTTTGTCAAGGTAGGGAAAATTTATTCTCTTACTTTGGTGCAGCAACAGTGCTGGTAAATTGGGTAGGATTGGGCCCCTGGTGTCTGAAGTGATGATTAATTTTCTCTTCCTTAATCCTTCCTCAGATTCCATCTCTTCTGTGAAGTCTCTGTTTGCAATCCTAATCTCCAGTTAGGCTGGCATAAATCTAGCATAAGTCCTGTGCTGACCTGGGTGTATCACAAAAGTGCCATAAGGTACATCCCAGTGGTGGGCTCCAGCAGGTTTGCACCTACTCTATAGAACCAGTTGTTAACAAGAGATAAAGTTTAAAAGTGGCTGCCAGATGGGCATAGAACCAGTTGTTAATTTCTTTGAAACCCATCACTGATCTGCACCACTTCTGGAGGAGGTAGGTCAGTGCACAGGCATATGCTAATTTCCTGCCACCACAATGAGAAGATAGGCTAGATGAGTTAGGCCAGCCTAAATTGGTTAATATTATGCCCTTTGTCTTAGGGCACCATTTTAGGAGGAGCTGAAAATGCCAGAACCCTAATTCATTCCTGGCTTTTTACAAGGATCTCAAACTGGATATGTTTGACTTGGGTAGTCAAACTTGGGGTGGATATGGGGAAACCTCAAGTGGGAATTGAGAAGGGGGAATGGATGAGTCCAGATCAATTAAGAACCCTCCAGCCGCCATCTGAGTTTCACATTATCTTGCAAACAAAGGAGTTGGAACACAGCATTAATTAATTAATTAATTAATTAATTCATTCATTCATTCATTCATTCATTCATTCACTGAGCACACTTTCCTAAAGTGAATCCTAACGCCAGTTGTTGGTGCTGTAAACACATTTATTTATTTAATGTCTTTTTACCCCATCTTTGTCATGGCAAATTAGTTTACAGAGCTTTTTATCCTCTTATCTTCACAACAACCCTCACCCTAAGTTAGGCTGAGAGGGAGTGACTGGGCCAAGGTCACGCAGGGAGCTTCATGGCTGAAGGGGGATTAGAACCTGGATCTTCCAGGTTTCAGTTCAACTCCTTAACTTCTACACCATCCTGGTTTCTGGCACTCTCAGAGTAGGAAGTGCTAGGAGAAAGACAAATGAGTTTCTATAAGAGAAACAAAATTTCTCAGAGAGCCACAGCACATCCTAAATAAAACCTAAATCCTGTTAATGCAATATGGTGTTTACTGGGAAAGTGTGTATGGGGAAGAGTGTCAGGATTGCTTGAGAGATTTGTGAAGTTTTTGTATATTTTGTATTCTAGCTACAAATAGTGGGCGTTGGGAACAATAGTTAAAAATGCAAGGAACCGAGAACATTTTGTTGAGTCAGAAGCTGGAAGTGACAGATAAGCCCCCAACAAAACCAAAATTCCTTTCAGGCAACTCCCTTAGTCAAGCATTTGGGAAGCTGGCCTAAATCCTCTGGATGCAGGTTCTTTTTCCCAGCACGGAGTTACTGGTACTTCTTAGGTGACTCTGCAAAATAGTCAATGTTTATGCAAGAGAACAAAACTACCCAGCATATTCTGAGTGAGGAAGTGAAGATGATCTGCAGCAATTTCAAAACTCCATTGGGAATTTTAGTGAAGCAGAGTGGAATTACCCCAAGAAAGAAATATGCTCTGAGATGGGTACAAACTCTTGTAAGTTATCTCGGCCAGACCACTACTTTGTTCCTGATCTGTACTGCATTAGGTGATCATTACTGACTGCAGTAATTCCCAAATTACCTTTCCAGCTGTTACAAAGATTTCCGAGCCTGAAAATTAGATTCTCGAATATATATAGTAATTCCCAATCTGCCAGTGCCCACTGATTATTATTTACCAACCCCAGAGTAAATCCAGGTGGAAGGATTTAGCCAACAGTGTAGTTTCCAGTGTTGCCCTCAGTTCTCTGACTGCTGAGAATGTCATTGGGAAAGCCTCCTTCCACGTACCCCTTTTCTGTCCTCACAACAGTCTTGTGAGGTAGGTAATTGTTCTATGGCCACCTCTTTCCAAGCTGAATCCTTTGCGATGTGGCCACCATCACATCTGGTATCAGGGGATGCCTTCAAGCTTCCAGCAGGATTTTTCAGGCCAGCCAAGCTGTAAACAGCTTGGTTCTGATGACTTCTGGTTCTGGTACCTTCTGGTTCTGATGACTCATATCAGCTCTATCAGCTTGCAGCCTCCCAGCCAGGAGCTGTCCAAGTCCTTCCCAGCTTAGCTATCTCCAGCAGCCCTGCACTCAACCACAAGACCATGCCTACCCCTCTTATGTCCACTGATGAAAGAACAGCTCATGTGCCACTTAATGAAATTAATTAACTATGGGAGATAATTTCATAGATCAGGCACAATAATTTTAGTTTTAGATTTCAGCTGCAACCCTAAAGACACTTTCCTGGGAGTAAGACACATTGAACATAATGGGGCTTACTTTTGAGTAGACATGATTAGGAATGTGATCTTACAGCCAAGTCTGATCTTTCCACCCCCTGCACTGATGCAGTCAGACCCAAAAGACTCTGGATAGGAGAACATTTGTTCTCTTATTTGGGACAGGGGTAAGTCTTCAAGGAAATTGCTGATGAAAGTCTACATGGATCTGGTTTGGGGGACTGAATCTGGGAGTAAGTTCTTGATTCAGTGGTAATCTCCCCCAGGAAATTTTTACTCAATCCAAGCAAGTTAAGTGGCCAGCTGCCTTCTGTAAAACCAGCCTCCCTGATCACGTCAGGCTGTTTAGTCAACAATAAAGGCAAACTGTGAGATTATACATTTACCAAGTGGTACGGCAATTGCCGCAACACTTCCGAGTTCTGTCAAAGAAAATTTCATGCACATTTTTGTACTTAGATATCTTGTCCTGCTCCCACATGCTTGCCACATGCACGTAGCACAGATTGAAAGCCATGGCCAAAGTGGGGGGAGAGTGTCAGCTAGATGGACTGAAGCCAGCTATTGTACATGAAAGACCTGATACGCCTACGGCTCCATGGATTATTTACACAAGAAGCATTTAGCCATCATCTTCTGTTTTTCTTTCTAATTTCAATGTCATGATTTTGCCCTAAATGCTTGTGTTGTTGTTTTTACCTCTTGGTTATGAGTCATGGGCTGCTTTAATGTCATTTAAAATGTTATTCTGGCAAATTTTTCTCTCTCTTCCCCCTCTGCTACTTTGACTCACAAAATATAAACAAGACACTGTTGCTTGGATGACTTCTGCATTTTCTTTTTTCTTTCTTTCTTTCTTTTTTTTAGCAAAGGACAACAGCAAGAAACTCGCTCCAGACTTTTCACTTTCTGGAATGATATTCTTTCTCTCCATTCTTGTCCATTTCATCTTCTTATGGAGTGATGCTTCATCCACATGGTGACTCTATGTCCTCTTTTTTGCAGGGCATGTCCTCTTTTTTTAGCCAAATGTTCTGGAAAAAAAAATCTTCATTGTCCTCCTTTTCCTTGTGAGCAGGCAGCACATAGCCTGCATGAAATTAATAAATTACATGTAACAGTTTTAAATTTAATAACATGTTGTTTAAATTAACACACAAAAGCAAAATATAGAAGTGCTTTTAGCTTTTATTTTGTCCTGTCCTACATTTTTCTTGGGTGTCCTACATGCTGAGGCCTTGTCCTCTTTTGCTATGTAAGTCATTTTGTTCACACATGACATGATAACACATCTGTATGTATCCCATGACTGTATGTATCTCATGACTTACTCTGGATTGCTCTATGCATTTCCTATAGATTTCCCAAAGGTGGCACCATAACTAAGTCAGTATGTATCCCTTGACTGTATGTATCCAGTGACTGTTCGTATCCCATGTAACACTTCTATATGTATCCCATGACTGTTTGCCATGCAAGTACATAAATTATGAGGGGAGATATGCACACCCAAACTCACAAGAACATGTATTTTTCATGTATAAACAAAATGAATGCACATTCTATAAATTCTATGCATTTGTGTTTCTCAAACTACAGGTTGGGATCCACTAGAGAGTCATGAGCTGATTTCAGGTCCTCATTGTGTATTTTATTTTTAGTATATTACTAGAAACATTAGATTTGATGCCACCAGGTATGTGACTGCATTTGGGGAAGTTAAGGCACCTTATATGTTTTTGTGTCCAATTATGTCCTATTGTGCGTGAGTGAGTGCACACTGAAGCAATGATGAGAACGTCTGTGACTCAGACAGCTGAAATCAACTGCTGACCAAAACAATAAAAAGCCAAAACACCCCCCCCCCCCAAGGTGACCCAACTTTGTAGGGAGTTCAGTATAAAATTTGAAATGGATTTGACATCATCCATGAATTTCCTTTGTGGCTGTTCCAGAGTCTCAACCCAAAATATATAAATAAATGTCAACCAAGAATGGATGTTCTGCAAAGTTCTCAGTGCACCAGACTGACAGAGTAATAAGCTGTTGCAAGGTTGTGCTATGGTGTGTGACATAACCAAGAAGAATGTTGCCTGGACGTTTTCTAGTTTTGGGTACACAAATTCAAACAGAAACAACACGCCGTTCTCCATTGAGTAGAACACAGTATCATATTCAGGAACAAGCTCTCCGAATATAATACATGAATGAAAGAAAGGAAAAAAATTATGTTGGCTTCTGTTGCTATAGCTGTACCAGTTGCCAGTTTTATTTCTGAGAACAATTCAAAGTGCAGATTACTCTTTGAAGTCTTCCATGGCTTAGACCATCTTCTCCCATGTGAATCTGACTGCTAGAACTTTCTGTGTTGGAAGTTGACCTGTTTCAGGGCCTTCTCAGCAGTGGCCCCTCCACTGTGGATCATCCTGTCCTGGAAATGTTATTTTAACCCTTTTCTTTTATTGCCACCAAAAGGTCTGGGGAAAAAAACAAATTTCTTATCATTTTACCTTTTTAAAATGTCATGGTTAGATTGTATTATACTCATATTTTTTGATCTTCTTTGTTTAAGATTTTTTTAAAAAATGATGGAAACTTGTCCACAACTTTCAAAAATGAAAATATTTTGGAAATCTTACTTATGTTACATATACAAGATGCCTTTTCTGTGACAATCTGCAAGTATGGATGATAAGAAAAAAGGTTAGCCTTACAATCCAGAGTAACTACGGGAAGACATAAGTGGCACTTACTCTGGATTGCTCTATGCATTTCCTATAGATTTCCCCTAACTAAGTCAGTGTAAAAGATCCTGTAGTTACTCTGAATTGTAGTCTGAGTCACTGAACATATGAACTTACACATAGCATGCACTCAAACACACACACAACAACCCTGTGAGGTTGCTTAGGCTGAGAGATAGTGACAAGATCTGAACAAAACTTTATAGCTGAGCGGGGCTTTGAACCAACACCAGAACCCAGAACCCTACAGTACACTATCCTGGCTCACATGCCTGAGTGAATGCTTGAATTCACATGCTTGAATAATATAGAGATCCCTGCAAAGATCAACAGTTGGGAGGCTCAGATTGTAATCATACAAGAATTAGTCCAAACTGTCAAAGCTTTGTGGACTGTGTTTATATGTCCCTTGGAACTAACAAGTTCTTGGCTATCATTGCTGCAAAACTTTAAGCATTGTGTTGTTCTCTGCAATGGTGGTATTAAACCTTAAATCTTTGGAAGTTTAATTGTGTGATATAATTTATTGCATGGAACTTCATTTAACGTACATAGACCAGAAAGCTAAGGACTTGGCTGTTAGTCAAACTGGGCAGGCACAGCCTAGTCACTGGCTGCACATGCTTCGTTCACCCCCCCTGGCAGTTGCCTGACAGAAGGCAGCAGAGCTCCGGTGTCCAGTCCCAGTGAGCCTGGCCACCAAGGCACCACGGACTGGCACTGGGTCATGGACCCAGGGCGGAGAACCCCTGAACTAGGCAACTTTGGGAGGCAACTTTGAAAGCAATAGCTGATTCCCATTGTTGCTCCTCAGAAATGGATATATTGCTTCTGAATCTCTTCTAAAGCCCTCTAAGCTAATGGCCATCAATACATCTTGTGGTAACAAATTAATCAAAATATGAAGAGGTGATACTTACCTTCAAAGTATAGCCTTCAAATTAATATTCATTGCAGGTACAGGAAAAGAACTAGTGAGGAGCTTTGGAAGGCACAGCCTTATCATTGGCTGCGCATGCCTCCTTCACTCCTGGGTCACTTCTAGACTGGCCTAAGGCTGCAGTCCTAAAAACACTTTCAATGCAATCCCATTGAACACAACTGGTCTTACTTTTGAGTAAACAGGTTTAGGATTGCTCTTAATCTTTGAAGTTGCCACAAATCTAAAAAATATCTGATATGGATCAACACAGGAAGGGCAGTTATTGTTGAACACCTAACTCTATAGGGGAATCCTTGATATACTGAGTCAGCTTCCAAACATTTCTTAATCCAGTTTCTTAAGTGGTTTTTTTTTAAAAAAGGAATACTAGGGGCTGTTAGCAAAAGGGAGTTGAAAAGGACGACAGGCTGCTGTACACACACACAGCAAGTGGGTCTTTACACAGAACATCACTGCCAAAGGGAGATAAGGAAAAATGAATTAGCTACTCTGGGACTGTCTCTCTTTCTTGTCAGGTCCTTTCGGCTTGGTGCCCAGCGAAACTCATTCTCTTCTCAAACGCCTTGTTTCCATCCCGTGTTGATTTTCGGCTGCAAAACTAATTTGCTGAAGCATCACTAATGTCTCTCTTATCTGTATTTACTTGGAAACATCAGATGAGCATTTTTTTTCTCTCCACCCCATTCCCCCCATACCCTCCATCTCTCTTCCACCACTTGACTTTTCAATATTACTCTCTACATCATGCCTGAAAGTTGCTTCATGCAGGATGAGAGAGTAATAACGACACGTTGAAAGCTTGTTGCATGGATCAGTTTAAACACAAGTTGTTAACTGGGGAACTTGTCTCTCTTTGGCCAACATAATAATCCAAAGAGTAAATTGTTTGGAACCTATAAGAAAACTGCTAATCAAAGCCAAAAAACTCAGCGCCTCCAAGATTCTGCTCTGGTTTGGTGTCCCGTTAGCATCTTGGCTTTCTCCAGCAGTAGAACGTCTAAGAACTTCATGTTCCTCTCAGGTTCCCAAACGGAGACAGTGGCCAACAAACTTCTGGCACTTGAAGACAGGGTCATAAAAGACGGGGTCTTCTTTAGGATCATTTGTGCTTTTGCCTTCTGTCCTTCCCGGAATCTGGAATTCACGCATGTCAGATTATCCAATGCCAAGGCTGCCAACAGCAAGGACAAGATGTCACCAATCTAATCACAGACAGATGACATTTTTTGTGTCACTAAAAGTGAAAATGCCACACTCCCCAGATTCAGGTTTGCAAGAGTTTTAGCAAGACAGCCAGTTTGGGAGGCACTGCTCGAATTAGGCAAGAATGTGGGGGCTCAAAGAGATACACCCTATGTCCTCACTTTCTCCAATTTTAGCCAAGTCATGGTCCTTCAACAACTTTTAAAGTATTTGTTAAGGATGTTGTCTCAAGAAGTAATGTGGCCGTGCCCGCTCTAGCATTGTGGGGAAGGGCTTAGTTTCGAGGAGGATGACACTTTTCCATTGATGTCTTCCCACTCAGTAGATTTGCTTAGGCAGCACATTAAGCACATCAGTATGTTTGTGTTTTTGCAAGGAGGCACATTCCATATATATATATATATATATATATATATATATATATATATATATATATATATATATATATATATAAAATTGAAGACTCACTGCTGACTCATTGACTGATTCATCTATGCCCAGCCAAAAACACTGGACCCAGAAGTGTGAAATTTGGGGAGGGTATTCCTTCCGTGATGCAGGCACCCACTAAGAACCAATTTGGAAAAATTCCAACTGGAAGGGGGTAAAAAAGAATGCAATGTATTTTCATCCCTATACTTAGCATTGAAGAATCCCTGACTCCTCAATGTCCAGCCCGCCAGTACCTCCTGCCTGGTGCCAGTTCTTGTAATGCCCACCGGTTACCAGCCCACAAATATTCTTGAAATTTTATTCCCACAACAAGTAAATTCCTCTAGTGGTTTATAAATATTTTTTTACAACTACTGTACCCACAAAGTATCAGATCTTGGGATGTTGTTGGACAACTCTATGAGAGTGGTGGCTTAATATGTGTAGTAGTGGCTGGGGTGGCGCAAGCGGTTAAGACGCTGTGCCTGTTAACCATCAGGCCAGTGTTTGAGACCCGGGTCAGCACCACAAGATAGGGTGAGCTTCTGTCCTTAGCCCAGCTCTGCGACGCCAGCTGGATCCAATTGTGTTGGCTCTGCCTTTCCATTGGACTAATTCAGTGGCATGGAGAAGGGGGGATTTGCTGCTTGGGTAACAGCCTATCCTCCATAACAATCCAACCCAGGCTTTCGTGCTTTGCATGAAGCGTATGCAGTGCTGAGCACGATACCCTAGTCTTTCAAGACTGACGGAGGCCTGCTTTGGTGGTGAAAGAAGGTTAATATCATGATGCCATTGTATAACTTGGTGATAAGGCCACATGTGGAGTATTGTGTACAGTTCTGGTTGCCATATTTTACAAAAGATATAGTGAAATTGGAAAAGGTGCAGAAGAGAGCGACCTAGTGACCTCAAGATGAATCCTATGCATATTTATTTAGAAGTAAATCCCATGACAGTTAATTGGGTTTACTCCCAGGTAAGTATGAATATGATTTCATCCCAGAATGATTACTGGGATGGGATATATGCCATATGAGGAAAAGCTAGAATATTTTGGACTCTTCAGACTAGAAAAAAGACACCTGAGATGTGCCTCTTATGCAAGGAATGGATAGAGTAAATAGAGAAAGTTTATTTCCCTCTCACACAACACCAGAATCAGGGGATATCCATTAAAATTGAATGTTGGGAGGGTTAGAACAGACAAAAGAAAATACCTTTTTAATCAGAGGGTCATAAATCTCTGGAATTCCTTGGCAGAAGATGGCATCTGTCCCAAATCCCTTTTAAAAAGGATATAAATCCCTTGGAAAGGGATTTTAAAAGGGATCAGAAATTGGACAAATTTCTGGAAGAAAAGTCCATTACATGTTACAAGCCATGATGGATATGTGCAACCTCCAGATTTTAAGTAATAAGCTACCACAGAATACCTGATGCAAGCAAATGGCAACAGGACACAGGTATCTTGTTGTCCCTGAGGCATTTGGTGGGCCATTTAACTCTCCCCTTTTTAAAGGAAAAGCTGTTAAATAGATGAACACTTCTTAAAAATAGCATGAGTTTTGGCTGTTCATTGCTGTCTAAGGACTGTGTGACAAATGTGCAGAAATTGTATTTTCAGAGCTTGATCCCAGACAGAAAAAGGTATGTTTGAATTGTACCTAGTAACTTCCAAATTGGCCCCATTTCTCTGCAAATATTACTCTGCATCTGGTGTCATGTTTTACTCATGTGCTCAAGCCCTTGAACCCATCAGTAAAACACCATACAAAAGGATCTTGACATATGCAACCGCATATAATCACTTCACACTTGCCTTTTTATTGCCATCATTTTTCAATGCAAACAAATGCACATGTACATCAGTGAAACATTAGATAAACATAATAACCACATCAAGATTTTTTTTTTTCTTTTTGAAGTGGTTGTGTGGTTCAACCACCGCCTATGTTTTTAAAGAAACCGCCGAACACCGTTTTTTGCAAAGTGATGTACTGAGAAGCAAAAATCTGCAAAAAAAAGTGTTATACTATGATGAGAATGAAGAGTTTGGCTGATGTGTGCATGTATGTATGTATGATGGGATAAGCCCAAAGAGAAAACACTGCAAAGAAAGATTAGAATGACAAGGCTTGAGTTGCCACTGGGATCATTTCAATCCAGTGTACTGATTTATATTAGTGTCAACAATGTTTTGTTGGCAATTTTAATATTGGTGTCTGGCACCAATTTTTTCTCCTAGGAAACCTCAGTGCTAACTCAACTTTTCCTCAGTTTTCTCCCAGTTTTGATTTATTCAATGTATAAGAAGAATAGCACATACAAGACCCCATTCAGAAGTAGCCATGACCTTAACAAACACATCACCTACCCTACATGGAATATTCCAGTCATAGGAAATTTTTTCCCCCAAATCAGTATTTGGATTTAATGTTAATTAAGACTGTGAAAACAGGTGGTGGACCAGCTCAAAGTTCCAGTCAGTCCAGCATCTAGTTTCACATCATAAAACTCTCTGGTAGTCAATGAAGAGTCTTCTCTTACTGCAGATCCCCTGGCAAATGATATTCCATGAGATGCTCCCTTCAAACATAGGTTCCACTCAATCTTCAAGGGTTAATAGTTTGATGGGTCCCCATGGATCTGTTGAATCACTTTTTAAAGATGCCTCAGCAAGTGGCCGTCACCACATCCTGTGACAGCAAATTCCATTTATTAACTCTGCATTGTAAGAAGAACGTTCTTTTGTCTGCCAGATCAACTTCTAATCAATTTTGTGTTATTGATTAGAAGTTATCTCTAGATATCAATTCTAGACATTAGATACATATCAGTTAGACGTTATCTCGAGATATCTACCTTTTCCCACTCTGTGCCTAATAAATTGGCGTTTTCTCCCTAAGTTGCCTTTTTCCCCTACAAAAAGGCCCTCAGTGCTTTAGGTTTAACTTTATTTCGTAGGGAAATTGGTAATTGCTCATTTGACTGTTGTTGAAAGACAGCCTGATCTAGGAGGAGGTGAGGCATGAAATGTCTTTTAAGGCCCCGGCCAGCAGACTTGGTACAGCCCATTCTAAACTGGCACATTTCTAAAAGTAGCACTATGGCAGCAGGAAGCCTTCCAAGGAATTTAAATGTGTTGGGTTCCCCGGAGTGGTATAGAAGGAAAAGCGGAAAGGTCTATATTTTCAGGAGGCCTTCATAGAGTATCAGGAAAGTGCTGAGTGCAACAGAACGGCAAAAGCCACTTGCTATAATAAGTCACTGTCACAACAGATTTACATGCTAACTTTCTGCACCTTGATCCAGTAAGGGGAGATGCTGGTTGGATGGTCACATATGATTGGAGATGCCAACGTTGATGGCAGCTGTTTCTAGAAACTTATTTTCCAGTCTGATGTCCTATTGGAGGTCCTGTTAAAATCTCCAGGATCACTTTCAAGAGTCACCTGGACATTACTGCTGGGTCCTAGAGATACTATGACACCTCTGGAGAGCTGGAAACCCTACGGACCTGAACAAAAGAAAGAATTAAACATGTGGTGAGGTAGATAGAAGAAGTGCAAAGCACTTAGTTTGCAGCGAGCCTCAAATAGGGTCACCTGCAACTCCTGGGAGTCATTCTGGGCAGTCGGTGTAAAATGGAGGCATATGCAAAGCTTTGCACCCGCTCTAGCTATGCCACTGGCAACACATATTCTCTCTCTCTCTCTCTCTCTCTCTCTCTCTCTCTCTCTCTCTCGTCACCTTGTTCTGCTTTGCCTCATTAGGGCCAGTAGAGGCCACTGTGGACATTGGCACAGAATGGGCAAAGAATGATGAAGCATGCTTTGCTTGATAAGAAGTAAAAGTTTGATATAACCTGGGAGGAAGGGGAGGGAGGATTTTTCTCAGTCTATGACAAACTCAAGGGGCCAGGCTAATATGCAAACACTGCACATACTTGTGTTTTATGGCAAGTTTATATACCAAGCCTAGTGGGTTTGGTTGTTTGATAAGATGTAAGAAAAATTAATTTTTGGATTTACCAAATGCTAAGATACATCAATAGTAAAGGACAGGAAAGAATTTCATCAGCCTGAGCAACCTGGGTGGCAGGTTTTCAAGAAATCTAAATATACTTACCGTATTTACTTGAATCTAATGCACCATTGAATCTAATGCCTACCCTATACTTATAATCAAAACACTGTATTTATTCGAATCTAATGTGCACCCTGATTTTGGAGACAGGCAGCCCAATCCAGAGCAACTATTCCTTGCACATAAGAGGCCTTAGGGTGCCCTATCTATCACTAGGGTGGAGCAACTGCAAGATGCTCCAGCCCAGTTACTCTGGAAGAGGCTTAGGGCAGAGCAAGGCAACATAGGGTGCCCTAAGAGAGGTGGACCTGCTCTGCCCTAACTGGGGCAGCCTAAGCAGCTCAGGAGAGGCAAGTTGAGGGCAAGTTTAGCATTGTCTAGGGCAGAGCAGTTACTCTGTATCCAAAGCCTGTTTCAAGGCAGAAATGCCCTCTTCCAGTTCCTCAGAGATATACCACCTCAGGAGCAGGTATAGTAATGAGTAGACCCATAGGGGTCCATGATAAGGCCTGAGTAAGAATGGTAGTGTTGACCAAAAATCTGAGTTCTTGGCCAGCCTAGCTGCAATCCCTGCCTCTCAACCTCAGGATATGGCACAACTATGGCAGCCCACTAACCTCAGGATACAGCAGGACACTCCAAGCATCCATCTTGCACTGGAAGAACTGCAGCTGTAACTGGTTGTCAGGAACTGCTGGGCTTCCTTATAATGTAGGCACCACAGCTGTTCCTTCTTCAGTGTGATCTGAGGGGGGTCTACTCAGGAGCAAGCCCTCCCCAGCTGTCACAGACTTAGCATGCTCTGGAGCAGTTAGGGCAGCCCAGGCTTCCTGACTCTCTGGATGCAGCATAACTTTCTGCTCTGGATACAGAATAGTTAGGAGAGAGCAGTTAGGGCAGAGCAGGTTGAACTTGCTCTGGATTGCGCCCTGAATCAGGCTGAAAAAGATGAGCGTTAGATTCAAGTAAATACAGTATTTTGAGAGGTTGTAGAACTGCAGTGAGTAACCAGGAAACCAGAACACCACCTCCCATACACAATCTGCTTTGCTTATTCATCTTGGAAAACTGGATCAATTAACTTAAACTGCTGAAAATCTAGTAGAAAAGGTGCATTTAGATTTCCTTAATTTTAACAATGAGTTGTTTGTTGAATGATTTGACTCACTGTGTTTTGAATAGATTTCCAATAATTTCTTTGTTGCAAAAGTTGGCATGATGCTGGACTAGCTCAGACATAGTAATGCCATTAGACAGTTTTAGTCCTCCTTCCCAAAGCAGGGTTTAAAATTCAATTTCTCGATGTGCTGTTAAAAAAAATCTATACAACTGTACATGTAATTCTTCATTTAAAAAAAGCAGCCTGTCTGAAATACGGAAAAAAGGACAAGCCAGATTGCAGGTTCAGTAATGTAGACAGGATCCCATCTGTATTGTGAATAGGAATGAAGTGACTTGCAATGAATAGGATTGCATCTATACTGCAAGGTAGGCTGATGGAAGTCTTTAGGCAGGTGATTTTCAACTGGAATTGGTCTAAAAGGGACTTGCTAATAAATATGCTTACCTCGCAAGGCTTAAAATCAAACACCCAAAGTGGTGGTGTACATACTTTGCCTTGTAAGTTCTATCTAGACACCTTCCTTCACACTTCATGTGCGACTGACGTCAACAATAATGGACTCCATTGTTCAGTGTTATATTCTTTCTGCTCTCAGCTACCACAGTACCCCTTTTGTTATTCTCAACAATGTTCACACATGTTCCAGATCCCCACAGGGCTTATCACAAACACAGAGAAACAGGGAGGGCAGGTTGCATTTGTAGAGGCTGATGGGTTGCCAAAGCAGATTTTATAAATCAGAATAATGAGGATTGCAAAGTGAGCCAAAAATACGTATAAATGATCTGCTCTTATTGAGACAATAACAATAAACGCTTTATTATTGCACAGTCAGACAGAAAGCTTCCTGTGCTTGTTAAAGTATACAAGAATGAGTGCATTTGGTATAACTATAAAAATATCCCCACTAATTTTGCACCAGAACCCCCAATTCTGTGACTGCATTTTTTTCCAGTTTTTAAAGAATTTGGTTTGTTTGGGTTTTTTTTAACCCGAATTCTTATTTTTTCGGGACAATGACAGTGATGATAACGATTATAACTCTATCTTACTTTACTCATGATTATCACATGGGACGTGTCATGTCCTCCACCCCGACAAGCCACCTGCAGCATTTAATGAGCTTCAAGGGCACATGATGCTAAGTTGAGCTTTGTGGGAGGGCAGCATTGTAGGGGGGAAGCTGAAACATGGTGTATCAGCACTGATAGTGAATCAAGAGAACAAGCTTGTAATGTAGCCTCATGTGAGATTTTCCATATTCAAATTCAATTCATGCAAAGACTGTTCTTATTTATGGTTTAAAAAAATTCACAGTATAAAATAACAACAAAAAATACCCCTTTGTTAATTTGCTCATCAAACTATTGGATTGGCATTTATAGTGGACTCCATGCAGCTGTCTCCAGATTTTGAAGGAACTTCAGCAGCTTAGCTCCCTAACAAAACCAGAGTAATGGAGCGTGTTCATGAAACATGTTCAACAGTGCCAGGAGCTGTGCCACCCGCGACCCTCCATTGGTACCAAGTTATGGCCAGCCTATTTCTGTGTGAGCCTGGCCAAGCCAGAGGTGACTCAGCACTGGCTTCTCAGTACATACCAAGGCGGATATAAAAGGCCTTCTCCATGCAGGCCAAGAGAAGAGTGTGGGTGGGAACAGAAGAAAGTAGAAAAACTGAGAAGGCATAGAAGCAACAAGCTGTTCAGATAAAGTCAGCTTATTCTGCACACCATATGTATGGATTTTCTAAGTTATTGAGCAGAACCAAGACCTTAGTGACTTGAAGCTGATAAGAGGATTGCAGGGGAGGGAATAAAAGCGTCCACACAGGGCCAGAGACTAGGGCCAGACCACAGCTATGCACCTTCAGGGCCCTGTGCAGAACCCGAGCTGGTTGGAAACACCGTACCTTGAATCTCGCCAAGTTAACAACACTGGCACCTATTCTGGCTGAGCACATAATAAGTAGAACAAAAATAGCAGAGACAGTTTTTGGCAAGTGAACCCTTCAAAGTTCCCATCTTGGCATAGATCATGTCAACACCTGCACAAATTCTTAGATCATTCAGTATACCCAAGAGTATATGATAAGTTCAATAAGTATGTGTCATAACAACGTAAGAAGAGACTCCACTGGATCAGGCCACAGGCCCATCTAATCTTCCTATATCTTCCTTCTAAGCTTCCTATATCACACAGCAGTCCACCAGATGCCCTAGGGGGCACATATGACACCTGCATTCATATGTCCTCCCCTGCATCTGGCTTTTTGAGGTTGTCCACATCTACACACACTCCTCGTGGCTTGTAACCTGTGATGGTCCCTTCCTCTAGGAATTTGTCCAAGGCATTGAGGCTAGATGCCATCACCACATCGTATGGCAGGGAATTCTCAGATCAGCTTCATGCTGGGTAAAGAAATGTTTTCTTTTGTCTGTTGTAATCCTCCCAACATTTAATTTTACTAGACTTTATGTTAAAAGGAAAAGAACATCTTTCTATCCACCCCTTGCATATTGTACATCTCTATCATGTCCCCCCTCAAGAGTCCCAAATGCTGTGGCCTTTCATCCAATGCATTGTGACATATTTGCTTTATAAATCATTCTTTACCACAGATGGCATGGTTAAAATCCTCCATTTACTATTTTTATAGCTTTTGGTTTTACAGATTTGAGCGAGAGAATATCTATCTATCTATCTATCTATCTATCTATCTATCTATCTATCTATCTATCTATCTATCTATCTATCTATCTGTCTGTCTGTCTGTCTGTCTGTCTGTCTGTCTACAGTATTTATATACCGCTTTTCAGCTAAAAAGTTCACAAAGCAGTTTACAAAGAAAATGAAAAAAAGTAATAGCTAATAGATCCCTGTCCCATAAAGGCTCACAATCTAGTGGAATCTGCTTGAAATAAGAGTACTGCACACCTAAGATGAATCTGATATTATGCTTCTAGAAAACAAATAGGGGCAGGTTAATGGAGCATCAGTTTACAGGGCAACATAGTGGATCCCAATGAGCATTCAGCTAATTAGTCCAAGCAAAGACCTGTTTGATCTCCCAAACCCCAAATATATTCTGCATTCTTGACCAGATGAATTCTGTTCATTCACAAATATCATGTATCTCAAATCCATGTTCTTACAGAGCTGCTAGTTCTGATGAGCTTGTTGTCATTTACAGTTTGTTAAGCTTCTATGCAGCAACTAACTATAAAGTAATTCCTGTTTCCAATTAATTTGGTGCCCAGAGAAGTTGTCAAGAGACTTGTGGTTCAGTGTCATTCAGGGGCTGATAAAAACTTGCCTCTCTTCACAAGTGCAGCCAAGTGAGGTGGATAAATTGACCTGGCCCTGGGCAAATCGGTACCACTTTTGCGGGAAGGTAACAGGCCTCTGCAACAAGTTGGTTGGTTCCTCAACTTTGGTGGCACATTGGTTTCTTCCGAGTGGTGACAGTCCACTATTCTAGATTGGAGTCATTGGAGTTGAGTGCAAATACTGAAGAAGTTGTCTTTTTGGATAGGGAACTTTTCCCCACACTTTCAACAGTGAGTGATAAAATCTTGATGGGAATGCAATTTGCTGCTGTGTGGAAATATCTTACAAAGCAATCCTATGCATAATCTTTCTCAGGAAAGTGATCTTTTCCCAGGAAAGTTTGTATAGGATTACAACTCTAATGAATATCAGTAAGGAAAATAATATCAGAGACACTGGCTAGAGCAAGCCCAGCTCCTTGGTACTTGTTCCTCTAATAACAGCATGGCTCAAATCATGGTGACTGAAGAAATAAGACTTTTTTTTAGAACCTGCAATACTGCCCCTTCACTTACTGCTCCCATTTTATTTGTTTTAAAGAGCCTTCCTTGAAATACATTTATGGTAATCATATTTTCAATTTATTTTTTGCATTCCCTAAAACAGGGGTATCCAAACTTTTTGTGAGGGGGGCCATATCATCTCTCCAACACAGTGTCAGGGGCCAGAATATTGATTTGCATTTCAAATTTGAATAAATTTACATAAATTTAAAGATAAACGTGTATTAGATACACTACAAGGCTTGTCCATTGGCCAGATGGAGGGGTCTTGCCAAGGACGACACTGAGGTTTGCTGAGAGTTGCATCTGGCCCCTGGGCTGGAGTTTGGACACCCCTGCACTCAAGGGTTAAAAATGGCCTGAAATCCACCCATAGGATGAGAATGATCACCATTCTTGTCTATCAACTGATGAATGAAGTTGAAGTCAGCTTGGATATGATCAGAAGGGGACAAGGGAACATTTAAAGTCATGCCACATGGTTATCATGCTCTCTTGTCTTCTTGATCATTCAGCAGATTATTTACACTCATTTAAAAAGTGTTTTTTTAAACATGCACCCAAATAGGTTTCCTATCAATTCTAGCTGGAAGACACATCTGAAGCATGGAAATGTCCTAGTACCAGTCTTGCGTTGTTTGAGATAATAAAGGGAAGAATCCATTATGAAAGCCGCAAACCTACACAAGCACCAAACCTTGACATTTATTTAGTTCCAAATGAAGAGCCAAGGTCTGATGTTGCACAACCCAAGCGACATGCCAAACAACTAATGACAGTGGCGTAACTTGTCAAGAATCCTCCCCTTTTGACATGCAGTCCCTCCAGCTGCCATGTACAAAGTGCAAACAAATACAACTCTCAGCCAAAGCGCTTACGGTGCTCTGTGCAGGCCTGATAACAAAATGGCTGCTGTTGCTGCCAGCCATAAGAAGACTAATGCTGCAATCCTAACTCTTTGTTAGGCTCCTTGTTAGCAGCCTCAGCTCTAGCATAAGTCCTATGCTGGGCTGGGGGTGTCATAAAAGTGCTGTCATGCACTTCTGTGCCACACCTGGGGGAGGGTTAGGTCCGTGCACAGACATGCGCTTGCCAGAGGAAAGGGGAAGACCAAGGAGCTGTGCCGGCCTTGGTTAGGATTGCACCCTATGATGCACTTACATATGCCAGGAAAAAGGAGCATGGTGCACACAACAGATATTAACAGGGCTGACCCAGCAATGAAGAGAGCTGGTGGATTTTGTATTAGTGGCAGGTGCAAGAAGCAAACCCAAAGGATTAAAGGAGCAAATCACCCCATGTCTGCCAACTCTGTGTGAAGCAGAGCAGCTAGATGACTGAGAATACTGGGGAAATGGAACAGATCTCACCAGTCTTAAAAGACCTGCACTAGATCCTGATACACTTTGGCGCACAAACACTAAATGTTGATTTTACTTTTCTAGAGATCAGTCTGTTTCAAGGGCCATTCACGTGAACCATCCTGTAGAAGCTAGCTTTCGAATGCTTAGCTTTCTTTCTTTCTTTCTTTCTTTCTTTCTTTCTTTCTTTCTTTCTTTCTTTCTTTCTTTCTTTCTTTCTTTCTTATCCCTCACATTTGGAAGTAAAACAAGTGGTGATCTGAAACAACTCCCCCCCTTTTAATGCCCTAACTCTTGTTACCCCAAAGGAGGCTCACTGAGCATTGAGTCCAGTATCTTTCTGACACCGAGGGGAAGACCTTTCTGTTCACCTGAATCTTTTAGATGTTTTTGTTTTGGAATTGTTTAATCCTGTGTGACACTGATTTCTTTTCCCCCTTCCTTAGTGACTCTGCTTTTATGTTGTTAGTTCTGCAGGATTTTAAAATGCCAGTTATGAGTGTGGCAGAAAAGTACTGAAAAGAAAAAGCATTCGAAATCAACTCAATAAATTAGACCAGTGGTAACCCTATTTTCAACCACTGGACCCACTTTTAAAATGACATTCTCTTGGAACCTTTCAAGATTTATATGCCTTTTTAAAAAGTGTTTCACTTTACTAGCCACTCAAGCCTTTGTTTTTATCTGTTTCACTGGGGGAGGGGAGGAGCACTGCTTTCTAAAGCATTTATTGAGGACCATGTTCATCAGATGGTGACTGTTCTGCTAACGCCATAAAGGCTGCTATCATATGGTTTATGAAAACCAAGAAAATTATGAATGCCAAGGTGTGTGGGTATAATGGTGGTTGGGCACCAGTGCTCTCCTACCCCGAGTTGCAGCTTCTTATACATATAGCCTAATTTACCTTATCAGTTTTGCAACCCACTAAAAAATTGGTGGGTCTGGACCCACAGATTGGGAAGCACCAAATTAAACATTAAAAATTAAACATCTTAAGGCAGCCATTTTCAACCATGGCACATTGGTGTTCCAGGGGAATTATATATATTCAGAATATATATATCACAATCCTGACCATATCTACTCAAAAGTCGGCTCCATTGTGTTCAATGACTCTTATCCCCAGGAAACTGTCCTTAGAATTCCAGGTAATGTTTCTTCCCTTATTTCAGAACTGCATTGCCTTTACCTCGGTGCTGGAAAGTTTATTGGGATTCTGTCTTAATGACTTCTCACTGTGCCATGATCTGAAAAAGGTTGAAAATTGTTGTCTTACGGAAATGATGAGTAGATTTATTTCAGCTCCTGTATTTCCCAGGAAAGTTCTTACGCAACACTGACACTATTTGAGGAAGCGGATGTGGGTAGAGCTTGTAGGAGGCTGCTTTTAGAAAACGCCTGCCAGTAACTCCAGTAAATGACCTTCCTCTAGACCAGTGACAAAGGATGTACTGGATCTCTTTCCTATCTGGAGTCCCCTGGTCGCCGCTGGTATAGTTCGGTTTTGGTTTCATCTTGCGCAATGGCAGGACAACAAAGAGGAAGGAAGACTAGAGAACAGATAGGGGAGCCAGATTAAGGTAGACAAGTGAGTGACAGCAAAACCCACTGCAGCCTTGTGCAAGGCTGCAGGGTGTGCATGTGTCAACAATTCAGTGTCCGGGTGTTGGGAGGCAGCAGCCTTCCTGTTAGCTGTATGACAGGAGTCAGAAAGAAGAAGTGAAGCCCTTTAGTTCCAGGAAGGAGGCTATGACTCCTTGTCCTGACCACCCCAGCCCATCTCCTTCCCATCACAGGCTACACCTTCTGCATTTTGTCTATTCCAGCTTCGTGAGACAAGTGCATTATTCACCACGGGCTAACGACTGCGATCCATGACACACGCTTCTTGGGTGATGATACAATAGCCCTGGGACATTTTGGAAAGGCCAAAGTGTCATCTCTGGTGGTGCCTTTTATAGCTCATTTTTGAACATCAACAGGAGATAAAGAGAAGTTTGCCTTAAGCATATATATTCCGGGTGCTGATATCTACACTGGTTTTAAGGGGTATATCTTTAGGTTTTTTAAAAGTATTCAACTCAAAATGTAATGTGCTTTGGGACAATAATGTAACCCTTACTGGTCAAGAGACACTCTTTCATGTGGGTATTCCTCTTTTCTTTAGCAGGGAGAGAGTAACTGGCCCTCCACACCCCAGCAATGTCTGTTCTAGTGGCTTCTGCTGGTGTTCTTTTTGCACTTTAGATTGTGAGCCCTTTTGGGACAGGAACCCATTAGCTATTAATTAGCTATTAATTTTTTTCATTTTCTTGTAAACCACTTTGTGAACTTTTCAGTTGAAAAGCAGTATATAAATACTGTAGATGTAGATGTAGATGTGATGTCACCCAAAATGGCACTCTTCAGTTAGGCTTCATGTTCATAATGCATAGGAGCTATTTGTGCTGTGCTTTTGATATCATCATAATATGCATTGATTTAATTTCATTTCCTGTACTCAAACCTATGAGATTTTGGGAGAGAGGCTGCTCTATTTGGATTCTCTCTGACCTTTGGTGATCAGGAGCTCCTTGTAGAAATGGGCTTCTCTGAGAGGGCTTCTTTGTTTTTTTATGGCGGCAGCAGACAGTATTGGAAGCTTGCAATGTCACAATGGGATGACAGCAGGTTTTCAGGTGAATTTACCTATTTGTTATTGGGGAGACAGTACCCATTTCAGTGCCCCCTTTCTTTGTCGCTCTCGTGACATGCATAATGTGTAGCCTTTATAATACAAGCATATGTTTGAAATGATAGATAAGATTTTATACATAATACTCATCAGATTGTATGTGGCTTTCCTATGGAGTGTGTCTACTTGGTAAATGTTCTGCAAATGTGATGTGCAAACAATCCTTTCCAGTACTCCTCTCATCACATTCCCTGAACATGTGGAGGGTGGACCAGGATCGGGTCCATTGGCCATGTCCCTAACCTGCACACATTTTTTGTATGCATCAAAGTGGGGACCCTGTGAATGTATACTTTTGTGTACTTTTTATATGGGCGCAATCCAGAGTAACTACATGGAGTCCTTGCTCCGGTGTAAGAACAATTTGCTCTGGATTGCAATATGAATTTTCCATAGGTTTTCACTAGATAGTGCAGCAACTATGGGTACACATAAAGTCTCTTACATGGTCCCATAGTTACTCTGGATTGTAAGGTATGTTTAACTCGTCATGGCCAGCAAGTACACTGTTGCCAGGGGATGAACCCTGCTCCATCTTCCACACACTTACTGAATAACTGGAGAGAACAACTGAAAAGTCCTAATGTGTGGCATGGACCCCTTGGAGGTAAGGGAAGGTCTGCAGATGTGATGACATTTCCTATTTACAGAAGAGACATAAAGCCAGTGGACAGCTTCATGCTCCATTAACTACCCCTACAATCCAGAGTAACTACGGGAGCACATAAGAGACCTTACGTGTACCCGTAGTTACTGCACCACCTAGTGAAAACCTATGGGAAATTCATATCGCAATCCAGAGCAAATTGTTCTTACACCGGAGCAAGGACTCCCCATAGATACTCTGGATTGAACCCTATATCTCCTTCTTGATCATCTACACACAGGACTACTTCGTAAGGCAATAACTGCACTGCTTTAAAAATCAGATCAGGTATATATCCAATGCAGAAAGTATGGAATGTGGTCATAAAAGCACTCCAGCTGTTGAATGCATGTGTGCACATAGCCTTAGCACAAAATTTTAGGTTTGATATGATGTTAAGTGGAGCCACTACTCATTCATTCATTGGAATCCTTCAGTCTTGAAAGACTATGTTATCGTGCTCTGATTGGAGGTCCTGAAACAACATCTAGTGTGGCTAAAAAGGCCAATTCGAGAGCGGCAATCCCTTCCACACTGAGGACAAATAAGTAAATTCAGATTCTTTTAGACTGGCCCCATATCTGAGCATTTTCACAGCAGACTGCCATCAGAAATGTAGCAGAAGCATATTTTTTTTAATTAAAGGTTTCAGCTGCTACATTTCTGCTTGTCAGGGCTGTTAAAAGCAAAAAAGCAGTGTAACCCTAACCGTAACCTCACAACTCCAAAAGTATGCTGAAGCATGCCTGCCAAGTTTCAGATTTCCCAGACTTGAGTGGATCCTTGCAAAGGTTTTCTGCATCCTCAGTTCTGAGCATGCAAAATGGGCTGCTACTTTTAACACCTTATTTCAGCTAATTGCTTCAATTCATCTAATGATGGGCATGCATTATCCAGGATGAGTGTGCATTTTTGCAGTGATGGCCCAATGACAGGAGACACTACCAGAAGCTTCAGTGCAAGCCCTCATACCTGTTTCCAACTCCTGTGGAGCATATGACAAAGGCTGCAATCCTAACCACACTTTCCTGAGAGTATTTATTTATTTAGCTTATGGCAAATCCATGAACTTATGGTTAATTAGATATTAATGTCCAGTCCACCCAGCCATTCAAGGACAGAGTGGTCTATATTGAAAAAATCAGACACTGGGCTGGTATAAACTCTTGATGGACACTCGGACACAATGTGATGAATATTTTGTCAAGGAGCACCATGCTATTGAATACAATGGGACTTACTTCTGTGTGGACATCCTTAGGATTGGATTGTTAGTGGAAGAACACCTGTTCCTGGTAAGTATACAGAAGACCTGGGTTCAGTTCCTGGTAACTCCAGGTAGGGTTGGGAAAGACATTCTTGGAAAGCTGTTTTGGATTGCCTCAGGGGGGAGAAAGGCAGGATAGAAATGTGGTAAATAAAATAAGAAATAAAAATCCTAAAGAGCAACGGCCAGTCAGTGTGGGCAAGTCTTGACATAGGGGGGCCAGTGGTCTGGTTCAGTTAAAGGCAGCTTCCCATGTGGATACGTCTGACCTTCAGCACAAAGCGTGCTTACAAATAAGCTGTAAAGATTGCCAGGTGCGCATGTGAAAGGTGCAGCTAGCAGGCATCTCTACATTTATCCTACAGTGTTGTCTGCTTTGGACTCGTGACCCCGCACCTTGGTAAATTGTTACAATGCAGGCTGAACCTGAAATTCATGTGGGAAAGCAAGTGCCCTATAGCAGCAGAGTAGCTGATGATCATGTAACCCTGTACAAAGCTCAAAATGTTGACCCATAAGTGATGTCACAACCGGACGTGCCACCACATACAGGCTTTTAAAAGATGAAAATTCAGGGAAAACCTGCCTCCTCTCCCAACAGCTCGCAACCAATTTTCTCTGCTACCTCCCCCAAATTCAGAGAGGAGTTAAGACATGTATCTGCTCTCTAGGGTCGAAAAAAGATTTGTAGCCCTTCCCCTAACAAAATAAAATTTAAATAAATGAATGAATACATAAATAAAAAGAGTGTCCCTCATTGCATAGATACAATGTGCAAAGACACGGGGGCAAAGAAGGATGGTTAGAGCACAATCTTAACCTTGTCTACTCAAAAATAAGCCCCATTGTATTCAATGGGTCTTACTCCTAGTCTTTTGGATTGCAGCCTTAGAGCACAATCCTAACCATGTCTACTCAGATGTAAGCCCCATTGTGTCCAATGAGTCTTACTCCTAGGAAAGTGTCTTTAGGATTGCAGCTAAAGTCTCATAGGTAAGTTTTGAGTTGTAAAAATCCACTTTTTATTCCATAGGTGTTTTCATTTTCTGGTTAATTGGTAGAATATTGATATTACATAACCTTTGATAGAGTATTGCTATTCCAAAGCAGTTTGTTTCATTGCATTCTGCATTAAATTATCTTTCCAAAAATATATAACACTATGGTATTATCATTCATAGAAACCCTGTTTTTCACTATTTTAGGCACTAGTGTCAAGCTCAGCTTGTCCCCCCCCCCCCCAAAAAAAAAGCTTGCTACCTGGTGCAACTTCTAACCCCTGCACCTTCTGGCAGTCAGCAATCACATGGTGATCTATTCACACAACTACCATAGTGAAAAGTGATATGCGAATAGGCCTTTAGTCAACTGTCCAAGTCTCTCTAATGGACAAGGATGGAAGAAAGTTTGTGTTCTTGGTTACACGAGTCTGAAGGATGAGCAAGGAGCATGGCTTCATGTTCCCCAGTGCATGTGTTCTGGAGATCTTGGTAAGCAGGTAACTTTATCATACCTGGCTGTTCCACTGTAAAGGAGGCTGGGCTTGAGTGGCAGTGGGAGCATTCGTCAGAGTCCAGGGTGACCTTATGACATAACCAGAAAAGAGGACAAGGCCACTGAAAGGTAAGACATCCAAGGAAAATGTAGGACATGACAAAATAAAAGCTAAGAACTCATACTAAAACTCATATATATTGCTTTCATGTGGTTAATTTATACATATTATTTACTTATTGTTAAATTTAGAACTATTACATGTAGTTTACTACAGATAATTTAATAATTACAAGAAGGCTACATAATACAAGGCTACAGAAGGAAGACTACAAAGATTTTGATAAAAAAGAAGGAAGACAACAAAGATTTTTTTCCCAGAACACAGGATTTAAAAAGAAGATATGTCTTGGAAGAAGATACGTCCTGGACATATGGTCACCCTATCAGAAGCAGGCCAGGCTTCTGGTCTAGAACAATCCAGTCCAGATTCTCCATGTTCTGTAGAACTATCAGTGCATTCCTAAGCATGTCTACTCTGAAGTATGTCCCATTGTGTTCAATAGGTCTTACTCTCAGGAAAGTGTGTTTAGGATTGCAGCCTTTGTCATCCTTTCTGAGCCCTCAAACGACTCAGGGAGGTGATCACATCATGTGGGTTGTAGTGTCAGACCATCTTGCTTCAAGCCCTAGTTGCCCAAGTTTTGCTGTTTACATGGAAAGGGATGATCAGAAAGCATATTGTGGGTGATGAACAGACTAGAAAATGCTCAATTCTTGAAAATGCAGAGTACTGTACATGTATTGTTGTGTTTGTGTTGAACATAGTGTTCACAGTATACTATACACAGATTGAATCCAAAGTGTGAATAGAGGTGTGAATTCAGATTAGATGTTTCTAGTAAAGGTTTGCTTGATCATTGATGGAAGTGTTAGCTTGTCTTTTCTTCCTGATGAAGAGCTGAAGCCCACATTTTGGCTTCTCTGAGTACATTACAGGAATCTAACAATCTGGTTCCACTTCAAAGTACATTTCATCGTCAAACTATTTGTAACATTTACAGTTAGCCCATGCTTGACACCGGGTTACATTTCTGGTGTGTGGAGGCATTTCTGGAAGCACAACTGTCTAAATCAAGCAATCCATGACACTGAGTCAAATGAAATACTGCAATTGTGGAATTTTTTTTTAAAAGGCATGGCTGTTTAATTGACCCTTACATCCAATGTACACTTGGAATTGGGAGTAAGTCCCTTTGAACCAAGTGGGCTTACTTTAAAATAAGTATTATTAAAATGCATAGGATGGAGCTGCATGGACACTGCTCCTATACGCATGAACACACGTTTATGTGAACACATGTGAAGAACCAGAACACATGTGAACATGTGTAGAACCAGAAGATGAATCAATAAGAATGCAGTGAGAATAATTTATTGTCAAAGTCTGAAGATGATCCCTCCAGTTGTACAATTCTGGGGGTGCATCATGAAAGGAGTGTTTGGTTCTCTGTAATGTACCATGCGCTAGTTCTTACTGGAGCCAGACTGGAAAGGTGTGTGCTTTGATCTACACAGGTACAGCATATGTGTCATTCTTACATTCCAGAACCAGTTTGAAGGTATTCAGATGCACAGCAGGTGCCGGCATTAAAGGAGGAAGTGCGCTCTAGTGGTTATAGTTCAGCTCTAGGAATCATAGCTCCAGCTTCAGTTTCAACAGCTATAAAGTGAGGATAATAACACTGTACTTGCTTGCCTGCAAAGCATAATGAATGTTTTAAAAACACATTTTGATCTTCAGATTAAAGGCATCGGACTTAAAGAGGTGCAGCCCAAATATCATATCATCCCTTTGGAAGTGGTGGCTTCACACAGGATGGTCAGGTTGAACTTGTGGTGAGTTAATCTCACTCAGCAGGAGCACACACCAGGTGTGCAGTCACTGCAGAATACAATCACGCTTGATAAACTGAACATATGAAATGTTAAGAATCTGCCAATTTTCACATCACATTTTTGAACTGTTGGCATCAAGGAATGTATCTATTTTGCATTGACAGAGTAATACCCTGCAAACTGAATTTTTCTTCTAGTAATTACCAACTCTCACCATGTGAGGGTGCATTCAAAAGGGACATTTGCTGTGGAAGATCAGCTACTGATGGCAACTACTAACTGGCAGATCCACCTGACCAAAGAAAAGTGTTGAGAATGCCAGGATATTCTTGGGTATGTGGCTTATGGGAAAGCGGTAATATGCCTGCTTAACCCTTAGGACCCCAACCGGTTTTTTAACACAGTGTTCCGCAGGGTCCATTGGACCAGATTGGAAGTTTGTGTTGTGTTTTTTACTGGAATTTATTATTATTACTTGACAAGACTTTCTGAATTTTTTACTGCTAATGAGACAGTTACAAATCCAAAAGCAGAAAAGTGTTTGAATTTACAGTTTTTCTGTAAATTCCAATTTATACATATCGGCCCAACCAGGTCCACTGGAAGTTTGTGTTGTGTTTCTTACTGAAATTCATTATTTTTACTTGACAAGACTTTCTGAGTTTTTTTTACTACTAATGAGACAGTTACAAATGCAAAAGCAGAAAAGTGTTTGAATTTACAGTTTTTCTGTAAATTCCAATTTACACATACCGTCCCAGATCGGGTCCATTGGACCCATTTTGCATGGATGATATGTATAAATTGGAATTTACAGAAAAACTGTAAATTCAAAAACTTTTCTGCTTTTGCATTTGTAACTGTCTCATTAGCAGTAAAAAAAACTCAGAAAGTCTTGTCAAGTAATAATAATGAATTCCAGTAAAAAAAACACAACACAAACTTCCAGTCGGGTCCAATGGACCTGGTTGGGACCCAAAGGAACATGTATAGTTTTACTCCACCAAGGTTATGTGGAGTATTGGCCTGATTTTAAAGCAGTGTTTAAATTTCAGCCCACCCCTACCCCCCTCCCCCGGCTGAAATTTAAACAGTGCTTTAAAATTAGGCCAATATACTTCCTCTACAAAGGTTTTCAATCCATGGTCTAAGGAACTAAAAGGTTGTTCAGAGGTTTTTCAACAAGCTTTCCATTCCCCACTGTCAAACTTGCTTGCAACATGCAGTCTCAGGGGTGTTCTAGCTTAGTTCACATGGGGCATTTTCCCAGTGCTCTGCACAATCTGAGCATGCAGCCCAGCATATGCTCCAGAATCTTTTGCAATATGTTGAGATTTTCATAGCAGACACACAGCATTCCTCAGCAGACAAATGTGCATGGAAGATGTTTCTGCTGCCAGTCAGTGCCAACAGTACTGAAGGAGATGGACTAAGAAGTGACTCAGTAAAAGGCAGCTTCATACTGTATATGCATCGTTGCACCCGTTTAATTGAAAATATGTCATCTTCCTCTATTATGTTCCACTACATGATACTACAGATTGGTGTTGATGACAGGAAGCTGATATGTAACCAGGAGCCTGTTTATGAAGAGTGGAGCAAAATTGGATGGGTGACTCAGAAGGCACCATGCAAGGGGGACTGAAAAATGAAATCCCCTTCCATTCGTCCAGAGTGGAAGCCTGATTCTTGCACAATACATTCTTACTGAAGGGAAAACTCCTGGTTTAGGAGGGTATTTTTGTTTTGTGGACCCCATCATTACCATACAATATGTCTTGGTTTTGAGATATTTTGACTTTTGTCGGTTTGGATTCAGTACCAGCTGAGATGTCCTCCTGATTTCACATGTTTGCTTCCAAAACACATCCATCAAATGCAAAAATTAAAGCATCTCTCTCATATTCCACTTCTCATCTATGAAATGGGGAAAAGATGTTTTCACTGTAAGGAGAACATCTCTAGTCTGGTTGAGGTCAAACTCTGAATCTGATTCACAAAGCTTTCTGGTAGCCTATGAACTGAGACCGTAGGTAGCTTTAAACTGAGATCATGGGTACTTAGTCCAATCTTGTTGATTCCAACTAGCAATAGCTTCCACCCACACCCCCCCCCATACTGAACACATATTTCACACAAGACCCAGATATGCAACATACACACCTGTACACAGTGACATGGAAGCCACTGACCTGGGAGTGATTCTATGGTGCTGACGGGTGTATATGTGGGGGGGGGGGTTTCTTTTTAACCCAGTTAGTACTCTCCTCCCAATGGGAGATCTGCATCTCATTCCAATCATCTTTTTAAAATACACACATGCACGCACTTCAGGGCATGCAAGCACATCATGAGGAAATGGCTCCTGCACCATTGTGTAAGCATGTGACAAGGGCCTGATTTCAGTTGGACTTGCTCTCTTGATAAATGTGGTTAGAGTTGCACCCTTAATCCAATAATACTGATTACAGCTTTATTTTTGTTCTCAAGTTGCCATCCAAAATCAGTTTTAATCTAGAAGTTCTTTAATATTTTCTACTTTCCTCAATGCTTGCAAGAGAGACTTTTAAACTTTCAGACACATTCCAGTGCCAAATTAGCATGGGCTTCTATTTGTTTCAGAACACCTGGAAGGATGTAGGTTAGTGGGGCATATTTTAAGGGACTTGTGAAGAGGTTATTTCAGTTCCTCAGAGATCCATACAACATTCAGAGGACATACTGCATGTTTCAAAATTGCACCACGTCCATATGTCTTCTGTCTTCATATGTGAGCTTTCAGCACATCTGAGCCCCGTTATGTACATATTCAGTTAATGTAAGTCCCATCCCATTCATACTATGCTGTCTGGATCAGGATCAGTACTGCAGGATGAGGTTTGGTATTGCAGTCTGTCTTGTCACTTTTAAGCATGGAGTTTTCCATGGACAGTTTTCTATCTGCTTTATTTGGAACGTTTTTGGCAGACAAGTCCCAGGGGATTTCAGTCTCATCTTGCAACACACTCACACTTGCACACCCTCATAGCTTACGTAAAAGAATCAAGTTTGACCGCTAATCTTATTAATGTTGTGCATTTGAATCCTATCCCTCCTCCAAAGAGCTTGACGCAGCAGACATGATGCTGGCAGTTTGGTGGGTATACCTGCTGCACATGTGTGGAGGGTGTCTTCCTATGTGTATAATTTCATGCTCACAACAACGTTTTGAGACACTAATAGAATGACTGTGATTGATCTGAGATCACCAAGCAAGCTTCAGAAACAAGAAAGATCTTGTACCCAAATCTCCTCATCAACTCCAGGTCCTTCCAGAAAGTACTTCCAGAAAGGAAGTACTTCTTCAATTAATTGATCAATAGAAGTAGAACTAGACCAACTGGGTTCAAATTGCAAGACAGGCAATTCCAGGAATTCATCAGGAAGAAATTCTTGATTATAAAGGTGGTTAGGAACAGTTTGCTAGTAAGGGCGGAACAGATTGATGAGGCAGATGATAGATTGTCCCTTACTTCAGGCTGAGGCTCAACAGGTATCTGCTGCATATATTCTATGAGGATTTCCTGCAAATGTGGGGTCTGACTAGATGACCTTGTGGGTATATTCCAAGAAGAATTCAAAAAATTCCTACCCAAATATATCATGCGGGCCATAAGTATAGATGGCATTTAAAGAGATTGATAAAAGGAGGATAGGGACTTCAACAGCTATCACCCACAATCCATGTTTAGTAATTGTATATCCCTGAATGCAAACAACAGGAGGAGGCTATGGTGGCCTTTGCACACTCCATGTTCACTTCACAGCAGCAACGAAAAGGCCACTGCTGGAAAGAGATTACAGCACTAGGTAGGCTATTTGTGTGATCCAGGCAAGCTTCTCTTCTACTCATAGCATAGAATAGTGCCACTCATTGTGTCGCACTGACGCATGGTGTTCTCCTGATCCTGCTGCGAGCTCCCTGTTCCAGGCACTGTCTTCCACAGCACAGGTGCAATTTTAAAATATAGCTCCCCTTGGCAATGCTGCATACAGGCAAAGCAGCCAAGCTTCCCGAGAAGGCTGGGTGGTTGGCATCAGCTTACATGGAGTTCCTGGTGTGGCTTTCCTTGATTATGTGATGCAGTTTCAGTTACCCACAGGGTTTAATTGCAGTAACAGTAAGAGGCTTGGACAGTCAGTCAAAGTCATGTGTTGCTGCTTACCAAAAGTTCAGTGGTGTGTTCAGGCCAGGGGAAATCCCCTGGAAAAAGCTGGAGCCAGACTGAATGCGGCAGCGCACTGCTGGGCTTTTCCTGAGTGCGAGGGAACCATGTCACTCAAGCAAAGAACACCGTGTGCTGACAGGCCTGGGGTGGGGTTCGCCGTCAGATCCACGCATGACAGTCAAGCCAGTTTGGCAATCTTCTTCAGGTTCAGCCAAGTGACTTTTGACACAGATGTGGGGTCCCATTAACTCTTTCACTGGCCTTTGGTACATTGCATTGGCTAACTTACAACATGATCACAGGAGAATTAGCAAGATCTGCAGATGGATGATAACATCACCAGCGTTGACTTGTGTATATTCTGCAGACAAGCACAACATACTGAAACAGACAATGAACATTGTTGTTAAAAAAAAATAATCAGGTTTCTAGCTCTCCAACCTGTAAAGCAGGGCTTGATTTGAAGGCAAAATGTGGTGAATTCTCAGAAGCTGTGGGAAAGGAAGGGAAGATCTCACAAAGATTTCTAGTGCTGATAGAAAGGTTTTAACCTCCCTACACAGTGGTGCCTCACATAAAAAGCTTAATTCGTTCCAGAGACCTGCTGTTTATGTGAAACGCTGTTTAAGTGAAACAAATTTTTCCATAGGAAATAATGGAAACTCAGACGATTGGTTCCACAACCCCCAAAATATTCATATAAAAATATTAACTGGTTGTAAAAATGATGACAAAACACTGGAATTGAATTCAAAGCATGCATTCAATGTGCATGATCCTATCAAGTCAACTTAGGCTGCAATCCTAAAGACTCCTGTGAGTAAGCCCCATTTAACACAATGGGCTAACTTCTGTGTAGACATGGTTACGAGGCTGCAATCAAAGACACTTTCCTGAGAGGCTAGAGGTTCAAGGGAGGCTGCCGCTGGAGGTTCAAGGTGGTCGGTGAAGGCACTTGGGGGCAGGTAGGGGCAGCTGCCTCTGACACCTCCAGGCAACTACCCCCAAGTTGGGGGCAGTTAGAGGCAGCAGCATTGGCCAGCAGCCCTTTTAAAGAGCCTCCGACATGGAGTATCAGGGCTGCGTAGCACGCGTGCCCATAGCATGCTTGCTTGTTAAATGAAGCAGAACATGTTATGTGAAGCAAGATTTCTTGGAAATTTTTGCTTGTTATGTGAAACGCTTGTAAAGCAGGGTGCTTGTTAAGCGAGGTACCACTGTATAACAGTTTGTTCTTCTAATGACTAGCTGTAAAAAAAAAATATGCAAAATAAGCAAATATATCCAAATATGGTTAACATGCATAAAATAGAAAGTCTGGATTATTCTACTTTTTCTATAGAGGATTTATCATGGTGCAGAATATTTTTTCTGCAGAATATACTAATCTAGAAAGTCACCTTTTTTACCACACTAGTGAAATTTATCCACTACTGTGGGAGTAAAATTTCATGAATATTTTGGGCCTGGGCATACCCTTAACTCCCCTGTATAGCATCCACCCCATCCTTGTGCAGCATCCCTCCTATGCAACTTTTTCCCCCTGTGCAAATCCCCCCTGGTGCCATGCCCCTGGTGCCATGCCCCTGGGGAAAAGGCCCCTTCTGTGCAACAGCCCCACTCCTGTGTGACACTCCTACCTCCATGTTGATGTTGGTGGTTTGGGCTGGGCATTGATGAATCTGTGAGTGAGTGAGTGAGTGAGTCAGTCAGTCAGTCAGTGACTTTTCAGTTATAGATAGATAGATAGATAGATAGATAGATAGATAGATAGATAGATAGATAGATAGTGCTTTATTAGTACTTTATTACATAGTACATACTATGTGGCTGACCAGTGGTCTAACTCAAGGCAAAGTACCATCCAATCAATCAGCCAATCAATCAATCAGTCAACAGTATTTATATAGCTCTTTTCAACAAAAAGTTCTCAAAGCTTTCAGAAGTCCTGGTAGGGGGAGAAGGGGGAAGAGAAATGGAAGTTCTTAGAGTGATTGAAAATTGGATGCCTCCAGCCTGCACATAACTCCAAACCCCAAAGTACGAACTCCATGATGTCATCGATGGCATGTTTTATGCCCCTAAAACTCAGTGATGTGTTTGGAGTGATGGTTGCTGGTTGTGGAGGAACATTAGTGTGTGGCGGCACACTTCCCAGGTACATTTTTTTATTGGTACACCTCCATTTTTTCTCTGGAGACACGCCTGAAACATGTATTGAAAAACTTGTGACTAGTCAAAATGAGTCAGTAGATGGCTCTGGACAAGTCCCAATGGCTGCCCATTATGACTCATATATGAATCAAAAGGGCAAGAGACCCCTTTTGGGTCTTGAGTTTGGATGAGGTCATCCTTGATATCAATGCCTTACAGTAAGAAGAGAGCTCCCAAAACAAAAAGTATACACTTTCCATGTTATTTTGCATTATTTTAACCTTGATCTTTTTAGTAATCTGTATGGTGGCTTGTTATGCTGTTTTATATGGGGGTGATGTGCAATGAAGGTTGGTGTATGGGGGTATTTCACTCCTACTATGCAGGCACACTTTGGTAGTCACATATAAATTGCAAGCGCTTAACACAGCACCTAACACAGCACAAAAGCACCCATAGATATGATTAGCTATCATGGCAGGTCTCAGTGGGGTATGGATTCAAACCTATAGTTAGCCAAGGTTTAGGAATAATTCTGCTTTCAATGCCACTGTAATAAAAATGAAAACATTTCTGAGCATATGCAAAGCCCGTTTCCCCCTACAAGCAGACTTCAAATATTTGGGATGGAGTGGGGAGGCTTCCAGAAAGGCTAGACATTTTGACTGCAATCCTAAAGACACTTTTCTGAGAGTAAGACCCATTGAACACATGGGGCTTGCTTGCTTTTGAGGTATCATGGTTAGGATTGTACTCGTTGAACCATTTTCCAGTGAAGCACCTTTGCCACCGATGAAATGCCTGGAGCCAAAGGTAGAACCAAGTCGAACAGGCTCAGCCTCATTCCATTGGAGCTGCCAAGGGGGACCAACTGGCAAGAGGAAGAAATATTTTTCCCCTTGACATCCTTCATTTTTAACCAACAGTCAAGAAACAAAACTGTGATATCTTGCAAATAGAAATGAAAAACAATAATGTAAAAAAGTCCCTCTTCCTCCTCCTCATCCAAGTGTAAATTAATCAAATGTCACCAAACAGTACAAACACTGAAGTCGCCTTTTGGGGGAGCATAAGGAAATGAGAGTCACATGAGGAGCAATGCATTCTGCCCATGGGGCAGGATGTGGCCCTACAGTGGTGGGGTTTTCCAAACTTTCAACCTGTGCATTCATTTTAACAGATGGATTAGCAAATGGCTTCATCCCTAGAGAAGAAAACATCTCCACATTTAAGATCTTTTCTTGTTTCTTCTTGTTTCACTTTTGCTCTGTGATGTGTTCCCCTCCTCAAAAATAGAATCACAACAAGAACTGTATTTTTAATTAAATGGATTTATTTTAAAAGTAAAATTAAAATGATTTAATTTCTAATGTTTTCTATTGAAATACAAGCACTTAAGGCTTCCAGCTCCTTTGATTAATTTGAATCTTCTCTCCTTCTATTATCCATCCATATATGCACATTGATAAACACTACAAAAATGGCCATTGTGATCATATTATGAATATCCAGGATGCTCTTCAGAAATATCTTATTGATATACTCATGCTGCCCTGATTTGGTAAAACACAGCACAAAGATAACGTGACACAGCTGTATGTATAATCACATTAAGATTGCCTTTTTGCATTTGTGAGTTTATCAGCCTGCATATGGACTTCGGCAACACAACTGAGGGTGCAGATACAAATAACTGACAAGTACTACACACGAGGACAAATTGTACGTATATGATTCTGTAAAATCTGGAAAGTTAGAAACAAAAGTTTTGAAAATATTAATCTAGAGAGTATTTCTCAAACTGTAGGTGTGTGGCCCACTAGCTGCAGTCTTTGAAATGTTCTGGGATTTTTAATTAAACAGATAGCAACTGCTTCAGTTAAGAGGTTAAGGACGCAATCCAGAGCAAATTCAGCCTGCTCTGACCTAACTGCACTCTCCTAACTATTCTGTATCCAGAGCAGAAAGTGATGCTGAATCCAGAGAGTCAGGAAGCCTGGGCTGCCCTAACTGCTCCAGAGCATGCTAAGTAATTGACACAAGGGGAAGACTTGCTCCTGAGGAGACACCCCTCAGATCACACTGAACAAGGAACAGCTGTGGTGCCTACGGTGGTGACATGACTCTGCACATCACCTGGTGCGGAAGTCTGTGCGGTCATCCCTGGGATGCGCACCCCCCCTACCTGGACTGTGCAGTCACCAAAGTTGGCGCCTGCGCAGTTGTTTCTGAAGCCAACTGGCTTCAGAAAGAGTACTGCGCAGGCACCATCTCCGACACCTGCACAGTACTTTTCTGAAGCCTTTTGGCTTCGGGGGAGACTGTGCAGGCGTCAGAGTTGGTGCCTGTGCAGTACTCTTTCTGAAGCCATTTGGCTGCTGCTCCGCCTCCTGAGTGAGGCCGAATGGCTGTGCAGAGGCGCGGACTTTCTCTGCTCTAAGGAAGTCTCCTCTGAAGCTGTTCGGCATGCTCAGTGTAATTCTGCGCAGTGCACCTCAGATGGCCGTTCAGGCCAGCTCCTCAGACAAGTGGCAGCTTCTGGCTGCTGCTCCGCCTTGGAGCAGGCCTGAATGGGGGTGCTGACACCTGGGGCCTGCCAAAGGACAGTCAAACTCCTCTGGCACATCACCCCATACGGAGCGCATCCCCAATGCAGCCCACACCAGCCGCACCAGTCTGGTGACGCCACTGGGTGCCTGCCTTATAAGGAGTCCCTGATGAGATGCCAGTACATCCTACAGTGAATACAAGGGGCTTCTTGGAGTGGCCTGCTGTATCCTGAGGTTTGTGGGCAGTCATAGTTTGTTCCATATCCTGAGGTTGAGAGGCAAGGGTTGCAGGTAGGATGGCCAAGAACTCAGATTTTTGGTCAACACTGCCATTCTTACTCGGGCCTTATCATGGACCCCTATGGGTCTACTCATTACTATACCTGCTCCTGAGGTGGTATAATTCTGAGGGCTGGAAGAGGGCATTTCTGCCTTGAAACAGGCTCTGGATTCAGAGTAACTGCTCTGCCCTAGGCAATGCTAAACATGCCCTCAACTTGCCTCTCCTGAGCTGCTTAGGCTGCCCCAGTTAGGGCAGAGCAGGTCCACCTCTCTTAGGGCACCCTATCTTGCCTTGCTCTGCCCTAAGCCTCTTCCAGAGTAACTGGGCTGGAGCATCTTGCAGTTGCTCCAACCTAGTGTTAGATAGGGCAACCTAAGTGCTCTTATGTGGACAGATTAGTTGCTCTGGATTGTCCTGCCTGAGAGTTTCAGTGCAATCCTACAGTGCAAGCATGTCTACTCAGAAATAAGTCCCATTTTGTTCAATAGTACTTATTCCTATGAAAGTGAAGTTATTTTAAATAGAATTTTAAACATACAGGATGCTTATTGTGAACTTTTAATTTAGGCTGCAATGCTAAAGACACTTTCCTGGGAGTTAGACCCATTGAACACAATAGGGCTTACTTTTGAGTAGACATGTTTAGGCTTGTGCTCTGAATTTGATTTTACCCCAGACAGACACAATAAAGAGCCGGACACAAGTGCTGGATTAAGAGCCACTTTTATTAACTATTTAAACATAAAATTAAACAGGGACTGCTCTAACAATAGCCGTGTGGTCTAAGGGGATGCGGCTCTCCGCATAGTTCCCCACCCAGATGTTAAACCTGGTAAAGGGCGTTACCAGCCTGGCTCAGGGCATTCCTTGAACATAGTTCAAGGATGCCCATCTTTGCCTACCCGAAGGTCAAGGTAGCTGGACGCGCAGCCACCGGCTGACCGGTCTGACACTGCACCTAGGTTTCCCATCCAGGTAAGGGGGCTCATCAGACCTTCCCCCCAGAGCCGGCCCAGCATCTCGAGGAGGCTTCCTCACCCCCAAACCCTTGCTACCTAAGGCTGCAACACCGGGACCTATCCTGCCTATATCCGCACGACTCCTGCCCAAAGTGACCGGGTTAAAACAACCAATTGAAATTTTTTAACTCCCTCCCCTCGCTCAGCTCAGGGTAGGCGAAAAAGAATGCCACCAAAGGCCAATCAGGTGGCATCCAAAAAATTCCTACCCGGCCCCGAAGCGACCAGCTAATCTTGAGCTGAACTACACGGAGGGAGGGTGGGGGACGCTTGCTGAGCCTGACTGCCTTCCCCGGGCAAACTCGCCTGGGAAAAGGACTGGCCCCGCCCCCTTTGCCCTGCTGCAGCCAATGGCTGCAAACCCTTATGCCCAGGCTCTGCAGTGTCTGCAGAGGGGCAAAAGAAGCCTGCGCTGGAGGTGCGCAGGCTTCATTATTGTACAGGGTGCTAAAAATGTTCCTTCTTTGATGATGTCATTGCTGGCCATGATATCATTTCCATGTTAAGGACATCAATCTTGGTGAACCCCAATAGATCGTTGTTCTAAAAAGTGGGTCCCACATCTAAAATGTTTGAGAGCCACTGATCTAGCTGATTAACAAAGCACTGCCACCCATGCTTGTGATCAAAGCCATTGCTCTCTGGTGTAGATGAAGCAGAGATGCTGTTGTGCCATCTTTTTTAGCTGTTGTCATATGGTGGAAGCATATGGAGAAAGCATATGGATTCAAAAATGCCCAAAGAAAAGGAAATCATTGGCTGAGTGAAAAAAATATAAACATGTGAGGCAATTAGAGAAGTAAAAAAAAACCCACACCACAAATTACAATGCTTTATGGCTTGAAAAAGAAAAAGGAGAAGATTATTAAAATGTGAACTTCTGTAGCAATGTTATCATTGACTCACACAATTCTGCTCCGTGCCAGAGTTACTCAAGACTTGTTGATGCCTGAGTTGGAAAATCCAAATGGCACCCCCTCCAAATTCTGGCTTGCTGCAGTGTGTCTCCCACAGTCCTACTGGAAGAAAAGAGGAAACTAAACCTGGGGCCATTGTGCATGTGAAGCACATGCAATATAACTAAGCTGTGGCTCTAACTCAGTGTTTTCAACCAGTGTGCCATGGACAGTCCTCAGGTGTGTCATCGGAATTTGGGGAGTGACATTTATTAATAGGAAAACTTGGGGATTTGAACAGCATGGTGTGCCTTGTCAATGGTAAAAACAACTGATGGTGTGCCATGAGATGAAAAAGATTAAAAATCATTTTTGATTTTGTGTGGTTTCTGATTTTGTTTGATTTGAAAGCAATCCAGAACCAGACAGAGGGTATTTCATTGCTAGTACAGAAAATAAATTTCCTCTTTGTGCACTCAAAGATGGGAACATTATGTGAACACATATGTCCCACCTTCAATACTGGATGCTCTCTTAAATTGCATGGGAGTGGGCGAGAATTCATCTGAACCATTCCCTTCTGGACAATTTAAATTTAAAGTCACCTTGGGTGGCTACCTTGGGTTTAGGAAGAAAGGTGAAATATCTTTCATATCATTTATCTTTAATATTTAAGTGTAGCTATTTAAAGTTGCATTTAAATTGTGCATGAAAGTCAGTTTGGACAAACCAATCCTCCATGCAATTTGACAGGGGATTGGAACATGATGGGAAGAAGCAGGCCATGAGCAGGCATGCCTTCTTCAGTCCTGCAAAGAGGTTGCAGTTACTCCGTGACCCAGAAACTGAGCTACGCTTGCTTGTTGGGGTTCATGCTAGCCACCAAAATATCCCAGGACTCTTCAACATAAGGGAAAATCCTGCCTTGCTTCAGAGATAGATCTGGTTATATAAAGTCTGTTGTTAGATTGGAATCATATGTTGCTGGTGTTTTCAGCGCCTTCTAACCGGACATACTGGACAGAGCAAAGACATTTCGAAGATTAGCTGAGCCTGAGCTCAGTGGGGGCTGGAGTGGGGGTGGTGGAGGAGACATCTAGGAGGGCCACATCTGGGCTGCAAGACTGTTCCATGTGGGGTGGGGGAAAATGAGGCTAAATTGTAGATAATGCTTTAGGGTATATGCAAATATATTTTATTTCCATGCATCTATATATGGGATGTCCAGATCCTCTAAGATTCCAACGCCATGTTAGAAAAGGGCAAGCTGACATTGTGTACCAGTAATAGGACCAATTAGAAGGGGTTTTTTGTTTGTGTTTAAAGCATTCAATGTTCTATTTCTGGGCACAGTGCTAATAATGAATCTGAATGATGTTGATGATGAATAATAAGCTGATGAGATTGCTGTAATGAATAGGTGCTGTATCAGAATGAGGACTTTGACATTAGCTTAGCTCAGCTCCGTTCCATTGCTTTTCTTTGCAGTTTTAGATACATTATCCCATAAAGTTGGGGATTCCCACAACCATCCTGTCTAACTGTTGCGGACAGCCCAAAGAGCATATACTGGATCATCAAATTAATAAGGGGACTTCTGTTTTAGCACTCGGTTTCCCACAGTGACCAAACAGATCCAACTTCTATGAATATGTCTAACCACCTTTCAAAGCTCTCTCAGTTTGTGGCCACAACTTGAGCAGAAATGAATGGTGGTGTGTAAATTATGCATAGAGGGAAGGTATGCATTATGTCTCTGCACAGATAAGCCATCTCAATAATCCAATTGGACCAATTGTTCCCAATTTGGCCCTGTGCCGAAGGGGCACTGTTAACTTTTATATATGTAAAACAACTGTAACAATTTACTTTTAAAGGGTAACCTACACTTGTTTGTAGGTTTACATGAATGAAATTTTGCATTAAAATATGTTTAGATTCATTTGGTCCCTTAACTTGCATGCACATGTTCAGTGCACGTCTTGATTGCTTTGCATTCTATTGGGGAGATATAAAATTTATTATAAATTTTATTTATATCTCTGAGGTTCCACAGATGTTGGCTGTGAACTATAGGCCCTACAAAAAAATGTTTCCAGTTAGTCCTCACAGCTCCTAAGACCTACCTGTACAAAATATACAGTATAATTTGACCTGCTGCTTCACATATAAGACCAGACTCCCCTGGAGTGAAAGGCTTCCTCACTGGCATCACTTCCATCGATTGTGCGAGGCTAGCTTTAAGAGAACAACCCAACCAGTCACATAGTTCAGGAACACTTTCTTTTTGGTTGCCACTCAGGGTGATCATATGGCCAGAAACTTCCAGATTTGTCCTCTTTTTTAGCCGTGTATCTGGGTGTACTACAAAAGGGCTTCATTATCCTCCATTTTGGCTTCATTTTAGAACTTTGCAATGGTCTGCAGTACCCCCATCATGTCATGTGTCATTGGATTTGTATTGAAGAGCAGAATCTAAAGTAAAAATCAGTTTTTAAATATCTCTTTCCTATCAAATATTATGGCCAAAAAACTAACAATAAAAATATGCATTGAGCTCTATGGGAAAGTGCCCAATTTTGTGGCTTTACTCATGAGTAGACAAATGTGCCATTGTCCATCAGAAAGGCCAGTCTGAGAGGAATTCAAGAGCTTGTCCTCCTTTTGAGGTTTGGGCATCTGGTCACCCTGTTGCCACTGCCACATCTGTGGCAGTAGCTAAAGTGCAACTTGCACCAGGTGACATGCATAAGGGGGTAAAGTGCACTAGGATGGTGACCTACTAGCAACCAAAATTGCTAAAATCAAAATTTGTAGGAACAGTACAATTCTGTTATATACCATTATATACCAAATGCATAATTTATTGCAGAATGCACTTTGAAATACAGTGGTACCTTGCTTAACAAGCGTTTCACATAAAGAGCAAAAATTTCCAAGAAATCTTGCTTCACATAACAAGTTCCACTTCACTTAACAAGCAAGCATGCTATGGGCACGCATGCTATGCAGACCTGATGCTCCGCAAGGAGACTCTTTAAAAGAGCTGCTGGCCAGCACTGCTGCCTCTAACTGCTCCCAACTTGGGGGCAGTTGCCTGGAGGTGCCAAAGGCAGCTGCCTCTAACTACCCCCAAGTGCCCCCACCGACCACCTTGAACCCAGGTAAGCCTCCCAGGAAAGTGTCTTTGATTGCAATCTCCTAACTATGTCTACTCAGAAGTAAGCCCCCTGGGCTTACTTACTAATGGGGCTTACTCCCAGGAAAGTGTTTTTAGGATTGCAGCCTAAGTAGACTTGATAGGATCATGCACACTGAATGCATGTTTTGAATTCAATTCCAGTGTTTTGTCATCATTTTTACATCCAATTAATATTTTTATAGGAATATTTTGGGGGTTGTGGAACCAATTGTCTGAGTTTCCATTATTTCCTATGGAAAAATCTGCTTCACTTAAAGAGAATTTCACTTAAAGAGCATGCCTCAGGAACGAAGTAAGCTCTTTATGTGAGGCACCACTGTTTAACCATTTTGGAACATCTTTATTCTATCAAAAAAGTATGCAAAAAAACAGTGGGTTCCAGTGTACATCTCCATGCCTACCACCCAGATTGTTGACCCTCCCAGTGCATAGGAGGAGATCCATCATCGGGGTGACAAGGACTGGAAGAAGCTCAGCACTAGATAATAAGCTCTTTGCATGATCAGGCTCCCAGTGTTTGATTTAAATACAGCAGTCATACAGGGCCCTGATCCCGATCAGGAACACAGTGAAACTTTGATCCAGTGCCCATTCCATTGTCTTGATCTGGATGAAGCCCACCGTTATTGCTATATACCTTGAGAGGAAAGTGTCCACTAGCACCAAGAGGCAGTAGGAGGGGAAGAATTAAATTCACAGGATCAGCCAGACAAGCCACACAACTGTGGAGAACATATAATCCTAATCATAGTCCACATATGACCACGTTTATGGGACAGAAATGAAAGGAGCACATGCAGTTTATATTTTACAGGTTGAGGAGCTCTTGTGGTAAGGTTAAATCCCTCCAGCCACTTAAAAGGCTGTATCTGTGCCCTCTTTTACCATTTTTATCTGGGGAATGTGGAGCTATTTACTACTTTAGTATTTACTGCTCTGTAGTAAATGCCAGGCTATTTTATCTCCACTGCTGGTACCAGAGAAATATCTTCAGCTAGACTTTTCTGTCTCCAGCTGTAAGGCATCCAGGGGGACCTGAGGCTAGAAGAAAGGCTGGGAAATGTTTAGATGGTGAACTCATAATTGTGCAGTTTTCTTCAAAGATAAGCTTGGTAGAATCTATTTTCATTATGTAGGCATCACCTCTATTTCTGCTCCTGAGTTTCCTGTGCAAGAAAACTGGTACTGTAGCGCATTATGAGCATGAGTTGCTCAGAAATGTCAGAACAGAGTTTCTCAAAGTACGTCTAGGAACCCTGTAGCTCTCTGAGACCGCATCAGAGATTCCACAGCACACCATAGGTGGCCACCACCTGCCACCTTCCCAATTTACCCTAGAACTCTATGCTTTGGGGGATTATAAGGGGCTCCAGAGCCTAAAACATTTGAGATCTGCAAATCCAGAAAAGTAGAAGCCACTTTGAAAAATCACCAAATGTTCCATGCCTGAAATACAGAGACAGTAACAGTATCAGTGGTATGAGCCACATGTCTCTAGCACAAGCACTGAACTATGGGGAAAAACATAGAACTCTTAATGTCATCCACAAGTCGTACCCTGACTCTCCAATTTTAGTTCAATCATGAGATGTGAATCTGCTGTTCCCTCTGTTGGTCTCAGTTCCTGCAAGCCTCTCATAGTGTGATTCTAGTTTTTAAAGATACAATGCATTGTTTCATACAACATGCAACATGTTTCATACAAGTGCACGTAACTAAAGGATTTTTCTAGCGTCATTTTGACAGAAGATGGGACTTCAGTATCTGTGGAGATTCCATTCCCAAAAACCTTTTGGATACTGAAGCTGTGAGGGTAACTATATCTATGGGGGGAGGGTCCCTTAGAAGATCATTGGCTGTGCATCTGACGATGTGCTGAGGCACATGGAGGTCACATGCCTCAGAAAATCTCTTGATTGTGACGGGAAGGCACTTCTGGTCACATCCATGAAACTGTTGAGGCCCTCAAGATGTGGATTTGGAACGCGCCGTAAGTCAAATCCATGGCTTACACAATTTTTGCCTTGTGCACTGACTTTAGACTCTGACACAAGAATAAGATGTGACTCCACTGTATAAACATCTACAAACTGTAGATGGGGATATGACCACTTGGCCATCAATTCTGAAATATTGCTCTGTGCATCCCAAAATAGCAGTTATGAAAACAACAACCCCTCCAATAAGGCTTTTATAGATTTACATTTTGGATTCACATCATAAGATAAGATATATTTAGCAGGGAAATAATAACCATTCCTCTTTGGCCCAGCACAGTTGCCCTAACCAATATGGGGCAGAATTTTCACATTTTTACTTAATTAAATTCGATTTTGTAGTTCCAGGGGAAATTTTTTAATTCGTTTTAAATAGCAGGAGATTATATCACTTCCAGTTGTGACATCACTTCTGGGGCAACATTTTGAGCTATGCACCTGGCTACATGATCATTAGCTATGCCACTGTTTCCAGGAAAGTCTCTTGTCTGAACTCCTTGACAGCTGCTCAGTGTAGAAGACATTACTGAGTCAGGCTGATTGTGTTGACATTATGTTCAATTGTCTGGAGATAGGGGTCATCTCCGTCAGCACTGTTGACCATTCCAGGCATTAACTCTCATTATCAGGATGGCTAGACTGTTGGCCACCATGTAACTGCACGGAACTAACTGAAATGCCCCCATTTCCCCCCTTTTTTACTCCCCAATAATCATTGAGAATAACTCCTTGTCCCAGAGGCTGGCAGTTTCCACCAGTGATCCATATCATTGGCAAATGCTGCAAAAATAAAAGACATTTCTGCATTTTAATGTTGCAGCTCTTGGATTTTATAAGTAATACACCCAGCTTGAGCACCGACATTGCTAGAAGACGTTTATGTTGTTATGGAACTCATAATGAGACAATTTTTGTATTGCACAATATTCTCCAGTCTTCCAGGTCAATATATGGAGTGCAGAGGATACCTAAACTGGCCATTTCTGTAATAGAAGCTAATCAGAGGATCTAAGACACTTGGTTATTAAGGGCCTTTTGGGTTGCAATCCTAACCTAGGCTGGCACAACTAATTGATCTTCCCATTCCTACGATGATGTAGGGAGGCAAGCACATTGTGCACTGGCGTAGGTCCCCTAGGAGTGAAACTGAAGTGTGGAACAGAAGTGGAACAGAAGTTATGGCACTTTGGTGACACACCCAGGTCAGCACAGGATTTATGCTGGAGGTTTGGCCAGCCTAACTGGAAGTTAGGGTTGCAGCCATAGTTTCTCTCTCTCTCTCTCTCTCTCTCTCTCTCTCTCTCTCTCACACACACACACACACAGAGAGAGAGAGAGAGAGAGAGAGAGAGAGAAATGGTGGGTCAGCTTCATGGCCCAGAGAAAGATCCCTGTGCAAGCGCTCAAAGTCAGTCAGAGGAAACAGTACCAATGACCTGATTCATTAAATGACTGTTCATTAGCTCCTCCATATGTATGTGAGCATTAAAAACAATTATTGTCTTTCTGGAAAGTGTGCCACTTCCTGGTCTGGCATTGAGGACGGTGTGCCAGACTTTCTGAACTTCATTTTATCTTTGTAAATGTGGCTTCTCTGTAGGAGTTGCCCACACTAACCAGCACTACAATTCCAGCCTCCACCATCAGAGTTGTTCAATCATTTTGAGGAAGACTGAAAGTATTACGTTGAATGATTTTTCCTTGTTCCTTATGCATTTCTTGAGTTATTTAACTTCAAAATCTGCTGTTGTCATAGGCATGAAGCATGACCCAGCCAGAGGCCCTTTCACTTCTTTGTTTTCCCCTGGACAGGGGCCATGACTGTTCCTTTCCTGCACTCGTCTTTCTCAGATTTTCCTCTCCTCGCTGAAGACTGCATCACCAGCTGACTTTAGCTGCTCTTCTGCACTTTTCCCTCTCACTTTTGGGACATTTGCACATCCCTTCCTCCCCTCAAACCCCATTGGTTGATTTCTGCTGTGACCTTTAATTCTACTGGCTGTCAAAGTATACTAAAAAAGCACTATTCTTATTAGTTAACTCTTATTAGTTAATAATAAAATTATTAATTTTTCTGGGGTAACTTACCTTGCAAATAGACTTGGCCATATATCCTCTTTTTCCAGGACATGTCCCCTTTTTTCAGACTTGTGCCCTGAAAAAAAAATCTTCATTATCTCCTTTTCCTTGTGAGCAAGAAGCACATAGCCTTCTTGTACTGTAATTCATAAATTATATGTAATAATTTTAAATTTAGTAAGTAATAAAGTGTTTAACCTCCTGAAAGCAATATAAATGAGTATTTTCAGCTTTTATTCTGTCATGTCCTTCATTTTGTTTGGATGTTCTACATTTTTTCCTGTGTAATATATGGTCTCATTGCACTTGGCCATATTTCAGGCTTGTTTGACTTAAGATACAGTATTGTAGTGTGAAAAAGCAAAGGGATATATAACATTTTGCATTAATAAATTAATAAATAAATTTGCATAAATAAATTAATAATAAATAATAAATAATTTATTTGCATTAATAATAAATTTGCATAAATAAATTAATAAATGTATAAAATTTTGCATTAATGCAATTTTGCTTTTATTGCATTCATTCATAACACAATAATGTGTAGCAGTAATTCAGGGCAGATTTCATTCAAAGCACATAAAGCAACCAAGGGCCAGATCTTTCGCACTATATATTTCTGTGTTGTTGACAGTTTAGCTCTGTCACATATTACAGATATTACAGTAATGTTCTTCAGAAACTTCTTTTTAAAAACTATTTTCCCAGCGTCTTCCGTATACTGAGATTTTTAAAAACCTTCCAGCAAGTCCTGTGTGAATTCCATGCGGTTAGATTTGGAATTTGTTTGTTTGTTCCCTAAACATCCCCAGACCCAGAGAATGCAAAATAAAATGCTGTTATTTCAGAATTTTTCCAAGAAATATTGGAGTAAGAATAATGAAATATGGGAAGTATTGCCCCCTTCCCTGCCAGTCTCCTTCACTTCCCCTTCCCTTTCCAAGAAAAAGGACTTTTTGAGAAGATGATGGGACTATTTGATTAAAGGGACAGCTAGAGAAACTCAGTTTCCATGTTCCCTGGTAATTAACCAGGTTCAGGAGCTTCATTTAAAGTTAAGGATGAAGATGATACCTTCCTTCCTCCTCTAGTGAACCCAGCCTAGCTGCCTGGAGTTAAAGAGTATTAATTTGAAAGAGGGACCTAGCAGGGAAGGTACAGTGGTGCGTCACATAAAGAGCTTAATTCGTTCCAGAGGCCTGCTGTTTAAGTGAAATACTCTTTAAGTGAAGTGGATTTTTCCATATGAAATAATGGAAACTCAAGATGAATGGTTCCACAACCCCCAAAATATTCATATAAAATATTAACTGGATGTAAAAATGATGACAAAACACTGGAATTGAATTCAAAACATGCATTCAATGTGCATGATCCTATCAAGTCTACTTAGGCTGCAATCCTAAAGACACGTTCCTGGGAGTAAGCCCCATTTAACAGAGTGGGGTTTACTTCTGAGTAGACATAGTTAAGACTGCAATCGAAGACACTTTCCTGGGATGCTTACCTGGGCTGCTGCTGGAGGTTCAAGGTGGACAGTGGGGGAACTTGGGGGCACTTAGGGGCAGGCAACTGTCCCCAGGCTACTGCCCCCCAAGTTGGGCGCAGTTAGAGGCAGCAGTGCTGGCTCTAAAAGGCAGCCCTTTTAAAAGGCAGCCCTTTTAAAGAGCCTCCATGTGGAGTGTCAGGGCTGCCTAGCACGCATGCCCATAGTGTGCTTGCTTGTTAAGTGAAGTGGAACTTGTTATGTGAAGCAAGATTTCTTGGGGAATTTTTGCTTGTTATGTGAAATGCTTGTTAAGTGAGACGCTTGTTAAGCGAGGTACCACTGTAATTACGTGGATTCATTTTATAATTGGGTGAGATTTTCCTAATTGGAGGGAGTTGATATTCAGAAATTCCTCATCCTTTCATTTGTTTCTATCACAACTTCAATGCAATCTTCAGCTTTCAGATTTGAAACCAGCACCAGTTTTCAGATATGAAACCTTTGTGACGTTTGGGTTGCAGTCCTAATTCCCACTTAGGCCAGCCTAAACCCCAGCATAAGTCCTGTGCTGACCTGGGGGTGTCACAAAAGTGCCATAAGAAACTTCTGCATCACTTCTGGGGGAGGGTTAAGCCAGTACACTGACTTACACTTGCCTCCCTATATCACCAAGGGAATGGGAAGACCAATGATTTGTCCCAGCCTAGATTAGGCTTGCACCCTATGGGTAGCATTAGCAATGTTGACAATAGGGGAAGGGGTGGATGAGTCATCTGGGGACAGTGCATCAGCCACGTCGTCTGAAAGTAAGTAAATGAAGAAAGGTTTGGCTTGGTGGGTCTGCCCCAGCAACTTCCAGTCATTCTTCTGTTGGGTTGTTCCTTCCCTCACCCCATCCCTGCCAAGGGGGTCCAATTCCCAGCAAAGCAAAACTTTGTGAAACTAGCACAGGAACATTAAACACTGCAGAGGCAGATGGGAGATCCTGCCAAGTTTAATGTTTGTTTTTATGCGCTGGCATGGCAAGAGGGAGAGTTCAAACCCAACTGTGCATCTCTCCCACCCTCTTTCCCTTCCTCCAACTTCTCTCTTTCATACCCTGCATTGAAATATTCATATCCTGCCCCATCCAACTCAGGGTGACTATGTGACATAACCAAAAAAGAGGACATACCCCTCCCAATGTGGGACACCCAAGAAAAATGTAGGATGACAAAATAAAAGCAAAATTATTAAATTTAAAACTATTCCATATAATTTATGAATTACAAGACGGCTTCATGCTGCCTGCTCCCAAGGAAAAGGAGGACAATGAAGATTTTTTTTTTCTAGGCTAAAAAAGATGACATGTCCTGGAAAAAGAGATCATATCATCACCCTGATCCTACACCCCCAACATTTTCTGTGCTTTGTCAATGGCCAAACATTTTCTGAGACATATTAATAGTCAAACAAATGACGGTTGGTGATTATGGATTATTTTAGCACCTTGTTTTTATTGATTGATTATTTTAGCTTGATTATTTTAGCACCTTGTCCATGTGTTGTGAAAAGAGAATGAATATCTCTGGGTTGAAGCAAAGCCTCTTTCACACCTTAGGGCTCCAAGGAGGCTTGGCAAGAAAGAGAAGGTCACCCTCCTGGGTCTCATTCACTGTTTTTTCATCCAAGAAAGACAATGGGAATGAGGCAGGGCTGATGTGTAAGCAGGCAAAATAATCCCCCACTTTAAAAGGCGGCTCTTGACTCACCGACTGTCTCAGGACAACAACTACTCTGTCTCTTTCTCCTTTCTCATTTTATGCAACACATGAAGGCTGCAATCCTAAACACACTTTCCGTATGTCCTTTTCTCCAGGACGTGTCCTCCTTTTTAGCTTTGTGCCCTGGAAAAAGAAATCTTCGTTGTCCTTTTCTTTGTGAACAGGTTTCATGTATCTTGTAATTACGTAATAAATTATTTTGCATCCGTTGCATCCTGCAATGGAGGACAGGCCATCACAGAAGCTTTCTCAAGGTAAGGGAATGTTCTCTTACCCTGGAGATCCATCGGTGACGCAAGGTTGAATAGGACTCCAGGTCAGCAAACAATTATTTAAACATAAACACTTCAGAGATACAACAGTGCATTTATTTAAAATGGAGGTTGAAGGGCCGTCATAATTTAAAGCTGTGGTAGCTTGTTGTGGTAATGCAAATGTGTGGCTTGGAAGCAATGTTTAGGTGGAGATAATTTAGTACTCTACAGGTTATAGTGTTCCACTGTCCTTCAAAAGACATAAAGTCGGCCATCATTAGTTTACTGGTATCTACCATATCTGATGGACAGCAGAACATTTTGTCTTCATTGTGAATAACAGAGATTTCAGGTTGGAGCACAATGCATAGTGCCATAAATCTCATTTTTTGATCCTTTGCCCATTGGCAGTACTGGTTTTGCTTCTGCCTTGTGGTTTGTGGCTATTTAAAGCAGCAACCTATAGGTCCTTGGCTTTGCCTCCACCCAGCTAGATCATGCTAGTCCTATGCTATGGTTCAGTTCGTTGTTGGTCTTGGGTCTGACCACCAGCAGTCAAGAGGCAGTGAGCTTGGGAGGTTAGATAACTGTGGCTACCTTTGGTCAGCCACATCAGTGGGAAGGAATACACAGGATATAATATGGGTTTGTTGTGACCCACTATAAAAATATGCATGCAGTCATATTATCTTAGTGGAAACTACAAACAAAACAACAACATTGGACATTATGTGTACGTAAACGTAAGCCCTATTGTGTTCAGTTGGTCTTACTCCCAGGAAAGTGTCTAGAATTGCAGCCTATAAGCACAATTCTAATCATGTCTACTCAAAAGTTAGCCCCATTGTGTTCAATGGGGCTTACTTGTGAGTTCAATGGGTCTTACTCCCAGGAAAGTGTCTTTAGGATTGCAGCCTATATCTCTACAAAAACAGCTTCTTCATATTAATTCTTTTAAAAATGTTCTCTGTTCTCCCTCTAAAAGGCTTGTCATTCTTTAAAGCAGCGTTTCTCAAAGTGGGGGTCGGGACCCATTTGGGGGTCGCCTAACGACCCCTGGTGCAGGGTGCCAGGTCAGGCTTGTCAGACCTCCGGCTGTAGCTGCATGTGCACTGGGGCTGACTGACAGCCTCAGGGCCCAATCCTATGCATGCCTACTCTGAAATAAATCCCATTATAGTCAGCGGGCCTTTACTCCCCTGCAAATGTGGATAGGATTGCAGCCTCAGGGCCCAATCCTATGCATGCCTACTCTGAATTAAATCCCATTGTGTTCAATGAGTGCATAGAACACATATTTCATTTGTAACAATGAAAATACATCCTGCATATCGGATATTTACATTACGATTCATAACAGTAGCAAAATTACAGTTATAAAGTAGCAAAGAAAATAATTTTATGGTTGGGGGTCCCCACAACATGAGGAACTTATAAAGGGGTCACAGCGTTAGGAAGATTGAGAACCACTGCTTTAAAGTCAATCTTTTTTCAAGCTAAAAGGGCTGAGTGACATTCGTTCAGACAGAAACATTTTGTTCTTTTGATGGTTACTCAAAATTTGGACCATCTCTGCACTTAACTGCTTTCAGATTGACTCTTTTCCCTTGAATTGCCATCCATGCATTTTTAACACCAGCTTATTGGTGGCCATCAGGTAAAAATCTTGCACCAAGGTGTCCCTCACCCATACGTCTTGGTGCACTGGGTACCACTACTGCCACTGCAATGAACCACCAGCACCCTGGTTTGAGTTCTGTTGAAACTTCCCATATGACTCATCCCAGATCCTTCCATGGCAAATATTCTGTATAGCTGGCAGATACCCCCATCTGCCAAGCTGTCTCCTGTCCCCCTTTTAGAACCCCATCATCAGCGATACCTGAATTTCCTTGAGCAAAGATCTTAACTGATTTAATGAGGATATTATTAGCATGGAGACAGATGATTATTTCCTTAGGGAGCTGAAAGTGGCATGACAGAGAGTGTCATCATTGCCTGTGCTACACACTCTCATTTTTTTGCCCCACCGTCATCTGCAGTCAGACAGGCTTGACAGATTTTGATGGTGTTTCAAAATCTACCAAACCCTGTTTGATCAGAAGTGGCAATGCAGGGCTTCATTTGTGCCAAATCCGACTCAGGTCAAAGCTCAGCTGTGCTATACATAAAATAAGAATAGGTAAAGCAGTTTGCCATCATGGAATCCTTTAATATAAATCTGGATTTAGGAAATGGGTTTCCAGATTCAGGAGTTGTATTTCCAAATGAGGATGCAGGTGCGTCATGGATGCTGATAGCATTTTCTTGCCATCCTCAACTCTCTCAAAAATTATTCCCTGCCTACCTCTTTAGTAATATCAGTTCTTTAAACATTTTCCAAAATGCTTCTAGTCTATGTTTGCCACACGCCAACCTCAAGTCTTCAGCTCATTGCCCTAATCACTGTGACCATTGCCCTGGTCACTGTGGGTAAGTAATTTCACATCAAAAAATGGGTGTGTTTGTGTGTGTGTTCAACACCACAACCCAGTGTCCATGACTGTGAACAATGGAGAGCACTGATCCCACACATGCACATCTGCAGCATGAATGGGGGCCTGTCTTGAGTGCTGCACACCACTTGTCTCCATGCCTGCTTCTAGTTGCCTGCCTCATGGCTTGTTGGCCACAAAGCCTGCATGCCACCATGAACTTCCTCCCTGCGGGCAGCATTGTGGCACAAAAAATTCTGTTTATGCCTAGATAATGACTCTGGCTGCACTTAGGCTGAGTAGGGACACAAGAGTTGGGGAGGGATGGTCAAGTCTTCCTGTACCTATTGCTGTCCCCTGGCAGCTCCTCCATCCTTGCCATCAGAGTTGTTTCTAGCAGAGTTCTGAATCACCGTATTTACTTGAATATATTGCGCCATCGAATATAATGTGCACCCTATACTCAATCAAAATACTGTCTTTACTCAGTTCCAACTAACATCAAATCTCAAGTGCATCCTGATTTTGGAGACTGAATTTAGCTGGAAAAGGTGAGTGAGTAAACAAAACAAAAAAAAAAGTTTGTAAGGGAAAATAGCTTTGGAAAGGGAGCTGCAAAAATAGTGGTTGAAAGAAGAGTTGTGCAGCCTTCTCCCACCTCTGTTTCCTCACTGCAGATCTCTTGTTTCCTTCAGCTGCTTTCTGCTATTGTAGAATAGTTATCCTATGTATAGAATATAGTTATCCTATCATATCCTAGCTATCCTATGATAGCTAATTATATATCCACAGGATAACATGCTAGAAGTTAAAACACTTACCTATGTTCTTGAGAAAGCAATGTGTTTTTATTTAAAATTTAATTATAATTATAAATGGATCCTCCATGGATACATAGGCCATATCTATATAATAACTTGGGGTCGTCCCACTTTCGTATCAGGAGGGGCTCATGTAACTGAATGTTTCTCTCTAATTAACAAATATATGGTCAAGCTATAATCTTCTCCTCTGCACAGAAAATAGTGAGGGAGGTTAAGATTTTTTACATAGTTTAAAAATATATCAAATTAGATATTAGATAAATATTTGAGAAAGGAGCAATCAGCATAACAACGGCAGCCTAAAATAATACTGTCCCCACCCAAACAAATTAGGCATAATTCACTTCTCCTGAATAAAAAATCTTTTTAGGATCAAGTAAATCTCCAACAAAATTTTAAAAGGTGTCAAACAGATCACCTCACTGGGATTCCATGGGAACTTTGGTACTAGGGAAGTAACACAGAGAATTAGCCTTGGATGGGGGAATTCCCCCATCTCGTCCCTTGTCAATAAATGACGAGCTGAGGCTGTGCGTGCGGTGTGCGCATTAATGAGAATGACACTCCTCCTGACAGAGCCTCAAGAGTAGTTAGCCTGATTTGCATAAATGTGTTCCTCATGCCCAGGGCATTCATTCATCTCCTTCGGTGAAACTGTGTGTCATTTGTTTGCATTGTCTTTAGCTGATTGGGGAAAAAGGGATTCAATGGAAGGTGGGATCAGTCATGCATGCTTTCATGAAAGTTGCTATTGGGAAAGGGTGTTCAGGCATTTTTAAATCAGGCACACATCTTTATACATGGTGGTTTATCACTTTCCAATCAATCCTGCGGTTTCATCTTGGAAAGGCGCCAAGAGAGTGATGCAGGCGCTGGCCAGTTGGGTAGGATTGATAATCTTGAGTCAGGAGCAGGAGGGCTCCCCTTATCAACTCCCTTCTCCCACCCTTACAGCACAATCTTATATAAGTCTACTCAAAAGCCCTACTGAACTTAACGGAACATACTCCCAGAGAATTACAGCCTAAATCCAATATATATATGCAACTAGCTTATTATCCCTACAATCCAGAGTAACTAGGGGAAGACATAAGAGGCACTTCCTCTGGATTGCTCTATATATTTCCCATAGGTTTTCTATAGGTGGCACCGTAAATAAATCAGTGTAAAAGGTCCCATAGTTACTCTGGATTGTAGCCTATGACAGCACTGAACTCTTGCATCAGACTTTTTGGAAATGCTGCACACTCCTTTTCCATGCATTGTACCCCAATTATCTCTTTCTAAGAAACAGGCTAGAACTTCCTTCCCATCTACTGATGTGAGATAGTAAGTAAGATTGATGTCATAATAGATAAGACGAGAACATCTCTTGCTTCAATCTGAACTTATGCTGGAACAGGCAGACCAGATGGCCTACACTGTATCCAGCACAAGTTTTGGGCTGCTGCTGCACTACCAACGGGCAAGGCAAAAAAGTTTTCCCCTTCCCCAGGTAATGTGGCCAAAGGATCTACTTGGGTCTGCACCATCTCTAGAGGTGGTGCAGAGCCACCTGCACTGACTGCTCTACACTGTTTTGGGTCCCAGCTGCTAAGTCCCAGCCCCACCACCTACTCCCTGCCCAGGTATGCCCTATGCTCACCCTCCTGCACCTTGGAATGCTTCCTCCCAGACCTCTTCTGCCTCCCACATTTATGCGCTGGTTGAAATTATTGGTTACCAAGTCACTTGGGCCAGCCTAAGTCCTGAGGATTGCACTATGAATATATTTGTGATGACTAGACAATTCCCCTGTATACTTCAATCCCTCTCAGCGAGGGTCTAGAAAAGTGGTTTAATGGCTTTAAGAGTAAGATTAATAAAGTAAACAATATCTTCATTTAAACCCATTTTCACAATATAGTATACACTTTTTGAGTCACATGAGTACTGGCATACTGCGCTACACAAAACTGGATGGTTTAATTAAGATATTTTCTTGTTTCTGTGAAGTTGTTCTAATGGACAGTGACATACAAAAGTCATTTGGCACCTGGACCCATAAATTTTTGGCATTCTCCATGACAAAATTAAGTACATAAAGAACCTCCACTGGATCAGACCAATTATTTTCAGTAATAGTCATGATATGAAATTAATAATAATAATAGCTAGAGAAGAAGCACAGACAGTGAACATTTTTTCTTTTTTTTTTAACTGATGGTATCATAAATGTAGTGAACATGAGAGATCATAATCCAAAACAAAAACAGGGAGGGAATGCCCATCAAGATAATATGCACTGTGCTTGGTCTATCATACAAACAAGAGCAGTTTTGTTGTAATATAGAAGAAAGGAAAACATATGTACATTTACGAGGAAAACATTTGGTTTTATGGAATGCAATTTATATAATTTATTTCCACTGGTTATCCCAGTGTAATCCTCTTTTTGTTACAGTGTATACTATTACAGGATTCCCAGTGTTATCCACTTTTTGTTACATGAAGCGTGTTTCCTTCCCACCCTTTTTTGCTATGTTACATGGACTACATATATTTCAACATGATTTCTTTGATTGCATTCTTTATGACGTTATACATTAAATGGTGGTAATATTGGAAAAAAATTAAAATTAAAAAATGGGATGCATCCCTTGTTACCCCACTACAGCTTGGCACCCAAAACTTTTGCCCCCAACCCCATTTGTATGCCACTGCTAATGGATCAAAAAGGGTACTAGCCCCAGATTTCAGGAGATTCTCGCTAAGGTGTCATTTTGTGGGTCTCCTTAAAGTTGATGGGGAGGAACACTTCTTTCTCATAGCATCCAAGAAGACCTGCTGCAATGTTGAGGCCCCAACGTCTGCATTAGTGTGCTATTTGCCAACATCAATTGATCAGTAATCTGTACGTAGTAAATATAACTGAAGGCTGCATTAAGAGGTCTGTAGCTTCCAAGTCGCAAGAAGTTCTAGTTCCTCTTTATTCAGCATTGGTCAGACCTCACCTTGAGTACTGTGTTCAGTTCTGGGCACCTCGAAGAAAGATGCAGCCAAACTGGAGCAAGTCCAGAGGAGAGCGACAAGAATGATCAGTGGGATGGAAGGGAAGCCCTACGAGGAAAGGTTGGGGGAACTTGGGATGTTCAGCCTGGAGAAGAGGAGGCTGAGAGGAGACATGATTGCCCTCTTCAGATACTTGAAGGGCTGTCATAGGGACGAAGGGGCTCATTTGTTCTTTGCTGCTTCTGAAAGCAGAACTAGAACCAATGGGTACAAACTGCAAGAAAGGAGATTCCGGTTGGATATCCGGGAAAAATTCTGACTGTGAGGGCGGTTCAGCAGTGGAACAGATTGCCAAGGGAGGTGGTGGACTCTCCCTCACTGGGGATCTTCAAGCAGAGGCTCGACGAGCACCTGTCAGGGATGCTCTAGGGGGAATTCCTGCTGCAGGCAGGGGGTTGGACTAGATGACCTACTAGGTCCCTTCCAACTCTATGATTCTATGATTCCATTCAAAAACAAACTGATGTGAACTTTACACATCATGGAAGCAAGATTTCTTTTTCCCACCATTGGATCTGAGTAATTTCCAGCAAATATAAATAATTCACACATTTTACAAAACTTTAAATTCAATATGTTTGAAAAGAGAAATTCGGATTTGAACTCCAAATTAAAATACAGCACAGAGATACATCTGGGTTTGATTCTGCCAGGTGCTCAAGGCTAACCAACAGGATCAGGATCAGACAGAATGGTATCAGGAGGCTGGTTTCCAGATAGGAACTAATCAATGGTGTAACTGGAAGGGGTGCAAAGCACTATGTTTTGCAAGCCCCCTCTCCATTCAGAGACATTTCAGACAGGGGGAGCAAAGCAGAGGTCTGGAATGTCTGATGCCCCTTTGTTCCTTCTGCCTGGAATGGGTCTGGAGGGGAGAGACCAGGTGCATGCTGCAGTAAAGCTCCTTGCAAAACTTAGTGCTTCACATCCCCTCTAGCTATGCCACTGGAAGTAACTATTCATTAATAGGATCTCCTGCTACAGGCATGATCCACTGTGTCCCTTCCAACTCTATGATTCTATTCTTCTAATACCGGTAATAATTGAGTCTTTAATTTATTTTATTTTATCTGCAAACCATTTTATGAACTTTTTGTTGAAAAGCGGTATATATTGCTGTTGATGATACTGATATTCCTTGAGATAAGGCATTTGTATAGTTGTACTAAAGTACTATTTTGTACTATTAGTACAAAAACATTGTACTGATGGGGCTGCAGTGGCTCAGTGGTTTAAGGCACTGTGCCTGCCAATCTGAAGATCCGCAGGTCAGCAGTTTGAGACCTGAGTACTGCAAGATAGAGTGAGCTCCCATCCTTAGCCCAGCTCCTGCCAACTAGCAGTTTGAAGGCATGCAAAAGCAAGTAGATAAATAGGTACCACCTTGGTGGGAAGATAACAGTGTTCTGTGTGCATGTCCACATGTCCATGCATGTGTGCATGTCCACATGTCCACGGAGGCATCTTTGGACAATGCTGGCTCAATGGCCCTAGAAATGGGATGAGCACCACCATGCCGCACCCTAGAGTTGGTGGCAACTAGCAGGGCAACCTGTGGGGGAGACCTTTACCTTTAGTTGTATTACAAATATTTTAGTGATGTACCCAATTCATGCCTCTTGGAACTTATAATCTAAAGTCTGGCCCAGAGTAGCAAGTTATCAAAAGACACATGTGAACAAATGAAGTTATTATACATATTTGTAGCTTGGTTGTGGTTGATGGATTAAAACCATCATTTAAAGGGTAGGCCATGAGAATGAATTTGGAAGGGAAAACAAGGAAATAACGTTTTCTTAAAAAGTTATCAATAGCCACAAAAAGAGGTGTGTGAAAATAACAAGCACAAACCCGCATTTAAAAAATAAAAAATAAAAGTTGCATTTTGTTCCAGAAAAATCAGGACTATGATGGGCCTTTTTTCATGCTGAACTGAGTTGCACTTTTCAGCTTTCTTTGAATTTTGTTTCTCTCCCTTATATTTGCACACATGAACTGTTTTTCCATTCTTCAGAGATTACTCTCCTTTGCCAAATAGAAAGGAGTGATTGAATAAACACAGGTATTGTCTGAAAGCAGAGATCACAAGTCTGTATGTGCTGGTGGCTTTCTTTAAGCTTAATACTGTCATCATGATATTTTCTAGTAATTTTATCCTGGATGCTTGAACACGTAGAGCTCTTTGTGGCACTGCAGTCATTAAGGAAATGAATGACGTAGCTTGTTTGATTCAGTTTATTGGCTACACTTCAAGAGTCCAAATACTCGAATATTTATTCAGGCTGTGGATTTGTAAAACAGCTCAGTTTTCCTGACCCAAGCCTGCTATTGTATGCTTGCAAGGAACAATACTCATATGGCTATATAAGCAGGTACACGTCACTGACTTCTTGAAAACCACAGCAAGAACGACTTTATCACCAGAACAACGTAGACCTAGATCACCAATTGCACGTAGACAATTTATGCAATATCTCAGTTCATTAAATATCTCAAGTTACTCAAATATTTGATAAAACTCCCATTGTTTTATCTCAGTAGCTTCAGAAACTGAATTCTCTTTCTCTTGGGGATTCCCACAAGCTTCCCACTCTACTGACGTGATGTCAATGATGTGAAAGTGATGTCATTGCTGGAAGTGATATTCTCAAGCAGGAACATTTTTGACAATCCGAGTCTGCAATTGTGTCAGAACTTTCCAGCAGTATCTCCCATTAATTATCATTGTTAAAAGCACATCCATAGCAAGCTGTAAAAAGTACAGATCTGTAATATTTGCCCAAATAAAGTCACATACTATGGTAGCATCAAGTCTGAAATATTAAAAAAATTGTTTATTAAAATGAATGGGGACCCACCTGCACAATCATTTACAGGCTTGCGACCCACCTGGTGGGTCCTGACGCACAGCTTGAGAAACATTGGTAGAACATATGGGGAAGGGCACACTCCATTCAAGCTTGATTATTTATTTATTTATTTATTTATTTATTTATTTATTTATTTATTTATTTATTTATTTATTTATTTAAAAAATTTATATCCTGCCTTTCTCGGGCAAATTAGCCCAACTCAAGGCAGCTGCCATCAAACATAATTAAAAACATAAATAGAACAATTTGATAAAAACAATTAAAACATACAGCTAAAAACAATAAAACAAGAGCCCCCCAAACCTCTGCCCCCTAAAAAGCTTTTTTAAAATAAAAGGTTTTAAGGCTCCACCTGAAGCTCTGTGTTGAGGGAGCTTTCCTCAGTTCTAAGGAGAGGAAGGTCCATTTTACCCAAATGGACATGATGCCCCAAATCAGGGATGACGGACTTGCCTCCATCAAGGGCATGGTGTCTTGCTGTCCTTCCCTGCCTCCATAGAAGCTACTCGTGGTCTGGAAGGTGTATCAGTAGCCAAAAGATGACACAAAAAGGGAAGGCAACATACAAAGGAAGGAAATTCTGCCTGAATAATGTTGGCATCATGTGAAAACCACATTATTTCTGTTCCCAATACCAGCAGACAGAAAGGCAAGTTTATTGTAAGGTTCACAGAGTGGGATTTAAGCTTTAAAATGAAATATAAATAGCATAGGTGCGGTTGCGAGACTTGCTTACACCTGCCCATTAAGTATCTCCAGTCATCGGAACCTCTTCTAAAGGGAAGGGGGAAGAAGGATTCCTGGCAGAAAACCCATAAAAGGGTTAGCCACCTCTACACCTTGAGCCCACTCCGTATGGGAGCCTAGCCTATTTTAGTGCAAAACAAGCATTTAATGGGACAAAGCATTGCCTTTTGCTACTGTCTGAATGACATGAATAAGGATACTACAGTGGTACCTTGTAAGACAAATAATTTGTAAGAAGAATGCTTTGTAAGACAAACATGCTTCTGGAACGAATTTTGTTCATCTTACATGGTACCACTGTAGCTTGCTTTATGAGGTCAAAGAGTTTTTGCCTCTGGAAGGCCAAGTGGCACACCTTCCAATGTTCTTCTGAATCAAAATAGAGACATTCTTGGGTATATGCAATAATGTTTTTCTGAGTGCTTGTACCTCCACCCCTTCATTGTACACTGTGGATGCTTGTATTTTCCCCACTCAGCCTGATTTCCTATCATCTGAAAATTAGCCTGCACTGACCTTTTGAAACGCCACGTATACATCTATTGTAATAGTTTAGAGCATACATACATGAAGGCTCAGAATGCCAGCACTTCTCTCAGCACTACTCCTGGATGTCACAAAAATGCCCGTATAGCACATTTGTGGCATCCAGAGAAGAAAGGCCACCACTGCTGGGCCAGCGCTGTGTGGACAAACACACAGTGCTCCTGAAATACTGACTGGTGGTCTCTTCAGGGTCAGAGGATGTGGGGAGTGGGTAGAACAGGGCAGACAAACGGCAGAGGAAGGGAATTTCGGGCCCAAGAGGGGGATAAAAAAGGCAAGAACTTCTGGTGTTGAATTCTAATCCTCACTCCTGGCCAGGGTGACCAGATGCCAAACCCAAAATTCCCCCCCAAGTTCCCCAAAATTCCTGTCCTCCAAACCAACTACCAAACCAAACCAACTACCTGGTTAAAAATGTAGGACACCCCAAAAATGTAGGACAAATATAGGACATTTTAAAATAAAGCTAAAAACACTTGCATTGCATTCCTGTACTTAATTTTTGAACAAATCTCATTGCAAATAGACCAGACACCGACCAGAAAGGCAGATGTTTGAGTGATCCAAGCAGCCATCCTTTCTCAGGCAGACATGCAGAGGCTTGGTCTTTCAGCCTCCTTTCCTTTGCCTGCTTACACAATATAAGCTCCATTGACTATAACGCTTTTGAGTGGGCACAACTGGGCTTGGAGGCTTAAAACTTAAGAAGCCAGGAGTTATCACCATCATCCCTACCCTGAGCAGGTTGCCAACTTTACACCCAACCCCTGCTCCTCTGCTTTGACAAGAGCTGGATGAAAGGCCCCGAACCTGAACAACTCAAGCCTTTGTTGTGAATTAAAAACTTTTTGTGCAAAGTATATATTGGTAGATCCATCTATAAAGGCATAGGAGCAGGGGAGGCTGGTGTTTCTCTGATCAGTTGGCAACCCTGCTTTAAAAAAATTAATTATTCCTACCCCCTTTCTGTCCAAAGCCAAACTTGCTGCAAAGTTTCAGAGCAGCTCCACTTGCAAGGCTTCCTCCTTTCTCTGCTCTCCAGCAGCCTCAGCTCCCTCCTTCCCTTCTTTGCAACAAACAGCAAGCAGAGTTTCTCTCTCTGGTAAGTGCAGAGACTGGATGCATAAGGACTTCTTTCATATTGTACAAGATTTTGGTGCTTGTGAGCAAAAGTGATTTGGAAAAGCACTTGTACACACACATACATGAAGGCACACACATTCACACAAGAAGACACCACAACAAAACATCAGACATTCATTACCCTGTGAGGAAGTTACACTGAATTCAGCAGGCCCATTTCTTTTCCCATTTCTTCTGCTCTTTCAACCTGAATGTGTCCCTTCCTGCAAAAAAAAAATGAGCCATAAACTGCAGTTCCAAATCCTGCCGGCAAAACCTTAAAAGTGAAACAAAAAGTACTTTCCTTTATGCCCACTAGGAAAAAGATGCTTTTCTAGAAATCCAAAGGCTTTCACTCTTAGCATTTCTCAAAGTAGGGGTTGGGACACCTTTGGGGGTCACCTGGAGCTTTCCTGGGGGTTGCCTAAAGACTCCTGGTGCAGGGGGCCAGGTGGGAAGACCTGGCAGAAATGCTGGAGCCGCTGTGGCTGGAAGAAGCCGCTTCGGCTCAGAAGGAGCCTCTGAGCAGCTGTGAGACGTTGTGGAGCCTTGGGGGCAGCGAGGATTGTAGCGTTAGACTCCAGTTCTATGCATGTCTACTCAGAAGTCAGTCCCATGATAGTGAATGGGATTTACTCCCAGGAAAGTGCTAGGATTGCAGCCTTAGAGCCCAGTTCTATGCAAAATAGCAAAATAGTAGCCAAATTACAGTTATAAAGTAGCAACAAAATAATTTTATGGGTGTGGGTCCCCACAACATGAGGAACTGTATTAAGGGGTCACGGCATTAGGAAGTTTGAGAACCACTGCTCTTAAACCTTTCAAGTACCCTGGAAGCAAAACGTTTGGGGTAGGTAGGGTGACCAGACAACCTTTTTCAAGGACACATCCTTTTTTTAAAACTTCATATCTTGGAAAAGAAGCAAAATATCCATCTTTTCCCTGTCAGAAGACCTTGGCAAGCAATATCTTTGCTTTCCAACCAATATACAATTGATAGACAATATCAATACACAATTGATAAATTATATGTAATAAATTTTATGGAATATAGTTTTAAATTTATTTAGTGTCCCTGAATATTGTACTGCTATTTGTGACCAACTGTAGGTTGTGGGGCTCATTCCTATTTCTAAGCCAAAGAGCCAGCGCAGTCTGAAGATGTCTCTGTGGTCAGGTGGCTGGCAGGACAATATGCTGAGGCATACAGAATGCTGTCACCTTCCCACCAAGATGGTACCTATTTATCTACTTGCATTCTCATGCTTTTGAACTGCTAGGCTGGTAGGAACTGGGCGAGGGACGGGAGCTCACCCTGTCTTGTACTACCCAGGTCATGAAACCCAGACTGCTGGTTAACAGGCATGTTGAGCCAGTACAGCTCTTTAATAATATTATAGGCTGCAATCCTAATCTCCAGTTAGGCCAGCCTAAGCCTAGGCTTAGGTCTTGTGCAGACCTGGGGTGTCACAAAGGTATTGCAACACCAGGAGTAACACTAAGGGCACAATCCAGAGCAAGTTCAGCCTGCTCTGCCCTAACTGCTCTCTCCTAACTATTCTGTATCCAGAGCAGAAAGTTATGCTGCATCCAGAGAGTCAGGAAGCCTGGGCTGCCCTAACTGCTCCAGAGCATGCTAAGTAATTGACACATGGGGAGGACTTACTCCTGAGGAAACACCCCTCAGATCACACTGAACAAGTAACAGCTGTGGTGCCTACAGTGGTGACACAACTCTGCACATCACCCGGTGCGGAAGTCGGTGCGTCACCCCTGGGATGCGTGCACCCAGTGATGGGCTTCAAAGAAATTAAGATCCGGTTCTCTGTCCATCTGGCAGCCACTTTTAAATGGCTATTTTTAAACTTTATATGTACTATCTCTTGTTAAGAACCGGTTCTATAGAGTAGGTGCGAACCTGCTGGTGCCCACCACTGCGCGCACCCCCTACCTGGACTGCGCAGTTGCCAAAGTTGGTGCCTGCGCAGTTGTTTCTGAAGCCAACTGGCTTCAAAAAGAGTTCTGCGCAGGCACCATCTGTGACACTTGCGCAGTACTTTTCTGAAGCCTTTTGGCTTCAGAGGAGACTGTGCTGGAGTCAGACTTGGTTCCTGTGCAGTACTCTTTCTGAAGCCATTCGGCTGCCACTCCGCCTCCTGAGTGAGACCAAATGGCCGTGCAGCGGCTCGGACTTCCTCCACTCTAAGGAAGTCTCCTCTGAAGCTGTTTGGTATGCTCAGTGTATTTCTGCACAGTGCACCTCAGCTGGCTGTTCGGGCCAGCTCTGAGGACAGGTGGCAGCCTCTGGCTGCTGCTCTGCCTTGGAGCAGGCCTGAATGGGCTCACTGGCTCCTGGGGCCTGCCAAAGGACTCAAACTCCTTTGGTGCATCACCCCATATGGAGCGCATCCCCAGCCACACCAGTCTGGTGATGCCACTGGGTGCCTGCCTTATAAGGAGTCCCTGATGAGATGCCAGTACATTCTACAGTGAATACAAGGGGCTTCTTGGAGTGGCCTGCTGTATCCTGAGGTTTGTGGGCAGCCGTAGTTTGTTCCATATCCTGAGGTTGAGAGGAAGGGGTTGCAGCTAGGCTGGCCAAGAACTCAGATTTTTGGTCAACACTGCCATTCTTACTCGGGCCTTATCATGGATCCCTATGGGTCTACTCATTACTATACCTGCTCCTGAGGTGGTATAACTCTGAGGGCTGGAAGAGGGCATTTCTGCCTTGGAAAAAGGCTTTGGATACAGAGTAACTGCTCTGCCCTATGCAATGCTAAACATGCCCTCAACATGCCTCTCCTGAACTGCTTAGGGCAGAGCAGTTAGGGCAGAGCAGTTTCACCTCTCTTAGGGCACCCTATCTTGCCTTGCTCTGCCCTAAGCCTCTTCCAGAGTAACTGGGCTGGACCATCTTGCAGTTGCTCCAACCTAGTGTTAGATAGGGCAACCCAAGGGCTCATGTGGACAGATTAGTTGCTCTGGATTGTGCTGTAAGTGGGTGCAGGGGAAGCAGCCCACACAAGATGACATGTGTGGGGGGTGACTCACACTGGAGGGCTTTAATACCCCAAAATGCAACTCCTCAATGGTACAGAAGACACCATCATGTCATATACTATTAGATGTGTATTGAAGGGCAGAATCCAATGCAAAAAATCAGTTCTGAAAATCACCTTCCTATTAAACTTAATGGCTAAAAAACAAAAAAATGCATTGAACTCTATGGAAAGTGAAAGTGACCCATATCATGGCTTTACTCACGAGCAGGCAAATGTGCCATAGTCTATCAAAAAGGGCAGGCTGAGAAGAATCATGGGACACCAGATTTGTCCTGAACACAGCCTCTTCAAATCATCCCAGAAGGAGGTCCTTGATGATGGTATTGAATCGCATTGAAAATGAAAGTGAACTGCATAGCCATGTTTACTAGCGAGTAAGCAAGCATGCCTTGGCTGGTGTGGAATTTCAGTCCAGGAGAGTAGAAGTTATGTGTGGACAATGAATATCTTATGTATTTGAATGATGGTTATTTACTGAAGAAAGTCATAAGAAAATGCCAAAAACAATTTGATCACCATGTCACATACAAATCAACTTCAGGAAGACAATTTTAACTTTTATACCAGCAGAGAAAAGATGCAGTAGTGGAACATGTGTTGAATGAATGAGTTCTGGATATAATTGAAAGGTGTTGAAAGAGCAAAACCATCAGAAAATGGGGGACACCTATAAAGAGTCGTAAAGTGCTGACTCAAGGTCCCATAAACTGCCCCATTATGACTTGTTTTAGATTCAAGTTGTGGGGTGGGGGAGTGACTCTTGACTCAGCTCAGGTCAAGTCCTACAGGCTTGGTATTTACTTGGTAGTAAAATAGTAGCCAAATTACAGTTATGAAGTAGCAACGAAAATAATTTTATGTTTGGGGGTCCCCACAACATGAGGAACTCTTCCAACACTGAGTTTCACTATATATATATGTACTGTATATATGCACACACATACGCCAACTGAAAAGACAATTCATTCCTTGAATGGGAGTTTAGCTTAAGTGTCAATAAATGTGTTCATTAAGGGAACATAGTGTACAATCCTAACCTATGCCAGAACAATTCATAGGTCTTCGCATTCCTGTGGTGATGTAAGGAGGCAAGTGCCTTTCTGTGTACTGGCATAATCCTCCCCTAGGAATGGTACCAAAGTGCCTTACATAACTTTTGTTATGTAATACCCCCAGGCCAGCACAGGACTTGTGTGGGGGTGAGGCTGGCCTAAGCCCAGGCTTAAGTCCTATGCTGACTTGGAGATGTCCCAAAAGTGCCACATGGGACTTATGCTCCTCTCCTGGAGAGGGGTGGGTAGCCAGTGCACAGGCATACAATGACCTCCCCACATCACCATAGGAAGATATGACAGGTGAGTTAGGCTGGCCTAAATTGGTTAGGACTGTTTGCTGCTGCAGCCTAAGATGGCTGCCTGTCCAGCAATTGTTTTTGTTACAGTGTATTTCAGGCAAAGATAATTTCAGCATTTCAGTTTTAATGCCTTGCATGTCAGTAAACTGGTTGCCCTCTGGCTATGCTCTTTGACCTGTGACTGGACTTTGCTGTATGTGACCTAAGCCAAAGCAGACTGGCCAGTTATCAGATAACTATATGAGACATGGTTTGACATTTGGGGGGGGGGGGGGAGCAGTTTCCTTTTGATAAAATCACATTGATAAGGAGCCAGAACAATATTTCAGAGGTTGTGTTTGGAAAAGAAATCAATGAAAAAAAATTCTGGATAGAGGAAGGTCTAGTATTTCAGTTCTGTTTTGTGGCTAGGGTAGCAGTGGTTACAAATTAAACAGCTCCTGGTTTATAATCCTACAAGTTGCACAGATCATGCGCCTGCCTTTCTAAAACCTGCATGGATAGATCTGGAAGCAGCTGTAGGGGTCAGGAGCAAAAATACTGTGCATGATCCCAAGCAACTGGCAAAATTTGATGCCTGCACTCATTTAAGTTTGCATATCAAAAACAGGAGTGTTGTGCTTTGGTGTTTTTAAGTATATTTCAACAATCCTGAGAACTAGAGAGTTGGTTCAACTGCAAAATAAAGAGATTATGGGGTATATACAGGGTGATTGAAAAGTAACTCCCTGTATTGTAAATTACAAGTATTTTAAAATAAGGAGTTACTTTTCAATCATCCTATACATCTCTCAGGCCAGAAGCCCACAGGCACAGATTAGCAGATGATGGACAGCTGCACCATTATTCAACCTCGCAGTCATTCTAGCCTGAAAATTGCTCTAATCAACACTATTTATGGAATGCCATATTAGAACAACAATTATCCACGCCAGTCACATCTTGATGGTACACCCATAATAACTAAGGAGGGATCTTGGCAAAACAATAGAAAAGAATGATAGATAATTCACAAGCAAGCAAGAGCTATACCACAAAGAGAGACTCTCTGTCTCTCCTTCTGTTGCAATCAGCTAAGAACACCCTCTGTATTATCTGTACACCAGGGCCACATACAGCCAGTAGGTATTCTTGGTGGCGGCACCCTTCCTGGAGGAGGCCAAGGCCTGATCCTGAACCCTCTTCTTGCTGACCTTGCTGGGTAGGTTGTAGGTGTAGATTGACTTCTAACAGCTGGGCGTGGGGTTCCTAATGATAGATGGAAAAGTTACTGGAAATTTTAGTCTTGTTGGACTGTTATGTCTTGGTGAACTGTATGATGTTTTTTAAAGATTATTTTAACTTCTTATGCCTCGGCTCATTTTAGCTTTAATATCAATCAGAATCAATCAAATCAATTTAGCCAATCCAGGATGACCATAGGTCATAACCACAAAAGAGGACAAGGCTCTCACTCCAAAATGTAGGACATCCAAGAAAAATGTTGGGCATGACAAAAGAAAAGCAAGAAGAACACATATATATTGCTTTCATGCAGTTCATTTCACCACCATATTATTATTAAATTTAAAACTATTAATATAATTACATATAATTTATTAATTACAAGAAGTCTATATGCGTCCTGCTCATAAGGAAAGGGAAGTCAATGAAGTTTTTTCCAGGACAAAAGGTTAAAAAGAGGACATATCCTAGAGAAAGAGGATATATAGTCATCCTGATCCAATCTGAAAGTGACAGAGGTTTATATGTAGAGATGGATCATGATCAAGCACATACTTGGGTGCACTTCATGACCACCAGCTGCAGATTCCAGGGCATTTTCTGAAGAAGTATGAAATGCAACCTTGCTGAACATAAACATGGCAGAGGATGGGCACAATCCAGAGTAACTACGGGAGCACGTAAGATACATTACGTGCACCTGTAGTTACTGCACCACCTAATGAAACCTATGGGAAATTCATAATGCAGTCCAGAGTAACTTGTTCTTTCTCCAGAGCAAGGACTCCCCATAGTTAGTCTGGACTTCACCCTATATTTATTTATTTTATTTAAAAGATTTATATCCCTTTCCTCTTAAAAACAGATGCCCAGTTTTACGTGCCAGGGAATCCTCTGCATGCTGTGTTGGGTTTCATCATGAAAGGAAGGTGCAGGAATCAATGCAGGAAATAAAAGTTAAATACTCCTTTAACTATTGGATAGATAGACCTGCTAGGGACTTCAACCCATTCAACCACTGGCATATTTTTCAAGCATCAGTCAGGAAAAAAGGGACAATGACCTACCTTACCTGCATGTTGTGAAGCATATACTCACACAATAAGGTGTGTTAAACCTAAAAGTGCTGTAGAAGTTATTCATCTTTCTAACACTTTTCTAATAGTAACCTATGTATTGACTAATCAGACAGGGAGACAGGTGGGAACAGTGACATTGTTAAATGAGGGGTTTTGTATAAATTGGACAATGCATCCCTGTAACCCTTCCCAGTCCAAGAATGATCACACTATAGTGTCTGCCTCTGGACCTTCTCTGGCCTCTCACTCATCCTCTGCACTGGCTCAACCAATTAGCAGTGGCACTTCTTTTCCTTCTGTAGCAATGCTCCTTCAAGAAAAAACTTAACAGCATGATTTCTTATATCAAACATATTGTTTCATATTGCTTCAAACATATTGTAAACCAAATCCTGCTTTCTCCAGCGGCCACCTCAGGGGCCTCAGCAAGCCTGCAAGCAGGACTTTCAGGCAATGATGGTACCCCCCTGCCATTATTCACTAGACTCTATTCTACTGAAAGTGTTTATTAGCTGTCCTTGTAGCCTGATAAGGCACAAAGCCTGGAAATTTAACTGTATTATTTCGCCTAAATCCTGACACAATTCACTAATTCACATTCCAGGTGACACTTGAAGTATTTCATTTAGACTAAATGGGAATCCTATTTTGCATCTTATCAATCAGTCAGCAATAACTATATATCACTTTTTCAGTGAAAACTTCACAAAGCTGTTTATAGGGGGAAATGAAATCACTAATGTCTAATGGTTCCCAGTTCCAAAAGGGCTCACAATCTAAAAAGATGCAAGATGCAATCTAAAAAGATCTAAAAAGATGCAAAAGAACACCAGCAGAAGCCACTATAAGAGACACGGCTGGGATGAGAAGAGCCAGTTACTTTCCCCACACTATAGTATAAAAACGGAGCAGCCGCTTGACAGAGTACCTCTTGCCCAGTTAGCAGGGACCACTAACATGTTGGTTTTTTTTTTTAAAAAGCCACTTCTTTCCACCCTCTGCACCCCTTCTCTTAACTCATCCTTCTTCCTTATCCTTCTTCCCTTTCTTTTGTATGGTTATGTCCCCTAATTTGAATTTGCATTCGACATGCCTTCCCTTATAGACAAGAATCAATTGTATCTTCTTCCCCACAGGGTAAATACCTTTAGAGGTGGGAATTTGGATTTAGATTAGGGAGATGGCCTAGTGGAAAGGGTTAAATCTCTGCTTCTGTCCAGTGCTAAATCCTGACCCAATTTAGACCCTCTGCTTGCTGCTTTGAAAAGTTTTAAGCAAGCTGTCCAGTATGGAAGATTATATTGCTGCCACCTGGTCTGATATGGACCATAAGCAGTGATAGCAAAAGTGTGGGAACTATGGCAGCACCTTCTGGCACCACCTGAAGACTTGGCTTTCTTGAAGACCTGAAAGCCTTCCCGTTGTACATAAGCTGCTTGGGATGTGGGGGAGATGGGGATACTGAAGACCCAAAGACTTTCCAGCTGTTGGTAAGTTGGTTTGGATTGGAAAGATGGAGGTGCAATTAAATGCATTCTTTATTTCTTTATTCTTTATTTCTATGGTGTTTATTTGTGCTTGGAGAAATCTTGGAAATTTGAGCCCATTCATTCATTCATTCATTCATTCATTCATTCATTCATTCATTCATTCATTCATTCAAGTTCCATGTCTAATGTACAAATTAAAATTTTATATTTAAAGTTTATTTTTCTTCTGTCCTTGACACTGTACCAGATGTGGCCTCTGGCTGAAGCATCTGGATACCCCTGTTCTGCAGCAATCCCCTGGATGTCTTTCATCTTCTTACCATTGTTCCCGCTCCTGGCAGTGTAGCTTAGATGACTGATGTGACATGGATAAACCTGGCCAAACTGTCACCAGGACTTTTGCTTTTGTTCCCACAGACCTAGTTCCTATTTATCTGCTTGCATAATCCCCTGGATAACTCTGGGTGGTTATAAAGAAGACATGGAGATTATTATGGTCCCTCACCATAGAGAAGCATTCCACCACTTGTATTCAGATGTATCCTTCCTTTGAATAGGAAGATGCCCATAGTCATTGTGAGACATCCTCTAAAGCAGGGATCCTCAAACTATGGCCGGGGGGCCGAATCAGGCCCGCCAGAGGCCTCAATCCGGCCTGCCGGTCTTTTGGGGGGTTTGGGAGGCGCTTTGTGGGCACTTGGGGGCAGTTCAAGGCTGCCACGGCGAAGATCCGCCAGTCATGGCAGCCCTGTGCAAAGGGAGAGAGCCCCTCCAGGCTCCGGAATTTGGGCAGCTTCAAGCTGGCCCTTAAAATTTTTTTTTAAATGTTGCGCGCGCAGCTGGAGCAGGGGCTTCAGGCTGGAGCGTGCAGCCGCCCCAGCTGCCAGGGGCCCGGGTTGAGGCTGGCGCCCACACCTCCTGCTGCTCTCTTGTGACTGTCCCAGGGCTTCAGGCTGGTGCGTGCATGCCTCTCACCGCCCTTGTGTGGCTGCCCCAGTTACCAGGGGCTTGAGGCTGGCATGTGTGCCTCCCGCCACTCACGGCCCCCCCAGCTCCCAGGGGTTTACTTCTGAGTAGACAAGCAGAGAGCTGGGCTATTAAGGCCACCTTCCCATCCACACTTTCCTGGGAGTAAGCCTCATGGACTCTAATGGGCCTTACTTCTGAGTAGACATGCAGGGGGCTGGACTTACTTTCCTGGGAGTAAGCCCCACTGACTCTAATGGGCCTTACTCCTGAGTAGACATGCATAGGCTTGGGCAAAATTCCTGAACAGCAAGCTCAAAATTGAGGTGAGCTTGTGCTTGTGTGTGTGTTTAAGAATACATGGGTGTGTGTGTGTGTGTGTGAGAGAGAGAGAGAGAGAGAGAGAGCATGGTGTGTGTCAGTGCATGTCACTGACATTCCTTGTGTTGCTGCAAATTTCTTTGAGGGTGTCTTACAATTATATGTCTTAAGTCTGACATAAAAAATATGTTAAGTTAAATATGTTGAAGTAACATGTTGCTGGAAACTGCTTTGAGGGCGTCTTGCATGTCTGGGTGAGAATCAGGCATGTTAAAAGTTTTTCTATTTCAAAAGTGTTGAAATTAAGTACAGGAAAGCAATACAAGCATTTTTGCTTCATTTTAACATGTCCTACATTTTGTCCTACATAAGTCCTCTCACTCTCCGGCCCCGACAGTGTCTGAGGGACAGTGAACCGGCTCCCTGTTTAAAAAGTTTGAGGACCCCTGCTCTAAAGCTACCTAAAGGCCTAATCACATGACATTTTAAAATTTAAAAATGCATTGGCCTTATTTTCTTCCTTTTAAAAAACAATCAATCAACCTGAGACCTTTTGGGTTCAAAATATGTACTCTATCTACTACTGAGTGACAGCCCTACCCTGATGAGTTCTAACTTGGGGAAAGCCCTACCCTTAAAAGACCCAATTTCCTCCTTCCCTCCACCCCCACCTTGTTTACACGCTGTGATTGCTGTCAGCAGGTAAAGATGAAACTCTACACAGATGTCAGATTTAATGCTATGTGAATTGTAATGTGCACATCTTTTGGGTGGACACTTGGATGCCTTATGGAAGGGGGTTAATTTTACATTAAATCCATACAATAATAGTTGGAAACATGTGGTTGGTAACCCCTGATTTACTTGTACTTTATTGTACATACACAGGCTATTTTTAAGTATGCTCATGGGAATAAGCAGACACAGCAGAATCACAAACCAAGTGTCTCTACCTCAATGACTGTGGTGGTAAAGAAAGTGCTGACACACATGCAAAAAACAAAAAACAAAAAACAACAACCCACATTTTTTACTTGGACTGTTGAGTTCTGAATACTCTATGCTTCTAGTGCTTGGGTTTGTGGCTGTCCTCCTGTTCCTGTCCTTCAGCCTTGCAACATTATCCTGCAGCCTTGCAAAACATGTCTCATCAGTATGTTGGGTGCAAATCCCTAGAGTGACAAAGGTTTCTTCTTTGTGCTGCTATTTAGATCCATTGGATTTAGATCCATTGAACCAAAGATCCATTGATAGGAATGGAATTCCATATTCAGTTATGTCAAATAAATAAATAAATAAATAAATAAATAAATAAATAAATAAATAAATAAATGTTTGCACATTTCTGCTGGCCGCTTTATGAAGGATAGAAAAAGCTTTGGGAGGCCTACCTGTTTTGGAAGGAATATGAAAGCATAATATCATAGCTATAATTCATGCTTTTGTCTCTTCCTAGGCGTACCCTTCAACCCTGCCTGCTACACCAGGAATGATGTACTACTGTACTTGCCAAGACTTTTCTTCAAGCTTGATCCTGTAAACTCTGGAACCAGGTGTCATAGGTCTTCCCATGATCCAAGTTAGTTAATCTCAACTCCTGACAACATTGTCGAGAAGACAAGTCTAGCAAGTCTTGGAAAGAATCCAGCAATTGTGCTTTTTCTTCGCTTCCACGCCAACACTTGTATTATCATTATGATAGGTTCTCATGTTTCTTCAGACATGAGTGATGTGCATGGACATTATCATGGAATGTGTACTTGGAGACTTAAAAAAATAGATTAAAAATGGGACAACATAATTGCGAATAGGATTTTTTAAAAAACCTTTCATAGTTTGGCAGGCAGCATGGCAGAACTGTGGTCTATGCACTTAAATCTCATTTACATTGAGATTTAGGGTTTTGTGAACTGATATGGTGGCCCTTAATCTGTGACCACAGATTGGTACAGCAAAGGTGCAGCATTAGTATCAGGATGCTTGATAGGAGAAAGATAAGTGGCTGTATATTTAGATCTATATGATCCTCTTGTTGTAGTGAATGAATGACTGGTGCATTGTCTTGAAAGCATACCTGAAATATAGGCAAAGGAGGTACCAGCACAGGAATAAAAAGGAAGAAGACCTCAAAGGTATGTAAATTATGCATTTGTCTTGTTCAAGGCATTTCAGTTGCAATATGCATCATCTCCCCATGCGCAACATCCCCCATGTGCAACACCCCCCATGTGCAGCATTCTCCCCAGTGCAACCCCTCCCTCTGAACAACATCCCCCCTAGTGCACCAGGCACCGATCACCAAATTGGCTGGATATTGGTCATTCTTCCATGTTAAGTATTGGACAAAAACATATTGCACTCCTTTTCAGCCACTTAAGGGTTAAATTTCTCAACATTGGTTCCTTCTCAACATCACAGAAGGAACACCCTCCCCAGGGGTTCGGACAGAGCGTCCCTCAGTCAGGGATTCTTCAATGTAAAATATAGGGGGGAAATGATTTTTTTCACCCCCTTCCAGTTGGAATTTCCAAAAACCAGTTCTTAGTGGGTGCCTCCGTCATGGAAGGAACAGCCATTCCAAATTTCACACTTCTAGGCCCAGTTGTTTTGGCTGGGTGTTGATGAGTCAGAGATGACAATGAAGATTAGTTTTATAAAACACATTGTGTCCCTTTTCACCCCCTTCCAGTTGGAATTTCTGAAAACTGGTTTCTTAGTTGGTGCCTCCATCACGGATGGAACACCCTCATCAAATTTCACACTTCTAGGCCCAGTGGTTTTGGCTGGGCGTTAATGAGTCAAGTGATTTCTACAGGAAAAGCTCTGAAAAGAGGTTTGCTGTCCCAAGGACTCTCACAATCTAAATAGAAACATGGGGAAGACACCAGCAATCAGTAGTCCAGAAAGGATAGGGTAGTAGCTCTCCATCTGCTAAGTATCAGTGCGTTACTTTAAAACTTATTTTTAGATAATTTTTGTATTGTGGAAACAAAATGTCTTTTTTATAGCAGTGTGCTTGATACAGATTTTAGCCAAATGTTTTAGGTAGAACAAATTGATAAGCTGTGCATCTGGAGGTTTTTCTGGTTTACTCCTGTGTATCTGCATGTTTGCAGCGAAGGATCAACTAGGGACACAGAAGGAGGGAGGGTTCAATTAAGCCCTTCTGCTGACCCCTTCCAGTCCATCCAGCAGCATCCTCAGGGCTGTGCCCTGTGATTCCTTAAAAGGTACAAAATAATTCATGAGAATTCATATACAGTACCTAACATTCTTTTGAAAGTCGTCACAGGCTTCTGAGAAAATGCAGTGCAGGTTGGAAGGGTGATGTTTGCTCAAGCAGTTGCATGTAAACTTCAGTTGTTTTATCAGAGATGAATATTTTCCAGGGGGTAGTACAAGGTAGGGCCAGGGTATGAAATACCAATTTCATCCTCCTGACGAAATCCTAGTCTACTCAAAAGTTGTAACATAACAGGAGGGTGTTCTGGTACACATGAGAGAGAGAGAGAGAGAGAGAGAGAGAGAGAGAGAGAGAGAGAGAGAGAGAGAGAGATTATACCCTTTATGTATAATAATAATAATAATAATAATAATAATAATAATAATAATAATAATAATAATAATAATAATAATAATAATAATAAAGTATACCCTTTATTCAGTTCTTATTCATTTCTTTGTAACATTTATGCTCACACACGTATCAGTTTTTATGAGCATCTGTGCATTTGTGATTCTGTGATTCTATATTTTATTATTACCTACAGCACATGACAGTGGCATAGTGTTTGCAGCACCAGATTTGAACTTAGTGGCAGTGGATCACAAGATCTGCTCCCATAGGTCCTGGATCAGTTTGGGCCATGAGTAGTCATACTCAGGTGACCCTGTTTCAGATTTCTCCACCTGCAGTATGGGGTAAGTAATGCTTTATTTACCTTACTTATAGGACTACTGCAAGACAATTCATGTTAAATACTTTGAGCATTCAGAACGCACCACACAAATACTATTCATCATTACAAATTACTCATTCTTTGAAATGGATATACACTTGTTTATATCCTCACCCTGAAATGGATATACACTTGTTTATATCCTCACCCTGCCAATAGCACTAAAGTCAATAGATTCCAAGGTACTGGTGGGAACCTATTGGTTCTAATAATTGGTGGGAACAAATGAGACATGACCGAACAGCATATCTGCTTTGGAAATCTCACATATTATTTCAGGAACTGCAGGTATAATCAAATCAGTATCAAGGTGAATGGAAAATTAAGTGCATTCTCTTGGAACCCACCTGGATGTGTCATTCATACATTGCAAACTTAAACATTTCTGTTCAAAAGTAAGTCCCATTGTGTTCAATAGTACTTACTCCCAGGAAAATGTGGTTAGGATTGCATAGTGTATATGCAAAATGATTTGCATATATGCAAAATCCCAAAAAATGGGAATTGCAAAATGTAGCATGATTGGAAAGCATAATTTGGAGAGATTAATCCATGAGAAAAGTTTAAAACTGCTAATGGCACAATATGCCCAGGGAGGGCTTTTCATGATCTGGATTTCAGTGCATGCCGACTTGTCAAGTTCTTTGGCCATCACACAACTGATGGTTGCACAAACAGGTTTTGAAAAACAAACTGTACTGGAACACGACCCACATCTCAGCTTTGAAACACTAACTTGGAATCCAAGCAGTTGTCATATTTATGGCAGGAGGGATGCTAAGTGTGATTGAACCCTGATATCTTTAAGTGGATTTAAAGTCACAGCTTGATCTTCTGTTGGGTGGCACAATTGTTCAGGCTGCCAGCTCTACTAAAAGTATGACTATAAAGAACTATTACCAGGGAAAGAGAGGCAGCGTTCCCAACCCCTTGTTTCCCTACAAATGCTAATTCACAGGCTGGAAGAGCATTTTCAGGACAGAGTCTGCCTGGGTGAGTTGTTGGCCCTCTGGGCCCTCTGGTCATTTGTGCCTGTGGTTCCAGGTTACGGGTGGTCCAGGGCTACAATCTTTAGGGAGTCTATAAGCTGAGCTTGACACTAGTGGCTAATATTGTGAAAAACAGGCTATATATGAATAATACCATCATGTTATATATCATTGGAAAGGTAATTTAATGCAGAATGCAATGAAACAAACTGCACTGGAATATCTATAGTCTATCAAAAGTTATGGCCAATTAACCAGAAAATGAAAACACAAAAGCCTATGGAACAAAAGGTGGATTTTTAAAACTCAAATGTTCCCATGATACTGATTGCTCTGACAGCCAATGAGATGCAATTTTGATACTGCAGGGAACAAATAATATGAATCAGCTCTCATTTCCATATACATATATCATACAACAGTTACCCATGCTAACTGGGTATACAGACTGATCCACCGCACATCTCTGAGCTGTGGGAGACCTTAACTGTGTTGCTATATTGGCAATCTTTTAGTAAGGAAGGAGTGTGCGTGTGTGAGACCAGCTTTATATGTCACATAAAGAGTGCAGTTAATAATATACATGTGCATTCTTGTAGAGACAAGCCCTGAGAACCTGCCAGTGAACACATTTAAAATACTGCTTCTGTTCCTACAAACTCAAACTCACACACAAACTCAGTGAAATCTGGAGGCATCTAAGGTAAGAAGTTGTTGAATGAAGGCTTGAATCTGGCATTTCTTCTTTAATTGGGTTTTTTGGGCTGTCAATTGGGGCTGTCATGAGCAGCTATCTCCTACTGAGAATACTTTGACTTAAAGTATACTTAAGTATACTGTGACTTAAAGGTTAGAGAAACGGAGAATCACAGCAAGGCTAGTGTCCTGCTACCTGAATTCATGAACATACCTTGAATTAGCTCCATCTTCTACTGATGACGCCTTTCTGATTCCCCAATTCTTATTTTCAAGCAAAATTAAGATTAGTTGTGACCAACGAAAGAACATTTTTCTCCTTGTTTACCTTTTAAGATAAGATAAGATACCTTTATTGTCATTTGTTCTGGCACACACAGGTACACACCCACTGGTACACACAAATGAAATTACGTTGCTTGCTCCCATACAATCCCCCAACATCTTCAATCAAACTGATATACACTTATATACCAAAAATGTACATATGAATCATATTAACTTTGTCCATTAAAAAAAAAAACTTAGTGGAAAAAGGCAGCTTGGGAGATCACTAATTTGATACAGTGTGGGACAAAACTGAGTCTAGATGTTCTGCAATGGAAGCTCCGGAGCCTCCTTCCCAAGCATAACAAAGAGAACAGGTGGTTAAGGGGATGAGTAGCATCCTGAACAATACTACGAACCCTTCTCAAGCATCACTTTTGTGCAGTATCATGGATGGTAGGGACAGTGATGGGCTTCAAAGAAATTAAGAACCGGTTCTCTGCCCATCTGGCAGCCACTTTTAAATGGCTATTTTTAAACTTTATATGTACTATCTCTTGTTAAGAACCGGTTCTATAGAGTAGGTGGGAATCTGCTGGTGCCCAACACTGGGTAGGGAGTGGACTACCAATGATCTTTTCCGCCTTCTTTATCACTTTGCACCACTTTCCAATCAGAAACAGTAATACTTCCAAACCAGACTGTGATGCCGTATGACAGGATGCTCTGAATTGTCCCTCTATAGAAGGAGGTTAGAACAGAGGGAGGAAGATGTGCTTTCCTGATATGGTGTAGAAAGTACAAATGCTACTCAGCCCCCTTCACCAGTGACCTGATGTTTAATGACCAGGCCAACCTATTTGTTAGTTGCACTCCCAAAAACTCAATTTCAATTGGTAAATCACCAATAAGTAGTGGTAAGTGACTTAACTTGCCCTGTCTAAAGTCAACAACAATCTCTTTGGTCTTTTCAACATTTACACCAGTTTTCCATTCACCAGTTCACTAATCCCATTACCTCCTCCCGATAGACACCCTCATAATAATCCTGTATAAGGCCCACCACTGTAGTATGATCTGCATACTTCACAATATAATTGGTGACAGACCTAGCACAGCAATCATCGGTCAGGAGTGTGAACAGCAAACACAGTCCTGAGGGGAACATGTACTCATATAGATGGTATTGGAAACATTAGTCCCAACTCTCACTTATTGAGGTCTATTGCATAAAACATCCAGAATCCATTTACGCAAAGGGGTGCTGAAGCCTAAAGAGCCCAATCAACCAAATGCTGAGGAACAATGGTATTAAATGCTGAACTGAAATCTACAAACAACATTCGCACGTCAGTATCCTTTTCTCCAGATGCTCCAAGTTCAGATGTAAAACAGAAGAAATAGCATCCTCGGTACAGCAATTTGGATGAGAAGCAAACTGAAGCGAGTCAAATGCTGGTGGAAGACTAGAAACAATAATATCCTTAATCAACCTCTCTAAGCATAGCATAATAATAGATGTAAGTGCAACTGGACGATAGTCATTGAGACCCTTGACCAAAGACTTTTTTTTTTGCACTGGCAGAATAACGGCCGTCTTAAAACATGATGGAACAACTGCCTGTTTCAATGACAGATTGAAAATATCTGTAAGAACCCAAGCCAGCTCATCTGCATAATCTCTAAGCACTTACCCCAGAAATATTATCTGGACCGGATACTTTTTTAATGTTAACTCCACACAGAATTAATATCAAGACAAGGCTCTTGCTCTTGGTCAGGCATGGCCTTCCTTGCTAATTTTATTAGATGCCTCAAATCTTCCAAAAATGTATTCAGATTATTTTAAAAGTCTGTATCATCCTTGCAGCATGCTGAATTCACTTTGTAGTCTGTGATTGCCTGAATTCCTTGCCACATATGCCTTGTGTTTGATCTTGAAAATAGTTGTGAACTTTTTGGGAGATTAGCCCTCAGATTCAGAGTAACGACAGGAGCATGTAAGAGACTATACGTGCACCCGTAGTTACTGCACCACCTAGTGAAAACCTTTGGTAAATTCATATTGGAATCCAGAGTAAGTTGTTCTTACACTGGAGCAAGGACTCCCCATAGTTACTCTGGATTTTGCCCTAAGGAATTTCTTCCATTTCTTCCTCTAAATCTCTCAATAGGTGACATTTTAATATAGGAAGCGTAAATAGGGATGAGTGTGTGTTGTGTGTGTATGTGTGTAACCAAATTCATTCATTCATGATGAGGCAGGTTCAGATCATCACCTCCTCTTCCTCCCTGTTTTTCATTTCCTCCCTATCATTTTTGCAATCAAGGGAGCAAGCAATTCACTTTGTAGAAGGTGATAATAGTGTGTGTTTTTTAAAAAAACATACTTCTTGGAAGCCTTCTTTAAAATTCAAAAGAAGCATCAGGGTTCCTCCAAGGAGCTTCTTACTCCATCTTTTTTCCCACAACACTTGTATGATGCATGCAGTGCAATTATGACTACCATGTTTTGTGACAGAGGGCATAGTTTTGCCACATGGAAGCTATCAGGAGGAAGCTCTATGGGTGGCTTTTGACACCTACTCAAAGAGTTACAAATACAAGTTGTCCCTTGTTATCCACTAGGTTTCTGATACAGACCCAGGCTGCAATCCTAAAGAAACTTTCCTGGAAATAAGACTCATTGAACATGATGGGGCTTACTTCTGAGTAGACATGCTTAGGTTTGCACCCTCAAAGAATTATAGAAGGGACCTAATGGGTCATCTACTCCAACCCCCTTCCTGTAGCAGAAAAACCTCCAAGAGGATCTCTCAGAGGTGAGTAGTTGCACCCCAACCAAATGTCTGGATCAGTATCATCCACATATCTGGTATTACTGACAACAAATCCACTGACCACTATTCCTTGGTGGATTTCATCTCTAGAACATCTGCAAGATTCTGTCTGAGTAGAGGTTGAAGAGCTGTGGGGAAAGTACACAACCCCGACAAACGACTCTCTGGTTTTTCATTTCTTCAGACCAGTGGTATACTTTGGTCATTAGGCACCTGTGGCCCACAAACTGTGGCCCCCGTATGTCAAAATTATTAATTAGAAAAGCTTTCTACTGTTCAGATTTTAAACTTATTTGAAGTGGCCCATTTGTGCTGAATCACGCCATTCCACGCCACTGAATTAGTCCAATGGAAAGGCAGAGCCAATACAATTGGATCCAGCTGGTGTTGCAGAGCTGGGCTAAGGACAGGAGCTCACCCTGTCTTGTGGGGACTTACCCGGGTCTAGAACCCTGGCCTGCTGGTTAACAGGCACAGTGTCTTAACCACTTGCATCACCCACTAAACCTTTAGTTTAGTAACTAAAACTAGTTACAGAAAATAAAAAGCGTATTGCTTTATAATGCTTTAAAAACAGCTTTTCTTCCTGTTGTAGGTTGGCAGTCCCCAACAAAAATGCAAAAGACCCCCTGCTTTTGCCTGGTTCAGCTGAAGAATAGAATGATTGCATGACAGTAGACATGCAGGAACTTGCCATTCCTGATTCTTCAAGGAATGAATTTTCCACCTTCTTCAGGGATCAGCACATTTCTTATTATTTGCAGTAGCCATTCATGTTGAATCAAATCTGTGTATAAAAAACTGTAGTTTCAAACAAAGATAAAAGATTGTTGCTTTTGTCAATGACAAGATGAAGCTCTGCCCCCTTTTAGTCATAGAAACCAATAAGGTCAAGTGCACCATGTTCTATTCAGCCCATTAAGGCCCAGCAGGTGCTCATTTTTCAGTGAATTTAAATTGATCAGTGTGGGTTAGATTTGATTCACTTTCTAATTCACCAGGAAATGAATGCACATCTCTAAATGTGAGATATTTTTTACAATTTTCAAACAAACAATGCAAGCCTAAGCATATCTGCTCAGAAGGAAGTCCAGTTTTGTTCAATAGTACTTACTCCCAGGAAAGTTTGGTCAGGATTGCAGACAAAAGCAACTGATAGAAAGAAAAGACATCTTCAGCCTTTCCCTTCTCATTCATTCATTGCTGGAGTAACATTCAAGATCCATAGTAGCTGTACAGCCATATGAGGTGTAACTAATATTCTGTGTGATTGGCTACTGCTGATCCACGTCAGATATATGCAATTAAATAAAAAAATAAAAAAAGAAATCAAAGAAATCAGTAAACCAACCTCTGTGTATTCTTTTCTCCTGCAAGGAGTGACCAATGAGTTGGAAAAGGAGATGTGGAAATGCAGAGCATAAGAGCAGAAAGTCACCTTTTTCTTTCACTAGATGCCCCCAGAGAGACATATGGGCTCCATCAGACCCGCTGATGAATGCTGAATGCCACCGATTAATAAATTGGAATTTTGGTTTAATCCAGTGTAATTAGATAAGTGGCATAAATCTATCACATGCTTAATGCATACGGTGTTTCAAGTTGAATCCACTGGATTGCTTAGGAGGAAGTCAGGTAGCTAAATTGCTGGAGAACTGCTGTCAGAGTAGGCCATGCTGAAAAACAAAGAACAATGGCCTAATTAATTCAGTATAGGAATACCCTGCTTTCAAATGGTTTGTTTTTCAATGATCTGCTCTTTCAACATATTTTAATTATTGAAGGAAATCATTCGTTCAACACATTCTTTGCTCTTTCAACTTCTCTCTGCTTTTCTGAAGGCTAAAATTGCCCTCCCTATCTTGATTTGCATATGACAAGGTGATTCAAACTATTTTGGCATGTGTTTGAGAGAGCTTGAGAACTTGGACCAACTTTATCTCCAGGTCTGTCCCCATTCCTGAAGGTGTCAATGAGAGTCTGCTTACAGAAATCTTTATGTAACAGCAGGGATTTGCAAGATTAAAAGTGCATTTGCAATTTGCTAGCTAAAAAAGCACTGGAATCACTTTCAGCCATGACTGAAATGACAGAGTTCCACTTTTCAATCATTTTCATTTTTCATACTGCTCCAGTCCCTAACCTGTATAATGCATTTCATATGATCAACACCTCAATCCTATGCATATCTACTCAGAAATAAGTCCCATTGTGTTCAGTGTGACTTCGTTATAGGAATGTCTCTGTAAGGTTGATGCCTAAATCAATTCAGGTTTCCTGTCCTAAACCATAAAATTATGCAAAGGGGGAAAAAATCCTTCAAGAGGAGAAGGATTACAGACAGTCTTGCTCTGTATGTATCATTTACACGCAATCACTGAAACAACAACAATGAAAGCATCAGGATTTGCCAGGAAGTTGTCAGCATTAGTTGAAAGAAGGATATTTTGTATGACTGTGAAAAAGCATTTGAAATATGTCATCTGGAAAATGAGGTTGATTCAAACAGCCCTGTGTCAATAAAGGATTAAGACAGAGTAAGTACTGCAGGCTGTGTGTTGGTTATATAGTGCAGTCAGCATGATCTTCTGAAAGCTGGGCATGTATGGGGTTTGTGTGCCTTCTTCTACCAAATCAGACCATTCTTTCATTTTGTTCAGTATTGACTGTACTGACTGCCAGAAGCCATCCACTTTCCGAGATCTAGCATAGGGGTATCCTAGGTTTTTGGCAGGAAGGCCAGGGGGGACTCACAACTTGCTGCAGGCTACATGGACTGACCCCTGGGCAGGGATTTGGACACCCCTGATCTAGGGTTGGACATCCCAAACCTTTCTGCAACTTGAACCTTGGATCTTCTACATGCAAAAGCATGTGCCATACTTCTGAGCTGTACGGCCAGTGGTGGGCTCCAGCAGGTTCGCACCTACTCTACAGAACCGGTTGTTAATGAGAGACAGGACATATAAAGTTTAAAAATAGCCATTTAAAAGTGGCTGCCAGATGGGCAGAGAACCGGTTCTTAATTTCTTTGGTGCCCATCACTGTGTACGGCCCACTCCTGCCCAAGGACTACATATACATATTGCACACAGGAGATGAGTGACACTGGGTTGCTGCCAAATGCCACAAGTAAAATTGTGGAATTTTAGTATCTGATGCAAAAAACCAAAATAATATACACTTTTTGCCTCCATCCCGCTGTTATTCATGATGCAACAGGACCACACATGGCTCTTTTTCCCCCAATGGGCAGATGAAGAGTCCATGGAGGTGGCTGGACTTGAAAAGCCTGTTCAAAAACCAGTTTATGCTTTCCACGTTTTTCTGGAGTTCAGTGGTGGAAAATGGGCTTTTGTTGCTTGTACATACAGTCTGCTGGTCTTAGGACTCTGACACCATCAGTGTAATTATTTTAGGTGGTTAGCCTTTATCTGAGTTCTGCCTGATACCCTAAAACAACTGTTGAGCAAACAATAAATTAGCAGATTTCAAACTTGCAGGATCTACTCTGTTTTAAGCCCCAAGATCCACCTCTTGGAGGCTCCAGCCAAGCAGCAGCATATCACAGCCAATGATCTACTCTGCATCTCATTTCTATTGAGTATATAAAACATTGGACAGAAATGGCTTAAAACAAAGAGGGTTATGCACTAACATTTTCCCACTACTCCCTCAATCGCATTTTAAGCCACTGCTATAATTTGCTCAGTTAATGACATTTCATTTGTTCCCTCCATTATGTTTGGGTTTGCTGTGTGGGTCATCTTGGACTTGTAATGGACTCGTAATGCAGGACTGGAGTACTCTTTGGCCTGATCAAGCAATTTAATTCTTTTTTTGTTACATATTGCAACTCCTATTATATTTAAACTCATTTGTGGTCTGGTTGTTTCTTGCTAGCAGCCTTATTCCATCCTTCATAAAAGAATGCTCCCCTGGAAGCATTCTAGTATATTCTAGTACAGGAGACTACTTCTCATGAACAAAATCCTCAAGAGATGGGTAGAAGCATTTGCTTCTGTTGATTTGCTCACGATCAGATCCAGGCCTGAAGCATTGCTTTTGCCAAGAGATAATTAAAAAAATAGTCTTACTGGTGGGCTGTGGGTGGCACAAGCGGTAAAGACGCTGTGCCTGTTAACCAGCAGGCCAGGGTTCGAGACCTGGGTCGGCCCCACAAGACAGGGTGAGCTCCTATCCTTAGCCCAGCTCTGCGATGCAGCTGGATCCAATCGTATTGGCTCTGCCTTTCCATTGGACTAATTCAGTGGCGTGGAGAGGGGGGATTTGCTGCTTGGGTAACAGCCTATCCTCCATAACAATCCAACCCAGGCTTTTGTGCTTCGCTTGCAGCGTATGCAGCGCCGAGCACGATACCATAGTCTTTCAAGACTGACGGAGGCCTGCTTACTGGTGGGCATTTTTCCCTTTGCTTCTGTGAACTACAGCAGTGAAATAACCGGCAGAAGAAAGTTGAAGGATCAAGAATAACTGAGGACAGAAACTGATTTTGGCTTTTGCTTGGAGACAGGGATCAGCCCTAAACTGAATCAGCAGAATCATCAGGTGAAAGACTACCATTCATGCTACATCCATTTGTTTCTCTCAAAGGCTCCCTGCAAGTAGAGAATTGGCACATAAAGGATGATAATAGTTCTAGCTCTTGCAAGGGTTTGGGGGATTTTCCTTTTGCAAGAGGTGTTAAGGTGTGACCCTTTGTCAGATAGCCTGAAGAGGTTAAGTCCGTTCTACACCATTGTATTGCAAGTACAAACCAGGAGGTTTGTATATACTACTGTATATTATACACACACATAGCACAGTGCTTCATATCATCCTGGAGTGCTTTGATACCTGCTTTGTTTTTATAAGTACATGTCTCAACTCATCTCTTAAAAGCAGTGCCTACATGATTGCTGTGTCCTAGATTCTCCCACTGTCATTGAAAAGTCTCCCCTTCCTTCCAGGTTTTGCTGCAAGTCTAAGATTTGAAAACAAGGCCATTCTCACAGATAATTGATTCAATTCCTGACCAAGGATCAGTTCCCAATCCTTGGGGTACATTTGCTGGGCAAAACTATGACCCAATCAGTGCAATCCAAAGCATGTCTACTCAAAAGTAAGTCCCATTGTGTTCAATATTACTTACTCCTGATAAAGTGTGGTTAGGATTGCAGCCCTTAGCCATTAATTCCTTTCATTTTCTTTGCAAACTGGTTTGTGAACTTTTTAGTTGAAAAGCAGTATATAAATACTGCAGGCAGGCAAGCAGACAGACAGACAGACAGAAAGGTAGGTAGGAGTGGCCTGCAACGGCAGAAAGAAATAGGCCCTACAATCCAGAGTAACTACGGGAGCACATAAGAGACATTATGTTACCCATAGTCACTGCACCGTCTAGTGAAAACCTATGGGAAATTCATATTGCAATCCTTGTTCTTACACCGGAGCAAGGATTTCCTGTAGTTACTCTGGATTGCGCCCATTGGCTGCAATCCTCAAGACGCTTTCCTGGGAATAAGATCCATTGAACACAATGGGGTTTACTTTTGAGCAGCCATAGAGCACAATCCTAACTATATCTACTCAAAAGTTATCCCCATTGTGTTCAATGGGTCTTACTTCCTGGAAAATGTCTTGAGGATTGCAGCCCAAATCTCCTCTGTCATGTTCTTTTGCATTGGCTCATTTAGCCCCTCCAATTTGCCACTTGCATGGATCTGTGCCCATCTTTAATAAAACAACTCAGCAACAATATAATTTATTATTCTTTTAAATTGAAACTGCCAAAAAAGTGTGGTATTCTCAGTCACTCTGCCTTTGAGGGTGGGAATGACTAGATCAGTGATTTTCAGTCTTTTTCATCTTGTGGCACGCTGACAAAAATGGTCAAGGCCATCAGTTTTTGGACAATTGACAAAGAACACTACTAATAAATGTGGCAATCCAGAAGACTTCATCAACTAGACGCAATCCAACAGATACCAAGTACAAACAAGTAGACATCAACAACTAGCTGCCTGCATTCATTTTCACCAGTTTGCATAACAAATAGGACAAACTGTGGACTCACAATATCCATGGGATTGGGGAACACTATGTATATAATAGGGGACGTCCTTTTTGGTTGTTGCTGCTGTGTTCTGCACTTCTGGTTCCTGAGACAGCAGACCTCCATAAGTCTTGAAAGACTATGGTATCATGCTTGGCACTGCATATGCTGCATGCGAAGCACGAAAGCCTGGGTTGGATTATTATGGAGGATAAGCTGTCACCCAAGCAGCAAATCCCCCCTCCACGCCACTGAATTAGTCCAATGGAAAGGCGGAGCCAATACGATTGGATCCAGCTGGCGTCGCAGAGCTGGGCTAAGGACAGGAGCTCACCCTGTCTTGTGGTGCCGACCTGGGTCTCGAACCCTGGCCTGCTGGTTAACAGGCACAGTGCCTTACCAGTTGCGCGACCCACAGCCCACATCTAATGTGATTATTCTGTTAGAGCAAGCTTTCACTATGAATGAAACCATCACAGAGCACCCTGGGATCTAGAAAGTTCACTCCAGATAGTTCACTCTTTTTTCCTGGGCTGAATACTAATTGACAGCAGAAATGCAATGTTACTAGGAAGTGCAATGTCTCTTTGATTTTCTTTGCAGTGAGAACCACTTTTTCGCTACACATCCCTGGGTAATGAAGCAATAAAGAAAATAGATGAATATAAAAATTAGCTGGTTGCCTAGGAGTTGTGTTGTAATTACTGTTAATGATTAATTGACACTAGATCTTATGAGAATGTAATATTTTGGTTTCAGGTCAAGCATAAGTTAATGGAGGAATAGCAAAAATTGAACTTAATAACAGGGTTTTGATGCAACAAGGCTCCTTCATTTGAGTAATGCAATTAGATAATAGCTTGTTCATCACTTTTCTTGACTCTTAAAAAGCCAAGTCCTTGTTTAATTTTTACAACTCAGCATGAAATCAGCATGAAATCAACTCATCATACAGCCATTCAATCTACCAAGTTGCATTATATGGAGTCAGACCATCTAGTTCTCTATAGACCAGCTATATTAGTCTATTTAGCTTAGTCCTTCCTGCTCTTGGGTCTCAGACAGGAATCTTCCACAGCAACACCATTGGGATTTTTTCCCCTCCACATACCTGGAACTATGTACTACTGTTACACCCTGTTGTTAGAGGTCCCTAAGGCAGGTTACATCAATTAAAATTACAGGAATAGGCTGTAAAACCTCAGCCAGAGACACATGAGATACGCAGCAGAGCAGGAACAACTCAGGGCCCAAACCTATCCAGCTATTGTACACTGATGCAGCCATGCCATACAGTACTCACTACTGTATCAAATTGTGGGTGGGGGGAAGATGGAGATGGAAAACTCATCAAGGGAACGTTTGTTCCTTTACTTGAAGGTAGCATTGAGGTGGCATGTGAATTGGAAAGTTAGATAAGATTGGGCCCTCAGTCTCTCATTGTGGGCAGCAAGAATGGTGAGGGACATTACTGGTACTTCACCACTCATGGTGAGGTACAGAAATGATACAGGCTCAGCATACAGAAGAAGCAGGGAGCGTTGACAGATCAAGACAGATATAATTTGTCCTTGTGGCTAAGGATTGCCATTTACCTTGTCACTATGCCCTCTCAGATGAATCATGGTATTTGGGTCACCATTGTGAAAGAAGCCAGATGGAGAACCCTGGGGAGAAACATGGAAGTTCCATTGAAGCAGGTTAGTTCCCCTTCAGGTGAAATCATGCACAGTGGCTGGAAGGATGTAGTCGGCACCACATTTCAGCTTGTGGATTTCCTCATTACTTTGCTGAGCGCCAGAGCTCTGAGAGATGAAGCGCGTGACCTGTGCTAGTGTCCACACATGGACTGACTAATCATGACTTTCCATGGTGTTAATCCAGTGAGGTTTCTTTTTTTTAACACCAAATAAAAAAAAATTCCAGTATTCTATGTTTCATGAATTCCTGCTTCAAACTTCTTAAAATCCTGCTAGTCTGAAATTTTTGTTCAAGGAAAAATTATGTAACTCAAAACTGAGCTGTTATTTGAACCCTTAAGAATGCACAAAAGACATTTACCTTCAGTTGTCTGGATGTACATAGATTCAGAGAATTAACCTCAGTAAAACAGAAGAGAAGCCATGCTTCCCATACTATAAAGATCTCCAGAATGTTCCTCTGCTTTTGTGGCCTGCAAACAGAACTGAAACAAATGTATTTAAATTATGTCAGCAATATCAAGCATCAGGACATACCTTCTTACAAACTCATGTGCCCACCTGAGTGGTTACTGTGGGTGCAATCCCAACCAGTTTAGGCCAGAACAACTCATCCATGATCGCCCTATTCCTGCAGTGGTGTGGTGAGGCTGGCTCATATCTGTGCATTGTCCTCCCCCCTTCCCCAGGAGTGGCGCAGAAATGTCTTATGGCACTTTTGTGATACCTTCAGGGCAGCACAGGACTTGTGCTGGCCTAACCAGGAGTTAGGATTGTGCTATGAGAATGTTACTGAAGTTTCAGACGCAAAATGCTTTATCTTTGGTTCAACTATGTGCATCCTGCCAATGAAATAGTGCGAGATGTGCCCCCTGATCTCTTGCAGTATCACTGAGCTTCAGCTATGGAATCTCACACCACACTCAGCAGCCTCTGGAACATTATGATGGAAATGTTGCACCACTTCTCAAATGATGTAGTCACTTAGGCTGGTAAAAAATGATGCAGTCACTTAGGCTGGTAAAAAATATTCTGACCTTGGTAACCCTTTCCCATTTAAGTAGAAGTACTACCAATATTTGCTGCCATACCAGACTGTGCATACAAACCTTGTGGCAGACGTTTGTCCCAAATTTGGACAAATTTGGATGTACGACCCACAAGAACAGGAACTTCAGAGGTGTTTATAGTGTGCGCACGCTTGCGCGTGCATGCACATACACACACAAACAGGCCATAATTCCTTCTGTCAGGCTTTCAAGTAAACAATGGTGATCTTTGTACCTGGCCTGTGGGTGTGTTGTCAAGGTGAACAAGTTCTGGCAAAGCGCCCCATTGTCTTCTTTCCCACAACTCATTAAGGTTTAGCTTGGTTATCATCCACAAGCGTAATAAGCAGCACTTTGATTATACCACAAGGACATCCCGATGCCAGTGACTCATGGAAGAGAGATTAAGTTCGTCATTAATGATGTCTTCTGAATTCTAAGCTTGTCATGCCTTTTTTTCTGGTGTGGAAGGTAGAACCCGTTGCCCCAATCAGAACTGATTTGGGTACAATGAGAAACCTAGGCGTGCTTAGAAAGTCCCTGTAGGCTTTTCTGATTCAGTTTCTTTTCCCCCTTGCTTCATTCTCTGACAACACCTTGTCTAATGCAAAGCTTTTGACACCCACTCATGGGGATGAGCTGCAATCGGATTGAAGGTTCGGAGCCCTCGCCAGCAACTATTTCAGCATGATCGTGAGTCAGCAGGACTGAATTGTACAAACCTGGAATTCGTCGGCTGAAGACAGTGACCTGATTCTGCCCCCTTCCCCCTGTAAAACTACAACACTATAGAAACCCCGACATCTCTATAAGTCAAAGTGATGTATATTTGAAGCTGCCTTATTCAGAGTCAGACTTCTGGTCAAACTCAGAATTGTCTACATTGCACAGCAGTGTCTTTCTAGAGTTTCAGAAAGGAACTGTTTGGACTGGGACTTTTTGCATGCAAAGTATCAGTGGTGGGTTTAAGGGATTCCCACAAGTTCTATAGAACCCTTTGCTAATGAGCACCTCGTTCTGAGAACCAGTTACTAATGGGACATAGAACCTGTTGTTAATTTAGGTTATTAGGACATAGAACCTGTTGTTAATTTATTTGAATCCAATGACTGCAAAGTATGTGCTTTTTTGCTGAACTATGGTCCCATTATCTGTGTACTGTAGTGCTACTGTACATGTACTGAGCATAAGCTTGGAAGTCACTACTTCAAATCTTGTTTCAATCATGACCAGGCTAAGTGGTTTTCAGCAAGCTAATACCTCTCAACATTAGTGCCCTCCTGCAATTTGGGGAGAATAGTACTGGTCTACATTACAGGACTGTTGTAAGGTTTATTAGAGGTGTATGGGACATGCTTTGCAAACTGCTTGATAGGTAGTTTGCATGGAAGTGGCCCATCTTTCATAACAGGATGCTGATGACCTCTTTCACTGTCTGCTGATGTACCTCAAGATACTTTTGACACCAGAGGTATTGTCATCTCTGAAAAGACAATTGAGTCAGTGTTGTTTCTAAATACCACATGAACACCAAGCATTGGAGCCGGAAGGAACTTGCTCAAGACCATGAGTCTTCAGTAGGAACAATCTCCAAGAAGATGACCTGGGCTCTTGTCACAGTATGTTCCAACCTTGGGAGAAGCCACATCCCAATGGAACGTAACAGGTGAATATCCCTCTTTAAATAGGCTGTGGCCATATGTGTGTTTACTATTGCACCATGGAGGTGTCTACAAGGTTGCCAATATCTACTGCATAAAACAAATCACAGGAAAAGAATAAGAGACCTTCAGAAGTAGTGTAATGTAGGACAATTTGCCTAGCCAACCATGCAGGTATCTCTCAAGGATATATTTCTAGCCTCTTTTCTGCAATGCCATTATCACAAATCCCAGTTCATGACACATGGATAAGGTTAATAACTCAAGACCCTGAGTACACCGAAAAGAACAAAACTTTCTTCTATGTACATGCTGAGTTCTTGCAGTCTATGTTGCCGCACTTAATGACTAGCAAAAGAGATGGTGCAGTTCATGAAGCCACAGTCTCTGGACAGGGCAATTTTCCTCTCAAACATGGAGCTTCTTTTTCACGTGTAAGAAAATGGATGACTCAAGGTGATGGAAGCTTGATAGAGCTTTATAAAATTGGTGTGAGGCAATGCTGTGGATGTCATTTATCTTGACTTCAGCAACGCATATAACAAGTTTCCGCACGACATCTTCATTGGGAAGTTGGAGGAATATGGGCTAGATGAGGCAACTGTTAGGTGGATCTACAATTGGCTTGGTGGCCACATTCAAAGGGTTTTAGTAAATGGTTCTGTGTCAATCCGGAGGTCGGTTTCAAGTGGGATGCCCCACGGCTCTGTCTTGGGCCCAGTTCTCTTTAACATTTTCATCAGTGACTTGGAGGAAGGGATACGGGGGAGCCTGATCAAATTTGCAGATGACACCAAGCTGGGAGGAGTAGCAAACACAACAGAAGACAGGAGAAACCTCCAGGAGGATCTGGATAAACTGGCATACTGGGCTGTAACCAGTGGTGGGCACCAGCAGGTTCGCACCTACTCTATTGAGCCGGTTCTTAACAAGAGATAGTACATATAAAGTTTAAAAATAGCCATTTAAAAATGGCTGCCAGATGGACAGAGAACCGGTTCTTAATTTCTTTGAAGCCCATCACTGGCTGTAACAAATAGAATGAACTTCAACAGGGAGAAGTGCAAGGTTCTGCACTTGGGCAATAAAAACCAAAAACACAGGTATAAAATGGGGATACTTGACTTGGCAGCACAACATGTGAGCAGGACCTTGGAGTAGCTGTAGATCACAAGCTGAACATGACTCAGCAGTGTGATGTATCTACAAAGAAGGCAAATGCCATTTTAAGGCTGCATTAAGAAGACTGCAGCTTCCAAGTCACAAGAAGTTATAGTTCCTCTTTATTCTGCATTGGTTAGACCTCACCTTGAGAACACCTTGAGTGTTCAGTTCTGGGCACCTCAGTTTAAAAAAGATGCAGCCGAACTGGAAGAAGTCCAGAGGAGAGCGACAAGAATGATGATGAATGGGATGAAAGGGAAGCCCTACAAGGAAAGGTTGGGGGAACTAGGGATGTTCAGCCTGGAGAAGAGAAGGCTGAGAGGAGACCTGATCGCTCTCTTCCGATACCTGAAGGGCTGTCATATGGAGGAAGGAGCTCATTTGTTCTTAGCTGCTTCTGAAAGCAGAACTAGAGCCAATGGGTATAAACTACAAGAAAGAAGATTCCAGTTGGATATCCGGAAGAAATTCCTGATGGTGAGGGCAGTTCAGCAGTGGAACAGATTGCCAAGGGAGGTGGTGGACTCTCCCTCACTGGGTATCTTCAAGCAGAGGCTCAGCGAGCACCTGTCGGAGATGCTCTAGGAGGATTTCCTACTACAGGCAGGGGGTTGGACTAGATGACCCACTGGGTCCCTTCCAACTCCATGATTCTATGATTCCAAAGGGGTCCTAGGCTGAAATGCCTGAGTACCATTGCCTTAAATGCACCATTGATCATAGGACTTTAATTGTGCAATCCTACGCATGTCTACTTGAATATAAGTAGTGTTCAATGGGGGTTACTCCCAGCAAAGTGTGATTAGGAATAGGATGGCAGCCTAAGTTATCCAGTCAAGCTGACTGGCAGCAGGATCAGGACACAGGAAAGAAAATAATGGTATTTTTTCACACAACACAGCACACATCTGGATGGAATTGATTTCCATAATGATGATAATGTGAACATAATGAGGTGGAGATGGCCATCACTATACAGTGCTTCAAAAAGGAGTAGACAAATTCATGCTGAATGTCTCCAGTGGCTATTATCCATAACAGGTAAGAGGACCCTCCAGCTAAGGCAGTATATCCCTGAATACTAAATGCTGGAAACAAACAGCATGGAGGGGACTTTAGTCAGATATCTGGCCACTGTGGGTAGGATGCTGGATTAGGTAGATATTTGGACTGATCAAAAAAAAAACTCTTCTTCTGTGTAGTAATTCTGTTCAAACCTAGAAAATGCCAAGCAAGAAGCCACATGCCATAGTGGGATTGTTGAGCTGTTTATTTGTTATTTGATTGTTGAACTGGATTGTTATCTTAGTGGTTTTAAAGATTAGATTTCATTGGTGTGATTGGATAGTGAAAACAAGATTGAATCAACAGTGATAAAATGACGTCGGGGAGAGCTGCAGCTAGTGGCATACTGTCTACGCCAGTGATTTTCAACTTTTTTCAACTCATGGCACACTAACAAGGCATTGAAATGGTTAAGGCACACCATCAGTTGTTCTTACAAGACACAAAAGGCACACCAGGCTGTTCAAATCTCCTAATTTTCCTATGAATAAATGATTTACCCCAAATTCCCATGGCACACCTGAGGACTGTCTACGGCTCACTGGTGGAAAATCACTGGTCTGTGCCAAGAGGTGTAGCAAGTTGTCGAACACTACCTCTTGTGTTTTTCTCATTTCACAAGAAAAGCAGTCACAAAGAGGGGGGATGTTCTGCATCAAGATTTAGGAACTTCAATACCTCCTGCTATTTTCCTGCAAAATAAAATGAAACATGTTATCTTTTGGAAATGCCACTGAAGAAAATTCAGTGGCATTTTCAGGGGCAAATAGCTTAATGGCTTAAAAATCCCTTCCACTTGTTTATTGTGGCTGCAATTTTAAACTGGGAAATGGACACAAAGGAGACTACCTGTCTTCCCATAACCCAGCTATTTCTGATTTGGCAGGATGGAAGGGGAAAGCTCAACTTATTCTAAAACAATCCCATTCCCTTCAGCCTCTGTTGTAACTCTGATTAATAAAATGGGGTCCAAACCTGCATCTCCCCAGCTCTGTGCTTCTATACTCCCTCATCACCTACTTACCCACAAGTCTTCCTTCCCCCTTGCATCCACAAATGACTCCAACACTCCCGCTTTGTCACCCTTCTGCATACTGTGCCACTGCTGCATGAGGACATGCATGGGACATGCAGATGTCTTCTAGGATTGTTTGAAGACCATTTATCCTTATGTTGCTTCAGCTCCACTTGTGATGTTGCAACCACAGCTGGAAACACAGCTGGAATGATAACTCCAAAGCTGCCCTTGAACATGCAGCTGTGTGCCAGACTGCACAATCTGAGCTAATTTCCCTGGAAATGGAAGCACTTGAGAACCCAGCATGCCTGAGCAACAACAGTTGCATGTGACACATGAGGTCAGGTAATCCTCTAACTTTGGAACCAGGATGTATCAGGGTTCCCCCCACCCTGCACCCTGGCTACATATGCTATAACACCATCACAGTAACTCTTGCAACAACCCATATTTACCTGGGAATAAATCTCACTGAACTGAATGAGATTTACCTTTGAGCAGACATTCAGATGCTTGTTCAATTATGCCTATATTTTAGATGGAGGACTGAGAATAATGGCATGCTTCCGACCACCTGATGACTTTGTGGCCAAAACGAGACCAAGAACTTCTAAGTCAGTTTCACTCTTGGCTCCACTTGCTGTTCTACAATTTTCTCCCACCCCAACACAGTACATTGTAGCCTTCTGCACCACCTGATGAAGCAATATTGGGAAACCCTATTTTAAAATATATTAGAAAGGAGACATCTGATAAGCACATTAGACAGTTAGACTCTCCCCGAAATCCAAGGTGATTACTCCAGTCTAGAGCTTTGCATCTGACTTCTGAGGACAGCGTAATATATGATGGGTGTGTGTATATACCAAACATACTCTGCCTATACTCCACCTAATGAAAGGGCAAAGCAGTACTTTGGATGCCTGGATATTTGACGAAATGTTGCTGGCAATGAAAACAAAGAGCTTCAGGCAGCTGGGTGTCTAATCACTGAGAGTTTAGCACTTCAAGCATATGAAATTATAAGTATTGCTGCCTGTGGCAGTCCTGGGAATGTATTGCCCCAGTTCTACTTATTTTTTGTCATAGCATATTGCACTGAATATGTCAGTGGTTCTCAACCTTTTAGCCGTGAGATCAACTTTTGAGAATAGCAATCTGTTGCAACCCACTGGAAGTGATGTCATAGTCAGAAGTGACATCAGCAAGCAGGAAACTTTTTTACATCCCATATGACATAATCATATAAAATTAAATAAGTAAGCTAAAATTTTACAGTAAGCATAAACATTTATTTGAAATGAAGAACCCTTTCAATCCACCCCGAAATTCCCCAAAGATCCCAAAGGCCGCAATCCTATCCACACTTACCCAAGAGTAAACCCATTGACAGACGTTAAAAACATAGTGGCCTGTTAAAAGAACAGAACTGTAACATTTCCCCCAGATGCAGTGGTAGTGATAATATGGTGGTATCAAGACTAATATATTAAATATAAAAACACAATTAAATGAATGGGAATCCAGCTGAAATTGGCATGTGACATTGTGACCCATCCAATGGGTCCTGCGCCACAGCTTGTGAAACACTAAATAGGAAAAGAACACACCAGACTTTTTTCTAATAATTCAACTACTTATTGCTTGCAAAGACTCATGGGGGACCTAAAGATGGGATATGAACAAGTAGAGAAATGGCATCATGTGGTCCTTAGGCTTATGCCACTGTAGAGGATAATGGGGCCTTTTCTGGGATTGCAGGGATATGAGCCCCACCGCAGGGTTCATGAATGACCTAGAGACAGGATTCAGTAGTGAGGTGGTCAAGTTTGTGAATGACACCAATCTATTCCAAGCAGTGAGGACCAAAAGAGATTGTGAATCACTTCAGAGGGATCTCTCCATACTGGAAGAATGGGCAACAAAATGGTAGATGCGTTTTAACGTAAGTAAATGCAAAGTTATGCACATTGGGGTAAAGAATCCTAACTTTACCAGTGGTGGGCACTTACCGGTACGGGCCTACGCGCCTGTACCGCTTCTTCCCGTTTCCCTGCCGCTGGCGTACCGCCAGCGACAGGGAAACGCAAAACATAGCGGACATCGGCGCTCGCACAGAGCCTTCCTAGAGGCAGCCTGCCCGCTTCTAGGCAGGCTCTGTGCAAGCGCCAGTGGCGGCGCTTGCGCAGAGCCTGCTTAGAAGCTGGCAGGCCGGCTTCTAAGCAGGCACTGCGCAGGCGCCAATGTCGCCCTGCCCCTCGCCCCTCCCCAGTCCCTCCCCTCACCCCGCCCACACCCCCTGACCCCGGCTGGCCCCTCCCACTTCCGGCGTACCGGATCTTGGGATGGGGCCAGCCCATCTCTGAACTTTACATATAGGTTAATGGGCTCTGTGCTCTGTGACAGAGCAGGAGAAAGATCCAGGGGTGCTACTCAGTGATGGGCAGGCCTGGCCCTAACAACCAGTTCTCCGGAGGTGGGCGGGGCCAGGGGCAGGGCCAGCAAGAATTTTTTTAAAATTAAAAATATTCAAAAAAAATTAAGCATGTGGCTTACCTCTGAGTAGACCTCCATAGGATGTTGCTCTGAGGCTGCTGTCCTTTCCACACTGTCCTGGGAGTAAGCCCCATTGACTGGCATGAGGCTTACTTCTGAGCAGACCTGCATAGGATGTTGCTCTGAGGCTAGGATTTCTGCATCCCAGAGCCCAGACCTGTGCAGGTCTACTCAGAAATAAGCCCTATTATAGCCAATGGGGCTTACTCCAAGGAAAGTGTGGATAGGATTTCAGCATCCCAGAGCCCAGACCTGTGCAGGTCTACTCAGAAATAAGCCCTATTATAGCCAATGGGGCTTACTCCAAGGAAGGTGTGGACAGGGTTTGCAGCATCCTGAGCCCATAACTGTGCAGGTCTACTCAGAAATAAGCCCTATTATAGCCAATATGCTTACCCCCAGGAAAGTGTGAATAGGTTTGCAGCAGCCACATTTCCTTTCCCTGGCTGTTGGAGCTAGAACAAACTTAAAAGTGCCCGACCAGCCTCTTTAACTCTTTAACTGCCTCCAGCTGCTGAAGGAGCATCTCTGTCCCCATCCAAGGAGACCTTTGTAAAGCTCTCCATGCCTCATTTGCATATGAGAAACCCAGCATGCTTTGCAAACTGCAAAAGGAAATAACTTCTGAAAATATTGCTAGAGAATAACTGAAAACTTGCTGGAAATAAGGTTTATAAGATGTATAAGGTTTATAAAATAAGATGTTTAGCAAAGACAGGATTCCTGAATAGCTTCAGATAAAGGTTTGGGGATAGGGTTTGGGGCATGAAGAATTTATTCACTCTGACTTGAAAATATTACAGATAAAGAGACATATATAGTGCTGCAGACCCCTCCCATCTTAGCTGTGAGTGTTTGATATGCTCTGGAATGACTGCAATGCTTTGTCTGAATGAGGTTAATGGGAACAGACTGTATTTTAAAATTAAAAGATAACCTAGGGAGGGGTGAGAGAGAAGGGGGGAGGCTTAAAAGGGGAGGGGGGAGAGAGCCCTGCTCAGAAGGGGAGGGAGTGGAGCTGAGGAGGGAGTAGAGGAGGAGGGAGGACAGACCCAGAGGCCCCTTAAGAGAAATTCAAACACACTTGCATGCAATTCAAAGATGACGTCAGCCCCTAATTAACAACCGGCTCTACAGAACCAGTCAGAACCGGCCTCAGCCCACCTGTGGTGCTACTGGATAACTCGATGAAAGTGTCAACCCAATGTGCGATGACAGTGAAGAAGACAAATTCCATGCTTGGGGCCTTTAGAAAAGGGATTGAGAATAAAACAGCACAAATTATGATGCCATTGTACAAATCAACTGATGGTCTGGGACACCTTCCATATGAGGAAAGGCGACAGTGTTTGGGGAGCTTCAGTCTAGAAAAGACGCTGGAGGGGAGACATGATTGAGAAGTAAAAAATTATGCAAGGAATGGATAGAGTGGATTGAGTGATAGGTACTCTTTTCCTTTTCACATAATATCCACTAATATTGAATGGTTACAACATAGAAAGGAAACTATTTCTTTACCCAGTGTGTTGTTGGACTGTGGAACTCCCTGCCATAAGATTTGGTGATGGCATCTAGCCTCAATGCCTTTAAGATGGGTTTGGACAAATTCCTAGAGAAATTCCATCACAGGTTACAAGCCACAAGGGGTGTGTGTGGAGGTGGACAACCTCAAAATGCTTAGGGAGGGCACCCCTGAGGCATCTGATGGGCTGCTGTGTGACACAGGAAGCTGGACTAGATGGGCATGGCCTGATCCAGTGGAGGCTCTTCTTGTGTTCTTATGGGCTCCCTGTGGATTGTAGAAAGTAGAAAAGCAATCACTACCCACTTCTGGGTTATGATTGTGAAACTGGAAGTGGGTTGCAATTTTTTTTATTTTTTCTTTCTATAAGCCATGGGAAACCCTGCAAAAGGTTCTGCAGGGCTCTGCACCCTGCCAGACTCAGGCAGCCAGTAAGGCACATTAGAAAAAGCCCACCTTCCCCTGCAACGGCATGATCCTGAGGATTGTGTCACTGCCTTCCCACCTGCCCTTTAAACAGAAAGGGACAGTGGTTCTCCAGCTGATATGTCGTGACTGCTCTGTGTCATTCTGAGACCTTCTGTGCTTAGCTCTTAATGATGCAGTACACAGTGAATCCTGTCCAGCACTCTCCTCCTGAATTCTGGTATAATTTGACTTATAGTCAACCATGTTATAAATCAAAATAGCATATGTGTCTTTATTTATTAAATTATTACATTTTGTTTTAATATTTTATTAAATTTTTACATTTTATTTTAATTTTTTTTAAAAAGATACTCCACCTTTCTCCAAGTTTATTCAAAACAGCTTACAATTATAGGATAAACATTCTTTAAAAAAGAAACAAAATAGCTATGTTGTATTTATTTGTGGTGCTTTTATTGATATTATTTTAGTTTTATGAATCAATAACCTGTTGAGTCTGTTCAGTGGAGAAAGATAGGCAATAAAATATTCTTTAAAATGTCATTATAATAATTTATTCAGATTGGTTTGCTCCAATTTTCTACAAGAAAAATCCTGTGTACGCCTTGTGGATGCTTGCAACTTTATTATTTCAGGTGCAGATGGATGGATGGAAAGAATCCAGCATTCATTAATGTGTTCATTCATATATTGTTTATGCATCAACTTTTGGCCAACGCAGCCAATAACAAAAAAGTTCCCCTCAACATACCTGTCATGTGTTGACATCATAAATGGGAAAACTTATTTTCTACAATGTCTGTACCATTTACATAGGCTTTTATAATGACTCACAATTAATCAAAAATAAAATATATTCCTGACAGACATCATACCATTAATGAGAATAATTGCAGCTATAGTCGAAACCACCAGTCTCAAATATAAATGCTGAACCAGCTAGAGCTGAAACCAGACCCAACAATATCAGGGTTTTCTCATTCAAGAAAGAAAGAAAGAAAGAAAGAAAGAAAGAAAGAAAGAAAGAAAGAAAGAAAGAAAGAAAGAAAGAAAGAAAGAAAGAAAGAAAGAAAGGTTTTCATCAGACAAGGCCCTTGTGGATTTTATATATTTAAATGTGCAGCCACCTTTCCAGCTGCCACTGGAGCTTCCAGAGTTGGCCAGCTGGGCCTTTCGATGGGTGTGATCTCTCAGCTGGTGTGCCCCATGTGGCCAGCTTTTGACTCTACTATGCAAATCATAGTTCAGTGAATGGACTGAAATGAGGACACTAACAAGAAACTTAATTGATTTTAAATGGCCTTCTTGTGAATGACTCTGGATGGGCCAGCCCTGGTAACTAAGGTGGAGGCCAATTAGAATGGGTTGTCCCCTGATCTGTCCTTTCTCACACCCCCAGATCCTTTCGGGAACCTGAAAATGCCAGTGAGGTCTCATTCCAGACACACAAATCACTGAACCTATAACACAGCTGTGTGGGAGATTCAGTTTTGTAATAGGTGTGAGGTAGAGAGAGGAGTTGGGGATAGGCTTATGCAGAATCACATGTTGAAAAGACGTGAAGCCCGAGTGAAATTGGCAGGCTAAAATATAACCTAGGGAAAAAACCCACATGAACAACTGTTTCTTCCCTTGTAGAGCTCCAAAATCATTACCTAAAGTAATGAAGCAAGTGCATGACTAACACAGACAGACATGTCTCCCCTGATACCTTGCTAGCCGAGCTGCACCTGATTTTGCCACTAGCAGAAAATGCCTCTGCTTTATTGCTCTTTATGAGCTTGATCCACTTTTTGCTAAATCAGCCCAATCTACATTGCTCATAATCTTTTTTTTTTTTTTTTGGTCGTCTATGGTAAGTATTAATTATGTTCAAATTAGTGACTGGTTTCAGACCAAGTGTAGTTAGATTGGCACCTGATGTGAAGATGCAAAGAACTCCAATGCATACGCACGCTGCAGAAGAGAAGAGCATACCTGTGAACAGCAGCCAACAGCGCCCAGACGTGATGAACGGTGCTTCCCCACTTTTATAGAACAATTGTAGGAATATGAGAGGACGGCATCGAAAAAGCTAGGTTGAAAAAAGGCAACAGGCTCAAATAACTGCTGCGTGGAGATTGGAAATCTGGGTTTCTCCAACCTATCAAACCCAAATCTGTTCTTAGTGAGTGCCTGCATCATGGAAGAAACACCCTCCCCAAGTTTCAAGCTTCTAGGTCCAGCAGTTTTGGCTGGGCATTGGTCAGTCAGTCAAGTCAGTCAGAGACTCTTCAATTTAATATATATAGAATAATACGGTCTCATAGGACTGGGCCGTTTTTGTAGTGGTTCTCAAACTGTTGAGAATGACAATCTTTGGGGACCAAGATTGTAGAAAGTGATGTCATGTCAGGAAGTGACAGGGAAATCCAGGGAAATCTTTAACATCCCCATACAAAAATCAAACAAAATTTATAAATTTATAAATTAAAAAAATAAATGCACAGCCAATGTACACAAATAAATGAACAGAATAACCCTCCAAACCCCCCAGTAGTTGCTGATCTTTTTTAAAAAAAATTCCAAAACTTCCCAAATGCTGCAATCCTATCCATACTTAACTAGGAAAAGTCCCAATGACTATCATAGTGAAAAGCACCTGTTAAAAGTACAGATCTCTTAACATTTCTCCAAATGCAGCCACATGCTATGGTAGTTTAATACAGTATATTAAAGATTAACAAATGGAAATGAATGGGGGTGCATCTGAACTTGACTTTTGAGAAGCCTAAATGGGCCTGACACTCAGGTTGAGAAACACTGATCTAGACATTTTCTAGTCCTAGGCGAGGTTAACCTAGTTCTAGGTGAGGTTAACGCTTAACACTAAAATTCCAGGTTGGATTCTTTATTTGCATACCTTTCCTCTTCTAGGTTAAGTGGTTTCACAGAGGCTATACATTGCCCGAGGACCCAAACATCAGAGACAGGGCTGTATGGAAGTTTCATATGAGAATGAGTTGATTAGGAAAGCAAATGACATAAGTCTTCATAGGCACCCATTTGGAAACCAGTGATGTGGCACTGCGCTTGTGTTCATCCTTGCCACTGATATGATGTTACCAAAAGAATTAGTGTAAGAACTGACTCAGCATTTCCAACCCTCTGAGGAAACTGTTGCCTGTATCCATCCTGAGTGACTATCCTTTCTATCCTTTCCACATCCATAGGCAGTGTCTGCATCCATGGACAATATCTGCATCCACAGGCAGATGACTGAATTGAGAAATTCTTTGACAGTGATATGTGATTCAATAAATAAAACCATCCAAATAAGAATCCAAAGGTTTCTAGTTAGATATGCACCTAAGACTAACTTAGTGGAGAAGATAACATTTTTAGTAAGAGCGCTTTCTGGTGAACATTGAGTGAAGTCCATTGATTAGATCAAATAAACCAATAAAGGGTTGGAGGGCAGAATGGGCACACTGCCTTATGGTTTGCAACAAACATTTATTTCTTTGTCTCTTTCTTCTTACTGGTTAGACTGGGGTTACTGGGAAATTGGAACCGGGGTTATTGGGAAACTGCTGCTACAACTGGAGTCTAGGAAGTTGAAACTGAAAGAAGTTGCATATGGCCCCTCTTCCAGGTTAGCAAAAGGCCCCTAAAATCTGAGGGTTTCCCCACAGCGGAACTTAAAAGATCCAATAAGCATGACAATACACATTTTTCCCAACTTGGAAGAGGCGGCAAACAGAGTAAAACATATAAAGAGTTTATTAAATAGCTGGAAGGGGGGAAAGGGTGCAAAGTGTTAAAGTAAGGCACATTATCAATAAAATAAACACTTAAATCCTGTTCAAGTGTGCTCATGCTGTCCCAATGCTCTGGTCTCTTACCTCTCAAAACAGGAAGTTGAATGGGTGTGCTTCTGTAAGGCAAGAGTATGTTTCAAGTACAGAGTGGAACAATATACCTCATTGTCCTTGTGTGTGACTTTAAAAAAACCCAGGAATGTTTAAGTCATGCTTCCCTCTGACTGGTGAGCTTACAACCAGCTGGACAGCTTATCTGACCCTTGACTGATCAGATGAACTGGGATACCCAACTGAGGGTTGCATAAGGAACCCAGAAGAGGGTGGCAACTATGAGCTATTATCTTAATTGGACTCCGAAAATAAAGAACAAGCAATCCAGAAACTGATCTTGTGGCCTTTCCACAGTGATCTTGCATTCAATGTGTTTCAGATGCTTTTTAGGAGGTTTAGGCTGTAATCCTAATCTCCAGTTAGGCCGTTTTAAGATCCAGGATAAGTCCTGTGCTGGCTGGGTGGGGTGTCCCAGACATGCCATAAGGCACATCTGCTCTCTCCTGGGGTATGTTTAGGCATTTGCCAACATCCCCACACCACCACGATAAGTTATGCCAGGTGAGTTAGGCTGGCCTAAATTGATTAGGATTGCACCCTAAGACATTGCACAAGTCTTTGAGAGGTTGGAAGGATTAAGAATAGTAGGAAATGTGTGACTGTCACCACAGAAGAAATTGAAGACAGGAGGAGAAAGTCAACTGGATGGTAGCATTTGTGATTGGCAAATCTGTGCCTGATAACTTTAAAAAAGGAGAGGTTGAAGGGCAGAGCACACTGCAATATTCAAAATGATACATTGTCAAGATCAAGGCTACTTAATGACATGTTCAATTTTAACAAAGACATTTGGGTTGAGAAACAAAAAGGAAAAATAGAAACAGCTCTGCAAGTGTCGGCGGCCAAAAAGTTGGCAAAAGTGAAAGTGTTAGCAGCAATGATCCTGGCTTTTGAACCTGTTGAACTTGGGTGACAGTGAAACAGTCAGTGAAACTTTGGTGACAGTGAAACAGTGAACTGTGGCCTGAGCAGTGGGACTGGCTAAGACACTTGTGAAGAAATAGCCAGGGAAAACCCAGCATGTGTTTTCATAACTGACATCCTTTGTTACTACCCTGTTCAAATTCAGTCAGCCTCATGACTAGGCTGGCCTTGCAGATTGTTCTTGTTCAGTTTTAAGTCATGTCTAACTTAAGAGATCTAAGAGATCCCATGGACCACAGCATTCCAGGACCTTATCGTCCACTAACTTCCAACATTTGTCCAAATTCATGTTCATTGTTTCAGAGACATTAACCATCTCATTCTCTGCTGTCCCCTTCTCCTTTTATCTTCAATTTTTTCCCAGCTTCATGGACTTTTCTAAGGAATCCTCCATTCTCATGAGGTGGGCAAAATATTTGAGCATCAGCTTCAGTATCTGTTCTTCCAATGAACATGCAGAGTTGATTTCAAATAGGATTGACTGATTTGATCTCCTTGCAATCCAAGGAACTATCATTAATTTTCTCCAGTTCAAAGATTCTTCAGCATTATGGTCCATCTCCCATAACCGTGCATTACTACTGGAAAAACCTTAGGTTTAATTAAATGAACCTTTTGTCAGCAAGGTGATGTCTTGACTTTTAATTAAGTTGTCCAGGCTTGTCATGGCTCTCCTCCCAACTGCAAATTGTTAGAAGAGGAAAAAAAGAGAAAACTGCCATTGAAAAGGAAGAAAGTGAAGAACAGATAAGAGTTGTGAAAACTAAAGAGATGGCTCCCTGCTTGTTCTCTGGATGCTCACTCCTTCTAGTGAACTTAGGGTGAAATCCAGAGTAACTATGGGGAGTCCTTGCTCTGGAGTAAGAACAAGTTACTCTGGATTGCAATATGAATTTCCCAGAGGTTTTCACTAGGTGGTACAGTAAATACGGGTGCACGTAATGTCTCTTACGTGCTCCCGTAGTTACTCTGGATTGTGCCCTTAGGGTTGCCGTATGTCCTGAAAACCAGGGATAGTCCCAATTTGGGGGGATTGTGTTAATATACTGGCAAATGTGATAAATTTTGTGTCCCAATTTTGTGGAAGAGAATTATGGCAACCCTAAGTGAACAGCACACAATAAGAGCTGTTGTATCCTTAGACTAGCAGTGCTCCAGTTAGAAAAATATAGATGTTCCACTATTGGAAAAATGATGTACCTTGAGAAGCTTTTTTCCTTTTTTAATTTGCATAATATGTGACGCTTCTGTTGCTGGGACGAGAAGGAAGGAATGCAGAAAATTTGAACCCCATCCTTGGAAATCTGACTCCCTGGGGATTCAAAAAATTTTTCCCAGCATTGTACACACCCTTCCTGCATAGTCATAAGAGATGGGAAATTGTAAGTTTGTGCGTTTGTGTGTGTGTGATCAAGGGACTGGCACTTTCCACTAGCTGGGAACTTCTGGTTAGCCCAGAGACAATGTCATGAGCCCATGAAGAGAATGAAGGTATGACTTGTCTCTTGTTTTGTTTTGGAAAAGGTGTTGTCAGGGATGGTGCTGGGTGTACACATGGGTGTGTTGATGCTGGGCCTTTCTGGGTGAGTCTATCCTCAGGCTGAATATGGCTTCCTAATGCCCTAGCGCTAACTCATCAAGATAGGGCTAAACTAGGGTTTCTGGCTTATTAGAGATTCTTACTATTCCATATTATTACTTATATTTCATTGCATCTCTTACTTCAAAGGGACCAGCATCACCTGTCTGTTGCAACACTGACAAAGGGCTTCCCTTCCCCTTTGATCTTCCCCCTACATGTTTAGAAAGTAATTTTTTTTAGAAAAGATGCCATAATGGGATAAGTCTGCAACCTCTTTTAGGGCTGGAGGCTCTGTGTCTTTAACAGCTGCCTAAGAGGCAGAAGCAACACATGAAGCTTGCCCCAGAGTGGAGATGCAAAGATAAGAAAGCTGACCATCTATGGCATGGCTGCAAAAAGTCACGAAGCTTCTGACTATAAAAAGAGAACTGCAATGTGATGGGAGGCCCTTGGCCTGAATTTCAGATACAGGATGAGATGCGGGGAGGGGGAATGTCCATTCTATTTTGCATTATGTTTAATTGCACATGTGAAGGTGCCAGGTGAGAACAGATATGCTTTTCTTCCAAAATAGCATATTTTACATTGGAATGAACATGCACAAATCTGAGGTGCCTCAGACACCCCAGTGGTGACCACTGGAGCCTCAGAGGAAGCCCAATTGTGGAGGGCAGAAAGAGGAGGCCATTGAGTATTCCTCTCTCAAAACTTCAACCTGTCTTGGATAGCTCCAAAAGAGAGAAGAGCAATCTCTGATTACTCCTCCCGCAGCTCTATATATGGACGTAGAAGCAGCCAGAGACCAGTTGTGATCCAGGACCCTGTGCCACCCAGGACCAGGAATGTAGAATGCCACCCCCCCCCCACAAAAAAATTCCACCATCATCACATTTGGGAGCTTTTGGAAGACAAGCAGATGCTGTGCACAGTCTCCTCCAGCCCTCCTAAGGTCTTCTGAAGTCACTAAAAGGCCTTTAAACAGCACTTTCTTTTTAAATAGCATCTTTCCTTTTTGGGTTAGAACCAAAAGTTTTTTGGGTTAAAACCCATTTTTGGCTTTTGGAAGACCGCTCTTGTCCCCCAAAGGCCTTCTAAGGGCTTAAAACATGGTTTTTATTCAATAACCAGAAGAATTGTTTAAAGCAGTAGTACTTGGGCATTTCAGTCCAGAACCCCCTTTCAAACAATCTGTCCTGAACTCCCTGTCAAACTTACTGGGATGTGACATCACTGTGGTGCCAGAACTCCTCCATGTCTACTCAGAAATAAGTCCCATTGTATTCTGTGAGTCTTACTTCCTTGAAAGCCTAGTGTAAAATTTCAAGATGATGGATCTCACACTCTCGTAACCCTCCTGACCTGAGGTTGCAACCTCCCAAGGATATCCTGACCCCCACTGATCCTGACCCCCACTGATCTAAAGATAACCAGAAACAGGGCCTCCACTCCTGGCACTACATGGGGGAGTGGATGGCAGTGCAGCACCATCACCACACTGGGGCATTTGCAACCTTTCCCCTTTCCGGAAACACCACTCTTCAACAGAAATATTTCCAGAGTGGTTCACAAAGCACAGCTTAAAAGCTTGATAAAAAGCAGGAAAGAAAACAGTAAAACAGTTACAATAATAATTTTAAAGAACAGAATAACATAATAGCATTAAAGTATTCCGATTCAGCATTGAAAGCCCCGAAGCACTATTTTTCCTTTTTACATTTTTGTGTGGTTAACACCAGAAAGAGATCAACCTAAGTGTCAGGTAAGCTTTCTTGGGCATAAATTTCAAAGAGAATGCCCCACAACCAAGAAGGCCCTGTTTCTTGACAGGAACTCACTGATTTTCCCAAATCCCCATATAATAATTCCATGGGGTTCTTCTACCTCTGGCCTGCCTACCTTCCACCTTTCTTACTGAAAGTGCTCCATGTTTATTATCAGAGGTTCTGAAGCTCATACCATTCTCTAAGCTGTTCCTCATGACCCAGAAGACCACATTTCCAAACATGTGGTAACCTGTAATCTCTCAGGAGTGAAAAATGAGTGTACCACATGTTCTGATGCACTCTTTTTATGACCATTGCTTTTTATATTCCAGATACAGTTTCTATTGGATGTCGGCATCATTGAACATCTGTCATGAACTTGGGGCCTTAGAAATACCCACTATGATCACCAAGACCATCTCTATACCCACAGCTTTCCTGCGGTGTTGAAAAGAGTTATTCTCTCAAGATCCACCCATGAACATTTCCCATATTCAAGTGGAAACACTTTCCTGAGAGTAAGACCCAGTGAACACAATGGGGCTTACTTTTGAGCAGACATGGTTACAATTGTGTTCTAAGAGTTCCGTGAATGTTCCACAGGGTTTAGCCCTTTCAATGATAATATGTTCTGAGGCAAAACTCTGGTGAGATCTGACTCATTAGTAGATACGGTACATTGCAAGGTTCTAAACAGCCTGAACGCCGAGTCCAGGGCATTCCTGACATTTATTGTGTTGTGTTACTACCCAGCTCTGTCCAAGATCTCTTCAATTATATTTCACAACAGCATTTCAGATGATAAAAACCAGAGGAAATAAGTAGATAGGAGAGCCACACCTTTTCATTTTCTCCTCAAATGTGGCCTGCTATCTCATCTTCCATGTCATTGTTTAGGCCTCTTTGGCTGTTAAATTCTCCAGGGCAGGGAACGTGTCTTGTCTAGTTTTTAAAGCACCTGTTCTTATGGTGCTTTATTAGTGCTTTGTTTTTAATTATATCAACAACAATTAGGGTTGTGAGAATCCTTTAGGGTCTAGTTCATGAACTGGATCCTGTGCTGTTGGGATGCAGCTGTTGGCCACCAACCAAACCCTGAAGCTTCACTTGGATGTTGAGTGCTAACAAATTTGAACCGACAAAATGAAATCTCCCCAAATGGCTTTTGTCTTAACACCTCATACTGGGGGGCATGAAATGCGCATGGGAGGGAAATTACTTTTTGTAATTACGTTTGTGTGATTATCATCATGCCTGTCCCATATAGGATCCTGTAGCTTTTACAGACATAGGACAGGTTGACTTTATGCTTTGGTGGTGCTTCAGTGGCTCAGTTTTCTCCGGCATAAATATCCTTAAATATAAACCAACCCACCAACCCATTACAATATCCTGAGCACAAAACTCTCTATAATTCTTTTTTCATTCTTCCTCTTAGATCTTGAAAGATAGGGCTGCAATGAGCTGATGATACTTCAGATGATACTGTCTGAGCCAGCCCTACCCCCACCCCATGAGGAAGAATGTGAACATACATGTCTCATTCCCACTCTTGGAATGGGGACAAGCCAAACCATCCTCAAAATCTAACCTAAATGGTACCAAAGTAGCACTTCTACATTATTTTGTATAATGCAGGTTAACAGATCTCAGGTTTTCTGCCTGAGACTTAGGTTTTTGGAGGGCTTTCTTAGTCCCCCCTCCCCCCCCGGCCAAGTGGTCCAGTTTCAGTGGCCCCTTCTTTCTCACTTCCCAATCCTTTCCTCTATTAAAAAAACTGTGAGTTGCTACTGGCACACTACCTGATTTCCTCCAATTGGCCAGATGGAGAGGTAGCAGTCTATCCAGTATTGGCATCACAAGGGTATGCAGGGGTTGTGGGCTGCACCAGGTGTCACCCTCAGGGGTACACAACTATAAGGTTATCATATCTGTTCCTGTTAACAAATGAATTTTTTGCCTTGTCATTTGTACCCTGTAAATGAGGTATCCTAAATTCTAGGTCTGTTCTTTAGATTAGACCATCATCGCCTGAAGAACATTTCCCCTCTAGGCACAGAGGAGTGGAGATAGAGGCAAAGTGATTGTGGTGGCATTTAAAACCCAGTCATTAACATTTCTTTTAACTTTGCTAAAATGGTCCTCATATCACCCAAAACATGAGTGGATATTCTGGTAATCCTAACATTATTCACAAACGATATTGCATTAGTTGAACTAATTGAAGCAAGAACCATTCTGCCTAAATAGCATTAGATGATTTAACCTGTTCATCCTTGTTACTGTCCCAGAATAATATAAGATTTTTATTTTAAAGTGAGAATTTAGTACAGTGATGCCTCACGTAACAAATTTAATTTGTTCTGGAGGCATATTTGTTACATGAAATGTTCTTTACGTGAAGCGGATTTTCCCATAGGAAATAATGGAAACTCAGACAATTGGTTCCACAACCCCAAAAATATTAATATAAAAATATTAACTGGATGTAAAAATGATGACAGAACACTGGGATTGAATTCAAAACATTCATTCAATGTGCATGATCTTATGAAGTCTACTTAGGCTGCAGTCCTAAAGACATTTTCCTGGGAGTAAGACCCATTTAATACAAAGGGGCAGACATGGTTAGGAGGGTAGACGTGGTTAGGAGGCTGCAATCCAAGACACTTTCAAAGTGTCTCCCTACTTTCTCCTTCTCTCCATCCTGAGCCTCTCTCTCCCCTGCTCCCTTCTGGCTAGCCCTGAACTGCTTCCCTCTTCTCCACTGCTCTTCTCTCCCTCTGCCCAGCGGACACCCGGCCACAGGAGGAACAGCATGGAAGTGTTGCTTTCACGATGAGCAGGTGCGCTAGGCAGCCGTGACGCTTTTTAAACAGGCTGCCAGCCAGCGCATCTGCCCCAACTGCCAAACGAATGTGTTCTTTATGTGAAGCACATAAAGTTTGTTACATGAAGCAGAATCCTAGAGAAATCCTAGAGGAAGTTAAATACTATAGTTTCTCCTCCACTACAGGTTTTAGGATTGCTGCAGTTAATACTGAGAAAGTCTCCTCTGCTTTGGATAGAACGGAGAAAGTGCTGCTTTTACTATTTGAGGGTAAAATTGTTATTTAAGGGTAAGACCCCAGACTTGGTCCAGAGGTGATTTGGCCATGAGGTGGGAAAAAAGAAACAAGAAAAGAGTGCAGATGGAATAGGTTGCTTTATTTTACTTTTGTTCAGAAGGGTCTCCACTCTGGACACAGTAAGCGAGAACATAAAACAACAGCATTACTAATTTTTGTAATGTTATCAGTTGGCAAATGTCCAATGGTTGCTGTGCTAGTTAAAAGAGGCTTCTTCTAAAAACCAGTTCTGGCTGGGTCAATGTTTGGCTGTTTTTTTGCAAAGTACTGAAGTTCCACACAGGTTATTTTAGGTCAGACATGGCATGATGTTAGGATTCAGACATGGGATGAGACAATCATTTTATTAACAAAACTAGGTCTTTTGGGACATTCATGAGATTCCTATGTCTGTTTCTTTGTTTACTCATAAGCAGCTCTGTGGATCACCCTTGAATATGAGTGAATTTGGCATTTTGGAAAGGAATATTTGATCGTTTTTGCACCATATCCTCTTGAAGCAATCAACATATAGGTATGCTTTGGGGCTATCATCAGCTTCAGGAGGGATTTAGCTTGGAGAAACAGCATAGAAGGAAAGTTAAGTGCCCTTATTCCCCATGTCATTTATCTGATCTTTGAAACATCTGTATGGGATTGCTAATTAGTAAATGTAAATTAAAATGCAGGAGATCCATGATTTCTTGGGTCTTGTTGGTATCACATTTTGTTCCAGCCTCCTTTGCAAGCATTGAAAGCTCTGTAAATCTGACCTGTACTTGTCAACTCTGTACTTGTACTTGTCAACAACTGTGTTTGTTAACTCTGTTGTTGCTTCTTCCCACTTTGGTAGAGGCCTGCATTCTAACCTTTTGGATGTTCATTCCCATCCCCACTAGAAATGGATGATAGCATTGGTGTTCTGTTATCTAATGGATGATGGATGATATTAATAATTATGCCATTAAGGTACAACATTTAGAACAAACAAAAAAGACAAGTCCTCAATACAAGAGGCAAATAGTGACAGATTTGGACACTGAACTTCTTCTGAACTGAACTGACTTCTTCTGACACTGAACTGAATGGAGTAATTCTTATCAGTGTATGCCCAGCCCAGCTCAACGCATGGAGCAGGAAACAAATATGAATAATAATGCCACGTTGCTTTTGCATTGTTCTGAGTGAATTGTAGGAGGTTCTCTGATGGTACCGTGCGTGCAGAGTCTACTCATTTTCCTATTATACAGTTCATTCAGTGGTAGTTTTGGAGGTGGTTGGGGGGCAAAGGCCTAGAGTAGAGGGGATGCCTGTGGGGGAGGTCTGTACTGCCATCTCTGCCTATCCCCCTGTCTAAGGACTTGAAAGGTCCTGTGCTGAGTCTTCTGGTGCTTCTAGAGAGGGAACCTGATCCCATACTCAGAACAGAGTATGGCTCTGTTCTGCTCTCCTCATGTGGAATGTCTTCAAAGGGGTGACGCTCCCTCCAGGACTGACTGCTCTACCCCCCTCTACCTATGCCACTGTTTCTGAGGGTTGTTAAACAGTATTGCTGGTTTTTGGAAAACCAGATGTATTATTGGTTCTCCAAAGGGCTCAGAAGTCTTTCAGAGCACCATTGTACATCACTCAAAGCTCCATAATGGAAGCAAGTCCCATTTCTGGGGGCTATCCTGTGCACAGGGGCCATTCTGTGCACAGTTGTATTCTGCAACTGAATACAATATATTCAGCCGTGTGCATTTAAAAAAAATTACTTCTGCCTGGGGAAAACTCTTGCTTATTTTTGTTGTTTAACAGACAGACACAGAAGACTTTGCAGGAGTTCTGTTTTTGAACAAAGGTTGTACTGTTTCTGGCACAAGCAGTAGGATTGGTTGGCTGGCAACACTTAACCTGCAACAATGCATTCAGATTTTCAGGTTCTAGACTAAGGAAAGTATTTACGAGGTCAGATATAAGGTCAGATGGGACCTTACTGGCTCTTCAGGTCAACTGTTTTGGCTGGGCTTAAACTCTAGTGCTGGTGATCATGTAGAGCAGAAAACTCTAGAATCCTCAGCAGTTTCTTCAACCTGCTGTGCCACCCTAATAATGTAACCAGTAGGATGACTGGGCTCTGTGCCAGGGTTCATAACTTGAGACGGTGGTGCCCGAGGGCTAAACAGCACTTTATTTAAATGGAAATGTGTATCTTGCTTTCATATGTACCCCCCTCAAATTTCAGATAGCAGCTTATCCTTCTGCTCTGTGTCATGATTCTGATGAAAACACACATACATACACATACGCAACATTATTTGCTCTGTGAAAAGAAGCAGTCGTTGGCAAAAACAGAACATTCCCTCCTGGGCAAATAACAGCTTTGAGAGCTATTGGCATCAGAGCCACAGTACAAGGGCAAAGGGTGAAGCCTCCTCAGCCCCAATGGCACCCTCTGCAGCCACGATGTGAAAGAAAAGGTAAACTATGCAAAGGTGAGCTCTGTATAGGAATGTGCAGTTTGGCCCTCATGCACCCATCCATTAAATTAGGATAACTCATTCCTTTTAAGGATGTGGCTGCATTTGAAAGCAAAAAAGTTCTAGTTTGTGTAATACAAGTTTGGATTAACTATTATGCTGAGTAAACAACAGTGCAGGTTCCTGACTTACCGGTAACTGCAGCCCCTGATATGAGAATATTATTACTTGGGGGTTACCCAATGTCAAAAATATGCAGCCCTGAAATAATTTTTTCTCCCTACTCAGAATAAAAAAAAATGCTTACTTGGCCCAAATAATGAAAATTTCTTGTTGGCCCAAATAATGTCCAAATATCTTTTCTTCTGAATAGAGCAGTTTGCATTTCCATGGATTCTATTTAGAAGAATAATGGATGAGTTACTTATGACTATATATTTCATGTTGTCCTTTTTGCCATACAGAATAGGGCTCTGCATGGTAAATTAGACCAGGCTGGACACCGATACAGGTCCCAGAGAACTGAGAACTCACCTGACTACACCAAATCCTTGGGCCCAACTGAGGCACTGCTTGCATGAAGAAAGAGAAGAGTGTCCAGAAACTGGATGGGAAATTAAGAAAAGTCTCACTATCTAGGCTTTCCAGCTTATAGGCAAATGGGAAAGAGCTGGTGAGCACATTTGAAATTAAAGAGGGGTTCCATGGGGATTGTATGTTTATTTCCACATTTTATACCAAGTTCCTCAAAGAGTTCAGGGTGTGTACAGAATTCCTCTCCTCCTTTTTGTCCTTACAATAAATCCCTATGAGGTAGATGAGCGAAGAAATAGTGAATGGCTTAAGGTCAGTCAGAAAGCTTCATGACTGAGCAGGGACTTGAACCTGGATCATCCAGATCAAAGTCCAATTCTCCAGCCACTTTGGCTGTCATGTCCAGCTGACAATTAAGCGGGACATGGGAGAAACGTTGGCATTAGTGCATGTACTGTACTGTAACTTATACTTCTTGCCTCTGTCCCTACTTTCTGATATTAGTTACTATCACTATCATTGGGTGCAATGCAGAGTAACTATGGGGAGTCCTTGCTCTGGTGTAAGAACAATTTGCTTGGATTGCAATATGAATTTCCCATAGCCTTTCACTAGGTGGTGCAGTAACTACGGGTACATATAATGTCTCTTACGTGCTCCCGTAATTACTCTGGATTGTAAGGAAAATTTTGCCCCTAATTTTTGCCTTTTGCACATGCCTTGCTAAAATTTTGTTGATGTGAATAACCCATGTTATTTTTGAACATGGGTCATCAAATCCCAGCCCTGGGTCCAAATCTGGTGCACAGAAAGATTTGATGTGGCCCACAGGATGTGATGGGAAAGCTTAACTGTTCTGGCCTGCAGTAATCTGCTGACAGGCCAGAAATGCAAAGCCTTATATGATGAAATGCTTCTGCTAAAGAAGCTTCCCTGAAGATTGCCACAGTTCTCTTCCATACTCCTCCTTTCACAAAGGAATTCTCCCAAATTAGTTTTCCTTTTCAAAAATCAATCCCCCTTCTTATACAAACCAAGTTTATCTTCTGCTCCCCAAATCCTTTTTCAAAATCCATTCTATCTTTAATGTATTTATTGATTATTCAAATTTATTAATTTTTCAGCCTGCAGCACTGTGTCAGATATATAATGTGGCCCTTGTGCTAAAAAATTTGGAGACACATGGAGGTCCCTCACTCTATAAGTTTAACTACAGAGGGGGGAATGGTGGTGTCTTGACTCTAGCATATAGCCCTGGTAGTATATGCACAGGAACAGTAATTTTGAAATGCTGATAGCCTCTAAGGTAACATTGTGTTTTTCTTGTACGTCTTTAACCCCAACATTTTTTAACCAATTTTGGCATTTAAATCAATGGGGCTAGAGCTATTGTAGAAACACAGACATGACCACAAAATAATGCAGAAGAGACCTCTAAAATGTGGTGTATTGGAACAGGTCTTCAAGGTGTATGGGATGGAAATTGGCTTACTATTTCCTATTTTTGTCAGTAAATGAAAGGCAACATGGCTTAATGGTTCGTTGGCTGGATTAGGACTAGGGAGATATGGGTCAGGATCTTAATGAAGAAGCTCTGGGTAAGAATGTAAGAACATCAGAAGAGGCCTGCTGGATTAGCCTAAAGGTCCACCTAGTCCAGTATCTCAAAGTGGTCCACCAGATGCCTCAAGGAACACATGAGAAAACAAGAGATCTGCTTCTTGCTGCCATTCCGTTGCATCTTGCATTCTGGGGTTGACTACTTCTGAAAGTTGCACTTACCCATCATGGCTTGTAATCTATATTTTCTTCCAGTAAACCATCCAATCTTCTTTTAAAAGCAGTGAAGCAAGGGGCCATCACCACATCCTATGGCAAGGAGTTCCACAGCAACCTTGGGCCTGTCAGTGTCTTTCAGTTTGACATACTTCACACAGTTGTCATGAGGACAAAATAAAAGGAGCAATGTAGGCTATTCTGTCCTCAGCTCCTTGAAAGAGGAACCAGATGAAGTGTGCAAAACATAAAATAAAATACATGGAGGGTGTGCATCATTACCTTTGAGACATGCAACTTTCTTTTTTTTTCTTTTTGCATAGACAGTCTGACAATGGCGCAGAGAGGCCCCACACACCATACAGTATTCGATACTCCTGGGATGGCAGCTCGCCATGGTAGCTCTGCTAATTTCAGTCCCTGCCCAGCCCATGAAACTCACCTCACCCAGAACTTGTTTAAACTTCTCCAGCTGTTCTTGGCATGTGCTGAGATTTCATAAAGTTGATGCCATCAACTCCCACACATTGAACAGGAGAATGACAGAGAGAGAAAACACATATTCACGGGACCTAATTTATGGCAAAGAACTGCCTTTTTTTTTGCACCAAAAAGTACAAGCGCATGAGATTTCCCCCAATCAGTCCTAATTGCTGTTAATTGCTAAAGCAACAGAGGCACAACATCCAACTATGTATCCTGAAAGAATAGTTAAAAGCATGTCTTAACTAAAGTGATACTGGAAGGCCCATAATTCACCTCTCCCTGAGACCCAGCTCGAGAATACTCCATAACTGGCTCAATTTAATTGCTAGTTTGTGGAGTGGAGGGGCATTGCCTTTTAGCTTGAAGAGCTGAGATAATGACATTACAAAGTTCATTAACATATGTGCTTCTTATCCTTGAGGCTGCAAGATTTGGAGCACAGCTGCAGAGTGCTCTTTGAAAGTTGCAAAAAATCAAAATAGTTGGTCGAAAGAATCTTGCTTTTTAATCATTTTTCAAAATGCTTGAATTTTTAAAAGGTAGAATTTTCAAAACGTTGGCTCAAATATTATTATATATTATTATTCATATATTATTATTACCATAGTTGAGAGATCCACACATGCCCCAACTTGGAATTGGGCCAGCCCACTAATAGTTTGGGTAGCCCAAGTGCATTTCAGGATTGCAGCCTTAAACATTTTAAAATCTAGTTCTTTACCAGTCCAGGAATCATAGTCTTGGCCCCACTGGACTCTGGCATCTGAATTACAGTGCAAACAAAGTCTTGCACACTTTCCTTATGGCGAACAAGCAAATGCTCTTTGCGTTGCCAAAATGACTGAAAAAGGCAAGAGAGAGAGAAAGAGAGAAAGATTGAGATTTGGGGTGCAATCCTAGCCTGGCACAATTTATTGGTCTTCCCGTGGGGATGTAGAGAGGCAGGCACATGTCTGCACTGGAATAACCCTCACCCAGGAATGGTGCAGAAGTGCCTTACACCACTTTTGTGATACCCCCAGGTCAGCACAGAGCTTATGCCAGGGTCATTCCGGCCTAACTGCAGTTTAGGATTGAGCTTTGGAACAGGAACATGGTATGGCGAGGGGGATTTAATTTCCTGACTCTTTTTTTCCTTTCTCCAGATTCTCAAGTGCAGCTGCTTGCACAGAAGCAACTATGCATCTATATTTTCCTTTTTTCATTAATAGCAACTGATGGGAGAAAAGGGGTTTATATCAAGAAATTAAATAACCTTGTGTTGCATGCCCATTCAGGAGACAAAACAGGGTATAAATATATAAATGAATTAACATGGGGTAAAGGCAGGGGTTCTCAAAATGTGTGTTGTGATGTCCTGGTAAGTCACAAGGCACTCAGTGGGATGGCAAAGGCTGGCAGCTGGCTGGCAGCAAGACCACACAGGACTGCTAACAACAATAGGAGCCGCCACTTGGCAGACTGTGCTCTTGGACATGATCTTCGTACATAGGAAAAGGCCTCCTGCTCATCCTGAACCTCTTTCGTCCACCTGTAGAGTCCCACATGATTTATGAATCCAGAAGTAACTACTCACTTTCTGGAGCTATGCACTGCATTTGAAGAAAATGGAAGTGTTGTGGGATACCAAAGACTGGGGAGTGGTTCGCAAAGTGTTGTCTCCATGTGGTATATCTCCATCCCCTCCCTACTGCTGCTTTTTGAAAAAGAAGATAACATGAGCAGGAATAATTGGAAAAATCTCATGTTCCACTTATAGCTGCTACTGTAAGCATCAGATCACACTGAATAGTTCCCATTGGTGTGTTTGGATCTTTGCTTTGGCAGCTGGCATCTGAAGGGAATTGAATTGAAAATTAGGCATATTTCAAAATTCAATTTATTGAACTTCAAATGCTTTGCTTTGGAAATCTGGGGTTTAAGATTGTTAAGAAATTAAGATCACAGATCTTGTTGACAAATCATAAGGCAACCATGTTGTTAAGGATTGACTTTTCATATTTATTACTTGTATACTTTGAGGAAACTGGATTAGCAAGTGATAATATTTGTTACAATGCCATCAAAAGCTCTGCATGCTCTATTGCAGATTAAGGCAAAAAAGCAGGCCAGAAGATTTTTCTGGTCAGTTGGCAATCCTATCTTGCATGACACTGATTGAGCAACTCTTGCCTCAGTGGCCAAAATGCATCTCCTACTAAAGAGGACATAGGATGAGTTCTTTCAACTGTTGGTCATGGTTTACAAACTCCCACTGTTTCTCCCTGGCATGTCTCCTAATATATCAGGAGACTTGCAGGCAAAATGCATGTGCAGATTGGGACTAGGATAAGGTTAAACAAAGTCAGATACAGGCCTAATGATTCAGGAGTCTCTGGGGTCCCACCCACTCAATGCCTCAAGCCCCCCAGTGGGAGGCAGCAGCAGTGTGAAGCCCCCAGCAGAGTGAGTCACTCTATCACTAAAGCCATCTATCAATGAACTTGCTCCAAGATGTATACAAACCCCACTGGCAGAAGGTTTTGGAGAGATGCAGGAGAGCTCTGCAGTTGGCTTGATGTTACTCCCACACTATTCCATCAGTGCCAACGGAAGAGCATCCAGGCCACTCCCTATTTACTATACCAGAGTCGGATAGTATTTTCCTTGGATGACTCCCAGATCCCCAGTGTCAGGTCTGCTCTGAATTGTCAATCTGGTAGCACTTCATAGACCAGGGTTCAAGACCCGGGTCCCCAAAAGACAAAGTGAGCTCCTGTCCTTAGCCCAGCTCTGCGACGCAGCTGGAACCAATCGTATCAGCTCTGCTGTTCCATTGGACTATTTCAGTTGGGTGGAGAGGGGGATTTGCTGCTTGGGTAACAGCCTATCCTCCATATCAATCTATCCAGGCCTTTGTGCTTCGCACGTAGAGTCGAGCACGATACCATAGTCTTTCAAGACTGATGGATGCCAAGCACTTCCTAACCCTCTGGAGTCTAAAGTGGAACAGTCCAGTTTTACTGTGTCATCTGCTGTTCATATGAACTATGCATGATACACGTACACAGTCTCATACTGTGTTTTCAAATTTCTCCAAAATAGCTCTCTTTTTAAACTTCATTTTCACTTTCACCTCTCACTGAAACCTTTCTATGAACTTTCAAGCTTCCTCAAGTTGCATATCAATTTTTCTCCTCCCCCTTCCTACAAACTGAATTTTCACAAGAGTACCTATGCAATCACCATCCCTTCTTTGCATTTTCTGTCATTTGGCCAAAAAGTGGAGGAGGGCACATTGGTATGAGATCATGGAGGCTCTGGGATTGGGAAGCAGCCAGGTTTGGTTGCTGCAAAAAAGATAATTAGGAGATGCAATATTAAAAAATGGTTGAGGTGCACGTTAAGGTAACCTGACATGCCCTTTAACCATCTTAACAGTGGGGCAAGTTCACCATTAAGTACAAAACCAAGGATCTGATAGTGAAAGAACAGAAGGAACTGAACAGTAGCCAGGAAGATAGATATCATGAGGCCTCTAGACCAATCAGAAAAGTTATTCACCGTTTAATTATCTTCACAGAAAGGTTATTCATTGTTTAATCATCTTCCAACTTTTTTGTGCACTGGGACGTAGCTACACTACAAACATATATTAGTATTGTACTTGTTTTTTTCTAGAGAAGTCTGGGCATTGCAATTTAGAGTGGTGTTGCTGTTCAACCAGCTTCAGTTCACAATACTGCACAGAAGCACTCCAGGGAGCAGAAATGCAATGATATGGTTTCCCTTCATTGTAGAAATTTCAGCAACAAATTGTGCCCCAAAGTGCCAAAGTCTTGAGAACAACTGGATGCTCTCCAGATTGCCAGGACAAAAGGATCAGCCCTTAACATTATGCCTGCTTCATTTCCTCAGAATGCTTCAGGCTGGCAGTAGAGAGAGAGAGAGAGAGAGAGAGAGAGAGAGAGAGGACATCAAACAACCTGATGCTCTTCCTTAATCACCTTGTGGCTGGCTAGATTCAACGTTCCACCCTTAGGTGGTTTGTGATGTGCCGTTGGCACAGCAAAGTAAACAGATCTTCATATGTGTGGTCTTCTTTCCAGTAGCATCTGGCTTCCAATGCTTGCAACATGTGCGGCACTTGCAGTGTGAAGTTGGATGCATAGTTCTCCAGCCATAGGAACAACTGTAAATTGTGGGCATTACAGGGTGAAATCCAGAGTAACTACGGGGAGTCCTTGCTCCAGAGTAAGAACAAGTTATTCTGGATTGCAATATGAATTTCCCATAGGTTTTCACTAGGTGGTGCAGTAACTACGGGTGCACATAATGTCTCTTATGTGCTCCCGTAGTTACTCTGGATTGTGCCTACAATCACTAAAGAAGCAGTATACTTCAGGTGTTTTTTTTGGGGGGGAAGGGAGGAGTTTCCAAATGAAACATCATTTTTCCATGTATCAGCCCATGTTCAGCTGACCTCACAACAACAGCAGTAACAGAGCCTTTCATTACAGCTGGAAGGATAACCCTTTTCAAGGGCAGTGGAGCTGGCTTCTGCAAGACCAGTCCATTAGCTTGTGTGTAAATAAAACACTCTCAAGGGCACAGGGTATTATCTGTAGAGACTGATGTTTCTGAAGAAACTTTGATGTGCCTGGGTGTCATATAGACATGCCTGTTTTCAAGGGATCACAACTTTCGACAGGAACACGACTCTACCCCAATATCACGCTTTGAAAGGCAGCAGGTTGCTACACATCCTCTTCCTTCTGACTTCACTTCTGCTTCTTGTTATCTGTTTCAAAGCCATGTGCTTCCCAATGCAGATAAGCAGTCTTGTCCGATGGATTCTGAACCAACTCAGCACTCCAGAAGTCCCATCACTTCCGGGTGTGATGCAGGGGACGTCATTTTTAACTTTGCCCCTGGCTCCATGGTAGCTATCTATACCACTCCTCCCACCTCAATTTTTCAGGACTGTTAGCAACAGTGCTGGAAAGAGCATTGGATTTAAAATTATGGAATGGTCCCATCTGGGTAGTCTGTGTTGGCTACATGGCAAAAAGATGATCGTGCCTTCAAAGCTTTTTTTAAGCTCTCTCGTTCTTTGTATAAGGTGAGGCTACTGCAGAAAGGGGCTGTGGGTGGCGCAAGTGGCTAAGACACTGTGCCTGTTAACCAGCAGGCCAGGGTTCGATTTCCGGGTCGGCCCCACAAGACAGGGTGAGCTCCTGTTCTTAGCCCAGCTCTGCGACGCCAGCTGGATCCAATTGTATTGGCTCTGCCTTTCCATTGGACTAATTCAGTGGCATGGAGAGGGGGGATTTGCTGCTTGGGTAACAGCCTATCCTCCATAACAATCCAACCCAGGCTTTCATGCTTTGCATGCACCGTATGCAGCGCCAAGCACGATACCATAGTCTTTCAAGACTGACGGAGGCCTGCTTTTTACTGCAGAAAGCATATTGTATATTGCTAGAGATTGGAATTGTGAAACAGGTTAGGGCTCTGTGTGTGGCCACTACGTTGTTTCATGATGCACAAGATGTAGCCACCACCCAAATAGTAGGAGACAACACTGCTGATGAATAACGAATGAAAGGGAGGAAGACTGTGTAAATTTACTTATAGAACTGTATAGCTGGAAGGATCTGAAAGTTACCCACTTTCGCTTACTATTTCCCGCATTGATTACTGTAAATATTCTTCTCATTAGTCTTTCTGCTTCTACTCCTAAGCCTCTCTGCAGTGTACAGTCTTTGGATGTCGCATATGTGTGTCCACTGTATCTTCAATGTGCACCCAATGCAATACTTGATCTGTGCCCATTTGCTCAGATTACATTTATGAACACCAAGTGTATACCTGTACATGTAGATTTAAATATAAACATCAAAGACATGAAAACAAAGCCATGTATACAGACATGAAAAGGAAAACAATAAGATGTGTAAGACACCTGACACATGTTCAATTTAATTTGTGAGTTGCCCTGTTGTCTTTAATGCAGCCACCTATTTGGCATTTTCTTCTGTTTTTCAACAAATTGTGTATATGCTTTGTATACAGTTGTCTGTTCACTGTGTTAGGGCAAAATTCAGAGTAACTATGGGGAGTCCTTGCTCCGGTGTAAGAACAATTTACTCTGGATTCCAATATGAATTTCCCATAGGTTTTTATTAGGTGGTGCAGTAACTGCGGATGTATGTAATGTCTCTTACGTGCTCCTGTAGTTACTCTGGATTGTGCCCTTTTTCATTTTACATTTCTGGCATTTGCAGTTTTGCCATTTTCTTGCTCTTCTGTCTCTTATCTTCTTTTTTTCTCATATAAAACTATTCTGTACAGAATCTATGTATTTTTAAAGTGACAGCTAAAATAACTTCACTACTTGTAACTCCAGTAAAACTTTCCCAATCCTGCTCGCAAATAAATCAAGTTAATCCAAGCATCCAGTAAACGATCTCCTACAAGGTTCCACCAAGATGCACCAAAGCCAAAGAAAAAATAATACAAGTTGTGCAAGGTGTCTTGAGCACAATTTTTACTGAAGAATTTGATGTGGAGGTTTTGTATTTCTTTTTACTGGAATTTATTTACACATTTTTCTAAATAAACACACATGGAAAAGATGGTTGAGAAGTAGGGAAATTCTATCTGAGACATAAATTTATCAGATAGCTGGACCTAGTTTGTTCATCAATTAACAGTCAAGTTCTAACTAAACCAGTTCTATCTAACCAGAGCTCAATCCAGAGCTCAGCATGCCAGCTTACTGCTGTCGCAAACATACCATAAAGCATATTTATGAGTCTTAACACCATGGGCCCCAGTGCTGAAGCTAGCCTTGTGTGAACCTTCACTCAGCCAGCTCCCGTACTAGGCCCATGTTCTTCTACCCAGTGGCTTGCCTGAACTGCCAGGTGGCAGATAAGTATGATGTTTGTAGGGTGATCTGTAGGGTGGTCCTGGAAAAACTTCATTGTCCTCCTTTTTTGTGAGCAAGCAGCATGTAGCCTTCTTGTAATTAATATATTTCATGTATGAAATTATATAAAATAGATTCAAATTGAATAATAAGCAATATACCATACAATCCTAAGCATGTCTACTCAGAAGTAAGTCCCTTTGTGTTCAGTAGTACTTACTTGTAGAAAAGTGTGAAGATTGTGGCCATAGTGTTTAAATTAACCATATGAAAACTCTGTGTGTGTGTGTGTGTGTGTGTGTGTGTGTGTGTGTGTGTTTAGCATATATGAGTGTCATGTGCTACATTTTTCTTGGGTGTCCTACATTTTGGCGGGCCTTTTTTGTAGTTATGACATATGGTCACCCTAGTGGAGTGTGGGGAGGTGGAGGAAGTGTTCTAAGTCTGGCGGGTGGGTGGGCAGGAGGCATGGCAAGAGAGGGAATGGACCCATGGAGCTCAGCTCCACCAGAACCGGGGCCCTGAGTCAGGCCTCATGGTCCAACATGGGTCTCTCTGATTCTGTGCCAGCTGAAGAGCTGCTTCAGTATTAAGTAGCCCCATTACAGGGATACTTCCCTTACCTGGGGAAGGGGATGAAAGTTCCCACAGAATTTTCTTTGGGTGGTGGCTGCCCAGTGTATGCAAGATACTGCGGCAACCATTTTTTTGTATTAGGGCAGCCCTGCATTGCTGTTTGGATACGAGGTGTGATCAGTAAGTATCCAGACTGATACTATAAAAATAAAACTACAACACATAACAATTTGGCATTTAATCTCCTTTGAAGTAGTCCCCTTTGGAAGCCACACACTTAATCCAGCAGTGTTTCCATTGATGGAAGCATTCCTGGAACTCGTTTTCTGGGATAATCAGCAGCTGCCTCGTCGCATTCACTTGGATTTCCTTGAAGTCCTGAAATCTTTGTCCTTTCAAGTGGGTTTTGATTTTTGGAAAGAGGAAAAAGTCGCAAGGGGCAAGATCTGGGGAATACAGTAGCTGTCAGTCGTTGGGGATGTTCTGCTTGGCCAAAAACTGCTGCACAAGCTGCGCTGAATGGGCAGGTGCATTGTCATGCAATTCTGGACGCATGCAATTCTGGCCTTTTCCAACGAATAGCATCCTCCAAACACCATAACACATCACAATAGTACTCCTTGTTTACTGTCTGACCACATGGAGCATACTTATGAAGAACAATCCCCTTGTAGTCAAAGAAAACCATCAACAGTTTCTTCACATTGCTTTAACTCATTCATGCTTTCTTTGGTCTCAAAGAGGCTGGGGTCTTCCACTGCGAAGACTGAGCCTTGGTTTGTTAGCCAGAGACCCATGATTCATCACTCATTATGACCGTTTTGAAAAAGTTTTTATCATTCTCAACCCAATCAAGGAGATCTCGCGCAACTGAAACCCAAGTTTCTTTTTGGTCAGCTGAAAGTGGTTTTGGCACAAACTTGTCAGTCCCATGTCTCATACCCAAATCTTCAGTGAGAATGGACTGAACTGAACTATAACTAATCTGCACATCCTCCAATAACTCACGGATGGTGATTCAATGATTTTCCCTCACAGCTGCATGCACATCTGCAATGTTTTTTTCTCAGTTCTACTGAATGTTCATCACTGTCAACATTTTGTCAGCCATCTTGGAAACGTCTTGGAATGGTACACTCGTGTGCAGCTCGTTCACTCCTCTCCATACACTTTCTGCAACTTTGCATAGGTCTCTGCGTAGGTATTGCCAAGCTTTTGGCAAAATTTGTTGCAGATTCTCTGCTCAAATTTATCTGCCATGGTCAATGCAACGACCACACGCTACACACATTCCCTCCAAGCACTGCTGTAAAGAGAGGAAGTGAGCTAGGACCTTAAAACTTAGTGTGCATGTATGGTTGGGGACAAGGTCAATCTGTGCCAAGTGGCTTCACTCTGTGTATTTTAGCTCCTTTACTGTGGCACCAGTCCTGATACTTATTCATCTCACCTCATAGTTTCATGAAGACCTGGTTTTGTATATTGTCATATAATGCATTATTTGTTTGTTGTTTGTTTGTTTATCTGCTTATTTATTTATTTGATTTTTAGAAGATTTATTTACAATGATGTTTATTTTGTATACTGCATTAAATACGCATGCAAAATCAAACTAACTCTTTGTGCACCTTGTCATAGGTCATTTGTACATCGACTACACAGACGGATGCACATAAAAACCAGCAGGGCTGCTCAAGTGATTGGGTATGTGCATGGTGTCAGGAGTGGTGGCAGCACTGGATTACCACTTGAACTGAGTTGTGACCTTCAACAATTCCTTTTGCTGGCTACTTCTTCAGAACTGTAGCTATGAAGGGTGTAGATCTAACTTTTCTTTCCTCTTTAATAGCTTGTCTCATTACCTTTGAAAGGGGACAGGAAGATTTGGTCTACGCCCTTTAGAGTAACAGTTCTGAAGAAGTAGTGAGTGGAAAGAACGGTTTGAAGTGCACTAGGAAAGGCCTCACAGAGGTCCTTAAAGATGCAGCCAAGTGTCAGATTGGGACCTCAAGCAATACATTTTCCAATTTGGAACTTCTGGGCTGATCCTGAACTTAGCCCAAACTTCTTCAAATTGAGGATCAGCTTGTAATTAACCCATTTCTGCCTAGCCCACATGTGTACACATTTGATCCTTGTTAGGTGCATGCAGTGTTAGACAGAAATGGCTTAACTGAGCGCCAGCTGATGATCATACCTCTTCAACATTTCACCTCTTCACTATTCACTTTTTGTTTTTCTGCAGAAATGTGCCTAGCTGTTGTGACAGTGGTGGCAGGACCATCAAAAAGTTGCCACTGCAACACGTGGCACACTGCATGAGGCACAAACACCCCTGGGAAATGTCACTTCTGGGATCACTGTAGGACTCTTGTGTATGATTTCTCCATCCTTAAGTAGCATTTAGCTTTAAAAAAGATGCACTGCATGACATCATTGCACTGGAGTCCCATCTTGTCCTCACTGGCCACCCACAATCATGTCAGTGGAACCAAATGGGGCAGAAGCAGATCCATTTGATAATATCTCATCATGAGTCTTCATATATATAAGTAGCTTGGGAGATGAAAGGTGGAAAAGTCGGTCAGCTGCAGGCATGTAGTCTGTGGGTTGAGCTCTCACTCTGTGCTCTATTACAGATGTTTTGCATGTAGAAGCTTCTAGGTTTAGGGCCTGGTCTTTCCAAGTAGGTCTGGGAAAGATCAGTGCATCAAATCTTTAGTGAGCTGCTTCTACTCGATGCAGACCCTATAGAGCTAGATGATCCTATGGTCTGACTCAAGAAGACAACTTCATATCAATAGATATGTTTACTGGGGCTTCCAGAACTATAGCTGCTGCTCTTAGTATTTCAGCAACCTCCCCTTCAACATTTGCCTTTAAATAAGCAGTGACATGCCTTTTCTAAGATTCAGCAGAGAGCAACGCAGGAAATATAGACTCTCCGAGTTTCACTCTTTTTAACATGATAAAGTAAACACAGACAGTTTGCAGGTGGCATGTTTATGACTTGAATTTCAAACGGAGAACATTAGCATGTATTAATTTTGCCGCTGAACTTGAATTACCAGTTACTCAAGAGGTTAAACCCTTTCGCACAGATTTCACTGGAAGCAAGCTGAGAAATCAGGGCTAAGGACGCATGCCAAGCATCTTTCTGAGAATAACATGAACCATAATAACAATAAAATGCTCTGTTGGTTCCGCATGAATTCAGAGTTGCCCAATCTTTTTGTGGCTACCATTTTGAAGAGGGAGCTGTGGGAGGAGAGGCAGACTCTTGATGCAGCAGGTAAAATAAGAACAGTACGCAACAAGATGGCGGGAGAAGCTGTGATGGCATCATCTCTTGCTTCCTGTTATTGTTTCGTTGGACCTGCACAACGTGCAATTCATCGGACCAAATGCAACCAGACAAGCCTTGCCGCTCACCAAGGACTAAACCTTGAACTTTGAGCATAACGATGAACAGACAAACATAAAAAGAGCACTGCTTGCTCAGACCAAAGGCCCAGCTTCCCATATCTTACAGACACCCACTAGATGCCTCAGGGAACACACATGACAACAAGACACCTGCATTCTGATACCACTCCCTTGCACCTGGCATGCTGAACTAGCCTATTTCTAAAACCTGGAAATTTACTGCACATACCCATAATAGTTTGTAACTTGCAGTGGACTTTTCTTTCAGAAATCTGTCCAATCCCCTCTGAAAGGCATCTAGGCCAGATGTTACCACATCCTGCAGCAAGGAGTTCCACAGATTAATTACACACTAGTTAAAGAAAAGTAGAATTCTTATAGTGAATCTCCTATTTTAGAAGGAAGGAGGGAAGACACTCATCACAGCATGGGTTGCCACTCCCTCATCACAAGGTAGGCTGGATTTTGATTTCTCCGTTTGGGAGGGAACCCTATAGTTCCAAGCCAGAACCAGGAGAGTCCTTTGCCAGTCTGGAAAAGACATACCCTACAATCCAGAGTAACTACAGGAGCACGTAAGAGACATTACACGCACTCGTAGTTACTGCACCACCTAGTGAAAACCTATGGGAAATTCATATTGCAATCCAGAGTAAGTTGTTCTTACACCGGAGCAAGGACTCCCCATAGTTACTCTGGATTGCACCCTTTGTTAGGCAACTCAAAAACAGAGATTAGGCAGCAGGCCAAAACTCAAGATAAAAAAAATACAGGATAAGCAGAAAGAAATCATAGCAAGAACCTCTAAAGCCAACTTTATACCCTCATCACCAGACCAAGCAACAGACCAATTTGTCTGATCCAAGGAGGAGGGTGAGCATCCTCCCTCCTAGAAAAGAAGATACAAGGTAGGAATTTGTTTTCTGGTTTCCGGTTTCTCCATCAGAAGGAGGGAGGATGCTTGTCGCAGAATGGGATGTGACCAAGCAGTATAGCATCTATGGGCAGGGGATGGGACAAACTATGATCTATAACCCTCCAACCAAAAGCAACCTCAGCCAAAGCTGCCTAGTTGATGCAATAATGTCTTGTGAAAGTGGAGGGAGTTGCTCAGGTGGTTGCCCTACAAATATCCCTCAAATGCTGTCAAGGTAGCTGCTCCTGTTTGAATGAACTGTTATGGCAGGACCTCACACACTGCCTTGTAGGCCTAAATGATGGCCTGTTTGAGCTACTTAGAGATGGTCGACTTAGAAGCCCTGCTCCTCATTGAGGTCCCCTAAACAGAACAAACAAAGCATCGGTCTTTCTAAATGCTTTAATCCTTTTGATGTAGTATCTGAGGGCTCCTGGCATTGGCACATCCAGCATGCCATTCCTCTTCTGTGGTTTCTGGGATTTTGAGCGAAAGGAGAGTAGAACCAGCTTCTGAGCTCTGTGGAACCATGTGTTTACCTTGGGGATGAAAGCTGGATCAAGCCTCAAGGCCACCCTAACTTTTTATAAAATGCAAAGGTTGAAATTGGTAGAAAGACTACTAGTTCTGAGACCCTTCTAGCAGATGTCATTGCCACCAGCAACACAGTTTGAAAAGTCAATTCAGGTAAGGGAATACTATGTATTGGTTCAAAGGGAGCATGCATTAAGGAAGATAGCACCAAATGCAAGTCCCAGGATGGAAAACTGAACCATGGATGGATTAATTTGAGAGACACCTTTAAGAAGTCTTGTCACGTCTGGATGAGATGCCATGGAGGCTCTAAAACCTAGGCCCAAGGTACTCTATAAGGTTGCCGCCTGGCACTTAAAGGTATTACTGCTTAAGTCCATATCAAGTCCCTCCTGCAAGAAGTTTGGGAGCTCCCCCACTTTAGGGTTGGATTGTATAATTGACTTACACAATTATATGCTATTGGATATAGACAATTGGATGCTTCCTCTGAGATTCGCTGCTTTTGGGGGGTCCAAGCACACCACATCAAGGTTGACAAGATGACAAGGTTCCCTGTCATCACCCCACCGCTGTGGAAGTGCTTCTGGCCCAATGTGTCTGGTGCCTGCGACTGGGAGGATTTCATCCTCACTCCTTTTACTGTAGCTGCAGGGAGAGGCCAGAGGGACAGAGGCCAGAGGGACAGGAGACAGGCAGAGCTAGAAGAGGAGATGAAGAGAAGAAGAGCAGGAAGAAAGGAAGTGTAGGTAAAAAGGAAGGAGAAGCAGAAGCAGTGAGCTCCTAGCAAAGTGAACTGCCACCAGCGAGACAGAGCCAGACTGGGACTATGGGGTGCCCTCCCCAAAGGAGAAGTCCAGCCTGCCTCCTAAGGGTCACCCATGCTGTGATGAGCGTCCTCCCAATGGAGAATATTTTACTTTGCCTCTTCTAACTTTCTGGACACTTCCCAAATTTTATTTTTGTTAGCTGCCTGGGACTGTAAAAATAAGGAGGTTGTCAAGTACCTGCCACATCACAATACATGGTTATTCGCTGGATTTGGCTTGTAGGTCACAAGGCAGGCATGACTTTTCCATTTTTCTTGAATGAAAAATGCAACTTAACGGAGCTGTGTGGGCCCTGATTGAAGCTCTCCAGCCAGGAAGAAAGCAGGGAATTCCTTCCAGTGTTATCAACTGAAAATCCTAGATGATCAGAATAAACATTCAAAAGTTATGGTTGGTACATGCCTGGATGGCCTCAGTACCAGTTCATGTGTGAAAACATCATATTGAGCTTTGAAGCACTTGGGTTGCCTCCAAAGCCAGTGAAAGATCGAGAATGAGCCCTTTCCTCATCTTTTCCCAAGCATGGGAGGGGTATGGGAGGCAGATTTTATTCTTATTGAACTGAGCTTGGAGGCACCTGCCAAAAAGGAGAGTAACAATTGCCACGTAAAACATAAGATGATATCTGGGAGATAAGCACTTTGAAGACTGCAAAGGGAGATAAAGGGGGGTAGTTTAGATAAACCACTGATTGTCTCTCAATCAGTGATACTCATACCACAGTGGCACTTGAGGTGGTATCTGGTGGTACTCACAGAACCCCCAGACCTCTACTACCTGGCAGCAAGACCAGCAACACAATGAGAGAAAGCAGGAGGAGGATTGACTCAGCAGGCAGAACTTCAGCATGCACTTTTGCATGCTTAGAATACCCTTCTCTGCACGCTGAACCTAATGCTGGTTTTTGTGGCACTGCATCTAGCTTCCCTATCCAATGGAAGTAATTGATGACAACAACTGGAAATTGCAACTGAAATCATTGCGAGTTACATAGGTGGACCATGTGAAGTGGTACGGTGGGGACAAACATTAAGAACTGCTGAGAAAAACAGTATGGAGTAGAAATCAGATGCTTGTTGCCCAGTTCCTTGGGGTGAGGTCAAGTGGAGTCAGATGACCACCTGGAATTGGGACAAAGTTATCTCCAGGGGTAACAAGAAATAGTGGACAACCCCCCATAAATACCATTTTTACTCGAATCTAATGCTCACCTTTTTCATTCAAATTAAATCTCCAAAATCAGGATGCATGCAATAGATTTGAGTAAATATGGTATTTTGATTATAAGTGTAATTCAGTATTTAGTTTAACAGTTTACTACATTGTAATAAAATATTCAGTACTGCTAGAACTATGTGCTCACCACCACATTTACATCTTCCAATTAGTTTTGGAAAACCGACTTTCTTTTTTTTCCCATCTACTGTGTTCACAAGTCCGTTGTGCAACATTGGCAAATGTAAACACTCCCATCAGCCTTGCTATTGGGCAGATTTAACAACATTCCCTACTCCGAGAGGAAATGTAACTGTGGCAGGGATCGTACTGAGACCCTATACCATATAGTGTTCCACTGCCTGCTTTATACCTAGCTTTATACCTAGGTCCACTGTTAGCTAGGATGCAGGGGTGGGAGGAATCTATCATGCTCCAGTCCTTGCTTTCAACTCACAAGATTGAGACCCTCGACACCATTGCTTCCTTTTTCTCTGGGGTGGTTATTAGGCAGAGTTCTGGGACTTTGGGTAATATCTGAGTAACTGTTGTTGGCTATGTGGTATATGTGTTTTCATTTGTTATGTTTGTGTTCCTGTGTTATGCCAATAAAGGTTGTACTGACTGAGAGTGAGATTGTAATAAAAATGTAACATTAAACCCATTGTTGTATAAAGTAATGCATCCTCAATTATCCTGCCCCAAAACATTTAATCTGCCACTGATGGGACCATAAAGGAATTTGAACGGGCATCCTTAGACCACACTACCTATGGTTAGCAGGCTGCCTGACCAGGAATGGTAGCAAATACTATCCCAGAATTCTTGAATCTGTGCAAAATGTGTTGAGAGCCAAATGCAACCAGATGTCTCAGGCCTGGAACTAGAGTGGGATGTGGTGCTTTGTGTATCAAGCCTGGCAGAATATGATAGGCCTTCCACCTACGAAGACAAAACCCCACAATTGAGTGTCAGCCCATACTTTAAGAGCCAGGAAAGGTGAGTGATGAGGCATCTCCTTTCCAAACACCTACCACTTGTTCTCCTCTAGGGACACCCACCTAATATTTTGAAAATTGCCAAAACTGTCCTTCCCTGCTCGTGCCTTTAGCCATTGAAATGTGAAGACCACTCCTGCCAATGCCATGTTGTGCAATCATCCTCCTGCATCAAACTAAAGTAGGTCCTGGATTTTGCAATCAAGGCAATGCAGCTTCCGTGGCGTTTTCTAACTATCCCTTATCAGCAAAACCACAGCATTGCTTGAAAGCGTTCCTTTTGTTCCTGGCTTTCTTGTGAAAGAGGAAGAAGGAGGTCTGTGCAGCCTATCAAGCAAGCAGCCCCTCCCACCTTCTGTGGGTTCTAGCCTTCATTGTCACTGCCTTTCTGTGCAATCCAATGTACATCTTGAAGATAATACGGGCATCAATGGCAACTTGTTCTTGATGTCCGGGGCTGATTTAAAGATCTTGTTTTTATAGACACACTAGCGAAGTTTACCCGTCATTGCAGGTAACACCCCATGTAATCCCCCCATCCAACACTTCCTGTGCAACACCTGTCCCCACACAACACCGCCCATGTGCAATACCCCCGCATGCAAAGCCACGCAGCCCATGCAGTATACACCCCAAGCAAAACCCCCACCCCATGTGCCACATGCAACACTCCCCCTATGTGCAACACTCCCCATGCAACAGCCCCCCTGTGCAACACCCTCCAGTGCAACATCCCCTATACAACATACCTCCCTGACCATGGACACCCTATTGGACAGGTGCAGTGGCATAACTAGAGGAGTGCAGGGGGTACAGTTGCACCAGGCTCAACCTTTAAAGGGGCTATAAGCTGAACTTGACACTAATGGCTAAAATTGTTAAAAACAGACTACGTATGAATGATAATACCAACATGTTATATATCATTGGAAAGATATATAATAAATATAATTTAATGTAGAATGCAATGTAACAAACTGCATTGGAGTATCTATATTCTAGCAATAGTTATGGCCAATTAACCAGAAAATGAAAACACAAAAGCTGATGGAACAAAATGTGATTTTCTTAACTTTCCCATGATACTGATTGTTCTGAAAGCCAATGAGATGCAATAATCATACCATATGGAACAAATAAGGTGTTACTATGAATCAGTTCTCATTTTTATATACATATATAATACTACAGTTAACCCATGCTAAATGGGTTAACAGATACTTCTAAGTGGTGCTCCTCTTATATTTAGCAGGGAAACAATAATCACTCCACTTTGTCCAAGGACAGTTTCCATAACCAATAAAGGGCACAATTTTCATATTTCACGTCACATAAGGAATATGCTCCAAAAATTTCACGCTTCTAGGTTTAAGGGCTAGGACAGGGCACTAGCCAAAACCACTGGAACTGGAAGTGTGAAATTTGGGGAGGGTGTCCTTCCATGATGGAAGGCACTGATCAGTCAACAATTTTTCAAAGTATAGGGACGAAAAGGTGCTGCTCCCTTTTTCACCCTCTTCTGGTTGGAATTTCCAAAAATCGGTTCTTAGTGGATACCTCCATCATGGAAGGACACCCTCCCCAAATTTCACACTTCCAGTTCCAGTGGTTTTGGCTAGGCATTGATGCATTGATGCATCAGTCAGTGAATTTTCAGTTTTATATATAGAGTTGAAAGGAACCTAATTGGTCATCTAGTCCAACCCCCTGCCTGTAACAGGAAATCCTCCTAAAGCATCTCCAACAAGTGCTTGTAGAGCCTCTGATGATCCTCAGTAAGGAAGTGTGCACCACCTCCCTTGGCAATATATTCCACTGCAGAACTGCCCTGACCATCAGGAATTTTTACCTGATATCCAACTGGAATCTCTTTTCAGTTTGTCTAGTTCTACTTTCAGAGATAGTTGAAAGTAGAAACAAATTTGTCCCTTCTTTCATATGAAAGAAGCTCTTCAGCCCTTCAAGTATTTGAAGAGTACAGTTATATCTCCTTTTAACTTCCTCTACTCCAGGCATAACCAAAAAGGTTCTCTCAACCTTTCTTCATAGGGCTTGTTTTCCAGCCATCCTGCAACTTGTTTTCCAGATCCTCTTCTCTGAAGCCACACCAGTTTGACTGCATCTTCCTTAAAGTGAAATGCCCAGAACTGGATACAGTACTCCAGGTAAGATCCATGAGCAGGCCTCCGTCAGTCTTGAAAGACTATGGTATCGTACTTGGCACTGCATGCGAAGCACGAAAGCCTGGGTTGGATTGTTATGGAGGATAGGCTGTTACCCAAGCAGCAGATTCCCCCTCTCCATGCCACTGAAATAGTCCAATACTGAATTAGTCCAGAGCCAATATGATTGGATCCAGCTGGCGTCGCAGAGCTGGGCTAAGGACAGGAGCTCACCCTGTCTTGTGGGGCCGACCCGGGAATTGAACCCTGGCCTGCTGGTTAACAGGCACAGCATCTTTACTGCTTGCGCCACCCACAGACCATAGGTAAGATCTAACCAGTGCTTTTTTCTAGGGGAAAAAAGGTGCCAGTACTCACCCCAGGTCATCTCCATATGACTAATTATGGGGAGAGGCAGATGGAAAGGTTTGCTAGTATAGTGACGCCTCACATAATAAATTTAATTTATTCCGGAGGCATGTTTGTTATATAAAATGTTCTTTACATGAAGCAGATTTTCCTATAAGAAATAATGGAAACTCAGACAATTGGTTCTACAACCCAAAAAAATTCATATAAAAATATTAACTCCATGTAAAAATGATGACAAACCACTGGAATTGAATTCAAAACATGCATTCAATGTACATGATCCTATGAAGTCTACCTAGGCTGCCGTCCTAAGGACACTTTCCTGGGAGTAAGCCCCACTTAACACAATAGGGCTTACTTCTGGGTAGACATGGTTAGGAGGCTGCAATCAAAGACAAGTGTCTCAATGTGTCTCCCTACTTTCTCCTTCATCCTGAGCCTCTCTCTCCCCTGTTCCATTCTGGCTGGCCCTGAGCTGCTCCCCTCTTCTCCACTGCTCTTCTCTCCCTCTGCCCAGTGGACGCGGAAATGTTGCTTTCGCTCTGGGCAGGCACACTAGGCAACCCTGACACTTTTTAAAAGGGCTGCCGGCCAGCACATCTGCCCAAACTGCCAATGAGTTTGTTTGTTACGTGAAGCACAGTTTGTTACGTGAAGCAGAATCCTAGAGAAATTTTTGTTTGTTACGTGAAACATACTTTACGTGAGGCGTTTTGTTACATGAGGTGCCACTGAACTGAGCTGCTGGTACTTAGTAATGGTGAGTACCCCTAGAAAAAAGCTCTGGGTCTAATCAATGCAGAGTAAAGCAGAAACACAATTTCTCATGACCTGGAAGCTATAGTTCTACTAATGCAGGTTAATGCTTGCATTTGCTTTCTTCCAGATGCATCAAACTGCTAGCTAATGTTCAGCTTGTGATCCACTGCAATGCCGAGACCCATGTTGTGCTGTCGAGCCATGTATCTCTCATGTAATATCTATATCTTTGGTGATTTTCGCCTATTGGCAGAACCTTGCATTTCTCCCTGTTGAATTTCACCCTATTAGCTTCAGCCCAGTATTCCATGTTGTCTAGCTCCCAAATCCAGAGTAACTACGGTTACACGTAAGAGACTTTACATGCACCCATAGTTACTGCACCACCTAGTGAAAACCTGTGGGAAATTCATACTGGAATCCAGAGTAAGTTGTTCTTACACCAGAGCAAGGACTCCCCGTAGTAACTCTGGATTTTGCCCTTGGTCTTTCTCAAGGCTTCTACTATCTTCTAATTTGTTTGCTACTCTTTCCAGCTTGGTGTTATCTGCAAATCTGAAGAGGCTCCTTTGTATCCCCTCATCCAAATCGTTAAAGAGAACTGGGCTGAAGACAGACCCATCAAAACTGTTCTCCAAACTATCGCAAAGCCATTGAGTCCCCTTGTGTGGGAGAAAGGTGGGGCACAAATCTACTAATTAATTAACACTCTGTGTATGGCTGTCCAGCCAGTAGCAGATCCATGTGATGACCTTATCATCTAGCTCATATTTTATCAACTTGCTGATTAGGATGATGTGCGGGACCTTGTCATTGCTGAAATCAAGATAGATTACATCCACAGTATTCCCACTGTCCAGGAAGCTAGTAGCCTGATGGAAGAAAGAGATGAGATTTGTCTGGCAAAATTTATTTTGCAGTGGAGCAGTGTATATGTGAAAGCAGACAGAGATGGATTTCCACCACCAATCTGGTGCCAATGACATCTCATGAACCTCATGAACTGTCGGTGTCTGGTATACTTCCAAGCAATGTCATAGCTAGAGCGGGCACAAAGCACTAAATTTTGCTCTGGGACTCACCACATCATGCAAGCAACCCCTCCTCTTCTCCCTTGCATACTGCGGTGTGGCTCCCTGCAAAATGTAGTGCTTTGCACCCACTCTAGCTACACGACTGCCTACAAGATTATGATAAAGAGATTTGTGTTATGGAGATTGAAATAATGTAATTCACTCATTCAACAGTTCCTTTTTTGAGACTTATTTGAGACTGCTGAGTCCAACCAATCTAACAGATCAAGGTACAGTACAAATGTAGAGTAAATGGCCAACTGTTTTCCCAATACCCTAATCTTTTTCTAAGTATTTGGCTTCTTGTCTGTTGACAGAAATAGTTAATGATTATAGACCAGGTCAATTTGACCCACAGTCTTCTTAAGCAGAAAGTGTTTGGGTGCAAGCCATGTTTTACATGCTCCGAGGAATGCTAAATGCATTTTTTAAAAAGTGATTGTGAATCTTCTCACTGGCAGTGTGGTGTACCTTATCAATTGTCAAAAAACTAATGGTATGCTCTAACATGTATACCAAAAATCTAACGGGGGGGGGGGGTCCCGGGCTGATTGTCATTCTCAGAAGGGGGTCCCGGACTGAAATGCTTGAATACCACTGGCCTAGAAACCAATTGCTACAAACTCATCCTATCAGACAGGACAGGACAATGCTATGGTCAGTAGTGTCCAGTGCTGCTGCAAACTACAATATAATACAGGGGTTGCTAAATCTTGGCCCTGGGACCAGATTCAGCCCTCAGCAAGCCTCCATCTGGCCCTCGACTGGCCTCCTCCATCCGGCCCTCGGGCAAACCCATACCTCAGAAGGGTATTTTGAGGACTGGGGATGCTGGACACCTCTCTCTTTATATGAAACTGCTCATGAACTGATTTGAAGATCACCCTCTCTGTGTGTTGGAAAGTGTTTCTGAACTGATTTGAATTCATTTGTTCACAAGTTTCATCACCAATATATTCATTTATGTACATTTATTCAAATTTGAAATGTAAATCAATTCCTTTTTTTCCTTCCAGCCCCCGACACTGTATCAGTAAAATGATGTAGCCCTCCTGCCAAAACGTTTAGAGCCCCCCACAAACAACAAAGAGAACAACAGGTTTGCATTCATCCTCTTCATCTCATGGTGTACACAATCCATAGCAACAAAGCCAAAATGAAAAGAGATTTACCGTATATAATTGCCTTGGAAGAACTTGGAGGCTGTAATCCTAACTGCCAGTTAGGCCACCACAAATCCTGTGCCAACTGGGGTGGGGGGGAGGGAGAGGATTAACATCACCATGGGAAGCAGGAGATTGGTGAGTTGTGCTGACCTAAATTGATTAGGATTGCACCCTGAGATGCTGAAACACCTTGTCTAAACTCAGTATAGGATGCAGGATGAATGTTGTTTTGGGCAAGAGGCACTCTTTCAAGTGGGTGTTCCTCTTTTATTTAGCTACTGGCCCTCCTCACCTCAGCAATGTCTGTAGTAGTAGCTTCTGCTGGTGTTCTTTTTGCATTTTAGATTGTGAGTCCTTTTGGGACAGGGATCCATTAGCCATTAATCTTTTCATTTTCTTTGTAAACCACTTTGTGAACTTTTTAGTTGAAAAGTGGTAGATAGATAGATAGATAGATAGATAGATAGATAGATAGATAGATAGATAGATAGATAGATAGATAGATAGATAGATAGATATTTACTTTAAATCTTGGTTGACTTCCAGAATGTCTTCAGCAATTCATAATCTCTGTGAACAGTGATAAGGAAGTGGGCTGTGCATGGCATGATACTTTAATACTCATGTATGTGCATGCATGTACACTAAAAGTAAAATGCATCAATCTTCACTGAGGGCGCAATCCTAACCAATTTAGGGCTGTGCACTGGCTTAGCCCTGTTCCTCAGGAACGGCACAGACACCCCCATGCCAGCATAGGACTGGTGCCAGGACTTGTATTGGTCTAACTGGGGATGAGGATTGCATTGTCAGAGATGTAATTTCTAGAGAGCAGTAGGGAGGGACTGGAAGAATGATCAGTCTGACATCTCACACAAACAACCATTTAATAAGACATCCTCAAATGGGGAGCACATGGGCCAAAACAGGTTCAATGGCTTCCAAAACATTTGGGAGTTCTACCATTTGGGAATATGCAGTAATACTGCATGGATACATGTGTAAGCAATAAAATTTTTATAAAAACATGCAATAAGGGGGGAACGCTTTTTTCCGCTCTTCGCTTTCACCCCCACCCCCTCCTTTCAACTGAACCAACCACAATTATTTTGCACCTCTTATTGTCAAGACAAGATAGGACATGAGACTTCCTGCCTGGACCAGGCCGTCTTCAAAATTATTTGGTGTGTTAATAATGTGGTTTAGATGATAGAGATTAAGGCTGAATGAGGCATCTTAGATAAAAGGGGACAATGACATGACCAAACCTTCGCCCAAAACTTCAACCATATTTCCTCCACTTTTGAGAAGGATTAAGCTCATTTTCTCTGATTGTTTATTTGTACTATAATTAAGATTTCATTCAGTGATATATAAGTATTTTATTAGTTTGTTTTTGTGAAGTGCCTTCAAGAGGTGTAGAGACATTAATGATTGCCTGAAAACAGATGAGTTATTATCCTTTTGGGGCTGTAACGACAATAGGCGTTGTGGTTCCAGCTTGTTTATAAAAGATGCCTGCCAGTATTCTGTTAATGAGCCTGAAATGAATACTCTCCTTCATCTTTTATGTGGCTAACATATGGAATATGAATTCTTAGCAGCTCCACTGAATAATGAGGTTTCCCCTATGTATAATCTCAGAACTGATTTAAGCTTGGTGGGAAACAGTCCTCAGAGGAAACCTCTTACAATTCATTTTATATTTCACCTACCACTAGTCCTGTCCTTGCCCATTCTACATCTTGACACAACTTCAAGAAGCCTAATACAGTTGCCAACTCTATCACTGGCACAGACAGCACTCTAGGAACCAGTTCTCAGTATTATTGTAACATCTGCAAAGGATGATAACTACAGACCCTAGCCAAGGCTCTTGTATCTTCTTGCGTTAGATTTATTCCAGTCACTGCCTCCATCACCATGCAAGCTTTGCGGTTGGATATTGAGTTTGTTGGGCTGGGTCGTTTCAGGATAATAGTCCCAGCCTAAGATCCACATGCATCACTTAACATTGGGTAATGAACTGATAAAAAAGAAAATTAAAACTCAAGCTAGGTTCTCCTCGCTAAATGTGTACCTGTTCTTTTCAATTTTTAAGAACTTTTTGTTTATTATTATGTACAGTGGCACCTCACGTAACAAACGCCTCACATAAAGTATGTTTAACGTAACAAACAAAATTTTTCTAGGATTCTGCTTCACGCAACAAACACGTTGGCAGTTGGGGCAGACGTGCTGGCCGGCAGCCCTTTTAAAAAGCGTCAGGGCTGCTTAGTGCGCCTGTCCATAGCGAAAGCAACACTTCCGTGCTTTTTCTCCTGTGGCTGGGCGTCTGCTGGGCAGAGGGAGAGAAGAGCAGTGGAGAAGAGGGAAGCAGCTCAGGGCTAGCCAGAAGGGAGCAGGGGAGAGAGAGGCTCAGGATGAAGAGGAGGAGAAAGTGGGGAGACACTTTGAAGGTGTCTTTGATTGCAGCCTCCTAAACATGTCTACCCAGAAGTAAGCCCCATTGTGTTTAATGGGTCTTACTCCCTAGAAAGTGTCTTGGATTGCAGCCTCCTAAACATGTCTACCCTAACCATGTCTACCATTGTGTTAAATGGGTCTTATTCCCAGGAAAGTGTCTTTGGGCACAATCCAGAGCAAGTTCAGCCTGCTCTGCCCTAACTGCTCTCTCCTAACTATTCTGTATCCAGAGCAGAAAGTTATGCTGCATCCAGAGAGACAGGAAGCCTGGGCTGCCCTAACTGCTCCATAGCATGCTAAGTAATTGACACATGGGGAGGACTTGCTCCTGAGGAGACACCCCTCAGATCACACTGAACAAGGAACAGCTGTGGTGCCTACAGTGGTGACACGACTCTGCGCATCACTCGGTGCAGAAGTCTATGCGTCACCCCTGGGATGCGTGCACCCCCCACCTGGAATGCGCAGTTGCCAAAGTTGGCGCCTATGCAGTACTCTTTCTGAAGCTAGTTGGCTTCAGAAAGAGTACTGCGCAGGCACCATCTCTGACACCTGTGCAGTACTTTTCTGAAGCCTTTCGGCTTCAGAGGAGACTGCAGGCGTCAGAGTTGGTGCCTGTGGAGTACTCTTTCTGAAGCCATTCAGCTTCCTGAGTGAGGCCGAATGGCCGGGCAGAGGCACAGACTTCCTCCGCTCTAAGGAATTCTCCTCTAAAACTGTTCAGCATGCTCAGTGTGTTTTTGCGCAGTGCACCTCAGCTGGCCATTCGGGCCAGCTCCGAGGACAAGTGGCAGCTTCTGGCTGCTGCTCCCCCTTGGGCGTGCTGATGCCTGGGGCCTGCCAAAGGATAGTCAAACTCCTCTGGCGCATCACCCCATATGGAGCGCATCACCCAATGCGGCCCACACCAGCCGCACCAGTCTGGTGACGCCACTGGGTGCCTGCCTTATAAGGAGTCCCTGATGAGATGCCAGTACATTCTACAGTGAATACAAGGGGCTTCTTGGAGTGGCCTGCTATATCTTAAGGTTTGTGGGCAGTTGTAGTTCGTCCCATATCCTGAGGTTGAGAGGCAGGGGTTGCAGCTAGGCTGGCCAAGAACTCAGATTTTTGGTCAACACTGCTATTCTTATCATGGACCCCTATGGGTCTACTCATTACTATACCTGCTCCTGAGGTGGTATATGTCTGAGGAACAGGAAGAGGGCATTTCTGCCTTGAAACAGGCTTTGGATACAGAGTAACTGCTCTGCCCTAAGCAATGCTAAACATGCCCTCAACTTGCCTCTCCTGAGCTGCTTAGGCTGCCCCAGTTAGGGCAGAGCAGGTCCCTCTCTTAGGGCACCCTATGTTGCCTTGCTCTGCCCTAAGCCTCTTCCAGAGTAACTGGGGTGGAGCATCTTGCAGTTGCATCTTGGGCAACCCAAGGCCTCTTATGTGGACAGATTAGTTGCTCTGGATTGTGCTGTTTAGCACTAAGTAGACTTCATAGGATCATGCACATTGAATGCATGTTTTGAATTCAATTCCGGTGTTTTGTCATCATTTTTATATCCAGTTAATATTTTATATGAATATTTTTTGGGTTATGGAACCTATCGCCTAAGTTTCTATTATTTCCTATGGAAAAAATCAGCTTCATATAAAGAATGTTTCACATAACATGCCTCTGGAAGAAATTAAATTTGCTACATGAGATGCCACTGTATTAGATTGTCCTGGTTTCTTCTGTGCTAGGACAACACAGCATCTAAAGGATTCCCCATCAGATTCTTATCCAGGATACTGACTAGACCAGCTCTGGAACTCCCTTTCCCTAAGAACTGCTCCCTCTGTGCAGTGTTTTGGCTGGGCCTAGAGACGTTTCTATTCACCAAAGCTTTTACTTAATTTGCAGGCTATGGATTGCTACAAGAGTATTTTTAATGTTTTAAATATGTTCGTATTTGTTTTTAAATGTTTTTAATATTTTAATTGCATATGGATTGTTTTATTACATTGTTAGCCACCTTAGGTCTGTACAGAGAAAGGCAGGGTATAAATTTCATTAAATAAATAAACAAATAAACAAATAAATAAATAAAACAAATCTCCTGAGCTTCAGCAAGGCTATAGTATCTTATGCACGGCTAACATCATGATTTTGGGATCTCGGGTAAAATCCTGCAGCAGGTCCTCCCTTGTACCTCTTGACTCTCTACATCTTACTTACTCCAGGATTGAGTGTTGAGGGGTTAGTCTAGTTAACTAGGACCTCTGATGAGCATGGGTCTTTAAACATGGGCACAGTGGTCTGAAATATAGCCAGCAGACATTACCAAGAAATCAAGCTCTGTCCATCATGTCACTTTCAAGTGACATGAATATCCCAAGTTGGCACTTTTAGCGAAGGAGTTGCTATCTTTGGAGCCAGGTTTGCATTGTAATGAATACAACTGACAATCCCTTCTTGGGAATACTTTGTTGTTGTGATTGTCATTAAATCATGTCTGAATTGTTGTGAACCCATGGATTGCAGTGTACCAGGCTACCCTATCCTTCACCAGCTTCTGAGGTTTATCCAAATTCATGTTCATTGCCTTGGTGACACTATCTAACCATCTCTCCTTTCCCATGGAGTCCTCCCTTCTAATGAAGTGGCCAAAGTATTTGAGCTTCAGCTTCAGTATCTGTCCTTCCAGTGAACAGTCAGGGTTGATTTCCTGGAGGATGGACAGATTTGATTTGCTTGCAGTCCAAGGGACTCTCAAGAGTCTCTTCCAATACCATAATTCAAAGGTACCTATTCTTTGGTGCTCAGCCTTCCTCCTTATGGTCCAAGTCTCACAACCATATATCACCACAGGGAAAACCACAGCTTTAACTAGACAGATCTTCGTCGGTAAGGTGTCTTAACTTTAGGTTGTTTAAACCTGGCATGGCTTTCCTTCTCAGAAGCAGGTGTCTTTGGTGGCACAAGTGGTTAAGCAGCAGGCCAGGGTTTGAGACCCAGGTCCCATAAGACGGGATGAGCTCCTGTCCTTAGCCCAGATCCTGCCAACCTAGCAGGTCCATCCAAAGGATGGAAATGCAAGTAAATAAATAGGTACCACCTCAGTGGGAAGGTAACATTGTTCTGTGCACCTCAGCGTCTTGTCATGCCGGCCCCATGACCACAGAAGTGTCTTTAGACAATGATGGCTCTAAAGTCTTATAAACGGGGATGAGCACCACACCCTAAATTCAGACACAACTGGCAATTAACCTGTGGAGGGGGACACACACACCTTAATTTCATAGTTGCAATTGCCATCTGCAGTGATTTTAGAGCCCAGAAAAATAAACTCTGTCACAACTTCCAATTTCTGTCTATCTACCTGTCTACAGTATTAATATACCGCTTTTCAACTGAAAAGTTCACAAAGTGGTTTACAAGAAAATGAAAAAATTAATAGCTAATTAATAGCTAATGAGTCTCTGTCCCAAAAGGGCTCACAATCTAAAGTGCAAAAAGAACACCAGCAGAAGCCACTAGAACGGACACTGCTAGGGTGTGTAGGGCCAGTTACTCTCCCCCTGCTAAATAAAAGAGGAACACCCACTTGAAAGAGTGTCTCTTGACCAGTAAGCAGGGGTAATTTCTTCCCCTTCTATTTGCCATGATTTGATGGGACCAGAAGCCATGATCTTGGTTTTTTATATGTTTAGTTTTACGTCACATTTTTTATTCTCTTCTTTCACCCTCATCAAGAGGTTCCTTAGATCCTCCTCACTTTTTGCCTTTAGAGTGATATCATTTGCGTACCTGAGGTTATTGATAGTTCTCCCTGAGATCTTAATTCTGGCTTGTGTCCAGCCTCTCTCATAAGAAGGGGAGTACTTTTTAAGGGAATTATTCCCATGTTCATGGGGATACTTTGTTATTTTTCACTTTGGCTGCAATACTAAGCCCCAGTTAGACCGGATTGGAGTTTTCACAAAAATGCTATAAAGGCACTTTTGTGTCACTCGTGGGGGAGGGTTAGGCCAGTGCACAGACATCTGCTTGCCACGCTGCATCACCACGGGACCAGGAAGACAAATGAGTAGTGGCAGCCTAGGTTAGGATTGCACCCTTTTTCACTTTGTGTCTTTCTTTCGCAAAGCAAAAGAGAAATGGAAAGCTAAGATGAGTGATTTGGTGTGTGTTTGTGTGTGTGTGTGTGAAGGTTTTGTTTTGTTGTTTCCTCCCTCTGCTTCACAAAGCACTTTGCATTCCAGACATTCCCACTGTCAAATTTTGCGCCAGGTTTATATTTAGTACTGCAAGCAATTGTTTATATTTAGCAATACCAATGATACTAACTGCTATTAATTGCACAAGTCAGCACATGGGGATGGTGTGTTTTTGGCCTGTGCTTCAGTTAGAATTCTTGATTGTTCGTCTGCCCTTTAGCCAAGTACTTGCAGAAATATTGACTCCTCACAGCTATCATTAAGTCCTTTTTAAAAAATCCTTTTGTTTTTAATGGGAAAATGTACACATCATATCCTCCAAAATTTAATAGATTCACTTATGTATTAAAACTTAATTTGCACACTAAAGATATTTTACTGCCCCCAACATTGGCCCAATCAGTACTACGTAGGCGGCTTGGATTAGCACCTGAAAAATTGCTGGCACAGAACTGAGTAGCCCCATAAAGGTGGCTGGGGCAAGACACAGATTTGCAAGTGGATGAGAGCTGCTAAAGACTGTTCCTTGCTGCCTGCACTATATCTAGCACACGGTACGTGCCAGCTACAGCACAAAATGGAGAAGGGAATATTTTAACCCTTACCCAGACAGCAAGGAACAGTCTTTAGCAGCTCCCATCCACTTGTAAATGCACCACTTTTGGAGGTGGCTCAGATCTGAGCAGACCCATTAGTGCCACTACACCGTTACCTAAGGTAGGAAGAAAACCTTCCTTTTGCTTGTGGAGGTGCAGCCTCATCCCCAATGGAGCACTGGATGCAATGAAGGTATGTCAGACTTCCTGCACCCACACAACATACATGTGTTTCCTTTCATTTTAAAGTTCCATCTCTAATATATTCATTTATTTAAATATATGTGAATTTATTCAAATTTGAAGCGTATATTATTTCTTTTTCCCAGCCCATGGAAAACCTCACCTTGAGTACTGTGTTCAGTTTTGGGCACCTCACTTTAAGAAAGATGCAGCCAAGCTGGAGCAAGTCCAGAGGAGAGCGACAAGAATGATCAGTGGGATGGAAGGGAAGCCCTACCAGGAAAGGTTGGGGGAACTTGGGATGTTCAGCCTGGAGAAGAGGAGGCTGAGGGGAGACATGATTGCCCTCTTCAGATACCTGAAGGGTTGTCATAGGGAGGAAGTGGCTCATTTGTTCTTTGCTGCTTCTGAAAGCCGAACTAGAACCAATGGGTACAAACTGCAAGAAAGGAGATTCCGGTTGGATATCCGGAAAAAAATTCCTGATGGTGAGGGTGGTTCGGCAGTGGAACAGATTGCCAAGGGAGGTGGTGGACTCTCCCTCACTGGGGATCCTCAAGCAGAGGCTCAATGAGCACCTGTTGGGGATGCTCTAGGAGAATTTCCTGCTGCAGGCAGGGGGTTGGATTAGATGACCTACTAGGGCTGCAATCCTAAAGGCACTTTCCTGGGAGTAAGATCCATTGAACACAATGGGGCTTACTTTGGAGTAGACATGGTTAGGATTGTCCTCATAGTCCCTTTCAACTCTAGGATTCTATGGTTCTATGATTCTATATGTTGTTATTTCTGGACATTAACCAGGGAATAAGAGACACAGCACTGCTGTATACCACACATCCGCCATATCTTCTAGTTCCAGCCTGATTGGCAATGAGTTGAGGATTAATCTCTCTGCCCAACTGTGGAAGCAAACTCTGGATATTTAAAGGATTTCTCCTTGGAGCAGAAGGTTGATTCATGGCATGGTTCCAAACAATCAAAGGAAACTTATTGATGCAAGCATTGCATTTTTGATGATAACACAATAAATGATTGGTCTCCCTTAATCAGCCTTGAGGGTTTGCTATCTCAATTAACATAGTATGCTTACAGCTCAGTCTCAATCAGCACCTGAGAAGTGGCACCAGTCAGCCCATGCAGTATCCAATGTGGGGGTATTTGTCCATTTTACCCCACATAAAGCTCAGCCTGCACCACGAGGCTCCTTGGATCTGTGTCTGTCAAATCATCTTAACATTGTTCCTGCTACTGGCAGGTTCTGCTTAGATGATTGATGTAACATGGGGGAAACCTGGCTGGCCTGTCGCAGGGACCTGTTACCAGGACATTGCTTTTTCCACGGAAGTGTACCTATTTATCTACTTGCTTTTGCATGCTTTTGAACTGCTAGATGGGCAGGAGCTAAAACAAATGATATGAGCTCACTCCATCATGGAGCACATGGGTCTCGAACCACAGACCTGCTGATCTTCAAGCCAACAGGCACAGCCCCTTTAACTACTGAGCCACTGCAGGTCCCTGTGTCTGCCAAATGGCTGGCATGAATTCCAGAAACCCCAGGTTTGGCTTTCATAAGGCTTGCTATACTTTATTGAAAACTGAGATTGTCCTGGATTTGAATGGGGAAAAAAGTCCCATTCAGCTGAGTAAAAATCCCAAATTTTTGAAAGTACCTCCTTGACTGGGAGGGATAGGCAGAGGCAGTTGAGAAGCTGTGTCACCTCCACTCTCTATCTCAGTGCCCTTCACCCACCTCTGAGCTTCACCGTGTGCCAAGCAGGCAAACTGGCCTGAACTCTGCTGCCCACCTGCCCCTTCGTTAGGATTGCCACTGCCTGGATAACTCACTGCCTCTCCACCACAGCCTCAGCTTGGCCTCTCCTGGCTGCCTCACTGCTGCAGTTGTCCTTGGCCTGCTCAGAGCTGTCCAGCCTTCAACTTGAATTGAGCAGAGGTAGCACACCCCATCCTCCTATATGGCAGGCCGGCAGGAAGATAAGCATTCCCTCCTTTCCTTACTACCCGAGCCTTTCTATTGCCTGCCTACCTGCCCTCATCTCCAGTCATTCCTTTGTCCAGGTTTTGTAGAAGGGAATTATGGCAACCCTAGGCTTTCAGGCCTGGGAAGGCGAATAGGATTCAGCATGTGCCAAAGCTACCTATCCTATTCTGTTTCCATACTCTCCACCCACTCCTGTCCTCCTTGTGTTGCTCCTTGTGGTGCTACTCCTTTTGGATCCAGTGCTGGCAGGAATTTGCAGGACTTCCACCAATGCTGCTTCTTGCTGGGTATCATGGAATGCTTTATGGCACTTTTGCAACACTGTAGTCATGGTTTGGTTTCTGCTTTAGACAGTCATTGTACCATTTACAACTTATATTGCTATGTTGAAGTTCCAGTCAGGGTGGTTCATCCATTAAGCCCCGCTTTCTTTGGATTGGAAAATAAATAGGGAGATAAAAGTTGCAGAGGAAGTACAAAGCCCACTTGTTCAATAGTAATCCTTATTATAGTAGTAAGCTTCAACAGTATGTTCTATTAATAGTTAGCCCTACTGAACTCAGTGAGACTTCTTTCTGAGTAAAATATTCATAGGATCAAGCTGAAAGAAATATGTAAAGCTGAAAACAAAAGGACCAAAAGGACTATATCCTTTTTTGACTGTCTTCTAGGTTTAGAACTGTGGGATATGTTGTTTCCCTGGGACACCTTCCCCATTTTTGTCTTAAGTGTTAAAATACTAGACTCATGAACAAATAAAATTCCCAATTATATCATGAGGCTAGTGATAGAATTGTGACTTGGCAACCCTATGATCTGCCCACACACACATGGTTCCTTTTTACGGGTTGTTGTGTAAACAAACCTGGAGTTCCTTGTTGGTTGGCAGAAAACTTTTCACCAAAGGCAACCATTATGATTGCAGTTTCTACAGTAATGTATTTGGTTTATTTACTGAGAAATATTTTCGCACTCCAAATATAAACAGAATCCTGGAATCCCATTTCAGGTTTTAACAAGTAGGCATACCGTACAATCCAGAATAACTACGGGAGCACGTAAGAGACTTTACGTGCACCCATAGTTACTGCACCAGCTAGTGAAAACCTATGGGAAATTCATATTGCAATCCAGAGCAAATTGTTCTTACACCGGAGCAAGGACTCCCCGTAGTTACTCAGGATTGTGCCCTAAATCCTTGTCAATAAATGTATTTGAAAAATACAGTGTGGATCTGATTGACAGCCCAATCAGGGTGCATGGGGTGCATGTGGCATCCTATGATGGGAGATTGTGATGTACCTAGGCTGGACTGACCAGTGTTTGGTTATAAATCAGAGCCATTCTGGAGGCAGAGGGTGGCACAATGACACAGGGGTGGGGGGTGACATGATGTTGCCTTCACACCATCCCATCCCAAGCACTGGTGAGTTATTCAACATTTTGGTGGGAAACAGTTACAAAGATCTCCTCAAGGTAAGAGAATATCTGTTCCCTAGGGCCTACATTGTGATGTCAACAGCTTTGATAAGTTGGTTAGGGCTGTAAGCTAGTTAGTTGTGGCTAACTACTGTTAACTAGATGTAGGAAAGCATTCCATTGAGAAGCAATGCATTATTTAATAAGCATGCTTTATATAAATGTTAACCAAAACTAAGCAGCAGCAACAACCACTATGTGGCAGACACTCTCACCTTCCCAGCCTTACCTTCAGCCTCCAGGAGATTGGGGTGCTGCAGCCAGTACTGTTCAAACACTGTGAAGGTCAAATAATATCAAATGAAGGTCACTATATGAGAATTTGATTTGCCAGCAACCATTGCCTGTGCTCAGGCAATTGTAAGTTGGGCTTCCCGCTTCCCAAAGATAAAAAAGGATATACTAGCAAAGCTCCTCACCTGCTGCTACTGGAAATAACACACAAAATAGACAAATCTATATTCCAACTAGATCTTCCTCCCAGCCCCTGGCTCATCCAGAACAGATCTGACATTGGAAAACACATCTCGCTGTCCACCTGGTATGCCTGTCCCCAGACATCAACATGGGTCCATAACATTGAATAAAGCATGTGTACACATATTCAATCCAGTGTTCATTGGCCCAAATAATAGCTGATTTCTGTTACACACATCTAACCCAATCCTAACTAAATCCCTGAGCAGCAATGCAGCAACACCAGTGTGGCTTCTTCTGTCCTGTGGGAGATTTTTGGCTGCTGGAGGCTCCTTGGGGTAAGGGAATATTCATCTCCTTTTCCCAGGGTAAGCCCCAGCAACCATGATGAGTCAACTCAAACCTTTACCAGCTGAATCGTGGCAAACGTTTGCATTGACCTGGAAAGGTGGATCAGGTCTAAGGAAAGAATCAGGATTTGGTGTGTGTCAGCATAGCCACCCCTGTCCAGGTGTCCACCCCGGTCACCCCTTGCCTGTCACCATCCCATTCCATCTATCTATCCCCATTTCATTTGACTGTCTCTTTGCCTTCCTTAAAATCTCTACAGAGGCTTATTCATACTGGCAGATATTTGCTATCCACCTGCCAGTGCCTAAGGGGCCACCTTGGCCACCATATCAGGGGGCTAACAGTCTATGCTGATGGGGTCTAATCTGCAACTGCCATAAAGCAGCCTCCTTTGGCAAAACGCTAGTTAAGCCAGCACCCATATGGAATAGGCTACAAGTTTACAAGAATTATTAGATTATATATGTATAGACTGTATTTGAACATAAAGGCTGCCCCGTGAAAGGGTCAGGATTGCCAGAAGTAGAACAAGCATGAACTGTTTCTCTCCATACTTGTGGGTCAGGTCATGGAGAGGCACTGTTTAACTGGGAAAACTGGGAAAACACAAACTGGGAAAACACAGACTCAATAAAGATTTGCCACAACAATTTCCACAGATTTTACCATCTGATATGCAGAATTCTGCTCTTGCTGAAATTCTGATAGCACTAAAATTTTGAAGTGAAATTCAAAGGAAATTTCAGGGTTGCTCCCATGGAGACAGATCTGACCCATTTCAATAGGAGCCAAATGAGTTTCTGTAGAACAAGTGAAGTCTTATGAGACAGTCTCAGGGGGTTTTCATTGGTGCTAGTTTTAAAGTTAGCAAAGAAGCAGCCCATTAGTTCCCATCAGGAGTGTACCAAAGATGCTGGACGACCACCTCACCCATGATATCATGACACCATGTCACGTCATGATGTCATCATGCACATTAACTTTGCAGCCAGCCAGAGAAACAGTTTGTGGTTCAGAAGCTGAGCGTGTGCCCTTCTGAGCCAGAAGGGAAGGCGGGGAAGGGTGGTGGGTGCACTTGCACCCACTATTGCTTATGCGCCCATGGCATAAGACATCTCATGCTAAATGAATAGTATGCTACTGGTTCCCATGCTCCTTGGCCTTCTTGTTTGCTTTCACTTGGAAAACCCTCACTGTGGCCTCCGAGCTGGGGCTGAAGACATGCTGCAAACTGATCACAATATGTGGGTGTTAGAAATTATTGGCGGCTGACAGCGACTCAGCTCTCATAGGAGTCTCGCTTTATGGGCATGGCCTCAAGATGTTTCCCTCTACTTAATTAAAGAGACCGATAAGTATCTAGGCGGAGTGTGCAGATATGTCCAGAATGAGTTAGCAGCTTAGGCTGGTTCACTGCACCTATTGTTGAAAGCCAAGATATAATATCAGATTAGTGCATTATATGTGCCTATTATAACACTATGTCATCATTTTACATGACATCTTATAATTAAAGCTGGGGTTGGAAACAAAACTATTTGACATGGGATGCATCACCTTAAACTTTTAAAAGTTCTTTCTGTCTTCCTTTAACCCCTTGACAACTTGGGTTGTTTATTTAAGGTTTTATTATTTATTCTTCTGGCAGTCAAACATGTTTTGAACTTGTGTTCTGTTATATCCCATGGCAAAGTTTATCTGATAAGCATGTGGGAGAAAGCTCAAAAGGTTAAATAATTACACATACAGGAAGAAAAGAAAGTTATTGTATTCAGGCCTCTTGGTTCAGCTCTATATCAGCAGATGCAATGGGACAGTCTTTTGAAATGAACTGTTCCTGAACACACCCTATACAAAACGATAGCTTGCAGGGTCCCTTGGAAGAGGGAATGATTTAATTCTCTGTAAATCTGCAATCTAGATGAACCACTATGTTGGGAGAAAACCCTAGAAGCTAAATCAGATAGTGCTAAACAAAGTGCCACTCCCATATTATGTGGCACTTGTATGTGCTGCAGTTCTGAGGATGGCCACTTCTATCCTCACAGCAACAGGTATTAAATGTTCCACTCCAGAAAAGATAGCCAGGGATCCTCTTGTCCATTCAGTCTTCAGGTCTGATATCCTCTCTTCACATGTAGTGTAATATGCCAAAGACCTGCATGATACACTATATTTGAGGTGGAGGAATGTACAACAGCCCTGAATATGGATTTATCTCCATAGCCTTTTATTTTTAGATGTTTTAATTATATTTTAGATGTTTATTATCTGTTAATGTCTCCAAGCTGCAAAGGTCTCCAAGCTCTTTGCAGTGTGGGTCATAAAAATTTTACCCAGCCTGCACATTGGTGGAGGAAAGCATGAAATGTTCCAGCCCATGCCCACAACAACCTACTAATGTTCCAGGTATCGACAGTGTGCTGGAGAGATGTTTCTGCAGGTGATCACACCAGAGGCTCTGAACCATGGAATGTAGTTCAGTGCAGAAGTGCACAGGAATAGGTTTCTACGATTGCTAGTCCTGGCTGCTTAAGGCTTACATAGGTTTGGGCTATTTGTTGTCTGCTGCGGGGAAGCCTGAGGTATAGCCTAGAACATATATGCAGATCCAGCAGTTTCAAATCAGACCATCCTTCATTAAAGCAACTCTCAATTCATTTTCCGAAATACACCTGGGTTCCCTTTGTGTATCTAAATAAATAAAGAAGAGAGAATAATTAGAAAAGTCACATGGCATCCTAATGAATACTGTTGTTCTCATTTAGCAATAGGACATATTCACAATGATTTTGCAATAACTTTCACAGACATCCAGCTCCAATGACTTTCTTTCTGGTGGGGGTTCACAAGAGAACATCCTTATATTGAGCGAGACCCATTTGTCCCTTTCTAGCCCAGAATTGTTGACACCACTTGGAAGCAATTCACCAGGTTTTTTTGATGGGATCCTTTCACCCTTCTATCTGGGGATGCTAGGAACCTAATCTGGGACCTGCACATGTAAAGCTTATGGTCTACCAAAGAGCTCTGGCCTATCCTCTGGAGTTATACAACTAGCTAGAAAAGAATCATGGTCACTTGGAATTGGCACACCCTAAATTTTCAACCACAGGGAGGATCTCTCTCCTCAAGCACATTGTTTGCCATTTCAGATAATTGCTTACTCACTGTCATGGGGTTGGAGGACTGAGTTTCTGAAAGTGTCAGTACATGACTGTGGCTTTCTGCATACCCTTGCACTGCATGCCTATGTGTGTCTCCAGCTGCTTTCCTCTGGGCAGGGAAAAATATGAGATCCCAATATATTTTCTCACGCTGGTGAAAAAGCAAGGGAGATTTTGACCTGAAAACATTGAGGAAGAAGGTGAGAATTCTTTTAGAGGAGCCCCACCATACCTGCAGCTTGGTAAAGACTTAGTAGTAAGAGATTTACACCACAATCAAAAAATTTCACTGGGCCAGTGTGCAACTCCCTTGTGCTGACCGAGGAGGGTTGTAAATATGTCATAAAGCACATTTGCATCTCCTCTTATGCAAGCCATACTGGTGCACAAAGGTGGGCAGGTGGAAAGTGAGCAAGGAGACAGAGATTCGACCTGGCAGTTACACCAAACTCCATTCTCTGGCTGCTCCTGTCTTCTAGGATCTCTGTCACATCTGGAGGTGTCTCCGATTTGAGCATGCTCTTTGGGGCCACTGCACCCTTATTCGGTGTAAGACAAAAACTTTTCCCTTGCCACCCAGTAGCACAGCAGCAGCTCCAATGGAGTGCTGGATGCAGTGCAGACATGTCAGCTTGCCTGCTCCAGTGGAGTTTAGGATTGTGCTGCCAAACTAAGAAGTCAAGCAGTATATAACTAGAATTGTTTTCTTTCTTTTTAAAAAATAATTAGTCTTGCAAAGATAAATGCTGGACCACTGGACTGTTTGAAGGCAGTGGAATGTAATTCTCCTCCAATTTGATTTGTGATATTTATGCTTAAGAATAAAATCAGCAAGTCCTACCCTCTTGCAAACAAACAGGCAGTGGGCCTGTTTGTCTCACACTTATGTATGTTCTTTATCCTGAAAACATAGTTTTACGATGCCAAATTCTGCACCTACTGCCCTGTTAATTTCTTTGAGCATTAAATGATCTCTCTCCATTGCCAAGAGCCTCCTTTCAAGATGGGTTTACTGAAATCAAATCAATCACTGTTGTCCCACTTCATCTGATGAATCACATAGAAACTTTATTGCTATTACATGCTGTCATCATACAGTATGTTATTAGATACTTAATAAAACTGTGGCTGTTCCCACCAATATCAGGAATTGCCATGCAGCCTAGGGGAAAAACACCTAGTTGGAAGGGAGTCAGCAATCTTCCATATATCCAATGTAAGTTGAATAGTTCAAAACCTGATTCCTTCTGCACTTGTTTTGCAATTACAATTGTTCCACCCTTCAAAGTTTTTGGAGTGTTAAGACTGCCAAAAACTTCTGCTAGTGGAGCACATTATGCCCTGGAAAGAATTCCCTCTCCTTAAAGGTCTAGTAAAATTGCATGATCTCATGATACTCCTAGGTAGATATCAGTGGCAACAAGTGTAGGAGGCAATTTGAATGAACTGTCCAGTCACCATTACTGCACAGCAAAAGGAAGGGGCGCAAGTCCTTGTCCATAAAGGAGAAACTTGTTTAGTGGTGGAAGCAATAAAGGAGAGTTAATGTTGCACAAAACTGCCAGACTTGTAGAAGCACCAAGCATACCTGCATATTTTCCTCCCTACACTTTCCATTGAAGAATTGGTGACTTATGCATGCTCTGCCCCAACTCCTGGACCTAGAAGCATGAAATTTGGGGAGGGTGTTCCTGCTGTGACATCAACACCCACCAAGAATGGATTTTGAGAAATTTAACTCTTAAGGGACTGAAAAGGGGTGAAAAAATATTTTTGGCTTATACTTAACATTGAAGATTGACTGATCCAGCTAATTTGGTGCCTGGTGCCTGGTGCACTGGGAGGGAGGGTGCACTGGGGGATGGTACTCAAAGGGATAGGGCACAAGGGAGGATGGTGCACATGGGGGTATGAAGGAACATCCTCCTGTTACGAGAACTGCTCTCTTACAATATTATACATTTTATTAATTTAATATTATAAATGTGTTGCTCAAAGTCTCTCATCTCCCTTCCCCCTCTCACTTCTTAAAAAAAGCAACCTTTGGGGCTTACAAACAACTCTTCCTGTAATCCTTTTTCCTTTGTTAACTACTCTGCATCCTGCCATTTATATGCTAATGTGGAAGTCAGTCTGAAGAATGGTCTTCTCCTATTCTCCATTGCCAAGGCTATACAAGTCACATAGCCCCTTCCCCATTCTTTCCCTTTCCAAATCTTGACCACACCTAGATGGGCATGTCCTTCCTGGACCTAAGGTATAAAAAACCCTGTATCCTATTGTTCTCCCTCTTTTTGCTTGGACCCTCTCTCTTCCACTTGGATCCTCTCTTCCTCCTGGATCCTCTTCCACCTGGATCCTGGCATGGCCTGAAGAAGGTAGATATTGCTCCTTCCATTTTCTTTCCTAGCTCCCTCTCTTCCCCTTCCTTTGCCTCCCCTTCTCCTTGGTACACACTATGCAAGGAACAAGTACACCTCATTCTCAGGCTATTAAATGTATGTAATGTTAGTTTATGCTTTATGATAATAAAGTCTGTGTCTTTGTGATAAATTCTCCTTAGTGGTTCACTTTCTAATAAAGGTATCCCCTCTGCATGACGCTGTTTTGAGTCCTGCCCAGGTCCTGTATTGAACCAAAGAGAAGCACAAGCTAATTCCCCTATTTTTGCTGCTCTTTTGGTAACACTCCCCACATTTCATGCTTCTAGGCCCAGTAGGTTTGGCTGGGCATTGATGAGTCAGTGACTTTTCAGTTTTTTATATTTCCACAATATAGACAGGAGGAAAGATAATAGATTGCATCAGGCCTTTTCTTGGCAGTGGAAAGCAGGGGAGAGTGGAAGGGGATATGGACTGACCCAAGAGGGGGGTTGGATGATACTATCCTCAGTGTCAGGCTTGGAAGACCAACACAAGGCTTCTTAAGCCTGTACATACTTAAGGACCCCGCTTGTGGAGGTTGGGGTTTTACCCAGGGGCTAAGGGAATGAATGCCCTCTTTCCCTGAGGAGACCTCTGGTGGTTTCTTTGGCCCACAGGATACAGTGGTGGCCATTTTGGCTATTGTGAAGCTTAGGATTGAGCTGCCTGTCTATCAAGTGGCCATAACCCAGCTGACTTTGGGTCAATAGTCCCACAAGTTGACCCACAAGTTGAGCCAGTCACAATTTCCAGATTACAATGCAGGGGCAAAAGGACAAATGATCTCTCAGCTGATGGGGTTTTGCCCATTATGAAATGTGTGCTATATGGGAAGATGATTCATGCTTTTTCCCATCTGCCTCAGCCTATATCCACTTCCTCAATGAAGATGCCATGGAGTCTCAAGAATGAAAAACAAACTGTTCAAAGGGTAATTCCCACTTTGAGGCAAACAAGATTGCAACTGTTTCTGAACTACTGATTGTTTGTGATCTAGAAAATCCAAAAATGAAAGATCAAATCTAGGTCTGTTTTCACTAAGAGATTGTGAAGACCATTGGAGGATAGCATATCCTATCCTTTTCTTGGCAGGATCAGTTCTGTTTCTAGTGCTGCTTACATAAGATCATGATTTTTTGCTCTGAGATAAATCAGAATAACCACCATCCTATGGCTCTTTAGATCCATTCTAAAGATACAGAATGGCAGCAGGTTGTGGTGGTAGAATTCACACACCTACTTTCTGTAGAGGCAGTTTGGAATCTACTCTTGACAAATTCCTTATAGTAAACTGCCATACCAGGGAGCAGGGCTGAAGCTCTGTCAACAGCAGAAATATTGTACACCATCATTTCACATTTGTTCCTACCATATCTCTTCTCATGGTCCACCTACTAAAAGTAGTACCAAAGTTACTGAGCAATTACTGGTATGTCTTTGTTACTTCTGGATTGGGAGAACAGATGCAACATGAAAAACACCAGCGTGGGGCAGACAGGAAGGTTTTTTTGAGCATTCAAAAAGTACATACTGGAGCTCTGCTCACACAGTACTACTGCTTGTCTTGTTACATTTTTGGTCTTGCTACCAGGCAGCAGGGGTATCAGGGTCCTGAGGGTACTACTGGACACCACATCTGCTTTTCAACATAAGCAGAACAGTACAAAAATGTCAGATTGTGTATTTATTGTTTCCAACACATATTCATAATCAAGCAGGGAGTAATTTCTGAGAGAGGAGTTGGAACAAAAGGATTTTACTGACATTTTTTGGCCATTTGTATGTAACAAGTAATATGATGCATGCCTGTCAAGATCCTTACCTCCCACTCTGTGAATAAATACTGTAGATGCATTACAGTGGGAAGTGTCAGACATTTGAAAAAATCTTGCACAAGACCAATAGGTTTTGCAAAAAGTACCTCCAAAAATGACATCTTTCCAAAAGACTAAATAGGGACATAAACAGAGCAGACACTGGAAAAAAGAGCCTTCGAAAACAGGAGGATCAGAGATTCCCACTCATGAGTCTCTAAAAGCATGCAAGAGTGGAGAAAATACACTGTTCCATTACTGTTAACATTCTCATTGCAGGTAAATAGGGCAATCGTCCCATTCTTGTGTGAGTGAACATACAGAGAGAGGAGAGCAGGATTACTGTGTAAGGCCCTAACCATCTTAAGAGGTGCTTGGATAGATATGCATAGGCAATACCTTTGTGTGTTCAGTTGAATATCTGCACAATATCTGAGTCACATATGACTGTACATATGTAAGGCTCTCTCCATGATGCTGAGCCCAGATACTTCAGCATCCCTGATCATAAGAACTACAATCTCTATATATAAAATCAAACTGTCACCAACTGACTCACTGACTGAAATATCAACACCCAGCCAAAACCGCCGGACTTAAGAGCATGAAATTTAAGGAGGGTATTCCTTCCATGATGTAGACATCTGTTAAGAAACGATTTTTAGAAATTCAAACTGGAAGGGGGTGAAAAGGGGTGCAATTTTTTCCCTATACTTAACATTGAAGAGTCCCTAACTCATCAATGCCCAGCCCCAGTACCCCGTGCCCTGCTGGTGCCCAGCCATGCCCAGGGCTCACAGATATTCTTGACATTGTATTTCCACAACAATGGGTTAATTCCTCTAGTATTTGTGTTTGTGGGTCTGTGTGTGTCTGCACACACATGCAGTGACTCTGCATAGATCTCTCTTCTAGATGCATTCCCTCCCCCTGGATATAGAGGGCTAAAAGATGGGGAAGGATAGCTAATTGAACAAATGTGATTTTCATATACACTCAAAAGGTTTTACATAACCAGTTTCAGTTTATTTCTGAGAAGCATCCATGCCAACAGAGTTTGCCATTTCTCCAATGCTTTGACTCTTGACTGAATCAATCAAAATTTATGATGGTTTCTTACTTAAATATTGCATCTGTTTCACATGATTCCTTTCTTCGGGCATAGAGCAGGCTTTGTGGTCACTTAATGGTGATAACCAAAAAAGTGAAATTAGATCCAAGACGTGTTTTCTTGTTGGGTGATTTTTGTTGGAAGCTGAATCAACTCAGCAGATTGATGACCACAGAGCATCCCCTTCTGTGGTTCAGATGCCTTTCCCTCTACCCTGGTTTTTTGCTTGGGCACATGCAAAAAAATTAAGACTCTGACCAGAATCAAACTTTGGAACAGATTTAGGGTGCAATCCAGAGTAACAGTGAGGAGTCCTTGCTCCAGTGTAAGAACAATTTACTCTGGATTGCAATATGAATTTCCCATATGTTTTCACTAGGTGGTGCTGTAACTACGGGTGCATGTAATGTCTCTTACGTGCTCCCGTAGTTACTCTGTATTGTAGGGTTACTTACAGATCATGAAGTAAATATGGCATGTAAATATGCCTAAATATTTACAGCATCTGGTGAAGACCAGAGTTTCCTAACACTTGAATGGAACAGAAGCACTCAAGCTGCTCCTGCTTGCATGTGGGATTGGGCACCTGGTGGAGAGCCATGTGCTTACGTCTCGAGCAGGGATGGGATTCAAAGAAATTAACAACCGGTCCTATGCCCATCTGGTGGCCAGTTTTAAATGACTATTTTTAAACTTTATATGTCCTGTGTCTTCTTAACAACCGGTTCTATGGAGTAGGTGCGAACCTGCTGGAGTCCACCACTGGTCTCGAGAGAGGAAGAGAGAGAGGAAGAGGAAATAGGTCCAAGCCACACTTTCTGCAATGGTCATTGAGAGGGGACAGATAGAGAGGTCATTCAGGACAGTGGGTGGTTTACTGCCCCCTTCTGACATGTAAATGCTCTGTGTTATCTTTTTTGCCAACAATTCTGGCAAAGGTTTTCACAGGTTGCCATTTGGGAAAAATCAAAGCTGGACAGCCATAGTCTTATGCAGATTTACCACTGAAGCTACAAAACATCCCCATGTGACTGGAGAAAGAAACCACATTAATAAGTTCTTGCCCTTGTAGTAAGTGTCAGGATTTTGTTTTAATGATGAATGAATGGTCTGATGAATTCACAGGCACAGTGAGATTTGCCTGATAGCATTCTGAAGGATGCATCTGAAAGGGCCTTTGCACAACAAGATAAATACGCCTAAACAGAGTGTGCTATTTACAGGATAGTACTTTTGCAATGCTTGTTCCCTTGATAATGGTGTAGTAATTCCTCTTCACAAAACGGATAAAGACTATGCCCTATGGCTGCACTCTAGCCTAGTAAGCTATATGCTCAGACTAGAGTTCTCTTTAAGAACACTGGTGAAATAGGTATACAACATCAGCCCATGTGATTGGCAGACAGCATGAAGCTCTGGATTGCTCAGCCTTAGTATCAGTACCAGAAGCTTCTACATTTGATAGGTCAACAGAACACCTCTTCTGCTTGCAGCACTTCCTGCACCAACTGCTGACTGGAAGAAAACTGGGTTGTTGGAGAATGAACATGGATTGGGATAAATCCATGGGATATGGTCTGCCCTTAGTCCTGGCATACCATGCTTCCACTGAATTGTTAAGTCAAGAAAATTTGCTTCACTCCTTTCTGCTCTCCAAGTCTGTTTGAAATATAACAACGCAATTCCAATCCTTTGTTAGGCCTGCACAAGTGTCATACTGGCCTGGTGGTGAGGCACGTCTGTGCCACTCCTGGGAGATTAGGCTAGTAGTGCACAGATATGTCGCAGTCTGCTCATGTCACCACAGGAATACGGAGATGGGGGAATTATGTTGTCCTAAATTGATTAGGATTGTGACCCAATATATTTTGACCTTAAACATGAAACTATATAAAATATGTTTGGAGAAAAACTGTCCTTTTTTTAAACAAAAGTGGAGAAGTGTTCTGGTGGAACCTGCTTGCAATTGACTCTAGCCTAGTAAGCTATATGTGGCTGCCCAAACACGTCGTCATCTCAGGCTGTTGGCAGGAGCCCACCCCTACCTGCCTTAATGCTCTTCCTCTCCCTTCCATTCTCTGGATTCGACAAGGGAGATAGAGAGGAAAAAATGTGGTGGAAAGAAATGTGGTGGGAAAAGGGTGTTGAGCTAGACGCTAGAGCACTGAAAAATGTGATGAGCAGAGGCTAACACAAGGGGAGCAGCATCTGACATGCCAACTCAGGCACTAGGAGATCTTGGGCCAGCCCTGTTTAGGAGAACAGGAATGGTACTGCTATGAAAATGGTACTGACTGTGATTGTTCCTACATTCCTTCCTCAACCTATGCATTTGTAATTGGACTATCATAGAAACACATGCAGTGCTCTCTTCTACAGTGGTAGCAAACACTGAGGAGGTTCCTTTGACTTTCCCTTCCTAAAAAAAGAGTGCATATATTATTTGAAAATTTTTTCCCATTGAAAATAAGAAAATAAGAAAAAAAGTTTTCTCCAGAAGATTTGGTATGTTCTGGATATTCCTGAGAAAGTGTTTGATCACCTTGATCTATGCCCACAGCAGGTAGCATTGCAGTATAGGCTTGGCTCGACCATATTCACCCACTGCTAAGCCTCATCCCTGCCCTGGAGGGACCACCTAGTGGGCTGAGAAACAGCATGTTCCCTCTCCACATATAAGCCTCACAATCCTATACTAGTCATTCTGTGCTTATGCCTATAACAATAATATCCAAAATCAGGCTAGTGTATATGAACACTAGTCATACTGTGCTTATAGCCATAGTATCCAAAATCAGGCTAGTATATATGATACTATGATTGCTGTGCTGGAAATATTAGCTGTTGAATTTCAAGGACAAACATTTTGTGTTTGCATTTCTCATTTGCAGATTTAGGCAAGAGAAAGTGGACTCGTGTCACTGATATAGACAGCAACTTGGTTATACAGAATCTTGCCAGATCATCCTGACTCCTTTCTCCTACTTTCCTTCTGCAGCATACAGTCCTATTGAATGCCAGTTGGTCATCACATGAACATGATGCTGTCTAGGTCATCTCAATTCATTCTGAGTAGTGAATGCTGGCACATATACTGAACCTACTATATATCCCTCAGGCCATTGCCCAAGTAGAATACTGCTTTATGTGTGAAAGAGCCTGGCTTCAATCTTTGCCATTGAACATTGGTAGGTTTAATGTGAAGACAGGAAAGACCTCTGCTTTGGCTCTGGAAAATTGCTACTTGTCAAAGTAAACCAATGATCCAATTCTCTTCAAAGCTGTTCCATGTGTTACTCCTCCCTTGCACATTAGAACAAGTTTCAAGCAGGCATCTAGAGCCCTTTCAGCAGAACTAAAATTTTTCAAGGGATGACTATTAAGGCCAGGGATGCACAGACCCTTCACAATTTGACTCATAGGCTGCAATCTTAAAGACACTTTCCTGGGAGTAAGCCCCAATGAACACAATGGGGCTTACTTCTGAGTAGACATGGTTAGGATTGTGCCCATCGACTCTCATTTGGCTTTTTCTTAGGAAAGATCCTGTAATTTGCAGAATTTCATTGCCAACCCTAATTCTGCCATTGCTTGAAAAATATACTCATTTGAAACTGCCTAATACCATGTCAGACTACTGTACTGTCTAGCTCAGTCATTGACTATTGTACACTCTTCTTTGTCCTAGCACTTATCCCATAGAAGTGCAGGGTCTGCTTGTTTGCATGCCTTTCTCTACTTGGCCCAATCAAAGGCATCTTCAGGGGTGACATTAACATGTTACATGTTCTCAATCACTCTGCTGTAGACAGACATGATTCTATATTGCCAAGGGAGGTGGTGGACTCTCCCTCACTGGGGATCTTCAAGCAGAGGTTCAAAAAGCACCTGTCGGAGATATTCTAGGAGGATTTCTTGCTAAAGGTAGGGGGTTGGGCTACATGGTCTATTAGGTCCTTTCCAACTCTTCGATTCTATGATTCTATGACTGACTATTGTACACTACCTGACAGATGTTATCCAGGGTTTTGGAGAGGTGCCTTCCTAGTCTATGGATGTGAGGGACTAAACAGGGAACCTTCTTCATACAAAGAATGTGCTCTAGTTTTGGAAGCTGAATCAACTCAGCAGAGTGATGACCACAGAGCATCCCCTCTGTGGTTCAGAAGCATTTCCCTCTACCCTGGCTGTTTGCTTAGGCACATGCAAATAATCAGGTCTGAAACCAGAATCAAGCTTTAGAACAGTTTACTTACAAATCATGAAGGCTCATATTTACAGCATCTGGTGAAGACCAGAGTTCCTACGATTTAATCGGACCAGAAGCACCAAAGCTGCCTCTGCTTACGTGTGGGTTTGGGGCTTGGTGGAGAGCCATATGCTTCCATCTTGAGAGAGGAAGACGAGAGAAAGAAGAAGAGGAAAAGGGCCCAAGCCACACATCCTGCACTGGTCACTGAGAGGAGATAGGTTGAGAGGTGAGGGCAGAGGGTGGTTCACTGCTCCCCTTCTGACATGTGCAGGTCGGTGTTGCCTCTTTTCCTCCAACATCTAGTACTGAGCCACAGCTATTTCATAGAATTTTAACCTTGTAACCAACCCAGATGTGGGCATTGCTCAATGATTCCATTCAGGGTCCAGTATTAATAGTACAAGCAATCTCCACTATCAAACCAAAGTAATAAAAGCCAGCATGAACACATTTTTTTGCAGACCTGATCTAGTTTTCTTGACAATGCCTTCACATGGGCTTGAGAGTGCTGCAATGTGACATAGAATGGCGACATCTAAGGAAAGTCTCTGCCTAGTCATTTCCACCCCACCCCTGAACTAGGCTGCCTTTTTAACACCCACTATTGATTTATTTTTAATGTCTGTTCATTGCTTTGTTTTGTTTAAAGGTATCTAGGCCAAGAGGAGAAGTCTAAATCTTCCTCCTTGGAATGGATCCTGGCAGATACAAGTTTAGTTTATCCAGTTGGTTGCAACAGTCTGATGGCCAAGAGGCTCCGCCAACAAAGACATTATTCCTTTTGTTAATGCTCTATTAGTGTTGCCCATTGACTTTTCAGTTGCTGGAGTCTATATGGCACCAGACAGTGCTCATCTAATGAGCAATTGCTTCACAGGTCTCTGATCACTAGCCAGTTGCTAACACCCTATCAGGTGGGCCAGGCATATACATACATACACGAGGAGACTCTCCCTGTGCCATTGAGAAGAACCAGAATTCTTACTGACCTGCCTGAGCTTGAATTGACCTAGATCTTAAAGTGCCTTCACTCTAGTCCCAGCTTATGCACTGCATTATTGCTATGTTATTGTTGCTGTCCAATCAACAACAGACCCACAGCAGCAGTGGTGAGCTTTTAGAAAAGTTCATGTTTCTGTCCCATTTAGACTCAGCAGGTAAACTCTTGCCTGTCTCTAATGGGCTTATGTTAACCATATCATCCACACATGCAGTGAATTACGTTAGTGTTCAAAAGTGCCTGACAAATCTTCAGTCTGATCTTTGACATGTTTACTTGGAAGTCAATTTAATTCAACAGGCCTTTTTTACAAATAAATGTGTACAGGATAGCAGACGTACAACACAATATTTATTCTGAAATATCCACTGTGTTCCTTGGGGCTTACTCCCAGGGAAGAATGAGAATGATTGCACTGCAGTCTTAGCGTTATACACATTCTACAACCTGCTACCACCAAGCCTCTGTCTTGCATGTTGTTCCAATTGGTGTGTTAAGATTGGTCAATTCATTAAGTCTGACCATATCTGCTTAAATGGATGAAGTTGCGGTGATTTAGGAAAGCACTCTGCACTTTAAAAAATCTATAGAAATGCAAGCAGTGCTTGTAGAACAAGCTCATTTATGAAGGCAACTGATGTGGTCGCCAAAGACAGTACATTAGCAGGGAGCTTCCAATACCATCCTTTTACCCACCACTACTGCTTTTGCTGCTCCTCCTTCCACTGCCTAGCTTGGAAAAGGAAGGGGGGGTGCTCCAGTTCACCATTCTCCTCTCTTCCACATTTCTGCCTAACACCTCAGCAGATAATGGACAGCATTTGTAATACCACTTCAGATACCAACAGACACCTGGCTGACCCTATGTGTTTCTAAGTTTCACTATCCCTTGTATGAGGAGGGCTGCACTTTCTGTCAATGTATGTATGTAGAGAGATCCCATGTGTGCCTCGGAATGCCTGTGCCAGAGAAATACCTTATTTAATGCACTTATCTTCTTCCTTTTGCAAACTGTGGAGTGGAAGGAGATGGGAGAAGCAACGGAGATAAACAGATAGGCTGAGGTGGCTGCACTTCATTGAGACTATGGCTGCAATCCTGAAGTGCACTTGAGCTAGCCTATTTATCACTGGGCTGGCCCAGTTCCAAGATGGGGCAGCCCAGTTACACCAGAAAGGCTTGGGCCAGCATAAGTCAACATAGGGTGGCCCAAGGCAGATGGACCTGGGCCAGCCTAGCTTTGCCAGCCTAGGCAGTTGAGGAGAGGCATGTTGAGGGTATGTTCAGCATGGTCTGGAACAATGCGGTAAGGCTGTATCCAGAACCTGTTTCCAGGGCATAAATGTCCTCTTCCAGCTCCTCAGAGTTATACCACCTCAGGAGTAGGAATAAATCTGAGTAGATTCATAGGGGTCCAGGATAAGCCAGAGTAAAAAATGGAAAAATTTTAAGTATTTGGCCAGCCTAACTGCAACCCCTGCCTCTCAACTTCAGAATATGACACAACTATGACAGCCCATTAACTTCCTTGTTAATGTTGACAGCTGTTCCTTGTTCAGTGCGATCTGAGGCAGGTCTCCTCAGGAGCAGTTCCTCCCCAGGATACATTTACTTAGTGCTCAGCAGCCTGTGGGTTTGGCACAACTTTCTGCCTATTTGGAGCAGCCCAGGTGGTTCATTCTCACTGCCCAAACTCTGGATTGTGCTCTCTGTCGCTTAGAAGTCTGTCACCAGGTGCGGATTGAATTATTCTGTGTGTGTGGAAGTGGATTGTGCTTATAGTAGCATGCCTCACCGCTTCCATATACCGGACTCATGCATTGCAGTAGTAAAATCATTTGAATGGGGGGAGAGTGAAGGTGTAAAATCATTTGAATGGGGGGAGAGCATGGATCATACAAATCTTTGCATGTAAGGGTGCACATGTGGGTGAACATTCAGTTCTACACATGAACATTAGATGTGTGAAGGGATTAGGACCTACTGCTGCATGATTCAGACAAGAGAGAAATTTTGTGTCTGCAAGAGGCTAAAAAAGTGTTTCTGCAAATTGAGATGAAGATGAAAAGAGCCCATCTTCCTCACCATCTCAGTTCTTGCCACTACAGAACAACATGATTGAGAGTACCCTGACCTACAGTACTGTCTTACTCCATGTAGGAATAAAAACTGAGCAAAACAACTTTTGTCAGCCAGCCAGCAGGTCCTCATCCCTTCAGCTTACTGAGCAAGCTCAGACACTTTCCTTGATTCCTGTGATTGCCTTTCTGCTTTATTTCAGCCAAGTAATTGTTTCATCATGTTGCAAAGAAACATGTTCCCATTGCAGCACTGTGACATTAATTTCAGATCACTGGCATATGCATAAATCTGGCTCATAAAACTTCTGTGGACACAAATCCTGGCAGCTGAGTATAGGAGGGGGATAAAGGTTATAAACTGTAGAGATTTTAGCATTGTTTTGTCAGGCACCTGATTCTTTTTACTGTCATTCAGAGGCCACATCGATGATATACTTCCTGCTACTAATTAACTGCTGTTGCAATCAGACGATAAACCCAAGGTATTTATAGACAACAAACAAGTCCCCATGCTTGGTTGGAAGAGATCAAAAATCATAACCTGGTATTAGCTTTAACTTTCTTTTCTCATTCCCTTTCAACGTAATGGCTCATAATTCATAGTTCTGAATCAGAAAGCCAATCACATGCAACTAATCAATAAAAAGGGAATGTTTGGAAAGTTATTGATTTACAATATAATGGCTTTTCAGATAATGGCTTTTCAATTCTCTTTGAGACGATTTCTCTCAGTCTCTTTCCTAGCATCTATGCCATGTGGCAACAGGGTCACCTTTTCAGAATGCCACTCTCCACTTATTTTAATCATCCATGGTAGTAACCTCAGCAAGTTTCACGTCCTTTTTAAGCTGATCTTTAATCAAAAACCTTTGATCTGATTTTTCCAGGTAGAAAATAGGCAATGAGAGATATTTTTCACTGGAGTAACTTACGTCTCTCTGAGAGTGCACAAGCTTTGGAGGTCAACCAAACTCTTCCTGAGACAGTACTCAGTGTAAACTGACAGCTTGCATATTTAAATGAACAAGATTCTGGGGCAATGAAAAGTATCACTTGAGTTATGTCGTATCTCTTGTCCTGCAGGATTTCTATGGCAGCTACCATCTGAAGGGATTTTTTTTAAAGACTATAATACGTGCAGTAACCATAAGCACAATATGTATCGTGCTCAGAGTACAAATTGAAGCTTCCTAGGGAGGTGCTGCATTGTTGCTAAGGGAGTATGACTTGTTCCAGTCCCATTTTTGTATGCGCTCACGGAATAGACGACAAGATAATGAATGATCACACACACACAGCCACACACACTTCATGGTGAAACTTAGAAGGACTTTTTCTAGTGTCAGTGTGCATCTGGAAATCTCTTTTGATTTTAATTGCAAGGCCCACACAAAGACATGGCAAAAGTTAATAACTTGGTGTCTGGGTTCCATTGGTTTCAAAAAAAATTATCAGAGGACCATAGTCCATCTTGTTTGGTGATGAACAAATATTTCAAAGCACAGGGAACTGAATTATGATTTGCCTAATCCTACTGGACTGCCCTGATGGCAGAACAAATGTCCTGCCAGTGCCCGCTGCCTTCTGGCAGTTTGAGAACATGAGCCCATGGGAACCTTTGACAGTGGTTTTGCTTGCACAGATCTAAGTAGTCCTTGACAGATCTTAGAGGGCTACACCATTTTGACATGGTTGCATCAGTGAAGGAAGGATGGGATTTGGCCCCATGTCATCCATCTTTTCCTCCGAGTACATGCCACTGTCTCCAGGGTCTGTGAGGTCCATTGGATGAGACTTGCTCTTCGCATCCCCAATCACCTGTCTCTCTCTTGAAGGACAAGATAAAAGCCTGGCCGTTGTACGACTTTCAATAATCAGAAGTTCAGCAACTATATTTAAATGTAGTTCATACATTTACCAAACAGTGTCAATTCCATCCTTTTTTGAGAAGTATTTGCCAGCCAAATAGCAATTTCTTCATATACTATACAGTCACTCAAAGCTTGCCAACTCTTGTCTTCATGATTTATGGGTGTGTGTGCATATATGTGTGTGTTTGTGTGTTTCCCACTTCAGGGGATGATCGGAGATATGCAAAAACTAAACTGGATTGTTCAGCTGTGATTTGACAGACCTTGGAGTTGTGTGTTTTTCTAATTGGATAAAAAATTATTCAAGCCCAAAGGACTGTCTGTAAAAGATCAACTGTCCATGGACATTGGTCCAGCCCAATTCCTCCCAAAATTAGCCCACATGCTTCAACAAGGATTACTTCAAAAGGAAATCCACATTGGATTGCCAGCTAAGGGTGTAGTCTTTAGTACTTGAAAGTAAGTCTCATTTGAAGCAATGGGACTTATTTTCATGTGAATATAATGAGGATCGTGGTGTAAAACCACAGTAGCTTGTTCTCAGATCACTGCCTCCAGAACAAAAACAAAGAAAACACAAAACCAAAATGAAAGGCATTTATGTAATTGAATGGCCCTCCCTGTTTATATCAAGATGCACACATGCATACCTTTTTACCTAGTTCACTTCTGTGGTAATTGCATGCCGGTACAGCTCCCTGCAGTAGCAGTTGGGACTCGGTTTTCCCATGCTTTTCTCCTTTACCGCAACGATGGCTGAGAAACAGTCTCATGAGCGTTTGAGGATTCCTGGCAACCATTGAACCACATTCATTTACATTCAGGTGGGCCAGGACAAACATTCCATATTGAGGCACTGTCTTTTGCTGGCTCCAGAATGCAAAAGCCGTAGGAGGACATGTTAGCAGCCTAGCAAGAGTTTGAGGTTGAGTTCAGCTTACACCTAGAATGGGATGTGTCTGCCTGTTTTCGTGAAAATTTTACAGCTTCTTAAAAAAGTTTAAATGTTAGAAGGAAGGAAAGAAACCAACTTGTCACAGAAACATTTGCCATGATATTCCTGAAGGTCTTTCTTCATGCCCCAGGGACTGGAACAGTGACGTTATGACATTATATGGCATTGTGATATCATTTCCAGGTTGTCCTTGGAGGAGGTGGTGCTCTCTGGCAATTTCACATTCCTAATTCTGTGGAAACAAAAGGAAACTTCCACAGGAGAAGGAACAGGGGATGCCAAACTGCCAGTGCCTCCTCATCTGGGGACAACCTGGAAGTCACTGTCTTGCACTGCTTGTGGCACAAGGCAGTCACTTCTGGTTCTCCCAGAGGGAGTGTTTGCTGCTGCAGCTTCACGCTCCCATTTCTCTCCTGTGAACGTTCTCCTTTGAAGGAGAAAGAATGGGGTGTGAAGTGGTAATGACTCATCACTAAGGTGGAGGATGAGGAGCAGTCATGTGCCCCATTGGCATACCACCCAAGTCAGGTGCCCCTCAGGCTCCCACCCTAGTTACAACTCTTCTCTACGGAGACACATATTTCATTCAGGACGTTCCTGGATGTTCTCCTTCCTGAATATTTAGTTCCATATAGGGCATGGGCAGCCAACCTTGTTTAAGAGCCACATATGATAAACTTCAAGTTTTTGAGAGCTGCAACATTTAAGAAGCATTTAACAGCCCAATCCTAAACTTCATGGAGCACTGGGACTATTGGGGTACCAAAATGGCTGCCACAATATTCTGTGTGCAACCAGGCACTCCTTGACTCAAGGAGACTTTTGTCCCTTTCCTTCACCCTCAGACTACTGTAGAATCAAGAACCTCCATGTTGGCCTGCAAGGCTCTGGATCTGGCAGAAGTGAGCTGCACTGAACTGGTTCTCCTCACACCCTTTTCTCTCCCCCCAAAATGCCTCCTCCCCACTTCCCTCAAAGCCCCACTCACCCCTCCACTGCCCAACAGTCATGACAAACAATTCAAGCAATTCAAGCAAGTGGCAGATTATCAGCTTTCCACCAGTGAGATCAGATCCAGTTGGTGTTGAGCTAGGTCCGACACTGGAGCTGCACTGAGAGCCCATGAATATACAGCACATTTGTGATTCTCTGCCCCTGCAGAGGGCTGGCAATAAGAGTTCGGGATTGGGTTTTGAATTTTTAAATATACCGCTACTTAGCCTGAATATTAAATTTGCATTTTAGTCTCAGATTAAGGCTGCAATCCTAACCTCCAAATAGGCCAACATAAATCCTGTGCTGACCTGGGGTTGTCACAAAAGTGAGTAAGGCACTTCTGCCCAGTGGTGGGCTTCAGCAGGTTCTCACAGGTTCTATAGAACCCTTTGCTAGTGATAGCCTGGTTCTGAGAACAGGTTACTAATGGGACATAGAACCTGTTAATTTAGGTTATTAGGACATAGAACCTATTGTTAGGTTATTAGGACATAGAACCTGAATCCCACCACTGCTTCTGCCCCACTCCTGGGAAGGTTAGGTTTCTGAACAGGCATATGCTGACCTCTCGACACCATCATGGGGAGATATGCTTGGTGAGTTAAGCTGGCCTAAATTGGTTAGCATTGCACCCCAAACCTGGTATATTATAAAATTTGAAAAATTGTTATTTACCTTTTATATTAATTGTGAAGCAAAAAGGAGCTCAGCTGATATATTTCCAGAAGTCGCAGATTGTATGCCAAAGAAACATATATGATTCCTGAATCATAGTTCGGCAATCTCTGACCTAGCATATCTTCTGCTTTGCCTTAACTGGAACTCTGAAAATATGGAGAGGAAGGGGAGACAGTGTCTTCTTTGGGCTTTGATGTTGTTGCAACTTCCCAGAAGGCAAGGAAATTCCACTGTGTTTCACCTTCCACTGCTGACCCCACTCATTGCGAATTGTTGCTTACTTTCATGTGGTGCCTTCAGGACGTCTCTAAATTCCCACTGGTCAGATTCCAATGACATTTGTATGCCCTTACATTCTAGTGGGGCACAATTCCAATTAAACTCACTAGCCATTTCCAGGTTTCTCCAAGTAATTGCATAGGACTGAGGCATTTGGCTACAAGTTTGGGTGGCCTCTTAAATCCATTGGGCTCTCACATGCAAACATCCCCCGCCACTACGAACTGAGCTTATCTAAATTTCTGCATGCTGCCTTGAAATGATTTAATTCTAAGGTGAGGTGCATATCTGAGAAATAAATACTGTAATCTATACATATTGCAATAAAAATACAATCCATCACTGTTTGCACGTGGCTCAGCCTGTGGCCTTATGCCTGTCACTTAGCCAGTAAAGTTAGAGGGCAGTTCATTTCAGGTAAGTTCAGTGGCATAGCTAGAAGGGGTGCAAGGCACTATGTTTTACAGGTGACTGAAGGTTTATGCAAGCAGGGCCTCTCTCTCCACTTCAGAGCAATTCAAGCAGTGGGAGCAAAATGGGGGAAGGGTAATGCTCTTCAAGCTATGCCACTGGCCATCTTTGTTTATGCCATAGTAGTTACTAGGGAAGGCGGAATTCTGATTCACCAGGCTATATCCCAGGAGTCAGATGAAAGAAAGTAGGTATGATTAGGTAGCATTGGTTGCTGGTTCCTATAGTTGTAGCACCAGGAAGCATCTAAGCAACATGACCTAGTTGGATTTTTCTAGGTTTCTCCAGGCTTGGGTAAGCTCATACATAACGTGCCCAAATACACAGCCCCCCCCCCCCCATCACAATATGCTGTAAGCAAACTTTTTTCTGTGGTCTAACCAAAACAACATCCATGTGAGGACAAACTCTGGCCCTGAAGACTGAATGCTCTTCTAAGAGGAAAGGTGGGCCCTTCAACACCATATCCTAATGAGGTACACTAACATGTACCTCATATTGTCATGGCACAATTTTTGTGGCTCAAAATGTGCATACTTTATGGCAACTGAGCACAAGTCCTCCCACTAACACAATCCAATTGTGAACAGAAATCCCTGCACCTAAACTGATGGTGTGGGATGTGTCCTAACTCGGATGATGTTGCAAAAGAGACTCTATGGATTTATTGCTTGTGTCTTATGATAACTAGAGTGATTCAAAATGTTTTTGAACATGTTGCGTAGATGTAACATCAAAGAAACCACATGGGAATTCTAACCCTCAATGTTTATTCTTTGTGGGGGTTTTTTTTTTGGGGGGGGGGGAGAATAGAATTTTAAGAAACTGCAAGATTGATAATAAAATCAGAAAACACCTCCCACAAAACCACCAAAAACATATACCATAAAATCCTTCTTTTTGTTTCTTAAAGGGGATTCAAACTATCTTTCTATTACAGCTGATGTTTAGCAGATTGTGAGAACAATCCTAACCATGTCTACTCAAAAGTAAGACCCATTGAATTCAGTTGGTCTTACTCCCAGGAAAGTATGTTTAGGATTGCAGCTGCAATTTTGTTTTGAAGTGTTAACAGCTACTGAACACGTTTAGTTGTCTTATACAGAGTTGACTCCCTTGACTCAGAATTGTCAAGAATTGAATCAGTATTGTTCATCTAGTTCAGTATCTCTGTTCTGTCTGGCAGCGACTCTTCTATTGGGGTCTTTCCCAATTCTCCATGAGACTGAACCTGCCTGCAAAGTATATTCCTGGACCAGAGAGCTACAGGCCCTTCCCTGGAGTACATGCTGATCGCCAACTATAGTGAATAACAATAACAAGGCTTCTCACACACAAGAGGATCTTTGTGCTGTTGTTGTTGTTAACCTAAATGCAAAAGAGAAATCTAGGACATTATAACTTTTGATAGGTCAACCAGCTTGTGTGCAGATGCTATAGCAACCTTTCTCAAACTATGTAGATTTAGATTGGGTCAGTGTTGGGATGAGAGATTGCTTGGTAAGCCCATGTAGGCTTCCTTGAGTTCCATGCAAGAAAGGTGGGACTGAAACATAACACAGAGACAACTTGTTCATTGCTTGCCTGCGTTACATGTTTGATCCCTGAGGCTATCTGTATAACACACCTAAGCACACATGCGTGTACATATCTTTAAAAGTGTAGAATTAAACATTAAAATGATTCTAAGGCTGCAATCCTAAAGACACTTTCCTCGGAGTAAGACCCACTGAACACAATGGAGCTTACTTCTGAGTAGACCTGGTTAGGATTGTGCTCTAAACTGCTATTTTTAGCTAACTTTATGCGGCTAAAACTAGCAGTGTGCAGTTGCAATCTACATCTTGTGAACACAGTAAATTGCACAACATATGCATTGTCTTGAGACATATGTGATGCAGGCTGAAGTAGTCCTTAATGAAAACAAATAGGAGTTAAATATCTGCAGAATGTAAATAAAGAAAAATATGTTTTGCTATGGTGTTTAAAATAGACATAACTCTATAATATGCCTTAACAGAATGTTGTAGTGGTTCTGGAGTTAGAATGAGATCTGGAAGATCCAGGTTCAAATCCCTGCTAAGCCACAAATCTTCCAAGGGTGACCTTAGGCTATCTTTCAGCCTCACCTACCTCACAGGTTTGTTTTTAGGACAAAAATGTACACCACCCTGTACTCCATGGTGGAAGGAAAAAATGAGAAAAAATTTAAATGCCCTATTGTTAGATATCTAATAACTTTAAATAGCTTGGATTGAGCTGTGTTAAAATTCAGTTCCAAGAATGGTAAAAGTTATGGTGTTATTTATGCTCAGCATGAAATTGTAAGTGCTTTGCAATGTACTAATAATCCTTCAAGAAAGAGAGTGTGTGACAGCAATGTCATTGTCTGATAAATTCTATCCCTGATGACACTCAAATGCTTGCTGTAACTATTAAATAAAACTATTAGATTTTAGGGAACATAAGACACATGATCCTGCTAGAGAGAAGCACTTTTAAGTCCTTCTCATTTTGAAGGGTCAGGCACATACTTAGCAGAACTTTCTCCCTGAAAAAGAGGAGTTAGGAGTGCTTAACCCTGGGTCAAGAGCGTCCCTGGTCCTGAACTTTCAAACAATTTATCAAAACTCCTTTTTGAAATGATTTATCTTTTCAAAAGACAAATACTTCCAGTTTACTGGAAATACTTGTTGAATAACAGTAAAATTCCTCAAGGAACCACACAATAAATTATGATACAAAGGGATGCTTCGAGCTTCTGTGTCTTGACTCCTGGATGGAAAGTCTTCCATGCCATACATCACACAATCAAAGTTGTTATATAGCAGGTTTGCTATTCAGAAAGGGAGGAATCACATTGAGATGAATGCAGAACCTTGGCCTCCAAATAGCCTTGGAATCCTGATCTTACCAGTTGTAACAAAGCTTATCAAAAGCCACAATCCACAAAACTGCAATAAAGTTATAGGCCATACTCAAAGTCTCCTTGCTGTACACCACAAGGGATTCACTCCACTCTCAGATCTACAAGTGATATTGTTAACTGCTCTTGCTACGCTGCACAGGGGACTGCCATTCTAGAAATACAAGTCCCGCTAGGCACACAGAACTAGCTGTGTGGTATTGAGAATTGTGGCCTGCATTTTATAGCTTAGTGGTCGGCACTGGAAGATACTGTGGAGATAAGCAGTAGAAACAGTCAAAATTATAATAAATCCCACACACAACCTGACACCAAGTTATGCTATAAGGGTCTAACATCTCATGGTGTGTTTCACTGGGCAACACATATTTTGTGATAGACCTTTGCTTTGGAAAGTTTATCAAGCTGATCCTGTGCATGTTTACACAGTAGTATAGGCTATATCACAGGGCAATAAGACTAATTCCTGAACTAGTATGCACAGTATTTTGGTTTAAGAATAGTAATAACTTGCCTTTCATGACCATAATTAAATAAACTTTTTGTACTGAATAAAACAAGTCCCATGGGCAAATCAGACTGTAACAAAATCAGAATGAGTTCCCACTGAATCAGGTCAAAAGCCCATCTGTATACAGCTTCCTGTATCTCACAATGGCCCTCCAGATGTATCAGGGAGAAGATCTCATTGTACCATGCAAAGGAATTTATTAGCTCACATGTAAGTCTTCATTTCTCCTGCCAACCTAGCAAAGCAAAAGCAGGACAATTCAAGCAAATAGTTACCACCTCAGTGGGAAGGTAACAGCATTCTGTGCGTGCATGAAATCCACATGCCCATGGAGGTTTCTTTGAACAATGCTGGCTCTTTGGCTCTGGAAATGGGATGAGCACCATACCCTAGAGTCAGTCATGACTAGCAGGGAAAATTGTGGGAGACACTTTTATCTTTAAGTCTCCATTTAGCCATTCAAACTTCAACCAAGTGATTTCACTCTTACCCTGTTCCAAGAAACTGACTGGGGGGAAAAATCCCACTTTTCAAAACACTGAAAACTCCCTTACCTGCACACAATCTGGACAATACCCAAGACTTTTTACTTACAGTACAATTCTAAGCCTATCTACTCAGAAATAAGTCCTATTGTATTCAATGGGGCCCACTCCCAAGAAACTGTGTTTAGGATTGCAGCTTTAATCTTTCATTATTGGCTAAAATTCCTAGCAAAGGAGGCCACAGCACAGCAGGATGGGTCCATGAGGAGGTTGCTGGGATTCTACCCAGTATACAGCCATGCAGTCACTTCTGGAGCATTAGAACACAATTATTCCATAAAGCTATATCTGTTGTTAGCATACTACATTGTTTCATCAGCAAGCAATGAATTAGAAGGTGCATCTTCTTTTCCCTTAAGGGGAAATACATTAGAGCAATACTAGGTCAGCGGCTGCCTTTAAGTAAAACCACTGTGAAGTACAGCCAGGAAGGGCAGGGTTAAAGAAAGTTATTGCTAGGGGCTTTGGAGAACAAGGTTTAGAAGCTGGAAGTGCTTAAAAAGGGCCTACTATGTTGGAAAATGCTGAGTAAGTCCAGATCCTTTTACCCAGCACCCCTCCACATACACACATAATCAACTCCAGGCACTGTTAACGTTTTACAAGCAACACATACGCAAGAGCAAACTATGAAAGGCCAGGAATGTTCCGCTTCCAGGTCTTGAGAAATCTGTTGCCCTGTCACTCCACGCACATTCACAACTCCCTTTGGCAACAGTCTTCCATGCATTCATTTGTGTGTACAACTCTTTCTACTCTGCCTGCAGTGTGTATGACTGTAAAACTTCAAGACATCCATAAGACATAGACTTCCTAAATGAAACAGAACCGACAGAAGCTGAAATAAGATCAGGCATGCTAAAAGAGCAGACAACCCCGGAAAACCTGTAATGAGCCAAAGGCTAGGCTAATTACCTTATTTTTGTTACCTACAATTAACACAATTTGAATCTAATTTAATGTGGTAGATGTTAAGCTGGGAGACATGGTTCACATCTGTAATCTCTTCTTTTTGTTATTATGCATCTCGTATATAATATTAAAATAACCTCTTCAAAAGTATGATTTTTTTCAAAACATAAATATGAACAGAATTAATTTGAAATTCTTTGTACCTGTTTGAACACACCCAATGAGACACACTTTCAACCATATCTCAGTATCACTGAAATTTCAGCTACAATCCTACGTTAACTTACCTGGGAGTAAGTCCTACTAAACACAGCAAGCATGCATAGGAATGAGCTGTAAGATACTTGTTTATCTTCTTTTTTAAAAAAACTAGCAGGGCAATTCTAAGCATTCTGACAAAGAATACAAACCAAACCTAACTCCATATATACCCTTTGAGTGAAAAGGTTTAGGATTGAAACTGTAAGATTTGCCGGATTCTAAAAATGCTGTTCGCCCTAAAAAAACTGGAAAGGTACACTGTGTACACAATGGTAAACACTGTAGGAGTTTACCAAACAAATCCTCGGAAACGCTTTTTTCCAACCTGTGCTTGAGTGTTCCATGCCAGATAAAACTATATTTTGAGGTGTGTCCCCCACTAAGGTAAAAAGATTAGAAATACTAGATCTTCAATCAAAGCAAGTCAATAAATGCTGTGTCTAAATCAACACTCCCATCTATTTTGTTTAACCCTCTCAGACTTTGCTGATCTCTTTCCTAATATCTCCAAAAACTTAAGACGTAATCCACAAATAAGGCTGCAATCCTAAAGACACTTTCCTGGGAGTAAGACCCATTGAACACAATGGGGTTTACTTTTGAGTAGGATTTTGTGCTATAAGTCAAGAGATTTTTTTAGAGAGAAACACAGAGAAGAGAAGTTACTTACTGTCTATTTAACTGCTACTTTCATTTTGGTTTTTTCCTCCTACCGATTAAGAATACCTATAGATCCCTTGATCTTATACAGGACATCCTGAGCAGCAACCTTCCAGCACTAGCATGGCCATGTCAAGGTAAGCATGTGCTGCAATGTGTAATTGGAAGAGTTACAGACAGAGGCCTCCTCAAGGTAAGGCAATGTCTGTTCCCTTAATCTAGGAGTTGCATTTCCCTTACCTGAGCACTGGGAAGTTGGCTAGGATGGTGCTCTTAGACCTCTGGCGGAAGAAATCTATACCCCATTAAAGTTTATGCAAAACTCCCATTGATTTAATAGTTCAGAACCAACATCACCTGAAACCAAGACATCAATTTGGTGAGCACCTGAAAGAAACAAGCTCTCATTTTCCCTCCTAGAAATAAAGTTTTATTAAAATGGTTCATTAATGCTTTGTATGTAGCAAGAATGCATAGATCCCAAAATATACATATGTCTTTGTTTTCTTTATAGAAATAGATCATTCTTTATAATTAAAAAAAAAACTGTAGGAACATCTTTAACAGATTACTCAATCCATGACTGACAGTTACACGAGGTTGCATCATGTGTAGCCAGCTTTCCCAGCCATGTTTTAAAAGATTGCATCACTCCGGACTCTCTCGCTCCTTTCGCTCCACTTTCTGATCTCTTTTCCTCGTTTTCTTAAATAACACTAACATTCAACCCGCAAAAAAAAGAAAAAAGAAGGGGTGGGGGGAAGCAACCCTGTAGATACCAGATCGGAGACTGTTTAAGTGGCTTGATGAGTTTGGTGTCACATTTCCTTAGAAAAAACAACCAATAATAATAATAATAATACAGTTTCAAAAAAAAAGGCAAATGAGAGTCAGGGTTCGTCCATGAGAGTTGCAGAGAGAGGTCAGTGGAGACTCCCCCCGCCAGCCGAAGGAGTTGCAGAGAGAGCAGAGCTGGGTGGGGAGAGGCTGCTGAGCTCCCCGGCATCAGCATCAGCGTGCGGAGTAAAGGCAAAGAGCATAGAAAAAGGAAGCGCGGAGACCTCTCTCCTCCGGATCAGCGCAGGGCAGGGCGAGGCAGCCCCCCCGCTCAGCTCAGCTCGCCCTCCTCCCCGTCCCTTCCCCTCCGCCCCTCCCGCTAGCAGTGTCCGGAGGAGGCGAGGAGCGGCTCCGGCAGCTGTTTGAACAAGTTCCGGAGGGTGCTGAGCTCCCGGGAGAGCTGCTCGACCTTCTTCTGCAGCCGCTCGTTCTCTGCGGTCAGTTCCAAGACCTTGTGCTGCGTCTCCAGGTTGCGCATCTTGGCCTTGTCGCGGCTCTTGCGCACGGCGATGTTGTTCCTCTCGCGCCGGATCTTGTACTCCTCGCTGTGCTTGTCCACGCACTTCTTGGACTTGTTCTTGCCGCCCGCCTGGTACCCTCCGCCGCCGCCGCCGCTTCCTCCTCCCCCGGCCGAGGCGGACTTGGAGGAGTCGGAGGGGTTAGGCGTCCCCGGCGGGCTGGAGGAGGACGAGGTGGAAAGATTGCCGCTGCTGCCGCTGGGCACCGACTGGTAGCCCAGGTAGGAACGCGCCGTGCTGCCGTAGGGCGAGGACATGCCCCCCAGGCCGGGACCGGCTCCCCCGCCGCCGCCGCCCTCCTCCTTGGGGGCCCCCTTGCAAGAGTCCAGGTGCTCGAAGACCGGCTCCACCTTGGTCTCCACCATCTGCGGGGGGAAGCAGCCCAGCAGCGGCCCGGCCTTGTGGCTCTGCGCCGGGTGGCCGTGCCCGTGCCTGCCCAGGCTGACGTAGGCGTAGTCGGGGTGCGGGTGCTTCTTGCTGCCGCCTTTGTAGTCCGGCTCGAAGAGGTCGGACAGGAAGTCTTGGCCGCCGCCGCCGCCGCCACCGCAAGCGGGCTCGAAGTTGCCCCCTGCTGCCGCGTTCGGAGGAGGCGGCGGCTGCTGCGCCTGCTGCTGCTGCTGCTCCAGGTAGGGGCTGAAGTCGATGGCGCGCTCGTGGTCCCCCACGGTGAGCTCGGTCAGGGCGCGGCCCCCGGCCACCCGCGGGTGCAGCTTGCTCAGCGCAGCCAGACAGTCCGCCTCGTAGTAGAAGTTGGCCACTTCCATGGATTTAAAGGCCGGGGGCTGGATGGGGAGGCATGCCTGGTCCCAGGTCACCAGGCGTTGCATGAACGCGGGCGGCAGGGGGGGCCCAGCCGAGCCGGCGCAAGGGGCTCCCCCCAAAACTCCCGGGCGCACCGACTCCTTTCCCGGCGAGGCGTCCTCCCGGTGGCAGCGGCGCTCACGATCCGCCCTGCTGGACCCCGTTGCTGCTGCCGCTGGTGCTGCCCGCGCGGACCATCCGACACCCGCTCCCGCAGCCTCCAAGAAAGTCTCTGACTCGGGAAAGAAAGTTCCCAGCTGGGTTATTTATAGGGGCGGCGCGTCCCATGGCAACAGACACGTCACTGGCTGGCTGGCTGGCAGGCTGGAGGCGCGCCGCACGCTGCACACTCGCTACACTCCAGCCGCCGCTGGCTGCAGCCGCACCGGAGCGCCTGGAGCGCGTGTGCCTCCTGCAGCCCTGGCCGCTCAGCGCACACGCACCGACACCCTCAGCCCCAGCCTCTCTACTCTCCATCTAGTCTATGGGGATTACTGCCAGGTGCTGGCCTAGCTACCCCTTCGGAGACATTCCAGGCTGGGGGGCCAAACTCCCCCGAGACTGGCTCTGAAGGGGTGAGACTCCCCCAAGACCGGCTGCTCCGCCTCCCTCTAGCTACGCCACTGGCACTGCAATCTTCATGTCTAGCCCCGTCACGCCTGCCCCTCCACCCATCCCTCCAACTGTCATTTCATATCAGGGGTCTCCAAACTTTCAACTTCTGGGCTCCACCAATTGTGCAGAGGAGAGAATTTCAGCAAATACAGCTTCTCATCTCACAAATTGCACCTGCTGAAATTCCCTTCTCTGCACAGTTGGTGGAGCCCAGAAGTTGAAAGTTTGGAGACCCCTGATATCTAACCATTTCAGAAAATCAACCGTGACTAATCACTGGAAGGACAGATACAGCATCCCCCATTTCCTGGACCATCATCCAAAAGTGAAAACCGTTCAATATTTTTTGGTATATAAATGTGGCTTTCAAGGTTTTTTTAGCTAGCAGATTGCAAATGCTTTTTTATCTTGCAAATTCCAGCAGCCGCACAAAGATATCTGCAAATGGATTCTCCTTAATTCCTCCAGGAATGGGAATAGCTATAATATGGGGGAGGGAAATAATTTTCCCCTTTAAAACAGCAGAGAGTTTGAAAGAGCAGAATATGCATTGAATGAATGAGTTCTGGGTATAATTGAAAATGCAGATAGTCAGAAAATGAACAGTCAGAAAGCAGGGATACCAGTTCTAAAGCTGAAGTTCAAATACTTTGGCCATGTCAAGAGGACTCCTTAGAAAAGACCCTGATGCTAGGAAAAACTGAAGGCAAAAGGACAAGGGGATGGCAGAGGATGGACAGTAGTTGGCAAAGGATGGCAGCAGTAGTTAGATAGTGTCACTGAGGCAACAAACATGAATTTAGACAGACTTTGGAGGCTAGTGAAGGATAGGGGGGAGTCCACAGGGTCATGAAGAATACAACACAATGACTAAACAACTACCTACCTATCTACCTTTTCCCCCCAAGCCAGATCATGAGAAACCAACATTGGACAGATTGCTTTTGCAAGTTCCTCTGCACTCTGGTACTGGAAGATACATTTTAGAAAAAAGAGGAACCATTTATTTAGCATTTTTCACTGTAAGGGTGCATACTTGAGACTATTCCACTTGGCTCTGCTGCAGTTGCACTCAATGGAACTTATTTCCAAGTGCAAATGTACAAGATTTGGTTGCTAAACTGCAGTTCAAGAAATCCCAGAAACAGTAAAAAAAAAATGTGAGACTTGTGAATACCACAGTCTGTGTTCTGCCTGTGTGCACTTTCTAATGAGTAAACTCCAAGGGGATCACGTCTGAGTAAGCAGGCATAAGGTGTGCTGGGGATTAATTTGTGTATCTGATACACTCTCCCCCTTCCCATTTGTTTAAGAGTTGTAATGAAGGAGGAACATTATTGCCATTTTTCAAAAAGAAAACTGAGGCCAAAGAAGCAAAGGGGCCTGCTCAAATTTGCAACGTAACAGGGAAGGTCTCAAAATCACTTCCAGGTTTTCTCTACTTTCCAGAACTAGACCCCTCTTTTCCATAGGATCAGTACCACACACACAAGAGTGGATCAGTACATACAATGTACTCAGACTCCAGTGATAATTCAAATAATCTTTTGGAAATTATTAGAAATTGTAAGGGCTTGATTCTTAAAATGTAATAGCCATTAAAACAAGTGCTATTAGCATGTCTGGACATCACACCCTCCAAATAAGAAGTCCTTCTCTCTAATCCCTGATTAGAATGTAGGCTGACTGGAGGTGAAAAGACATGTATTCAAAAGAATTTTCTTCTTTTCCTCTTGCTTCACACATTTCTAGGCCAAGCCTTGACAATGAAGATAGGATCCATTTTTATTGCTGAGCCCTGAAGAGGCACATAGATAGGTACAGAGGCATCAAACGCAAAGAGTTATAGCATTTGGTTCAAGAGATGCATTTGGTTCAGTAATCCTGTTCTTTCCTTGCTGGGCCATATACTAGATCTGCATTTTTCAATGCAACAACATCAGCTGGGTTCCAAACCCAAAGATTTCTCCTCTCCAACATGTTGTTCTTCTTGGTCTGCTTCTTCTACAGTTGTGGGAGTTTGTACTTTGCCTGGCGTCAAAAGGCGGCATGTTTTAAATTGTCTTCTTAGTAGTGCAGTAACACACATGGAGATAAAACCCTGATGGACATCTGACTTCTCAGCCATTAACATTGTTGAAGTGGAACCAATCTGGGAGGGCCACAGCCAGTTTGGAACTAATGAACCCTGATACCCTGTTTAATTAAAGACACCTACCTTGAAGAGTCAAACATATATTTTTCCTCTCTTTTACTCCCACATTTACCTGTTTACAAGGTGGTGACTCACTCCCTGAATAAATGGCCCCAATTTAAAACAAAACATATAATTAAAGGCAGTAGGAGTGTCTTCGCCTTAGCAAAGACAACCCAGCACTGTGGAGAACATGGCCCTGCATCTTAGAATAATATGAAGCAATCCTGTGGTGTGAGAAGTATTGTAACGTTAAGCCAGCGGAACAGGTATTGCATTATGTGATTCAAACAGTCAAACAGTTCATGAAGGCTCAAACCTCAGAGAGTTAAAAAGCAGAAGAATTCAAAAATTGAGCTGTACATTGAGTTGTATGCCCTTCTCTTTTTGTCGCTGGATATGTCAACATTTCTCAAAATGTGGGTCAGGACTCACTTGGTGGGTCAGAATCCATTTCTGGGAGGGTCTCACACAACCTTCAATAAAATACAGGTGATGGATAGATCAGATAACTACAATAATTGTCTGAAGCCCTCAAGCTTGCCTCAGGCACTGAGGCTATTCAAAAACCAGGTAACTGCCAACTGCCTACAAACAGCTAGGCTCCTGCAGTTTGCAAGATAAATGCTTGAGCCTCTTTTTTTTTCCAAGTCTTGTCAATGATACTGGGAAAAGGTGACATTTCTAAGCCCCTCACGACATACCACCACAGGGAGACAGGTGAGTTATGCTGGCCTAAATTGGTTAGGTGAGTGCACAAAATCCACTTTGTGCATTTTCATGTAGTGCATTAATAATCACTGGAGAATATTGTTCATTTCACCTGCATAGGTTTGCTGCATCACCACCTTCAAAGCACATTTCACCAGCATGGGTTTGCTCCAGCACCACCTTCACAGAACATGTCTGTGTGCAGTTATGTTGTTTTTCTTTCTTTTCAACTGAGAGGGCATGATACCGAAAAGAAATTCACCAACTTTGTCTGTACCTGCATCATGAAATTGACAAGGCTTCTCCCTCCATCATATCAGCTTCTCTAAAGACTGGATGGGAGATTAGTGAAGGAAATGACCATCCCAACCTGTGCCAGATGGTTAGGAGGTCTCCTCTGGTTAAGGGGATATATTTCCCTTTATCCTGAAATCCCAGTCACCCCATGGGGCTTATTGGATTCATATCACCTATTTAGGTGGAACAAATCCAAGAATCCTCAAGTAGGGCTGCTTAGATTAGGAAGAATGGTAGGATATGGCTGTGGAAGCCTCTGCCAATTCCACATTCTCTTCTGTCAGCAGCACGTACTTCAAAATTATCAGGCATGTTGGGTTACATGTTGTGAACCCCATACAGAATCTATTTACACAGAAATATTCAACTGAGTTCAACTCACATTCTAGTGAAGACTGCCGAGTTCCAGTTTGATCTCCCCTCAGAATCCTGGTAACAACGTTTAAAACTGCATCTGTAATAATAAAACACAGGAATTTTGACAATGCTGTATGGTGCAGAGGTTAAGGTACTGAGCTTGGACATGGGAACCTCAAGTTTAAATCTCCAGTCAGCTATATAGCTTGCTAGGAGTCACTGAGTAACCCTGCAATCCAGAGTAACTATGGGAGCATGTAAGAGACATTTACGTTGGCACCACCGAGTGAAACCCTATGGGAAATTCATATTGCAATCCAGAGTAAATTGTTCTTAGGTTGGAGCAAGGCCTCCCTGTAGTTACTCTGGATTGCGCCCTAAGTCACAATATTGTCATCTAACTAAGATTTTTTTAAAAACCGTCTTCTTGCAGGAAGAGTAGAATACAAATAGAAGTAATTACCATAGCTATGGAGAAATTCCTACCATGAAGACAAATTTCAATGTCTTCTGTGGAGCAGGGATTTCATGTGCGGCTTTAATCTAGTGCAGTGGTCTTCAAACTTCTGGGCCAAAGGGCTGCATCACATATCTAGCACAGAGTTTATAGCGGGGGGGGGGGGGGATGACTGAATAAATGAGGTCTAATTTCCAAGATTTCTGCAAGCACCAACACACAACACAGAAATAAAGCATACACATAAATTGACCCCTTCCAGTGGTGGGCTTCAGGGGTTTGTCACAGGTTTTATAGAACCCTTTGCTAATGGGTGCCTGGTTCTGAGAACCAGTTACTAATGGGACATGGAACCTGTAGTTAACTTAGGTTATTGGGGCATAGATAATTTATTGTTGATAATTTTCTGTTGTTAATTTATTTGAAACCTACCACTGCCCCATTCCCTCACCTCACCATGACAGCACCAGTGGGTCAATTGGGTCAGGGGACCAGAGGTTGGCTGTGGGCCAGTTAGAAGAATTGCTTTAGGCTGCATCTGGCCCCCAGGCCAGGTTTTCAAGACCTGGATCAAGCAGACCTTTGTAGTCTAGGTTCTAATATCAGCCTTCTAGATTCAAACCTGACTTCAGAATACTTTTATCTACCATGTGGATAGCACTATGGATCCCTGCATGCAGTCCACTGACAAATTGCTTGCATTTTGAATGCATTGCTTCCATCTTCTATGCCATTATTGCTCTCAAAGAGAGTTTGTTCCCCAACCTTGACTTCAGATATTGGCACCCGTCAGCTGAGAAGAGTCTGAGAAGCCTTTTCCAAGGAGGCATGAATGGAAGCATTTTTCTTGCAATGAAATCCTCACTGAACATTGAAAGTTTGTGGGGGTTTATCTGTGTTTTGAAGGGAGGAGTTGCTATTAGAATAATACAATGAGATTAATCTTTTGGAAGGGAAAAAACTGGGTTTAGATTACATTTTGTCAATTCAAACAGCACAAGCTAAGTCCATTATAATTTTGACAACAAAAATACAAAACCTGATATCACTTTATGGCTGCAATCCTAAAAACATTTTATTGGGAGTAAGCACCATTAAAAATACTAGGACTTCTGAGTAGAAGAATTAGGATTGCACCCATATGTCTCACCTTTGTTTGTTTAATATTCTGAAATATAATAAATATAAAGGCACCAATTTTGTCCAACAAAGATACTCCAGTATAAAGTTCCATGCCTTAGAAGTTTGAAATTACTGAGTTTACTTGTAAATTTTATATGGTTTCCTTAGCCTTTCCTGTTACCAATGTTGACTTCCCCGGTATTTTGCCAACAATGTTTTGTATCAGCAAATAAATTCCCAACCAGATCTCTGTTTTTTCTTGTTTGAAGTATCTTAACAGAATTACTAGAGGACTATTTAGAAATTTATAACCAGTAATATATGTATTCACTTCAGGATGCAATCCTAACTAATTTAGGCTGGCCTAACTGGGTATGTGGGTAGCTGTGGTTATGTGGGTAGGTCGGCGTATGCCTGTGTAGTGGCCTAACTCCCCAAGAGTGGTGTAGAAGTGCCTTATGGCACTTTTGTGACACCCCCAGGTGTGTCTATTCTTTGATATAGTAATGATTTAACTCTACCATGTTGAAAAGTACCATATAAATACTGTCGATTGATTTGTTCATTGATAATTACAATGAACAAATCAATAATAAAGTCCATATTTCCCCAACACAGAAGGATGATAGGAGCATATTATAGGAAAAAGAAGAATGCCTCACATGACTTCACCAACGTTATTATGCACTCCTTGGTTTAAAAGTGAGTGAACAGAAAAAACGAAAGGCATACACTCTTAAAGCTGTTTGTGTAAATGCAGCCTAAGTTTGTGTAAATGCAGCCTAAGCTGCATATGGCCCCTGTAAAACTGTATAACAGCAGTCCATGTTGTCAGTTCTTTCCTCTATGTACTGTTCCTAAATTTAGAATTGTGATATATCACATTTTTTCTTTTTCTTCACTTCTCAGTTTCCATTTCTATTCATTTCTCCCCATTTCTCTCCCTTTCTTCATTTCTCCCCATTTTCTTCATTTCTCACTTTCCATTTTCCAGGCTTTGTACTCTTGAAGATCATCATTTGCATAGAAAAAGCAGCAGGTCCGAATGTACTGTCAGTGCCAGGTCAGAATGTACAGTCAGTGACCTAGGACTATATACCATTGGCCACTGGGGATATTATGGAATATCAGTAACCTGTGTCTAGCTATGGAAGTCATAGCTAATAATCAGAGGACATGATGAACAGAGAGAAATGCAAGGATGTTTTCTAACCCCAATAAATGCCTAACCATGGCTCTACCCTCTTGATATATTCTCCTGATGCATCCACTACCTTGAAGCCACTGCCTTTTTGGTTCCCACCAATGCAAGTATTCTATAAAAGGGGAAAGATGCAATTAATAAGAGCAAGTTTCAAGAAGAGGCTTACACTGTATACTACTGATGCATTCAGCTGCCCAGTTGTAGTAACATGAGCTCACCACACACCTGCTGAGGTATTATCATTCAAGAGAACCTTTTTGGCATAAGTGAGTTATGAACATTTGGGAACAAACTGCACATATTTTCCAGGTTATTTTTCAGCACTGCATCCAAGGAGTGGTGGGTATTGAGTAGCACTGTACATGCCTTGCATGCAAAAGGTTCCAGCTTTATTCCCTGGTATCACCATTTAAAAGAATCAGATAGTAGAAAGACCCCTGCCTGAGAATCATCAGCCAAAGCAGAAAGCACTGCGCTTGATGGACCTTACAGGGTTGCAAATGTTAGAAGGAGATGCTGTATCTGAAGCTCTCTGAAACACTATGTCAGTGCTTATTATCTTGTCCAATCCAGTCAATCCAATTGGCCATTGAGAAATAAGATACTGTAAAACCACACTCCCAGAAGCCCAACCACACATAGGTTATGCAGCCCTGCCCTTTCCCTAACAGATTAACTTGGAGTAAATTCAACAAGACCTACTTCCTACAAAGTATGTTAGGGCATAATCCAGAGTGCCTTTTCAACTGGTACAAGTCCCTTGTGTTAGCCAATATTGTGAAAGTGCCATAAAGCATTCTTGTGCCACTCTACTGGGAAACAGACCAGTGCAAGGAGTTGTGCTGGACTCCTCATGCTGCTGGGGGGACAGGTCAGTTTGAGTTGGCTAAGCTGGCATGGGGGTTTGGGAGGGCAGGGGAAGAAAAGGGAGAAGGTAGAAGGGAGGCGTTTTGGGGTTGGGAGGGCAGGTGGTGGGCATTTCTGAGGCGGGTGGCGGGTAACAGGTAGCAGGAGGTGGGGCCAAGATCCTAACCCCATTCCCTGGTTGCCTGGATCAGCCCCAGGCTGCTCAGTGTTGCACCACCTCCTGAGGTCACACAGATCCAAGTAGCCCATTGGGGCTACAGTGGCTCTCTCCAACATAAGAGGAAGCTGAGCCACTAAGCTCCTGAACCTTATGTTAGATACTATGTAGACATGATGACCTGCATCTTCCTCCATGAGCTAAGGGGCTGCCTATTAAAATAATGTGATTTTTTCAGATTTTTAATCTGGTCAGTCTCCAGGAAGAAAGAATACTATAATTCTAGATCAGGTATGAAGTAGAGTCATCTCTTAGAACTGAACATTATACAAAATGGTGCGGTCATGTGCTTCGGGACATATTTAGCCCTTTATCAGTTTTCTGCACTGTTTACCTACAATTTTTTTAAAAAACCCTCTTGAGTCATACCCAAGACTTCTGAAGGAATACGTTTTGGACTGGGGTGTTAACTATACACAGGCCTCCATCTTGTTCCTGTTCCATTGTGGTGGTAAACTGACCCCCCCATACTCACCCACATTCGCACATTATGAACATGGTCACCTTCGGACTGCAGTCAAGAAATTGAACCCTCTCTGACAGACGTCACTAAAAGTCAAGTTGAATCAGTGGGATCTGAGGTTGCTACTGGCACTGATTAATACTGGTAGACAGGTATGATCTCATTTTGATATTTTTTCAGTTTAATGCTGAAAATGCACATTTATCAAGAAATAAGTACTAGACTCCTTTGACAAATACACTAAGGTGAGGCCCCACATTTGCTGATAAAATATATGGCAATCAAAATTATTAATAAATGTACATTTTGTTTTATGTGTAATATAATCATTTTTAAACAATTCAGTGGCTTGAAAATCAAGCCTGGGAATTTATGAGTCATGATAAAAGACTCAAACACTTCACTTGTAAAGGACAACACTTTTGTAAAATGCAAATATTTTCAGTCACTCATAACCTCCCTTTAAAAATTTCCCATTGTCAGGAATACAAATATTTGCAAACATTTATAAAGTGAATTCCATGGCAGTAGCCAAGTTCCTATGTTACCAGGAAAAAAAAACCCCTAAAAGCATTGTGTGGCACAGTAGAACTAATTGATTTATTTTGGCTTAAGCTTTTGCAGTCCTAGATTCTCTAGGGCAGTGATTTTCAACCTTTTTCATCTTGAGGCACACTTACCAAGGCACTGAAATTGTCAAGGCATACCATCAGTTGTTTTTACTATTGACAAGACACACCAGACTGTTCCAGTCCTCAAATTTTTGTATTAATGAATGTCAATCCCCAAATTCCCATGGGACACCTGAGGACTATCCATGGCACACAGGTTGAAAATCACTGCTCTAGGGCCACAATAAATCAATCACGGTACAACCCTATGAAGTGCTGGAGCAGGCAGGCTGACATGCCTGGGCTGCATCCAGTGTGAGTCTGGAACTGCTGCTGAACTACTGTGAGCAAAGGAAAACATTTTCCCTTACCCCAGGTAATGCAGCAGCAGCCCCAATGGGTCTACTTAGTTCTGCCAAAGAGACCAGAGCAACCAGATGCTGTTACGTGCTGCCCAGGGAAGGTTTGAATCCAACATATCTGCTGTGTCCCCATTCCCTGCCCACCTATTTCTAGGAACACCCTTTGTCCACTCAAGAATTCCCCTTCCAGCCTCCTTCCCAACCTCCTCTACCCTCCTCTGCACCACTCAAGCTCAGGTAGCACGTAAGTCGTTTACTATGCCACACTGGAGAAAGATGCAGCTTTCATGGGCTGGCGCACCTCTGTGTGCCAGCACAACCTACCCCAAAGAGATGCAAATGTGCTTTACAGTACATTTGTGATCCTTCTGGATTGGTGAAAGGGATTTGCACCAGACCAGTGCAATCTCAGGATTGTGCCCTCAGTCCTTAAGTAGCACTTTTCCTGAAGTGGCAATTAATTATGATCATTGTAATGGAGATTAATATTGGTTATCTGTTCTGATCTGCTTTATGAACAGTTCTTGGAAATAAAATTTTGCACATTCTAATGAAAATCCAAGTAGGTTTGTATTTCCTACTTTACTGATATTTTCTCTTGGGATTAAGCAAAAACCTCAACAAGCTTGCTTGCCTCCAAGGTAGTCTCCCTGGCAGCACAATCCTATGCATTGAACTTACTCAGAAGTAAGTTCCATTGTGTCCAGAGAGTCTTACACTCAGGAAAGTTGCTCCGTTAGTTGTAATGGTGCTGCTTTGGATTAAGGGGCTTAGGGATAAGCTTGGGGGAGACAAAATTATCTTTTGCAACAGTGAGTTTTACGTGCAACTCCTGAAGATAAACGTGCCCATCACCCCATATGGATAAGAATATCCAAATGCCTTGCTGGATCAGATCCACAGTTAAGTTAGTTCAGCATCGTATTTCCACAGTTGACCAACCAAATCCTTTTGGGAAGCCCACAAATAAGACAAAAGCCTTCTGCCTCTAGTGACTGCCAGCAAGAGGTATAGTTTCTCTGCCGCTGGAAATAGCAAGTAGCCATTATTCAGACCCTACCTTCAAAAATGAAGGGAAGTTTTTTTTAGAGATTTGCTTGTCCTGATCTCTGGCCTGCCTGTTTCTCCAGCCAGTCCTGTTTCATGTTCACCTCTGACCCAGCACTTCCAACCCCTGCAACACGTGAGGTTGCACAATGTCTGCTTTATCTGACCACAAGATGCTCTTTGCCCTAGAGTGCATGAGAGACGTCACCTGGCAATCAGCAGTTCCTGTCCCTTGCCTGTGAGATGACATGCCTCCTAAATGCCTACCTCTGCCTCTGAAAATTTTCCAGTGCAGCAGAGAGAAAAAAGAGGTAGCTTGCATGTGGGGAAGTAGCTGGAGGAAATACTTGGAAGGGTTAACCCACAATGACCAGCCATTTTCTGCACATGCAAATGGAATTTTTAAACTGCTCATCAAGGCTTTGCTTGACTCCAGAATGGGTTGTTACAAATTCACGACATGTATTGGGCAAAAAAAAAGACATCACCAGCGATGCCTGCATTGAATGACTTATGAGCAATTGTGCACTTCAATTCCATATATTGTTACTTGAACGTAAGCCACACTGCATTCAGTGAGACTTAGGGTGAAATCCAGAGTAACTACGGGGAGTCTTGCTCCGGAGTGAGAACAAGTTACTCTGGATTGCAATATGAGTTTCCCATAGGTTTTCACGAGGTGTAGTAACTACAGGTACACGTAATGTCTCTTACGTGTTCCCGTAGTTGCCCTAGATTGTGCCCTTACTAACAGGCATGCTTGCTTAAGACTGTGGCCTTAAGTTGCATATATCTACCTATTACTATGTAAAGCTATTGTTGTCTTCTAGTGTTGAAAGCTCTTTGTTCAATTGTTGATGTAATTCAAAAGAGGGTAAATTCTTTCACAGCCCTCAGGGACACCCAAAATGGCCAACAGGGAGCCTTCAGTCTTGAATGAGCTTCTGGTCCATCAGGTACTGTTGAGAGTCCATGCTTGCTCATGAGCATTATTTTAACATCCACCCCCAATTGCCTCTGAACAACTTGTGTCTCCATATATTTCTGGTTTGGTCTGGCTTGGTATAAATATTTTTTTCCTTTGTGGAAACACATTCTATATTTTCACAGTCAATGTCTTTGTGGAAACATAGTCTATGTTTTCACTGAAGACAAAGGAGTGCAAGAGGTGTGCGACAAACATTCATAGTTCTCATGTGCTTATACCTGCCTGTGTGGCTGAGGGTGGCGCAAGTGGCTAAGACACTGTGCCTGTTAACCAGCAGGCCAGCGTTCGAGACCCGGGTCAGCCCTACAAGACAGGGTGAGCTCCTGTCCTTAGCCCAGCTCTGCGACGCCAGCTGGATCCAATCGTATTGGCTCTGCCTTTCCATTGGTCTTGGGTAACAGCCTATCCCCCATAAAAATCTAACCCAGGCTTTCGTGCTTTGCATGCAGCGTATGCAGCACCGAGCACGATACCATAGTCTTTCAAGACTGATTGAGGCCTGCTTATACCTGCCTGTATTATAGTTCGTATAGTTATGTATTATAAATAAGCTCAGTGAAATTCATTTATTCATTTGCCCGGTCTTTAATATATTTATTTAGGTAAATTTATAAATTAGATATCTGATCCGTTTCTAAATTAATAATTGTCCAGCACAGTAGGTGGATAAAAGATAATTTTTTTATTCTGTTTCATCATGAGAAGTGGTTTCATATGTAAAGATAGACATTCATGTGTCTAATTTGATCATCTGAATTGCTTTCTGCTTTTACTGTGCTGTTGTGGTTTGTAGTCACTTTGCTTTATTTGGTGTATTATCTTATTACTTTATTTGTACTTTTTTATCAGCTGCTTTGAGTCATGTCATGAAAAAGGCGAGATAGAATTAAAAAAATCAAAACAATTTTAATAAAAATTAATAATACTTGATAAAATATTTGATGTTTATATGAGGCATTTCATTCATTTCATATATGATGCATTTTATTCTCATGTGGTAATTCTAATGACAATTCAGATGGATAGGGCTGTATTATCATTCTTGTATGCACACTGGAAAAGGGCTGAAATAGATAATACCTTGAACAAGGCACAGTGGCAAGATCTGAACCAGCAGCTTTACATTGTAGGAGCAATTCTACTCCAATTCTCTACTCAATCTGTGGTCAAGCACAGTGTTCTATACATGGAACCACAAGTTGCCAAGAACTCAACAATTGCAGTGGTAGTATTTTAATTTTAATAAGTGGAAGCACAGAGGCAGAAATGGCTTGAGGAGTGTAGATATCTATCAACTAAGTAGATATCTATCAGCCCTGAGAATATCTGGCCATTCAAAACACTATGCTGGATTCACTCAGAGCCCCAATCCTAACCAATTTACGGTAGCACAACTCACCCATCTCCCCATTCCCATGGTGGTGTGGGGAAGCCTGTGTATGTATGAAAACTAGCCTTAAACCCTCTCCCCTGCCCCCAGAGTGGTACAGAAGTGCATTATGCATTTTTCCAATACTCCTAGCCCAGCACAGGACTTGTGCTTGTCTGACTAGGAGTTAGGATTGCAGCCCAAGAGTACACAAATATTCAATATCAACACACTGATAAATCTGAAAAACTCACAATGCAATGCTGGCTTAAAATGATGGCAAGCTTTCTACCTAGTTTAAGACACACAAATCAAGATGTTTGAATCAAGTGTCCTGTTCGCTGGGTGCCTTGTATATAGCGAAGATCAGCACTGGGACAAATGTTTCATCTGTTTAGTTGGATGAAAGAATAGGAATGAATGGTGTTGGGTTTACTGACTAACCTTTGAAGGCCATCCTCTCAATCCCATTTGCAAAATGGGAAGAGTTTGCTTTAGATATTAGTACAATTGTGAAACTGAATAAAATGAACATTGTCATAAGGGGCAGTAGAAATGTTCTAATTTAATAACTAAACAACGAAACTAATATAGTCATGAAAATAGCATTAATGTGCCACTTATTGATTACACTCAGCCTTATGCAACCACATTAACTACTTTCTCCATGTTGGGTTTTTAGAGACCTTTTAATGTACTTTCTCATGCTAAAAGAGTGTTATTCCAAAAGAAATAACCAAATTTTCAAGCCACTTGTTCTGCACAAGATTTCACAATTTTCAACAGTTGAAGCTATGCAGGTCCTGATAGGGATCAGCAACCTTTTCAGCAAAGGGGTGAAGACATAATCATCTCATTGCCAAACATTCAGGTTGTTGAGATCTGAAGCAGCTGTGCTGTTAAATTATTTCACTTGGGATGATTACACAAAAACAATACATAAGGTTGTGATTTATTATTTCTGAAGTAGAATCACTGCACACAATGCTTTACAGTAGTGATTCTCGAGCATTTCAGCCTGGGACCCCCTTCTGAGCCAGACAATCTGCCTAGGACTCCAGAAGCTATCTCATGGCTAGTGTCATCACCGTGTTGCCTGAATTCCTCCATGTCTTCTCAGAAGTCCCATTGTGTTCAATGAGACTTACAGTAAAACAGCCTGAATGTCCCATCCCATGATGACAGTGCCCAGTAGATTCTAAAAATGCAGCACCCAGATTTCCATGACCCCCCTGAAATGAAGTTATGATCCACACTTTGAGAACCACTGCTCTATAGACTAGCATCTGTGAGCAAATAAGATCAGTCCCTGCTCCAAGGAACTTACAGTTTAAATTTCAGAAACAGAAAAGAGAAAGGAGAGAATAAGGAATTGGTACAAACAAATGGAATTGCATACTTTTACATAGAAGTAAACACTGGTGATTTTTATAGGATTTACTTCCAACTTGATCCATTCAAACTGTTAATTGTACCTTTAATCTCAGCTACCACATAATATAGCATATAGTGTTGGTTTAAAGCCAATTAATGTGAAGTAACACAGGCTTCAATGCACTATACACTCACCTGGGAGTCTTATTGATCTTAATAAGTCATACATATGAGTTAATATGCATAGGATTGCTGTTAATTGTGTGCTGTAAGAATATGAACACCTACCAGTAGGTCCCATTGTGCTTAGTGGCACATACTTGAAGGGAAGCATATTTAAGATTATGTTGTGTGTCCCATTTTCATTGTATTTAACCTAACACTTGGAACAGCTAAATCCTCATATAGCTTTTACCTGTCAGATGTACAAATTCAGCACATCTAGTACTCACGAACTCCTTGTGCAGAAAAAGCTTTACTTTCCATAGTGTGTAGAAATTATCTCCCACAGAGCTGAAAGTGAGTTCATACCGCCATCTACTGACTTTCCATGGAAAAAGATATTTCTGAAGAAATCTTTCCAAAAAATGAATAGGCAAAAAATTGTTCAATTTCCTGGAGAATTGGATCTGGTTCTCATTGTAAATATTTAGAAAGTGAAATGTTGTCTAATGTCTGAAATGTAAGTATTTGAACAGGTCAGCCTATTTTGGGTGGAACACACCATTGCTTACCAGATCCCACAGAAGAGCTTTTCAACTTACTCAAAGTAGTTTATGAATACTTGTTCACTGAAACATTTTCCTCACTGAGATATTGGAATGCATACCAGTTTTTTATTGAGAGAACTGATACAATGATTGTGGTTCACCCATTAACCTTTGAACCACAGGCAACAATGTTAGCCACCAGATGGGGCTCTTCTCTTTACTACTAAACTTTTAATACCTCAAATCCAGTATCTCAAGTCTTGAGTCTTTCTCTTGCTCCGTTCATTTTACGACAGTGAATCCACAGGTGACAAACGCCTCTTCCACCTCCCTGCCAATAATCCTTTTTGACACAATATCTTTTTTTGGATCAGAACTCTCTTTACCTTGAAAGTTATATGCAGCCATGATGATCTACTGTAAAAAAAAATCCACATGTCAAAGTGAGGCAAAAACTTTATTCAGGATCAGCGGGGAACCCCACAAAACACACAAAGACACACACACACACAGAGAGAGAGAGAGGGACAGAGAGAGAACATATAAACTAGTAAGCAGCAAACTTTGCAATTCTCCAGAAACTTCTATTCAACCTCATGAAGAATTTTGGGGAAACAGAAATCTTGCTGCTAGCTACTCTGTCATATTTTTTAAAAGTTTAATTGTGTAAAAACGTAATAATTGCCCTGGTGGATCAGGCCAAGGGCCCATCTAGTCTACTTTCCAGTGTCTCACAGTTGCCCACCAATGTCTCCTGGCCCCAGAGCTGTGCAAGAGGGAAAATAACCTGCTCTCTAAACACAGTATCCATCCCCTGCATAAATTTGTAAATCTCTGTCATGTTGCCCTCAAGCATATTCTTTCCAGAAGGGCCCTAAATGCTGAAACCTTTCCTCATAAGAGAGGTGTCCCAGGTCACAAATCAGTTTGGCCACTATATCCTTTCCAGGCCTAATTAAATTGAAGGTTTTCAAAACCTGAAAGTTCTGCAGTTTTAAAAAATGGCTGCTCAATATAGTATGCCCAGAGTAGTAATCAATCTGGGGCCCTCTACAAATCAGGCTAGGTTGATCACTTATTTTTAATCTTTTATTTTTATTTCCAAAATGAACTTTGTCTTTCTCATGGCATTAGAAAGCAGTGTTGTTCACCAAGACTCCATATCATAGCTGTTCAATGCCACTCCAGCCTACCCTTCACATCAGATAAAATACAATCCATCATTGACCTCAGTTATCACTCTGCAGTGTGATGGTCTGAGAACCCATAACCTCAAAAGTCTGGCAATCTCCCCCATGGAGACAAAGTCTGCATGGCATCTTCTTCTGATATCCAAGAAGAACAGACCAATGAACAAAGGCAAAGTATAAGAATAGTTATGCCAGCATAAATTGGTGAGGATTGCACCTGATATGATAGGACTGACTCATCAGTGCCAAGCCCAAACTGCCAAACCTAGAAGCGTGAAATTTGGGGAGGGTACTCCTCCCATGATGTAGGCACCAATTAAGAACCAATTTTTAGAAATTCAAACCAGAAGGGGGTGAAAAGGAGCATGTTTTTGTCTCTATGCTTCACTTTGAAGAATGGTTGGCTCATCAATCCCCAGCCCAAACTCTTGGACCTAGAAGCATGAGATTTGGGGAGGGTATTCATTCTGTAATGTAGGCATCCACTAAGAACTGATTTTAAGAAATTCAAACTGGAAGGGAGTGAAAAGGGGTACAATGTGTTTTCATCTCTATAAAGTACTTAACATTGAAGAACTGATGACTTATCAACAACGAACCCAACCCCTGCACCTAGAGGTATGAAATTTGAAAAACATATTACTTCTGTACTGTGAGGACCCACTAAGAACCAATTTGGTGGCTGTGATGCCTGGTGCCCAGTGTCCAATGACCAGAAGGGATGTACAGTGCCCGGTGGTGCCAGTGCTCGGTGGTACCTACTACCCACTACTTGAGGGTGCCTACTGATGCCTGGTGGTTCCTGCTGCAGCCCTTCTTTACCTGTGCCCAGAGTCCGCTGCCCAATACTCACTGGTTCACCATGCCTTCTGGTGCCCACAAATATCTTAAAATTTTAATCCTTCAATGATTGGTTAATTCTGCTACGTTATTGATAAAACTAATTTCTTAGGTCTGTAATAATATATAAGTTATACAATGAGGGCCTTGTAATTAAGTTTTGAGATCTTTGTTCTATATGTTAACAATTCTAACTTGAATTTAAAAAAATTCAATTTAAATGGAGCAGACTAGGTTGAGAGATCTGTAAATGTATCTTTAACATTCCCCCAGGAATTCCCCCCTAATCTCTTCCTTTAAAGGTGAATGCATCTGAAATATTGTTATGCAATTTGAATCAGGTAAAACTTTGCAACGGAAGAAGTCTTCATATTAATAAGGTAATAAGACACAAAAATCATTGATTACAGTTTTTATAGGATATGCAGGTGAAACTGTATTTATTCCATGTGGCCAAATCATCTAGATTATGCTTAGTGACAACTATTTAGAATTCCCAAGGTCCATGATTTAAACAGGTTAAGAGGGAAGTAAGGCAAGAGTGCTTCTCCCGTGAGCAGTTTGTACAGCATGTACAAGTGTTAATAAACTATCTTTGTGATATTAGTGCCAGCAGTATAACCAGTGGTATACCTGATGGTGCCCTGGGACTGAGGGTGCAAAGAGGACAAATGCCCCAGGCACCAGGCCAAGGGACAGAACAACACCACTCCCCCATGCCTCCCAAAGCCCAGAAGTGTTGTGAGATACATACCCTACAATCCAGAGTAACTACGGGAGCACGTAAGAGACATTAAGTGCACCCATAGTTATTGCACCAACTAGTGAAAATCTATGGGAAATTCATATTGCAATCCAGAGTATATTGTTCTTACACCGGAGTAAGGACTCCCCGTAGTTACTCTGGATTGCGCCCATAGTCAGACCACTGCTTCCTTGATGCTCCAAAGGACTGCAGAAGTTTTCAGAAGGCAAAAAATATTTCCTTTTTCTCAGAAGTCAGGTTTCCTTCACAGAGGAAACCAGAAGTGATGTTTTAGAGGGGAGGGACACTTCACTGGCCCTCAAAATGTGTTCCTAGAGACTGAAAACGTCACTTCTGGTTTCCTCTATGAACCATTCTATCAAAAGTTATGGCCAAAAAAAGAGAACAAAATTTAACTCTTATTTAACAGAAAGTAGATATGCTTAATTTAAAATGGACCAGTGAGACTGATTATTCAAAAAACCTGTGAGACTTTGTTATGACACAGCATGGAATGGGGGGAGGGTGACAAAGAGGTGGAATCACTGTTTGTGTTTGGGGGCAACAATGAGCATTATCTCAATTCCAGAGCCTGGGTCAATCAGATGGGTAGATCTTAGGGTGACATATCCTGGTATCTTTATCCAGGACTGGTCCTCTTTGTTAGCCTTGAGTCCTGCAAAGAAACTTCAATGCCCTCCCATTTTGTGTGAGCAAGCAGCATGTAGACTTTTGGAATTAATCAGTTATATGTAATAAAGTATATGTAATGCAGTAGTTTCAAATTTAATTGTAATATAGTGTTTAAGTACATGAAAGCAACATATATGTGATAGAAGGGAAGGGTACTGACATTCTCCCATTGCTTATGTGGAAATATTCACTGCACTTATTTTCTGGCCATTAAAGTATTATTATTTATTTCATACCACGACTAATACTGTCTCTCAGCCTCACCTACCTCACAGGGTTGTTGTAAGATAAAAAAGGGGACGAACTACATACACCACCTTGAGCTCCTTAGAGGAAGGATAGTATAAATATGAAAATATTAATATTTTATTAAGTAATTAATACTGTTATAATTAAATAATTTTTGTCATATGGGATGTCAAAAAAGTTATATGCCCCAGGTGTTAGATGACCTAGTGATGCCACTGGGTGTCACTGGTGCAGGAGAAGAAAATGGAATCTACTGCTGATGGAATCTACAGCAGGATTGGCCAGGCAACAGCAGCATTTGCATCACTAATTTGCCTTCCTTCGGAGGAAGGCAAACATCTTCACCACCAAAATTCATCTCTTCCAAACACTAATTCTGCCAATTCTCCTGTATGGGTCAGAAACACAGACTCTGCTCAAATCAGATATGAACAAGTTTGAGGCCTTCCAAATGCGATGCCTTACAGATCCTGAGTGTCTCTCTTCCTGACCACAAACATAATAAGACAATATGGAAAAGGTGCAACCATCAACTCAATCGAAGAACTAATAAAAATGCAGACTGAGATGGTTTGGCTATGTCTGCAGAATGAACACCAGATGGCTGCCATGTGAGAGCAAACTATTCAATGGAGCAGTCAATGAACAACACTGAAAAAGACGTGGCTGAAATAGGTTGAGGAAGATCTAAGGAACCAACGACTGACCGCTGATGATGCTAAAATCAACTCCATCAATCGCAATGAATGGAAGTGTATCATGAATAATGCACTGAATCTAGAGGCACTTATAAAAACATATCGGTTGAGAGGACAATCCTCTCATGGATCTCAAGGACTAATGAAGAAGAACCAGAGTGCATCTGTTTCAGACACACTGTTCATCTAAACCAGGGTTGTCCAAACCTCAGTCTGGGTATTGGGTACAGCCCTCAACAAGCCTCCATGTGGCCCTTGGAAAGATTCTCATACGGCTGCAGGCAAGCCTATAATTCTCAAGACATGAGGGAAGTTCTGCTCCTTACACATCCAGAGGGTATTCTGAGGGCTGGGGAAGGTGTATGCACCCTCCCTCTCCGTGTACGAAGTGTTTATAGTTTGAGGATCACTTCCTCTCAGTTTTTGACCGATTTGCATTCATTCAAGTTCCATCTCTCAATAAAATAAAACCTTGGATTGAGAGTAATTTGGATTAAGAACATTTTGCAAAAAATTTCTAACTAGTGAAATGTACTTGTGTTGCAGGAGTAAAATACACCCCCGTGTGCCATCCACATTGTGTACCATTACTCCATTGAGGAACATCACCCCCCATAGCACAAAACCCATCCCATGCACATCATCCCCCTGGCAAATACCCCCCAGCCACAATATTCCCCCATGCGCAATACCTGCTGTGCAACACCCCCCCTTGCACATCGTCCCCGCTGGTACAATACCCTCCTGCAAATTCCCTCCCATGCAACATCCCCCCCCCACCAGCGTGGACACCCCTCCTGCTGGACAAGAGCAGGACTGGGGGCTGGGACCCCAATCTGGAACCCTCCCCATCATGGGTGGAACCCTCCCCAAATTTCACACTTCTAGGCCCAGTGGTTTTGGCAGGCAATTGATGAGTGAGTGAGTGAGTGAGTGAGTGAGTGAGTGAGTGAGTGAGTGAGAGACTTTTCAGTTTTATTAATATAGAAGATTGCTTTGTACCAGTGAAAAGGAAACTGGAGACCTGAGACAACTTAAAGATTAATGGACTGATTGTGGCAAAAGCTTTTGTGGACTAGAATCCATTTCATAAGATGCCTGAACTTCCCTTGACAGAAGAGACATTAATAATACTTAACTGAGCAGTGTCTTCTAAGCATGTACAACACTTCATATATTATCTAGATGATATTCCACGCAGCCATTAATTGCGTTATATTTTCCCATGTGTTGCAGCTGTGGTTGAATGGGAATGACTTTACCCAAAGCCACTAATGAGAACTTCAGAGAGAAATTTTGATGTATAATGGAAAGGGCTTCCTCTACCTACACTCCTGCCCTTGAGAACCCGTGGTATAGCTAAGGCATATGCTAGCCACACTTACCTGAGTGAGCCCCAATTTTTAAGGAAGGACTCCTTAGAAAAGTGCCTGATGCTGGGAAAAACTGAAGGAAAAGGAAGAAGGGGATAGCAGAGTAGATATACCTAGTATAGGGATGTGGGTGGCGCAAGTGGTTAAAACACTGAGCCTTTTAACCAGCAGGCCAGGGTTCGAGACCTGGGACGGCCCCACAAGACAGGGTGAGCTCCTGTCCTTAGTCCAGCTCTGCAACGCCAGCTGGATCCAATCGTATCGGCTCTGCCTTTCCATTGGACTAATTCAGTGGCGTGGAGAGGGGGGATTTGCTGCTTGGGTAACAGCCTATCCTCCATAACAATACAACCCAGGCTTTCATGCTTCACATGCAGCGCAGAGCACAATACCATAGTATCTCAAGACTGAAGGAGGCCTGCTATACCTAGTATATAGGACTGGGTTCAAAGGCTGCACTCCTATCCACTTACCTGGGAGTAAGGCTCATTGACTAGAATGGACTTTACCCTTGAGAAGACATGCCTAGGATTAGGCTGTAATCTACTTAGCTGGGAGTAAGGCCCATTGACTAGAATGGACTTTACCCTTGAGTAGACATGCCTAGGATTAGGCTGCAATCCACTTACCTGGGAGTAAGGCCCATTGACTAGAATGGACTTTATTTTGAGCAGACATGCCTATGACTGGGCTCTAAGGCTACAATCCTATCCACTTACCTGGGAGTAAGGCCCAGTGACTATAATGAGCTTTACTCCAGAGCAAATGGCTGTAAGTTGCCATCTTAGCCACACTTTCCTGGGAGTAAGCCCCATTGAGTATCCTGGGGTTTACTTCTGAGTAGAGGCCTTTGAACGTGCCATTCTATTCACTTTCCCAATAGTAAGGACCATTTACTTGAAAGGGGCTTACTTCTGAGTAGATGAGCCTAGGAGTGGGTTGGAGACTCCACTGAGCAAAGGAGCTCTTACTCCCGAGTAAACCTTTCCGTCTCCCCTCCCTCGAGCTCTCCGTCAGTGGGGCTGGCTGAGCCTCTGAAGGGGAGGCGACGGGTGTGACCCTCAGAGCTCGTGACAGGAGAGGAGGAGAAGGCGGTTCCTGAGAGGACAACCTCAGCTTCGGAGCCACCAGCTCACACCGCCCTCGCGACCGCCGTTACCTCAGCCTCAACTGTCGTTCTGGCCCCGCCCGCTCCCACCTCCAGGCCCCGCCCACTCCTTCCCCCTCAGTGATGCGGCCGGGCGGAGCCTCAAGCCCTCACCTCATTCTTCCACGAGTGGGTGGAGCCTCAGTTCGCCCCGCCCCCATGCCGGGCTTCGTTGCTTTGCCGCTATTGGTGGAGGCGCAGCGCTCGGCGGACGTCATTGGCTGAGGGGGTCGGCGCGCGGCGTCGCGGATTGGGCAGCCGTTCCCCGAGGGGCGTGGCCGGCCTGACGCTCCCTCTGGGCTCTGTGAGGGAGTGAGGCGCGCGCGGGCTGGCGGGTGGGAGGCTGAGGAAGCGGGAGAGCGAGGGAGGAAGCGCGCGAGCGGGCTGCCGGCGATGCTGCTCCCGCCTCCGCCCCCCGCCCTGGCGCCCGGCGTGCCCCCCTGCTCCGGGGTGAGAGCGGCGGGGCCGGAGCTGCAGGACGCGGAGGAGGAGGCGGAGCGAGGCCGCGCAGGGGCCATGGCCGAGCACGCCCAGCGACGGACGGCCGGGACCAGCGGCGAGCAGGACGGGGCGTCGTCCGAGGCGGAGGCCGCTGCGTCAGCCGCCCGGGAGGACTCGCAGGGCTTCTGCCCCCGCTGGGGAGCCCAGCACGCCGGAGCCCGTGAGCTGGCCGAGCTCTACTCCCCCGGTGAGTCAGGCGCTGGAGGGGCTGTGCAGGCTGCTCACTGTCCCAGCCTGGGAGGGCAGGTCTTCTCGGGAGGAAGGCCCATTATAGGCAACGGGGCTGACTCCTGTGTAAGTGCGGACAGGCTACTCGCCGCAGAATCCGCTCCTAGGCATGTCTATTCAGGAGTAAAGCCATGTTAGTCAATGGGACTTACTCCTAAGAAAGTGAGGAAAGGATAGTCGCCTCAAAACACCTCCAACGCATGTCTACTCTGAAGAAAGCCCCATCGTAGTCAGTGGGTCTTAATCCTGTGTAAGAGTGGACAGGATAGTCTCAGAGTTCAATCTTAAGCATGTTTACTCAGGAGTAAGCCCCATCATAATCAGTGAGGCTTGCTCCCGTGTAGGCGTGGACAGGATTGTGTTCTTAAAAATTCGATCCTAGGCATGTCTACTCTGAAGTAAGCCCCATCATCGTTAGTGGGTCTTAATACTGTGTAGGAGTGGACAGGATAGTCTCAGAGTTCAATCTTAGGCATGTCTACTCAGGAGTAAGCCCCATCATAATCAGTGAGGCTTGCTCCCGTGTAGGCGTGGACAGGATTGTGTTCTTAAAAATTCGATCCTAGGCATGTCTACTCTGAAGTAAGCCCCATCATCGTTAGTGGGTCTTAATACTGTGTAGGAGTGGACAGGATAGTCTCAGAGTTCAATCTTAGGCATGTCTACTCAGGAGTAAGCCCCATCATAATCAGTGAGGCTTGCTCCCGTGTAGGTGTGGACAGGATTGTGTTCTTAAAAGTTCGATCCTAGGCATGTCTACTCTGAAGTAAGCCCCATCATAGTCAGTGGGTCTTAATCCTGTGTAAGAGTGGACAGGATTGTGTTCTTAAAAGTTTGATCCTAGGCATGTCTACTCTGAAGAAAGCCCCATCATAGTCAGTGGGGTTTAACCTCTGTGTCAGTGTGGACAGGATTGTGTTCTTAAAAGTTCGATCCTAGGCATGTCTACTCTGAAGAAAGCCCTATCACAGTCAGTGGGGTTTAACCTCTGTGTCAGTGTGGACAGGATTGTGTTCTTAAAAGTTCGATCCCAGGCATGTCTACTCTGAAGAAAGCCCCATCATAGTCAGTGGGGTTTAACCTCTGTGTCAGTATGGACAGGATTGTGTTCTTAAAAGTTCAATTCTAGGTATGTCTACTCTGAAGAAAGCCCCATCACAGTCAGTGGGGGTTAACCTCTGTGTCAGTGTGGACAGGATTGTGTTCTTAGAGTCCAATCCTAAGCATGTCTACTCAGAAGTATGTCCCATTATCTTTATCTTCTACATTTATAAAAGAGAAAAGTCACTCACTGACTCATCACCGCCCTGCCAAAACCGCGGGGCCTAGAAGTGTGAAATTAGGGGTGGGTATTCCTTCCATGAGGGAGGGGTGCACTAAGAACCGGTTTTCGGAAATTCCAACCGGAAGGGGGTGAAAAGGGGCGCAACGCGTTTTTCTCCCTATACTTTGCATTGAGAATTGCTGACTCCTCAACATTCTGCCCCAACTGCTGGGCCTGAAGCATGGAATTCTGGGAGGGATCCTTCTATCACCTGAACACCCACCAAGAACCATCTGGAGAAATTTAACCCTTCAGGGGCTGAAAAGGGGGCAACGTGTTTTTGTCCTATACTTAACATGGGAGACTGACCAACCTCCAGCCTATTTGGTGCTTGGTGCCTGGTGCACTGGGGGATGTTGTTCAGAGGAAGAGGTTGCACTGGTGAGGATGCTGCGCATGGGGGGAAGTTGCGCATGGGGGGAAGATGTGCATGGGGGGGTTGATGCGCATGGGAGAAAGTTGAGCATGGGGGGTTGATGCACATGGGGGATTGATGCGCATGAGGGTACGTTGCACATGGTGGGGTTGATGCGCATGGAGGGTTGATGTGCATGGGGGAAGTTGAGCATGGGGGTTGATGCATATGGGGGAATGGCATACGGGGGAATTTTACTCCTGCAACGCGGGTATGCTTTTTGCTAGTAATTAATAAGACTTGCTCTCATGTAAGTATGGATAGGACTGTTGCCTTGGAAATCCCTCCTAAGCATGTTTACTCAGAAGTAAATTCTATCATAGCTCCCAGGTAAGTGTGGACAGGATTGTAGCCTGACAGCCAAATCCTAGATATGCCTACTCAGAAGTACTTCCCATTATAGTCAATGAGACATAGTTTGCAATCCTAAAGACACTTTCCTGGGAGTAAAACCAATTGAACATAAAGGGGCTTACTTTTGAGTAGACTTGGGATTGTCCTCTTACTCCCATGTAAGTGTGGAAAGGATTGTTGCAATAGAGCATGCTCTAAGGCATGTAAGCAAGTATTGGTAAGTCCCATTGTAGTCTATGGGGCTTACTCTTGTGTAAGTGTGAAGAAAATTGCCCACTCCAGGGCATGTCTGCTCAGGAGTAAGACTCATTGTAATTGGTAGGATTTACCCACAAGAAAATGTGGGTAGGCTACTCTTAAGGCCTCTGTTCACAGGCCAGTGTCTGTCTCTGCTGTATTCAAAGTGAATGTCTGAAAACCTTGGCCTGTCGGCTTGTTCATGCATATATTTCCATCCCTTTTCTCTCTTGAATTACTATTGATGGGTCTCCGGGGCATATGAAGTACAGTGCTGCCTCACATAAAGAGCTTAATTCATTCTGTGAAACACTCTTTAAGTGAAACACTCTTTAAGTAAAGCAGATTTTTCCATAGGAAATAATGGAAACTCAGACGATTGGTTCCAAAACAAGCAAAATATTCATATAAAAATATTAACTGCATGCAAAAATGATGACAAAACACTGTAATTGAATTCAAAACATGTGTTCAATGTACATGATCCTATGAAGTCTACTTAGTCTGCAATCCTAAAGGCACTTTCCTGGGAGTAAGTCCTATTTAACACAGTGGGGCTTACTTCTGGGTAAACAAGGTTAAGAGGCTGCAATCAAAGACACTTTCCTGGGAGTAAGCCCAATTTAACACAATGGGGCTTACTTCTGAGTAGACATAGTTAGGAGACTGCAATCCAAGACACTTTCCTGGGAGGCTTACATGGGCTGCTGCTGGAGGTTCAAGGTGGTTGGTGGGGGCACTTGGATGCAGTTAGGGGCAGCTGCCTCTGGCACCTCCAGGCAACTGCCCCCAAGTTGGAGGCAGTTAGAGGCAGCAGCGCTGGCCGTCAGCCCTTTTAAAGAGCCTCCATGTGGAGTGTGAGGGCTGCATAGCACGCTTGCTTGTTAAGTGAAGCTGAACTTGTTATGTAAAGCAAGTTTTCTTGGAAATTTTTGCTTATGTGAAATGCTTGTTAAGCGAGGTACCACTGTATACATGTTTCCTTGGTGTTTTTTGTGGAGGGCTAGAGATCTGCCATCTCTGCCTGATGTTGTGTGCTTCAGTGCTTAGTACAGGGGTGGCCAACAACTTTTCCTTTATCCCTTCTACTGTTGGAATTGTTCTCTTTGGGGCAGGAGTTTTATTATTTGTTTCAGGACTTTGTAAATTTAAATTGGTTTGGTGTATGGAAGGACTGGCCAACTTTTCAACTGTACTTCTAACAATTAGGTAGAAAGAAGGGGAAATTTCAGCAGGTGCAGCTTGTCTCCTTCTGCACCTGCTGAAGTTTCCTCCTCTACGCATTTTCCTCCAAAGGTCCTGAAGTGAAAAGGTTGGTCATGCCTGGCTTAATTAATTGGGTGGATATGTTTTTCTTAAACTGTTTGCTTTATTTTTTAAAGATGTTACTGTTAAACTGTGCCTTTTTGAGTGGTGTTTGTCATTACATAAAACTGTATAACTCTTGCTTGTTCAGAGGATGAACCCATCTACTCCAGTTTTCTGTATCTCATTAGGTAATATCACACAGATAATAGTATCACACGTATTAAGTATCACACAGATAGTAAGATGTATCTTGTTGCCACTTCCCTGTACCAGGAATTCAGAGATAGGGAACCTCGAAAATTCAGAGTCTTGCATACAATCATCATTACCTGCATGTAGCATCTGATGAAATTTTCCTGCAGAAATCTGTTCACTCCCCTTTTGCAAGTATCTAGGCTATGTGCAACATCCTGGGGTGAGGAGCAACAGATTAATTACATGTTGGGTAATGAAACATTTACTTTTTCATATATATTCACCATTTTGTGAGCTATTGAATTTAAAATTATTCACTTCTCCTTGATTCATTGTTTGGTGATACTGTCTTAGATGTCTAAAAGCTTCAATTTGCTGTATTAAGCTACCCAAGTTTTAATTTAAATGCCTTATTTGCTGACTTATAAGACGCACTTTTCCTCCCCCTCATCACTCCCAAAAGGGGAGGAACATGTCTGTGCGTCTTATGGAGTGAAGGGGCCAATCCTGGAGCACCTACAGCTGTGGTCTGCCTCCCTGGGACTGAGGCTTCCCCACAGGCTCCTCTCCCAAAGAAACGAATGGAGTCCAGAGGAATAGCAGAGCATGGAGGCAGGCAGGCAAAAACAAGGGGGCACTGGTGGGAAGAGGGAAGGAGGAAGCAGCCCAGGAGAGAGAGGTCCCTGCTGCTGCAATCCTATGCATCCTTTCCAGGTTTGAAGAGGCTTGCACTTGAGTAGACATGCTCAGGATCTGGTTCCTAGCGCTGCAATCCTTTCCAGGGGAGGGGGAGGCTTGCAATTGAGGCTTGCATATGCACAGAGTTTGGTTTGCTAGAGGTGGCAAATGCACAGAATTTGGTTTGCTAGAGCTTGCAAATGATGAGTTCTTGGGGTTTCCAGAAAATTAGGGAAGTGCTTGAACCTTAACATCTCTCCTCATTTTTTAATGACAGTGATGATGGTTCTTAATACCACTGTTGACTTTACATGGTTGTAATATTATTCTGCTATATTTTATTAAATATATTAGTACACCATTCAGTTCAGAATATTTTTTGCTTGTTTTGCTCCTCTAAACTTCGGTGCATCTTATGGTCCGGTTTGTGTAATAAGCCAGGAAATTCACAATTTATTTGTGAATGGACTATCACATTAATAGAGATTCCCTTGTGACTAAGAGACAGAAGATGGAGCCTGCTGTGATATGTGCTTGCATAGTCCAAACACAACGCTGCTTCCAAAAATTAAAGCAAATGCGTGTTGATCTAACTGACAATCTAGTATGGTTGGACTGACTAATTTTCTAATGCCATAATCCTATGCACACTTTCCTGAGTCCCATTGAAGGCATTGGGACTTCTGAGTAGATAGTCCTAAGAGTGTGATGTAAACATAACTACTGTGCTTGTAGTTGTGTACCTTGTAATCTTCAAGGTATGCATGTGCATTATGAATTACCGGTGACACTATGAATGCAGCAAACACATGTCATACCATTTCTGAACAGAAGATAATGCTGCTGTTACCCTCGTAAGTGTACACTTGATGCCCTCCCCGAGTTTATTGTCAAGTGACCTGTGAAATGGCTGTGTAGTGGTGTGGCTGTGTAATTGCTGTGAGAACTTCAGTTTCTTGCAGAAGATGTTGCAAACAAATGTGATCATTAAATAAAAACTCTTCCAGATTAACTTCTACAGAATAGCCACATCAGTTCTCCACTAGCATACTGGTATTTAGGCTGCAATCCTAAAGACACTTTCCTGGGAGTAAGGTCCATTGAACACAATGGGGCTTACTTTTGAGTTGACATGTTTAGGATTGTGCTCTGGGTGGATTAGCTAGATTAACATGGATTAGTTTTCTCTTAACACCCTCAAGTTCACGTTTTGATATTTTTTTTCTTTACTGGAGGCTTTCTCTGTAAGGTGTGCATATTGTAATAGAACAGCACTGAGTTGACTTTGATGGCCAGGGTGAAGGTGAACTAATCAGGATATCACCTAACTAAAAATAGGTTGGACTACAAAGCCAAATAAATGGCTCAGTTATAATTCTCCTAATAAGGAAGAATTTTGAAAAGGTAGATTCTTGTCCAAATCTTTCTTACTGGTATTTATGACATAAATGGGAGTTCTATTTCCTTGGTGGAAAAACTGAGTAATAATATGTAATTAAGATAATTACATGATAATATGATAATTAAAGTGATAGTTAGCAGAATGAACCCGCCATTGCGGGAGTAAAATTTCCAGAATATTTGTGGGCACTGGGCTTCTGGACACTGGGTGGCAGGCTCTCGGCACAGTGGGGCATCAACAGGCACTAGGCACTTGAAAGGTACTGGGGCAGCAGTGGGCACTCACAAGGACTGGGCACCCCAACTGGGCACCATTGGGCAGTGGGCACCAGCAGGCATCATTGTGTAATGGGCCAACAGCAGTGGGCACCACTGGGCAACCCTACTGAGTACCAGGCATCCTTACACCACTGGGCTGTGTAGTGATCTCCAGACACCAGTGAACACTGGGCACCCACCATTGGGCAATGGGCACCACTGGGCACCAGCAGACATCACTGGACACCACTGGGCATCCTCACTGGGCACCAGGCATCCTTACCAGGCACCACTGGGCATTGGGGACTACCACTCAATGGGCAGCAGGCACCACTGAGCATGGGGCATCCCTACTGAGCAACAGCGTACAACATGCACTATTGGGCAGCGGGCACCCCTGTTGAGCACTGGGGATCACTATTAGGCCCCAAGCAACACCGGGCATGCGGCACCCATGGGCACCACTGGGCATCAGATTGGTTCTTAGTGGGTCCTTACATCACAAAAGGAATACCCTCCCCAAATTCCATGCTTCTAGGTCCAGCGGTTGAGAATAGGTGCTGATCAGTCAATCTTCAATGTTAATGTTAAAGTATTGGACTAAAATGTGACTGAAATTGACTAAAAATTGGTTCTTAGTAGTTAAATTGACTAAAAATTGGTTCATGTCATGTAAGGAATACCCTCTCTGAATTTCATGCATCTAGGTCAAGGGGTTGGGGCAGGGCATTGATCAGTTAGCTCTCAGCTGCCACATAAATACAGACTTGCCATGTAAATACAGAGAGTGCAAACTTCAGGGAAAGGACTCACTTCTGAGGAAAAAAGGGGGAGCTCAGAGTTCCTGCCATCTGTTCCTTCCATTGAAGTGTATTGAAAACAAGTCTCAATAAAAAAAGAATGGAGTGCCAGATGCAAAGTATCCGGTGGTCAATCACTCAAATTGCATCTTCATTTTTTAAAACAGACAGATCTTTTAAATCTGACAAGTCTCCCTGATGTAAAATAGACTTCTATGTATATTTTAAGACTGACAAAAGAGTGAAACTACAAAAAATGTGGTAATAGAAAGCAGGGGACACCTGTAAATGGATTAAACTAAGCTTCTCTTTGAAAAATAGTGAATTCTCTTATCTGAAGACATAGGTCTAAGTTCAATGTAGTGCAATGTAGCTATAGATGATTCTTCAGAAATTCTGTAGTTGCAGCAGAATCTTGTTTACTGTGAAGTTCTTTTGAGACATTTTTTGATTCTGGCTGACTATCCTCATCTAGGCACCTTGTAGTTAAATTCATTACTGCTTGTGTGGAGGTAGAGATTTCACTGGGATTAATACGTAAGGAAAGTCTTTTCGGGATAACTAATTCTGTAGAAGGCTAAGCTCTGACTTTAAAAGACAGTGCAATCTTCACCAGCAGCTTGAACGTGGTCTCCCTTGGGAGAAATGTATAAGTGCTATGGTTTTTCCCATATCATCAATTTAATTGTTCCTTATGGACTTGTGCATTTAGCTCTTCTATTTAGGATGTGGTTGCTCTTCTATAGAATTTGCATGTTAATTAACATTGGAATTATTTGTGCAGTGTTCTGGGAAGTTGCATCAACTAAGTTTAAATGTATTGTCCAGAATGACTCACCAGTTCTAGAATCCTTTTGAAGCCTATGATGCATGAGGAAGCTTTTTTATGGTATGTGTTTTGGGCACTACATGATCTTCAAAGCTGAAATCTGTTCCCTTCCTCATTAACTTTTGATTAAATATTTATCTCAAAAACATCCTGTTGCTTCCAATTTCCAGTAGTTACCATGAACAGATTTTAAGATTTTATTTCTGTCAAATAAGACAGCCATGAAGTATTGAACTGCCATGGTTGCGAATTCCCTTTTAGGCTTGCTGTGAAAAAGCTCTAGATGTAGAGATGTGGCATCATTTGGTTTATTGCCATTTGATATGTAAGGGATTTTGCTGATTAGACTTTGTATAGTATAAGAGAGGCCTCAAAATCTCCTAGACTCTAGAGCAGTGATTTTCAACCTTTTTCATCCTGTGGCACACTAACAAGGCACTGAAATTGTCAAGGCACACCATCAATTGTTTTTACCACTGACAAGGCACACCCGGCTGTTCAAATCCTCCAATTTTCCTATTAATTAATGTCAATCCCCAAATTCCCATGGCAGACCTGGGGACTATCCGTTGAAAATCACTGCTCTAGAGAATCTCTCTAAAATGTGGCTTATTCCTTTTATCAAAATTGTATATTTGTGTTGTGGAAAATATAAGAAATATAATGCCAAATCTAGCACACATATTCAGTCAGAATACCAACATGCTTCCTGTTACAAATTTAATTTTCATATTTTGCCCACCCACAAGGATGGTAGAATCCTAGGCAAATTTATGAATAGGAATTGTCGCTTTTGATAATCTAAATGAACCTATTTATACAAGAACTCTAAGTCATGATGAGAACTGCACAAAACATAGCCATAGCTATAAATTCCAGTCCATGAAGAAAAATTATTCATAATGTTGCTTTTTGATCTAGTATGCATATCATGTTTTGTAGTGTTCTGATAATAACTTTAAATATATTCTTCAGTGGCAAATAGAAACATAAGAATTTGTCATCCCATTCACTGCAGCATATTACTACAAAATAAGCAATAGAAACTGTGTTTAGCGATCTGGGGCCAGTAAAATATTGGGTTTGTTAATTGCTCTTTTTGTTAAACAGGGAAAAGGCTGCAAGAATGGATCAGTGTCATCTTGTGTTTTTCTCTGCTGACTTTCAACTTCTACCGTCTCCTTTTCTGTTTCCAACTGGAGCATGCATTCTCGATTATTGTTGGGATATGTAAGTATGAATTAATTACCATTAGATTTTAAATTTTTATGTAAATTACATATAATTTATACATACATGTATTTACATGTAAGTTAAATTTACATGCAATTTATATGTAAATTACATATCCTTTAGGATATGTAAATATGAGATAATTTCCTAGATATCTGCAAGTCATTTTCTCTAGTTACTTTAATCTTTTCTGTGTTGAAACACTTTTCATTAATTTAAGTGCATGTTGAAAACAAAACACATTTATGAGCATAACTTGTTTTGGAAGCATGCTTGTATTCCAAAAAGCTTGTATTTCAAAGCAAATTTTCCCATAAAAATAATGGAAACTCAGATTATTTGTTCCACAATGCAAAAATATTCATATAAAAATGATTACAATACTGTAATATAATACAAAATAATAAAGAAAATATAAAGTAATTTAAAACAAACTAACCTGCACTAGGTCTCAGCTTGCAGTCTGCCCCCTTACACAGAAGTGAGCCCCACTGATTATAATACCTATTATACATTATTATACATATTATAATATGATTATACTACTCTTACTTTAGAGTAGACATGCAAGACTATGGCTGTAATCCTACAGATACTTCTCTTGGAGTAAGCCAATTTTAATTGGCTTAATTTTGAGTAGACATGATTATGATTGTAAGGTAGGTCTTTCAGACTCGTTTCCATTGCCTCCTACACAGCACTGAGCCCCATTGACTATAATAGGCTTGCTTCAGAGTAGACATGCATAGGCTGGTCTCTGGGAGAGGCTGAGCAGGTGCTGGCAGAGTGCTGAAACTGGCCATGTCCCCAGCTGGAGCTTTTTTGCATGTTTTACAAGACATTGCTTGTATTGCAAGTCAACATTTATTATCCACTTTGCGGGAGAAAAATTTCAAGAATATTTCTAACCTAACCCCTTTACAACACCTTCTCCCCCCCCCCATGCAACACACACCCTGTGCAATCTTGGTCCCCTGACCTCTGCAACACACACCACTCCTATGTGCACTGCCTGCCCTCCAAAAACTGGTTTTTAGTGGTTGCCTCCATCACAGAAGGAGCACCCTCCCCAAATTTCACACTTCTAAAAAAAGGCAGCTTCTTCAGCATTTGTACCATGTGAGACAGTGTCCGCTTGTTATGGATTGGCGTTTCCTCCAATCCATGATACATGCGACATGGTTATTCCTGGCCCCCTGTTGCAGGGCCCCATTGCCAGGACATTGCCTTTCCCACCGAAGTGGTCCCTATATATCTACTTGCATTTTCATGCTTTCAAACTGCTAGGTTGGCAGGAGCTGGATTAAGGATGGGAGCTCACCCCATCTGGCAGCGTTCGGGTCTCAAACTGCTGGCCTGCTGAGTGGAATTCTGGCCAAGCAGTGTTCTAACTCCAGCATTCTAACCACTGAGCCACTGCAGCCCCCCCTCCCCAATTTCACACTTCTAGGTCTGGTGGTTTTGGCTGGCAGTCAGTCAGTGACTTCAGTTTTCTAAATATGGAAGATGTTTGCTTGTCTTGCAAAATGATCTCAATCCACGTTACTCTCAGTCCCAGGTTTTTCTGTATTGTAAATGTGTGCCAAATCTTTTGTTCTCTAATTGGAAGAGATATGTTTATTGAGTTGGTATCCAAAGAACTACATGACTAGGCATATATAGGACATATCAGAATTGTTTTTGTGGAAATGTCTTTTGAAACTGAGAAAAATTTGAAATCATTTGTGACATGGCAGAGTGCTTCTCCAAAGAAATAAGACAACATTTTCTTTGGGCATACCTAAGCAATTTTTGATGTAACCCTCCAGATTTTGAAGTTTAAATTTATATCATTTGTTTGTATAAGTGCAAGTTGCAAATGAAATGACTCTATCCTGAGAAGTATCACGGAATATGAACTGGATACCACAACTTTGTACTGTACTTAATTTCCTGGTTTGGGTAGTCAAATAGGGAGCTTTTTATGTTAAACCATATATTACTTAGTGGATTGCCATAGATTTATTGAATGGATTTCTTGGCAAGGCAGATCTCTAGTTTTTCCTTTGTTGAAACACTTGTCATATATTCTTATTTTCAAGCTGTGAAAACATGAATTCAGTGACAAGTTAAACCTTGCAGAAGAATCAGTTGTCTTGGGTGTCTTATGTTCAGTGTCTAGTTTCTGTGCGTTTTGAAGCATTTCTGCTCTGATTTGCAGAGTGGTTACAATCTGTCATTCAGGTTGGAAGCTTTTGTTTCTTGAACTGAGCAAATTAGATAGTTTGTAGATTGCTGAGGAAAAATGCTTGCTGTGTTCCTGCTTATAGGCTTGCTGACTTGAGGTTCCTTGTAGTCAAAAACAGTGATTTTGAAGCTAAGAGCTAGGTTCCAGACAACCCACCTTGAACGGCTCAAGGTGAGTAAGCAGCCACGTTGGCACAGTTCCTCATTCCCTTTCTGTCTGGTGACAAGCAGTCAGCATGCATGCTGCTGTGCCACTTGCAGTTTCTTTCCTTTTAGATTAGCTGCAAGGAGAGGAGGGGCAGAGGGGCATGGGAACAGCATGGGACCATGTAGAAAGATAAGGGAACAGAGCATGGAGGTGGAGAAAAGCAGAGACTGCTGAATCAGTAGAACAGGTGTGTCTAACACGCGACCTAGGGGCCGCATGCGGCCCAGGACGAGGGTGGATGCGGCCCTCCTGCAAAGCTGGCCACCGCCGTTGGAAGAACTGGCTTTGTGGCAGCAGCCATTTTCAAATTTCGCGTACTTCTCTGTGCACTGCCCTGGGTGGCAGCCATAAAGCTGGTCTGGGCTGCCTGCCTCCTCCCCCTACCTGCCTCCTGGCACTCAGAGCCCTTCGGGCCCCTGCAGACCTTGCAGCGCTTGTCCACCCGCATCCCCCAAAAGCAGCCTCAGCCTCTATCCCAGCCGCTGCCTGCTGCCCTTGAGACCTACACAGAAGTAAGCCCCATTAAAGTCAACGAGGCTTACTCCCAAGTTGCAGTCTGAGAGCCCAATGATGCATAGGATGGGCTATGATCCTCTCCAAGCTTAACCTTGTAGATATGCTGCAACCCTAACCATGTCTACTCAGAAGTAAGGCCCACTGTCTTACTCCCAGGAAAGTGTTCATGATTGTAGCATATCTCCAAGGTTAAGCTTGGAGAGGATCACAGCCCATCCTATGCATCATGCCTCCTTAGAAGTAAGCCCCTCTAAAGTCAAATGAGGCTTACTCCCAAGTTGCAGTCTGAGAGCCCAATCCTATGCATGGCTACTCAGCAGAAAACCCCATGATAATCAATGAGACTAAGGGCGCAATCCAGAGTAACTACAGGGAATCTTTGCTCCGGTGTAAAAACAATTTACTCTGGATTGCAGTATGAATTTCCTATAGGTTTTCACAAGGTGGTGCAATAACTGCGGGTGCATGTAATGTCTCTTACGTGCTTCCGTAGTTAGTCTGGATTGTAGGGTTCCTCCAAGGTTTAGCTTTGAGAGGATCACTGCCTATCCTATGTATCCTGCCTACTCAGAAGTAAGCCCCATTAAAATCAATGAGACTTACTCCAAGGTTTAAAAAATGTAGGACAAAATTTTGTACTACTTTTTTTAAAAAAAGTTGTTAGTGTCTATGTGCGGCCCAAACCAACTCGTCTTCTTCCAATGTGGTCCAGGGAAGCTAAAAGTTTGGACACCCCTGCAATAGAAGATCAGGGAGGAAGTCTTTTTAAATATTTGGGTGGGCTGGCTGAAGGAACCAAAATCACCTAGATAAAGTAAAACCCAATGAACTTCAACTCTGGATGCTGTACAAACAGTGTAGACCTGAGCCACAAAACAAAAAGGTGGTCGAACAGTACTGCTACAAATCATCAGAGGTCAGGATTTGACTCATTTGTTGTTCCTCAAATATGCAACACCCCGATGTGCACCATCACCCATGCGCATCATGCCTCTGTGTGCAACACCCCCATACAACATCCCCCACATGCACCATTCCCCCCACACAACATCACTCCCTGTGCATCCTTCCTCCAAGTGCATCAGATGGATGATGATCAGTCTTCAATGTTAAATATAGGACAAAAACATGTTGCACCCTTTTAAGCACCTTAAGAGTTAAATTTATCAGCATTGGTTCGTGGTGGGTGTTCTTGTCACAGAAGGAAAACCCTCCCCAAATTTCATGCTTCTCGGTTGGGGCAGAGCGCCCCTCAGCCAGAGATTCTTCAATGTAAAGTATAAGGAGGAAGATGTGTTGTGTTCCTTTTCACCCCCTTCTGGTTGTAACTTCTAGAAACCGGTTCTTATTGAGTGCATCTGTCACAGAAGGAACTCCCTCCCTAAATTTCATGCTTCCAAGCTTGATGAGTGAGTCAGTCAGTCACTTTTCAATTGTATATACGTATATAGACTATCCTGTTTCACTGGCTTCGCTGACTAACTGAGCCTGCTGTAATGGGTTGGGTGGCAAGCTTTTTCATTTCTGTATCATATTCTGAAAGGTCCACGCACTTGGTGTTCACCAACACCTGACGCAGTATTCTCCTGCCTACTTACTTGGTTCTTAACATCATGTTCACTGCCTGTTGAGCAGATGATGTAAAATAATTTGTATGGTCTGCTGGGGAAACAGTTTGTAAATGGCTCTTAATGGCTCAAACATGCAAATACATTTTAATGAAATACTTTACTTTGAAGTTCTGTCTTGAACTTTGCAGACCAGACAGAATGCCTCTTTGGTTGGCATAATATTCTTTAAACGCATATTTATATAGAGATTTTAAAACCTCTTCATCCCTCTTTTCAGCCTAGGCATTCTCAGCCTAACTAATAGCACAGTAACAGTAAAAACAGTAGCAAAGAAGTCTGACTCAAAAGTTAAAACAACTAAAAAGGGAAGTAAAAGTCCTATGCAAGGGGGGCAAAGTACACATCCATGTGTAAGGAATTGTCCTTCAAAATGGAATAGCTGATTGTCAGAACTGTCACTGTAGTTAATGTTTTGGATCCTGTTTTAGTAAAACGGGTATTGGGCTTAATGGGTATATGTGCTTAATGGCCTGCGTCCAAACAAACTCATTCATTTGAGTATGGTGTTAATTCAGAAGGATCATTTGGTAACTTACACTCTCTGGGTTGGGAAACTTTCCAGCTGCCTGTCCAACAAGTGAAAATACCGTGAAATAAATTTAATTCCAGGCCATTGATTAATCAGCTAATGTCTTTCTCTTCTTCTTCAAGTGCAGAAGGTTTTATTAGAAGGCAGCTGTTAAGTCCAAGGGTCTAGGTGGCAAGTTTGGAGAGATTGTGCAATGGATGAGGAGAGGTGCTGAATGAGCAAATAACTCCTCCATTCCTTTTTTTCCTTTAAGTACTTTTGGACTTAGGTCATAGTTTTGGTCTTAGGTCAGTCTATCTTGAACAGTTTGGTCAGTACTCAAATATTAATCAGACAGCATTAAGTGCAAGCATTTTTCACTTCTGCAGCATAAAGGCCTCCTTACCAACTAATAATTAGCAAGGTCATCAATTTGATGGTAATATTATTTGTAGTAGAAAATTACAAGTCTAAGAGTGTTTTTGTATAAATGCAGGATCTTGGAAACTACAGATGGTTTAAACAAAACTCTTCTATACACTTTGCGGTCTGGATCAAACTACAGTAATTTATTGCATACAAGGAAGCATTTTATCAGCATCGTAAGGAAGATTGTTTTTAAGTGAGTAACTTGATATTGTGTGAAGGTAGCATTTGCTAGGCCAAGAAAAAAATAAATACTATGTCTCTAACCCCTGGCATGGTTTTGAAATAGCAATCCAGATTCCATCCTGTGTCATCCTGGTTGTTTTTACAGGCCTATGAAGTGTTCTTAAGGAAAGAGGGTAGCTGCTTTGTTTTCCCCAGTCTACCCAGTTAATAGTATGATCCCATTCTGTGATTCTCTAGCCTACATAGCAGACTAATGTGTCCAGAAAAGCTATTTCACCACTTTATAATCAGATTGGAATGCAAATCATAAACAGATTTAATAAACCCTACAATCCAGAGTAACTATGGGTGCACGTAAGAGACTTTACGTGCACCCGTAGTTACTGCACCACCTAGTGAAAACCTATGGGAAATTCCTATTGCAATCCAGAGCAAATTGTTCTTACACCAGAGCAAAGACTCCCCATAGTTACTCTGGATTGCGCCCAAAATTGCAACTAGTTTGTATGGCATGCAGAAGGTCCCACTATGGCCCTTTAGCAGGACGACATTGCTGCATGCTCTGTTAACTTGGAGGGAACATGTCTGCTTACCCCAGGATCATTCCAGTGAAGAAAAGCAAAATTTTGAACTTAAAATTGTAGTTTAACATCTACTCTTAAATCAAATAACATTGAGGTTTTTTTGATGAAGTATTTCTTGATGCATATGGATACTGGAAACTTACAGTTCAACAAATACACGGAACATTGACTTTGTATTTGACTTGTGACTTTGTAATCAGCCTCGTGACTCATCTGATTGGTTTCTGAGGGAATGAAAGAGCTTTTTCCGGCTTCTCTAGGAACAGAGATCCATGTATTATCAAATACTTGAACTGAGTAGCTATTGTATTTCTGCACAGTTTCTGTTTGCTTTTATGAATGACCATTAGTGGATTGTAGAGAGATGAGATCTTGGTCTATTGCAGGGACGCATACTGTCAAACTGAATTTTCTGTATCTTTTCATTTGGTTTTCAAATGGAAAGCATAATCAATATCTGTTCCTTAATGCTGCAGTTTTGATGGGGAAAGACCTGGACCAAATGTATATGTACTGAACTTAAAAAGTTTCATCTCAGAGTTAACAACAGGTGGTGTAATAGTACAGCTACTCATGTCTGCATTGGCCCTAGTTGGCAAAGATAAGTCCAGGGCTTGATTCCTGAAAAAGTTATCAAGCAATAACTGTTTACTTCACAAACTGTATTCTAACCATTTTGAAAATGATGAGATGAAATATTGCGTTTAATTCTCTAGCTCTTCAAAAACAGCGTTAAGGCAGTTTCACAATAACGTTTAGATACAAAGCTTGGTTCCAAAGCTTGGTTGTATCCTGTTAACTTGTCTAGGTCCAGGATCAAAACAAAACTGATTCTTTGATTGCGACAAAGAATCAACTCATGGATATAATAAAGAGGTTTTGGGATTATAAGTTTATACCAATAATAAAACTTTTAATATGCCTCAAGACAAAGCTAACACATCTACAGCAATGGAACTTACCCTGGACAGCTCTAAGAATGTCCTTATATCAGGACACAATCTCTTATATCAGTCATATATTAACTTGGTACATATAGATATGAATTTGGTCTTAAATATCAGTTGACAAGCTTATTGTAGAATGGCTTTTTATAGCTGTGGCTGTTAACATCTGTGTCTTCCTGCAGGCCTTTTTGCTTTGAGTTATTATAGCCAGTATTTGTAACTTATCCTTAAATGCATGTGGCATGTGGAGTACAAACTGTTTGGAGGAAAAAGTATCTAATCGTAGCTCTGGTGGAGATGTTATTCTTGCCTGAAAGCATCCCTTGAGCAGTATCCTTCTTCACTCAAACTGTCTGAATTAGAGCAAATACTACCAGTTTGGCTAGAAGCCAGCTGTAACAGTAGGGAAAGTTGGCAACTGGGCTTGGCTGCTGATGGTATTGGAAATGGACACTGTGCTGGACCAGTTAGAGAGGGACAGTATCTTCAGATGGACTGTTTGTGGAACAGTTGGGAAGAGTTGTTCAAGTTCAGAGTTGGTCAGTAATTATATAAAGATCTGGCCAAGGATGATGGCCTGGTTGTGCTGATTTAGGGAACGGAAGGCAGGTGTTGGGTACACAACCTAAAACTGCTTGAATGTTAGGGTGTTAGGCATTGGAGTCTAAAAAAAACCACCAGAAAATACTAACTCCATAAGATTGAGACTGAGTTAACTCTGGAATTAAAAATAGCTTTCGATCATGCTGAACCTTGTTCACAAGGTGACCCTGGAAAATTTGACTTAGACTTTGAGTTTGGTTATAAATACACTATTGTTTGTAGGAACAGTGAATTATTGCTGTAAAGGCACATCATGGGCAAATTGACCAATAAATATTTTGTCTGCTTAAACTTAAAAAAGGAGAGCATATTAATTCTATGGAAACCTTAGTGAAAATATTTAATTCAGACTGCATGCTGTGACTAAGCATCGGGAGATGGCTTGTGGTCTAGAGTTGGTAAACGTTTATTGCTACGGGCAGTAGGCATGTGTATAAGGCCAAAAGTAAATGAATGATATGGTTCTTGGGTATAGAAGTTACATCTTGTTTTAACCCTAGCATGCCCAGTGGAAAAACAATCACCAATCACCGCTTGGATTTTTTCCCCCAATACTGTAGTATGGCACATACAATGAACAAATGTTGCTTCAAGTTTCAGTATAACTTCATAAAAACTATTTTTTATTAGGAAGTGTTGTGGAACAATGGAACAAAAAATTTTGATATATTACACCTTGCAAAACATTGATTAACCATATATCTGACATAAAGTTGATAGTTCATAGTTTGTAGTGCAGTCCTGTAATGCAGGGCAGGCAGCAGCACAGGAGAACAGGTGAAGCTGTTGGCCTAGGAAGGGGTTAGAATATTATATAGCCAGAATATTATATAGAAAAATAATAAAGCACATGATGATAGCTGATAATAGTTTGTGAAGACAAACATTTCTGATGGCTATTGATGTGCTATTGATGTGCTGAGGAATAGCAGAAATGAACCATCTCTGGCTTTCTGCACAATAATGTGCAATAATGGGAGGAAATATTTAGGCCTGCTTCAGGCCTGCTAAACCAGAAGCACAAATCAGATAGATAGAAAAACAAATGAGCACAAATCAGTTCTCTTTCAGATAGTTCTCTTCCCTTTTACAAAGATGAGGCCTGGAATTTAGCAAGCAGTTCTAAATGAATTTCAAAGTGGAGGCAACTATACCATTTGTTCACATAATGGTGGTTTTCCTGTCCCCAGAGATGCTAATCAGTGCAGATCAGCCGGTGGGCCACACTAATCCTTCATTGATGCCTTGCCATAAAGTCAAAGCTACTTACAGATACAATTTGAATGTAACTTTAGTGTTGGAATTTTTCCCAGCTGATACCAAGTGGTAAAATTTTGATTTTACAGGAAAAATAAAAATTCAAAAAATTCATAATTTTGGATTTAAAACTGTCTAGGTATAAGAAAAAAAGTCACCAGATCTTGTCAAATTATAAGCATAACTTCCATTAGAAAAAAAGAAAAACCGACCAATTTTGGAATGCTTTCCAACTGGGCATGCTAGGTTAACCTGATGGAATTTTTCTTCTTGAAATTTACAGTTGGTCAATTGAATTGTCACAGTATGATCAATTTTTAAGGAGTAACTTAGATGACCAACCAGATTTTTTTTCTGGCAATTATAATTTATGCAAATTAGGCTATTTTTAGATGATCATTTAACTCTGGAGTTAAAAATAGCTTTCCACAATTTAATGCATCATTAGAAGTAGCACTTTGTGTGTATTTCTTTAATCAAATATGTATATCAGTTTGTTCATCAGCTTCTGTTCCTCTGGACCAGCGTTTCTCAAAGTGGGGGTCAGGACCCCAATGGGGGCCTGACTAGAGCTTTCCTGGGGGTCGCCAAAATACTTCCGGCTGTAGCTGCGCGCGCACTGGGGCCGACTGACAGCCTCAGGGCCCAATCCTATGCATGCCTACTCTGAAATAAATCCCATTGTGTTCAATGTATGCATAGAACACACATTTCATTTATAACAATGAAAATACATCCTGCATATCGGATATTTACATTACAATTCATAATAGTAGCAAAATTACAGTTATAAAGTAGCAACAAAAATAATTTTATGGTTGGGGTCCCCACAACATGAGGAAATTATAAAGGGGTCACGGCGTTAGGAAGATTGAGAACCACTGCTCTGGACTAAAGTGAATTTCCTCCCAGGACCATTAAAAATCAGATAGATCACTCAGAAGGTATTAGCTAGTTCTTTCAGCAAGTAAAATGGAGTCATGGTCAGTTTTAGGCCTTTAGTCACCATTGGCTGGCTATTGCTGCAATCCTAAAGACACTTTCCTAGGGGTAAGACCTATTGAACATAATGGGGCTTACTTTTGAGTAGACATAGTTAGGATTGCACCCTTTGTCTGTGTTCTGTCAGTGTCAGCAGTTGCAAGATGTTAGGCTTGCCTATGGCTCTTACAAGGTCAGAGGCCAAGCTGGGGGACCTTTTGCCCTCTGAAGATGGATTGGCACTAATGGCTTCGGAATGGCCACCAGCCAGTGTCAAACCTGACCATCCTGTGATGTCTAGAATGTAATAAATAAAACTTAATTACAAGGTAAGCTGTGGTTTAAATAGTTCTGCTATTTGCTTCATGAGCAACTTATCTGATTAGCAGTTGACAAGCACACCAACCCAATAGCAACTATATAAAGTGTGGTATTTGACTTTCAAATATTTAAAAGATCAACTTTTAAGAGGAGCAACTAGGAGAACTTCAGTCTGTTCCTTTCTTGAAGATCTAGAGCAGATCAGATTAGGGCAGTGGTTCTCAATCTTCTTAACGCCATGACCCCTTTATAAATTCCTCATGTTGTGGGGACCCCCAAACATAAAATTATTTTTGTTACTACTTTATAACTGTAATTTTGCTACTGTTATGAATCGTAATGTAAATATCTGATATGCAGGATTTATTTTCATTGTTACAAATGAAATGTGTGTTCTATGCACACATTGAACACAATGGAATTTATTTCAGAGTAGGCATGCATAGGATTGGGCCCTGAGGCTGTAAATCAGCCCCAGTGCACGCGCAGCTACAGCTGGAGGTCTGGCAAGCCTGACCTGGCCCCCTGCACCAGGGGTCTTTAGCAGTGGTGGGCACCAGCAGGTTCGCACCTACTCTATAGAACCGGTTGTTAACAAGAGATAGGACATATAAATTTTAAAAATAGCCATTTAAAAGTGGCTGCCAGATGGGCAGAGAACCAGTTCTTAATTTCTTTGAAGCCCATCACTGGTCTTTAGGCGACCCCCAGGAAAGCTCTAGGCAATCCCCAAAGGGGTCCCGACTCCCACTTTGAGAAATGTTGGATTAGGGGGTCTCTAAACCTTTTGGTAGGCGGATCGGATCATCTTTCTGACCTTGTGAACTTTTTACATTTCAAATTTGAATATTTTTGCATACATTTACATATAAGCATGTATTGGAGTGGATTGTAAGGCTTGCCCAAGGGCCAGATAGAGAGGTCTTGCTGGGGGCCACATTGAGGCTCACTGAAGGAGACCCCTGATCCTAGAGTCGTCAGTGGATGGGATTCAGTGGGTGCATGAACCAGTTGCTGAAAATTTACTATGCAAGTGTGCGTTTTTTTGAAAGGAGGATCCCTTAGTTTTAATACCTTTTCTTAGGGGGCCAACAATTATTCAAAAAGATTAAGAACACTGATCTAAAGCGTGCCATCCCAGATCAGTACTGATGTGACCATGGTAGTTATTGCAATATCTTTCGTAGCAAATATAGTTGACTTAGTGGTAGTTCTGATTTATGGGCATTTATGACCTATGCTGATTGTTTCATGCTTCCTCTACAATCCTGTATTTCTAGTCAGGGACTACAGTTACTGCATATAAGAAATACAAGTATTGGTGTTGTTCCATGCCCATTACTTTTTTAAGTCTTCTTTACGGTTGTCTCTTTGTTTTACTGAACACTATAAGCATGTGGTAATCTTATAGGTAAACAACTATCTTGATTATAGGCAATCAACTATTATAGGTAAACCACTATCTTATAGGTAATCAAGCAGCCTGAATACTATAGAAGACTAACCCTACAATCCAGAATAACTATGGGAGCACATAAGATACATTATGTGCACCCGTAGTTACTGCACCACCTAGTGAAAACCAATGGGAAATTCATATTGCAATCCAGAGTAAATTGTTCTTACACTGGAGCAAGGACCAAGTTTGTAACTATTTTTTAGTGACATCATTAATTTCTTGAAGCATTTTTGTGTGCCTAAAATGCAGAATCCTATAACTTCTTGCTCATGTCAGGTTACCAGTATAGGGACTCTATAGGGAGTGAAAGAGCCAATGCGGGAGCTTTAATTTTATGAAACTATCAGTTCATCAATCTAAGTTTATCTATCACTCTATATACCTTTCAGTTCAGATATTAATTTCAACTCCCGATTCCTCTGTTCTTATTGCTAAGCTGTAAATTGGAAAATTCCTCATCCATATCAGCTTAGATGAACGTATCAGACAGCCTCAACAAAACTTATTTTCTTCTGCATGATCTTTTTTGTGTGTGGGCTAATGCACTAGCATGTAAGATTCATGGATAGGAATTACTGAGACAATGCACGTGAATGCCTTTTTCTGTGACTATGCAGCAGTGAATTTTGGTGTATTTAAGTGTAAAACTGGCATTCATTGCTAGACTAAACTTTAAATTCACAATATTATTTATTAGTAGTGAAAGCAATTTCTTGAGTGGATAAAGTCTTGCCAAAAACAACCTTTACAAAATTGTAAAAAGAAACCTAGTACTGTATGTTATTCCCTTTTAAAAAATAACTATTAACAATTTCCAAACTTTTTCCTCCCTTCCTCTTTCCCAAACTCTTACAGTTGCAGGAGTCCTTACTGCAGATTTTGTCTCTGGTCTGGTGCACTGGGGAGCAGATACCTGGGGATCTGTGGAGCTGCCAATTGTTGGAAAGGTTAGACTTTTTATTATCAGAAAAACTTAAAGGTTCACCTGAGGCACTGCAAGGCTTTTGCTTTTAACGTCTGAAGCCATGAAGTGATCATAGTGTAAGAATCTTATATTTTTTCAAAATGATCTGATTTGGCTAGTTAGGTCACACAAGAAGCTTGCTTATGTCCTGATATGTGGAAAACACAGTTTGTGACAGTGACTGAATTGAGGAAACTATGGATACTTCATATCAAAGATTGCCTCCACTCAGAAGTAAAAAATTCACTTTAAACTAATTTATAATTTTGATTTTAAGCAAACTATGACTTGTGGAATCCACAATTTGCCTGATCTGGATGTTACTGCATATTGTGATTACCATGATCTAGGAGATGGGAAAGGGAATTGGAGCATGCAAAGCATGTCAGTGTTTTACTATGATATTGTACAATGAAATGTATACATACAGGTGGGCCATATAGATAAAACTTGTTTCCACTTGAAAACACACATTAAAAATGTTTTGTACAATTTGCTCAAGCTAGGGATTTATTTCTTGGTTCTAAACAAATCACACAGATCTGACTGTCCAGTGTCTTAATACAGACTAACAAGAGCCTTATTTGCCTAATCTAACCAAAGAACATATTTGTTTTCTCTTTTTACTCTCTTTATTCTGAATAATTTTGGTATGAGTTCTAAGACTTTTTCTGTGACTATGCAGCAGTGAATTTTGGTGTATTTAAGTGTAAAACTGGCATTCATTGCTAGACTAAACTTGTTCAGGGCTGAAGCCAGGAAATGCTAAATAGAAGTGCTCATATTACACCATGTAGCATGGTGCTATAAGCAAACCCATTTAACTGGAAGATAAGTCTGTAATATTTGCTTCCACTGCAGTTAGCATTTTTATTACTAAGAGTGCAAGTCCCTTGCGCTGGCCTGGGAGGGTTGCAATCATGCTGTAAAACACATTTGTGTCTCCTTGGGGAGAAGCTATACTTGCACATAGAGGTGCACCATCCTCCATGGTGGCACAGAGAGGTAAATTCATGTCATTTGAGTTTGGCCAGCACAGAGGAGTGGGAGGTGAGTGGAACTATGGGCAGGAGATGGAGCGGGGGTGGGGTTTGGGACCTGACACTTGTGCCAGATCCAATCTCTGTTCCTGGGCAGTGCAGAGCAGCTCTGTTCTTCTCAGTTCTGCACCACCACTTGAGGTGGCATAGATCAGAGCAATAAATTTATTGGGACTGCATAACCCTGTGTAAGGAGAAAAGTTTCACCTTGTCCCATGGTAATGGAGCAGAAATCCCAAACATGGCACTGGATGCAGCGCAGGTATGCCTGCCTGCCTGCTCCAGCACAAGTTAGGATTGTGTTGCAAGTGGAGCACATCATTGCAAGTGTGCCTTGTGTAAGATCTCTAGTTTAATTATCAATTCACAATGAACTTTCTGGTTAGCCTGACACAAGACACTATATTTCATCCAGAGCTCCATGACTATAGTGTGGGATATGGGAACATCTCTCTTCCTAACAGTGGTTGCAGCAGCATAATGCTTGTATTCAGCTAATTGCTGGAATTTTTGCCTGGCTGAAAATACTCTAGATGATACCATGTTTCCCCTATAATAAGACCTAATCAGAAAATAAGACCCACCTGGACTTTTGCCCTGAGGTCTAAATTAAGACCTTCCCCAAAAATAAAGCAGGCCTCCATCAGTCTTGAAAGACTGTGGTATCGTGCTCTGCGCTGCATACGCTGCATGCGAAGCACGAAAGCCTGGATTAGATTGTTATGGAGGATAGGCTGTTACCCAAGCAGCAAATCCCCCCTCTCCACGTCACTGAATTAGTCCAATGGAAAGGCAGAGCCAATACGATTGGATCCAGCTGGCGTCGCAGAGCTGGACTAAGGACAGGAGCTCACCCTGTCTTGTGGGGCCAACCTGGGTCTCGAACCCTGGCTTGCTGATTAACAGGCACAGTGTCTTAACCGCTTGCGCCACCCATCCCACTTCCACGTAGCAGCATCAGAGCCCAGCAAAGTCTATGCGGGTCTACTCAGAAGTAAGCCCAATTAGCGTCAATGGGGCTTACTCCCAGGAAAGCTTTTATAGGTCATTCATTTCTAACCTTATAAAAAGAATCCAGTCTCCTCAGTGATTAGCTTCTAATGCCTTCTGAGCTGCTTGATTGATTGCTTTTCACACCTAATCAGCTTCCAATTAGTTTCCAAAGAAACTTAGGAGAGGTGTGAATGCCTGAAGGATGGTAGGAAGTTCAGGCTACTGTTGGGGGGTGGGAAGGAAAGCAAGAGTAGCAGGGCTCAGGGCAGTGTTTTCTTAGAGCCCAAGCTTCTGCTTGTCTACTCAGAAACAAGTGTCATTGTTTTCAGTGGGGCTTACTCTTAGGAAAGTGTGCAACGTTTCACCTCCTGCTGCAAGCAAAAATGCAGCTGAGCAAGGATCTAAGAGTTGCTTCTTGCAGGCTGAGAAGTCAGCAGTCAGGACAGGGCTGAGAGCTGCAGCAGTCTGCCTGGTGTGCCTACCAAAGGATAGAAGCTCCTGAGTAGGGATCAAAACCTGCAGATTTTCACTTTGTTCAGCTGATCAGAGCAAAGAAGCAGGTGAGCAGGGGAACTTAGCAGACTTTGTGCCATGCAGGGAGAAAAGGAGAGAGCTTCCTCCTTTGGGTGCTCTCAGGTCTGCCTGTATTCAAGGAAATCTCCTTTAAACAGTCCCTTACATCCAGCTCCCTCTGGTAAGATCACTGCATTGGTCCTTTATCAGGGTGACCATATGTTATAATTGCAAAAGAGGACAAGGACCCCCCCCAATGTAGGACATCCCCAAAAATGTAGGACATGACAAAATAAAAGCTAAAAATGCTCACCTATATATTCCTTTCATGGGCTTAATTTATATTTACTTATTATTATTACTTACATATAATTTGATAATTACAAGAATGCTGCCCACTCATAAAAAAGGAAGACATTCAAGTTTGTTTGTTTTTTCAGGATATAAGACTTAAATCCAGGACATGTCCTGGAAAAGAGGACATGTAGTCACCCAGTCCTGTATCTTTTCACTTTTCACTCCCTTTTCTCTCTGCCTCTGTTGTTCTTGTGGCTTTCTATCAGTAGAGAAATAGTCCTCAAGACTATTAAAGGCCCATTAGATGAAGCTCAAGACTAGAGCTTCATCACTGAGGAGACTGGATTTTTTAATCTTCCAACCATTTTTCATGTCTTTCTTTGGGGCCAATTAGGGAACACAGATTTCTCACTATTTTTTTAAAATAGTTTATTTTTGAAAAACAGTTTTAAAGTTATTAAACTTTAAGTTTTGATTAAAAATTTAAGAGCACATTCCTCATATGACTACTCAAAAGTAAGCCCCATTGTGTTCAATGTGTTACTGAGAATAGTACCTTTAGGATTGCAACCTTACTCTATGTAATTTATTAACATTTTAGCTATTAATTAGCTACTAATTATTAACATTTTAGCTATAATCTTAATAATTTTTTAAAAATAATAAAAGATATCATTTAAAAACTTATGGTGTGCCTTGACAATTCTAGTGCCTTGCGGGTGTTCCACGAGATGAAAAAGGTTGAAAATCCCTGGTGCAGACACACACAGAATAGGGATCTTTCAGCCAGACTTTCTTGGGAGTAAGCCCTTTAAGTGTGGTGGGGATGGATGGGACTTACTTCTGTGCCCAGGGTGGCCATATGACCGGATTTGTCTCGATTTTTAGCCTCCTATCCGGGTGTCCTACATTTTTGCTTCATTGTCCTACATTTTGCTGTCAATATTAATTAAAATAAGGCCTACCCTGAAAATAAGACCTATGGTGTTTTTTGGCAAAAAAAATAATAAGACAGTGTCTTATTATTGGGGAAACACTGTAATCCAAAGTGGTTATTTCTTCAGTGACACTGTGGGACAAGTGGCCTTGTCACTTTATTGGCGGGCAAGAAATATCCCTATGGACTTCAAAGTGACATAGTTCCTGCGTTTATCTCTTAGGCTTTCATCAGACCTTTCAGAGAACATCACATTGACCCAACAGCAATAACCAGACATGACTTCATAGAGACAAATGGAGATAACTGCATGTTAACCGTGGTTCCTTTAGCGAACATGGCCTACAAATTGGTTTCTTTATCACCAGGTAAGTAGTTAAAAATTCATAGGTAAACTGGACTTGTAGCCTCCACAAAGTACAATTGAGGTCTTTGGTCTCAAAGACAGAGAAGCCAGTAAAACTGGAACTGAGAGGTGAATGCAGTGCTCATGGACTTAGCTCCTAATCTGGAGCGAGGAGTAACAGATGAAGCTGTTGTGTGGTTTCTTGGGAGAGAAGAATAAGAGCAAGCTACTTCATTGCACCCTAACCGTAATCTCATTCCCTAAGGCAGTGATACTCCAACTGGGGCTCCTGACACCCTTGGGGGTGGGAATCACAAACACCCTTCTGGGAATTGCAAGAGGCTTGGTAGCCTCCCCCATTTCCTCCCTCACTTGGTTGCCCCCTCTGGGCAGGACAAAAAGGTAACATCCTTTTCCCCAGCCAGCTCCTGCTGCAGAGGAAGACAAGGAAGGCATGTTGAGCAGGTTACTTCTGTGTTCAGTGTGTCTGCCAATCAGCTGAGCAGCAGATACACTAAGTGCACAAGTAGCCTGTCATCTGCGCGTGTGATCTCTTTTTGCAGACCGCTGGAACTGGCTAGGGAAGATGCAGCCCTATCTTAGTCCTGGCTGCTGCCCCTTCACTAGAAGGATGGGGCAAGTAGGGCAAGCAGTGGCAGCATGGGGTGGGTGGGAGAAGGTTAGATGTGGGAAAGGTTTTTTTTTTGGGGGGGGGGTAGCAGCATGGGTGGTGGATGGGAGAGATTCTTTCCTGGGAGTAAGTCTCGTTGAACACAATGGGACTTACTTCCAAGCAAGCTTGCCTAGGTCGGGGATCTAAGGCTGCAGTCCTATCCACAATCTCTTAGAAGTTAGCCCCAATGAGCACTAGGGGACTTACTTCCAAATACACATGAGGAGCTCTGGAATCACAGTGATGTCACATCTCGGCATCTGTCCAGGATGTCCTGGACAGATTTTTAAGTTTGAAGGGACAGATTTTTTAGTTTGACAGATTTTTAAGTTTGAAATGCCTGAGTACCACTGCCCTAAGGAAATAATCTACTATAGTCCCAAATATATTGGGACATTTGCTACAATAATGTACATTTGTGCAAGAGATGCCTTCTGATACAAAGAAATTGCTAAGTAAACAATCCTGTGGCTTGAGCAATAGAGCCAAGCAAAGAGAACCTGAGTTTTTCTTGTAGTTTTTAGTGGGTCAGTCTTGCGTTAATTAAATTTCTTTCACAAGCTGAAATAGTATGATTATTTTAACTTTGCACATGAAACAGTCTATTCACAAGTCTCTGACTAGGGTTCATTTTGAACTATCACAATCCATTTCTTGTAGGAAAATATTAATTTTAACTATGGCTGGAGTCAGACAGCAGAACCTAATTTCATGTGATGACAATCCCTGATGAAATGAGTCAGTCAAGTTTGGCATTGTCCCCAGTATTGTATTATAGACCTACAGATATACGTCTGTAGATATATGTCTGTAGACATAGAGGAATGCATGTTGGATATGCATTAGGGAGTGTCTTTGTGTATTTGGAGTTATAAATAACATGGCTCATAATAACTGCCTTATTGAGTCACACAGAATTCCTTCTCTTGCAGCTCTCCACTATGGCTAGCTCAGTCATGGCTGACTAAAACAACTATCAGTAAGTGGGGAGGAGGGAGCAAGTGACAGGGTGATTGCATTGGCCCTTTCAGCCCATTGCCCATCACATGGGCCCCCGAATCTTCTCCTTGCTCAAGGAAGCCAAGTGGGAAGAGGATTGGGGCAGCAGTAGCCCATGTCAATGCCGCTGTTGCAGCAGATTACAGCAGGAGAACTGCAAGGAGCAGCAGCACAACAATCATTTTTAATTACTTGGTTGCACCATTTTATGCCCTACCTCATCATCCTGACATTCAACTATCTCCCTAAGCAGCAGGGTAGGGAATGAGGATGATCATAACAGCCACAGTTGGCTGCACATTAAAGAGTGGTTCAAATCAGTAGGGTAATTGGTCTGCACTACTTTAAGTGGCAAATCCACCTGGACCAGTTCTTCAACCAATATTAACCAAGCAGATGCCTCTGAAGCTTGCAAGCAGGGCAGATAGATAATCTTCACTTATAATCTTGATCACCATATGCCCAGTACTCTTGATCACCATATGCCCAGAAAATGTTATATCACTCAGAAACTAGGCTGGCATATATAATTTATTGCTTTAATCTCACCAAATAGTCCTGGAATGAATGGGTTACCTCAAGGCTGGATGAGGTACTCTGTGTTCAACACCTTCTCTTGGGAGCACTGTCTTTTCAGTCAGAATAATGTAGACCCTTCTCTCCTTTTCTTCTTTCAGAAACATTGCACCACACGTGTCCTTGGGAGTTTTATGTCTTCGCACTTGCTGTGTTTGTAACCTTCACAAACCAGATCCATAAGTGGTCCCACACCTACTTTGGTCTTCCCCGTTGGGTGATTTTCCTGCAGGACTGGCACATTATCCTACCACGGAAACACCACAGGATCCACCATGTCTCTCCTCATGAAACATATTTCTGTATTACTACAGGTAAGCAAAAATGACACTCAAATTTCAGATGACAGTCATTGCGCATTCCATTTGATATTGCAAAACAGCAAGTTAAAAGCACATGAGAGAAAGGAATCTATTGCCTCCTGGTAGCTGCTTCCCCTATATCCTATATACTGTAAAAAGGAAAGCCTCCAATCTGGAGAAGCAGTGAGGAGCTACTGATAGAAGCAAGAAGAGCTGGGAAAATATCTTAAGAATCAGAATGCCAATAGTGGTCAGGATCTTGTCTACTAATTTAAAATGCTTCCAGATGTTAATGACAACTAAACAGCTAGTTTTCATCACTACATTTAGAGGCATTCATATTTGGACTTGTAAATCAGAAACAGTTATTGTTAAATCCAGCATTCTCCCCATACTTGTGAAATTTTGATGCCAAATAGATATTGGATATTTTACATTATTGATGTCACGGGATATTTATATTTCACAATAATACATTATTTCTGACAATATTTGATAGTTAATATGTTGTAATGGCATTCAGTAGCTAATGAGCAATATTAGCATGGACACTTGCTCTAAATCACTTAGATTTTCATATCCCTCAAGTTGGAAGTTCTAGTTTCAAAATGTAACACTTTTACAGTTCTCGGAACTGTTGTTAATTATTGTTAACCAGTTGTCTATTGCCTTCCCTAGTCCTTGTCTGCATAGAGAACTGAACTTCTACAAGTCCTCTTTTCCATTGACACGACAGCAAGAAGGAACCTTTCTTCCTTTTTCAAAGGGTTGAAATCTTCTTGGATGGGTTGCTTTGCCACCTTAAAACGTCTTTTCAGTCCATGTGCATTGGTCTGTGGTGACTACAGATTGAACCTCAGCATCCACAAGGGTTCCATTCCAGGACCTAGATGGATGCCAATTTTCACACTAAACCAAAGCAGTGAAAAAGTAAATATACCTGTCGGCAGTGGTTTAAAAATAGCCTGCTCCCCCGATAATGCGGCAGGCAGGACATCAATCAACCTCCCTCTCCAGAAGCTTAGAACAGCTTCACCTGGGAGGCAGACCACTCAATTCCCCCTGGAGCTTGCAACATAATTCAAAGCAATTTGCAAGTGATTATATTATTTCACTGCTCAGGGAGAAGGGTCTACCTCTGAGTTGAAATAAGGAAGCTGTGCCTTCCTTCCTTCTTGCCTTCCCAGTTTTTTATTCTAATACAGTTTCAGTTTTGTAAATATAGACCTGCCGTGTTCTGTCATTATTCAGTTATTTTTCAGGTACTTCAATAGGTCCTGACAAGTATCCCTGTGGGTACATGTACCCCAGGTTAGGAACCCCTGGCCAAAAAGGACATTTATCTTTTATTTTAAAGGGCCAACCTCATTCCCATTGAGATGAAACTGTGGATGAGAAATCAGCTGATAATTAGGTTCTATTTGAAGTTAATAAACATGTTTATTGTGCATGTGTGTACACAAATGGAATTATGTAAACAATATCAGTTGATGGCTGTATGACAATCCTATGCTAGTTTAACGTTTGAAAGAAACTATTAAAAAGAGCTAGGATGGAGTTGTACTGATGCACTGGGAAGATCCAGGTTCCATTCCCTCCTTTTAGCTTCCTAGGTGACCTTGGTCCAGTCACTCATTCTCACCTACCTGACAGGATTGTTGTGAGGACAACAAGAGGGGAGGAAACAAATCTTTATAACCCTCTTGGGCATTTGCTTTGGCATGAGAAAGAATTCAAATACCTTAACTTAGGTACTGGATATTATTGTTCATCACTGACACTTGATCTTCGTTTCACAGTAAAACATGATTTTTAATTGCATCTTTGCATTTCCTTTCCTGTAATCTTTCAGGCTGGCTGAATTACCCATTGGAGAAAATCAGATTTTGGAGGTTCCTGGAAAACGTCATCCAAGGATTAACGGGAGAGAAACCTAGAGCAGATGACATGAAATGGGCTCAGAAAATTAAATAACTCTTGCCAGGCTTCTGCAGACCTTATACTTGTTGCCAATGTTTTTAAAGAAAAGCCATCAGCCAAATTAAAGACTTGCAAAGAAATAATGAACTAAAGCACAATGCTTTTAAAAAGTGCTAACAGACTACAGTTTAAAGACTCACTCTTCAAAATAATACTTGAAATGCAAATGGTGAGCTCCCATTTGTACTGAGCACCTTCTGTTAGCCACATCTTCTGATGTTGAACATTTTCATCCTTGAAGCTCAAAAGCCATTAGTTGGAGAAGACAATTCCTTACACATTTAGTAAGATATGTGGGTGGCACAGTAAAATGTGTTGTATCAACATAAGTTACCACTTGCAAGTAGCTTGGGAACAGTGTGGATTAACATAGATAGCAAGCAGCTTTTAAGAAAAGATTCAGACACTGCATGAGAATCAGTTGGAGGGAAGGAAAGTTTGAGACTGTTACCACTTCAATGTGTTTAATCTTCTGGTACACCTTCCAGTTGCTTCATCTTGCTATCATGTCCAGTCTTAGTCTGTGTGTTGTGCAACAGATCATTTGGGAGTCTCACTCTGCTAGTGGGTTAAGAATCTTTATTGTTGTCTTACTCCTGAAATAAACAAGTGATCCACTTCCTCTATTCCTGTTTAAGCCTGCAACTAACTTTGTAGCAAGCTGGGGATATGCAGAGCATGATCTGTGCAAGTGTCAAACATACACTTGTTTTTGAACATCTAGTGTTCGGTGATTTGGATTCCTTTCAGTATGATTCCTCTTCCAATAATCATTGTCTAAAGCTAGTTCTAGCAAATTGGGCACATCAGTAAATTTGTACTTTAGAAGGAATAGGTTAGTGTGTAATTTTAAAGGTGCTTGCTCCATTCATGTAAATATTATAAAGCCTTAATCTTTTTGGTGTAAGATGGAATAATATTTTAATGTGGTCTGAATGTATATAATTTATAACAAAGCAGTTTGACAATACTAATTGACTTTGTTAACATCTTGTGGCAGTCATTTTTCTGTGTGGTTTGAAGGCAAAATGTTATTTTAGTCCTTATTAATTAACAAGTGAATATAAATCTTTGGGTAATTTAGTAGATTGTGCTGATCCTGAACCAACCCAAAATAACAAAAATATAATTCTGTTCCTTTGTACTGGAGACAGTCAATGTCCTCAAACTCAAATCCCTCAATCTCTCATGTTTTTAAATATAGAAGCCTAGTTTTTTACCCTGGTTCCACCAAAACATGAATGCATACAGAATGAATGAATGCGTACATGAACATACATGAATGTGTACATCCTGTATCCTCCAAGTGCACTATTTTCATTTTGAGCTTTGTGAACAGAGTTACTCCTCACAGTTCTTGTTGTCAGCCAGCCCACTGCTTGTTTATGAGGCATTTCCAAGTTTACTTTTGTTAACCAAAACACTAGCTTTTAGTATTGTACCCATTTTCAAACTATCTTTGTATAAGGTAACCGCACCATATTATGCCACAGGCATAAATCTAAGTGAGAAGAAGTCAATGTTCACATTCTAGTCTACTTGATGTGTTTATGTTTAAATGCACCTTTATTGCCTTACTGTTGCCACATGCTAAATCAGAATATAATATGAGGATCAAAATACATTTGGTTTTAAAGGAAAAAGTGGTTGCAGATTCAATCATACATTTGATCTCTATCCCATATGAGCAGTAGAAACTTCCTTTAGTTTTGAACAATGTGTTCATTTACAGGCTTAAGGTCCATGTATCTTCCTTGTGTGTGTTTTTTCCCCATGTCTCTTCCTGTGCAGGTTCGGAGCAGTGCCAGGTTAAATTTAGGTCATGCTAGCAAGATAGCAGCTATGCACTGAGCCAGGTTTCAATGGGCAATATACTTCAGTTGTAGCAGGGTGCGTATGTGGCAGGGTAAGGAAAATATAGAGAATACATTTAGGAATGTAAGATGGATGACAGCAGACATGAGGACAGTCATACATAATCCTAACCCTGAAGCCACTAAAGTAGAGGAGTTGATGATCCCTACACTCAAGTAAAATCTGTGTACAGCTGGTCTTTAATAGGTTTGCTCTATTTAATTACATCTTTAACATTTAAAAACGAACTATTTGCTCCTAATGATGAATAGTTTTTAGTTTTTGTTTAAATGTGCAGAAGTTTGGACTCTGCAGCTTATAATGAACTCTGTGAGAGGTAATGCACTACCATGTGCCATGGCAATTTTCTAGTAAGAACTCATGCTAGAAAGGCAGTACAGTGGAAAGCATACTCAAGCACCCATTAGCATCACAGTGCAGGAGAAGCAACACAGCATGTGCAGGATACCTAATTTGTCTACCTGCCAGTGTTCATTGCTGTTGGAACCTGCTTAGTCTGGCTTGACCAAGAAAATGGTTGGTTTGAGCATATTCTGTTTGGCACTTATACCGGTAACTTGCCCTTTCGTTACATGATTGAAATGCAGAACAGATCTTCCCCATCCCTTCAGAAGAGATGTCTGTGCTGCAGCACTCTTGGATTTTGATAGAATCTGCTAAGGAAAATCAAAGGTATATTTTAGGTGGGTACAATGCAGTAGGAAATGGTGTTCTATGTATTTTAGTATAAACATTACAACTCATCTAGTAGCTGTATAATTTGTGCAATATGAATCAAAGCATTTTTCCTATTAGGTACTAGTAAGGTAACTGCTAGCATTTTTCACAAAAACTGAAGAATATCTTGGGAACCTTTCTGATGGCTACAGATTTATTGTAGTATGCAGATGCAGTGAATTAATGCTTCTGACAAAGTGCTGGTAGCCTTCAGAAGCTACAATTTGTTAAGGTGTAAAAGACGAGCAGGCCTCCGTCAGTCTTGAAAGACTATGGTATCGTGCTCGGCGCTGCATACGCTGCATGCAAAGCACGAAAACCTGTGTTGGATTGTTATGGAGGATAGGCTGTTACTCAAGCAGCAAATCCCCCCTCTCCACGCCACTGAATTAGTCCAATGGAAAGGCAGAGCCGATATGATTGGATCCAGCTGGCGTCACAGAGCTAGGCTAAGGACAGGAACTCACCCTGTCTTGTGGAGCCGATCCGGGTCTCGAACCCTGGCCTGCTGGTTAACAGGCACAGCGTCTTAACTGCTTGTGCCTCCTACATATTTGTATTCCTTATAGTAGGTCAGCAGCATCCCCATATTTCTACAGTTGAATTGACTTGAAGAGAAGTGTACCTAAGCACTTCCAATACACTTGCCATTAAGGTGAGATGAGTCATGCATTTTTGTGCTCATGTTCTACCACTCAAGCATTATACTTGAGTGGCGCATAGTATCACCTTAGTGCTTAGTGTTCCAATGCACTCTATTCTAGTAATTTAGGTCTCTAGTGTATTTTCCAAATAAACTTTAATGAAATAGCCTTTTATTGGAAAGTAGTTGAAAGATACTTACAAGGACTGGTTGTGAGCTGTTAATATTTATAAAGCTTTCTGAAACAATAGATGCTCTTTGCTAATAGTGAATTTAACTGCACCTGTTTTTATAGAAGACTAAATGTTAGAAAGCAGCTTGGCTTTTAAGATCACCACAGAGTGAATTAGGTCAGTTTCTTCCCAATAAAGAATTACCCAAGATAGCAGTTGGACTGCTCAAAGCTTGACTGCTGTTTATCCCAACTGGGAAGTGAAACTCAAGGGTTGGATGTCTAGTTTTCTTACCCGACTCTGTCAAATTTGAGTTTTAGGATTTAAGTTTTGGAAAATATAATTTAGATTCAGATGAGAGTCAGACAGGATTTTTCACCTGTTCTGGTAAACACATGACTTGTTAAAATGTTAGCTCAGTGATTTTCAACCTTTTCCCTTCACGGCACATTTAGAAGGTGCTAAAACTGAAAACACCATTAGTTTTAACTGTGAACAAAGCACACCATGGTGCTGGTGGTAAGGCCAGACTTGCAGTCACTGATGGCTCTACAAATAGAATCCCCTAAACTCATGTGGCAAACCAGACCGCACCAGTTGCTACGGCACATTGGTTGAGAATCACTGTTAGTATGAATTGCAAAGCTTCTTTATCCCAGGAACTCCACATATTTGATCTCTGAGTAGGGTTGCTTTGTTTGTAGGGAATTCAAAAAAAAAATTTGTTTGCTTTGTTTCCAAGGGAATTCTGAAAACAATTCTGGAGATTTTTAATATCCTCCATAAATTTCCAACATGGCATCATGTTGGACAGGAATAATTTCAGGCAGAGCTGGCAGCCCCATGTCTGGATGAGAAGTGGATGCAGCGTGTTTCTAGTGTACATACAATATACAGTATAAAAAATGGCATGCAGTGTATAGTACATCTTGCCATTTTGCACATGTTTGCTACTAAGGTAAACTGTTAACGTCCTTGTAGAACCTCCTTCCTGAGCCAGCTGCGTCTCACATGTTTTGTTAAACTTTGATCCTGCAGTCCACAACAAGGTGCATAAGAGTGGCTGGAGAATAGAAATGTCAGCAAAACGGATAGAGAGATATCACAGAGATAGAGCCAAATGCCTACTACATTCATGAATAACACTGGGATAGTCTGTACATTCAAAGTACAAAGCTAAATAAGTATTGGGAATTGCAACATACTGGCCAGGATGCATTCCTTATCAAAGGGTGGTTCACTTAGGCAGGCAATACTAAACTCATTCCAAATGAGTTTTCACATTGATTGTTCTATGAATGTGGGTAGAACCCTTCATTTCCAGATGGACTCCTTCATGACCGAGTCATCATATCTGGCATCTTTGTATGCCTTCCAAGTTTCAAGCAAGAGCAGCATCAGGTTGGCCAACCTGTAAAGTGGCAATCATGACAAGCTGAGTGGAAAGCCTGTGGGTGGCAGCCAAAAGGAGCCAGCTGTGAAGCCTGTCTGTGTGGGAGCTGGTAAGCCAGAATGTGTGGCCAGACTATGGCAAGATCCACCTGGAATGTAACCAAGTTCTTGAAAGATAGAACTCTGCTGATTGTGAAAGCCTCTGAGGCATAACCTGTCCATTTAAATCCCCCTGAATAACACCAAGGAGCAACCCAATGCCAGAAAGGTGGTATGTAAATACCTATGAACTTCCTTAGAAGCTGACTCATTCCTATGGCATCACCTACGTGTCTATCATCCTCTCACAGTCATAGTTCACAACAGCGACTCCTCCTAACACTATTATCACAGCTTTGTTGGCTTTTTTAAATCTCCAGCCAATTTAAATCAGTCCACTCCTGCTTAGCGTTCTTTTGGCACTCAACCACCAGATTGCACCACTTGCTTATTATGTTAGAAAAAAAACCACAACACTGTTTAGTTTTTAGTTTTAACTGGTGGAGTCCGTTGCAGATTCAATGAATACCTGTTCAGAGCTGTTGGAGTAAACATTTAGCAGTGTATACACTGTTAAGTTAGGCTTAACAGTTTGAGTACACTGTATATGGAGATTGAGGAGATGAACTCTCCCCACTTAAAAAATAAATCTGGTTACTTGTGAACTTAAACACACCAAGTCAGATTATTGGTCCATGTAGCTGAGTAGAGAGGACTTCAGAATTTTCAACAAGGAGTCTTTGCCATGCCTGTTGGAATGAACTTGATCCCTACTACAAGCTAAACATCTGATTGGCCACTGAGCTAAACCCTAAATATGAAGAGGTTCACAAAGCTGGGGATGGGTAACTGGGTGAAAAAGTTGAAAGTGTGCCCAAAAATTCTGTTCACTGCTGTGCTCCAATAGACAGTTCCATTTGGATTAGTTAGTATAACTAGTTCAGAGTGATCACAAAGAGTCGTTTACAACTTAATGACTGAATACAACAACCACAGTCACACTACATTTTCATTAAATCTAGACTGTTTACATTGAATTCTGAATTATAAAGACTGTCAAACACACTGTCAAAAAAAATATGCCCCTCCCTAAAAGGATATATACTTCAATATGGAATAAATCTTTAAGGGCACAATTCTAACCAATTTAGGCCCCCACAACTCACCCACTCCCCATTTCTGTGGGAATGTGGGAGGCTGGCACATGTCTGTGTACTGGCCTAACCCCCCACCCCAGAGTAGTGCAGAAGTACCTTCTGGCAGGTTTGTGACACCCCTAGGCTAGACATGTGCTTATGCCAGCCTACCTGGAGATTAGGATTGCAGCCTCAGTTTAAAAAATGACAGTATATTACATCCTTATAAGATATACCGCCATGTATTAGGATCTTCCTGCATTCAATAAATTAAAAAATGTTGTTACTATTCGAAGCATAGAATCCTAGAGTTGGAAGGGACCTAGTAGGTCATCTAGTCCAACCCCCTGCCTATAGCAGGAAATTCTCCAAGAGCATCTCCAACAGGTGCTTGTTGAGCCTCTCCTAGAAGATCCCCAGTGAGGGAGAGTCCACCACCTCCTTTGGCAACCTGTTCCACTGCTGAACCACCCTCACCATCAGGAATTTTTTTACTGATTTTTTTCCTGGTTTAAATCTACCCCTGTTCATGTCACTTATGGTTTTACTTAGAAATGTAAGCACTTACTGTACACTTAACTTTGACAAGTATAGCTAAATTTTTCAACTAGTCCATGCATTTATTCCTTTGGGGAAGGAGGACTCCTGCTGGACTCACTGAGTATTGTACAAACAAAATATAGATTGAGATCCAAAGTGGTATTTTAATGTTTGGGGAAGACAACAGACTTGGATGTGTTAAGTTATAGTTGTTCTATTTGTTTCAGTGGGAGTCTTATTTTACATCACTTTGACCATGGGTTCCAGGGATAAAGTTCCCATTACCTAAGGGGGATAGGATGACCTGGGAGTAGGATCGTGGCGAAGTTGGGTAATCTTGCAAACAACTTCTGTTGTGAACAGTTCACATGAACACAATTATTATCCCAAGGCCTTATTAACTTGCTTTTATATCCCAGCAGGGCTGAACCACCCCAGAAAACTATACTGGATCTGGAATACTGCCCAAACATTCTGTTTAGAAAATCCACTACGGCTGCAATCCTAACCACACTTTCCTAGTATTACTGAACACAACAGGACTTTCTTCTGAGTAGACATGCTTAAGATTGCACCGTATGATATTTTTTGTTCAGGTAAATATTTGCTGGTCCTCATTCAGTAAAGCCTGATGCACAAAGATAGCATTTGTGATACCAAGGAATGTGGGCTGCACTGAGTGACATGTATGGAGGAAACACCACTACTGTCCAAAATTTTTAAAAACTTGATATTTTCAAATAATTTGTAAATATTCAAAATTGAAATGTGACTCATTTTTTGGCCCCTAACACAGTGTCACAGAGATGATGTGGCCCTCGAACCAAAATGTTTGGACACCTCTAGCGTATAACAATGTATGTGCAATTTCATGAATTACATTTTCCTTCTCAGATGCGTTCTAGTAAAAAATAACAGTGAGAGCAGTCACCTTGTCTATTGCCATTAACCTGGCAGTAACTCCATCATGGCAGTGATGTGTTGGACTCCCACACTGGGTGAGGCAAGCCCTAATAACACCACTGAGCACAATAATAAAGTGTGGTATGTTTGATAAACATATTGTTTACAGATTGTTTGAATTCTTCAACCTATGTCTCAATATATACAGAGCATAGATATTATGTGACTGCAGCCTTATATTTGAAGGGACATACCTTCCATTTGGATGGCAGTGGCTCAGTGCTTGGCAGTGCTTGGCAGTGGCAGTGGCTCACCACTGCTTGGCTGGAATTCTGATCAGCTGGTCAGCAGTTCAAGATCCAAGTACTGCAAGACCAGGGGAGCTCCTGTTCTTAGCTCAGCTCCTGCCAACCTAGCAGTTTGAAAACATGTAAATGCAAGTAGGTAAATAGGTTCCACTTCAGTGGGTAGATAATGGTGTTCTGTGCACCTTGGCATACAGTCATGCTGGCCACATGATCATGGAAGTGTCCTTGGACAACATTGCCTCCTAGGGCGGGGATGAGCACCGCTCCCTAGAGTCAGTCATGGCTAGCAGGGCAACCTGTGGGGACACCTTTACCTTCAATTGAACTCTATATTTTATATCCTAGTAAACCTGTCTAGGATTAGGCTGGAAGATTAACTAATCTTATGTGGTTAGGGATGCCTTAAATTCACTGACCGGAGTGGGTTTGGGCAGATCAGAAGCAGGGATCTCCAAGCGTTTTGGCAGGAGGGCCACATCATCTCTCTGACACTGTGTTGGGGGCTGAAAAAATTATTTACATGTCAGATTTGAATAAATGTACATATAAGATTGTACCTGATTGTCATTACAAGGCTTGCCTGTGAGCCGATGGAGGGGTCTTGCTGAGGGCTTTCACCCATAAGGCTGGGGTTTGGAGACCCCTGGAATAGAGGATCATTGTGCTCTGAGGTAAGTTGTAGGTGCTATTGCCATTTGTTTTAAGTTTCAGGTCTGCATAGCTACGAGGTGCCAAGGCTAGTACAGTGGTGCCTCACATAAAGAGCTTAATTTGTTCCAGAGGCATGCTCTTTAAGTGAAACGCTCTTTAAGTGAAGCAGATTTTTCCATAGGAAATAATGGAAACTCAGACTATTGGTTCCAAAACCCCCAAAATATTCATATAAAAATATTAACTGCATGTAAAAATGATGATAAAACACTGTAATTGAATTGAAAACATGCATTCAATGTGCATTCAATGTGCAGTAGACTATGAAGTCTACTTAGGCTGCAATCCTAAAGACACTTTCCTGGGAGTAAGCCCCATTTAACACAATGGGGCTTACTTCTGGATAGACAGTTAGGAAACTGTGTTCATCCATTGCACTAACAATTTAGCTAGTAAAAAGAAATCCAAACTTCCAAGATCTTCTGCAGGATCTTTGCAGAAACTCTTATGTTCACATATTTCATCTTCCATGGTAGATCCTGTGTCTGAATTAAACCAGTTAGTATTATCAGTCCTGCAGATTCATTTATCCCATGAAATCTAACTTGACTGGATGGAACTCACTTGTGAGTAAATATTGCACTGTAAATAAATTGGAGATTTATTGTAATGTTTGTATCACAGTGCTTGGGAACACACACAGACATCACAGTGCTGAGCTGCACCTTTCCCTTAGCTGCACCTTACATTATCAGCACAATCCTATGCATGTCCATTGACTTCAATAAGACTTAGAGCACAATCCTAACCATGCCTACTCAGAAGTAAGCCTCATTGTATTCAATGGGTCTTGCTTCCAGGAAAGTGTGTTCAGGATTGTAGCATTATTCCTGCAAATATAGCATTCCACCACTTAGGCACAATCCTAGGCATGTCTACTCAGAAGTAGAGCCCATTGAATTTAATGGGACTTACTCCCAGGTAAGTATGGCATTGCTACCTGTTAAGCACACCCCTATGCATGTCTACTCAGAAGTAAGCCCCGTTCAGTTCAATGAGGTCTACTCCCATGTAAAACCAAAGCACTGTCCCTGCTCCTGTGGCTGGTCTGGAAAGCTCTGAACACGTGGCTGAGCGGCTGTTCCGCCCTCCGCAGAGTTTTTTCCTCCTTTCCAAATCCGTGAACCGCAAAACCAATCCGTGTAGTTTTTATTTATTTATTTATTTAATATTTTGGTTGCTGCTTCCTGCGCCCTCCCGCCCGGCATCTGTCCCGCCTGCTCCGCGGCGGTGGCGGCGGCCGCAGCTCACTTCCCGCGTTGAGGTGACGTGGGCGGAGGAAGGCCGGCCTCGCAGCGACAGCGGCGCAAGATGGCGGCCACCACGGGCTCGGGTGAGAGGGGACCGGCTGGCCGGGGCCAGGACCGGCCTGAGGGAGGCGCGGGGAGGAGGCGCCGCGGCCGCCCGAGAGCGGACCCCTCGCCGGCTGAGGGAGGCGGCTCTGCGGGTCTTCCGCGGCGGGGCTCGCCGGCTGGGCGTGTCTGGGGCCCGAGGGGCGGTGGCCGTGGCGCCTCAGGGGGTCAGCCTGGGGAGGGCAAGGAGCGGACCTCAGGCAAGGCGGGCGGAGGGACCCCCTAGCAGAGCCTCCTTGAACAGGAGCAGCCTACCTTGGGGGAGAGCAGGACCGGAGTGTGGGGAAGGGAAAGACACACCACTGAATTCTTCTTTACTGGTCCCAGTTGGGGCCTGGTTGTCCCCCAGTTGGTGGCAGGGGGCTGGGCTGGGTGGATGCGCCCTTGCCTTGCTTCCCCTGGGCTGCTCTTGGGGTCCTTCCCCTCCAAATCCCACTGGGGTCCTAAACCCCTTTCCCTGCTTGGGGTCCTTACCCTCAAACCCTACTCCTTGGTTGTTGTCCTTCCCCCCTTTCCCTGCTTGGAGTCCATCCCCCAAATCCCTTGGGGATTGCTTGGGGTCCTTGTTCTCCTTGCTTGGGGTCCCTCCCCACCTTTCCCTGCTTGGGGTCCATCCTCCCAACCCCTCTCCTTGGTTGGGGTCTTTCCCTATTTTTGAGAAAGTGGAAGGGGGTTGAGCAATAGGGTGTGTTTCCTCCATGGGTGTGACTTCTGGGGTGCTGCTTGAAAAGAAGGGCAGGAACAAAGGGATGGAAAGGAAGGGTTCAGTGAGGGGGTAGTTGTCTTTAAGTCAAATGTGGGCCAATATTTTGGCAGATTTTCAATGGTTTGGGTGGGGCAGTTCTCTAAATCCAAAGTGACAAAGTGTCCTCTTTTTCCAGAACGTGTCCTCTTCTTTAGCCTTGTGTTCTGGGAAAAAAGTCATTGTCTTCCTTTTCCTTGTAGCAGGCAGCATGTAGATTTATTGTAATTAATAATTTAATAATTTAGTTAATCTAATTAATAAATTAGATGTAATAGTTTAAAATTTAATAAGGTATACAGTGTTTAATTTAAGCACATGAATACACACACACACACACACACACAGAGTGGCGCCTCACATAACATAACGTGAAGTGGATCTTCCCATAGGAAATAATGGAAACTCAGATGATTGGTTCCACAACCCCAAAAATATTCATATAAAAATATTAACTGGATGTAAAAATGATGACAAAACACTGGAATTGAATTCAAAACATGCATTCAATGTGCATGATCTTATGAAATCTACTTAGGCTGCAGTCCTAAAGACACTTTCCTGAGAGTAAGACCCATTGAACACAATGGGGCTTACTTCTGGGTAGACATGGTTAGGAGGCTGCATTCCAAGACACGTTCAAAGTGTCTTCCCACTCCTTCTCTCCATCCCGAGCCTCTCTCTCCCCTGCTCCCTTCTGGCCAGCCCTGAGCTGCTTCCCTCTTCTCCACTCTCTTCTCTCCCTCTGCCCAGCAGACGCCCAGCCACAGGAGGAACAGCATGGAAGTGTTGCTTTCACTATGGGCAGGTGTGCTACGCAGCCCTGATGCTTTTTAAACAGGCTGTCGGCCAGCATGTCTGCCCCAACTGCCAACAAATGTTTTCTTTACCTGAAGCACTTTCTTTACGTGAAGCAGAATCCTAGAGAAATTTTTGTTACGTGAGGCGTTCTTTACGTGAGGCGCCACTGTATGTGTGTGTGTGTGTGTGTGCGTATACACACACATACACACACTGGGTAACCAGCCAGACATTGTGGTAGATAAGGCCCAGAAGACAGCCCTGGTGATAGATGTAGATGGTGATGGTGTAGATATCATACCAAATGACAGCAACATCAGGAAAAAGAGCATGAAAAGGTGGAAAAGTATCAGGGTTTGAAGGAGGAATTAGAAAGACTGTGGCAAGTGAAGGTGAAAGTGATCCCAATAGTGATTGGAGCACTAGGGCCCGTGACACCCAAGCTGGAAGAATGGCTCCAACAGATTCCAGGAGGGACAGCAGAACACTCGATCCAGAAAAGCGCATTGCTAGGAACAGCTAAGATACTGCGCAGAACCCTCAAACTCCCAGGCCTCTAGTAGAGGACCCGAGATTGAGGATAACATACATATACCACCCACAGAGGGTGAGAAAAACACACACATGTATATGTGTGTGTGTGTGTGTGTATATATATATATATTAAGCAGGCCTCTGTCAGTCTTGAAAGACTATGGTATCATGCTCGGCGCTGCATGCGAAGCACGAAAGCAAATCCCCCCTCTCCACGCCACTGAATTAGTCCAATGGAAAGTCAGAGCCAATATGATTGGATCCAGCTGGCGTTGCAAAGCTGGGCTAAGGACAGGAACTCACCCTGTCTTGTGGAGCCGACCCGGGAATTGAACCCTGGCCTTCTGGTTAACAGGCACAGCATCTTTACTGGTTGCGCCACCCACAGTATGTGTGTATATGTATATGTATATATGTGTGTGTGTATGTATGTGTGTATATATATATACACACACACAAATATAAATACACAGACATACGGTGCATTTTTTCTAGAAATAAAAGTGGAGGTACTCACCATAAAGATGCTGTTGTAATCAGAGCCATGTGTACTTGGGGGTCACTGAGGTGCTGGTTCTCAGTGAGTGCCCCCTCAAAGAGATCTCTGTATGTATATGTATATCATACACACACCCCCTGCATTTACTCAAATCTAATATGCCATCAAATGCACATCCCAATTTTAGAGACTAAATTCGGCTGGAAGAGGTGAACTATAGGTTCAAGAAAATTGTGTGTGTGTATACACACAAACACACAGTGGTATCTCGCTTAACAAGCGGTTCACATAACAAGCAAAAATTTCCAAGAAATATTGCTTCACATAACAAGTTCCGCTTCACTTAACAAGCAAGTGTGCTATGGACACGCATGCTATGCAGCCCTGACGCTCCGCATGGAGGCTCTTTAAAAGGGCTGCTGGCCAACGCTGCTGCCACTAACTGTCCCCAACTTGGGGGCAGTTGCCTGGAGGTGCTAGAGGCAGCTGCCCCCAAGTGTCCCCACCGACCACCTTGAACCTCCCAGCAGGAGCCCAGGTAAGCCTCCCAGGAAAGAGTCTTTGATTGCAGTCTGCTAACTATGTCTACTCAGAAGTAAGCCCCATTGTGTTAAACGGGGCTTACTCCCAGGAAAATGTCTTTGATTGCAGCCTCTTAACCATGTCTTCCAAGAAGTAAGCCCCATTGTGTTCAATGGGACTTACTCCCAGAAAAGTATCTTTAGGATTGCAGCCTAAGTAGACTTCATAGGATCATGAACATTGAATGCATGTTTTCAATTCAATTCCAGTGTTTTGTCATCATTTTTACATCCAGTTAATATTTTTATATATTTGGGGGTTGTGGACCCAATCATCTGAGTTTCCATTATTTCCTATGGGAAAATGCGCTTCACTTAAAGAGCGTTTCACTTAAAGAGCATGCCTCTGGAATGATTTAAGCTCTTTACGTGAGGCACCACTGTACTAGCAAAAAGCATACCCGAGTTGTGGGGGTAGAATTCTCCTGTACGCAATGCCCCTACAGCGCAGCAACCCCCCATGTGCCTCATCCCCCCATGCGCCTCATCCCCCGTGTGCAACATCCCCCCAGTGCACCTCATCCCCCCATGCGCATCATCCTGCCCAGTGCAACCCTTCCCTCAAAACAACTTCCCTCTAGTTTCTCCAGAAAAATAAGAAGTACTAATAGCCTGCTTCACAAAGTTGAGGTGAACTACTGTATGTAAAAAAGGTTGTTAATTTGAAAATAGAAAGTTCTTATATACTGTATATATAAAATTGTTTTCTCACCCCTGTGGGTGGTGTATATGTTTGTTATCCTCAAACTTGGGTCCTCTATCAGAGGCCTGGAAGTTTGAGGTTTCTGCCCAGTATCTTAGCTGTTCTAGCATTGCACTTTTCTGTATTGAGTGTTCTAGCGTACTTCAGGGAATCTGTTGGAGCCATTCTTTCAGCTTGCGTGTTACAGCCCCTCGTGCTCCAATCACTATTGTGATCCATTGTGATCCCAGTGGATCACATTCACTTTTACTTTCCACATCCCTTTCTAATTCCTCCTTCAAATCCTGATACTTTTCCACCTTTCCTGATATTGCTGTCATTTGGTATTGCTATATCTATCACCAAGGTAAAACGTGAATAAGTTTAGTCAGATGAAGGGTTTTACCTTGAAATAAAGGATTTCTGTGCTGAGTTGAAGAATGTGGTAGGAAAGGGTTGGATATATACATACATATCCTAGCAAAAGCGTACTCTCATTGCGGGAGTAAAATTCCCCATATGACATCCCCCCCACTGCGCATCTGCCTCCCATGTGCATCCACCCCCCCATGCGCAGCATCCTCTCCAGTGCAGCCACTCCCTCCGAACAACATCCCCCCCAGTGCAGCAGACACTGAGCACCAAATTGGCTGGATATTGGTCAGTCTTCCAAGTATAGGACAAAAACACGTTGCACCTCCATTCAGCCCCTTAATGATTAAATTTCTCCACATCGGTTCTTGGTGGGTGTTGATGTCACAGAAGGAACACCCTCCCCAAATTTCATGCTTTTAGATCCAGGGATTGGGGCAGAATGTTGAGGAAAAAGCATTCTGCCCCATTTCACCCCCTTCTGGTTGGAATTTCTGAAAACCGGTTCTTAGTGACTCCATCCATCACGGAAGGAACACCCACCCCAAATTTCACAGTTCTAGGCCCACCGGTTTTGGCTGGGCATTGATGAGTCAGTGTGTGTGTCAGTGAGTCTGACTTTTCTCGATCATCTTTATCCAGAGACCTTTATAATCAAGGTAGTAAGGCAGTGGTTCCCAGACTGTGTATCACTATGTCCTAAAGTGCCACAGCAAATTCACGGAGGAATTATGGATGGCCTCTTCTTCCTGGCTATCCTGGGTACCAGCATCATGGACAGGTCAATATTGCACAATTCTCACAATCTTGGGGAAGTGCTGGTGACCAACTTGATCTCCCATGACATTGTCATGACAGGATGTTGTGAAAGGAGGTACCTTGTCAAGGGTAAATTTGGGAACTAGTTGAATAAAGGATGCTATTGTCCTACCAATGACTGTTATTCTAATTGTTAATAAAATGAGCTGGAGTGGTTGTTCTTCAAGAGATAGTGATTGATGATAAAGTGGTCCTTCTAAAATGAAGTTGAAGGGAATGATGAATTTCCTCTACTTGAGTGAAGGATTTGTTACTCATTCTTTTCCCTTTCCGGCTCACTTCCATTACCTTCTGTTTTTCGGATAATATCTTGAGATGAATAAATATGAAATGCATTTGATAGTTGCCATGGTCTGTAAGATAGTTTCTCCTGTCTCTGATACATCAGTTATCTTCACAGAATGGTAGAAAGAAACAAGAGGATGACAGTATAATTCTAATGCAAGCTCTTTTCCATCCCTGTGGAGTTGAAGCAAATACAAACTAGTCTGAATAATTTCAACTGGCCTAAAAGGAGTTTAGATTTGCCCCATAATGTATCTTAGTGCTGAATAGCTGGCATCTCTGTTTCTTGATTATGCTGGTCTGTTTCTTCGAAAGAAAGCTTAATTATTCATCCTTATAGTTCAATGCCCAAGAAACTGTTTAACTTCATATAAAAGGGGCTAGGGATGTTATCAACTAATAAAATATCTTCATGGGTTGATGGTTATTTTTAGCAATAAAATCAACATTCCAATGAGATTTTACCAACAGTGCATTTATATCCTTTTTCTGATTGTTGCTTTGAAGTTACTAAACTTCAAAGGAACATTTTAATCACCTTTTAGGCAAAAATTGACTGAGGAAAATAATGTTCAAAGTTTGCATGGTCAAGCATGATTTATCACTCACATCTGCATCCTACTCATTCATGAACCACAGAGTGAATTATATAGGGGTTATCCCACTTTCTTTTCACAATAATTCTGTGAACAATCACTAGTTCACAAATCACCCCAGCAATGTCTGCTTTAGTGGCTTCTGCTGGTGTTCTTTTTGCATTTTAGATTGTGAGCCCTTTTGGGACAGGAACCTATTAGCTATTAATTAGATATTAATTTTTTTCATTTTCTTGTAAACCGCTTTGTGAACTTTTCAGTTGAAAAGCGGTATATAAATACTGTAGATAGATAGATAGTTAGACTGAGAAAATATTACTAGCCAAATATCACTTGGGGATTTCATATCTCCCTGCTGTTTTAACCTGGAATTGTTTTGTTAAAAAATAGGAGCTATTTATCAGACCTGTTGAACTTGCTATGATACTTAAAATGATTATACAAATTATTTTAAAATACCTTAAACTTAAAGGAGTTCAATCAGATCAGTTTTCACACATCAGTGCTAGTATTTTCTATTTGTCAGCTGGTTTTATTTTATAGTTCTACTTTGGCAAATTAGTACAGAGGCATGTTTGATCCGAAGGTTAAAAATATACTATGCAGGAAATAATTATTGAATTGAGGAAATGAAAAATAATCTTCCACTTGTATGTTGTTTTTAATGTCAGTCTTCACTTTAGAGGTTTGAGACGGAAATAAGGTTCACAATATTTTGTAACGTCAGCTAATCTGTTGATCTTCCTTGAGGCCTGCATTTGCTGAGCAATATTCCTGTTACAAGGAACAAGTATGCTCTGTTTTGGCAGCCAAATTTGAGAAGCTGACACCCTCTTCTTGACACTTCCAACAGCATATAGACCTGTGCTTTTTATGTAACCTCAGTGCATCCTCAACATATCACCATGTTTTGTGCCATTGTGCAGGTGACCTCATTGGAACTTCTCTCAACCACTTAAATGATGTTTCTGGAAGAGCTAGGATGGGACTGTTAGTGTAAAATGTGATGCTGGCATGGGACTTTATGTCCTTTCCTCCTGTCAACCCTACAGTCCCTTAATCCTTTCCAACTGCTGATTTTACTGTTTAGAATTGGCTGGAAGAACAAGGCAAATGACTTTCTTCTGCCTTTTCCTGGCTGGGTTAGAGGACCATTATTTAAAGATACTATAGGAAATATGCTACTCTATCTCAAGGAAACAGGTTTTAGTTGGGGCTTCAATTGGGGTAGCAGCATGTTAAACCACTTCGTATGCACATAGTATTGCTAAGTGTCTGAGGCAGGCAGGTGAGTACTTGCCTTTCCTATTGGTTTAATTGATCTTGTCATGTTAAAAACAAAGATGTATGCTTTCAGTTTTGATCACATTAAGGGCATGCGTGTGCATTTGTATATAATGTGTGTGTGTTTAATGTATATAATTTGCAAGCTTTCAGTTTTAAATACAGGAGCATATACCTCAGAAGTTGGATATAAGCCTGCTGCATGGTTTGGCTGTTGCTAATAAGTTTCAGAATCAGGACTTGTGTGTATACTGTTAACTTATGCAAATAATTAAAGTTAGTCTGTGACTATGGTATTGACTGTTAGTGTTTTATTCACGGTGGCAAAAAGAATAGCAAGTAGAAAGAGATGCAAAAAAAAACCCCCCAAACCGAAAAAGAATATGTTGCAGCTGTTCAGTGGGTAATGGGTAGTAAGTATATGTTGTGTAGCAGCAGTAGGTAAAATATTGTATATAAACATACAGTAATATGAATGTGGAGCATTTTTGTGCTGAAAGTACAAAGTATATGACATTTCAGAAGCGTTGAAAAGGATTGGCTACCTGAATGCTCTGCAAGTATGGGTAATATAAGTATGATGATTTAGCTTGCTAACATTTCACCCTCTTTCATTTTGGAAAGGTTTAGATTCCAAGGTGGATGCTTTAAAAATTGGATTTGTAGCCTGCCCTAGTATGGCAATGTTGTAAAAGAGTAGGTCACATTCTCATTGGATTAAGGCTGATTTACACAACAAATTTGCCTATAGCAACCTCTCGGGAAGTGAATGCCAGTGATAAATTTGTTCTATGCTAAATGGTAGTTTCATTGATCTCTCTGTTAACCAGTCTGGGCATTTCATTCCAGTGATGCTTTCATCTTCTCTCTCTGTGTGTGTCCCCTAACATTGCCACAGTCAGATCATGAAACCTGTGATACTCAACAGTTGTCCAACTGACTTGTTCAGAATATCTCCACGACTAATGATGAGCTCTAGAACCATGACCTTCAACAAGGAAAACAGTAGGGCAGGGTTCTTCAGACTCCAGCCTGTGGCCTATATCCATCGCCCTGAATAATCTCTTCCTCATGTGAATGGCACTGTTCCAGGGAGGGGACTCATGTTCATGGCACTAATCTCCCCCAAACTTCATACTGGTTTGCCCAGAAATCCAGGCAACAGTGGCTGTTGATGCGACAGACCCTGGAATGGCAAACTTGGATCAGTTTTGGGGAGAGTGGCACTGCCACAATGAGTAAGTGATATTCACAAATACCGGTAAGTGCTGTTCACATTGGGAAGCCTATCCTGGCACACAGGAGTCTCCATTTTGGAGACCATTGCTCCAAGGCATAGGATTGGAATTTGCCAAGTAGAACGTTGGACTTCTCTTTTTATATGCCTGATGCTTATATCTTTTAAAATCCCTGTTTTGAAAAATATTCAAGGTGAAATAAAAAGTGCCTAATTCTCCATACTGTGATAGCTTTCCAGAGGCCAAGTATTGATTGCAGATACCTTGGGAAGCTAGTTTCTATAGAGTTTCTATAGAAGCTAGTTTCTATAGAATATAATTTTATATTCAGAGGGGAAGAAACCTTTTGAGTACAGTTCTAGAATATAGAATCAATAATATTCTGTCAGAACAATGGGAAAGATGAACATAAATGCCATAATGTATACTTTTTAAAGATTGATAAGAGGTTGTAAGAGGAAGTAGTTTGGAAGGAGGGAGGTGGTTACCACATGTGTATATTTTAGAAATGTATTGGTGACTAAAACTAGGAAATTGTACTATGTGGTTTCTAATAGCTTATTTTAGAATCTAAAATAAATTGACCAAAATAGCTACTTGATTTCCTTGTTGCCAGTTCAGAACAAGTTGTGAAAAACAAAATCCATGGCTGTGACTTTGGATTTGTTGATTTAGTTAGCATAGTTAAACTCTTGATCTTGCCTCTTCCTGCTTTTGGTTTCATAATCACTATCAAGTCCAGGACTTCGTGGACTACAGGCTCTGTCAGCTCTCAAAATTATGAAAATCTAGCCCTTTGTGACTATATGCAATTACATATAGGAAAAAAAAAGTTAATTCAAATTGGTCTGCTGTAACATATGTTCTGCAATCTTTTTACAAAGAGCTGTTTAATATCCATAGAAACCTAATATAGTTCTTTAATCTGATATCTTTAGAAAGAATTAATTTTAGTGCAAACCATAATCAGCACTGCGTTCAACTTAATGCTTTATTTTGATAATGTAGCAGAGTGCCTATTCACTTTAATCATCAGAGTGGAAGAAGTTTTAGGACATTAGAGTGGACTCAGTCTGCTTACGAGCTATGAATATTGTAGGAAAAAAATGGGTAGACCCAGAATCCAGCTAGTCTAACAGTGTCTTCAGCAATGACCAACCAGATGCACAAAGTTTGTACTCTTTTTGTTTCTTTTATCTGATAAGTACCTAAATTTCTTTGAATCTAGAATCCCTTGTTTAACAATCATGTCCATATAGGCTAATTGTAATCTGTGGTAAATGGATTTGTCTAATTTTTATGACATCTGATATAGACTTAATACTCTCTCAAACATCTTTATTGTTGGAAGTATTACATACAAAGTGTATTCCCAATCACTAAGGAAAAGCTTACCTCTCTGCCCTAAAGGTATCCAGTAATGGATTAAAAGTGTAAAGCTGATAGGCAAGAAGATATTGTGATAGCATGATATCAAAGTGGAGCAAAGTAGGTGACAAGTGTCCATTTTTTGTCAAGAGTGCAAACTACTGTTTCTGGCAGATTAATCCTAGAAAACACTTAAATTGACAAACCTGATAAATCTGCTGATAAAACCTGATTATCTTTCAGACAACTGCTCAGCCTCTGGCCCATTTCGTTTTTGTCAAATGTAAAGATTGTCATTTCCTCAGTCATTTTGGGTCCTTCCTTTTTCCTTTGTGGCCATCTTTAGCAGATACAGGTTGATTTTGTTTGCTCTGGCATTTGCTTCACATTATACCGTATTTACTTGAATCCAGTGTGCCCATAAATCAAATGTGCACCCTATTTTAAGTCTTGAGATTTAAAAGGAAGCTTATCAGCAATTGTAATGATAGCTTTATCTCAAGCCTTTTAAAATGAGGTGCACATTAGATTTGCGCACTAGACTTTCATGCCCATCTCCCTAGTCGTCCCCCCCACAGACTGCCTACCTGCCTCGGAAACCAGCGAGCTTCCCTTCTTTCCATCTCCTGGAGAATGTCAGTCATGGAGCATTCTACTGACCATGGCAGGGGTGCTATGGATGTGGCTTCACAGAGGTCTGGTGGGGGAGGGACGAAGGTCCCAGGGCATTCGCCAGCTGGCAGGACAGAAGGGAGAGAAAGCTGGAGGTCAGGAGAAGCTGGAGGTTGGTGAAGAGCGATGTGTGTAGGGAGGTAACTTCCTCTGCCTGCCTGGCCCCCCTCCCACACCCTGTGCCCTATAGCTACAAGTGTCCACAGGGCCACTGGCCTTATGGACTCTCCAAGTCCAGTTCCCAAGTCACGTGCCTTGCAGTGCCTGCTGCAGGGGTAAGTGCTGGGTCCGCTGCAGTTGGGGAAGGGGATGCAGTGCCCACAGAGTGGGTGCTGGGATGTAGGAGAAGGCCACAGCCAACTGGCTTTGCAGAGAACTGCAGGTAGTGGTGGCAATGAGAGCAGCAAGCAGGAGTCTGGCAAGTCCTTACAGTTGCCCTGCCAGCTTCAGGAAGTCCTGGAGCCTGAAGACGGATGACTGTAGCAGCACACTAGCTCTCTTGCTGGCTGTGAATCCTTTCCAGCACTGCAGAGGTTAATCTTGCCTACTTGCCTCCTCCTCTCTGCACCCTCCCTGCCCCCCTCTTATGTTGCTCTGTAGTCCGGGCCCCTTTCACCCTCATCAGTAAAATCATTTCCTATTTGATGTCACATCATTTCTGGAGGGTCCTGGACAGATGTCATTCTCAGAAGGGGGCCTGAGGCTAAAAAGCTTGAGAACCACTGTCCTAGAGTCCCTGCAAGTAAAAGTGAAAACACCCCTTCCTTTTCCTTCCTTTTCCCTGTGCTGCCCTCCCCCTGCCTCTTAAAGATTCCAGAGATCCCTTACACAAATTGGGGGAGGGTCATGACCACCCAGTTTGAGTACCACTAGTGTTTATGGTATCTATAAACCCAAAACCAGAGTGCTTCTCTGTCTGTGCCAGTCCACTACTCTCATGCCTGTCTGAGGACCTCCTTATTGTGCAGTCTGGTTCTGCAAGTTGAAGGCACTATTTGTAGAGCAAGGCTGCCAGGAAGGACAACACAACATCCAGGTACTTGGCAGTAATTGAGGGTTGGTTACCAAATTGTGTGTCTAGCTTCTGAAACACCATAGCTACCTGAGCAAAACACTCTAGGGACTTAGAATTGCAGCTGAGCTCCTGTTCCCCTCTTGAAGATGGAACAACATAACTCAGATGGGAGACTTGCTCATTTCACAGCTGAGCTTTGTGCTTGGGAGGCTGCTAGAGTCCAACTCAGTTGCACAGCTACAGAGAGAAAGTGTCCATCTCTCTTCCTTGTATATTTTTTGGGAAAAACACCCCAAGTATTCTCACCACTAGTGTTTCTTCACTCCAGAGTGAGAGAGATGGTATAAAGGCCTTTTCCTCTATATCCAAACTTGTGAGGAGGGTAGAAATTTTATCACCCTTTTCAACTGCAGTGAATAAATTTCAGGGAGGGCCAGGATGGTGTAGTGGTTAGGGAGTTGGACTGAGACATGGACGATCCAGGTGTAAACGGTTCAGCCTCCTCACTCATGAAGTTTCCTAGGTGACTTAGGGGCCAATAACTTACTCTCCGCTTCACCTATTTCACAGGGTTGTTGTAAAGACAAAATGTTAAAAGCTTTGTAATCTGCCTTGGGCATTTGATTTGGCATGGAAAAGACAGGGTATAAATCCCTTAAACAAAGAATAAGCCTTGTTGAGGTGTGGTGAACAGACATGTATTTTTGTTGTTGATGTAAATATATATAACCCCCAACTTTCTTGCCATGGTGTCCTAGGTTTCTTCTGTAGTCAGAACTTTTCTCAATTTTTTTGAATAAATCATAGACAGATTGCCTTGAAGCCCTTTCTTGTCTGAGGGGAAAAAAACTGAATATTGTTGCTGTTCTTAGACTGTGGAGTGACTCTGGGTAAATTACCAGTCTCTGTCACTTGGCAGAGTGGCAGTAATGGTAGAGAGCCGCAGATTCCAGTACCAGATTGTGGTATCAATTATCTTGTCAAACACTCTTTACAGCCTTGAATTTAGAAGCAGCTTGAATTTTAGGACTGCTGTAGCAAAAAGATCACCAAGGCTTATCTGTGGCAAAAGGCTTCCCAAGGATATGTTCTCTACTGGCGATAATTATTTCTATTTTATCTAGATTTTCTTTCCAAAAGAAAAACCCAGGTCAGCTAGCAAGAGCCATAAAATAATGCAAATATAAAATGTATTATGTTATATATGCAGATCCAACCTTATACACATTTTTATACATGGTTTTGACTCAGCATGAATGGCTACTGCAAATCACAGTCTTAAAAACAGCTTTTCTACTTATGTAAGTTATTCTATTCTTGATCTAAGCCAGGCAAACAAAGGGGATACTTTATATTTCTAACTGCTAACTGCCTCACCACAACAGTAAGAGAAGCTGTTTTAAAACAATTATAAAAGGTCATAAAACTGCTTTTATTTAACACATTTTTGTATCAGTTATTATTTTGAGTCCCAGAATCAAATCTTTGCACCTATTGAGGTACAATCTTATTCTGTTAGGAACAATGGAGGAGCATGAAACCTTATCTTTCCACATTTTTATCCACAGATTTTTTTTTCGCATGTGAGGTTCAAGAATGGAACCCTAGTGGATAACAAGGGACACCTGTATAATGTTAAAATACTGCACCAGTGCTGTATCAGAAAATTGTGCCGGCTTGCACAAAAGACTTTTCATTTGTCTCCAAAAGTAACATCAGGACAGCTGTGGAAGACACATATAATAAATGTATCCATAATTCAACTGAATTAGCCTATTCCTTTCCCCAACAATCCTGTTTCACAATCCTGTTTCTTTTTGGAGCAGAGTTTTAGTATAATGTGCAAGGCAGTTCATATGGGAGAATACATTACTTAAGGGGAACTGTTAACTAGGGGTCTGAGCGCATTATTGTAGCTGCTTCTATGGATGGTTAGGAAAGATGTGCAGATGGTCCATTGATATGATAAAGGTAATAGGTTTTACTTTATAGCCTCGAATCCTTCAATCTAAAGAGCTTAACTGAAGTCAAAATTCAGTAGGTTCAATCTGGTAGCAATAGCATGTGTTAATTAGACTTTAGCTTTTCTCGTTGGCTTATACAATATATAATATGCCTTAAAGTTTGTTTGGATATATTTTTCTTCAAAGTTAAATTGACAAGTAATATAAGTTAACATTTTGTTTCATACTATATTCATCTGTGTTGGATCTTAATTCAAATATGTGACAATTCCATCAAGTTTCAGCACTAGTCACTATTGGATAGCTATGGTATTATGAAAAACCTAAAGCCCTATTTTAACCCCAGCCCATTCTGTAGCATGAGGCAGCATGAAAAAGTATGTGTTGTAGGGTTGTGGGAGGGCAACATGGAGACAAATGGAAGGTTAGTAAAATGCATGTTTCCCCCACCAACTGGAAATCTGCTGAGACAAATCCACAGATGCTAAACTCATCTGTATATGGCATCTATGTATATGCCCCATCTGTATATGCCAATTCATTAGTATAGGAGAGCCTATAGTATATTATTTCCTATTTCTATATAATATAAAATGCATAATAGACTTGGCTCAATAAAGCTCCTTGCAAGTCCTTTTGAAATGCACATGAGATAAGTTAGAACAGTGGAAGCCCAGGAACCCCTTCTGGAAATATGTCTGGAGACTTTCCCCCTGAAGTGATGTCATGGCTGAGACATCAAATAGGAAATGACATTACTGTGGTGCCAGAGGTCCTCCATATCTACTTGGATTAACTCCCATTGTGTTCAATGAGACTGTGTTCAATTCTTTGCTGCCAGGAAAGCAGCTTGAGTTCCCCAATTAAAAATGGTAGTACCCAGTGCCAGATACCAAGATGGTGGCACCAAGTTGATTGTGACCCCCCTGAAATGGTCCCAACAGTCTCCTCCAAGAGGGTCCAGACCCTCACTTTGAGAACAACTAGATTAGAACACTTTCTGCGAAGCCTGTGTAGTCTTTCTACATGTTTTTGTTTCTATTCAGTTGAACTATGAATGGTTACAATCTTCTGTACTGGATGCCTATCACAGAGGAGTGGCCAGCTTTAATCATGCTGACAATTGCACTTTCATTAACTCAGTACGATCAAAAACTGCAAAAGACATTTTAATTACAGTTTTTTAAGTTGGAGTAAGGGGAAAAATTTATTATTAAGCCTCCTCCTCACACGCACACACCTTTCTCTTCCTATATACTTCCATCTTTTTCACTTCCATCTTTGTTTTTGCTTTTTTTCTTCTTTTCCCTTACTGACAACAACATATAACCATTTTTTGAGATTGCTATTGCTCAAAGAAAACAAGACAAGACACGTCGTATATACTCGAGTATAAGCCGGGGTTTTGGGGTCCTAAAAATGGGCCCAAAAAGCCTCCCTTGGCGTATGCTGAGGTGAACTGAAAAGTGGTGTGATCAAACTCCATCTTGTCATATACCGTTGGATTCATAATGATGAGCAGAATCCAATGCAAAAATCAGTTTTGAGATATCTCCTTCCTATCAAAAGTTATGGCCAAAAATCCAAAAAAACAAAAACTATAAAAATAAAAAATACATTTTTTGCAATTTTTTTAAGCGGGTAGGAATTTTGGCATGGGGGTAGGAATTCTGGCCTTGGGGTTCAGGAATTTTGGGTTTGGCATCTGGTCACCCTTTCCTATGCATGTCTACTGTGAAGTAAGCCCGACTAAGTTCAATGAGGCTTACTCCCAGGAAAGTGTGCTTAGGATTGCAGCCTATGAGTTCCAAGAAGGCTACAAGGAAAAGGACCAGTACCTGCTGCATTTCCCACCCTAGGCTTATACTCAAGTCAATTTTCCCAGTTTTTGTGGTAAAATTAGGTGCCTCAGCTTATACTCGGGTCGGCTTATACTCTAGTATATACGGTACTTCCATCTTGACTCCTATACCAACCCCTTGTTTTGGTGGGGAGGGCTTGATCCATTCCTATAAAGAAGTGAAAAAAGGGCAGCAACTATTGGATACTTAAGATTTCCCAGTAGGATCACAGACTACAGTTCTAACCCCAAGTAAGGCTGGCATTATCCCCAGCATAAGTCCTGTGCTGATCTGGGGGTGTCACAAAAGTGCTGAAAGGCACTTTTTTTACCCCACTCCTGGGGTGGTGATGTTAGGCCAATATACAGAAATGCACCAAACTTCTCACATTACCACAGGAAGATATTCTAGGTGAAATATTAGTCTAAATTGATTAGGATTGTGCCCACAGTTAGCCATCTGTGTTATAGCATCCACACTTGCTGCAGCACATGATTTCTGAGGATGTGGTAGTAGCCTGAAAGTGTTTTTTGACATTTAATTTTGGTTGTGCTGCCACATTGATTACGGGCACAATCCAGAGTAAGGGCAGTGAGGAGAGCCCTAGCTGGGCTGCCCCAACTATTCTTTATCCAGAACAGAAAGTTATGCTGCATCCAGAGTCAGGAAGCCTGGGCTGCTCTTAGTGCTCCAGAGCAAGCTAAGTCATTGACAGCTGGGGAGGGTTTGCTCCTGAGGAGACCCCCCTCAGATCACACTGAACAAGGAATAGCTGTGGTGCCTGCCTCATAAGGAAGCCCAGCAGTTCCTGACAACCAGTTATAGCTGCAGTTCCTCTAGTGAAGGATGGATGCTTGGAGTGGCCTGCTGTATCCACAGGTTAGTGAGCTTCCATAGTTGTTCCATATCCTGAGGTTGAGAGGTAGGGGTTGCAGCTAGGCTGGCCAAGAATTCAAATTTTTGGTCAACACTGCCATTCTTACTTTGGCCTTATCATGGACCCGTATGGGTCTACTCATTACTATATTTGCTCCGGAGGTGGTATAACTATAAGGAGCTGGAAGAAGGAATTTCTGCCTTGGAAACAGGCTCTGGATTCAGAGTAACTGCTCTGCCCTAGGCAATGCTAAACATGCCCTCAACATGCCTCTCCTGAGCTGCCTAGGCTGCCCTAGTTAGGAGGCACCCTAGGGCACCTCTCTGTGGGCACCCTATGTTGCCTACAACTGCCCATAAGCCTTGTCCAGAGTAACTAGGGTGGAGCATCTTGCAGTTGCTCCACCCTAGTGTTAGATAGGACAACCCAAGTGCTACTCTACATCTCCATACTGTTGTCCAACATTGATTTATAAGTGCTGGAAACTTCACTATAGCTTCCTTTTTAGCTTGGGATAGGTTTACATTCCTGCTTATGTTAGTATTGGTTGATCTTAACTCTTCCTTCTAACTGCAAATCTCACATTTAAGTGTTTGGGTGTAAAGCAACAGTCCAGATATCTAATTTTGTTTGCTTCCAAGTTTTCTCAACTTAATGCTTCTTTCCAATTTGCTTTTAGGAGTAAAAGTTCCTCGTAATTTTCGACTGTTGGAAGAACTTGAAGAAGGTCAGAAGGGAGTTGGAGATGGGACGGTTAGCTGGGGTCTCGAAGATGATGAAGATATGACACTTACAAGATGGACAGGCATGATTATTGGGCCTCCAAGAGTAAGCATTACTTTAAATATAAGAAAACCCACCTTTTTTAAAAAAACTCATTTTTTCATATAAATATGTGTGCATTTGTATTTTTTGAATGTGATAATTCATTGGTTTTGGTGTTTGTGATTTTTGTGTGTGTATCTGTAGGAGGTGATCATATAGTGCAAGGGTCAGCAACATTTCAGAGGTGTAGTGCCCAACTAATGTTACAATGTTATTCTGCATGCCAACATGATTCTTAAGTTTATGGTAACTTGCTAACTGGGCAAGAGGCACTCTTTCAACTGGGTAATCCTTTTTTTTTTAGGAGAAGAAGAGTAACTGGTCCTCTTCACCCCAGCAATGTCTGTTATAGTGGCTTCTGCTGGTGTTTTTCGACATCTTTTCAGATTGTGAGCCCTTTTAGGACAGGGACCCATTAGCCATTAATTTTTTCATTTTCTTTGTAAACCACTTTGGGAATTTTTTCATTTAAAAATGGTATATAATTGCTGTGGATAGATATATAAATACTGTATATATACAGGTTGTTTTGTTTTTTGTTTTTTTGCAAAAGAAAACAGTTCTAAGAGTTAAACAGAGTTCTTTATTATTTACTATATTGCCTATTTTATATTTTATTAAGAGATTGTACTGGATGCTGAAGAACAGCCAGATCCTATCTTTGGCATCCCTCTTTCAAAGGAGCTTACTTCTGAATAGAGAGGCGTAAGAAAGACAAGCTTGAATGGGACAGAGCAGTGAGGCCTCTTTTGCTGGTCCCACACAAGGCTCCGACTGCCAGGGTGGTAGGGAGGGCCCCACACTGCCCTTCCAGCCTCCCTGGCAACCTGCGCACATCGCACACCTGCCTGGCCTTGGTGCCTCGAGGCCTGCTGCTTCTTAGGCCTGTTGAGGGAAGCACCATAAGTAACAAGACCAGTGCTGCAGCCAGGCCTTACTGGGCCTTTGGGCACTGTTCTCCCAGCTTGGCCTCATCCAAGCTGTGAACTTGCTCTTCTGCAGAAGGCTGCAGAGGGCATAGGGTCTCTGCCCCAGGGCCTTCCATTCTGATAGTGATAGGGCGGAATGAGGGGGGTGATAGATGTTGCCATTCTGGCCTCTGGTGATGGTGACTGGCAGCTACCTGCTGGCAGTAGAAGCAGTGGCAAGTGACAGGAGCTCCTGGCCATGGCTCTGTTTCTGGAGTTGCCTACCCTTGATATAATGCAAGGTTTATAACACAGAATGTTCTGTGTGATACTTTATTCAGAAAAAAACTATTCTAACCCTTTATTTTTTTCTGTCCAATGGTGAAACAATATGAGTTATAGAATAAAAACAACAGTTCCCATCTTATCAGTGCCACAGCACATCTCGCCCTTTTCAGTGGGTCAAAACAGTCCCAATGGTGCTGGGGGGGCTTCTTCCTGGTTGCACCTGGAAGGGGCCAGCAACACATTCTACTGGTCTCCAAAAGTGTTAGAAGAGCCCACAGAAGTCTTCAAACACAGCTTCTGGTTTTTGAAGGCAACTTGGAAGTTTTGAAAACTGGCCACTCAGAAAACCATTCTGATTCTTACAGAAGCCAGAAGCATGGGTCACCAACCCAGTGCAACCCAGAACAAAATCAGCTGCAAGCTAAAAAGTCTTCTTCTGTATACATTAGCTACTTAAAAATTCCTCATCTGTGAACCATCTATGAACCATCCATCTATGAATGTCACAAAGGGGTAGTGCTGTGGCATGTTGTCTGCATTCAGAAGGCCATTGGACACCAAGGTTGGGCACCTCCAAGTATAGCAGAGAAAAATTCCTGTTCATAACCCTGGAGAATGGATGTCTGCCTACATTGAGAATACAAGTAGAACCTTAATATTTGCAAGGTTTCCTGAGGACACAGGAATCCACAGATGCCAAAGGCCTAATTTAACTGGTTTTTAAAAAAAACAGAAAAAGTCTGCCAAAATAACATTTCCTATCTTAGCATGGCCAAGCCATGTTGTTTTCCTTTAGAGTTCTTTTTAGGACAAAGACCCACTTCTGTGTCACACTGAGGTTTCTCTCTCTGTTAAGCTTCAATACATTGACCTGGAAATAGTTGATATACCGGTAGCTCTTCTAAAAAGAGCTCTAGAGGCTTGGAAATGGTGCAGTTTGGCCACTCAGAGGTAGGAAACATGATTTTGGTGCACTTGTGCTTTTAAAGCAAGTTAGGTTCAGATCCCAGTATTTACTAGCATCTATGATGAATCAAATCCTTAGATTCTGGTTACAGGGATCCAACTTTACCCACCTAGGTGCACCAATTTTTAGATAGCTTCCCAAAAAAGATAAAACAAATGAATTTTTAATAAACAGTTTGCATTCAAGTGCGACAAAACTTTTAAAAAATAAAGTGCAATCCTAACCAATTTTGCTTGCATAACTCACCCACTGTACATTCCCGAGGTTGTGTGGAGAGGCCTCCACACTACCTGTGACTATGCAGTGGCCTAACCTTCTCAGGAGTGGCACAGAAGTGCCTTATGGTATTTTGTGACACCTCCACACAAGCATGAGATTTGTGCCAGGATTTATATCGGTCTAACTGGGGGTTAAGATTGCAGCCTAACTTGCACTTTTGTGCTCCTTTTAATTGGCTTAATTTTAATTTTTCCCCATTACATTGTCATTTATCATGCTCATGTTTTTGTATCCCACAGTCCTGCTGTTCGTATGTATGTTTGTGAACTTGTTCTTCCCCTATCACTGGTACTTAAAACTGGGTGTTGCAACCACCTAGTTTGCTTAAGTCCTTTTAAGAGACATGGGAAGGGACAAGAATCCCTGGGATCGTGTTGCCAAGGGAGAAAGTTTTTACTTTCAGTCACTGTGGACGGCATCAGGCTCCTTGACACCCTTTTCAGGCTGGTTCCCCAAGATCTTCTTACAGAATGATCACAAAACACTTCTGCTTTCCAGGAGGTGTTTTGCTATTGCTTGTTTTGAATATTCCAGGCCTTGGGGAATCTTGTACAGGGGAGCACAGTGCTCCACACATCTCCGGGAGACTGCTAAAGCCACAGTGACTGAAATAAGTGAAAGCATCCCCCTTCAACCGCCCTTACAACACAATTCTGGGGATTCTGTTGCCGCCCTTGTTCCTCCCCTGCAAAGACATATTTAGGGAGTAAATCTCTGCAAAATTTTGATAAACAGGGCATATTGTAGTTTTCATCTTGATAAAATAAAGATAAAGACTACCATACAAATCAAAACCAATTCTGGGTCTTTTAGATTTATGAAGTCTAAATCTAGTTTGTGGAAATGCAAACTTGAAGTTCCTTTCACAGACATCTGAACTTTTGCATACGGTGACACCTGGGCATCACAAAAGTAACAAAATTTGGTTCAGTAGTAGGTTGGTCTTTGTCCAATGAATTTAATGATTGTTTAGAGAGGAAAGAAAGTTGCCTGTTACTTATTGATAAATCAATATGTTTAACAGCCTCCTCTGGTATATATGTCAGTCTTTTTCCCAGATCTTGCTGTTGTATTACCAAATGTGCAATGTGGATGCATGCCTCAGAGTCAGTAGGTTTGTTAATAAAACGGCATCTCTGTAGATAACTTGAGAGTAGTCTTCCTACAGTGATGCATCTCCTAATAAAGGTACAGGTCCCTTGTTATCTACTAGGGTTCCGTTCTGGAAACTGTTTTGGATTTTTAAAGAGTTTATAAATAAAACTATAGAAAAAATAGGTTTAAAGACCCAATTCCAGGTTTCCTACTCCTCCATTGCATCTAACGGAATAAGGTAGTGCTCAGAACTTGCAGGAGTTTGATTCTGGGACTGATTTATTGTTTGCATGACTGCCTCTCTACAACAGTAGAAAAGCAGTTTTAAAAAGTGTAATTTGCAGTGGCCATTTGTGTTGAGTCAAAGCCATGTATTTAAAAAATGTGTATAACAAGGTTGGACCTGTGCTTTTCTTTCAGACAATTTATGAAAACAGAATATACAGCCTTAAAGTAGAATGTGGGCCTAAATATCCAGAAGCGCCTCCGTTTGTAAGATTTGTAACAAAAATTAATATGAACGGAGTAAATAGTTCTAATGGAGTGGTAAGTTTCTTTTTCCTCTTTAAAAAAATGTTCAGGTTTTTTTGGTTTTGAGGAATGATATGAAGGCTCTTATTTAGACTTGGGCATACCATTTGGTTTTTTAACTTTCTCTTACAAATTTCCTATTAGTGCAATAGACCACAACTGTAAATGTAACATAAAGTTAATTTTTATTTTAAGGAGTTGCTGAAAGAATATTCTGTTGAATAGAAACTGTTTTCTGCAAGTTTACTCAAATTTATATAGATATTTCTTTGATGTTATGAAGTACAGTGGTGCCTCATGTAACAAATTTAATTCATTCTGGAGGCGTGTTTGTTATGTGAAACGTTCTTTATGTGAAGCGGATTTTCCCATAGGAAATAATGGAAACTCAGACAGTTGGTTCCACACCCCAAAAATATTCATAGAAAAATATTAACTGTTTTTAAAAATGATTACAAAACACTGGAATTGAATTCAAAACATGCATTCAATGTGCCTGATCCTATGAAGTCTGCTTAGGCTGCAATCCTAAAGACACTTTCCTGGGAGTAAGACCCATTGAACACAATGGGTCTTACTTCTGGGTAGACATGGTTAGGAGGCTGCAATCCAAGACACTTTCAAAGTGCCTCCCCACTTTCTCCTCTTCATCCTGAACCCCTCTCTCCCCTGCTCCTTTCTGGCTAGCCCTGAGCTGCTTCCCTGTTCTCCACTGCTGTTCTTTCCCTCTGCCCAGCGGACGCCCGGCCACAGGAGGAACAGCACAGAAGTGTTGCTTTTGCTATGGACAGGCATGCTAGGCAGCCCTGACGCTTTTTAAAAGGGCTGCTGGCCAGCGCATCTGCCCCAACTGCCAATGAGTGTGTTCTTTATGTGAAGCACAGTTTGTAACATGAAGCAGAATCCTGGAGAAATTTTTGTTTGTTACGTGAAACATACTTTACGTGAGGCGTTTGTTACCTGAGGCATCACTGTCCTTGCAGTTCATTAAACAAAAGGTACTGACAGTTTTTTTCCCCAAACACCCTATTATATTTTACATTTTAGTAAATCAGTTTACTGATTCAAATTTTCTGGTGATTCATCAAAAAAACTACTTTAGGTATGCCTAACAAATTGACATTTCAGATTATTAATTTCTGAGTTTTCTGGATTAAGGCTGCAATTCCATAGCCACTTACCTAAAAATACAGGATGATTCAAAATGAATGGGACAAAAAGAAAACATACCTGTGACTTTTCCCCACAGATACTGAAATCCAACTTGTAGTTATAGTTCTTAGGATACTCACCTTTTATTTTTCTATGGGCAAAATCCAGAGTAACTATGCAGAGTCTTTGCTCCAGTGTAAGAACAATTTACTCTGAATACCAATATGAATTTCTCATAGGTTTTCACTGGGTGGTGCAGTAACTACGGGTGCATGTAATGTCTCTTACGTGCTCCCGTAGTTACTCTGGATTTGGGGGTTAGTTAAAAACAAAATACAGGAAATTGATGGTTGTGGTTTTTCGTTTTGTTTCTAGGTGGATCCTAGAGCCATATCAGTCCTAGCAAAATGGCAGAATTCTTATAGTATCAAAGTTGTTCTGCAAGAGCTCCGGCGTCTAATGATGTCTAAAGAAAATATGAAACTCCCTCAACCACCTGAAGGACAATGTTACAGTAATTAATGAAAACAAACAGGAAAAAATCATGCCCCTTCATTCAATTTAAGCTCTCTTCATTTTCCACAGTAGTAAATTTTCTAGATGCATCTTGTAGACCTCCAAGTACTGGAAAGGAAGTTCCCATTCAAAGGAAAGTTTATCTTGAGATACTGTAAATGATACTAATTTTTTTTCCATTTGAAGATAAGTTGTGCTATAACAAATAATGCTGTCATGTGTAACCACTGTCCACATAGTTGAACTTCTGGTATCAAGAAAAGTCTATTTAAATTTATTACTGTCAAGACCAGCGTGGCACATTGAACTCGACTGTGAAAAGCATACATCACACAATCACATTGCTGTGTGTTTGGCCTGGGTTTATAACTTCCTCCCCACTCCTCCAGTCTTTCTGTATCTCTTTTTCTGTCTGTCTGCAATAGAGTTGACGCTCAGGGCTATTTATTAGAGTTAGACACGAAGGGCATGATCCACTGGGAAGTTTTTGTGTGTGCAAGCGCCTTGAAAAGAACTGGTACTGGGCAAGAGTATCCTTTGTTCTTACCCTGTTCTTCTTCATTCCAGTAGGCCTTGTGCAGGCGAACTTCCCAAGGGGATTGTGCCCAAAGGTTTCAGTTCCCAGTTCTTGGCTGGGCTGTTTGGACTACTAATGGGATTTGTCGGTATCCTCAAGTCATCCCTCCCTTTGTGCAGGCTCTAGTAAAATGCTGAATGTCTCTGGGGTTGGTCTTTATTCTCTGTTTTTAAGGCAAGCCCTAGTAATTTGGGGCAGGCTCTTGTTTCTCCCCATAATCTTTGGCTAAGGCATAGATTGTATTTCTACACCACCCCTTTCCCCAATAATGTAGGCCTTGGGATGAGAGATCTGGGGCTCTTTCAGTCTTCTGTCTGTCATAGTTGGGGTGCTGCTTTCTTTTTGCCCCTTCTGTGATATTTTCTTTTACCCTTGGCCAAAAGAGGTGACTGGCAAGCTGCCTGGTGTTTTGTTTTTGTTTTGTTTTTTGCCTCATGCTTGTCAACTTTTTTGTTTGTTTGTTTTGTTTGGGCTATGAATTTAATCTTCACCAGCCTGGGAAAGCAAGAGTGTGTTTTGCTTGCAAGCATCCCCCCTACCTGCCCTGTGGCACTGCTTCCACACCGCCAAGCCGGCCATGGCTGATGTTATTAGATAGGCTTTTTATACGGTGAAAAGAGCAGTCATTTACCAGGATCAAGTAAGCCTGTTATGGCCAAATATTATTGTGGAAAGACCTCTCCCTAGAAAATTTGAAAATCAAACACTCCAGCTCCCTCGGCTGAAGTTAACAGCCTCCACTTCAGTGTCATGTCAGCTGTTCATCGATGTGTATAACTTTGGCCCTGTAACAACCTGCCAACATAGAAACAAATCGACTCTGTGGAGAGGAGATTTTGTTCTGAGCCTTTGGAGATCGGAGAAGCCCTTCAAAAACGATCAGGTGGCAAAACCATGAGGTGACAATGCTGGTTAGGGACCGCGATGGGCGATACTTCCTGGCAAATCACTTCCTTTTCGGACTTCTTGTTTTGGACAACTGACTGCTGAAACATGGATGCAAGCTTAAATGCAAACAATCTAGTGTGTCCTCTTTTAAGTTTCATGAAATAAAAATTCAGTGTTTGTGTAAAAAAAAAAGAAGAAAAAGTCACGTTTAAAAGCAGCAGCTATCAAGTCAATAAATAATTGATGTTTCCATTAACTCTTTTGAGGAAAATATTAATTGTAAGGATTTAACATCCTCTGTAATTAAAACAAATTTAACATAACAGTATTCCATAAGCAGCCTTTTTATTGTATCAGACCATTGCCTGATTTTAATATAATAAAAAGTGTGCATTAATATTACGGGACTGTTTTTTTTAATGTATTTTATATTTAGGAATCCCTAGCAGGGAATTTCCCTGGGCATGTCTCATTGAAATTATTGGGAGCTATGGAAAATTTCAGCAGTGCTTTGTGTTGCTTCAGTGGATTTCAGTGGAGTTATACTTGGGCATACCTAGGAGTGTTGTGTTTGTGACTGATCAAGTGGGAGGCATTTGAATGAGTAGATGTGAGGAAAAACAGCTGAAGAAGTTTCCCAGTGATAAGTTTCTGCAACTTTTTATTGATGTTTGTTTCATTGAGTATCCCACTTTTTTCTTAAATTACTTTACAAGAAGTTTTCAGGTAAAGTCCATCCAGGTACTGCTTCGGCCAGAGTTGTTCCTGCGTCAGCTTGTTCAGGGTGAAAAACCCTGTTTAGGCCAATAATCATGATCAGCCAATCATATTGTTCAGGCCAATAATCATGATCAGCAAAATTGTTGAAATTATGAATATACCATGTGCCTTCACCTGACACTGCCCAACCATCAGATGAGTAGAAAGAGTGAATGTTCTACATATGGCTAAGTATCAGCAACACCATAAAAGCAATTTATAAGCAATACTTTTTGGTTTGTGATTTATATCCTCCAAATTTAGCAGATGGGCTGGAGTGGCTCAGTGGTTTAACATGCTGTGCTTGCCAACTGAAGGTTCAAGACCTGACTACTGTAAGATGGAGTGAGCGCCTGTTATTGCCCAGCACCTGCGCAGAGCGTCAGGGCTGCAGAGCACATGTTCTAAATCATGTAAATGGCAAGTAGATATAAAGATACCACTTCAGTAGGAAGGTAACAGCATGTGTTCCATGCACATTTGGCATTTAGTCCTACTGGCCACAAAACTATGGAGGTGCCCTTGGACAACACTGGCTCTTCAAGCTTGTAAAGGCAATAAGCACCAGTCCCTACAGTTGGTCACATCTTTAGGGCAACCTGCAGGGGACACCTATATAAATAACTCGCAAAAAGCATACCCGCGTTGCGGGAGTAAATGGCGCAATATCTCCCCACGGCGCAACTTCCCCACATGCGCATCAGTCCCCCATGCGCAACTTCCCCCCATGTGCATCAATCCCACATGCGCAACATTCCCCCATGCGCATCGTCTCCACATGCACATCAACTCCCCATGCGCGGAACATCCTTCAATGTGCAACATTCCCCAATGCACATCAGTCCCCCATGCGCATCATCTCCACATGCGCAACATCCCCCACGTACAACATACCCCATGTGCATCATCTCCACATGTGCATCAACCCCCCTGTGTGACATCCCCATGCACATTTACCCCCATGCACATCTCCCCATGTGCATAAACCCCCATGCGCAACTTCCCCCATGTGCATCAACCCACCATGCATAACTTTCCATGCATAGCATCCTCCCCAGTGCAACCTCTTCCTCTGAACAACATCCCCCCAGTGCATCAGGCACCGACCACCAAATTGGCTGGAGGTTGGTCAGTCTCCCATGTTAAGTATTGGACAAAAACACGTTGCCCCCTTTTCAGCCCCTGAAGGGTTAAATTTCTCCAGATGGGTTCTTGGTGGGTGTTCAGGTGACAGATGGATCCCTCCCAGAATTCCCTGCTTCCAGGCGCAGCAGTTGGGGCGGAATGTTGATGAGTCATCAATTCTCCAATGCAAAGTATAGGGAGGAAAATGCATTGTGCCCCTTTTCACCCCCTTCTGATTGGAATTTCCAAAAACCGGTTCTTAGTGCACCCCTCAGTCACGGAAGGAACACCCACCCCAAATTTCACGCTTCTAGGCCCAGTGGTTTTGGAAGGGTGGTGGTGAGTCAGTGAGTCAGTCAGTAAGTGAGTCAGTGAGTGACTTTTATATATATATATATAGATAGATTTAGCAGATGAATATGCAAATATTAAAGTATATTTTACCCAAGTATTTTTGTACATATTTGTTAGATCACTGTCGCGCAGTTTCTATATACACTGGTGCCTCACATAAAGAGCTTAATTTGTTCCAGAGGCATGCTCTTTAAGTGAAGCACTCTTTAAGTGAAGCGGATTTTCCCATAGGAAATAATGGAAACTCAGACGATTGGTTCCACAACCCCCAAAATATTCATATAAAAATATTAACTGTTAAAATGATGACATCTACATCTACAGTATTTATATACCGCTTTTCAACTGAAAAGTTCACAAAGCGGTTTACAAGAAAATGAAAAAATTAATAGCTAATTAATAGCTAATGGGTCCCTGTCCCAAAAGGGCTCACAATCTAAAGTGCAAAAAGAACACCAGCAGAAGCCACTAGAACAGACATTGCTGGGGTGTGGAGGGCGTTTATGACAAAACAATGGAATTGAATTCAAAGCATGCATTCAATGTGCAAGATCCTATGAAGTCTACTTGGCTACAATCCTAAAGACACTTTCCTGGGAGTAAGCCCCATTTAACACAATGGGGCTTACTTCTGGGTAGACATCGTTAGGAGGCTGCAATCAAAGACACTTTCCTGGGAGGCTTACCTGGGCTGCTGAGGTTCAAGGTGGCCGGTAGGGGCAGCTGCCTCTGGCACCCCCAGGCAACTGCCCCCAAGTTGGGGGCAGTGAGAGGCAGCAGCGCTGGCTGGCAGCCCTTTTAAAGAGCCTCAGCGCGGAGTGTTGCATAGCACATGTGCCCATAGCTTGCTTGTTAAGTGAAGCAGAACTTGTTTTGTGAGGCAAGATTTCTTGGAAATTTATACTTGTCATGTGAGGCGCTTGTTATGAGAGGTACCGCTGTATTCAGCAGAGCAAGGAAGGCATAAGCTCCTGATTTGCGGAACACTTATCACCCTGCCTAGATCACTAGAAATAATTCCTGCAGACATGGCCTCACAACCATGAGGACTATAAACTTTAAGCTTTATCCAAAAGGTAGTAATCCAAATGCCCGTCTTAGACCAACCAACCAGACTTGCCAATAGTGACCAATCATCTGCAAGAGCTATCAATATACCAATCACTATATCGCTTGTGACTTGATATTATAATTTGCCTAAGTGAATCAGCGATATACGAGATCAGGCCTGGTAAGTACAAGGCTTTTTCATGTGCTATATTTCTTTAACTGGGAGACTGGGTCATTTTTGTGTACATTAAATCATACTATCGGTTGATGAAAATGGCTATGCAAATATAGTACAGCTGGATGGGTCTATTTTGGTAACTTAGCCTGTCACCAGTAGAGGGCACTAGTGAACTTTACATTGAACCTGCAGTAACTTCTCAATATTCTGACTGCAATCCAATTCCCAGAGCCACTTTTAAAGAATTCTTATATTAACAATTTCAGTAATATCCCCAAATCATTATTAGTTAATACAAACTTGCATTTATTTAAATGGCCATAATGTAGAATAAAATGGGTACATTTACAGGTGCTAAATGTGCTCTTCATAATTCATTTATGGTCCCTCTAAAATAATGATGTAAGGACAGGATATGCTGTTCAGTTTTCCCCTACCCCACCCCGACCATCCTTGTTATGGTAGAAATGAAAGACCCTAATTGTCTTTAGGGATTGCAAAATCCATGTTGTCTACTTTACCAATGTAGATTTGGAAGTGGTTGCTGCCATAAAAACCACATGATCTTTTGTATCTTGCCATCTGTTACCACACTATGTATATAGCATTTGACCCACTGCAAACTGCTTATACAGTAATACATTAGACCTATGTCTAATACCAGACTGTGTATGTATTTCATTTTCATACACAGTCTGAATAAGGAGATGATTGGGTAGAGAAGCATGTTCTGAATTTCTTAATCATTGATGTACTACAGAAGTATCTGATAAGCTTCATGGTGGGGAGTGGGAGGCTGAGCCTGGATCCAGCATTTGTGCAGATCTTAAACTTATTCCTAGGCAGCCTGGGAGAGTGCCAGGCTGCACAGATTTGCACAACCAGTTGAGATGATACGGATCTGGGTAGCCCCATGGGGACTGCAGTGGCTCATCCTGGTGTAAAGGTTTCCCTTTGCCTTGAAGTGAGCTACTGGCTGTCTGAAACTTGCACTGGATGCAGCACAGGCATGCTGGCTAACCTGTTCCAGCACAAGTTAGGATTGCGCCCCTACTATCCTAATGCAACTCTAAATTTTTTTACTTTAGAGCGTCCAGTAGGCTGTGGGTTCTTTCCTAGGGCTTCACCTCGCCAACTCTTGATGCCATCTTTATAATGTATGTATCACATCAAACCACAGGTGGAGGGTTCCAGTTTTGAGTGCTTCTCCATATACCCTATATACTCGAGTATAAGCCGACCCGAATATAAACCAAGGCACCTAATTTTAACACAAAAACTGGGAAAACTTATTGACTCAAGTATAAGCCTAGGGTGGGAAATGCAGCAACTACTTCTGTTTTAATGAGGAGAAAACAGCCAATGTGGTGAGCCATCAAGCTCCTACATGCAGGGAGGAGAGGGACCAATCTGCTGACTTGGTGGTTTTTTTAAAAGAAGGAAGTAAAGCAGCCTTTCCTGCTTCTTAAGAAGGCTGACCTAAGCTGAGCTGCTTGTGCAGAAATCCACTTTTTTGCCCATCTTATGACAAGATGACCCGAGTATAAGCTGAGGGGGGCTTTTTCAGCCTAAAAAATGTGCTGAAAAACTAGGCTTATACTCGAGTATAGTTCTGAAAATGCAAAGAAACACACAGATTATCAATACCTTTGCTAATTGTGCCACTTTTCCATTTGAAAGATGTTCTTAGGATAGATCAGTTTGTGAATAACAAATGAGTCTGACATTCAAAGTGATACTGTCCTTTCTTCTACATACTCAGATGCATACATATTCTTTTTGTATCTTGTATTTTTTGTATCTTGCCATCTGTTGCCACCCTATAGCATGTTCTTTGAGATGGGTTGCCACACCGATGGAAATAGTCACTCTAGTTTTCTAAGGACGGCATTTGTTTTTGTTTTGTTTTTAAGAGGCCAAAAGAGAACCATAGAGATCTCAAGATCCATAGAGTATGTGGCCTACTCAAAAGAGTATGTGGCACCCATAGCATAACTAGAACGGTTGCAAAGCACTAGGTGAAACTACGTATTTGCCTTTGTTTTCCTCCCCTGTCCAGAATGACTCCAAAAGGGAAGAGGAAGGGCTGTTTACACACTGCAATGAGGCTTCCTACAAAACCTAATGGTTTTCACCCCTTCTAGTTATGCCACTGTGTCAGATGCCTCTAAGGGGCAAGGTGCACAACCTTTTCTTTATGCAGACTGCAATGCTGGCATGCCAAGATGTTGCACTGTAACTTGTTTTTTCTTTCCAAAGCTAATTTCAGTACAGACAGGTATCCTTTCCTGTGCAGAATGCTAGACAAGTTTAATCTCATCTTAGATTCCGTGCAGAAATTGTTATCTGTCACAAAACAGCTAAAAATATGTTGTATCTTCTCTGCGTTCCCCTTATGCCTTGTGAAATACTGCTTATGTAGCAGGTCTCTTCAGTGCTGCAACTTTTAGTAATGAGCCTGATTCTTATAAATTGCATTGCTTTTATTTCTTTGTTTTAATTTCCTTAACCTGTGAATTCTCTGGAGTGGGAGCTTGGAAAATTGTGCAGTTGTGCTTGTTTTATGCCAATGCATGGTTGAAGAAAGACATGGAAGATCTTGCACTAGCCTTTCAAACAAACTTTGTTTTTCCCCCTTCAGGAGAAAAAAAAGGCTGCTTCTCATACTAGCAGATACCCTTTCTTCTATTTGGTCTGAGTCTTCAGGCACAATCCTATGCATGTCTACTCAGAAGTAAGTCCCATTATGTTCATTGTGGCCTACTCCCAGGAAAGTGAGTATAGGAATGCAGCAATCATCTATCGTAAGATCCAGACCCAACCTGATGCACTTTTTTCCTTTTTCAAAGCTAAAACCTTCCCTTGGTTGTCACGAGTTCCATATTTTACTTCTGTATTTTAAAAGTTGGGTTTTGAATCTCATTGTTTCAGAGAGTCGCATGTGTTGTACCAGTGGAATTTTAGATTATCTATGCCGCATCTATGAAGACAGCATTTAAAAGTAGTCTGAGCTAGTTGAATCCTCCAAAATATGATCTAATTGTGTTTTAATTTTAAAACACCACTTGATTAAGGATGAGGTAATATCCTAGCTTAAAACCATTTTAATCAACTGACAGTTCTCATAACATTTTCTTATACTGCCCTCAAGCTAAAAAAAAACCCCTTGTTTTTAAATAGAAACATGTACACCTGCCATCATCTTTCCCAGCAGGTCATTGCCAGTAGCTTCTGATAAATAACAATGCAATAAACAGATTTGGGATGACAGCATTCAGTAGCCGCTACTGAAACCCATAGAACCAAAAGTTCCAGTCAGCCTTATCTTATGACATGTGATCAAACACCACCTCCTCTTGCCATTGGAATACAATTAATAAAGTAGTTTATTAGGCATCCTTGGACAATGAATTCTAGGTAAAAATGGGGAAAATTGCATTTACCTGTTGATTGGAGGAGTGGAAAAAAAGCTCTTCCTTTTTCCTTCCATGGTCTCTGGGGACCTGAGGATTTTCTGGTTCTGCTTTCCCTTTGAATGAACATCTCCTTATGTCAGACTGTCAAACAAATTATGAAATTCCACCAAGTTTCAAGCATGGTTTGCTTTGCAGGAGAGTCTGTGGGCAGCTGTAGGAAAGATAAAAATCCTTTTTCTCATAAAGTTGGAACAAGATGTGACACAAAGGCCAAAAAAAAAAAACCATGTACCACATAAATCTCCTATCGTATTCCTCCATAAAAGTGTTCCTAGTTTGTCCAAATCACTACCAGAATGTAAAAAATGTGGATCACAAATTAATTTTATCAGGTACATTCTCAGGTTAAGTGCTCAATACTAATAGATTACCATACTTAATTTCATATACATGTGTTCCCCATTTATCTGACAGATTAGGGACCAGAGCAGTGGTGAAAAGTGGAAATGGTTGAAAAGTGGTCTTTTTCAGTTTACAAATGTTGCTTCCAATGCGTTTTTACCTAGCAAATGTCCTTTTAAACTTGCAAATTCATGATGTCACACAGATTTCTGCACATGGATTCTCATTAACTCCTTCAGGAATGGGAATAGACCAGGAGCTAAAGTGACCATACAGTATGTGCTCAAAAAGTCACCATATGTCACCATATCATAAACAAATCAACATGAGGGGAATTGACATGAGGGGGAATGGATGAGGGGGACAATTTTAGCCATTAGAACAGCAGAAAGAGGTTGAAAGAGTGGAACATGTATTGAATGACTGATTTTTGGGTACAGTTAAAAGATGTTTTAAGAGCGGATTGTCAGGAAAGAAATTGTCAGAAAGTGGGGGATACCTGTTTAATAGATTCAGTAGATCCTTTAAGATTTTTTTTGAGGCAGGTGAATCTGTTAATAGTTTGTTTGAACAAATTACAAAATCAGCTAGTATAGAGGGAGATCACGATTGTGCACAGAAACCTTTAGTCTAGTGGTTCTCAAACGTTTAGCTTGTGACCCATTTGTTCGATTGAAAATCTGTCAGGACCTGCTGGAAGCAACATCATTAGGCAGGAAACTTTTTAATGATTCTCAACTGCAATCCCACCCACACTTATTCACTATTCACTATAGTTATTATTATTAACTATAACTGATAACAGCATATACATAGTATCCTGTGAAATGTACATTTTAACCACAGTCACTTATAGTTTGATCATGATTCTCCAGATGTTAGCAGATGTTACTTGCTACTGGATAAAATAAGAGCAGGTACCTTAATTATTCAGAAATGGAGTCCTACGTGTTTCAAGATGAGCTCTTCCTCAGAAGCAGAATCTGTATTTCCATTTTCTAACTAAATATATTCTTGATTAGTGGAACAACAAGAGCTGTGATAGAGATACATAAAGTGCTTAATTTCTCAACACATCGAGAGCAACTCTACATTTTGGGTCAAACTTTTTCCGGTAGTTCACTCTGATGTACACTGGGTGGTGCAGATGAGTCATTCCCTCCCATATTATCTCACAACACTCCTGTGAGGTAGGGTACGCTGAGAGTGACTAGGTCAAGGTCACCCAGTGAACTTCAGAGAATTTTGGTGTGATTGAAGTTGAACACTTTGTACTACCAAATGCTGTTATTTCTGCATCTCCAAGCCTGAACCACTTCAGGCTCCCTAATTTTGAGACAGACAAAAAGGCATCTTGGCAGTTCTCTGATATTTCACGGGAGATGAATAACAAACTGTCCCTAGTCACAGCGTCCCTCCAACTGACTGTTGCGAATGATTATTTTTGGTCTATTGTGGGAATCCCTTTTGTTTATTTTGCTTAGAAAGCGGGATATAAATATTTTAAATAAGGATACAAATAATAATGGCTAGAGATACAAATGGATCACATCACCTGCACTTGAGGACAAAGCTCAAAGAATTTTTCATCAGAGATTGATGCTGTAGAACCCACTGGGGTAGACCGGAGATTTCCATCAGAAACGGTGCCAGGCTTCCATTCCCTCCAGAGAGCGCTCCAATACTGGGCTACCAGATTAGATGTTGTCTAAGGTTAATGACCAGATGTTTCTCAGCTGCTGGACAGATTTCCAGCTGAGACCCAAATGAGTGGCTATTCAGCAGGCAAGTATTAATATAAACATTGATGAGGCCTAGCCTGAAGCAAGCCATTAAAAACTTCCCACGATACTATAGGGGATACTGGCATTTTTCGAGACCCATCCAGAACTTGTGTGTGTTGCACTGAAGTATCTTGGCATGATTCAGGCTGGAGCTGCCACCTGCTAATGTAACGCCAGGGCCAAGCCTCCCCCCTTGGCTTAGTGGCGCCAGAGCCGTGTGGTCCCTGGAATTTGATTATTTGTGTTAGCAGATAATTTAGGCCAGAAGGCGTAGAGTGCTGTCTTCTTTGGTTCGATGTCATGCTTCCCAGCAAACGAGAGTCTCAAAACCATCTCTTGCTTCCCCCATCTCTTGCTTGTAATTTTGATGTATTACAAAAAGGCCTTTTTAAAGAACACCAGAAGCCTTGGAACATTTCCGCATGATGATGATGATGATGATGATGATGATAAGAGTAGGATTTTAGCAAACTTGATGGCGATATTCATACTGTATGGGCTTTGGCAAAGATTTGACAAGACCTGTCTTGTGTGTGTTGAAAAGGAACTGGCAATGAAAGAGCATAATGGTAGATGTTGGGGAAAGAAGGTATTCCCTATTTCAGGAACACACTCAAAACATAAATTAGGAATTTATTAAGGGAATTTATTAAAGATTATTTCAGGAACACAATCAAATCAAAACATGCAAATCTAATTTTGGACTCATTTTGTCAACTGTTTCCCTGCCTCTATAACAAATTGAGTCCTTTCATGTCAGTTTTATATATTGTGCATGTTGTAAATAATTGCAAACTCTATTAATGGATTCATAACTTATTCCTATATATACTTGTGAATAAACCTGCCCCACCAATTTACAAGTTGGCAAACCGAAGAGAGCAGCCTAACTTTCTGATCCTGAATGATGGTGTTGCTCTAACGCCTCTGGCTTCACTACATGCACCCTGCTTCTGACTGCAGCCTGCACTTACCCAGGAGTAAAGCTGGTGAGGTTGAATGGGGGGCATACCAGGGGTAGAGTAGAAGAGGCTAGTTGGCAGACTGGGCCCAGAGCAAACCAGTGTTAGGATCATGCACTTATCCCAGATCTTAACCTCCGTTCTGAGCAGCCTGGCTTTACACTGGCCTGCTTGATCTGTGCCACAAGTTTTGGTGGTACAGATCCAAGTAGCCCATTGGGTTAACTGCTGCATGATATGGTGTAAGGGGATTTGATTCCTCTTAATCTTAGGCTGCAATCCTAAAGACACTTTTCTGGGAGTAAGACCACTGAGCACACTTGAGACATGGTTAGGATTGCACTATTAAGTTGCAACGCAGCCAGCTCCAACTCTGTGTTGGATAAATTCCAGGTTAGCCAGCAAGCCTGTTTCAGTGCAGGTTAGGTCTGCCTGCCTGTTAGTGTGTATATGTTTGTATCTTTCTATTTATAGCCCCCATTCCTTTTAGCCTTCTGGCTGGTTGGCTGGCTGGCTGGCTGTAGTTATCTCAGGGCAGAGGTCTTTCCCAGCCAGGATACCTACCTATTCCAGCCCGGATCTGCAGGTGGTCACATAACTTGTACGATTTTCTCCCTGCTCTTGCATATCATCTTAAGTCTTTAAGACAACCAACCTTGATCTGATTAATTAATAGTGTTGAATAAAAACGCATCTTGGAACTGACTGCCTAATTTTATTACAAAATCAAAAATTTCCCAAAGTTAGCCCAAATGGGAATTGCTGCTATATTTCTCTCCTGCATAGATCCAATGACAGTGATGTAGGTCCTAGATTTTTTTCCTTGTAAAGTCTGCATTTGACTATGACATCTCTCTCTCTCTCTCTCTCTCTCTCTCTCTCTCTCTCTCTCTCTCTCTGTGTGTGTGTGTGTGTGTGTGTGTGTGTGTGTGTGTGTGTTGGAGCATTGCAATGTGCTTTTAATTAACGAAATGTGTTTCTCTCAGGTAGGCGTCCCTTCAATTAGTTTTGCCATTAAGTGGTCTCCTTTTTTATTATTCCCTTCTTGGGGATAGAATATAATTTTGTGTGCTGCTATGGGATTTCTGGGCCTGTTTACATAATCTATGCTTGATCTGCAGACTGAATCCATCAGTTTGATAGCCCTGTGACATTTTTACACGGTTGAACATTTCCTGCTAAACCATAAATACTTGAGAGGAGGTGGAAAAAAGAAAGGGTCTCCCGAAATGGGAATTCTTCAGATATATTTTTCAGTCAGGCTGTAGTTTAGTCAGTAGAAATACCAGCACTGGGATCATGATCTTGTTTACAGCTCTTTGGAAATGTGTTCTCCAGTGATTTTTTTTTTAAATGAAGTAAATAATATGGAATTCCTTTCTTGTCTGATGTGGGATTATAAAGTGGAGCCATGCTTTATGAAGTGCAGTGCTAGCAAATGAGGGCTTCACTTAAACCTTGTGTATATAGAAAGAAGAACATTGAGCGCTGGGCTTTCATGAGCTCATTCAGCTCACTGCTATGTTCATCGTTTGCCCTTACAAATATTTTCTTTTTTGGGAAATGCCTGGGTTGCAAAACTGTGATAAAAGTGACTAATTGCCAACATGTGCCAACTTGACCAAAACATGAAAAAATTTATTCTTTTCTATTCATCTGGACTTAATAGTGAACAAATGATTCTGAAATGAACCCTTGGTTATCCAGCCCTTTATTGTTAATGCAAGCAGACTAAGGTTGCAATCCTAAAGACACTTTCCTGTACACAATGGGGCTTACTTTTGAGTAGACACAGTTAGGATTGCACCCTAAGGCTGCAATCCTAAAGACACTTTCCTAGGAGTAAGACCCATTGAACACAATGGGGCTAACTTTTGAGTAGACATGGTTAGGATTGTGCTCTTAGTTTTGAGTAGTCATGGTTAGGATTGTGCTTTATGAACTTTTCATCCTTCTCTACAATCCATGGCAAGAATTAAACATAGGATCTACTGTAGGCAAAGGAAATACTCTTCAATGAGCTTTCAAATCCACCCTGCAGTTTCCTCTACAATACAACCAGAAATGTTTTACAGGATGCCTATCCTCCTTTGCCTCTGGGCAGCACAGGTCTGGAGAGAGATGTTACATACTGTATTTTAAATATTTATGTCTTTCCATTTCAAGAGATGCTTCCCTTCAAGCCAGCTCACGGTTCACAATACAGTGGTACCTCTCATACTAAGCGCCTCACATAACAAGCTTTTCACATAACAAGTATAAATTTCAAGAAATCTTGCTTCATATAACAAGTTCCGCTTCACTTAACAAGCAAGAGCGCTATGGGCACGCATGCTATGCAGCCTTGATGCTCCACACAGAGGCTCTTTGAAAGGGCTGCCGGCCAGCGCTGCTTCGTCTAACTGCCCCCAACTTAAGGGCAACTGCCTGGGGGTGCCAGAGGCAGCTGCCCCCAACTGCCCCCACCGGCCACCTTGAACCTTCAGCAGCAGCCCAGGTAAGCCTACTAGGAAAGTGTCTTTGATTGCAGGCTCCTAACCATGTCTATTCAGAAGTAAGCTCCATTGTGTTAAAAGGGGCTTAGTCCCAGGAAAGTGTCTTTGATTACAGCCTTTTAACCATGTCTACGCAGAAGTAAGCCCCATTGTGTTAAATGAGGCTTACTCCCAGGAAAGTGTCTTTAGGAGTGCAACCTAAGTAGATTTCATAGGATCATGCATACTGAATGCATGTTTTGAATTCAATTCCATTGTTTTGTCATCATTTTTACATCCAGTTAATATTTTTATATGAATATTTTTGGGGTTGTGGAACCAATAGTCTGAGTTTCCATTATTTCCTGTAGGAAAATCTGCTTCACTTAAAGAGTGTTTACTTAAAGAGCATGCCTCCAGAACGAATTAAGCTCTTTATGTAAGCCGCCACTGTATCTCTCTCGGAATGCAATGCAGCAAGAAGAAATAAAAATTAGCAAGGTCAGGGCAAAAGCCAAAGTATGTATTGTATCTTTAATTTTCTTCTGGCATTCATGGAATGGTGACTGTTGGGGAGATACCAGTGGTGGGATACATGCAGAAGTCCCCGTTTGCACCTTACCCTGCTATCTCATTAAAAGACCAAGTAGCCGGGGATGGAGAAGTCCTCTTTTCTCTGAGACATTGTAAAGCCACCAATGACAGTACAGAACTCAACTTGTCTGACATACCACAAGGTAGGATCAGTGTTCCCTCTCCCACAAAAGACAGCATTTTTCTGGCTGCAATCCTAAACACACTTTCCTGAGAGTAAGCCCCATAGAGCAGAATGGGACTTCTGAGTAGACATGCATAGGCTTGCACCTTATGTAAATATTTTTCGGTACTGTCGAGACAGAGAAGATCATTCTGGGCAACATTTTATCCTAAGTTATGGCAAACACACATCTTGTGATGTATGATATATTTTCCTGCACTGTGAAAATGGACTGATATTTCCTTCATTTAAAAAATTCAAATCATAGCATCTTTCTCCATACAACTTTTATTTGGGGGGGGGGGGAGCAGGGTGGAGGAAATAGAAGGCATTATTCTCTCCCATTGCAGAGCCAACTATTAACATGAGCTCTATTACCTGGAATACTCTCTCTTTTGAGTTCTTAAAACCAGTGGATTAAATTCAGATCAGGTTTGGGCTTTCCAACAAATTCAGATCCTATTAGGCACAAAAGATATACAAAGAAAAATATTCCAAAGCACCCAACTTCTCCTTCACATGCTTTCCAGATTTTTGGAAAGCTTCCAGAAATTGTAGCAAGCCAGGGAAGGGGGAATTGTTCCTCATAAACATAATCTGCCCCTTAAGCATGTATGTTCAGATGAAGACTTAGGCGCAATCCATAGCAACTATGGGGAGTCCTTGCTCTGGTGTAAGAACAATTTACTCTGGATTGCAATATGAATTTCCCATAGATTTTCATTAGGTGGTGCAGTAACTATGGGTGCACGTAATGTCTCTTATGTGCTCCCATAGTTACTCTGGATTGTAGGGTAATTGGTACATGTCTAATTATTATATGGCAAAAGTATTTGTATTGAAGGCTAATCAGTTAATTTGGTGTATTTGGTCTGAGGGGCAGCCCCACTGATAAGGGAGTATGATGATAAGGAAGTTCTCTTACATCATGTTGAGCATATTGTACTACACGTGTTGCTACAACTTATCTCAGTCAGGTTTATACCTCTAGGATGTTGGGAGGATAAAAGAGAAGAAAATAGGGAATCAAAGAGGGGGAAAGAACTACCCTGAGTGTCTCAAATGAAGGATGGAATATAAATGCAATAATTACTGGTAATTAGTAAACTTTGGAGCATCACAGTCTGTGACCACAGGCTCGTTCTACATAGTGGGAGACTATTGCTATTTCTGTATTAACATTGAAAAATGAACCTGTATACTAGTTAGGCATACCAAAGGCACAGATTCCTTTTCTTTCTATGAGCTGGTAGTAATGACTGACATTGAGTAGATAACATTTCTGAGCTTGTTATGACAGATGTAAAAAATAATAGAGAACCTCTTGAAGTCCACTGTTATTTTCCGTTTCTTTGCCATTGAACCTTGCATGCCTTTAAGACACAAGGATTCGGAGCTGGCTGAATCTGCTCTTGCTATAAATGGTTTGTCCATCCAACTGAAATGTGAAATGAAGCTTCTGGGATCAAGTGGCTGCTTTGAATCACTGATCTCAGAAATGGCTGCTTAAGAAGAAACTCCGGATCTAACTTGGAGAGGTGGCCCATTTTCATCCTGTGCATGCAGCACTTTGAGCCATTTCCATGCCCGGTAAAAAAATTGCTTCATTTGATTTGCAAGGCTTGATTTCTGCCACTCCTGTGATTATATTAGCATTAATTGATTACAATTGATTCCTCTGTAATATGACTAGTCAAGACTTCATTGTTTGACTTCACTCCCTGCGCATTCTCTCTAACGCCTCATCCTCCTTGTGTTGGTCTTCCGCTCTGCATCTTGAAACTGTCCTCCCGCAGTGATGGAAAGAAAGCATTTTTTTTTCTTCATTAAGGTTTGGAAAGTTGTTCCACATGTTATTTGAAGTCCCATTGATTGGTCATGAAGGAAAGCGGTGGCTATGTCAATTGTCCCTTTTCAGAAGACATGTGACATGTCACAAGGGGGATTCCAAACCCTTTGGCTGGCATTCAATTTGCTCAGCGTTTGTCTTCTCCCTACACAGGAAACCCACAGGCATCTTTTCCAGCTGATGTGTTACAGTGACAGAAAGAAGCCATTGAAATGGATCAGGCTGCTAACTCCAGAAGGCATGGTTAAAGCCACAGATTTAAGGACCTAAAATCCTGATTCAAGGGCTAGCCCATCCATTAGACCGATTGAAGTAGTTGCCTAAGATGGACTGTAAGGCACCTGCCCACTTCCTCTTCTCATTCTCATGTTCTATATGGCTCTATTGTGTCCCCCCCCCCCCAAATCTGGAATGGCTTACATGACTCCTTCCAAGAGTGGCAGCTCCTCCTCCTCTAGCTATGCCACTGAGACTGCCAACCTAGCCTAGACACAAGCGATCATCATCAGGCTGGAATCAGCTGACAGCTAATGTGCATGTGAACACATGCATGTGCACATGGACATGCACATATACATAGATCCTCTTGTGAAAGGGGAAGAAAACTAGATAGTAAATTATGATACCAAGTCACCATAAATTCACCAAGAGCACAATGCTAACCATGTCTTCTCAAAAGTAAACCCCATTGTGTTCAATGGGTCTTACTCCCAGAAAGTGTCTTTGGGATTGCAGCCTCTATTTACTTTACTATTACTATAACTAACTAATACCAATTTGTTCAAACTGCTGTTTCCCATGTATGGACAAAAAGGGAAACTTCAGTTTCTTACAAGCTGTAAATCAACCATCCTCCAATGATCTCTTTCAATGGGAGGGTCAGCATATCTTTGCAGTGACCAGGTCTTTGTCAAGGATCAGAACGTTGACAATTAGAATAAGGAATCCTCACAACTGACAAATAACCAACACAATTTCAACGAATGCGGTAGATCTGCTTTAGCTCACATCACATACGGCAGGTTAGCTTGTATTCTGCCCCAGCAGTCTTCAGCCTTTTTCAGTAGCATCATCATCACCCTAATGATGTTTTTTGTCATCGGATGCAGGGGGCCAGCACATCGCCGCCAAGTTAGATCTCCTCCCATGCAATGGGCTTGCAACATCTTGGATGGTGGGCATAGTAATGAAATATCACCTGCCCCCACTTGCACCCTAACCTTCAGAGGACATTGTCAGAAGTTGCTGCCACTTGCAGAAGGGATGATGCAGGCTTGCAAGGACCTCATCAGCTTTCAGGAGGGCCTGAAAGCAAGATGAATGGAATGAGTTTCTGATGACAGTTCCAGTACTCTGCTGAAGGTTAGGATGCAACCCCTGGTCTCTTGGGCTCCTTTTATTAATAAAACATTGCACAATTCAACTGAGGCGTGATTCTTTGCGGAAAAGTAACAGTGCCTTGAAAGCCAGATGCAGACACAGCATTCCTGTCAATCTGTTCTGGAAACTTGTCTTGAACTAAGGTCACGACAGCCTGCCTAGGATTTTCCTCAAGGGATCTGTGTGGCTGTTTACCTTGGCAAATGGGTGGCCTCTTTCCAACATGCTCAAGTGCTGAGAGTGGTTACTAACATTCTTACTTAATTAAGCCCTCTGGTTCAAGTAAATGCTAATTCTGACCATTCCTTTAAAAACATGTATCTGTCCAGGCAGCATCGGGGGCAGAGTCTCCTCTGGTCTGCATATATCTCTCTAGAAATGTAACATAGAAATGTCCTACAGGAAATGGTGGAAGCCCACACCTAAACATCCCAATGCTCAAATTAAAGAGCGAAAGGAAGGTGGACCTCTAATGAAATCCAAATTATGCTGAGCAATACTTCCATAGCAATCTAACCCAGGCTTTCGTGCTTCACATGCAACATATGCAGCACCGAGCACGATACCATAGTCTTTCAAGACAGAGGCCTGTTACTGACTATCCCAACCCTAGGGGCTCTGGCCAGCAGTTGAACGTTTGTCCCACTGCAGTTGTGTGTTTAATAGCAGTGCACTGAGTAGAAGCTGGAGAATTTCTGCTCTCCATCAGTTGTCTGGTTGCTGACCAGAACAGGTTAGAAAGTGGGACATGCAAGAGGTTGCAGGAGAAGGAAGATCGAGGTAAAACTGGACAGGGAGGAGTGACAGGGTGGTGAATCTGTTGTGGGGGAGGATCTGATGGTGGTGGTGCATTCCAGATCATATCCTCCATTTTTGCTGCCACTTTAGGACATGCACTAATGAAGTTGCTAGCACTGACCTGAGGAGACCCAATGTGAAGCTTACACAGGGGTAACATGTTTGGTGTGAGACTCACAAAGAGGCTTACAAGAACATGATGGTGAGCTTTGTGTTGGTTCTAGTGTGGCTTTTTTCTTGTCAATGGGAAACTTGCAGGAAACCAGAACTATCTTCCGCTGCCTTTATGTTCATAATCTAATTGTTGCATCATTGTTTATTTTGTATAGTGTTGTACATTATTTATTTTTAATACTACCGATGTTCATGGCATTGGACAGTCCATGCAGACAGGCCACTGCCCCAAGAGGTCTACAATATTAACTTGTAGGGAAGGAGACTTGTTAACCAGGGGAGACAAAGAGGAGGTAAACGGAGGCAGGGACAGACAAGAAAAGAAAATGTGATTAAGTTACCGTAATTGGGTGGGGTATGTGCTACAGATTTCACAGAAAAGGGAAGGCTAATCTATATAAATTAAACTGAAAAGTCACTGACTCACTCACTCACTCATCCATCAATACCCTGCCAAAACCACTGGGCCTAGAAGTGTGAAATTTGGGGAGATTGTCCCTTCTGTGATGGAGGCACCCAAAAAGAAACAGTTTTTGGAAATTCCAACCAGAAGGGGGTGAAAAGGGCATTGAAGAAAATTTACATTGAAGAAAATTTCCCAGTCTGAAGGATGTTCTGCTCCAACCCCTGGACCTAGAAGCATGAAAGTTGGGGAAATGAACCAATTTCTAGATATTTAATCCCTTAGGGTCTGAAAATGGGTGCAACACATTTTCGCCCTTTACTTAACATTGAAGACTGACTGATCAATATCCAGCTGATGCACTGGGAGGGAGGGTGCACAGAGTATGGTGGTGTGCATGGGAGGGTTGGGGCGCATGGGGGATGATACACAGTGGGGGGTGTTGATGCACATGGGGATGGTGCATGGGGAGGGTGCTCATGGGGGAAGATGCACATGGGGGAATAGTGTGCATGGGAGGGTTGATGCGCAATGGGGGGAGTTGATGCACATGGGAGGGTGGTGCACATGGGGCAATAGTGCGCATGGAGGAAGATACACAGGGTGTAGATGTGCATGGGAGGGTGGTGCACCAGGGGAATGATACACAGTGAGTGGTGTTGTTGCACTTGAGGGGGGGTGGTGTGCCTGTGGGTGGTGTGCATGAAGGGAATTTTTGCAGGTACATATTTGCTAGTCTCTAGTTAAAAGACTGGAAGCATCTTCCAGAGAGTGGTTGTCCAGTTTCCCGAGGACAACCTTGGTCAGCTGTTCATTTTGCTGTTGATTTCCTCATCCTCCTAGAGATAGAAGAAAGGCAAGAGGAACTATACATCTTCCACACATCCTATTCCAATCATTACAACTGGAAGGACTACAATGGAGGAAGAGGCCTTTCTATAGATCAGTTTTATCCAGCATATCCAGATTTAGATAATTTTATCCTCCATATTGGCTGCATACATCCAATACATACATTGGCTGCATATTGTAACATGGCTACATCCACTTGGAAGCAGGAAGTCCCCGTCAAGCTGCACTGGGCCTGGTGTTCCCAGTATCCAACATAAACCTGTACTGTGGTAACGTGAAATGGCTGTTGCGTTTGTCCCGCCACTGAAGGCCTGGTCAACAGCGATTTCACTCCTCATTATGGTCTCCATCTTTTGAAATCCACGCAAGATTAGTCCTGTAACACTTCCTGTTCGTTTCCCACACAACCCTTTTAAGTGTTTCACTTAGTTAAACCAATAATATTATGTCTTCGGCCTACCACCTTGCTTTTTGTTTGTCTTTGGTCAGGTTGGGTCCTGAAGGCACACAAAAAAGGCCCGCACATGAAAACTGGAGCCGGGCACGATACAAAGGGGAGTCTTTCTTCCAAAGTTGGCAGAGAGTCAAAGCAATGAAATATTAGCTATCTCGAACCACGTTTTCACAGCACCAATACCAAACTCACATTTCTCTGTAGTAGGTGATAGTCTTCATCAGGTTTCACCAGATTTAGAAGAGTTTGTTCTATATTTTCTTTTTTCTTTCTTTCTTTCTTTTTTGCAGCAAAGTTATTAAAGAAAAACAACAACTTGAAACAGTTTCATTGTATCCCTGGGTTTGGTATTTATTATTATAAACAAGGGTGTCAGGACCATTAAAAATAAATTGAAAGGCAAACAAGGGGGTGGAGCGGGGGGGGGGGGAATTGATTGAAAACATGTGGCAGAGTCCACTCCAGAAACCTCTGCTTTGGTATAATGTTTGGTCGGTGGCAAATTCAGGAAAGTAGGCAGGGGAAAAATATGAAAACTTGGCTCTAGATAAGTCACTGACAAAAACTTGAATTGATTTTGATGGAGTCAGTATCTCACCTGGAACTGACCCAAATATACCCATCAAGTTTGCTGCCTCTGCAGGGGGCAAAATGATGCCCAAGCATATGATCAGGCCAATATGGCACAATACTTTTGGAGGCCATGGTTAAGAACATAAGAAGAGCCTCCTCTTGATCAGGCCAAAAGCACATCTAGTCCAGCTTCCTGTATCTCACAGTGGCCCACCAGATGCCTCAGGGAGCACCTGTACACAGGTGCCCTCACCTGCATCTGACATTTTGAGGTTGTCCACCTCTGATTCAATGAGATATGTGGAGGCAACGGCATAATGAGGGGCCACCTGGAAAGGCAGCTTTGGGAAGAGGCAGCCATGGTTTCTCCATCTGGCCACTTCTTCTGACAGTGGCTTCTCAGTCCAGCTGCCACATTCCCCCACCCCCTCCTTCCCAGTGACTCTCATTGGCAAAGGCACCAAAAATATGAGGAGGTGGTGGAGCCATTGCTATCTCACTTCTGTCCCGTCTACTTTGGCAGCTCAGCCATGGGGGGGGGGGGAGGAACAGGGTGGCAGTGAGGACTCAGATATCAAAACATGAAGAAAAGGTGGCAGCTTACCCACAACCATACTGGTTCTGCTGCTGCTTCTCCTGCCCAGCACTGTTTTCACTGGACTTCATGCAGCACCTCCGAAACAGCATTGCTCTGAAACTAGAGGAGGGATAATTGAGGAGACGCCTGTTGTCTTCAAACTGTGCTATTAACACCCCAGAAGTACTTGATGGCCAGCCAGGGATCAAATGGACTATAGTGGGCTAGACTGGAGAGAATAGTGGAATAGACTAGAATGGAGAACAGTGGGCTAGACTAGAGAGTGTTGAGATCTATCTATCTATCTATCTATCTATCTATCTATCTATCTATCTATCTATCTATCTATCTATCTATCTATCTATCTATCTATCTGTCTGTCTGTCTGTCTGTCTGTCTGTCTGTCTGTCGCTGCAATTCTGAAGACACTTTCCTGGGTGTAAGACCTATTGAATAAAATGATTTTGAGTAGACATGGTTAGGATTGTTATCTATCTATCTATCTATCTATCTATCTATCTATCTATCTATCTATCTATCTATCTATCTATCTATCTGTCTGTCTGTCTGTCTGTCTGTCTGTCTGTCTGTCTGTAGTATTTATATACAGCTTTTCAACTGAAAAGTTCACAAAGCAGCTTACCCATTATAATTAATGGGTAATGGTTGATATAATGGTATGATATAATGGCTAATGGCTGAGATGCTATAACTTTCCCAATGCAGGAAGTGGCAGGGACAGAGGCTGGCACAATTCCAGGTGAATGGGAGTGGCAGTTGGCATGTACCTTGGGTGCAAAGACATCATGGGATGACCTTGAAGGCAGAGCATTGCTAATCAGGTGCCCGTGTGGTAGAGAACTTATTAGTGCCTCCCTAGCATTGTAAAGGCAGAAATGCTTATGCACATATGATGCTCACCCAGTGTCTTTGTTTCCAGATAGATCTCAGCCTAACCTACCTCAGCCTAACCCGTCTCAGTGCATTTTGTGGCGACCTCCTTTTTGCTCCCACTGCCAGGAATGGCCAAAGAGCCACTGCTTGCTGTGCTTGCTTGCCTGCTTGCTTGCTGTGGTGAGGATTCTTGCAAAACTTAGTGCTTTGCACCCTCTTTCACTACGCCACTGCCCATCTCACATGTTAGTTGTGACATTAAAATATTGATGGGAACAAATTCCACCCTACCTAGCTTCTTGGAGGGAGTAGGTGCTCAGGCAGGGAGTGCCAAGGTCAGGGCATTATCCCAAAGCCCCTTAAACAGTAATGCTTGTATACACAGCACCATGTAGTGCTGCTTTCTGCTGAGTCAGAGCATCAATCCACCTTGATCAGTTTTGATCTCCGATAGAAGTTGCTTTCCTGCTTAGGGCAGCCCTACCTGGAACAAGAGGAGAATGACTCTCAATGAAAAATACATACAGAACACCAGGATGGTGAATCCCTTTGGTAAACCAGAGCAGAGCTAGCTTTTCATTGGACAAAACAACACTAGAGGCTCATAATATTTCCATGTGATGATGGAATAAATAATGTGATGATGAGATTGCACCATCATTCCCAAATGGTATCACTCTCCCCACAAGATGGAGGATTCAACTGTGTGGCAGGAGACATTTCAGGGTGAGAGTTGATCTGCTTATAATCCCATGCTTTGTAAGGTCTTTCCTACCTTTGCTCCTGTAGGGCTTACAGAGCAAGCATTCAACGTGAATACAGGCTTTCATTCCCAGACTGGCCTTTTAAACTCCAATTTGTGGGATGTCTCTGGAAAGAAAGCAGCTGACCATAGAATTATTTGGAAGAAGCAATGAGCCTGAAAGCGAGCATATCTTCAGCCAAACTGACCCATGGTCTTCAGAAAGCCTTTGGAGCTTCTTGGCTGTCCTCCCCAAGTCATGAATGGATTAGCTCCTTGCTGTGTGAACGATTTTGCAAGCTGGTTTTAAACAGTGTGAAAGGTCTGGTCAGCAGGAGCCAGGCTCCTGACTTCCCACTGTGTCCATGTAAGGGTCATAGACCTTCCAGCAAATTAAAGAGAAAAGGGGCCTTTTATCCAGATCCTTAGATTAGCCGTCACTCTTTCAAAAAGAATCACAGAAGATCATCATTTTTTCGTGGCCTGGAAATCAACAAGTGCTTGGAAGAGAAATGTTCCATTAGAACCTGTGAACATCATGCAGCTTGTAAGCCTGCTTGAAAGGATCTTCATCCGGGTTTTGGAATTCCATAGATATTCCCAAGTGTAACACTTTCCCCACAGTTCCTCTTCTATAGCAAGAACCATCGATTGACAGTAGTCGGACTGTTCTTTATGGCTCTGGGTGTAACAAGTTTTTATGTTTTAACTTCAGAGCACAACTTTATCCATACAATGCTATTAATGCACACCAAATTTTATAAAGAAAGAAATTTAGGTCCCTGCCCCAAGCAGCTTACAATCTCAACATCAGAAACAGCAGAGAAGATAACAGAGGGATAAAAAGAAGAGGCATAACAGAGAACAAATGAGATCAACCAACTGGGGGCAGCAGCATTTTGGATCAACTGCTATTCATCTCCTTTCTCAGCAGGCATGTGGACTACAACCTTGCTTTCTTAAAAACATAGGCCAGACCAAATGTCTGTTGCACTGTGCAATGAAAGACTCCCTCTCTCTTTCCTTCTCATATTTTTTGCCATAAAAGCAAAGCCCTTGCAAAAAAAGTCCATGCCAGAGTGCCATGAAAGAGGCACCTCTTGCCTCTTCAAAATCATGTGAAATGTAGACAGCCTCAAGTGAGTGAGAGCAGCAAGCACTTAATCGCTGTCTTGTCTGTCAGCATGGCTAGCATTGAGAGTTAGCAGGCAAGTGTGCTGGCAAGGGAGATGGATGAGGTCCTGTGATGGAGTGGCCATCCGAGGTCATTGCACTGGCAGCTAAGTCCCTGCATGACCTCTCATGAGATAAGAGTTCACTGGTCAGTCCTCATCACTGCCTCTCTCTAGCCACTACCATTACAGTATTTCTGTATTTTCAAACCTCCCCCCTCTAAGCAATGATTTGGCAATGTTTCGGCTGTGTGGGAAAGGACTGGAGCTTCACAAAGACGGTGGATGATGTTTTGACTCTCCCCATAACTCAAACGCATGCCAGACCATCAGACAACACAGCACATTTGCTGTGGGAATCATAGTTCATAGGGAAGTCGGACTGGAACCGACTCAAATGCTTGTCAGTTCCAACTTTTGCATTTGGGCAAACTTTTCAATCTCAATAGCTGCAATCTTTAAGACACTTCCCTGGGAGTAATACCCGTGGAACACAATGGAACTTACTTTTGAGAAGACATGATTAGGATTTGCTCTATATTAATTAAGATTAGGGTTTAGTATGTTGGCGAGAATCAAGGAAACCTGGGTTCAAATCCCTAATAAGTTATGAAGTAATCCAGTGTGGAGTGGGGTGCACTGGAGCCCCATGTGTTTACTGGAGTAAACATATGTTTTCTGGTCACTTGAAGTGGTAACGACATGCTTTATTTTGATGTTTCAGAATAGACTACCATACATAGAGTTCAGATCAGACTTACAGAATAGACCATCAGTGTATGACTATTTTCCCTATCCTGGCCTGTCTTTGCTATTCCCATTTCCTTGAGTTGAGGCATTTTTTTAAAGCTCTAGTGTGAAAGCAATAAGAAACAAACTTATTTATTATTGTTTTTGTAACTGTAATCCACCTACTATTAAATCTTGGCTAATACACTGAGCTGCCCCAAAATTGAATTTCTCCTGGTGTTATTAATTTGTCTGGGATTCTCTGGGATTTATGGGAATTTTCTTTTTTCATATACAAAAAGATACATTATTGTTTTGACCTGAACAGTGTTTGCGGTGCTCACAGAGGTGCTTTAAATATGCTTTTTGGGGACAAGTGCTATTTATTGAATTTGACAAGACTGATCAGTTTAATGGCATGAGAGGTAAATCTCCTGGTCTGGAAGGAGGCAGACCTTTCCTATCCAAATACGACATTGTGGGAAAGATACCCATTGGGCTTTCTCAACTTCTCATACTTATGAAACCAACTCAACAGGAGAATTCATGGAGCCAAGTAGTCTCAATGAAAAATAATGATGGTGTGTCTGCTTTGTGGTCTGGGAACCTCATGACCAACGATTTACCTTTCCACTTCTGAACATGGTTGCCAACTGACCTAGAACATCCACTGGATCAGTCAGTCTCTCTAACTTCAACAGCACCCTGTCCTAGAGAAATCATCTAGGCAAGCTTTTCATGCCCTGGAAATTATTTATTTAAGTACTAGCGAAAACCTGCACTGCGGGAGTAAAATTCCCCATACAATATCCACCCCACTGCACATCAACCACCCATGCAAATCAACCCCCCATGCACATCCACCCCATGTGCAACATCCCCATGTTCATCCACCCTATGCACATCATCTCCCCTATGAGCATCAACCCCCATGTGCAACAACCCCCGTGTGCATCATTCCCCTATGCACATCAACCCCCATGTGCATCAACGCCCCATGTGTAACATTACCCCATGTATAACATCACCCTATTCACATCAGTCCCCCTATGCGCATCACCTCCTCATGCGCATCACCTCCCCATGCGCAATGGCCCCTCCATGTGCAACCCCTCCCTCCAAACAACATCCCCCAGTGCACCAGGCACTGAGCACCAAATTGGCTGGATGTTGGTCAGTCTTCCATGTTAAGAATAGGTCAAAAACACATTGCACCCCTTTTCAGACCCTTACGGGTTAAATTTCTCCACATGGGTTCTTGATGGGTGTTCATGTGACAGAAGGAATTTCATGCTCCTAGGTCCAGGGGTTGGGGCAGAGCATCCCTCAGTCACCGATTCTTCAATGCAAAGTATAGGGAGGAAAATGTGTTGTGCCCCTTTTCACCCCCTTCCAGTTGGAATTTTCAAAAACTGGCTCTTAGTGCACCCCTTGGTCATGGAAGGAACAACCAACCCAAATTTCACGCTTCTAGGCCCAGCGGTTTTGGCTGGATGTTGATGAGTCTGTGAGTGAGTCAGTGACTTTTCTCTTTTATATATAAACCATAGAATCATAGAATCCTAGAGTTGGAAGGGACCTAGAAGGTCATCTAGTTCAACCCCCTGCCTATAGCAGGAAATCCTCCTAGAGCATCCCTGTCAGGTGCTCATCTAGCATCTGCTTGAAGATCCCCAGTGAGGGAGAGTCCACCACCTCCCTTGGCAATCTGTTCCACTGCTGAACCGCCCTCACCGTCAGGAATTTTTTCCAGATATACAGCCAGAATCTCCTTTCTTGCAGTTTGTACCCACTGGTTCTAGTTCTGCTTTCAGAAACAGCTATGAACAAATGAGCCCCTTCCTCCCTCTGACAGCCCTTCAGGTATCTGAAGATGACAATCATGTCTCCCCTCAGCCTCCTCTTCTCCAGGCTTCTCCAGATATATAGATTTATACTTCACCATTCCCATACTAATGCTAATGCCCAAGGTGGCTTATATTTATCCTTTTATCTTCACAAGAACCCTGTGAGGTAGGTAACTGTTCTATGGTCAGCCCATAGAACTCTTCTAGATGGAACCCATTGATCATGTGTTCGTCATGGCTCTGTCATCTCATGACAGCTTTTTGATCTCCCATCCAAAATTCAACCCTGTCAACTCCTGCTTAGCAGCTTTCTGGCAGCCTTCCGCTTAACCACCCCTTAACCTTAGCCTTCCGCTTAACCACCATACCATGCCTGCTACCTGCCTTACTTGCATTAAAAATACAAGTAAAAGTTGGCAGCTTAAATGACTGATGGATAAGTTTGTATGAGCAGACGGAAGCTGGATCTGAGCATTCATTTCACAAATAAGAACTGCATTTTTACATTTGTTTTCTAAAGCAATTAACTACTCCCAATTCTACTCTTGCCTGGTAGTATCAGTGGCTTCTATGGGATTCAGCACTTCCCCATTAAATGGGTTTGCAAGTGGGTCTATGATGGCCCTTATTTGTGTAAAACTGGAACAGCAGGAGAGGGACTAGAGGGCCGTTGCATGCATCATATCCTGCTTGTATACTTCACAGAAGTATGTTGGGCATTGTTAGAGTGCTGGTTTTGATTTAATCCAGCAAGGCACTTCTTATAGTCATAGGATGGACCACATATTGCTTTAACTTTCAAATATGTGTTGCATGATGATATGCCTGATAGCTGAGGCAGCATGCCAAATTCTGTTCTCACGTCTGTCCCAATGACATGCCAGCCTTAGCCCCCACCAATCTGCTGCCACAAATTACCACTTCTGCAGTTGGCAAGCAAAAATGCATGGTTTCTGGTTATATTCCTTAACTCATGGGTATTCTACAAAAATATATAGCCTTATTGCATGGAGAGGGAAAGGGAAAGTTCTAGGAATATTTGGTGATGGGGCTGTTGTGTGCAGAAGGTCCCTCCCAGGCTCAGTCACTGACATCTTCAGCTTGATCTGGGAAATGTGACTAGAAGTCAGCTTCATATATTTATGGAGGGGCACAAACATATGGCTTTGAAATGGAACCATGAGTCATAAGTCCATGACAAGCCACTTAAGTTCTGAACAAAGAATGCAAACCAAGCAACTTTTGTACAAGTTATGAGAATTTGAGTACATCATTTGAAATCCTTGGTGAGCAATAGGGAGATCTGTTTGTTCCTTCCAGACTAACTTGATTTCCTACTTGACCAGGATAATCTCTTTCTAGAGGACTGAGCTGACACCTTAACAAAGCAGACACCCAGCTAGATACAGCAATGGCAGCTTTCCAGGTCTGCTGGATGAACATCAATCATCTTTTGATGAATCACATCTCCTTTCTTACTCAGTCTGGATTCCTAGGGGAGACCAAGGAAAATGGCTGAACTGTTGAACCTACAAACAGACCCAGACATTGGGCAGTGTGGTCAACAAGAAAAAAATTAATTTGCCAGCAATATATGCATTCCACCAAGTCTTGCTTCAGCTGGCTAACATGTGGATGGAAACATGCGTTTGCTCGATAAAATATTCACATGGCTCCCTCTATCTGGGACAAACTGGCTCAACTGGGACCTGAAATGCTTATCCAGGGCCATCTCTCAATTGCCTGAATTGACACAAGATGCAGGGTTTGAAATCTAGGGAGGCAGCAGGTTGATTGCTTGCATCAAAATACTGACATTCCCTTACTTGATGCCATACTGGGCCAGCAATTTGTGAGTATAACCTTGTGCTGCAAGATTTGGTTGTGGTCACAGAGAACACAACTGGCTTGTCTGGGAATTCTAAAGTAAAGATTACAAGCGCTGCAGTTTACATTCCCTACTGTCTTCTCAGGACATTGTTAACTTTGAAGAAAGTTCTTCAAAGCAAAATTATAGCATTAAATCAACCTCCTAGGTCTTCAGTTCAACATAGTGAATCAATTGTACACTTTCCCTGTGTACAACCCAGCCTCCAATCTCCCACCCATCCATTCTCAGATCTCTTTGTTTCAACTTGGAGAACCTGCTTCAAGCCTGTCTTTCATAACCCTGCTAAGGAGTTGTATATAATCCAATATAGGATAATTATGCAGTTACGCTGCAACACCTGCATGGAGCTCTGGCAAGCAACACATCCTTCTAAGAATTGTGATCATCTTTAAGGATATGATCAAAAGTGACAGGAAAAAAAGAGTTTGTTGATCTCCATTTTATAGGTGGAATAAACCTATTTAACAGGATACATCCAGCATACAGAGGAGGTTAATATATCTAGGATACAAAATATCCAGCATACAGAGGAGGTTAATATATCTAGGATACAAAATATCCAGCATACAGAGGAGATTGATATATCCAGGATACAAAATATCCAGCATACAGAGGAGGTTAATATCCAGTTGGTATTTTCATTAACTGCACCAGGAATGGGCTCAATAAGTCATAAATCCAAGATAGGACTAGATCACAAATCCGTTTGTTTTTTTTCAAATTCTAATTTTAGCAAAACCAACATATAGCGTAGAGGTTTTTTCCAGACACCTTCGCTTCGGTAGAACATATACTAAAATTGGAACGATACAGAGAAGATTAGCATGGCCCCTGCGCAAGGATGACACGCAAATTCGTGAAGCGTTCCATATTTAGGGCTGTGGGTGGTGCAAGTGGTTATGACACTGTGCCTGTTAACCAGCAGGCCAGGGTGTGAGACCCGGGTCGGCCCTGCAAGACAGGGTGAGCTCCTTTCCTTAGCCCAGCTCTGCAATGCCAGCTGGATCCAGTCGTATTGGCCCTGCCTTTCCATTGGACTAATTCAGTGGCGAGGAGAGGGGGGATCTCCTGCTTGGGTAACAGCCTATCCTCCATAACTATCTAACCCAGGCTTTCATGCTTCGCATGCAATATATGCAGCGCCAAGCACAATACCATAGTCTCTCAAGACTGACGGAGGCCTGCTTTTTTTTTTCCAGACATTATTATGAATGCAGGGATCCTATGCACTATGAATTATGAATGAATGGCCTTTGATTATGCTTCTGCCACATACGCATTTTACATCTAAAGGAGATTTGGTGTGTGTATATATAGGTGTGTGTATATAAAGGAGATTTGGTGTGTGTGTGTGTGTGTACACACACACACACACACTCAGTCTCCTGTGGCAAATTAGAATATACCTTCAGGCAAGTGAAAAAGGAAGCTTTACAGGTAGCTGTTTTTTCAAGGCAACAAGGGACTAATGGCAGGGCACACAGGCTTATTTGATGGGTTTTGCTGGATTTATTTCAAGGCTATATAGATCCATAAAGCCAGGATGGTATTGTGGTTAGGGAGTTGGACTGAGGCCTGGAAGATCAGGTTCAAATTTCCCCCTCTAATATGAAGCTTCCTAGGAACCTGGGCCAGTCGCTACTCCCAACCTCACTTTCCTCACATGGTTGTTGTGAGGATAAAAGGATAAAAGCTTTGTAAGTTGCTTTGTAAGAGAGAGAGAGAGAGAGAGAGAGAGAGAGAGAGAGAGAGAGAGAGAGAGAGAGAGAGAGAGACGCCCCAAAATATATTGAGGATTTTTATGAAGTAGCATTTAATTAAGTTTTTATGTATTTAATATAAAAATATTATCACAGTTCTATCTATCTATCTATCTATCTATCTATCTATCTATCTATCTATCTATCTATCTATCTATCTATCTATCTATCTATCTATCTATCTATCTATCTATCAGCTGGCCAAACTGCTGTTCACATGTCACATGTGGCTGTTTCGCACTGAATGCATGGCTATTGGAAATATATTGGCTGAGGACCTTTTCCCATCACCCTGGCATATAGCTGGACTGAAGAATTCAATCTCACAAGATACGTGATGACCACTAGTTTGAATGGCTTGAAAAGATTTTCATGGAGGACAAGTCTATCCATAGCTCCTAGTCACAATGACTCCAGTTTGATGGCATACCTCTGAATAGCAGTTGCAGGAGAACAGTGGTTGGACAGATGTCTGCCTTTCTGTTCTGCAGGTGGGCTTTCCAGATGTAGTTGTTGGTCAGCTGTGGAAAACAGGATGCTGGATAAGAGCCAGTAGGACTTTCCATATGATCTGTTGAACTGCAGGAATTAAAGCTCACTGATCAGACATTAAACTTGGTGGCCAACTTTGGGTCAGTCATCATCTCTTGGCTCAAACTTACTTATAGAGTCTTGTGGAGACGAAAGGGCAGGAGGTGGAAGGGGGTAAGGAAACTACATATAATACCTTAAGCTTCCTGGAATAAGAAGGGTAGAATGCAGTATAATAATTTTAAGAAGTTGTCACATGTACACCATGTTCAGTCCCTTGGCAACTTGATAATCATCAACCCAGAGGTTCCCAAATGTTTTCAATGGGCATCTCCCTTGAACTACTGGACCACTGGCCATGCTTCCCCATAAGGCTCCAAACCTTCACATTATATAGAGTGGTACATTTTTCGTGAGATTTCCACAGCTCCATGAAAAGCCATGGCTCACAATAAAGAAAGAACTTTCTGAGAAGTCTACAGGTGAGAACCACCCTGGGTAGAGGTACCACTTGGGACCTATCTTTTCCCATAAGAGAACTCAGATATGTATCATAGATCCCTTCCAAGCTGCTACAATCACAGTCATGAAAAGTGCTCTAATCGTATCTAATCTAATCAAGATGTTCACCATTCTCTTACTTGGTCAGCCCCAGTGCTGGTCTATTAAACAGCAACACCATGTGAACGTTGGAGACAGAAGTTAGACAAAACAACAAAACAAAACAAAAATCAAATCAGTTTGGACTGTTGATTACTCCCTCATCGAGTTCAGAAGTATATTGTCCATTTAATACAAGTCTATAAATCAGGGCAAAACATTTTATAAAATAATTGAAGATAATAGGAACCATTTGTTTAAATAACATTTTCTTGATGCCCCAGAGGTGCAATAAAAGTTAGATTAATTGATTGGCTTTTATATCTCCCTGTGAAAACCAAAGTTCTCAACGCCCACAGTTTGGGAAAGTTGCAAATTCCTCGGACACCCAGTGACTATCTAAATAGTCCGTTCCAGGCAAAGAGGCACATTGATGTGACCGCCCCCCCCCCCCCCAGAGGACTTGGAGATGAGAATTATTTACTTAAACTGTGAAGTGAACTAGCTAGTGTGAGATCGTGACCCAGATAGGATATTTTCTCTCCCTTTCCTTTGTATCTCCCGTTTCAACTTTTTCCCCCCATTGTGATAAACTTCCAGGAGGCTCATTCCTAATCCTGGGTTAAAGATTCCTGAATCCATCCTCGCCCATGAGAATAATGCTTGAAGTCTGAAATGAAAATAACATTGGAAGTATGCAAGTTGAATGCAGCTGGGGAGCAGAGCTTGTGGGCTCTGGGCTAATTTCTGTGCTTCTTCCAGCCAGAAGAGAGTTGACGACTAACCAGAAAATAACAGTGCTTGTGTTTTTAACAACAGTGCTGTTGTCAGAAATCAGCAGGTGAAGCTTTTGTCAGTGTGAAGATGGATATTATTGTCTACTTAACTAACATCTGCAGATCAAGCTACTATTGAAGATACATGAGGATTGCTTGAACAGCTGGGCTCTTCCCATTTTATCCCATTAAGCTGAAAGACACTGACTTGGTTGAAGTCACCCAGTAAGGTTGCAAAATTCTGCCTGTCCCTTAAATCCATCCACTGCCTTCACCAATGACAGCCTGCTTTATCTTCTACCACTTGTACAGTCTGCCTCTCCTCTCTATCTGCTGCAGAAGGCAGGTGTGCCACACAGCAGGTGGAGGAAGGATGGACAAAAAGAAGGGGGGAAAGAAGGGAGGAAGAAGCGCAGCTGCCTTACATTCAGCCATAGATGTAAAGGTACAAAGAAAATCTCGGTTACAGACTGGCAACACTATTGATCAAGTGATGGATTTACTTCTTTGCATCCTGCTTAGTGAAAAGCAACCTTGGACCAACGAACAGCCACTCTGCGCAATTTCCTGTGGATTATAAAAATATTGCTAATGTTTAATTAAGTCATGAGCAGAAAAGATGCTTTCAAGCTTTTGCAGCTGAAGGATGAGACTTGGAGCCATTCCTTTGGCCACATATGCATAAATGGAAAAAAAATTTCATGTGAATGGCTTCTCTATGTCATCATCCTGCGGGCTGTAGAAGTCTGGGACATTGTGGTTCCCACGCTCAGAAGAGCAAGTTGTGCGGATGAGTCACTCACACACTTTTGATGTAGTGGATGCAGCTATAGGAATAAAAGCAAACCTCTTGTTGCAAGACGCTTTGTTGGAGAATGTCCAGATGAAAGCTTTATGGGATCATTGTCCAGCTCAGGAATGCATAATCATCATCAGAGAAGATGCTCCTGCACACATGACAAGAAGCCACATTGTGAACAGACATATTCGTATTATATTCCCCATCTGCAGCCCACTGGATGGAGCAGTTCATATGATCTGAAGCACCTTGTGTGTGTAGTGTTCAGGCACTGAAACTGTTAAACATTTCTACCCCTACCCCATTTCTACCTCTTTCTACCCCTAGGGGTTTGCCACCCCTAGCCATGCCCTTTCTACCAAGGCACTCATTGTGGGAATACAAGTGTGTTCAAGGTTTTCTAGATTGGGTTCCAAAGCAGGGGTTAACAATTAAAAACAATTTTAAAAAACCTTTTGATTGACTAATAAGGCATCCAAATTAATTGGACCCCACATTTTGTTATAAATTAATCTTTAAAGTAAAATGTAAATATAAAGGATTAAGATAGGTGTCATCTTATAAGATGCATTCCCAATATCTCTTTCCCAAGAGGGAATGCATCTCTGATAACTTCTATGAAATCTGCTCACATAATTTAAAAACAAAGTGCATTTTATTCTTCACATGTATGATTTTTATTCATATGAAAATGTGATGAAGATGCAAGACCCAATCCTGAATGGGTGCTCCCCAATGTGCTTGTTCCCAATCCCAATGTAGCATGGTATTTTAATATAATTCTGTGGTGCTCGACCGGATTACATCAAGGTCTATCTACTTGTACATCAACTTTCATTTTCCAGAAAGGGTTTATTCTTTTTTGCATTTTAGATTGTGAGCCCTTTTGGGACAGGGACCCATTACCTTTTAATTAGCTATTATTATTTTTCCATTTTCTTTGTAAACCGCTTTGTGAACTTGTTAGTTGAAAAGCGGTGTATAAATACTGTAGATAAATAGATTCCAGAATGGTTTTTCATCCCAGCAACTAGTATTCAGCGGTGTATGGTCTATGAACAAATAGGTTCCATGGAGAGAAGTCCTTGCTAGGATTATTCTCAATCAATTTGTCTGTAACCTCCTGTGTTATTTCTCCTGGAGTATTGTTGCTCACCCTAAGCCCCTACTGCGGGGTGAGTGGGTGACCCATCCAGATAAGTAACTAAGCAATGCATTAGAAAGTTGAAAGCAAAGTGCAGAACTCAGCCATATGAAGGAACCTGCTTTTCCCCTTTCCGAAACGAACAGATGAGATGAATTTTTCAGCACATAAAGCGCATTGAGTGGAGTCAGAATTTGCCTTTTTCTTTCCCTTTTTCCCTGCCCTGCCCTCCCCAAAATCCCTTCACATGCGCTTTTGATAAAGCTGCTCTGTCAAACAAGGCCTGAATAAATCATGATGTGTTACCAAGAAACATTACAGCTTTTAAAACAACCACCATGGCATTCTACCCCACAGACCGATGAGCTAGGGGATGCCAGATCCCTGACGCTCAGCAGCCACGCTGGAGCCAGCACACATCTGGAGTGCAGTAAACGTACCCAGAAGCAAGAAAGCGGCTCTGTCAGGGTCAGGAGTACAGAGAGCGGCTGCTGACACCAGGCGCCACCCCAAAACCCACATGCATTTCCTTATGTAAACACATGTGGCCGAGAGGCATCCACTGTCACCTTTCTCCACAGCAAGCCCCATAAAACCGCCTGCAAAGTGAGGAACAATGTCACTATTATTGTTTTAGAGGAATTCCTCCAAAGCAAAAAGGCAAACATGGACTGCCTGTAAGAGGGCCTTTTGAAAAAGAAAGAAAGAAAGAAGGAAAGAAAGAAGAAAGAAAGAAAGAAAGAAAGAAAGAAAGAAAGAAAGAAAGAAAGAAAGAAAGAAAGAAAGAAAGAAAGAAAGAAAATTAATTCCAAAGTGGAGGAAAAAGCAGCACTTGGCACTTGCTTTCTCAATTTCCTTGCTCTTAAGAAGATTCAACCTGCTGTGTCGAACCATTTCATTTCAGAATCTGAGCAGGGAACAAGGGCCAACATACCTACACATTACTTAAACCTAGTATTAGCAGATGAGATTAAAACAGGAAATGGACAGGAAGTGGTCCTTTTACGTCCCCAGATTGCCACGGAGGGGGTTCTGATTCAAAACAGGAGCGGCACATGGTGGGGAAAGCAGCATTTTCTCCATTTTTGTGCAGAAAATCACCACCACTGAGCAATACTGTGCCCCCAAAGTGATTATCAATGCTTTAAAAAGAGGCATTTGTTGAAATAAATCCCAGGGCTACAATCCTATCCATATTATCCTGGGAGTAAGTCTCATTGAACAAAGTGGGATATACTTCTAAGTAGACATAAATGGGTTTTGGGCAGTGCAGCTGCAATCTATATGCAATCCATATCCACACTTTCACAGGAAAAAGCCCTGTTGACGAAAATGGAAATTACTTTTGAGTAGACAGGTATAGGATTGGACTCCATGTGTGCTGATGGAAGCAACTCGCCACCGTTATTAATGCACAGTAAATGGCCAGTTACTTCCTGTTACCAATAGGATTTATGGGCTTTACTTCCTGCACCTAGCTGTGGTACAGGATTGCAGCCATAATGTCTTGGTCCAGCTTGGTCTGTGTTGAGTTTGGGGTGCATTAAGCAGTCATGTGATTGCTCTCACATGTGTTCAGGTTACAGCTCAACCCACATTTCCTGCAGCATCACTCACCGGTGGCTTTGAAGGTAGTGTGAACAATGTGGGTTGGGCTGTTAAAAGGATGCGCATGAACTGTTCAGCATGTGCAGATGCTGAATGGATCTATAAGGCTTGACATATAAATTGGTCTGGAAAATCCCTTCATTACAAACAAAGGTGAGGGGTGACGGGAGAGAACTAGCTGTCCCCGTGCTGTAAATTTATGCTGAAAGTGGTGTTTATTCTTACTTGCTTTATACATTTTTATTCTATCCTTCCTCCAAGGAGCTCAAGATAGATCCTCCTCTGCTTTTGTCCTCACAATAACCCTGTGAGGTAGGTAAGGCTGAGGGACAGTGACTGACACAAGGTCTCCCAGTAATTTTCATGGCTGAAGGAGGATTTGAACCTGGATCTTCTAGGTGGTCCAACTCCTGAACCACTCTACCATCCTGGTCCACCCTACCATGAAGCAAGGTAAAGTAACCACTTTGTGAACTTTTTGTTGAAAAGCAGTACGTAAATACAGTTGGTTGATTGACTGATTGATTGGGGAACAGATTGTCGACCAGCTCAGTGGGGCAACATGGCAACTTGCGAAGGCTGCAGAGGGGGGCAAAATGGCACCATTTCCCCTTCTTTTATAAACAGAAAAAAAGGAAAGGGAATAACTCGAAATAAGGAAGGAATTGAGGGTGCCATTTGGAACTCTACTCTGCCAGGACAGCAGATTCTACTGGGCCAGAACTGGCTTTAGTCCCTGAAAAATCCTTTTTTGATTCTTCCCTGTAATTTTCTTTTTCACTGTCTTTTGGTGATCAAAATGTATTTGATATTCATTTTCTTGTATACTGACCCTGCAGCACTTGTTTCTTATTAAGCTTCATGAAACCTAGATGCATGAATTTGATCAGCTTCTTGGGTTTGCTGCCAGCCTTGGACTGCAAAATTGGATGGGATTGGCATGGCCTGATGGCTGGTGGGAATGCATCCCATCATATGGCTGGGGAGATACAGTTTGGTACTCTCCATATATTGTTGCGGACCTACTAGGCTACATGCTTATTTAATGTGCACAGTCTTTCTGCTGGTGTACTTCTAGTCTTACAAAATTCAATATGCCTAATTACCTAATTACCTAGTTACATGATGCGAGTACAAAGATGAGGTCACGACCATTGTTGAGTGTGACATCATCCCACTGGCAAACTTGGCATCACTTCCACTATTCGGTTATTCCTGGATGGAAGCAAGTTTTTGGAAGTCAGATCCCTGGCAGGAAATGAATGGAACAAAATAGTGCAATCTCCGCAGCAGGAGAAGATGAGACTTGTAGGCAAGCTAGAAATCACCTCATTGTGGTTCCTGCTTTAGGACTGAATTAGATATATGGGGATGAAAGTTTAAACTAATGGCAATGGCAGTTCTATAGATGTAGGAATAAAAATGGCATCATTTCTATTTATAAAGTGGATTTTCCATGGAGAAAACCAACACATCATACATAGAGAAAGCCCTACTTTGAATCCTACAACATTTTGTGGCATGTCTATCTCCATAGCCTGATCTCTTAGCAAATCCTCCTGCTGGGATTTGGGACACCAAGGCTACAATCCAGAGTAACTATGGGACCTTTTACACCGATGTAGTTACGCTGCCAACAATAGGAAATGCATAGAGCAATCCAGAGTAAGTGCCTCTTATGTCTTCCCTTAGTTACTATAGGGGATGACTGGTTGAGCATCCCAGCACATCTGACTGAGTCATGGGACACTTCAGGATGCTCTCTGTTGCTTTCTGTCCCTCAGTCTTCATAAAGTGGAGGCTCATACGTGTGGAGTTGTTCCCACAAATATTTTAAGGTTAATGTTGCAAGAGGTTTTCTCAGTGTGACATCTGGAAAATAAAAGATGCGTAGGTTAATTAAGTTGTTAAAGAGACTTTATTGCAGCATTATGTGTGATGATTCATATGTCTGTCTGTCCCTTCCAGCTTCCTTTGCTGGGTACCTTTTCTAATTTGCAGAGGGCAAGGGAAGAGAGGGAAAGAGGAAGAAAGTCACTGCTATGGCATTGACTTACCAAGCTCCAGGTGGGCAGAGAAAGGTGATTTGGACCCCACCTCCTTCCTACCCATTCCTTTCCCAGAAATTCAGCCTCCCTCCTCTGTGCCAGGTCTGTTTCCATTTTAAAATTTGAAATAGATGCTGTGTGGTGGTGAGATGCTTTGTGCAGTGCTTCCAATAAATAATGGGGACATTGGGGGTGCATCTCCCTGCACATCCACAGGGGCACTAACTTGCCCCCCTGCCTGCTCACCTGTCCTTCTCACCTCCCCCCCCCCCCAGCTTGCCTGTTTTTCTCTTCCCAGAGGGTTGACAGCAAAATTGGGGAAGCTTCAGGTGTCAGGGAGGCACAGAATGAGGACCTGCAGGGATCACCATTCATTGTGCAGAGGATCTACAGTTATGATAGGTCAGTTGTGGGCGGTAGGGCTGTGGGTGGCGTAAGTGGCTAAGACACTGTGCCTGTTAACCAGCAGGCCAGGGTTCAAGACCCGGGTCGGCCCCACAAGACAGGGTGAGCTCCTGTCCTTAGCCCAGCTCTGCGACGCCAGCTGGATCCAATCGTATTGGCTCTGCCTTTCCATTGGACTAATTCAGTGGCGTGGAGAGGGGGATCTGCTGCTTGGCTAACAGCCTATCCTCCATAACAATCCAACCCAGGCTTTCGTGCTTCACATGCAGCGTATGCAGCACCGAGCATGATACCATAGTCCTCCAAGACTGAAGGAGGCCTGCTGTGGGCAGTAGGGAAGGAACCAAAATATTTCCCATTAATATCTAACATTTCAGCTGGAGTTTTCCTCCAATTATTGCTTCCTTTGCATTCACAATTTCTATAAGGATTTGATTGTGAAGGCACCTGGCTGATGCGGGAAGGCATACATAACCTAGATTTTATATACTTATTGTTACCAGGGCCTGAAAATCCCCAAATAAGTAAAAGAATTTGTATCATTAAGTTCTATCCTGGTGGCTTCGTTGGCCATAGTTGAGCAACCACAGATCTTTTTGTGATTCATCGATGAAGAACATTAATCTCATCTTGCAGGTCTTTTGGAAACTTTGTGAAATAAGTTATGGCCCTTATTAGACAGGTGTGGGGTGAGGGAATCAGAGGCTTGAGATAATGAGATTTGCCTAAGGCCACAGAAGGAGCGCACTGTTGATCCGAAAGACAAGACATGCACTTAATGGAGAAGACGGCAATCAGGGAATAGGTTTATCTGCTGATAGGCATGCCAGAGTTCTTGTGACTGGAAAGTTCTATCACTGTCAGCCTCTTCACACAACCCAGCAAGCACATGATAGCTGTAAAACACGGCTTCATTCCTCAGCTCTGAGATGACTCAATTGGTTTGCAGTGGTGCCTCACGTAACAAGTTTAATTCGTTCCGGAGGCATGCTTGTTACATGAAACACTCTTTATGTGAAGCAGATTTTCCCATAGGAAATAATGGAAACTCAGATGATTGGTTCCAGAATCCAAAAAATATTCATATAAAATATTGTTTATAAAAATGATTACTAAACACTATAATACAGTACAAAACATTGTAATATACAGTAACACACAGCACTGCAATAAAGAAAATTTTGTACAGTACTGAACTGTACTGTACCTTTGAAAACCTTTGTGTGAGTGTTACAGAGGGGGGAATGACTTTGGCTGCAATCCTAATGACACTTTCCTGGGAGTAAGACCCATTGGACACCATGGGGCTTACGTCTGAGTAGACATGGTTAGGATTGTGCTCTTTCACAATCACTAATGGTGTCACTGCTATCCATTGGCTCAATGGAAACTTACCCCCAAATCCAGAGTAACTACGGGAGCACACAGCATCTAGTGAAAATCTATGGGAAATTCATATTGGAATCCAGAGTAAGTTCTTACACCAGAGCAAGGACTCCCCTTAGTTACTCTGGATTTTGCCCTTTGTCTTTTTGTGCAACTTTAACATTCCCCTGCTGCTGTTGGGGAGCAGCACTAGAACATTGATAAGGCACACCTTCCACGCTGCCACACACAGATCCCACATACAAACCTGGCTCAGGCTACTCCCCCCAGACCCTCCATGAGTTCCCTGGCCATGGAAACTTATTCCAAACTTTGCCCAGGGCCCCTTTGTAGCTCAAGCTAGTCCCTTAGTCCCCTTTGTGTGTTCCCTTGCCATGGTAGCCTGTTTCAAACTTCCTCAGAAGTGCTCTTTATTCAAGACAGTGCTCTTTACACAGGTCAAAATTTCTGAGAAAATTTTACAATTTATACAAAATGCTCTTTATTCAAGTTGCTCTTTACTCAAGGTACCACTGTACTTATTTAATCCTTCTATTTTTGATTGCCATAATTCTCTTCCACAAAACCGAGACAGAATCCCTTATCAAACCTGCCAGTATGTGAACAAAATTCTCAGAAACCAGGACTGTTTCAGTTTTCCAGGACATATGGGAACTCTACTTTTATTGTATCCAATACTTTCCATGATTATCTTTCACTTTCCCATCTCTACCACTTCCAGACACTGAAGGTCTCCAGGTCCTCCAAACACCATTGCCATTTCTTCCTTGATGCTCCCTACAGCTGGAACTTCTTGCCAAAAACACTTGTGTGATGCTACTTTCTATCAAATCTCATAAAAAAAATCCAACTTTCTCTGCAGCCTTTGGAATAGCTCCTAAGTCCCTATTCTCACCTGTAACTAAGGAGTACATACAATGGAAACAAACACCTATCCCTTTGAAGTTTGAATTGTAATCTCCCCTTTGTAAAGCACCATGAATCTCGCCAGGGCTATAAAAATTATATTTCTTCATCACTTTAATATTCTGCCTTTCTTTTAAAGCAGGAGACTCCAATGTTTTCAGTTAAAAGGCCACATCAAATATCTGGCACAGTGTCAAGGGCCAGATAAAATGTTTTTTAAAACTGTATAAAATTTAAATACAGTAGAGATGGATTAATGCAGAAATGGGCTCAAATTTCCTGGATTTGTGCAAGCACCAACACATAGCACAGAAATAAAGCGCACACTTAATACCTACCACAAGACGGTCCCTACCACAACCGTCATAGCTCCAGTTGTGTTTGTTGATCTAGGTCAGAGGCTCTTAGGTGACCAGAGGCTGGCCATGAGCCAGTTAGGGGCTTGCTGTGGGCTACATCTGCCCCTCGGACCAGAGTTTGGAGAGTCTGATCTAAAGTGACATTTACAGTGTTTCCAGGTAGGCATTGACCAAGCCAAAATTTGCTTGGTTTCACAATGTGGTGACTTCATGTCATGGAGACCTGAAGACATCTCCGGAAGCCCTGCCAGTTAGATTGCACCAAGCAAATAGGAGGATGTGAAATCTACCTTCATTGCAGTCAGAAGAGTTTGAATTTAACCCAAGAAGCCAAAAACAAACATTACACCCAGTTAGATCTGTCTGAATCACCTCTACCTTCACACCTGATTGGGCTGACCTTGCTTTCCGATAAATCTTGCCAATGAGAAGATGGAAAACTACATTTTGTGGACAGATCTGTCAAATGGTTAAGTTGTATATTGAAACATCTCGGTACTCAACTTTAGCAAAGTTTCCCCAGTGAGTCAGGGGCTCCAAACCTCTTTCTTCAAGGGCACTTTATCTTATCTAGCATTAAATAAAACATTTGGATGGGAAATCTTAGGGCCTGCTAAGCATGTTGCAAAACTCAAGGGACCATTAAAAGACACTATCACGGAGCTGAGTGTGGGTGAAGATGTCATCATAGATGGGCCAGTTCCCACATGCTCACATTCTGCTTTTCTTGGTGTGCAGTAGCAACAGTTGTATATTCCAAATCAAAACAGTGCACATGTTGTCCACGTTGCACACACAGGCACTGGACCTGGGTGTAAGTCTCATTACACTGTGCTGTATATATGTTTTGCAGTATACGCTTGCCCCAAATTTTGTCCCAATGCAGACAATATTTGAAACAAAGTGATCAAACAAAGCACAACTGAATAAACTGGCTGAATTTGCACATTCTTTTGTTATTGCAATATCTGGGGTTTCGTAGAATTTAAACTATTTTTACTGGGTTAAGAGAAGGTGGGAAGGAGGGAGGTGTTGGGGGGATTGTTTCCTGACTGAGGAATAGCCGGAGTGAACGTTGGGGAGAAAAGAAGCTGAGTACTGTAGATATATTTTGCATGTGGAAGACTCCAAGTTCAGTCTTTAGTATCTCAAGGGAACATTGGGAAGAGCTCCTGCTAGCCAGTGTGGTTTGCTCTAGATAGAACAATGTTCTGGCTTAGCAAAAAGTGGCTTTGTATGATATTTCAAGTGAAAGTTGGAGGCTGAAGATTTGACAGCCAGTAAGATCTACTCAAAATGTACTAGAAAAGGGAGTTGCCACCAGTGGTGGGATTCAAATAAATTAACAACAGGTTCTATGTCCCATTAGTAACCAGTTCTCAGAACCAGGTGCTCATTAGCAAAGAGCTCTATAAAACCTGTGAGAACCCCCTGACGCCCACCACTGATTGCCACCACGCAGAGAAGCCTCCATCTTCTTGTGTTTTTGTATGTACCTCCTAATAAAAGAGGTTGGACCTGTGCAGTGACTCATTCAAAGGAGCTATGACTCGCCTCTTCTAGGGCTGGATAAAACCGCTCTGGGAGCGATTGACTGATCCAATCACATCTAATGCAGAGACATTGCCAAATTCTCTGTCCCAATTTTGTCTGATTGAAAAAAGGGAAGGACAGAGGCATGAATAATCTAAAGATATAACAGACTGCCTTCTCAAGGGCAGCTATCATATAAGTCTTCAGTTATTTCATGAGCATATTTGTTATGGCATGTCTGCAGTACACTCATGACATGCTAGGGTGCCCCAGCACACAGTTTGGGGGAACTTGTGCACAGCCAGATGTTATTTGCCAACCTGGAAATGGAAAAGTCCCCTGGATTTACATTGGAATCTGAATGATCCTTTCCCTCTGTTCTGTTTTTGTAATGGACTTCCTGGGTTTTTCTTATCGACTGATATAATGCTGTCCAGTGGATCTGCCAAAAGGGACTGCACATTCTTGAAACATTCCCAGACTAGTCTTCTTCCTTGTGATACAGATCCAAATTGTGACCCTTTTTTGTACATCTGGAGATGTTGTGGCCTCCAATTGTTTGGTTTTTTTGTGAGGTCCTTGGAGATGGAAAAATATATCTTCTATATATATAAAAGAGAAAAGTCACTGACTGACTGACTGACTGACTCACTCACTCACTCACTCACTCACTCATCAACGCCCTGCCAAAACCGGTGGGCCTAGAAGCGTGAAATTTGGGGAGGGTGTTCCTTCCATGAGGGAGGGGTGCACTAAGAACCGGTTTTCAGAAATTCAAACCGGAAGTGGGTGAAAAGGGGCGCAAAGCGTTTTCCTCCCTATACTTTGAATTGAGAATTGCTGACTCCTCAACATTCTGCCCCAACTGCTGGGCCTGAAGCATGGAATTCTGGGAGGGATCCTTCTGTCACCTGAACTCCCACCAAGATCCATGTGGAGGAATTTAACCCTTCAGGGGCTGAAAAGGGGGCAACATGTTTTTGTCCTATACTTAACATGGGAGACTGAATAACATCCAGCCAATTCGGTACTCGGTGCCTGGTGCAGTGGGAATGTTGTTCGGAGGAAGAGGTTGCACTGGTGAGGATGCTGCGCATGGGGGGAAGTTGCACATGGGGGGAAGTTGCGCATGGGGGTAAAGCGCATGGGGGGAAGTTGCGCATGGGGGATATGTGCATGAGGGGAAGGTGCACATGGGGGAAAGGTGCACATGGGGGGATGATGCGCATGGGGGAAGTTGCGCATGGGGGAAGTTGCGCATGGGGGGAAGTTGCGCATGGGGGATGATGCACATGGGGGAAGTTGCGCATGGGGGAAAGTGATTAGTTGAGTCTGTATACTGAAAAGTCTGTATATTGAGTCTGAATTTCACTGTCTACTTGTGTACAATGACAATACAAATTAGTACTATTCTTATTAGATTGTTTATATTGCCTTTCCATGCCAATGCAAATGCCCAAGGTGGCTTAAAGAACTTTAGTCCCTCCTGCTGTCCTCACAACAACTATGTGAGGTAGGCAAGAGTGAGAATAAGTGACTGGCCCAAAGTCATCCAGGAAGTTTCATGGCCAAGTAGGAATTGGAACCTGTGTCTTCCAGGTCTCATTCCAACTCTCTAACCACTACACCACCTGGATCAGAACATAATTCTGCTCTTTTTTACTATCATACAATATGGCCCTTCACTGTCCGCAGCCACCATTTTGCATATAGAACCAAAAATGGTTCTGAGAATTCATTTTTTCATTCCTCCCTTGAGCATTTGCAGTGTGCTGTAAAGTCTTCAAGCACTTAAGAGGTTAACAAAAGGGGGGAAGCAAGCCCCTTTTCCAGCACCAAGGCTAGTTCCACCCATTTCCTTATGTGGGGACAGGGTCACTGCTGCAAAGGGGTAGCAGGGAGTGTATGAATATGGGGTATTCTTCTCTCTCAAAGCATCATTCAGAAGATCCATCCCAGCTAATGGAACCCAATGTGTGTGTTCTTGAGAATATAGGAAATATCCCAAGAAAAGAGAAATACTGTACTTTGTTCCCAGGCATGCCTGTGCTTATTATACCAAGTCAGGTATCGATAGTTTTTGTTAGACTCACAACCATCACTATCACAGGGAGGATCCAGCAAGAAATTATGTATGTCCACATCATATCCTTATAAGCAGGGAGCAGTTGACCTCCTTCAATGACTTCCACACAGTCAATGTTCAAGATCTATAAAACTATGTACCAGCTTCCTACTCGAGCAATAAAATCCTACTGGCAAACCTCTGCCTGGGCTTCAGATTCTCCGTGGACCTCATACAACTGAAAACATGTCCCACTAAAAAGACACTCTTCACAGAGAACTAGATATCATGGAGAGGGATTCCACCATAGCCACCCCTGTGACGTGCTAGTTTTCTGTGTGCATAGGATGTTTATTGTTAATGGAAGGACATTAATGTCTCTATCCTATTTGGGATGTAAAGCAGTGAATTTCACAGTCCTGATTCAGTACTGCAAAAGGCATGTTGCTCTTGTGCATTGCACCACCACCAGTGCAAACAGCCACAGGCCCAGAACATGCACCGTAGAGCAGGTTAGGTGGTGGTGGTGAGTCAGGGCTGGTTCAGGACAATTGGGCTGCCCATCAGGATTGGGTGGCCTACCAGGCAAGCCTCTACTTTCAGTCTAAAAGGGTACAGACCAGGCAAAGATTTACTCCCTCAGTGCGAACTCGACCTAAGATAAGTTCTTGCATTCCATTCCTAAGGATTTTGGTCTTATCAGAGAGCAAGGAGAAGCTCCTGTAAATGGTGGCTTGTTTTTAAAACTTGAAAAACAGTTTAAGCTCCCAGCAAAAGAAGTTCCTTTTTGGTATGCTGCATGCGCCAAATGGTTCTAAAGTCCAAAAGCCAAATCAGCATCCTTAAGCACTAATTTCACGTGCCATCTTGTCTCTTGTTTCCCTGGACTCAGCTCAGGTTGCTCATCCTGAAAGCCTGTCCTCCTTGAGAGCCTTTTAAAATCATGTGTATTTCAGCAGGCATCTGCAAGCTTCTATATGTGAAGGAATGTGGTTGCGCATGGTCCTTATAAACTATTTAAAAGAATTCCTCCAGATCAATGGTATGGAAGGAATCTGGTCTCTGAAAAGGCTTAGCCTTCCTCCTATGCGTGTTGCATGCTGCTGCTTATCCCACCCTACCACATCCTCCACAGTTCATGGTCACATTGAACTGCAAAATTACCTCTTAAGAGATCTTACTGCAGAACCTTCACATGGTTCTTCATGCTCCATTAAATATACTGAATGTGAACAGTAGAGAAGACCTTGGTCCAGTCCCTTGCATCATACAGAACTTAGAGACCTTCTCTCTTTTCAATACTCACATTTACCTGAATCTAATGCACCATTGAGTCTAATGTGCACCACAATTTTAAAAGTAAATTATACCTTTTTTTAAAGGTTTAATTTTTGAGATTATAAACTAAATACTGACCTATACTTATAAAAAATTTTCTTTTTGAGATTAATAGAAGTTTTCTGGCAATTGTAATGTGCAGCTGCAAAGAAGCAGGTGCAAAATTTAATTTTACTGCATACAACAAAGTTATATGACAAAAATAATATGAAAATGGGTTTGTTATTATTTTTACCTACTTTATACAACAAGGTGTTTAAGTTACATTTTTATTGCAATATAGTAAACTGTTAAACTTAATACTGACCTATACTTTTAATCAAAATATTGTATTTGCTCGAATCTAATGTGCCATCAAATCTATCGCACACCCCAATTTTGGAGACTAAGGCTGCAATCCAGAGTAACTACGGGAGCACGTAAGAGACATTACGTGCACCCGTAGTTACTGCACCACCTAGTGAAAACATATGGGAAATTCATATTGCAATCCAGAGTAAAATGTTCTTACTCCGGAGCAAGGACTCCCCGTAGTTACTCTGGATTGCGCCCTAACTTCCAAATCCAGAGTAACTATGGGAGCACGTAAGAGACTTTACGTGCACCCGTAGTTACTGCACCACCTAGTGAAAACCTATGGGAAATTCATATTGGAATCCAGAGTAAGTTGTTCTTACAGCGGAGCAAGGACTCCCCGTAGTTACTCTGGATTTTGCCCTGAATTTGGTTGAAAAGGTAAGCATTAGATTCAAGTCAAACTGGTGTATTATACTTACTACCCAGTCCTAACTAAATCCTTGCACCGTGATTCAGCAGTATTCTCTGGGCAGTTTTTGGATGCTGATTTCCTTGGGCTAAGGGGACATTTCTCCTCTTGCTCCAGCAATCAGTATGGGTCAACTTGGACCTGCATCAGGAGGATTGCTGGGCTGGCATACCTCCGTATTGACCAGTGAAGCCTAGGAAGAGGGCAACAGTTGGCATATTACCTTAGGTGCCTGGAGTCCTTGGATTGGCCCTGACAGTATCTTTCAGAGTACTATTTTTAAAAAAGTCATCATGTTTGGTCTGTTTTTTGGTGCTGAGTTTAATTGGCTAGATGGCTGTGATTTCACCATTTCTTAACATTGTACAGTATTTTTACTGGATTCAGACATACTGAACTTTAAAAAAATCTGTTGTTATTCACCATGAGATTTTGAGCTAGGCTGCTGGCTCATAAAATTGAAAAAGGAAATTAATAACAGAAACTTGCCAATGGGTTATTTGAAATCTCTAACAGTAATATAATTTTGTCACTAAGCATCAGTTTGGAGTGACAATTCTATCAAGGCAAATAGGGAATCAGAATGTATACCATTCAGGAATGCCTAAAGGCAGATAGCTATTGGAGAAGAAAAGAGAGGTAAGTGTATGTGCAATAAGTTTTGGAATCACTGATTGTTTTTATGGAAACAAAGTAGTTCATCTGTGCAGCAACATGTTTAATTTCTTAGAATTTTCTCTAATTCTCTACATTATTTTTCTCTAATTCTCCACATTATGTTTTCTCAGACTCTCATAGAATTTGTTCATTCCTAGAGATCGTGATCTCTTTTTCATTTTAGATAGTAGATGTTAAGCACAATCATAACCATATCTACTCAAAAGTAAGCTCCATTGTGTTCCATGGATCTTACTCCCAGGAAAGTACCTTTAGGATTGCAGCCTTAATTTGGTGAAGAGTTGGTGAGGAAGAGCCAATGTCTCTTCAGATAGGAGTCTGCCCTGTCATAATTCTCCCACACTCGCATTAGGAGAAAAGTGGAGTAAAATTCCATTAAATTGACACTTACCTGGGAGTAAGACCCATTGAAAACAATAGGGCTGACTTTTTCGTAGACATGGTTAGGATTGTGCTTGAAATCCTTGTTTCCAACACCCCAAATGGTAACAGATTTCAACAGAAAATAAAACAACAAGCAAGATTGCTGGATAAAGAAATGCAATCCTAGTTATTACTGAAGATCAGGTTGGGGTATCTTTGAACTCATTTATCAAACATTTTTTAAAACATTTATTTAAATATGCATTAGTTCTCTTAACGTATTGATAAGTACAAAGTGAACTTGTTTCACGTAAACTCCAGGCTTGGAAGCATTTTTACCCAGACTTCCAAATGGCAACCACAAGCCAGAGATTAATTTCCTTTCATTCATCCTACACTCTCCGGAAAATGAAAAGTAATTTCTTGGAAAAGGACTGGAAATTAGTGGAATACCAGATCTTTGGTTAGGTCTCTGCATTTAGGGAAAGATTCAGCGCTATGTAATACTCCACCAGAGTGAATTCTTCCTACCAAACAACAAACTTCTGATTGTTTTCTGACCCACGCTGGGGTTGTCAATTGGTTTTCTTTGCAGTTGTTTTTCCAAGAACCTAATGGAATATTCACATTATTAACTAGCTCATCAGAACATCTCAGAAGTGGAAATGGAGGGGGACGGTTGTTTCCTGTTTGGTCATTCATACCTGACCAGAACTGATTAAAAGAGTGGGATGAGATTGTTATGTAAAAAGAGAATCCCCTCCCTCTGAATCAGATCCCCTTTTGATGGAAGAGTTAATAATAGCCAGGAGCAACCAATAAAAAGGCTGCTAGCCAGAGCTCTTGGAAGCAACATGAGAATGAAGCCTGGTTGAGTATTCCAAGGGGTAAAGGTGTGTGGTCCTGTATATAGTACTTCCTTTGCTCCTCTGTCCATGAATTCTCATACATTTTTTTGGTATCAGCAGGGAGTCTCAAACCCTTGCAGAAACTGAAGTACAGTACAACCTTATTCCATTAGGAGCAAGAAACCTGGAAGTGGGTCTTCAAATCTATTTTTTTATCTTTTTTATTCCACAGATTTTTTTAATCCATCTGGAATGGAACCTCTTCTTCAAGAGTCCTTCTCTTCTTCACTGGCAATATGCAGCAGAGAAGAGTTTGAGTTGTTTGAGTTTGAGAGTTTGACTAGGGGGTGCAAATATTAGAGTTAAGAGTGACATCATGACTGGAAGTAGCCTGCTCAATGTCCTCCACAAATAGACCATGAGATGCATTCTGAAGAACTTTTTCACTGCTTTGGGCAGTTTCATGCTTGCCTGCAAGCAGCACTCATTTGGTTAACTTCTTCCAGTAACCTTTGTGAAAATGCTTTGAGAATTTAACAAATGTTGACCCAGATTTCCGAAAGCTGCTGCAGGACTCTAGCTTGTGGGCTACTGTTAGAAGACAGTAGTACTGGATAAGGGAGGAAAAACTGGGCAAAGGTTCCTCCCCAGAACTTTGGAAGAATCACAACTCCTTTCACCTGGTCACTTCATAGCTCAACCGTAACTTGTGCTGGACCATGTCAGCTGAACCACGTCTGTGCTACATTCACTGCAAGCTTTGGGACTGCTGCCTCACTACCGCGGCAAAGGGAAAGCTTTTTTCATTCCCTGGGGTAGTGCTGCACCAGCTCCTGTATGTCTACTCAGATCTCGGCACCTCTGGAGGTGCCATTCCAAGCCCTGCCTTCTACTTGGTGTGCTCTTCCCTGCCTTCCCTCTCACCTCTTCCCAACTCTCCCTCTTGCCCTCCCCAAACACCCAGCACTGGCTAAATTCAGCCAGCACAACTCACGCTGTGCTTCATTGCTGCAGTGTAGGGTTGCCATATGTCCTGAAAAACAGAGATACTCCCAATTTTAGGGGTTTGTGTTCACATAATGGCAAATGGGACAGAGGGTCCTGTCCTGATTTCGTAGAAGAGAATTATGGCAACCCTACCGCAGTGGCATGGGGCAGTGCAGAAAAATCCAGTGCATGTCTATGTGCTGGTCTAACCCCTTCCACAGTGTAGCAAAAATGCCTTATGTTTCTTTTGTGACACTTTGGGGCCAGTGCAAATGACATGCACCAACCCAAGGACACATCAGGCTTACATGCTCAGAATTACAAGGGTCAGCACATGGTCAACTTTTTTTCTGATCTCTTTTGCACATATTTTGAAAAGAGAAACAAAGTTGGGAGCAACTAGTTGTAAGAAAGTCATTATATTGTCAGTTGTCATTATAAGGACTGAAAGAATGAAGTGCTTGGAAGAATGGCTGGCTGAGATATTCTGTGGATTCAGACATTCAGAGTCCCTTCTCTCCAATTTTGGCATATATCAGTGTCCTTCAGTTGTATTCCTAGCCTTTCCAACACTTCTGGTTTAGTGCTTCTTAGGAAAATCCATCAGTATGAATTTCTGGTTTGTCTACATCACTTTCAATTTCTCCTATCATCACCATTATTATATTACACTTTCCACCTAGGGGAAGCTTTACAGAGAATGCAAAGATGAGCCCCAGCCCCTATAGGGCTCATGGACTATAGGGCTCACAGGGAAAAAAGGAAAGGGACATGCTGAAAGAACATGAGATTATTTCATTTAGACACAGCTAAGATTAATTACAACAGAATACAGGGAGTCTGGCCAAAAGCTTCATGGAAAAGGTGGGTTTCAAGGAGGAAGTAAAAGAGGGAGCATTATGGAGTTGTTTTTGGAATTTTATATATTTGCAGCACAATCCTAATTTGCTCCAAAAAGAATTTTAAATTGTCCCTAACATAACAATTTAAAAGAACACAAAACATCAGACTAAAAAGAATTAGAGCTGAAACCAAGTTTTACACCTTTCCTGAATTTGAAAAAAATGTATTGACTTTTAAATACAATTAAAGTTTGCCTTTGAAACTGCAATTTGAAGGGTGGTTTTTTTAAAAAAGGGTCTTGCTGGCTAATCTTAAGGCAATAATGTTAAGGATACATTTCCAATTTCAATATTGTTATAAGGCTGACATGGGTTTTGAGAGACACAGGCAGGGGTAGTGATCATGGTTGATTCATCTCATCCAGCGGCAACTCTCTCAGCTTGATTTCCCTTCCTTCCTGTGCAACTGATCCAATTTCCTTCAAACCTCATTGCAGAGAAAGACCTACAATGTTCTCCATTAGACCCCCATAATGGTTTGGCCTGTTATCAGCAATAATTGCAACTTCATTCCTCCGCCCCAGCAAATGTTCCAGCAAATGCTATTTGCAGGTGTTAAAAGGAACTGCACTTGTTAAACCAGAGCTCTTATTTGGGGAATACTGGGAGTGTCATAAATCAAGAGGCAGAGAAGCCCGAAGCAAAACATCATGCAGAGTTATCATAAGAAACAACACACTGTAGATCTTTCTCAGCAACAATGTTGAATGGAAATTAGATCACTCGTGGTGGGCTTAATTTCCCGTGGTGGTTTATGAGTTGTGCAGAACTGTCTTAAGGATACTATGAATGGTAGTTCTTGTTTCATAAATTGTAAATTACCTTATATTTTCTTCTATACCTGAAAAGGGCCTCTATGTATATTGACGTTTTAGTGATAAGCAATTAAAATGAAATTGCTTAGTCAGTTAATAATTTTAAAGGCAGATGAACAAAGCATTACATTTAAATCAGGTTTCGAACATGTCCATGTCTGGTGTATATATAGTAGAAGAGAAACACAGGCTCCAATCCGAAAGGCACTATCCTGGGAGTAAGACCCATTGAACACAATGGGGTTTACTTTTCAGTAGATATGGTTAGGCTTGTGCTCATAAACCTCTGTAACTGATTGATAGCCCTAATTCTTTCAAACATGCTTTCCTTAAATGCAGTTATTTTTGATGTTGATTCCAATGTGCTTTATTGATACACATGAAACTAGGGCAGAGCTTGAGGAGCACCTGTCCCAGGTGCTAGGCCAAGAAGCAGTGCATGACTATCCTTCCAATGCCATCCAATTTACAGGCACCAAGAGCTTTGCACCGCTGTTCCTTCTCCTTCAAAGGGGAGCCTCTATAAGAGAAGGAATAGGGGCATGCAGCGAACACTCACTCCTCCGGGAAGAACCCAGAGGTGATGTCCTGGGACATAGTGACATCACTTCCATGGGTGCCAGGGCAGAGTGTTATGCCCCTGCATGGGAAAAAAGGGTCAATTGGAATAGAGCTATATTGCCAAATGTACATTAAAATGGTATTTATGTAGAAATTAAATGCTGTTGAGGCTGATTTTTGGCCCAATCCTACAGGGCTCAGCCATCAGCAGAACATGTGGTGATTGCTGTAAAGCAGCTGTAAAAGGTGCTCTAGCAGAGCAAAGATCAGTACTCTAAAGGAGAAAATATCAAAGCACTTTGCATGGTTCTTTTTCAAGGTGGAACTACATTTTTCTGCAACATTGCAGTTGTTCTTGTTCCTTCTTGCAACATTTGGCTGTAACCAATTTGCAAGTGTCCTCTTTAGGAAAAAAAAATTACCCAGTGTAGCTTAATTTCAGTGGAAACTTTTGCAAGGAGTTTTCACAAACTGCACTATTGTTAATCTGGCATACCAGTACTTGACATTTTATTTGAATCATCCATCCCGTTATTTGAAAGGGGAAAGTGGGGAGGGAGAGAGGAGGAATGAGAAACAACTGATTGGAACACAACCATACTGAGAGGTAATATTATTCAGCAAGAATTAGAAAGACAAGAGAATCAGCCTTCATGTTGGCAGTTGATTACAGAGCCGGCAAATCGGGAAATGGCATTTCGTTCTTGGAATGTTGATTGATTTGGCAGTAAAATAGATGTCTTGTCCTCTTTCAGTCATAAATGTAAATATCCACAAACACACAATTGCTCAGCTATGATACTGTTATATAAACAAAGAGAGCCAATTAGTGTTTTCCTCTGCAAAGATTCAATTAGTGCACACTGCACACACAGGCCTGGTCATCAAGTTGGCCAATTAGATGTCCAATTAGTTGCCCACTTATATTAAAGTTTACGTGCAAAATCATAAATCCAGTGGACAGTCCTTTCCCTATTTTATTGCTGTTGCACTTGCAAAACTCTGGTTGGGATAACAGGCCAGGAAATAGTTCTTTCATGCAGACCACTGGCTAAATTGTTTGTCTCCTGGGAGTAGCTGGCAAACTGCGCTTGTGGTCTTGTGTGCAGTCCTGCCAGAGCAGAGCCCCTTCCAGCCTCCTTATATGGGTTTCTTTTGCCGGCAAGGCCTTTTTATTGGTCACAGGAGGAAGCCTCTTTTCCATTAATCAACTTAAAATAAATGGAACTTAAAGGCTAAATGGCAACACTGTGAGCAATTCCTGCAGGGAAGCCAGGGATACATTTCCTCCTCGATTGTGTAATTAAAAAGAATAGAGTAAGGGCAGGGGGAAAGGAGGCCACATTCCACCAAAGGCATGTTCAGGCAACATGTATTCCCTGAAGTCATTTTTTAGACCTTCTTTTACCCTGAAGTGCAGAGACGACATCCAGTTATTCCTAAGAGATCGTTGTTGACCAGTTCCATGATTACTCCAGTTTGCATTATTCACAGTGCCAAACCTTTCCACCACACTGTAAATGCACTTGCTTTCAAGTGCTCTGTTTCTGCTAGACATCACTACACTACAGTTTTAGATCCAGCCTGCTTCATCATGAAGGTATGCACCCCTCCAGTGGCATAGATGGAGGGTGTGCAAGCACTGTGTTTTGAGTGTGCAAGCACACTCACTGGAGTGTGCAAGTGATCCCTCCTTTATGGAGCTGTTCCAAGTGGTGGAGGACAACAGAGGCATTTGTGGGGTATTTGTGAACACCTCATTTTACCGCCAGTGTCTGGAATGGATCTGAAGTGGAGGGGCCGCTTGAACAGCATGGTAAGACACCCTGCAAAACTTAGTGCTTTGCACCCCCTCAAGCTACACCATTCCACCCTTGTTTTTTTTGAAGGGGAAGTCAGATAGGTAGGTCTAGGGCAGGTTTGTATAAACAGGGTGTAAAGTTTGTACAAAAGCTATGTAAGAAATTATCAGTATTTCATATCAATGAAATATCAAATTTCATATCAATGAAAAGCTATGTAAGGAAAAAGCTATAGTGCCCTGTTCACCACCAACATCCTTACCCAGGCATCAGGTACCATTGGGCCTTGGGCACCACCAGATATCCTTATCAAGCACCAAGCACCACCATGTAGTAGGCAGTGGGCAACAGTGGGCACCACCAGGCAGCAGGCACTAGTGGGAAGAGGCACTAGCAAGCAGCAGTGGGCACCACCAGACACCACCACTACTGGGGACCATCTGGCAGCAGGCACCACCAGGCAGCAGTGGGCAATAGTGGCCATCACTGGGCACCAGTGGGAACCAAGCATGCCCTGCTACTGGGCACCAGGCACCACTGCACCAGTGGACAGCGGGCACCACTGGGCACCCTACCCTTCCCTACCAGGCAGTCTTGTGACTGTAGTCACCCCTTCTGGGCACCAGGCACTGCTGGGCAGTGGGCACCTTAGGGCACCAAGGGTCATCAGGCATGGGGCACCAGACATTAGGCACCTCTGGGAATTGTGCATCCCTCTCAGGTACTGCTACTGGGCACCAGACACCAGGCACCACTGGGCACTGCACATCCCTACCAGATGCCACCAGGCCCTGGGCACCACTGGACATCCTTACCAGGCACCAGGCATTGGGTAACAGCAGGCACTGGACACCAGCGAGCAACATCAAGCAGCAGGCACCATCGGACACCACTGGGCACCAAATCATTTTTTCTGTAATATTTACATCACAGAAGGAATATGCTCCCCAAACTTTATGCTTCTAGGTTCAGGAGTTGGGACTGGGTGTTGATCAGTCAGTCTTCAATGTTAAATATAGTATAAAAACATGTTGCAACCCCTATTCACCCCCTTAGGGATTAAATGTCTACAATTGGTTGTTAATGGGTGCTCAGGTCATAGAAGGAATACCCTCTCCAAATTTCATGCTTCCAGATCCAGGGGTTGGGAAAGGGGATCGATCAGTCAGTGATTCTTCAATGTAAAATATAGGGATGAAAATGCATTGTGCCACTTTTCACCCTCTTCTGGATTGAATTTCCAAAAATCAGTTCGTAGTGGGTGCTTCCATCATGGAAGGAATACCCTCCCCACATTTCACCTTTAGTTCCAACAGTTTTTGCTGGGTGCTGATGAGTGAGTGACTTTTCAATTATATATATATATTGATATAGTGCAGTAAAACAAGTCCTTAATTTTCCCAAGGAAATCAATGCAACTTGTAAATGCTTATCACTGGCACCTAGGGTGCAAACCTAACTTAGGCCAGCACAACTCATTGGGCTTCCCATTCATCACCCATTGGGCCTCCCACCCCATGGTGGTGCAGAGAGGCCAGTGCAAGTCTGTGCACTGGCCTAGCACTCCTCCAGGCCAGCACAGGACTTGTGATGAGGCTTATGATAGCCTAACTTGAGGTTAGAACTGCAAACCTAGTGAGCTAGTTACATACTGTGGCCGAATGGCACATATGATCTTAAAACTATAGGATATTTGAGAAATGGGGAGGGGCTCATGCTTCTCCAATCATGCCTCCAGTCTTCTGGGCATTAATAAATGCAAAATCAATTATGAGAAAGTCTGTGCATGAATTCATGTAGGCTGTGGTAGGATTTCCATGTTTCTACTTTCCTGGGCACATTAAAGACCAAATAATTTATTATTGGAAGAGATTTCATAGGAAACAGCCTGATGAACCTGGCAAGCACACACTTGTCTTGCTCTTATTTGCTTAGGTGGAGTTGCACAGCAGAACCTCCCATGCAATTTGGCCAAAATTTTATTGTCCTCAAGGCACCTTATTTTCCTTGCTCCACTTCCAAGTCTTGTGACTGCCAATGAAGAAAAAAATCAGCCTAACCTGAAGGGTTAAAAAGGCCAGGATAGAAAGGGTCAAGATTCTAGATTTCTCAATGATTAGAAATCATTGTGCAGGCTAAGGCTGTTGGGATTTGCTAAAATGGTTTGGTACTCCATTTCAAATTCTTTCTCTTGTCTTGATTTACAGTCTACCTTCAGGATGCTAGTACTATTTTTTTAAAGCGTGCTAACATTGAGTACCATCAATCAAAAGTTAGGTGCAACTAAAGCTGCAATCCTAAATACACTTTTCTGGAAGTAAGACCCATTGACAATGTCTTTTGAGAAGACATGGTTAGTATTGTGCAGTAAGTATCACTGAAATCAATGGGACTTTCATAGAATCATAGAATCATAGAATCATAGAGTTGGAAGGGACCTAGTAGGTCATCTAGTCCAACCCCCTGCCTGCAGCAGGAATTCCCCCTAGAGCATCTCCAACAGGTGCTCATCGAGCCTCTGCTTGAAGATCCCCAGTGAGGGAGAGTCCACCACCTCCCTTGGCAATCTAGTTCATTAGTTCATCATCATTCTACTGATTAACATCAATCCCATTTTATTATTCCATTTTATGGGATCTTCTTTATGTCCTTTAAAACCAAAATCAGCTTCTGGACAGTCATTTCCCAAATATTTTAAATGCAATTGAGGAGAATCTATATCCTTTCCTGGTTATTGATATCATTGCTCTTTGTTGTATTTTTCAAACCACTTTTAACATCCACCTATCCCCCATACTCTTCACAAAAGGAATAAGTTTTTAAAAACATTGACAAGTGCCTTTATAAGTGCCTCTTGTAGAGAAAGTGATTATTTTTTTAAAAAAAATTTCCTTTGGGGGGCTTATCACAACTCAGCATCAACAAAGTGCACACAGCTGGTTGTGTGTAAATTTGACATGATTTAGTAGAAAAATAGCCAAGTAATTGTGGGTGGGGTGTGTGTGTGTGTGTGTGTGTGTGCGTGCAATGAACATGTCAGAAAAGAGGCCATGTTATGGTTTAATGACCAAGCAATAAAAAGTTTTTTGCCTAATAACACACGCACACAAACGACAAGATTGTTCTGTGGCATTGATTTATTGTCAGATGAGCATTCATAGGAAATGGACTGATGAAGATGGCGGGCGCACACTTATCTTGCTCCCATTCATTTAGGTGGGTCTTACACAGGAGACCTTCCTCTGCTGTTGGGCTAAGATTTTTTCTCCCCATGGCACCTGATTTTCCTCCTTTAGCTTCCAAGCCTTGTGATTGCCAATAGTGGGGAAAAATCAAACTAAGTGGTGTGCATGATGTGCCAAGAGGCCAATCATCATATTGGCAGGTCTGTCTGAGGAGCTCCAGATGTGCTCTTTGTGTGGTTTCAGTGCAGGCAATTTTGGTGCTTTGGATGCACATGCAATGGTTCCCCACAAGGACACAAAGCTGAAGGGGTTTGCAAGCCATGATGGAGTTTAGACAAAAGTTATCTTAAAATCCCAAATGCAGTGAAGCGCAGCAGGATGCAGGTGTTTAGTGTGCTTCTTGAAGCATCTGGTGGGCCACTGTGAGATACAGGAAGCTGGATCAGACGGGCCTTTGGACTGATCCAGCAGGAATCTTCTTATGTTCTTATGGGCCACTGGAGAGAAACCAAGGATTATGTGATCAGCACAGCTGGCTTCCAGCTTCCAGTTTGGGGTATCCCAAGCACTACATTTCCAAATTCACCACCCATGCTCCCAACTGCATGATACAGTACTGATTGATCTGGAAGGCCAGTTTTGTGAGCATGATCTTCAAGCTTCTTCAGATGAGACAGGGTTCTTCTATGACTACCACTTCTTTGAAATAACATGCAACTTACATTTACTGTAGCTCACAACAGATCATGAATGCATGCATGCACGCACCCACATCCACATATACTACACTGTGAACACGTTTGCTGGGATGTTCAACTGGCCATGGAATCCTACTGGGTGTACATGCAGTGCCTTGTGAACTACATGATAGATGAATGTTTCTTACACAGGCATGTTTTCAATGCAGGAATTTGGCCTTCTGCAAAGCAGATGTTTCCATGAATGTGCAGAGAGGGGTTAGATCACACCAGCAAGCTCAACCCCTTCTTATGTGCTTTCTTGATAACATTTGCAGAAAGCCTCTCTATTCACTGTACATGTGGAAAGCTCTCTCCAGCTTTGAAAAGAGAGTGCAGCTCCATTCCAGACTTCAAAATTAGCGTGCCACCTTTATGATGCCACCATCTCCTTTACATCTGGTTGGCTGTAAGATGGAAAAAGAGAATGCTGGATTTAATGGACCTTTGATGTGATCTGGCAGGGTTCTTCCTGTCACGTCCCTGGCTTTTCCTGGGGAGGGAGAGGGGGTGTCACAGGGAGGACTCTGGGGATCGGGGTTTACTCATACCTCCTTCTGTAAAAAACTCCAGATGCCACCAGGTAAAAAAGGTAAGCTCTTTACTTTTTCTTTTCAGGTCTTTGTTTCAGGTTACAGGTAAGTACAACAAGTTAACGGGAACATAACAAAGGAAACAGAATCACAGCGTGGGGCAAGGACAGCTCTACCCCGCACTGCATGGTATATTAGGGGCCTGTGGTGAGAGGCAGGGCACAGACACCTCTCATCCACTTCACACCTCTATCTCCACCTACCTGCTTTCCCACCCAACCATTTCTTATATAGGGCTCTCCCATTGCTCCTCCCCAGATGGGTCATCCCATTGAGGAGTCATGGGGGACTTCTCTAACACCTCATATCTTACTCCTCATATCATATCTCATATATCCTCATATCTTACTCCTCATACCATATCTCATTACTCCTCATATATCTCATATGAGGAGATATAACTCCTCATATCTAACTCCTCATATCTTCCCCCCCATTGGTTCATACTAGGGGTTTGTTCTTCACCCCTCAGTTGTGCTTCTGGGTGGCAGAGCATGTAACTACAGATCATGGAAGGGCCCCAATCCTCCTCTTAAGTCCCTTCCTCCTCTGGAGAGCTTCTTCTAGCCCAACCCTCTGGAGATCTGGACTAGGTAACCTTTGGTAAATCCTCCTCATCAGAGGGGTCTAAACAGAGAAAGTCCATAATTATTTCTAACAGGGAGATCTCTTCCTGTCACTTCCCTTGTCTGGAAGAGGACAAAAAGCCAATTTCACAAGCAGATATGTGGGATTCGCACTCCCCCCCCCCCCCCCGGTGCTTCCCCAAGCATGGACAATGTTGCAGTGGCAGGGAGGGGCCAACTACATGTGTCTTTCCCACTGAGTCATTACCCACCATATGCTTTTCTTTAAATGTCCCACTGAACTCAGCCATTTCAGTCTGCCATGAACAGAGCACACTGTCAACTGTGTCATTCACAAGAAGGTTTCAGCACAGTTCACTTTCCTTCATTTTTCGGGGGAATGTGGTCCTTAATATATACTAGACAAGATTTTCCATATTAAAGGATGAAGTCGTTCACACAGGAACAGTGATACAGCAGGAAGCCAAAGTAGATAACAACTTGATTTGGATCACCCTGAGAAGGAATGAGCAAAACCTCATTCCAGGTATCTTTCAAAAGCTCCAGGAAAGCAATACAGGTGGTGGCAGGAAAGACACAAAAACCCATCATGGGTGCCAGTGCCTGAAATTTTGTCTCCTTCTGTGTATTATTATATTCTAACAGAATGAACCCACCGTTGCGAGCTCTGGGCACCAGAGGGCACCAGTGGGCACTGGGTACTGGCACCAGGTGGCAGGCACAGTGGGTGAGTCAGTGGCTCTTCCATTTTATAATAATAATAATAATAATAATAATAATAATAATAATAATAATAATAATACAGGCATTTATATACCACTTTTCTGGTCGTTTTTGATTGCTCCTCAGACTTTATTCAAAGCGGTTTACATAGGCAGGCGGATCTAAACCCCTGAAGGAATTTTTACAAACACAAATTGGTTCTATTTTTCAAAGACCAGCTATGTTCAAGATGTTACATTCACAGTCTGGTTAACAATACTGGCCCCTGATGTCTGAGATGCTGGCTGACAAACTTCTCCTTCAGCTCTCACATGGAGGGCAGCTGAGAAAGCTCCTTCACTCCCACTGAAAAGCAGATGGAAAATCTCAGCTACAGCAGCCGCTTTTCAAGGTCTTGCTTCAGATCTGACTTCTGGTTAGCTCTATCTCTCAACCTTCAGTTCTTATCTTCAGGCAAAAGGAGGCTCCTCCCTCTAGACCAGACCTCCTGCCCTCCTGTTATATATATTTGTGGACAGCTGGGCGCTGCTGGGCAAGCACTGGGCATTCCTACCAGGTTTTTTTGTGCAGTGGGGACCACCATGCACCACCATGCAGTGGTGGTCTCCTAACACTCCCATCCACCACCTCCCCCATGCACCATCCCCCATGTACTTTCCCCCTGTGCACCATTCCTCCGTGCACCATCCACCATGCACCATCTGCTATCTCTGCACTATTCCCTGTGAGCACCATCCCTCCGTGCACCACCAGGCACCAAATTGGTTCTTAGAGGGTTCTTAACTCACAGAATGAACAACCCAAATTTCATGCTTCTTTGTCCAGGGGTTGGGTCTGGATTTTGATCAATCTTCAATATTAAATATAGGACCAAAAACACATTGCAACCCTTTTTACTCCCTTTGGGGTTAAACTTCTCAAAATTAGTTCTTAGTTGGTGGTCTCATCATAGAAGGAAGACCCCCCCCCCCAAATTTCACACTTCTACATCCAGCGGTTTTGACTGGGCTTTGGTAAGCGAGTGAGTCAGTGAGTCAGTGACCTTTCAATTCTATCTATCTATCTATCTATCTATCTATCTATCTATCTATCTATCTATCTATCTATCTATCTATCTATCTATCTATCACTGGTATTGTTGAGGGGAATGGAGTGAGCTCCAGCTACATGCTCAGCTCCTGCCAACCTTCAGTTCAAAAGCATATAAATGTAAATAAATAAATAAGTACCACTCCCGTGGGAAGGTAACAGTGATCTGTGCACCTTTGGCATTTAGTCATGCCAGCCTCATGATCATGGAGGCATCTTTGGACAATGCTGGCCCTTTGCCTTAGTAATAGGGATGAGCACCACTCTTAGCAGGGTGACCTTTACCTGTGGAGGGACACCTATTGTTATTGTTAATTTTAATTTTAAAATCACATTTTTACCCAAGCACTCAAACATCCAGCTTGATTAAGAGTTTGGGGCTCTCAAAAACATGCTTGTTACTCTGGGATATTTTTGTTAGTCCAAATAAATGTATTGCTGGTATTTGGGATTTTTTTTCTGAAGGGATCAACACTGTGCCGTTATGATTTTTTGCAGTCGAAAGGTGTGTGATTGCATTTCAGTTCTGCATGGATTTGTCCTAACAACTGTAATTGCTTTCTTCTTCCTCTCCCTCTCTTTCTGTGTGTGTGTTTTTAAAAAAATCTTTTAAGGAATGGATGGAAAAAGGAGATAGCGTCAGGCTGCCATGGCCTGTTCTCCACCTGTTGTTATTTTGGTCTGGCCCAATCAACCTGCTAGCCAGGCTGGAGCCAGCGACCATCTGGAAAAACTGCACTGTTTATAAAACTGACATGGAGCGGCACCCCAGGGCCCTGACCTCCCACACAAATCTGGAAATGATTAAAATGGCCCTGGCTGTCTTTGCTGCTGAGAGCTCCATGCTGAGAACAGCCCACCACGGACATTTGGAGTTCTCATTAGCAAAAAGCTGGAAATGTAACCAGTTCCCTTGTCATGCCCTCCCCGCCGCCACCGTTGCCGCCTCCCGCCACCCTGCCCGCCATGGTGTGTTCCCAAGAGTCCCAGAGCAGAACGCGAGGCTTGAACAAAATGCCTACACAAGGAGACAAATGTGAGCCTAAAGCTGCTCGGACGGAAATCTAATAAGTCCGTTCTGCGAAAGTGGATTGCCAATACACGGCGACAGCAGCAATCGTGAGATAAATGAGAAGTATAAGGGGGATTGTCTTGCACAAGGGAACAGCTTTCAAGGCGCATAAAATTGTTGCTCACACCAAATTATGTTCTTCGGAAGTCAAGCAAATAGTGCAAGACGCACCAGACATTTGCAGTGTGCTTGCAACATATGCAACGTCCAGGGGTGTATATCTGGATATATATATGTGGGATAAGACATTTAATACTAGATAACTCTGCATTGTAAACTACAACCTGGTCCAGGAACATGTAACTGAAATAAAGGTACAGGTCCAACCTTGTTATACACTGATTTTTTTTATACATAGATTTGACTCAACTTGAACAGCCACTGCAAATCACAGTTTAAAAAACTGCTTTTCTACTGTTGTAGAGAAGCAGTCATGCAAGCAATCATTCCATTTTTCAGCCCCAGAATCATGCTCCAGCAGATATTGATGCACAATGAGCACAATCCTCACCATGTCTACTCAAAAGTAATCCCCATTGTGTTCAATGGGTCTTACTTCCACATCTAATTTATTAATTACAACAATTCTCCTACCCACAATCTTTAGGATTGTGCTCCCTTATTCTCCCTTAGTGCTTCTTCAATTAGGCACAATAGAGGAGCAAACAACCTGGAAGTGGGTTTTTATACCTATTTTTCCATTGTATTCTTTATATACTGATTTTTTTTCTTCCATGGGTGGTTCTGAAACAGAACCCTAGAACCTTAGTGACACTATCCTTCCCATTTACCCCTTTCTTCCATTTCCTTCCTAACCTCTTCTGTCTCTCTGGGTTGTATTTTTGAGTGTAAAGGACCCAGGAGAGGGTGACTATATTTCATAACTGTAAAAAGAGGACAAGGACCCCTCAAAATTAAGGACAGCCAAGAAAAATGTAGGACACAACAAAAGTTAAAAACACTCATATATTGCTTTCATGTGGTTAATTTCAACACTATATTACTTCTTATTAAATTTAAGACTAATACATATAGTTTATCACATCTAACTTATTAATTACAACAATTCTCCTACTCACAAGAAAAAGGAGGATAATGAAGATTTTTTTTCTAAGACTCAAGGCTAAAAAGAGGACATAGGTAACTTCTTCAGCATTTGTACCACGTAAGACGGTGTCCGCTTGTTGTGGATTGGAGTTTCTCTGATCCATGATGGACGTGACATGGGGATACCTGGCCGGCCTGCTTCAGGGGCCTATCACCAGGACATTGCCTTTCCCACCGAAGTGGTCCCTATTTATCTACTTGCATTTGCATGCTTTCGAACTGGTAGGCTGGCAGGAGCTGGGCTAAGGATAGGAGCTCAGCCGGTCTGGCAGCAGTCGGGGCTTGGAACTGCTGGCCTGCTGAGCAGAATTCTGGTCAAGCAGTGTTCTAATTCCAGCATTCTAACCACTTAGCCACTGCAACCCCTATGCTAAAACAAGGACATGTCCTGGAAAAAGAGGACATATGGTCACCCTGCCCCAGAACAAAGATCTGTCTTCTTGTTTGCACAGGGGGACTGGTGATATTTGTATATCCCCTTTTGCTCTGCAGGCCTCCCACGTCCTGAGTGTTGTACAGTGGCATAGCTAAAGGAGGTGTAAAACACTGAGTTTTGCAGGGAGCCTTCCCATCCCTTCAGAGCAATTCCAGGTGGGGAGAGCAAAATGGAGGCTTATGTGGGAGGCTTCCTGCAAAACCTAGCACTTTGCACTCAGTCTAGCTACACCATTGACTCCAACCAGCTGTTGGAAGGTTTGGAAACCAGAATACAATGGCCTGTGGCACAGGTTGGGGTTGGAGGTTGTAGTATTACCTATTAGTTGGTTATTAATTTTTTCATTTTCTTTGTAAACCGCTTTGTGAACTTTTTAGTTGAAAAGCGGTATATAAATACTCTAGATAGATAGATAGATAGATAGATAGATAGATAGATAGATAGATAGATAGATAGATAGATAGATAGATTTGGCAACCATTTTCCGGGCCACACATGGAATTTTTCCATTCATGTGCAATCATACACATAGGGTGCTGAAAGTAGTTCCTTGCATATCAGTTAACCATAGCTAAAGTACATGATCTAGTATCAGCCTAGCAATTAATGGCCCAATCCTATCCAACTTTCCAGTACTTTCCAGACCTGTCAGCCATGCTGACAGGGTGTTTGATGATTCCTGCAGTGTAGGGGGACAATCATAGAGCTCTGCAAGGAACCATTTCCTTCAATATGGATATTTCCTAATTTAAAAAATGTTAAAACAATTAAGTCCAACATCCCGTTGTTACAATAAAGTTCAACACCCTGTTGTTGCATGTCTACCAGCCTTTCCTCCAAAGAGCTCAAGGAGGTACTCCTGTCAAATTTATCCTTACAACAACCCTTTGAGGTGGGACAAGCTAAGAGATGGTATTTAGCTCACTACGGTCTCCCAGTGAACTTCACTGGCTGACTAGACATTTGAATAAGTGTCATACTGTACCTGTATGTATTGTATGTGACCCCATCTTTCTCACTACTGTACCACATTTGTTCTGGTAACTTCCATGGTGCTTTCTGGCTGTCTTCCCTTTTTTCTGTGCTCAGGTTCCCAAAAGATTTCCATGGAAGACCTACTAGATGCTCCACCTCGAAGATTTCCATGGAAGACCTACTAGATGCTCCACCTCGCATTTGGGAAATAACTGCCACATTTGCAAATGCAAGCCATATTGGGTGATCCTCCTGACCCTTGCCCATCAAGGGGTGAACATTTGGCCATTTGACCACCTTCCAGGACTATTTAGCCTGCTGGGCAAAATTGTAATTAAAGCTGTGTAGCTAATGAATTATCCGTGGCTCAGAGCTGCCGGAGGAAACACAAAAAATCAGCCTGTTTTGAGTTTACAAGCCTGGATCTACCTGCTCTAAGTTTATGAGACTATCTGACAGTGACAAACCCTGAATAGGACCTTCAGCTATGATTGAATAATTTGAATCCTTTTGAATTGGGTAGACTTTTCAACATACTACCAAGGTTTGTGCTACTAGAATACAAGGATGGGGGATGGATGGATGGACGAACATACCCTGACTTTGCCTCCTCCAGCTATTCCTGAATAATTATTTAAAGGAAACCAGTTTCAAAAATTGAATGGTTTTAAAAAAAATTAACATAAGTAAATCTAAGAAAAACCATTAATGTGCTGTTCATAAAGTGTAAGTCCTCATGGGCTCATTTCTAGACAGCACTGATATCAAATGTATAGGTTTTTAAAAAAAACTCTAGCATGTGGGACAAAACCTGTTCCCCCTAAAAATACACTTTGCCCTGTCTATGCCCTTCCTAATATTCTTTGTGCTGCCACCAGTATTGATCAACTCATTCCCATTTCATCCTATGACATGTGTAGACCCATCATTTGCTTGGGAGTCATACATTTGGTGTGCTAAGAAAGATTTTCAGCAAAGTGGAAAATGAATTGGCAGTGTGTGCAAATGGATAGAGATGTTTGGCTCCCATCCTTGCACTCTTATCCCCTCTTGTTTCCATCTGCTCACTATTGCAAAGGAAAAGATATACAGCGGAGGCTAAGAATTGGCAGGTATCACCACTCACGGGGAGCAGTTGAGTGATTTCCAGACAGGTCTTGGCCCCGATCCATGTGCTGCATCAGTTCAACACCCCAATGATGATTCACTTAAACAGATGAAGCACCTGTAAAGGCTCTCAGGTCCTTGCACATACCTCAGAAGCCAGAAAAAGAAACAATGGGATTTGCAAAAGAGCTGACATGGTATATTTTTTTAAAAAAAATATATCCCACAGTAAAGATAGAAAATCAATTACCATTTGAGTTTGCTGACACTCATGAACCTCTTAGAGAAGAAAAAAAATAAAAATAAAAAGCACTTCATAAAACAGTGAGATTCATTTCCGTACTTCCTTTAATTTAACTGTGAGTATGTTCCTCTGCATCTGGTAATCTTCACGGCCCAAATTCTGACTACTCTGTGCAAATCCATCGAACATCAAAATGTCCAGAATGTTACAAATGTATCTTAATAGGGAAAATGAGGCCCATATAGTCCCACTTTGAAAAATGATGACTACAAAGTCCTTGAAGACCAGACAAGAGGTGGGAGACATATGCTTGAATCTCTCCATGGCTTTTTTTCTTGTCTTAGCAAGCTGCAGGAGATCATCTGGATCAAGTCCATGGTTTTTGAAAAGTGGAACTTAACCCTTTCCCCAAATTAAATCCACCGCTGAAGCTACTATTGGCTACTGATAAGAACAAAGGTAGGCACTTGTACCAGACTTTATCTACTCTGAGCGCCATGACTCATAGCAACTTCTGGGGTGGGGGAGGGCTGATTAAAATTGGAAAATATTGCTGGGGAAAATGGTTAAATCCTCATTCTCTAGAGCTGTGGATCCTAATCTAAATAATACCTAGATCCATCAATGATGTTAGTCAAAGAAACACATTAAGTCACATTGGTTCTCAAAGTTTGGGTTCATGGCCCACCAAAGTATCAATTTTGGTGGATTACAAAACTGACAAGGCAGATTAGACTATATGCATCAAGAGTTAAACAACCTGCTACTTGGGGTGGGGAGCAATGAAACCAGTCACCATTATAGCCAGTGAGACTCGAGTGGTCAGTTAAGTTAAACTTTTTAAAGTGAGTCCTGATGCTAACAAGTTTGGGAACTACTGTGTTACGTGTGAACCTATGCATGCCTATGCTGAAGTAAGTTCCATTGTATTCAGTATGGCTTACTCTCAGGAAAGTGTGTACAAGATAGAAACCTTAAGGCCGAATCCTATTTACAGCACCTTGTGGTGAGTGCTGTAAATGTGCCATCAAACACATTTATGGCACCTGAAGTATAGGGACCACTGGCACTGGGTCTGGCAGTAGAAGGATGCACTGCCACTGGAGGTGAGACTTGGGGTAGGAGCAGAATGAGGGGGGATGAGGACAGGGTCTGGGGGACAAACTCTGGTAGGAAGGGGTGGAACCAACAGAACCTTGTTCTCAATTATGCTAAACTCTCACATCTGCATTGGTACGAGAACTGACACAGATGCAAGGAGACCCATTGCCAGGGCTAGGGCTTTTCTGGGAATGGAGATGAAAGTCCTGTCCCCCCTAAGAAACTCCCAGTATATTCCTGGCACCTGCTGGATACAGAGGTAGCCACTTTTTAGCTGCTTTTCAGCCTTCAGCAGGCATCAAAAAGCATAGGTTTGGGCTACCCATCATGAATCACTCATGCCTGGTCTAATCTGGCACTCAGGTAATACAGTATCTGCAACTAAAACACAAGGAAAACAAGGAAAGTGCAAAATCAATTGGTTGGAAATTTTTTTTGGGAAATAAAACTTTAATGTATTGGCTGTCTTTGGCCTCTCTTTAGAGTTTTTATTTGTTTGATTTAATTTAAGTTTTAATTTGTTTGCTTTGATTTATTTGTTTGGTTTAGATTAATCTCAGCTGTGTCCCAGATGGATTTTTGGATACTTTCTTGATCCCATATGTTGTAGAGTACGGTAGAACAGTGCAAAGGAGGGTGGACACTTCCCTACTGCATCCTTGTTTCCTTCCAAAGAGAGATGGTTGGGTCACCCACCGTGAAGTAATGACTGTTTTTCTGTACCCATTACAATACTGTTTCAAGTGGAACACAGCTTTTTTTTTGCCAGATGGTCAAAACCCATGTGGAAGATTCCAAACTCATGCATTAAGTGGAAAAGGTAGTTGGCTTATTCTATAGGAAAGAAAAGGTCATGGATAAGAAAACCTAAGTAGGTTTTGCTTCCACATATATACTACATCTATGGAAAATCCTGATTTCCATGAAACCAGAAAGCCACTGGAGTCTTCTGGCATGTTAGGACAGTGAGATTATGTTGAGAACTTGGCTTTAGATGACTAGACAGCCAAACTGTCTTCCTTAGGTCTTGTCCGCAAAAATTCCCACTGAAAACCAAGCCAGTTCAGGGGATGTTTCCTGAAAAGAAAGTTGGGAAATTGCTCCTGGTTTATATGTCCAACTGCCATGGAAATTGGCAAAGTAGTGACACTAGTCTTGGAGAGCATAGATGGGCTGCAGGGCAGGTGCACCGGATGAGAGAGAGGAGAAGATGCCACATGTATGCATGGCCTCAGTACTGCCAACATAATGCACAAAAGAAAGCTGAACAGATGCACCCCATGCCTCTCGAGCGCCACCATCAGCTGGAATAGATAGCTATGTTCTAATTCACTATAAGGTGGTTTCACGTGTTCAGAGGAGTACATCTGATCCTCAAAGAAGCCCCTGCACTTAAAGGCTCAGGAGGATTCTTTGTGTTATTCCATCTTGTACTGTGCTCTGTAACAAAGCTGTACTGTGTTTTGCTTCTCCCACCTTTAACGGTTCCAAAAGGGTGAGGCTCCCTCCAAGACGGACTGTGCCAACCCTCTTTGGATATGCACAGGCTGAAGTCATCTGGTTACTTTTCGGGAGAAATTTTGCTGAAATTGGGAGGGAAACGTGCTATCCCTCATTGCTAATGACGTCAAGTGTGGTTTGTTTCGCAATCGGCAGACTTTGGCCGCACACTCATTGTAACTCGGCCTGGCTCATGGACAGCAGTTGCAAGTACCCTGTATTTCCTAAGAGCCATATTTCTCTGTAGATTTGCTCAGTGTAGAAACATCTGGGGAAGAAGTGAACATTTTATTAATTGGAAGTAAAGCACAGCTGGGCTTTCTTATTTCTGCCATGTTCAAAATGTTTTGTACAAAATAAGCCACCGCTTACACATGGGCTCTGTGGTATAAAGGGCAAGGCACATCACTTATTAATTATGCATTATGATATCCTATAAAGGGCAACCAAGGCTGCAGGCCTAGGAGCTAGTCAAAAGTATACAAGTTCTGAGCCACCAAGCTGAACCCTGCCTAAGAATCAGCCATTTGCTATAACTTTCCAGGTGACCCACCAGGACAAGGAAGGAATCAACTTCCCTGGTTAGCAGCAGAAGCAGCAGGCTTAATGCAGGGGTCTCCAAACTTTTCACTTCAGGGCTCCTGGACTTTAAACAAGTGTGTAGAAGAGGGAATTTCAGCTTGTGATCTGTGAGATGAAAAGCTGCACCTGCTGAAATTCTCTCCTTTAAAGGTTCAAAGGAGAGAACCTTTCAAAGAGGAGACTTCTTTGAAATCAAAAGATAAGAGACCCCTGACCTAATGAATCATTGGTGAGCTATCATGCATAGCTGGTAGGTTGTATGTGGTCCAGGGTATCACAGGTTGAAGGTTGCATGTGGTCCACAGGTGTCACAGGTCAACTGTGTTGCAGTTGACCATATGACGTTGTCTTAACCTGAATTAGAGAGTCTAATAATATTGTCTGCAACAGAGGTTCACAAACTGTGATGTAATGGTGACCACTAGAAAAGCTCCGCCTGTGTCCCTTTAAGGGATGAGGAGGGGGAAATGCAACAATGCAATTAGGACAATCATGCTGTATTGCCCATCCTCTGCAAAGACTTATAGTGGCTACCAAACTCCTAGAGAGTTTGGAAATCACTGGTCTGCACTGTTGGCTCCAGGATTTCAAGCATCCGGGATCTTTTGCTTAACCACTGAGCCAGAAAGTGTCTTGTTTCTTCCTAGTCTATATATATATAAAATTGAAAAGACACTGACTGATTCACTGACTGACTGACTCATCAATGCCCACCCCAAACTGCTAGGGCTAGAAGCATGAAATTTGGAGAGGGTGTTCCTTCCATGATAAAGGCACCCACTAAGAACCAGTTTTTTTTTGAAATTCCAACCAGAGGGGGGTGAAAAGGGGCACAATGCGTTTTCTACCCCATATTTTACATTGTAGAATCCCTGACTGAGGGATGCTCTGCCCCAACCCCTAGACTTAGAAGCATGAAATTTGGGGAGGATGTTCATTCTGTGACATCAACACTCACCAAGAACCAAGATTAAGAAATTTAACCTATAAGGGGTTGAAAAAAGGTGCAATGTGTTTTTGTCCTGTACTTAACATTGAAGACTGATAAACATCCAGCCAATTTGGTGCCCAGTACCTGATGCACTGGGAGGGAGGGTTTGCATGGGGGAGACATTGTGTATGGGGGGATGTTGCACATCAATAGGGGTTGATGCACATGGTGTTTGATGTGAATGGGGTTTGCTGCGCATGGGGTTTGATGTGCCATGGAGGTTGATGCACTGGGGGGAGTTGATGTGCATGGGGGAAGTTGATGCGTTTGGGTTTGATGCACACAGGGGGTTGAAATGCATGGGATTTTGATACGCAAAGGAGTTGATGTGCATGGGGGATACTATGCATGGAGGATGATTTCACTTTGAATATTTCCAATTAGACAGGGACAAGGTAGAAACCTGGGTCTGGTTCCAAATCCACACCATGCCAGGTGCATGATTTCAGAGACTTGCCCAAAAAGCAAGCCTGTTTGGAATGACCTGCAGTTCCTATCTATTCTATAACTGTGTCTGTGCAGATCTGTTTATCCAGCATAGTGATAACTTGGTAAACACATGACTCGTGTGTAATCCCTCAAAGAGAGCTGGCCTTGGGGTGGAGCAGTGCCTGCTCTCAATATAGTTATCTTTTTCACTGCCTGATCTTTTTCACTGCCTTTTTCACTGCCTTTTTCACTCTTCCATAGTCTTGTGCTCTCGTTTGTCTTTCTCCCAATGGGTCTCCATAGCCAATGATATGGCCTTCATGGAATTCCTCCCATTATCTTTCCACTTGCATATCATACAAGGAAAAGTGTGATATCTAAAAATGCTACTCCTAGATAGGTGACTTTAATAAGCCCAATCCTATCCTCCCCTCCCTGCACCAGCTGGGTGCAGTTGCACCCAAAATTAATCAAACCAAAAATTTAGCAGGCATGGGGGAGATCAGCAGGCTTCAGATATAAAAGGGGGATCTACTTTCCCTTCTGTAAGCCAACTGCTCCTTAATAGGTTGCACTGGACCTGGACCTGTGAATTCACAGGTGCAAGTCCAAGGGAAAGAGGTGAGGAGACTGCAGGAAAGGGAAATAGGATCTGGTGCACACCATTTAGGGTGTCAAATGCATTAGATATTCCTCCCATTTCTACCTTTTGTACCTCAGATAACTAAAAGCTATTACTCACTGAAAAAGCCCAACACATATAAGTTATAGCCGAATCCCAAAGGTGTCTAACTAAAAAGCAGGTAGGCACTTTCCATCTATTGTGAAAGCTGGTATGTCAGAGCACAAGGGCTGGCGTTTGCCATTAATGGTGAGCAGACATGTGTGACATCTTTGTGTCAGCTGATCCTAGATGCCTACAGCCCCTATTTGTACATCGAGGCATTGAGAAGGAGGTGGTACCATGGGAGTAATAGGGTGGTGATGGGGATGGGAAGGTGGACAGATCAGGAGCAGAAAGGAGGCAGGAGAAATACTGTATGTTGAAAATGAACACCATTCCCAGGCTTGATCCACCTTCACAGGTCCATATAGACTTTATATTCACAGGTCCATATAGACAATATTGCTGGAACCAGTCCAAGTTAGCAGGGACATATGCAGGGATAAACAACCACAATAGCCACTTATATACCACCAAGTGGCCCCAAAACATACCATAATGCTCATAGGCTGCTTTTCAATATTTTACTCCCTGCATGCTGTTACTGTAGCTCTCCATATAAATAAGAAAGATCCCTTATCGTGCGCAGTGTCAAGTCTTCTCCTTATGTTAATTGCACCTCATAAACAAGTTAAGCCACCAAGTTTGGAATGCAGGTGCCTGGGATTCTCCAGAACTACAGACATTGCACATAAGGAAGTCCCACTGAAATCAGGACTTTAATCCAGCAGTTTCTGGCTTCGGTGGTCAGTGAATTAGGCTGCTGGCTGATGCTCTGTGTTGCAAACCATTCTGCGCCAGCCATGCTGGAACGGCACTAAGCCCCAGTGTCTCCTGAAGGAACAAACTGACGGCAAAGCAAGCTGTTTGCTTAATCTGACCCAAAGAGCACAGTTTGGCTCAGATATGTGGCCAATAAAACCGCCCTTGTTAACCCAGGGGAACAGTGATATGCGAGCAAAGGTAGCCTGTTTGGGGAAAGGAAGAGAAAGAAAAACAAACAGGCTACTGAATGAAGGCAAAGCCCATCTGACAAGGAGACATATTAAAACACAGAAGATACCTCAGTTCATTGTTGGGCAGTGTCTAGACAGGGATCCCAAGAAGAGCACAAAGTGCTACAGTGAGCCATGAAGAGAACCTGGAGGTGATGGGGCTGGGAGAAGAAGGAGGCGATGCTAGCCAAGTAGGATTCACTTGCTGGTTAATTTCATCAGCAGGATTTTTAAAGGGAGAGACTGGAACGTGGACTAGTTGAGCCAGCCATGTAGTCCTGAGAATCTCAACAATTTTCAAGCAATGTGCTGCTGCACATTGATGTGCCACAAAGGTCCACAGGTGTGCAAGAAGTTTGGAACACAGTGCTTTGCTGCTTCATTGTGATTGGTTTATTTCTTAATTTTTGATTGACGTTGTTTTACTGAATAGTTTATTTAGTGCGCAATCCGAGCCAGCTTTCCAGCAGTGGCTTAGATATGCCAATGGGTATGTGCTACATCTAGGGTGGCCAGAATTTTCTTCCACAAAATCAGGATAGGACCCTCTGTCCCATTTGTCAATATGTGATTACAATCCCCCAAAATTAGGATTATCCCTGTTTTTTGGGACATATGGCAACCCTAGCTCCATCCTGCAATGGGAGGGGGATTACGGAGGCCTCCTTAAGGTAAAGCAATGTTTCTTCCCTTGCCTTGCAGCTGCATTGCCCTTACCTCAGTGCTGGAAAATTGGTAAGGATTCTACCTTTAATGTCCAAACCACATTAGGACATTAATTAATTTAGGGGAATTAATTCCCTTTACTCCATGTTGTGCTGCATCTGCTATGGGGCTATTCAGCTGCTTATGGGGCTATTCAGATCTACATCACCAAAAGAGGTGGCACAGATCCCAGCGGTCCGGTGTGAGTTTGGAGCACTTTGTAGGGACTTAGTATGTGGCCTAAGTGCTGGATCCTGGCATCATCCCTCTCTCAGTCCCAGTTCTCCCACTTGCCCCCTTGCCACCTGCTGAAATCACTCTGAAATCTAGGAAGCAGTGTGGGGAGATACATATTCTTGCATGAATCTCTTCAACTCCCAAGGGATGTGTAACCATGCCTTATGTCTCCTTGCACAGGCGGTTAGAGCACTTGGGATTGCTCTCCAAATCATATTCCATGGCTAGGACTGTTAAAGGAAAAAATAATCCAAGAGAGATGGATTATTTTGAAAGATAAGTGGTGCAATCTAATCATTGCACTAACAACTGCAGACACCACAGGATAAATACAGAAATGGGAAGAGAAATTCTAGTTACTTTAAATGATTTTTAGCCGAAGGGACCAGATGAATTTCACAGTACAGAAGGAGCAGGCGGATAAGATCTCAGAGCCACTGTCTCTAATCTTTCAGACCTCACAGAGAATGGGGGAGGCATCTGAAAACTGGATACAAGCAAATGTTGTCCTATCTTTAATGAAGGGGAAGATACAGGAAACTACAGACTGATCAGCCTGAATTCCTGGAAAGATCCGAGAACAGATTAAATGGCATGACTTTGAGCACTTAGAAAATAATGGGGGGGGGGGGGGTTTTCTAGCAACCAAAATGGTCCGACAAGAACAAATTGTCCAAAGAAAATGTCATCCCCTTCTTTGACAGTTCAACTAGTCTGGTGGTCTATATTTTATCAATTTGTCAACAAAAATATCATGGGAAATTCTGTTGAACACTTTGTTCAAAACTAGGTATGTTTTGTCCACTACCAAACTAGTCACTCTGTCAAAGAAGCAGCATTCAAAGATAGTCAGAGACAGATAGTTGACCTTCCTTATCCCACATCTGGGTCAAAAAGGCCCATCTAGCTGGGTTGCTGAGCAATGGTTGGACCTGTGCAGAGGCAATAGTGGAGGATTCAGATAACATCCTGTGGCAAAGATGGAGAGGATATATTTGCTGAATCTATTCGTTACAAGGTAAAGAGGATGGAGGGGAGCCCAGGAAATCTGCACTGTACGCATTAGGGCAGGGGTGTCCAACATGTGGCCCGGGGGCCGCATGTGGCCCAGGACGAGGGTGCATGCGGCTCTCCAGCAAAGCTGGCTGCCACCGCCACAAAAACCGGCTTTGTGGCAGCCACCATTTTCAAATTTTGCACTGAGTTCCCTGGCTCCTCCTGCCTGCCTCCCGGCCACTCAGAGCACTGCAGGACAGGCAGGTGGGCAGGTGATGCAAGCACTCTGAGTGGCTGGGAGGCAAGTAAGGGGAGGAGCCACAAGCAGCCTCGGTCCGGCCCTGCCTGCTGCACCTGGAGAGCTGTGTGTGTCCGCAGCACAAGCCGCTCGCCCTTATCCTCGTGGAGACCTGCTTGCTCCTGCCACGAGCCACCCGCCCGCACGCCCTCCTCCAGCCTCAGCCTCGGTCCCTGCTGCTGCCCACTACCCTGGAGAGAGACCTGCTCAGAAGTAAGCCCCCTTAAAGCCAATGATGCTTACTCCCAAGTTGCATTAATAGACCCAATCCTATGCATGGCTGTGAGGCTATGGCTGCAATCCTAACCATGTCTACTCAGAAGTAAGGCCCATTTTACCCAATGGGTCTTAGTCCTAGGAAAGTGTGTTCAGGATTGCAGCATATGTCCAAGGTTAAGCTTGGAGAGGATCACAGCCCATCCTATGCTTCATGCCTACTCAGAAGTAAGCCCCGTTAAAGTCAGTGGGGCTTTTTCCTCAAGTAAAGTGGCTATGGTTGCAGTCTGAGAGCCCAATGCTATGCATGGCTACTCAGAAACATTGCTGGGCTGCAAGAGTAGACTCCAGATGTCTCAATAAGTACTTTATCCTCTATGTGGCATGTCTAGTTTTCATCTAGTGTGGGATACCCAGGCATCTACATGAGAATATAATAACATAAGAAGAGCCTCCACTAGATCAGGCCAAAGGCCCATCTATTCCAACTTCCTGTACCTCACAGAGGCCCATCAGATGCCTTGGGGACCACACAAGACAACACCTATATCCAGGGACACTCCCCTGCATCTGGCATTCGGAGATTGCCTACATCTCCACACACTCACACCTCCAGCATAGCTTGTAGCCTGTGATGGTCCTTTCCTCAAAGAATATGTTCAATCCTTTCTTAGAAGGCATTGAAACTAGATGTCATCAACACAATCTGTGGCAAGGAGTTTCACAGATTACTTACAGACTGGATAATCCAGTTTGGGGTACCATGTTTTAGGCAGAACGCAGAGGCTGACAGCAGATTCAGAGAAGAGCAACAAAGATGGTGAACTGTCTGGAATCCAGATCCTATCAGGAACATGTTTGTTCTAGAGAGGAGAACAGGTGATGGGCTTCAGGGGGTTCTCACAGGTTCTATAGAACACTTTGTTATTGGGTGTCTGGTTCTGAGAACCGGTTACTAATAGGACATAGAACCTGTTGTTAATTTAGATTATTAGGACATAGAACCTGTTGTTAATTTATTTGAATCCCACCACTGAGGAAAACCCATCTTTTGATTCAACCTAAACTTCCTGGAACAGAACATCTGCTTAAATGACATCCGTCCTCCCAATTCCTAGTGAAGATTTTCTCCCTGCCCATTAAATCTGGTTTACACTAACTACCCCTATAGAACAAAGTTCTGCATCAGACCAACGTATAGACTCCATGCATTTCACAGTATTTATTCTGGCCATAACATTTCATAAATAATCCTTTTGGTCTTCCTAGTCTCTGAAGCTACTTCCATTTCTCCAACCAGGAACAGTGACTGTTTTCTGGCACCCACGTTGGAGCCATTCTTTTCAGCCACTTACCCCTCTCTGCTCAACTTCAAGGAATAACTGGTGGAAAGACTTGCCAGAGTTGGCCTGTCTCTTGCCCCAGGGAAGCCTTGGCTTCGGAACAAACTGAGATAGCCCTGTTGGAACTTAAAAGGGGTTATTTGATCACACGCTTCTGTGAAAAAGCAAGGCATCATCCTGTGAAAAAGGAGTCTATGTTTTATGTCTTTATTAAGCGCAGATCAAATGTGATCACTGAACCTGTAACATTATGCCTTATAAGTTCCAGGCCTCTAAAAAAATGGCACCGCATGGGAGTTATGTTCTTTTCATGCATCATCACCACTTAAAACAGCACTTCTATCAAAGCTGTTCTGCGTTCAGTGACACCCCCTCAAACCCAGCACTTGTTCCGGTTCTAGCCTACGCTGATGTATCCTGCTATAGCGCTCCCAAGGGACAGGCCTTGCTTTGGGTCTGTGCAGTTTGATTGCAAGAACCTCCATGCTATTTCTCTCCTCCAATTTATTCATCGTACTCTGCAAGAGACAGTCTTCCTGCTGCCAAGAATAACAGGAATGAACTTTCCTTACTAGAATAGTGCTGGCCAACCATTTTGGTAAGCGTACTCCAAGTCAAGGCCAGAGCATGAGACTGTGTGACTGTAATAGTGCTAAAGTATGCTAAAGTATACTTGAGTTATACTTGAGTTATACTATAGCACTAGTAATAGTGCTAAAGTATGCTAAAGTATACTTGAGTTAGCAAGCATCAGTGTACTATGATAGGCAGCTTATTGGATTTTGAAAGACCAGATTCAAATTTTCACTCAATCAATATTGCCTTTTTAAAGCACTGGCATGCTGAGGAACTCTAATGTTGACTGGAGCAACAATGTTAAGGAAGCAAATGCTCAACATGTTCCCTTTGTTGTTTTCTTCCTTTCCCCCTACCAGCTCAAAACTACTATTTGTCTAAATATAGGGGTGGGTAAACATTTTGGCAAGAGGACCACATCATCTCTCTGACACCATCTCAGCAGCTGGGGGGGGGAGAGAATTAATTTACATTTCAAATTAGAATTAAATTACATAAATGAATTTTTCACATACAAAACTTACATGAATAAATGAATTTTACTGAGCTTATTTGAACTTTGGAAGGTGGTAGAGGATAGAGGGACCTGGCGTACTGCAGTCCATGGCATCATGGAGAGTCGGATACTACTGAACAACGAAACAACAATACAACAGTTTATACACATAGTATAGGCATGTAGAAGCACATGAGAACTGCTTGCCACAAACCTCTTGCAAGGTGCAAACATACAGATTGATCCAGAAACACCCTGGCCTAGTATATGCATGCATGTCTTCTCCCATGAACAAATGGCTGGGGGTCTTTAGAGAAGTTGAATCATGGCTCCCAGTGGCGGTTATTTGCAATAATGTAAATGAGAGGGAGATTCAATAATAAATATCCAATATCTTGTCCCACGAATGCCATTTTCCTTTGTCTGCATGACTGGTGTGTAGTAAAAGTAAATTGCTGATGCAATTTCCTTTGTTATAGTAAGAGAATGTGATTGTTCTCTTTCTTGGAAGTAGAGCTCTATAAAATACTTGCTGAATTTACCTGTTGTTGCTGGAGTAAAATTTCGAAAATATTTGTGGGTCCTTTTCATGGCTGGGCACCGGGCACTATGGGTACCAGGCAGTGCCAATGGGTGAAAGGTGTCTGGGCAAGGGGCTTTAATTTCTAGAATGCTTGAACCTCCATCCTAATAAATATCTCACTTGTTCATATGTACACGTATGTGCGTAGATGTGTGTGTCTAGATGTAAAAGAGCAGAATATCAAGATGGGGCTCTGACATTCTGTGTTCTGCATCTCCTTGGAAGGTTAGCAAAAGAGGTAGTTGCTGGAGCTGAAAGTCTGTTCTCTGTTGCTTGAGTATGTCACTGCAGCCAGCCAGAAGGAGGTACTGCAGTCTATTACCTGACAGACACAGGCTGATAGTTTTGTCAGGTTATGCAAGAAGCTACTGAGGTTCTGTTTCACTCTACAATTCTTTTTTCATCTATGTCTTACCTGCTGCAAGAATGGCTGCCCTGCATACCTTCAGCAAGAAACGGATGCCAGCTTTTGTCTTCCTAGCAAAATGTGCGTTCTGACATGTCCCATTGGACAAATAGCCATCTTGCAGCACAATCCAGAGTAACTACGGGAGCGCTTGTGTCAACACAAGAAAAATTTACTCTGGATTGCTCTGATTTTCCCATAGGTTTCTCATAGGTGGTGCCAAAACTACGTTGATGTAAATGTCTCTCACGTTGATATGCAAGAGCTCCTGTAGTTACTCTGGATTGTGCTGTTGGGCATCTGTTTGAACAGAGTTTAAATCTTTTAAACAAACAAACAAATAAATAGATCACACTTCCTGCTTGTTGCTCCCTGGAGGTGTGTTACCTCCGAATCTAGAGCTTCCAGATGGATCATATCTGTGGACAGAATACGCTCATCATATCCACATTCTACCATTTTGCATGGACACTCCAATCATCTTTAAGTGTGAACACATAATAACCAGAGTATGTGAAGAGGACCTGACCGGCTGTGTCGCAAGTGAACAGCTTTAAAAACTCGCCTGGGTTCATTCATATCAAAGGGAAAAGGCGGGTGAGTAGGAGGAAAGTAGCTTCATTTATATCAACATTGGACTTTATTTTACAAAGGAAGTTGGGAAGCTATTCACATCCTGGCCCACCAAGAGGCCCGGGCAATGCCCTTCTCGCTTCATCTCACTGTTAGTGCTTCCTGCATGAATTATCTTTGCTTTCCTGTTGGCAGGAACTGAATTCCAACTGGTACAAAGACTCAGGACAGGATATAAACAGGAAACGTCATCCAGATGATGCCACAGGCCTGCGAGCCCCGTGTGTGCAGGTTCCTGTGCTTTGCTACAGTGTGTTTTTCAGATGGGGAGAATCTGGATGCCAAAATGAATGCCTGGAAGCAGGAGGGGTTTTCTTTTTTAAATGAGTGAGTATGATGTGGGCCAGGGAGGCTAATGAATAATTCTTTTTCTCATAAATCACAGGCCTAGAGTAGTCTCTCACTGCCACATGTACCATTTTGATAGGCATGGTTCCTCTTGTCTTGCTGCATGTACTGGGGTAATAGAGGGTGTGCAAAGCACTAAGGTTTGCTGGGAGCCTCACTGCAGCATGCAAAATGCATGCCTAAATGCCAAATGCTTAACCCTTCCCTCTCAGAGCCATTCTAGCCATTTGCAATTTGCTAGCTAAAAAAAGCATTGGAAGTGACATTTATAAACTAAAAAACTTTAGGTTCCATTTTTCAATGGTTTTCACTTTTGGATGGTAGTCCCATCCCTAACCTTTCCAGTAGGTGGGAGATGCCTGTATTTAAGATTCAATCTGGGACCTTTTGCATTCATAGTGCATCACCACAATCAGGAACGGCTCAAGCTCTTTTGATCCTAGGACCAAGCTGAGGTGGTGCCCCTGATACTGACACACAAAGCATGGCTCTCTCACCCCATGTCATCCTGCCTCCTGTTCTCTACCATGTTGCCTTCATCACCAGTCTCCATGTCTACCTCCTAACCCCAGTCCTGTTATCTGATAAGAGTGGCTAAGAGGTGGAGGTGGAAGGCAGATTAGTGGCTGATGTAACTAGAGCAGCTCCCACTCTCCTCTTCCTATCATTGACCTTCACTGCTCTGACCACCATAGTAATGGTGCATGACAAAGGAAATGGCCAAATCAGTGTGAAATGGCTCTCTGTTTAAGATTGACTTTGGACCTTGGGAGAGTTGGGGTCAAGTTTCTCTACTTAGGGTGCAATCCTGACTTTAGGCCAGAAAAACGGCCCAGCTAAGTTGGCCTAAGTATCCTGAGCTGACAAGTTAGGCCAAACCCACAGGGCTGGAGGACTCGGGCTAGTCTAAGTGCTGCTTCTGAGGTGGCAGCAGCACAAGGACAGCATGCTTGCTGGGCTGGTGTAGTTGTGCCATATCCTGAGATTGAGAGGCAGGCTGGCCAAGGACTCAAAATTTTTGCCAACACTTCCATTTTTTTTCAGGCTTATCATGGACCCTATGGGTTGACTGAGATTTATTCCTGCTCCTGCGGTGATATAACTCTGAGGAGCTGGAAGAAGGCATGTCTGCCCTGGAAACAGGCTCTGGATGCAGTCTAACTGCATTGTTGTAGGCCATGCTGAACATGCCCTCAACATGCCGCTCCTGGATTGCCTAGGCTGGCACATCTAGGCCAGCCCAGGTCCATCTGTCTTGGGGCAGCCTATGTTGACTTATGCCGGCCCAAGCCTTTTTGGTATAACTGGGCTGCCCCATCTTGGAATTGGGCTAGCCTAATGATAGATAGGCTAGCCCAAGTGCACTTCAGGAGTGTAGCCTTAATGTGGGGCCAAACCACACTATTTTTCCAGTATGATGGCCATAGAAAAAGGGGCAATGAAAGATGAGTCGTGCTGGAGAATGAAAAGGGATATGAATGAAATGATGAAATGAGAGGTCTCAGCAACTCAGAAAGAGAAGCACCCGTGAGAGAGTTCAAGTTTCACAACATAAAGCATGCCATTTGCAGCTGAGACAGCAGCTTTGCCAGCAAGAGGAAGGAGGACACTGACTCAGGCACTTGCCAGTGGTTTTCAAAAGTCTTGCATTGGGACTCCAGGCTTTGGCAGATAATAGAAAAGTGAGGAACTGCATGCACCTCCTGGGTCATTTGGGGCCTCTTTAGCTTATCTGCTCAACTCGAGCAGTTTTCTATCCCTAACCCAAAGCCACTAGTAGTGCAACAGCCCAATCCTAAATCCTAGTTAGGCTGGCACAAGTCCTGGCACAAATCTCATGGTGGCCTTGGGTATCTCAAAAGTGCCATAGTCTTCTCCTCCATTCCTTTGGGGTGGGAAGGGGGTAGGCGAGCGCACAGATATGCTCTGGCCACCCCACACCACTGCAGGAATGACGGTATGATAGCATGATAATGGTAAAGATAAAAGTGTCAGCTGCAGGTTGCCCTGTTAGTCATGACTGATTCTAGGGTGTAGTGCTTATCTCTGTTACAAGGCTGACAACCAGCATTGTCCAAAGATGTTTCTGTGGTCTTGTGGCCAGCATGATTAAATACCAACAGCACATGGAACACTGTAACCTTCCCACTGAACCCACTTTCTGGTTGACAAGCACAGTGTCTTTAACCACTTAGCCACCACAGCCCCAGGACAGCATGACTTGAGTTTTTTTTAATGGCATCAGTGCAGAGCACTCCATTGCACCATGCCAGAAATGCAAGCAGCAAATGTGCTCAAAGACACATTGCCTCTATTGCGCACTGTGCTCTTTTGAACAACTCTTGCTTGTCTCTGTCTCTTATCTAGCCTGGAGATCTTGCTAGGCTAACACATTCATGTGTGCTTCTAATAAAGCAGTTAAGCTGGTCTTTGTGGACATAATTGCTTCAGGGAGCAGGGGAAAAATAAGCCTCTCCAAGGCATTAGTGAGATGCAATTAATGATCTTGTAATTAACCTTAATGTACAGCTCATGAGAGGCACCATGAACAACTCACATAGCACTTGCCATAAGGGCAATTTAGACAGCTTTATTTATTTGTAAAAATGTCCTTGCAGAACCCATGATACAAAAAATTAACATTTGAACTGCTTTAACTGGTTGCTCTGCTAGCCTTGGGGAACAGGTATTGGAAGACTGGGGCACTGGAGCACTTCAAAGACTTATTGATATACTTATTAGTGATATATAACAAATATAATCAAATTTATTAGTGACTAGCAAAAAGCGTCCCCCCATGTGCAACTTCCCCCATGCGCATCAACCCCCATGTGCATCAACCCCCATGTGCAACTTTCCCCATGCGCATCAACCCCCCATGCGCATCAACACCATGCACAACTTCCCCCATGTGCATCAATCCCCCATGCACAATTTCCCCTATGTGCATCAACCCCCCATGCGCAACTTCCCTCCATGTGCAACTTCCCCCATGCGCAAATTCCCCCCATGCGCAACTTCCCCCCATGCGCAACTTCCCCCTATATGCAACTTCCTCCCATGCGCAACTTCCCCTCATGCGCAACTTCCCCCCATGTGCAACTTTCCCCCATGCGCAACTTCTTCCATGTGCAACTTCCCCTCATGTGTAACTTCCCCCCATGCTCAACTTCCCCCCAAACACAACTTCCTTCCATGTGCAGCATCCTCTCCAATGCAACCTCTTTCTCCGAACACCATCCCCCAGTGCACCAGAGTCTGAGCACCAAATTGGCTGGATGTTGTTCAGTCTCCCATGTTAAGTATAGGACAAAAACACGTTGCCCCCTTTTCAGCCCCTGAAGGGTTAAATTTCTCCAGATGGTTCTTGGTGGGTGTTCAGGTGACAGAAGGAACTCCCAGAATTCCATGCTTCAGGCCCAGCAGTTGGAAGGAATGTTGCTGAGTCAGCAATTCTCAATGCAAAGTATAGGGAGGAAAACGCGTTGCGCCCCTTTTCACCCCCTTCCAGTTGGAATTTCCGAAAACCGGTTCTGAGTGCATTCCTCCCTCACGGAAGGAACACCCACCCCAAATTTCACGCTTCTAGGCGCAGCGGTCTTGGCAGGGCGGTGATAAGTGAGTCAGTCAGTCAGTCAGTCAGTGACTTTTCTCTTTTATATATATAGATAAAAACACTATAGTACATAACTTAGAGCAAAATCCTAACCATGTATACTCAAAATAAGTCCCATTGTGTTCAATGGATTGCAGCCTTGGAGCCCAATTCTATGCATGTCTACCCAGAAGAAAGTCCCCTGGAGCATCTCTGACAGGTTCTTGTCAAACCTCTGCTTGCAGATTCCCAGTAGAGTCTACGATCACCTACCTCCCTTGGCAATCTAATCCACTGCTGAACTGCCCTGACCCTCAGGAAATTTTTCTTAATATCCAGTTGGAATCTTTTTTCTTGTCGTTTGTGCCTTTAGGTTCTAGTTCTACTTTCAGAGGCTGTTGAGAACAAATTTGTTCCTTTGGAATTTGTCCCAACTTCTAGATGAGGTGCTTGTTTTGGAAGGCAAACCAGGGCCCAGGAGATGAGGGGTACTGGGGATAAATTGTACCCAAGCCCAAGGTCAGATGGAGGGGGAGTCAAAAAGGGGTTCACAAAATTTCCTGGGATCTTTCATTTTTGGACATCACAATGATCTCATGGGGAAGGTCAGAGGGAGTCAAGTGGTCCAAATAATGGTGGAGCACCATAATGCTTCAAGGATCATAAAAAGAGGCCAGTAACCAGAGAAGGGTTGCTGGAAACAGTGGCATAGTTAGAGGGGATGCAAAGCACTATGTTTTGCAGGGAGCTTCATTATGGCATCCAAGCAGCCACTGCTCCTCAGAGCTATTTTGGACAGTGATAGATAAGGCTGTAAATCCTAAAGTTACTTTCCTGGGAGTAGGACCCATTGAACACAATGGGGCTTACTTTTGAGTAGACATGGTTAGGATTGTGCTCAAACTCTGTTTTGAGATTTAAAAATCTGTTTTGTTCCCCCAACCTGGAATAGCTCCAAAGAGGAGTACTCTCTTGCACACTGTGATGAGGTTCCCCGGCAAGACTTTGGGTGCATTCCTAACATAGGCAGGCACAACTCTTATCTAGTCTTCACATTCCTTTGGTGATGTAGGGAGGCAAGCACATGTCTGTGCACTGGCCTAACCTTGCCTCAGGAGTGGCACAGGAGTGAATTACAGCACTTTTCTGACATTCCCAGGCCAGCTTGAGACTTGTGCTGCGGCTTATGCCAGCCTAACTGGGATTGCAGCCTTATAATTTTGTACCCCCTCTAGTTATGCCACTGGAATCTCAGAAAATGTTTTCATATGATGCGTGAAGACCAGCAGTCACTTTTTGCACTGATTATTGATTATTATGAAAATAAAAAATATTAAATGTAATTTATTACATATAATTGATGAATTACTAGCACACTACATGCTGCCTGCTCACAAGGAAATGGAGAACAAGGAAGATTTTTCCAGGATCTTTTCAAGGCAAAAAAGGGGATGTGTCCTCGAAAAATATTTTTAACATCAAAACTGCCTTAACCCGCCCCCCAAAGCATTAAAACCCAAAAGGGAAAAGAGAAGGACATGAGGCTTGAACAGAGGAAGAAGAGAGAAGTTTAGACTCTCACAAAGCTTTACAAATTAAAAAAAATTAAAGTTCCCTTTACTTGCTGTGCCAGTTTCAGTGTTGGGGACTCGCTTATGGATCACTTTCAAGCTGCAGGTGCCTAGGATCAGGGCCATTCTGGAGACTTGCACCCCCCTGGACTGTACTGCACCCTCTTGCACCTTCCTCTTGCAGTGCCTCTGCAGCTTAACTTTCCATGGCAAGGAGGAGGGAACTTCTTTCTGGGGTGATTTTAGGGGCTGTGTTCCTTTGATCGGATCCATTATGGTGTCCTTGGATTCCACTCAGTCGCCTCTTTCCAGCAGACTGAGGCATGTTCGCCTGCTTGTGAATAAAGCTGTGATATGCAAATTTTGGGACTTTTTTGTTCTTTGGTCAAAACTTTGGATAGGAAGGTGCTAGGTCAAAACTGATTGTTGCATTGGACTGTGCTCTTCAAAACAAATCCAAAGACATATGGCACAATGGGTAGTGGGCACCATCACAAATTTCTTTTGGGGGGTCCCACAGCCCACCAGTGCACGTCACACTGCCTGCACGCATCACCCGATATGGGCCGCACTCCTGCACCACCCTGGTGATGCCAGTGCTATTTAGTTTTGTATAATTGGTAGAAATTATGATCAAATGATTGTATGATGTTTATGTGAAAATGGGCTATTTTATTGGCAAAAATTACTGAACAATGGGGGCAGTTCCAAAAGGAAGGGCTCTCCCCATCAGACCCATTCTCTCCAGTACCTCCAATGGACCGACTTACCAGGAGGTGCTTGCAGGTGTTCAGTATTACCCAACAGCCAATTTCCCATATTCTTGATTGTGGTGCGTACGCAGATGTGTCCATGAACTGGACATCCCCTTCGGGGTATTAGAAGGAAGAGTTGATGAGCTGGACTCATGAATCACAAAGTGTGCAGTTGGGGAAGAAAGATGATTACAAAGCTTTGAGGATTTTTTAAAAATTGTGGATGCTGTTCAGAAATGTTTGCTCCGAATACACTTAATCCCATCTGAAGGAAGACAGGCAGGGCAGCCAAGAAAATAATAACACGTTAGCATATCTAGTGAGAACCATCCCCATTAGAAATTATAACTATGGCAATTATTGATATGTTGCCTTTACACTGCACGCAGTACTTTATAGAACAGCATAACCCCCCCATTACATAGTTCCCACTCTTTGTCAAGACAATTTTCCAGTCCATATGTCCTCTTTTTCCAGGACCTAATTTTTAGCCTTGTGTCCTGGAAAAAACCATCAATGTCCTTCTTTTCCTTGTAATCAAGCAGCATGTAGCCTTCTTGTAATTAATAAACTTATTTATTATAAGTTTATAAATTAATAAGTTAATATAAATTAATAATAAATTACATATTAACAGTTTTAAATTTAATTGCTTTTAAATTTAATTTAATTAAATAAATAAATAAATTTGCTTTTAAATTTTAATTTAATTAATTTTGTCATTAAGTTGTGAAGGCAAGGGCCTCCCATAGGACATCCCAAAAAATGTAGGACATGACAAAATAATAGCTAAAGGCTTCAATCATTACCATGCTTTCAATACTGTTGAACACAATGGGATTTTCTCTTGAGTAAACAGGCTTAGGATTGCATTGGAAATCACTCATGTATATTGTTTTCCTGTGGTTATTTTAAATTTAATAATAAATGTTTAAATGAACCACATGAAAGCAATATACATGAGTGTTGTTAGCTATTGTTTTGTCATGTCCTATATTTGGGGGGACCTTGTCTTCTTTTTTGGTTATGGAATATGGTCACCCTGGCTTAGCAGAATAACATGGATGGGCCCAGAAGTGTGCTGTGTGCTTTTTGGGAAAGTCTCCATCATTGGGCCTTTCATGACAGTCCTACGGTAAGCAAAATTAGAGTATATAATTGGGCTATATGGCTCTGTTATAATGGGGTGCAGGGAATAAGAGGTTGTGCCAAACATCCAGAGAACCTCAATAATTTCATTTTTATAATCTCACTTCTCCTGTCCTTGTCCTGGTCTTCTGGATCACTGATACCTTTTTTTTTCTTAAAGCAACCACCTTAAAGGTGGTTGCGATTCCTACCCATATCCTACTATATAATGCCTATTTTGCCGTTTTTCATAAAGTAGCACTTTCTTTTATTTGAAGAATGACGAGATAGAAGAAACAGCTTCCTCGTGGCAGGAAACCCCAGCCGGTGTCTCTGGCTGCGCTTCTTTCTGCTTCCTTTTTCAACTCAGCAGGGACCTCTGGCTGCAGTTTGTTCCAAGCAGGAAACAGGTGGGATCAATAGTTTTGGGTTGTTTTCTTTTTCAGTGAAGTTTCCCTTGAAGAATGGGCTGTGTGTTTCCCTCACACTTGTTATTAGGTAATGGCTGAAACCTCAGCAGGTGCTTCAGAGAGGATATTTAATTTTCATCCTCAGGAGATTAACCTGTTTCTTTTCCTTCAGCACTCTGAAAATAAATACAAATAGGAAATAGCGGCAAGAGAAAAGTCTGGTTTTCCCGAGGCTTGAACCAATCCATTGGAAATGTGGATATTTCCAATAGGCAAGCTGTAAATATTTTAATACTGCAACTCCTATGTATGAACTTTTAAACTATGCCAGTTATAGTTTTTAACAAAGCATTTTCTAGGCCAGATGGAGGCCCAATAAGTAAAAACTTAGATTCCATCAAATTTTCACGTAGCTGTATATATCTAGTCCCCATCCAAAGTGAAGGGTGAAATTCTGCCACCACTATCACCCCATTTTCATTTCCACTACCATTTACCAAAAAATATTTTTTGTGGAACTGCCATGTTTTCATTCCAGTTCAGTGGGGAGTCAGTGACAGATGTTGCCAATTTCATGAGACTTAGGGTGCAATCCTAACTCCCCAGTTTTGCCAGCTTAAGTCCATAAGCAAGCCCAGCCAACTGAAATGGTGGAAGGTGTCCACCTACTTGCTTGAAGGGATTGGGCAAATTCCTAGGAAAGGACTATTACAGGTCCAGCCATGATGTGTGTGTGCATGTGTATGTGCATGCATAGATGTTGATGTAGGCAATCTTCATATGCAAGGGAGGGTATGTGGATGCAGGTGTCTTGTGTGCCCCCAGAGGCATCTGGTGGGCCTCCATGAGATACAAGAAGCTGGACTAGATGGGCCTTTGGCTTGATTTAGTAGACACTCTTCTTATATTCCAGCTGCCCTTACCATGCCTTGGATTGGAAAAGAGATTAACAGTGCAATCCTAAGCATGTCTACTCAAAAGAAAGTCCCATTGCATTCAATAGTATTTATTCCCAGGAAAGTGTAGTTAGGATTGTAGCCCAAGAGGAAATGTGGAGGGGATGAGAGAGCTAAATCTCAACATTAGACGGTGGAATGGTCTGATGTCAAGAATTCATGGCCGTGTCCATGGTAGAGAGAATGGATTGGTGCTGCTGGAGAAGGCAGGAGATGTTGGGTATTATTCACATGAATAATATTGCCAGTCAGTTTTCTGCTCCAGGTGATGGAATGGCACTATCAGTAATGGGGGGGGGGGGAATGGAATACAATAAATTTGAAAGAACATCATCTGGGTTCTCAGGAATTGATGAGTAAGCACTTCAATATCAAAGAAAACAGCTAATGTAGAAAACACTCTTGGAGGAGAGCAGAGAAGGTAGTTTAGCTTAGAACCACACTACAAGGCAGGTTAATCTAAAAAATGGGGGTAGGAGTTCAGAAGAGTTCCCAATTTTTTCCTCCTCCACTGGCATACTTGGAACAATAGTTGGTGAACACACGTGTAGCCTTTTCCATAGGACAGAAAAGTGGGAGAAAAGCTTCAATAGTTGAATAGACCTGTCCAGATAATAATACTATAAAGAGATTTAGAATGCTGAGTGCACTTTATATACATTATCACATGTTTGCCCAGTATTATTTGCCCTGTATTATTCATGTTGCTCATGGGGTTTGGATGGTTTTCCTACTGGCCAGAACATATTTGGTTAAGAGATCTGCAACTATGGGTGCAATCCTAATAAATTTAGGCCAGCATGACTTGCCTGGCATATCTTCCCATGGTTGTGTAGAAAGTTGGCATGTGCAAGGAGTGGCGCAGGAGTGTTTTATGGCACTTTTATGACACCCCCAGGTCAGCACAGGATTTCTGCTGGGGCTGTTGCTTGCCTAACTGCAGTTTAGGATTGCAGCCTAACTTAATCTCTGATATTGGGGTATTTTTAAATAAAACCAGGATCTGTGGGCCCAGGCTGGATGAGGCTGTTGCACTGGGGAAAACTGATTAAAACCCCACCAAACTGCTGTTGTTCCCATTCTCCAACTCTGCTGCCCCAAAATTTCAAAATAGAAATCCAATTTTTACCTTTTTTAAACCTTTTTAAAAACCATTTCTTACATCAGAGAACAGATAGATCTTTCAATGTTCCATCTGGTGTGGCCCTAAGACCACATAGGAAGTTCAGGTGAAATGTGAACCAGGACTTTTCTGTTCCTTTGCTTATTTACTCAGATGTACCCAAGATCAGTGGGGTTGCTCCTAGAAAGTACCAGTGTCCCTTGTTATCCAGGAGGGTTATGTTTCAGAACATCCTGTGGATTAAAAAAAATCATGGATTAAAAAAGCACCGTGAATAAGTAGATTTTAACACCCACTTCTATGTTTATTGCTCATCCATTGTGCCTAATGGAATCAGATAGTGCCTTGACATCTGCAAGGGTTTGATTCTTAGACTCCCCACTGATACCAAAACGTGTAAAATAAAACAGTTAAAAAAATAAAAAGTGCATCCCTTTAAAATTGTTTTAACACAGCTTTTCTGTTGTTGAAGCACTCAGCAATGAGGAATGCAAAGGACGCCCTGCCTTTGTCTGACTCAGATGGAGAATGGAATGAGTGTATACTGACCTCTACAACAGGAAGAAAAGCAGATTTTTAACCTGTGATTTTTAAGGGATGCATTTTCTTCTCTTCTAGAAGGATCAGCACGTTTACAGAGGCCATTTGTGTTGAGTCAAGGTTCAACTGTGAGTTGCCTGATTGGAATGTAATTTTCTCCTTAAAAGGGCAGTCTCAGGATCCCATTTGGGGTCAGGGCAATAAGATAGGACTGGGATCTAATCATTTCTCACTGCATCAATTCCTTCTGTAGTTCTTACTGGCTGCAAATGGGAAAATGTAGTGTGTGAACCACTGGCAGCAATTTGGATTAGGGTCGTAACATGGGAAGGGGGAAGTTGGTTCCCCTTCTCCTGTGGATGCATGGCTCCAATCCATATTGCACCCCCTCCCAACACAGCAACCTTTGCAAGAAACAAAATCACACGGAGGGGGAAAGGTTGAATTATTCCATTTCTAACCATGTAATGTGAGATTTGGGCTTCTAAGAGTGCACTGGCTCTTTCTCTGTAGACAGAGGTGCAAGGCCAGCCAAAACCAAACAGCCCAAGCTCTCCTTGCCCCATCATGTAGCCTTTCCCAGTATTGCATTCCTTAAGATTATTTTAAAAAGTTTTCAAAATCATGGCAATTATTAAAAATATCCCAGTGTTCCGTTCTTCATATACCTTGGTGGAAAAGAGGCCTTTAAAAATGTCAGTGGGTATATTTTGGCCTGAAGCCAACCCGAGTGAACGAGAGCTGAATGTTGCCCTTCATTTCTTTTCTTGCACTGCACTGAGACGTGTGCATAATGTAATGTCTCTGGCAATTTACTGCAAAGACAGTATATGCACACATTTTGCTTCGGATGTGAATGGAGGGTCAGAAGTGCACACACAAACAAGAATGCATTGTTAACAGACAAACGTTTGTTTCTCTCCATTGACAAAACCAGTGTGGCTGCTGGATGCGTGGAACAGCATTACACACTATAATGGCCATTCCTATAGGAGGGGCCTGGTGAGCAGCACACTTTGTGTGAGGAAGCAGGTGCTGTGAATTCCGGGACAGATGTTACCTATTTCCTGCCTCAGCACATTTCCATACGAACCTTAACACTGATACTTCTGTGCGCTCATGCAAGGCAGCTGCCTAGGTCAATGACTGAATAGCATGGCTTCCAAGGTGATCTATGGAAAAGAGCACCAGGAAGTTCTAGATCATAAAGGAGCAGTGACACTGGTATATATTGTAATGCATGTATGTGGCCTCTGAGCATGTGATAATGTTTTGATGAGGATAATGGTAGCTTTTGTTCCTCGTATCATCAGAAGTCACATCATATATAGTGGGACTGAAGAAGGTATAGAAGAGAGTATGCAAGTGATGGACGGAGTAGACAGAGAGATCTATTCCCTCTTTCACACAACATCAGAACCATGAAAAATGAGTAATGGGAGAGTAGAAAAAAGAAAATACTTCTTTACTCATTGTGATTCTCTGTGGAACTCCTTGTCACATGATGTGTTGATGACACCTGATACCCTAGATGCGTTTAAAAAGTGATTGGATGGATTCGTGGAGGAAATGTCCACCAATGTTTATAAGAGTGATGGGTATATCCACATCATCCTGGTTTAAAAAATAGGTCAGATGAAAGGGAGTAGCAACAAGAAACCAATTCCACATTGTCTCAGGTGCTTGCTGAGGCATGGAGAATGGTGGAGAATGAACTCGCAGAGCTCACTGGGAATGCTTTCTCACTGAGATGCTGGAAATCATAAAATAATCTTATTTTTTTCTGAGGGTCTTGCAGACCACCTCCGAGGGCCCCACCGACCAAAGACTGTGAACAAAGGCCATAAAGGCAAAATGGAGTCAGTTCCTCCCACCCCAGGAAAGGTACTAGGAAATAGGGTCAACTTTTAGAAGCAGAGCAATATCGATCTGTTGCAGCAAAAACAATCAAAAGAATCAAAACAATCAAACAAATCACACCTTAAAGACTTAACATATTTATTTTGGACAGAAGCATTTTGTGAATTAAAAACTGAATTAAATTGGATGCATAAAAGAGGATGTTCAGTTGATCATATGTAAACCAGAAAATAGTGAGGAAAAAAACATAAAATGTGAGACCAAAAGACCAAGAAATGCAAGTCATTGAGGCTGCAATCCACACTTTCCTGGGAGTAAGCTCCATTGACTATAAGGGGACAGACTTTGGCATGGGATTGGCATGGAATGGCAGACAGGGCTCAGTCTGTGTCATTTTAGTGCCAAACTCAAAAGTATCCATGAGATGCACCAGGGTAACCATTCGTAGCAGCAGTAATTGCCAACAACATGCCTAATATGCTAATTACAATGGTTTTAGTTTGCTCAGGGTGGCGCATGCAGTTAAGACGCTGTGCCTGTTAACCAGCAAGCCAGAGTTCGATTTCTGGGTCGGCCCCACACAACAGGGTGAGCTCCTATTTCTGCGACGCAACTGGATCCAATCGTATTGGCTCTGCCTTTCCATTGGACTAATTCAGTGGCGTGGAGAGGGGGGATTTGCTGCTTGGGTAACAGCCAATCCTCCATAATGATCCAACCCAGGCTTTCGTGCTTCGCATGCAGTGTATGCAGCGCTGAGCACGATGCCATAGTCATCCAAGACTGACGGATGTAATGTAATGGTTTTGCCTGCAATGTAATGCCTGCAATGTAATGGTTTTAGTTTTAATAAGATTTTTAAAAAGTTTTAATACGCTAAAACTATTTGATGCCTATATTGGGACAAAAATCTTGGGTTGCAAACCTGTGGACATCTACATGGGAGAAAAGCCCACTCACCAGTACAGGGAGATCCCTTCCGAATAAAAATGCATTAGATGACTCTCTTGGTCCTTTGTAGGGTCTCAACAAATGCAAACAAAACTGTTGATGAATTGGAGATCAACCATTTCACGCTGTAATTTACCTTGGAAATTCTTCTGCTCAGGAATATTGACTTTTAGGTTAGGTGTTCCAGGGAATTTTTTTTTTTTTTTTGTAGTAGAAGAGACAGAGAGCACTGGAGTATACACTATGCAGTTTGGAGCATTTTTATTTCATCTATGAGAATTTTTCAGCAAATGGTACTACTTTGTCTAAACGGATGCCCAGATGTTTAAAATATGAACCAGGCCTGAATTTCCTTTCCTGAAATTTTGATCCATTGCTCTTTGCCCTGTCTTAGGGTGATAATAGTGAACGACAATTTTCAGTCTGGCAAATAAAACTTACAATCTGTCTCTTTCCCTTACCCCAATTTTTCCCCCTCCTCCTCCTCTTCCCCCTGCTCCCCACACCAAGCTTTGTGGAGGAAACAGACCTCTGAAAATAAACTTTTTCTGCTTTGATCTTTTTACGAGTATGCACTGTTTATAGTTCCGTGTGTATGACTTGACACCTTCCCACCTGTGGACCTGGAAACTGCTTCTTATCACAGGCACTTTGGATATTAGCAAGCTAGTGGGGAGGGCAATTTGGAGTCACGCTGGACGCCCCGACCACAGCCCGCTCTCTCAGACTAGTGTAAATTGTCACACTAAATCCTGAAAATGCATACATGAGGGAGACAGGGGAAAGGAGACAGGCTGTTTCATCACCCCAACAGCCCAATCCATACACAAAAGTGCCAATTGAATGGTCCTATCCTCACTGGAGAGTTTTATGTAGTCTGAATCCTATGCAAAGTTTGCAGAATCAAGCACATTTAAGGAGTAATCTAGTCTTGTTGGGAGATCCATGACCATCTTGTCTCCTGCTGTTTTTCCAAATTGAATAGCAGTCATAAGAATCCACAAATCCTATAAGGACAGCATTGCTGGGAAGGTAGAGCCATATTTGTTTTGATTGTTTTGGAAATTTATACCCTGCTTTTCCTGTGCCAGTGGGAATGCCAAAGCGGATACTATAGTTTTTATCTTTTTGTCCTCACAACAACCCTGTGAGGTAAATTGTTCTACGGGTGGCATGGAGAAGACTTCTTTTCCGGATGGAATCCTTCACGGCATAGTGATCGCATCTGGCATCAAGGAATGCCTTCCAAGCTTCCAGCAGGATTAGTTTCAAATGGGCCAAACTATAACTAGTGAATCCTTTTGGCTCTGTTATTTCATGACCACTTTGCCTACAATCCAGAGTAACTACGGGAGCACGTAAGAGACATTACGTGTACCCGTAGTTACTGCACAATCTAATGAAAACCTATGGGAAATTCATACTGCAATCCACAGCAAATTGTTCTTACACCGGAGCAAGGACTCCACGTAGTTACTCTGGATTGTGCCCTTTATCAGTTTTTTGGGTCGTCCATCCAAAATTCACTTTTGTGCCACCCCCAGGTTCACACAGGATTTATGCCTTGACCTTAATGGCGAAAGCAAAGTGAGACAGCATACCAGAATTTAATTCAGAGCTGCAGTCCTTCCCTGTCTTAAGCCAATGTTTAGAAAAGGTTTGGGAAAATTATTTGTCCTCTGATGTGGGATGCACATCTGTGGTGCTGTGGGACTGAGAACAGGTGGAGCGGAGGAAGTTTCTCACCATTTCAGTCCAGATTTCTTTGCTGCAGAGAGCATTTCCAAATACCCCAGGGGGATAGGATAAGATGGAGTTGCTTTGAAAACAAAACAACATTGGAATCCTTTTCAGTTCAACAGAAAACACACCCCCCTGTGGAACCTCTTTCTCCTGAAATCTTCTGGCAGGCTACAGCCAGGAGTAAACTCCAACCCATGTTTACTCAGAAGTAGTAGCAAAGCTACAGGGGGTTGTGGCTTGGTAAGCTTTCAGGCACCGCAATGGACTATGTAAGCAACCCCTCCACCATGGACTCATGTTGCATTTATTTGGACATTGCATGCAGTGATGGTAATGTGCAGGCATGCTCCTCTACCTATGACAATGCTCAGCCCTATTAATTTTAGTGAACATCTTTCCAAGTAGGTATCCTTAGGAGTCTCATCATGCATCAGAAGAAAGGTATTCTAGAATAGACATGGAAATTAAAAAGGGGAGAAGGTGCATTTACTCAAACCTAATACGCACCTTTCCCAGCCAAATTTCCAGTCAATCCTAAGTATTGCAGGAGTAAGTCCCATTGTGTTCGATATTACTTACTCCCGGGAAAGTGTGCTTAGGATTGCCACCTTATTCTCCAAAATCAGGGTGAACATTCGATTCACTGGCGCATTAGATTCAAGTAAATACAGCATTTTGATTATAAATATAGGTCAGTATTTAGTTTAACAGTTTACTATATTGTAATGTAACATAAATCTGTTGTTGTATTAACCAGCAGGCTAGGGTTCAAGACCGGGGTCGGCCCCACAAGACAGGGTGAGCTCCTGTCCTTAGCCCAGCTTTGCAACGCCAACTGGATCCAATCGTATTGGCTCTGCCATTCCAGATGTAATTCATTCCTGACATTCAGTGGTGTGGAGGGGGGGATTTACTGCTTGGGTAACAGCCTATCCTCCATAACAATCCAACCCAGACTTTCGTGCTTTGCATGCAGCATATGCAGCGCCGAGCACAATACCATATTCTTTCAAGACTGACGGAGGCCTGCTTTTTATAAAGTAATGCAATTAGGTAAAAAAATCATAGTATAAACCCATTGTATAGTATAAACCCATCATATAACTTGTATGCAGTAAAAATTAAATTTTGCATCTGCTTTGCAGCTGTGGATTGCAAGTAAGTCCCAATGTGCTCAATGAGACTGCAATCCAAAAGACGCTTTCCTGGGACCCTCTGAATACAATTGGGCTTCCTTTTGAGTAGACATAGTGCTCTATCTCCCAGGAAAGCAGCTTGAGTGCCCCATTCCAAGATAGTGGAGCCTAGTGCCAAATTCCAAGATGGTGGTGCCCAGTTCATCGCAGCCCCACTTTGAGCGCCAATGTCCTAGGCAATGTGTAAAATGTGACAAGCTCTTTATGTCCTGCCTTGAGAGTTTGTGGTATGGGAATGTACACTGGACATCTCAGCTCACAAAGCCATTATCGGTTTCACCTCCCGGATTGCTTTTTGCGCCAAGGGCTGTTTGAAAAATACCTACATGTCAGCTGCAAGTCATGGAACTTTCTTGTTCTGGGGGCCCCTTAATTACTCGCTCTTATCTACTGACTTTGGTGCAAGTTGCTGAGGGTTGTCACATTTTTAGTGCGTGCCTTTGGCAGGAGCGGAGAGGAGATGTAATTCATTCCTGACATGAGGCAGCAGGCCTGCCCTGATTTGCATGTTGTACAAGCAGGTGCCAGAGCTGGTGGAACACACTGTGTGTGTCATTGTGCGGTAGTTTCGTGCTTCTCCTCTCCTTCTATCCCGGAGCAAAGCTGAGCGATTGGCAAAACCCTTCAAGAGCCTTCCATTAAAACACCTGCTATCAGTGTTGTTTACTTGCTCTGCGGTTGATTCATGCCCACTGGCTATCTGTAGGACTTTCTTTTTTCAGTTGTACAGCAGCCAGGAATTCAACAGGCACAGCTTTCTCAAAACTGTGCTTTGAAAAGCACAGGAGCTACTCTGACATTGATAACCTGATCAAATTCTATGACAGCAGCTACTCTAAATATCCCTACACCTTAAATAAACATTTTTAAAATAGTATTTTATTTAAATACTATTTTGAAACTTTTCTAAGTTATCCTTAAGTCTAAAGCAAATATTTTTAACCTTTTTTTCTCATGGCACACTAACAAGGTCAAGGCACATCATCAATTATTTGACCAGTAACAAGGTTCCAGTAACAAGTGTCCTGCGACAGGCAGGGGGTTGGACTGGATGACCTATTCGGTCCCTTCCTACTCTATGATCCTATGAAGGTACGCCATTCTGCTGGTAGGGGTCTCAAATCCCCAATTGCCATATTAATAAATCCCAAAATCCCATGGCACACCTGCAGACCACTTGTGGCATACCAATGTGCCACAGCACTGCTCTAAACAATACAAGTACCTACCAGTTGAGAAACATTGGGGGTAAAGTGTAATATTAAGATCATCCTCAAAGCTCCAGTTTATTTCTTCTTTAATATTGATCCAGTATATGTTCTAAAATACGTTTGACAGACCTTGGGAAGGGTTTGCCAACTGACCAGTTTTGAAAAACCATTCGCTTTGCTCTTATGTTCTTTAATGCACAGACATCAGCATTCAAAATGTTTCCGCAGGAAGATCAACTAGATCTGGGCATATATATGCAAATTAGGTAGAGTCACAGAAACATCCTGAAACACTGGCAATCTACATGTGTACTGGATTGCAATCCAAAGGAACTTCAGCCTGGGGATTTCAGAGAAGGTACTCCATTGAAAGAGATGTCAATAATCCCTCAGTGAGATACAGGAAACTGGACTATGTGGGCCTTTGGCCTGATCCATCAGTGCTCTTACGCTCGTAATGCCTTCAGGAACACATACATACATCCTCCAAGCTGCTTCAAGGTAAAGCCTTGTGCCAAAGCCAATTAAAAGCACAAAGACAGTGTTGCTTAAAAGCCTACTGAGGCATCAGGCAACATGCAGGTGCAATGCTTTTTGGCAGCCGCGGGCTATCTAGGCCAAACCCACATAGCTTCAAAATCAGTTTAAAGCACACACGACTAGCAGGTTGCCTGCTATAAAGAGAGTCACATTTTTCTTTTGCAATGTGGGCTAGAATGTCGCCTGCAGGCACAGAAATCACAATGCATGCTGGCGTCTCATGTGCCCGCAGCACGCCCTTCCGTGGCCTCGAGCGCTACTGGTTGCGCAGCTCTGTGCTTGAGCACAATTACGAGTCAAGCCTGAACTTACTTTCGGGGGAATGCCTTGCTGTCGCTGACAGGCAGGCGGCACACCAAGTATTCCAGCCTAGTCCTTGTTCTGTGCAATTCAGCAGACTAAGTAATTCATTTTAAAAGATCCAATAACCCTTTTATAATGGTATACTAATCTCATATCCAGATGTATCTGACTGTGACTTTTCTCCTCTTACTCCTTCAGCGGATTCTCTATATCTGCCCTGATGATGCCTGTAGCTGCCTTGCAGAATTCCTGAGTGATACCATCGTCTTTAGTTCCTTTAAATCCCTCTTTAATAGCTGCCTTTTCAAGCTCTGGCACATCTGTCTTTATTGACAAGGCATGCCATACTGCTGGCATGGGACTCAAATCCGCAATTGCCTTACTAATAATGGGGCTCAAATTCCCCAATTGCCCAACTGATAATGACCCTCTCCAAGTCCTGCAGCACATCTGCAGACCATTCACGGCACACCAGTGTGCCACAGCACAGTGGTTGAAAATCACTGCTCTTTTGTAATGGGCTAAAGTTCCTTTGTGCATGCACAGGACTCCCTGTACCAGCTTTTAGTATGGTCTCCCTGTGCCGGCACAGGTCTCCTGTGCAAAGACATGTACAGGATTACTGGCACCACATCCTGTACCCAACACAGTCTGGATTGTGCTGAGTGGTGTTGGGGATGGAGCTGATGGTGGGAGAGCATTTTGGAGTCAGAGAGAGGGCATTTTTGGGGTGGAGGATGGAGGAAGAGAAGTAGATCAGGCCTGGGAAGGGAACAGATTGGTAACCCCTTCCTGGCATTGCACCAGCCTTCTCAAATTTGCACCAGTTAAATGAGTGGCACAGATCCAAAAAGCTCCATAGGGATAGCTAGGCCTTTACTCAGTGTAACAGGACATATATGTATATCAAATGTAAATATATTGTATCTCAAACCTGGAAGATCAAGTTCAAATCTCCGCTCAGCCATGAAGTTTCCTGGAAGATCTTGGGCCAGTCGCAATCTTAGATCCTTGCCCACCTCACAGGTTTGTTGTGAGTACAGAAAGATAGAACTATGTACACCACCCCTGAGATCCTTGGGGAAAGGGCAGGATAAAAATTTTAACGAAGGAACAAATAAATACGGTAAATATCTTCATGTATGTAAATGTAAAAAGTGGGAAAACTTTTCCTGGCATAGTGGTAGTGACAGCAAAATCTTCATCTGCTAGGTTTTGCATATCAGGCTGCTGGTGAAAGCCCAGGAGCAAGGCAAGTAGAAAAAGATGGCAACCCTATGTTGCAAGGGGCTTGCAGTTTGAAAGCCCCTCATTTTACCACCCTGACCAGTAAAGCTTCACCTGCTATATCAAGTGCTTTCTGAGTTTTAGAGGCACAGGGGCAGGGCTGATCACAGCTCCCCAAACTGGCCAACTCTACTCCACAAAATCTGCTCTGCTTTAGCGGGCTCCTGCCAGCAACCTGACCACTGAATGGGAGCTATACAGTCTCACCTTCTGCCCTTCAGTGTGTGCACATTGGTGGGTCTGTGCGCTCTGAACGCACCTTTTCATAGACATTTGCAAAGTCTTAAAAAAAGAGAGGATTTTTCTTGCCTTTCAAAATATCTCTGTTGTTGCTTTGGAAACACAGTTTTCTGTGCTGGGAAATAGGTGGGACTGCCATGGAATATTCCTCACACTCCTGCAGACACAATTCATTTGGATCAGCAACTGTGGAAACTTCTCAAGCTGAAAAGCTGACACCTGGCTAGACTCAGTGGCTACATGAAGTGGCGCCCAGGTGCAAACCCATCTCCTCTTCTAAGCTCTCTTAGGGTCCTTCAATGTATTGTCATCTAGCTGTGGGTTTAATTTTGCTTTAGAATAGCACTGGGGTGCTAACCGCCCCCCCCCCACCCCGGTTAGGTTGCCACAGATCCTGGTACAAATCCCATGCTGGCCAGGGAATGTCATAAAAGTGCATTAAGGCACTTCTGCATCATTCCTGGAGGAAGGATGGGGCCAGTGCAATGCGCATGACCCCCATGACCATGGGAACAAAGAGATGGGTGAGTTGTGCTGGCCTAAATTGCTTAGTATTTCTCTCTCGGTTTCATTAGGTTATGTTGGGACTGGAATTGAAGCCATTTTCTGCCCAATGTTGCATATACACAACATGGATTAAATGTGTACATCTGTGGGTCTGGATTAATATTTCTTGCATGTCTGTTTTCCTCTGTCATGTTCTATAGGAGCTGCTGTTCCATCCATCCAGAGCCTTGGAGGAGGTGGACAGCAAGGCCTGATGGTGATGCTATGAGAAAACAAGATTTCCTTAATGCTAACCTTTGAACCATTGGACTCTAAGGTACAAGCCTGCAGGGCGAGGGCTGCACCTGAACACCTGCCTGGCATACTCTTTAGGAGACAGAAGGAGTGCCGGAGTTAGGATTACTTAATCATCAGGCAGGTACATGCAAGCGGCATCTTGTATAAGTGTCCCTTTTGGACATACTTTGGGGCTTAGTAGTAATTCACAATTGCTTTGCTAATAACAGGTCCTGTTTGTTTTCTTATATCTGGTTTTTGTTTCACAGAGATCCTGTAGGACCCAAATGGTGCTGAAGATCATACACACACACACACATGCATGCGCGCGCACACACACACACACACAACACACACATTTTCTCCCTCATTCTAAGGATCCCAGGAACCTGATTTACTGATTTTCCAGGCCCCAACTATTTAAAATCTAGTTTGAAATGTAATTTGGATGGATTCTTAAATGCATCGTGCCTGCTCCCCCCCACCCCGCCTCACCCAGTAAGCTTGTTAGGATGACACATTGACAAGAATGAGTGTCATAAGGAAGCATTTTTAGCTGAAACAATCAAACCAAATGCCAGTGAAGCCAGAATACTAATAAAGTCACATCTTCCAAAAAGAGAGGTTGATGCAAATTGCTGTGGTTGAGGCATAATTTCTGTGAGTGAAGATTGTGCCGATCTCCCCTACCCTAAAGCTCAAATGTGAGCTGCATGTTAACATCTCCTCTATATCTTCCTAAAACTTCTATGCAGACAAGACACATGATATAGATCAGGGGTATCCAAATCCTGCCCCATGGGCCAAATGTGACCCACAGTGAGCCTTCCGGAAGCTTGTGGGAAGTCCACTCTATCCCGACCACAGTCATGGCCTCTAATCCAATGAAGGTTTTACTCCCCTTGCCTCTGCAAGGTATCTGAGCTGGGGAGGCTGCACACACCCCCTCTGAGTATGAAAGTGCTTATGATTTATGCTTTATGGTTTAAAGATCTCCCCCTCTCTAACACACAGCGAGGGGGAAAACTTCATGTGTATGAACTGATTTGAATTAATTCATAAGTTCTCTCTTTAATATATTCATTTATATACATTTATGTAAATTTATTCAAATTTGAAATGTAAATCAATTTTTTTTCTGGCCCTTAACAGAGTATCAGAGAGATGATGTGACCCTCCAGCCAACAAGTTTGGACATCCTTGATAATAGATGTAGGAGCTCTCCCTATCATGCCCATCATGACTCACAAATTTGTGATAGATTTGTTCTCCAGAAATTTGTCTAGTCCCCTTTGGATGTCCTCTAAGTCATCACTTCTTGCAGTGATTTTCACCTTTTTCATCTCATGGCACACCAACCAGGTGCCAAAATTGTCAAGACACACCATCAATCTTTGAACAAATGACAAGGCACACCATGCTGCTGGTGGAGGTTCCATTCCTCAATATCCTGTTAATAATGGATGTTTATTTAATTAATAAATAAATTGTCCAAACTGCCATGGCACATCCATGGACCATTCACGACACACCAGTGTGCCATGGCACACTGTTTGAAAATCACTGACCTCTTGTGACAGCAAATTATGTGGCTTCATTTTGCCCTTTGAGAAGAGATCCTTCCTTGTCTTTTTTGGAATTTTCTGCCAGTTGGTTCTATAGGCTTTAAGGGTAGCAAGTAAGTGAGACAAATACTGTATTTACTCAACTCTAACGCGCTCCTTTTCCAGCTGAATTTAGTCTTTAAATCAGGCTGGGCATTAGATTTGATTGTTAATTAGATTTGCATAAATGTGATATTTCGATTATAAGTATAGGGTGCACGATAGAGTTGATGGTGCATTAGATTCAAGTGAATACAATATCTATCTCTCTGTACCAGGCTTATTTTTATAACTTTTATTTTATAAGTCTTTATTATGTCTCTTCTGCATCAGTTCTTTCCTTCCTAGACTACAAAGTCCCAAATATTGTAGTTTTTCCCCGTGACACTGAAAAGTTTTTTTCCAGTGATCACATAGATATGGGCAAAGGAAATTCAACAATGCCTAGATTATGGACTGACCTCTATTTAGGTCTACAAGTTGAGACCTGTAGTGACCCAGCTGATAATGATCATCTGTCCAGAAAAAAGGATATTTAACACAGTGAGGCACTACTTGACAACATGTTCGAACATGATTTGATTTCTAATGAAAATAAACTTCAGTCTTGCAGCCGTCACGAAAAAGGCAATGTCTGAAGGAGGCTTTGTCATTATAGGCTAAAATGCTTCCATTGTGCACATGCTGTTTTTGTATCCAATATACTTTTCTCGAGCACTTCTGTTTCAATGGCAACCAACCCGTCTAGACTCAAGATAAAGTGGTGGTAGCCTCATGGAGTGACTTTTCATAAGCTCAGCCTACCCAGTCTGCAAGTTCAATGAGGTCCTTCCACCACTTAGCCCATTTCCTTTAAAACACTTTTCTCAAATTCCTGATTCCCCTGAGATGGCTGCTTCAGACTAGAAAGAGCAACAGGAATTTTCTTGTGATAGACTTACGAGACCTCATTATACTTCAAGGTGGAAATACATCCAGAGCATTCTTTACTATGAGATCAGTACAGTCAACCCAGAGGAAACTACCTGTTGTTTGAGATCATCCAATTCAGTGAAATCACTGAGATCATCAGTCTTCTGTATGTCCCCCCCCCTCCTGTCCACTGTCCATGGAGAAACAGGTGGCAACCAAAGATGGGCCCATAAGCAATGGATTATATAAATTATAAGCGATGGATTATAGAATTATAAGGGATGCCCAACCTGTACCACTGGAAGGAATAGCAGGCCTCCATCAGTCTTGAAAGACTATGGTATCGTGCTCAGCGCTGCATATGCTGCATGCGAAGCACAAAAGCCTGGGTTAGATTGTTATAGAGGATAGGCTGTTACCCAAGCAGCAAATCCCCCCTCTCCATGCCACTGAAATAGTCTAATGGAAAGGCAGGGCCAATACGATTGGATCCAGCTGCATTGCAGAGCTGGGCTAAGGACAGGAGCTCACCCTGTCTTGTGGGGACTGACCCGGGTCTCAAACCCTGGTCTGCTGGTTAACAGGCACAGTGTCTTAACCACTTGTGCCACCCACAGCCCATTAGAAGGAATATACTTATGCCATCACCAGTTACTTCTGGTGTGAGAAGCCAGATGCAATGTGGCAAACACCAGTAAGAAGATCAGGATGGGTGGCAGGGCTTTTTAAGTGTGGTGCCCTCTGAGCCAGTCCTACTGCAGCTTGTTCATTGCATGGTTGGTATCACTGCCAGGTGGGAACAAAAGCTCCAATGCAAACTGCTTTGGAATTGTGCCTCATTTGAACCCATTTTGTCTGGATATTACATATTAAGGGCTGAGTGACAAGTTTCTCTCCACCACCACCAACCCTCACCAACCCATGCATCAGTTTTGCAAACTGGCTTTCTTTTTTAAAAAATTCCCTTAGGGCCAAACTAAGCATTCAGTTAAACCCATCATTAGCACTGACAGGCTTAATTTTTCTTTCAAAAACACCACTTCTGGAAGGGGGGAAGAGGAGTTTTAACCTTTTGTTCCCAAGCTGGATCATGCTTCCCCATTGCTGTTATCTTTAAAAGAAAAACTTTTAAATGATTGCAATCTCCTGGGGCAGAGACCTGTGGGGTTTTTTGTTTTTTGTTATTCTGTGAAAGACCATTCAATGGATGGATTAATCATAATCATAATGGTGACTGTTCACACCTTTGCTGTTCAACTGAGTCACATATAAAGCGGCCAAAGGTTTTGTCAAGGGACTTTCATTGAAAGTCACTGAAAATAACTGAAAAGGGCACTGTTTGAAACCTGGCTGTTAATTAGGTATGTAATGTCTCTTCTCTATGTTTGGGCACACAGTCTTTCTGTCTGCTGTGCAGGGAAATTATCCTGCACTACCTGTGAGCTGCCCAGAGTCACTTGGCAGGCCACTGTGGGAGACAGAGAGTGCTAGACTGGTTGAAACATGGGGCTGATCAAACAAGGCCGTTACCGTATGTATATTGGATAGCAGCCCTCTCCAAGCATCTCCTCCTTTTAAAAAAAACAGCCATTTAATTTAAACTGGATGGAGGATTTTGCATAGTGAATGCACTGGTTTTTGCATCAGGAATGCAGTTTCCTTTTTTTAACCACAACAACCACACTCTTCACCACTTCATACTCTAACTGTGTCAGAAGAATAGTCCATAAGGGATCTAGGAAAAGCCATTCATGAAGATGCCTGCTTTTACCCTAAATTAAAATGCTATCCTGAGGATAGACTAAGGGCGCAATCCAGAGTAACTATGGGGAGTCCTTGCTCTGGTGTAAGAGCAATTTGCTCTGGATTGCAATATGAATTTCCCATAGGTTTTCACTAGGTGGTGCAGTAACTACGGGTACACATAATGTCTCTTACGTGCTCCTGTAGTTACTCTGGATTGTAGGGTATAGCTGCAATCCTAATCCCCAATTAGGCAGGCATAAATCCCAGAATAAGTACAGGATGGTTAGGATTGTGTTGGCCTAGGGGTGTCCAAAAGAGCCCTAAGGGACATCCTGGGAGATACCCACATGTCAAACTTTCTGAACAATTTATAGGAAAGCTGGAGGATGCAAGACTGCAAGAGAAACAACCATGAAAGGCAAGGAAGAAGGAACATTTAGTGAAGCAGTTTCTCCTACATGATTTCCTGATGTTTTCCTAAATCTCTAGGAGCACAGTCCGAACTTGGTGCTGGGCTCGGTGCTGTGGCTGGAGAGGGTGACAGAAGGGGCATTTTGGAGATAAAGGAGGGATGGATCTGACCCAGGGGAAGGTGTAATGGATGTAATAGACCATATTTGTTTTGTGTTGTCATAATATAGTCAGCATACATATGTGGCAGCCTCTTTTGGCCTGGGACCAGCGCTCTCCCGGGAATTTATCAACTGCACTTCTCTAGATCTTTTTAACGCTTCCTGCTTCTTACTCCCAGGAAAATGTGTGCATTACTGCTTGTTCCACACACCTCCCATTTATGACTTCAATTTGCTGGGGCCCAGATTTGAAAGGAAGTTCATGTTTAGTTACCACTAAATAAATAGAACAAATATGGGGTACATAGGTGGCACCAAAAGGAGAAGCAAAGGGAAGGCACCACCCCATGGATATGTTTCTTACTCTCTCCCAACCCTCCCACTTCATCCACCATCCATTAGAACACTTTCTTTGGTCGTCATTAGTCAAAAAACATAAAAGCATACGTATATGGAAGGAGCTGTTCATGATGGGCTTATTTCTGCCTATGTTTAAGATGAATCCATCAATGTGAAAAAAATAACATTTGTCTTTCTGAAATCTTGACATCTGGAGTTTTTTTTTTCTTCCTGGATATGTACTTTTCCTTTTCTATGCCTCTTCCTCATTGGTATATTTGCCTGTATTATCTATCTATCTATCTATCTATCTATCTATCTATCTATCTATCTATCTATCTATCTATCTATCTATCTATCTATCTATCTATCTATCTATCTATCTATCTATCTATCTATCTATCTACAGTATTTATATACCGCTTTTAGATCAGAATTGAAATTCTATGATGTTCACTGAGTGACTCTTGGCAAGGCACTCCCTCCTCATCTTAATGTACGTCACAAAGGTTTTGTCAAGAAAAAGAAGGAAACCATGTGTGTTGCACTGAAAACCTTGGAAGAAGACAGGAGTAAAACATATAACTTGTCATATCCTCTTACAGGAACAACAGAACGAAAATGATTTAAGTTGAAAACAGACCTATTGCTCTTAATGTACACCCATAGATTAATCAACTACAATCTCAGTTGGTTGATTCATTCATTGATTCCAGGTTGCGGAGCTACAAATAAGCTATTGTTCATTCATCTTTCCCCACCAAATGGTCAGCAGTCTGGAAACTCAATTCCGCATTGTTTTCTCTGTGGGTGTGAAAGAGCACAGATGAAATGTTGGCCATCTCACCTGCCCTGTCTGGGAACACTGACAGCACATGGCAACATCCAGCATTTTCTGTGCATTAGAGAACTTGTTTTAATTTGACACATTTCCTGTCACTGCACATCAGAGACACAGAGAAAAGGATTTTTAAGAAGAACTGTGCCCCGTAAAGGAAAGAAGATTGGGCCACAGTTTATCAATCAAGCAGAGCACCTTCTGAAGGTGAAGGGTGAGAAACTCGGCTTATTTTCAACACCTACTTAATGCTCCTTCGGTTCTGACTTTCCCAGCAGACATTAGCTCATGCTGACTTTCACAGTGCCTTATACCGATGTGTTCCAAGTCCTACACCCATTCAACAATATACACTTTAGCACCAGAGGATTTATCCAGAGGATTTTCTTGGTGCAAGAGAAATTTTCTCTTGGTGCTAAATAGTGCCAGCCTAGCACCAGTAGCACAATGGGTTGTTTCTCTCTATAGTGGTTGGGACAATATAGTAGCAACAAGATAATATAGTGCAGCAGAAGAAGTACCTTTGAAAAGAGGGTGACTTCAGTTCCACTTTGTCTTTGGAACAAGAACAATAGAAAGATCCAGCTGGAGAAAGATGCTAGAAAAGGCAACCAACATGATCCAGGGACTGGAGCACTTTCTCTACAAGGAAAGGTGGAACACGTCTCAGATATTTTTGGTTAGGATAGGGATATTCAAATGTTTTTGCAGGACAGCCACATCAACTCTCTTGTGTGTTGGGGGCCTAAAAATGGAATTAATTTAAATTTCAAATTAGAGTAAATTTACATAAATGAATATATTAGAGCAGTGGTTCTCAAAGTGGATGTTGGGACCCCCTTGGGGTTTATTTCAAGGAGCTCACAAAACACTGGGCATCACAGTCTTGGATTGGGGCACTTATACTGCTTTCTTGGGAGCTCCAGTTTTCCTCCAGTTAGGCTGGTCTAAGCCCCTGCATAAGTCCTGTGCTGACCTGGGATGCCGCAAAAGTGCTGAAAGGCACTTCTGTGCCACTCCTAGGGGAGGGTTAGGCAGATGCACAGACATGCACTTGCCTCCCTACATTACCATGGGATTGGGAAGACTGATGAATTGTGCCAGCCTAGGTTGGGACAGATCCTAGGTCACACTGAAAACAATTTGACTTATGCATAGACATGAAAGAGCTCTGACATCACAGTGATGTCACCTTCTGTTTGATGTCACTTCCTCAACATCACTTCCAGGTGTTTTCCAATTGGATTGTCATTCTCAGAAGGGGGTCTTGGGCTGAAATGCCCAAGAACCACTCTATTAGAGACAGAAATTTTATGAATGAATGAATGAATTCAAATCAGTTCATAAACAGTTTCTAACAGAAAAGTGGTGCCAAGGAGAAGGAATAGGACATCTTTACACCCCCTCTAGCTAAACCACTGGTCATGACTTGCTTTGGGGTCACCTTGGATAGAGACGTGTCAATTATTTCAGGGTGACCATATGACTGGAAAAACCCAGATTTGTCTGGATTTTTAGCCTCCTGTCCGGGTGTCCTACATTTTGGCTTCATTGTCCTACATTTTGGCTTCATTTTTTAACTCCTTTGGGCAGGAGGTCTGGTCTAGAGGGTAGAGCCTCCGTTTGCCTGAAGATAAGAGCTGAAGGTTGCTGGATCGAGATAACCGGAAGTCAGATCCGAAGCAAGACCTTGAAAAGCGGCTGCTGCAGCTGAGATTTTCCATCTGCTTTTCAGTGGGAGTGAAGGAGCTTTCTCAGCTCTCCTTCGTGAGAACTGAAGGAGAACTTGGTCAGCCAGCATTTCAGACATCGGGGCCAGTGTTGTTAACCAGACTGTGAATGTAACATCTTGAATGTAGTGTCTCTTGAAAGACAGAGACAATCTGTGTTTGTAAAAATCCCTTCGGGGTTTTAGAATTTGCCTGCCTTTGTAAACCGCTTTGATTAAAGACTGAGGAGCAATCCAATATGTCCAGAAAAACGGTATATAAATGCCTGGTTATTATTATTTTTATTAACTTCGCGATGGTGTACAGTACCCCCTCATGTCATATGTCGTTGGATTCGTATTGAAGAGTAGAATCCAATAGAAAAATTGGTTTGAGATATCTTCTTCCTATCAAAAGTTATGGCTAAAAAACAAAAAAACAAAAATATAAAAACAAAAAATACATTTTTGGCAATTTTTTTAAGCAGGTAGGAATTTTGGCTTGGGGGGATAGGAATTTTGGCCTGGGGGTTAGGAATTTTGGCCTTGGGGTTCAGGAATTTTGGGTTTGGCATCTGGTCACCCTGAATTATTTGCTTTTAGCAACATAAGACAAGAACACTTCCATGCCAATCCTTTTACCAGTTTTAAAATGAGTCTACCTGGATCACTATGTTCTTTGCTTTAGATTGGCATGTTGTTGGTTAACCACCTGCTGACCACTGGTTCAAAGGTAAGTGGTTAACCAATTCTTGATATTTTGTGGCACACTTGCAATGAAATAAAGTACTGAAGAACAGTAAGCTTCTTACATAAGCATCAAGTTTACCTTGCTTCCTAATGAAATTAGGAAAATTGAACGTCTGCCTCAAGTAAACAAAAACCATGTATTTAAGCATGTACTATGAGTGAACGGAGTTCCCCATCCAGAATGACATATAAAGTATTAAATCCTGAAAACAAGGGCTCTTTTGTAGAATTATAAAGGCTCAACTGACCATCTGTTATCTGGCTCCTGTCAGCTGATGAATTCCAGCACCACTCAGCAGGAGAGCTGGTTCCATGTGGCAGTATCTCCTCACAGATAGCTTTGCTCAGTTCTTTTCTGTAGGGGTCTCAGAAGTGATTCTAGGAATGACCTCAGTGTAACTGAGTAACATATGGCACATCGCTGGAAAAGACCACCTGAGATCAGTAGTGTCACTAAAGGGGGCAGCATGGGAAGTATTGCAAGCACCACAATGTACCATTTAAGAGGTCCACTTGCCACACCTGGTAGCTATGGCACTGCTTGAGATCCAAGAAAGTTGGGGTCTCTAAACTTTTTGGCTGGAGGGCCACATCATCTTTCTGATACTGTGTGGGGGGTGGAAGAAAATAAAATGGAGTCACGTTTCAAATTTGAATAAATTTACATAAATGAATATATTAGTGATGGAACTGAATGAATGAATTCAGGTCAGTTCATAAAGACTTTCCAACACACACAGAGAGGGTGATCTTCAAACCACTTTATGTGTGTCTGTATATGAGAGGGGAGGTGTGTGCAGCCTCCACAGTCCTCAAAATACCAAAGTGTGGAGATCAGAGCTCCTTGCACCTCTGGAGGTTACATGGCTTGTCCGAGGACCAGATGAAGGCCCACCAAGGGCTGTATCTGGCCCCAGGGCCAGGGTTTGGAGACCCCTGAAGACCAATGCAGAACAAATAGTTGTACCAATACATTACCATGTATACGGGCAGCAGTTTCATATAGGAAAATTGAAATATACCCAGCAGCATTTTTTGCCATTCCTTTTCTATCCTCCCCACACAACATAGCATGTTGGTGTGGCTGCATCAGTGTGGGGCAGTCAAGTAGGATTGGGTTGCCCTCTCAGTACCCTTTTCAAAATATTATAGTAACATATAGCACTCCAGATCCCCCTATTTCATTCTTTTACACAAAGTAATTGTGATTCTTTAGCCTTTCTCTATATCAGGACAATGATCTGTTGTCCTTGCCCTTTTCTGGTTGTTCAATATCCTTTTTTGAGATGAGATTATTGGAATGGCCCTTACAGTCCCCCAAATATTGGAGTTTGATAGACTCAGGCAAAGTCGTGAAACTTTCCCTTTTATTTTCAGACCCTTTTCTTATACTTCTCCCTCCCCTAAAAATGCTGTGAAAAGTGAGAAATTCATTTGGTCAAACTAGTAAAGGCTCATTATCAGTGATAAAAAGAATAGGAAAATGAGGATGTGGAGGCCAATCTGTGTGGAGGCCAGCACATGTTGGTACACTGGCCTTATCCCCCTCAAGGAGTGGTGCAGAAGTGCCTTGTAGCATTTTTCAACCCCCCACCCCCAAGGCCAGCACAGCTGGCCTAACTAGGGGTTAGGAATGTGCTGCCAGTCATCCAATAATGAAATGAAATAATTTACCTATTGTGATAGGACTTATTCCCTTCATCTGCAGTGAATCTGTACAAAAAGCTTGATTTTTTTCGTAGGTCATTGGCATACTATCATAAATGTGAGGCCACTCATGTGAGTGGCCATATGTGAGGCCATAAATTAGATCCCCTAACAGATTTGTTTAATATTATGCAACATTGTGCCTAAGAGAGTACTTGATTTTTTCAAGGATGGTTTTGCTAGACTTTGGGAACCACAAACAGTGCTAGGAATCATTCCATGACATTGAGCACAATACTAACCATGTCTACTGAAAAGTATGTTCCATTGTGTTCAATGGGTCTTACTCAGTGGTGGGATTCAAATAAATTAACAACAGGTTCTATGTCCTAATAACCTAAATTAACAATTAGTAACCGATTCTCATAATCAGGCACTCATTAGCAAAGGGTTCTATACAGTGGTGGGCTCCAGCAGGTTCGCACCTACTCTATAGAACCGGTTCTTAACAAGAGATAGGACATATAAAGTTTAAAAATAGCCATTTAAAAGTGGCTGCCAGATGGGCAGAGAATCGGTTCTTAAATTTTTTGAAGCCCATCACTGGTTCTATAGAACCAATGAGAACCCCCTGAAGCCCACCACTGGTTCTTACTCCCAGGAACGTGTCTTTAGGATTGTAGCCATTGTTACACACACCCCCACATCCTCCCAAAATCAGAGTTAATGCACCCGGTTATGCTGATTTAAAATTCTCCAGCCACATTTATAACATTGGCAGCACAATCATATCTATGCACATTTACTGGAAAATAAATTCTGCTGTGTGAGACTGAAACTGAAAAGAAGCATGTGAGCAGGTGACATTGTATATAAAGCATCATTATGTGTAATTGAGTGTTTCTTTGTCATTTACTTTAGTAATTGGAAATCATTATGAACTATGTCTTGTATCCTGTGCTCAGGGATGCTAGACATAAGATAAAAAATGACCGCTCATGCACTGCCCTGTGCATGAGCAGAAAGCACTTTAATACACGCACAGGATGAGGGGGGTGAAGGTTTCTTTTTTCCCCCAGCTGCAACCCCCACATGTTGCATTGGGTCTCACTGAAGAGATCCCATTGTTTTAGTCTATGCTCACCCATGCAAGGAACTAGCAGGTCAGAAAAGCTCAAAATATATTTAGTTATTTTGATTTATTCCATCATAATTGCACAGACTAAATAATCATTAAAAAAACTAAAATAAATATGCTATGAAATATAAAGAAGACACTGGATCAAGCAAGGAAAATTCTCCTAGTCCTAGAATATGATTCTTAATCATCGGCTCTGTGCTTGTCCAATTGTCAGACTGAATGGGAGATGAAAGGGGTTTTTGTTGCAGGTTGGGCATCCCTCATTTAAAGTGCTTAGGACCAGGAGCAATTGAATATTGGATATTTCAATGTTTTGGAATACATAATGAGAGATCTTCGGGATGTGGTCCAAGTCTAAGCACAAAAATTCTTTTATGGTTCATGTACCCCTAATACACATACTCTGAAGGTAATTTTAAACGATATTCATTAAAAGTTTGTGCTACCCTCCACACGAGGTCAGGTATGGAATTTTCCACTTGTTGGCCTTTAAAAGGGTGCAGTTTTTGGAATATTTTGGATTTCAAAATTCCCAAGAAGGAATGCCCAAGCAGTATTATAGTTCTTTTGCATAGCTTATCAGATGTTAGTTGCTGAATTTGGCCTGTTGAAAATTGAATTCTTCCCAGGTACATGGGGTCTTCACAGAGTATTATTGCTATTATCATCTGTTATAACTGCTGAGACTGACAGTGCAACCTTAAGCATGTCTTCTCAAAAGTAAGTCCCATTGTGTTCAATAGTACTTACTCCCAGAAAAGTATGGTTAGGATTGCAGCCTGAGTCTCATTGATATTCCCTGAGATGCTCCTAGAAAAGGTCAGCATTCAGCTCATGTAGGTTTCCAGTCCACTCTTGATGACACAAAGCTCACTTATGCCGCTGGCAACGGCCTGGTCCGGAGTGGCCGACTGCTTCCCAAACACTTTTGAATAACGTTCAGTGTCTTCTGTGTTCATCATTTGGCCAAATCCTCAGAGGTGGGGCTGGGGGTGGAGAGGCATACATTTGGTGTCCTCAGAAGTTATGAAACCAGATGAGGTCACTGCAAAGAGGTCACAGAGGATATGACACAGAAGTGGGATTTGGAGGGGAAAAGGGGGTGTACGTGGGAACAAGGAACCATTGTAATGAGCCCTTCCAAGAACAAGCCATAATCAGCTGTGAAAACTGGCAACGGTCTTTCCTGTCGGCCACGGACAATGCACGGTTTTACATTTTCTTCATGCTGGTCACAAGAAACAGAACTACAAAAAGTCAGCAAAGGAGGCTGTGATTAGACGTCTGTATTCCATGCTCGCCTTGTCAGCCAGACTCTGTCTGTCTGCATTCTGGTGCAGCCCTGTGGCACCTGATAGTGGGCATGAGAGTTAAGGGGGTGCAGGAAAATCAGGGAAAGCTGGCAGCCCAGATCTGGTGGTGTGCATTCATGTTGTCTGGTATATAAAAAGTGGACTCACTGAGCTGGCACTGATCCTTGGGTTTTTGAGGAGGTGAAAATGGACACCACACATTTGTTATCCTTTATTCATAAGGATTCAAGTGCTGAATGAGTGTCTTTCAAAAGGAAATCATCTCATTCCAGCACTTTATGAATTGTTGCTCCTGACAAAACATGATTCCCACCCCATCTCCTAACACCACGCCAACAAGTTATTCATAGCTCAGACAACGCTAGTGGAAGGGGCCTGGTTCAAACCCAGGGACATCTAGCCAAACATTAACTGGGCTTGAAAACAGTGGCATAGTTAGAGGGGTGCAAAGCATTAAGTCTTGCAGGGAGCCTCATTACAGTGTGCAGTGGAGACATTCAGGGTGGGGGAGCAAAATGAAGGTAGATGGCTTCCCAAAGGAGAGTGGAATGGGCTGTTTGCACACTGCAACACCTGATCTAGAGAAACGCAGCTGGAAGGAGACTCCCTAGAAGACTTGCTCCTTTTTAGCTTCTATTCCATGGCCACCTTCCAGACAACAAAACTGTCTTTTTCTTAAATGCAACACAGAAAATAACTTCTTTATAATAGACATAGTCCATGTGACTATTTTTCCAGCCTCTAGTCTCCTAGTGATTTGCTACGGATGTCCTGTATACCAGTTTCATTATATACATTCAAGGGAGGTTCAGAATAAGGGACAGTTCATGGTAGTAACCTAGAGACCAGGTGACATCTATAAGAGGAATATAGTGATGAGTGGTGCATCAGCAAGAGCACACAGGTGTGTTTCACACTTTTTTTTCAAAGAACCTTTGCAGAGGAGCATCAGGCTCAGTAGTTTGCTCAGGGACATATATGTTAATGTCTCTAGACCATTATCTTTCTCAAGTAAGTGACAGATTGTATTACACCTTAACATTAAGCCTATATTAGAATGCAAATTTATCTAGGAGTAAGGACTAATGAGCACAGGAACACTGTGAGTACATATGCAAAATGGTAAATTAATATTCCCTGAATACTCTGGGTTTTTTTAAAATTGGCATTTCCATTTTCAAGCATTTGTTTATAGGATGGGGAATGAAAATAACTAGACATTATAGATATACGGTAAGCTTCACCACTGTTATAGGTGGCAAAAGAATGTTCTGAAGAAGAAATTTAAAATTGATTTTTACAATAGTTTTAATGGGATGTAATTTTGCAGTGTGTCATGATTCTGTACCACTTCAAATTTCACCATGACGCTATGGATGCTCAGCATGAGAGAGAATCCCAAAATCAGGGAAGGAGCTTGAATGTCCTGATATATGTCCTGATAAATGTCCTGATAAAACTACTGCTTTAACCGCCAATGTCCCCATTTTGTTATTTTTTTTTATGTATCATGTAGAAGGTATGGGAGAGCCAGGATGGTGTAATGGTTAGGAAGTTGGACTGAGCCCTGGAAGATTCAGGTTCAAATCCCCCTCAAACCAACCTCACAGGATTGTTGTGAGAACAAAAGGATCAAAGTTTTGTAAGCCACTTTGGGCATTTGGGTTGGCTTGGAAATGTGCGGTATAAACCTCTCAAACAAACAAACAAACAAATAAATGAGAAAGATCTCTGCTTGAACTGTTACCAGTCAGAGAAGCAATACTGGTTGAGATAGATGAATGGATAGACAAGGGCTGCAGTGGCTCAGTGGTCACAACACAGCGGTTTGAGACACAAGTACACAAGACGGGTGAGCTCCCATCCTTAGTCAACTCCTGCCAACCTAGCATGCAAATGCATGTAGATAAATAGGTACCACTTTGGTGGGAAAAGCAACATCCTGGCGACAGGTTCCTGAGACAGGCCAGCCAGGTCTCCCCATGTTCTGTCCATCATGGATTGGATGACTCCAATCCACAACAAATGGACCCTGTCACCACATGGGACAAACACTGAAGAAGTTGTATAGATGAATGAATGGACTCAGTATAAAATAGTTTTATATGCTCTAACCCATTGGTCCTCAACCTTTTTGGCCCCAGGGACCGGATCTGTGGAAAACATTTTTTCCCCCTGCGACCAGCCTAGGGGCGGGGGAGAGTCCTGCCTCCGGCAACCTGAAGGGACGGCTTCCCCATCTAGAGCACAGCACAGCTGCCTCCAGCTGTAAATCCCATTATAAGAAATAGAGCTATTACTAGGTTACTGTGGATGGGATTGAAGGTGAGAGCCCAATGTCTCAGTGCATGTCAATTCAGAGTAGGGATTTTCAACTTTTTTAGTGCAGGATGCATTTAAAAGCCATCCTAGTCACTCTTATTGGAGAGTAAGCTCTGCTGACCACAATGGGATTTATTTCTGAGTAGACAGGCATAGGATTGGGCTCTGAGGCACCAATCCTGTTCACACCTTCCTGGGAGTAAGCTCCACTGACTACAATGGGACTTACTACTGAGTTGACAGGCACAGTGTTGGGCTCTGAGGCTGCAATCCTCCTCACAGAGCCCTGTGAGGAGGGGAAGAGGCACTTAGAGGAGTCCTCTCCTGGACTGGTCAAGCAGCTGTCAAGGACCACCAGTGGTCCCTGGACTGGGAGTTGAGAAACCCTGCTGTAAGTCAGTAATTTTGAACTACTGTGCCACAGATGATATGCAGGTGTGCTGCAGGACTTTGGGGAGGTTTGGTTAGGGCAATTTGGGGATTTGAACCCCATTCCAGCAGCATGGTGTGCCTTGCAAATAGTAAAAAAAACTAATGATGTGCCTTGACCATCTTAGCACCTTGCTAGTGTGCCGTGAGTTGAAAAAAGTTGAAAATCTCTACTGCCATTGTCACTAGTACCAAAACCAAGTCTATTTCACCCAGTCTGGTCTTTCCTCCTTTGGCCTTCAATCTTGCCTCTTCTCTGGGGGAACAACAAGCAAGATCAGTGTCCAGTCTTTCCCTGGCCTACACCTTTGCGAAGCTTCTCTTTGGTGAACAGCGTACAAAGTTTTCTCTATTCCATGATTCAAATGTGGAATCAAACTGCAGTTTTCACAGCTGAAATCTGTGATTTTGGAAAGGGAGGGGCAGAAGAGGCGGCTGCCTGGGCTTGGCCTGATATTTTTACCTCCTGTGCGTCTGCCAGCCCCCCCCCCCCCCGTTCCCCTTTCCTCTCCTTTTCATCCAAGCACTCTGCCTTAGCACTTCCCTCCCCATCTTTCTTGCCACATCTTCATCACTCTTCTCCCTCCCTGGCTCGCTCCTCTCTTTGTTGTGGAATTCGGAGCCTGCCTGGTTGGTGGCATGCGGCACATGGGCTGGAGAAGCATGCCAAATGCTGTGGGGCTGCAGACTTTCTGTCTGCAACGGGACTTCCTGTCCCTGCTTGGGACTTACTTCAAGCAATCCAAGGCATGGCTTTCCCCCCCTTACCTCCTTGCTGACTGAGCTGCTTGGAGTGCTTGGAGGGACATAAATCCAGCTATCCCAGGGCCAGTCTGCTGGGAAAGACTGAATGGAAAGGAAAAATAAATTACGTGTACTAAAGGTTTTGGGGAGAAGTGAGGCACTGACTTTCTGTGGCACAAGATCATCATTATGAATCTGGGGCTGGGGTGGAGTTTGGCAGTGGTGGTAAAAAAAAGCCAGGACATGCTGACCACATTCCAGAGAAGAGGATGTACATAAATTCAGATTCCCTTTTCCAGATCAAGAAATGCATGTGGAAATCCGATGCTTGCACACTCATTCGGCTTCACATGTGAAGGTAGATGACACTCCTTCGCACCACATTGTATTCAGGGGTGAATATCTCAACATTATTAACATGCATTGATCAAAACTTTTTGCATCAAAATATACAAAAAACATAGTACAATAAAAATCAAACCCAATCCTAAGTGGGAAACTTGCTTAGCAGCATCAGAGCTTAATAGCATGAATTATACAAACACATCTCAATTGATGTGCTAGAGCAGGGTGACCATATGTTCTCTTTTACAGAACACATACTCTTTTTTAGCCCTGTGTCCTGGAAAAAAAATCTTCGTTATCCTCCTTTTCCTTGTGGGCAGGCATAATGCAGCCTTCTAGTAATTAATTAATTAGATGCAATAGTTTTAAATTTAATTATAAGTCATATAGTGTTTAAGGTAACCACATGAAAGCAAAATATGAATGATTTTAGCTTATTTAGCACTACATTTAGCAATACAGGTGTCCTTTGTTATCCATTAGGGTTTGATTCTGGAACCTCCTGTGGGTAAAAAAAAATCAGTGTATTAAAAAAACAAAGGAAAAATATATTTAAAGACACATTTCCAGGTTTCTTGTTCCTGTATTGTGCCTAATTGCAGAAGATAATGCCTCTATATCTACAGGGGTTTGATTCTGGGATTGAAAAATGATTGCTTGCATGACTGCATCTCTACAACAGTAGAAAAGCAGTTTTTAAAACTGTGATTTGCAGTGGCCATTTGTGTTGGATCAAATCCACGTATAAAAAAAATCTGTGAATAACAAGGTTGGACCTGTATATATGAATGTTTTTATTTTAGCTTTTATTTTGACACCTACATTTTTCATGGGTGTCGTAACATTTTGGGAGGTCCTGTCTTCTCTTGCAGTTATGACATATGGTGGTCACTCTGTGTTGGAGTGATACACCAGGTAGAACTATGCATCCATAACTAGAGCTGGATCAAGACACACTACAGGGAAAGTGTGAATTGCGCAAAGATAATTCAATTCAAAGACCATTCAAAGACATACAGTGGAATGTAGCCAAACCAATGGCACCTGTCACCACCACCACCACCACCACCACCAAAGGAAAAAAAAGATAGTGAAGAACAGGATTGAGAGGGAGTGAACATGGTGCATTTCATGCATGAAGGAAAAAGGGGGCATCATCTGGACTCCCAAAAGACTTGGGATGGACCTGCATCAGATGATTTGGGGACATTCCAGTGAAACACCTGCATCACCTATGATGTTATGAGCATGGAAAAGGAAAGGCACCCACCCACTATGGCACTATGAAAACAGGATCTTTGGCTCGGCTTAGTACCTGATCTGAATTACAGTCAGAGATGACTGCAGAGACAGCAGAAAGGAAATAATGGACGCACTGCCCATTGCCATATCCCAAGAGAAATAGTGCTTTCATAGGTGCACAAATATCATAGGTAGCTATGTTGGTCCATAGGGAAAAAAATCAAAAGCTATAGCAGGGTAACATTTTTATTGCAAACAATGAAAATGTCATAGGATAGTCAAGCAATCTTTCAAGGGTCCAGACATCTTCAAAATGGAGGTTAAGCAAAAACTCTCCAGAATTATGGAGCCATTTTGGGAACACTGCTGCAAAGCTGACCATTACCAGACCTTGCCGCACCCTCCAGAGAAAGTACAGCAGTAGCAGGGATCAGGGAAGATGCTGCAAGAGGAGGTGGATCTGGCAATGACAGAACTCATGTGATCCTTCTCAGACTTGTTCTTCCTACACAGCTAGTGCAGGTCTAAAGAAACCTGAAATAATTCCCCTTTTCTTCCAAAGACCATTGTGCCTCTCCTAGGATACACTCTTTTTGGTACAGGAAACTAACTCTGGATGGGGGGGCGGCAAGATAAGGTTACAATAGGATCCTGAATCTTGATATGGAAATATGTTCATTTCTAATGATTAAATCCCAAACTTTTCTAATTCCCAAAGTTTTCCTAATACATAGAAAAAGTAGAATAGGCTATTAATTCCAACTCAACTTTTTAATCTGAAAGTAACAATTCAAACTCATTTGGTTTTGTGCGTGTTTGCCTCCGATTCAGAGTGAAAATGGGTGGTGCAAAAATTCAAACTAACTTTTGTCGACCCAAGCCTGGGGTAGATCAATACCTCATTCTGTGGGTGTGAAATAGTTCAGGGTCTGAACCATTGTGCACATCTGTGGTTCATGGTGGTGGGTTGAACTTCAGAAGGAGGCTTTGTTACCTTGAGTAAATGGTCTGAGCGGTTCCAGAGGTGCACAGATGATATTATGTAAGCAAGCCGTTTACTGGCACAACGCAGGAGATGCTGCTGTTCCACATAAGGTACCACTCCCATTTACGATTTCTCAGCACAACCCATTGATTCAAGAACATCACCACCAAAGGGTATGAGTCATGCAGTAAATTTCCCATCCTGTTTGGAAGAGAAATCAGAGCTATAAAGCAAAGTGGTGAGTACTAATCTATGCTGAGCACTATGCCTTGCAAGCTCACTCCCATGCCTGGAGTTGATGCCTGGTGGCTACAAAATAATTACAGACAAATGATCCAAATATTTCCCACAAGGCTGTTCATCCAGTATATTTCTAGAATGACGTAAGTGTGTTTGCTGAGTGACCAGATAGAAAATACCTGATTGACACATTCAATTGGAGAACCCTCAAGAAGTCAAGCATTTTGAACCACTTTGAGTTACAAAAGCTTTGTCAGCATAGCCAAGGGAGAGAGCCAGGGGTTAATTATCCTGGGTACCAAGAGATCATTTATCTTGGGGGTGTCAGGGGCCTCCCCAAATCTTGGAAGGCCACAGAAAGGCATTGCTGTTTTTTAGAGAGAGAAAATACACCCCCCGGGGGGGGGGGGGGTTCTGGGCATTTGGCTTATATACCAGGTAGGGTATTAAAATTTTTTGCTCCCATATGCTCTTAGCTACACCTCACATTTTGCAGTACTCCCCAGCATTAAAAAAGTCCTCCTTACAGTAACAGAATCCTCTAAGATCCAAAAAAGCAGAGACTGTTGTCTTAGAGAAAAGCAGAACTGTTCATTTTCAGTATAAATCCCAACTGTGGCCCAGGAAAGAACCACAAGCAACAGGAAGTCCAACTGCAAGCTTACTGCAAGTGTTGGCAGTTTTCAACATTTTACATTAATTTATACTCATAAACAACTCCACTTTTTGCTAAAACATTTATGGGTGTCTGGCGGCACACATTTTACTAATGAGAAATAGGTGCCAATAAGATCTGTAAACACCAACCGAAGATTTGGCTCACAATGCAGTTGGTTTACCTTTCCTCCTATCTTCTGTGCTCTTGTATTCTGTATTTATCCCCTCTTGTCTCCGTTTTGCCACCAAAGCAATGAGGACATGTAGTGTTATTATCCATCATTTTCATCATCATCAGATGACAGACACATTTACATTCTTGACCTGCTGATGTAATCACACACTTTTGATTTCATGCTTGTAGGGTGAACTGAGCAAAACCTAAAGGTTTGCTGTGAATCTGTTACATATTTGTCCGTCTGTAGTTGAAAATCCTATATTAATTTGTATCTTCATTTTCAATAACCTTTCAATTTTGTGGTCTCACAAGTATCTGGCTGCAGGTAACGTATTTATTTTATAGATGTTCCAGTGCATTATTATTTCCACCTTGTCATTTGGCCTTGTCAAAGGCCTTAGTGTCATGCCTGTGCAGCCAGAGCTGCAATCCTAACCTGGCATTAATCCTGTCACAAATTCCGTGCTGCCCTGAGTGTCTTGCAAAAGTGGCATAAGGCACTTCTACACTCTTGTGGAGGTTAAGACATTGCACAGACATGCACCAGCATCCCCACACCTTGATGGGAATAGGAAACATAGGGAACAGGAGTTATGCCAGCCTAAGTTTTCCAGGATTATGCCATACAACCACCTCCTAAGACTCAAATAGGAAACATAAGGAATAGGAGTTATGCCAGCCTAAATTTTTCAGGATTATGCCTTACAACCACCTCCTAAGACTCAATGTAGAGCTTGAACAAAGTACTTTTCAGTGCGGGATAACCAGCTCTCAATCCACTAGGCCAACTGTCTCTCCAGCAATCACTATAACTTTCTGGAACCTCTGATGTGCTGAGCCTTCCAGGTTCCTGCTTCAGAGCCTTTATCTTAGAGTTGGATTTATTCCTGTAAAAAAGCTTGGTAAAATCTGCAGTGCATAAAAGTTTTTGGTCTCCGTTGTATCCTGCTGAGTAACCATGGCTTCACATCCATACATGGAGAAGAAATGGATGAGAGGTGCCGGCCTCGCTCTCAGTCATACCTCTCCCTCACTTTGTAAATAACATTCTATGGATCACTGGTATGGAGGAAAATCTCTCAGCTGATTAATGCCTTGCTCACCCTTTTGTCAGCACATCCTGCAAACAGAGCCACATTCAGTGCTAAAAAGTCTACAGGGTTGCATAACAAGGTGCTATTTAGAGGTGAACAGTCTGGCAACTTCACATTCCCAATCTGGGTAGCAATGAGGTTCAGTGAATAAGTGAATCAGCGAATCTCCTCGTTCGTTGCTACTGTATTGTTTTAAAAGATTTCTGTATGCCCTGTTGTGTGACAGGTATACAACCTATCAAGGATGCACCATGTTTAGAAAGTGACTTCCACTTCTTGCATTCGACTTGGGTCATGAATATTGCGAGCCAAAGAATGAATCTCAAACCATCAAATATGGGACAAACAAATGCAACACACTTGCATTCAAAATCCCTGAAAGTTGTAGAGTTGTAAAATTGGAATAGTATGTTAAATGTCACCCTTTGCTCTTCCAGCTCTCAATCAAAAAGCTTATTGGGTGGCAAATCACAATTTCTCAACCAAAGCGATCCCACATATAGGATTGCCAGGACTGGTTTTCAAATGGCCTCTGAAACGCTGGTTTAAACAGCAATTTGATTTCAGGCATTTGTAGGTGATCAAGTTCCTTTATGTGACTGCTCATTTCTGCAGAACAGACTGCTTTAAATAAAAAGCAGTGATCTGGTGAGTTGGAATTCAAGTTACAGCTTGATTCACAGTTCAGTGGCAGAGCTCATGATTTCATTGTGGAAGGTCCCAATCCTTGGTATCTTCCATTAAAGGTTTTTAGCATGGATGTAAAAACCTTTGATCAGTAGAAAGCCTGATCCTGTCCTCTCCCTCCCCACTATATAGCATGCAGGTATGTAAAAACAGACACTCTTTCCTGTTTTGCCAAATTCCCCTTCCAAACTTAGCTTACCCCCAAATCCAGAGTAACTACGAGAGCACATAAGAGTTTTTACATGCACCCATAGTTACTGTACCACCTAGTGAAATCCTATGGGAAATTCATATTGGAATCCAGAGTAAGTTGTTCTTACACCGGAGCAAGGACTCCCAGTAGTTACTCTGGATTTTGCCCGTAGATAATCTATAACCACTTTAAGGTAATTATTCCCTAGAGTCATTAAGGGATGCTGAGATGACAAGCTGTGATATTCTAGTGAATATTTGGAGGAAGAGTGGAATGCAAATTTACTATAAACATTGGTATTGTAAAGCTTCCATTTCTCCTAATAAAAGTGATGCAGTTGTGTCAACTGGAGCTCATATCTAGTGTTAAATATGAAATGGTGCTTTTTCCCTTTGGCTGTCTTTCTAGCATGGTGCAAAAACAGTTGCTGCAAAAGAGTGCAATAGGAACACCAGCAGACTCATATTACTTCCATAATGTCTCGGGGTGGCATAGCTAAAGGGTTGTCTTGGAGGGAATGTACTGCTCTGTTTTGCTCCCCCCTGCCTGGAATGGCTCCAAAGGGGTGAAGGTCCCTCCGATTGCTTTGCCCCCTCTAGCTATGCCACTGCTCTCTCTGCAAACTACTGTACTGTATACAGTCCATCCTGGGGCTGTCTTTGCTCACTGTTGCTCACTTCCTGAATGACTCACAAGTGACTCTTCTTTTCTGCCAAGTCCGAGTTCAGATTCATTCACAAATCTATTCCTTGCCTTTGTAGCAATGTAAATAATGGCTGAGCAAACACTTGGAGGGTTTATTAAAAAAATAAAGAGGAAGAGGTATTCCCCTTGCCTTCTTTTGCCAAGTTATGGGCAATGAGCACAGAAAAAGCTTTCAGGCCATTGTGAAAGAGGCAGAGCCTGCTGTTCTTTTCTTGGAATTACTGAAATGAATCTTTCATTTGTGAATACTGGGGTGGTCTGTAAAGGCATAGGATTTTATTAAACACAGTGACAACCAAAGCCCTAAATCCAACAGATTCTGGAAAAATTGGAACATTAAATTGAGGTTGCAATCCTATCCACATTTTCCTGGGACTACGATGGGCCTTATGTCTGAGTAGATAGGCATAGGATTGGACTCTCAATGGGATTTACTCCCAGGAAAGTGTGCATAGGTCTGCAGCTTTCTAGAGCAATCCTATGCTTTCCTAAACACCCAGGGCTGTAGCAGCCCCAAAATGGTGACTGCTGCATCCAGTGGGGCAGGAAACAGTACCAGATCTCATGATGTAAGGAATCTTAAGTTCTCTTACCCCATGTAGAGAACAAGTAGCCCCCAATATTTCCAGATGCTATTAAGTAGGCACAGAATCAAGTGAGCCCGTTTTAGGTGGGCCAGGGGGCTTAGGATTTGACAGCAGAGCTTGCCCCATCTCAACCACACTTCGGCTTGTTCAGTGGTGATGATCTCCCTTACCAAAGAGCTACAAGCGGAGGGTTGGAGAAATCCAATCTCTAGAAGGATTTCCTGCTAGCACCTGGGAGATTGGACTATATGACCTTATGGGTCACTTCCATATTCCATCGATTTGATGATTTCATATTGGCAGGCTGAAGTGGTATAGTATGATTTTTTAATGTTCTTGACCAGCCTTGCGCATTTGTTCCAAGTCGCCACATTTGTCGGCATCATATAAAGCTATTTCCCTTTGCATTGAATTGGCATCCATCAGTCTCGAAAGACTATGGTACCGTGTTCGACACTGTATGTGAAGCACAAAGGTCTGGGTAGATTAATATGGAGGATAGGCTGTTACCCAAGCAGCAAATCCCCCCTCTCCATGCCACTGAAATAGTCCAATGGAAAGGCACAGCCAATATGATTGGTTCCAGCTGCATCGCAGAGCTGAGCTAAGGACAGGCGCTCACCTTGTTTTGTGGGGACCCGGATCTCGAACCCTGGCCTACTGGTTAACAAGCACAGTGTCTCCCAAATGTCTTTAGAATTTTAGACTCAATTTGCAGTAACAAATGTATGGAATTCACTCATGGCTATTGCAAGAAAACTTGCATTTTCTTTAGCCAACCATATACATTTTGAAGATTCCCATATACCGGTAAGTACCAGTCTTGAACCTGTATCAGTCAGCATGGTAAGAACACAGGTATTGTAGCAGGTGGAACTGAAAGTGTGCCTCATTTTTTAGTTTAGACTGAATCCGAGAGGCAAGTTCTCATAAGGCAATGCATGCCCCTTTGGTAGTAGACGAATGGAACGTGAACCTTTCTGCATGACAAGAATCCATTAGCCTCCATGGAGGAGACTTTTGGGGGGAAGGAAGAGGCAAGTGATAAAATGCTGATTTCCCTCCTTCCCTGCAACAAATGGTGGTCTTTCATCTCCACTATTGATCACTACATTCTGCAAGGCAGGGTGTAACCAGCTTTCATATCATCACCTCCTGAAATTGCCACCGATCTATAAAAACCACCTTACTGGGTGGGTTCAAATGTAAGATAAACAAACCAAAGCCCCTTTTCAAAGCCTTCAAGTAAAATGGCATGTTAGTGGGAGAGAAAAGGTGATAATTGATTCAGTGCAGCAGGATGATGAGATTCAGAAGTAGCACAGGTACGAGTGACACTTTCATTCCAGAGCATTCAAAGCTGACTGATTTGCATGGTCCCAATAACACGGTTATCACACATTACCCTTTGACTTTGTTCCCTTAAACCACTTATGATTTTTGAGTACCTTTATTATGGTTTCACTTTGCTGATTCTAGCAGTTGTGTAACAGGTTTAAATTCAACCGGTGAAAGGGTTGCCAGAAATGTTGTAGTGAGGAGGCCTAACCAAAAGAAATATTTGCAGAATAATCAGAAGATAAAAATATGTGGCCTGGTGTGTTTAAAACTATTTTATGATCCCAAAGATTAGTAAAATCAAAATTCACTGTTTTTAATTTAAATTAAGTCTGGCTGTGCAAAGTCCTACATTGGGCACTCATGGTTCTTCCCACCACCTGATGATACCATTGTGCTGTTGCCAACCACTTGGGTGATCTGATGTCTCTGTGCCCTTGGATTGTGTCTGATCTGGCCTTCATGTGCATGTGACATCTTTGTTCTTTTCCTATACCCTTGTCAATACCACATACAATTGTTTGCTAGGGTAAATTTTATAAATGATGTGGACAAAAGATCTGATGTTTCAACGAAGGAGCATCATTTAAAATATGCTTTTCTGAAGTCCACAGCCACATTATGTGACATCTGTTATTGGAGTGCTGCAAGTTTTTTTAATTTCAAAAAACAACTGTGATATGTGTGTGTGTGTGTGCAATCCAGATTAGGACTGCAGCATAGTGGATTGCACTAAACAGGGGGGAAGGGCTGACAACACTTCTGCATCACTACCTAAATCTGCTGCATACCCCTACCCCCTTCCCCCCCTTGATCCATCTCTGGGGTGGCCTATGGATGGAAAAAAGAAACTTCCAATTATGTAAGCCAGAACAATTATGGAAGCATATTGTTTGGCCCTTACAATTATGTTGAAGATGGCGGCTGTTCTAGGTTTTGGTTTCTCACTGGGTGTTCTTCAGATCTCTTTGCCCTCCATGACTGCCTTGGTGAACAGATGAACCTGCCTTGTATTAAAGGTGCCTTGTATTAACAGTGACCACTAGGCCACTGTTTTTTAAACTGTGCACTGAGAGCCACTACCTGGGTCAGGAGCCAATTTCAGGGGGATCCCTATTCATTTCAATGTGTATTTTATTTTTAATAGACTTATAGTATGTGACTACATTTGAGGAAATATTACAGATCTTTCAAAGGCTATTTTATATATATGCTTTAAACAATGATTGTAAATGGGTTTTTTCCTGGATAACCCTACAATCCAAAGTAACTACGGGAAGATGTAAGAAGCACTTACTCTGGACTGCTTTATGCATTTCCCATAGGTGGCATCGTAACTACGTCGGTGTAAAAGGTCCTGTAGTTACTCTGGATTGTAGCCTAATTATGGATAGTTGCTGTCTTAGGGATGTTTGGGGAATTTAAAAAAATGGATCAGCAACTGCTTGGGAGGGTTAGGAGAGTTATTTGTTTTAAACAAATTGTAAACTCATTGTACAATTTGTTTAAAACAAATTTACAAACTTATTGTAAACTCATAAATAATGTATTTAATTTGGTTATGGACTTGTTCAGTATGTTCATGCTTAAAGATGTCACTTTTGGCCATGATATCACTCCCAGGATAATGACATCAGTTTCTGTGGGTCTTGACAAATTGGTATTCTAAAACGTGGTTCCCAGTACGAAATGGTTTGAACCCCTGGTCTAGGCCATTCAGCTTTGTATTTGTCTGCATCGAGACAGCAGTGTCTGCCCCACTGTTTTTGCCATCCCACTTTGTGCCTGTGTCCTTCAGAGGTACTTTGAATGTCATGCAAAATCAATAAAGAATCTTTTCATGCTATTGAGGGGTTGGGGCTTCACAGATGACTTCTGCTCCATTCTTCCTGACAGGAACAAGCCTTGCCCCAAATCCCAGTTCAAATGGTTTTTGACTTTGCCAGAGATTATGGGGATTAAGGGCTTTTTCTTCTATTGGCCTAATAAAATGATTGTTTTCATTATCTTATGTTTTTGTTCACACTCCAGGGTCAACAGAGCAGCAAGTTCCCCCTCTTGGCAAAGCAGCAGCAAGATGTGTACTGATCAGATTTAGTAAATTCTTGTTTATGAGAATTGAAACCTGCAGCTCAAGAATGGGTTCAAACCAACAGGGGAAATTCAGACCCATAACCCATTGGTCCTCATTGACCCTTCAAGTGCTTGCAGTGATAGTAGAAGCTACACCTGATTGCAGAATTCTCCTAAAAGCAGGGTGACCATATGTCAGAACCAAAAACATAATGTAAAGGTCCCCCAAAATGTAGGACACCCTGGAAACATTTTCGACATGACAAGATAAAAGCTAAAAACACTTATGTATAGTGTTTTTATGTAGTTAATTTAAATACTATGTTGGTTATTATTAGGAAAAGCAAATGGCTATGTGTCATATAGTCTGCTTTTCCTAACTGAAAAGTTAAGGGAGAGACTGTTTTGAAAGTTTGGCTTTAGGAAGAAAAAGTGAAAAAGGGAAGTGGACCCCATTTGGTGAAGTGCAAGCCTGTCTGCCACTGAAAACACCCACGTTTTTCAAAAATGCAGAGATATGTGATCAATGAACAGTTGAGTAAATATCCTATGTTACTAATTCCTTCCCTTTCCTGGGAATTTAAAGTTTCAGGGTAGGCATGAAATGAATGAAAATTAGCCATTCTGCCTTTGAATTTGAAGCCATTCTGGGCACTGGCAGCAACACAGCATTAATGCTCACTATGACTTCAATGGTGCGCCACGGTGGAAGGGGCTGTTAAATGGTGAATTATGGTGCCTGTGATTCCACACTGCCACCCCTATAGCTATAGTACTGTGTCACGCACTGGGCGTCAGATGAACGGGCTGCCTCCTGATTGGGACCTGTGACAAAACATGTGGGAGTACAAATATTCTGTTTCAAAACTGACAGCTTTGCCATAAACTCTGACATGCCTTCATGCTGAACAGGATGTCACGCAAAACGGAGGCTTTTTGCAGAGCTCCGTGAATAAGGCATGTCATCCAGACCTGGCAGCTCTGCTGCTTATCAAAGAGCAGATAGACATTTCATATGTTTGTTTTAAAGTTGCCACCAGATCTTTACAGAGGGAGATAAGAGAGAGTCCCTATCTAGCGAATAAATAAAAGCAGAGCTGATGTTGGTGAAGAGTCATAAAGCTACCAGATTACTTTGCACTGGCCTTAAATGAGTCTTCAGACAACAAAGGCAGAGAGGAGAAGCAAGGTCAGGTATTGTTGCATCTCCGGCTTCTTGGAAGAGGGTTCCAGGAGTGATAGCAGCTGATGATACCTGCTGTAAACTCTAGGTGGGAGGGGGAGTTGCACATGACAGCACAACCTGTTATCACCACTGGGAAGTTCACTGTTGCTTAATGCAGTGAATCAGTGTTCACCTATGACCCACTCTGGCCCTCCTGTCATAAATGTGCATGCAGGAGTCCTTTCACAAATGGAGAGCACTGAAACACCCTCTTCAATCAACTAACTGCTGGTGGCTACTCCAGGGAAATCCAAAACGCCTGTATATCAAAGTGAATTTTCCCATAAGAAATAATGCAAACTCAGACAATTTGTTCCACAACCAAAAAATATTCATATGATTACAACACTGTAATATAATACAAAATAATAAAGTACAAAATAAAGAAAAATCACCCTTTACATAGGAGTGAGCCCCTTTGACTTGCAAACATAATCTACTTACTTCAGAGAAGACAAGCATAGACTGGTCTCTTAGGAGAGGCTGAGCAGGTGCTGGCAAAGTGCAAAAACCAGTTGTATCTTGGCCAGGACTACTTTTTTGCATGTTTATTAATACATCACTTGTATATCAACTCAAGACTTAGTATAAATGTTTGCTTGTCTTGCAAACCGCTCTCAATCTAAGTTACTCTCAGTCCAAAATTTGCCAGTATAAGCATCTTTCAATGGGTATAAAAAAAGCAGGCCTCCGTCAGTCTTGGAAGACTATGGTATCGTGCTCGGCGCTGCATATGCTGCATGTGAAGCATGAATGCCTGGGTTAGATTGTTATGGAGGATAGGCTGGTATAGAAGGCTAACAAAAGGTTAGATGTCATTTATCTTTTTTAACAGTTTCAGCACTAAGACACGGGAGCATAACCTGAATGAGCACTAGTGCTCCACCTTTCAACAGTCACCTTGCAGTCATACCCCCCCCCCCACAATGCCCTTGATCAGTGGTTTCCAAACCTTTTAGCAATGACCCACTTTTAAAAACAGCATTCTATTGGGACCCACCTAAGTTTACTAGACTTTTTAAAAGGAGATCTAGAAAAAAATATTTTGAAGGGGAAAAAGTCCCCCAAACTTTATCTCTCTATATATTTAGATCCTCTGGTGGCGCAAGTGGTTAAGACACTGTGCCTGTTAACCAGCAGCCAGGGTTCAAGTCCCGGGTTTCCACAGGACAAGGATCTCCTGCTACAGGCAGGGGCTTGGAATATATGACCCACTGGGTCCCTTCCAATTCTATGATCTATATGCTTGCAAGCTGCAGGAACTCAGTTCCTTGCAGGACAGTTCAGAACTAGTCTTGCAAACTGCAGAAGCTGAGCTCTTTGCAGGGTAATTAGCATCTACAGTAGCTGATGTTTCAACAACCTCAGCTCTTGTCTTGAGGCAGTTAGTAACATGATCTTTCCATCACTCTTTGGTGACCCCCCGCCCAGAATCTACAAAATACAGGATGAGCATATGTCATAACCAAAAAAGAGGACAAGGTAGTCCCAAAATGTACGACATGCAAGAAAAATGTAGGCCCCCCCAAAATAAAAGCTAAAAACACTCATTTATGTATTGCTTTCAAGTGGTTAAATTATATGCTATATTGCTTATTAGTAAACTTAAACCTACTACAAATTATTATATATAATTACATATAATTAATGAATTATAAGCGGTGCTTGTGCACCAGGGAAAAAAAGGACAATGAAGATTTTTCCAGGACACAAGGCTAAAAAGGGGGACATGTCCTGGAAAAGCAGGACATTTGGTCACCCTCCCCAAAACAGCAGCAGAAGTGCAAAAGAGCAGGAAAATTCCCATTATGTTGCAAGTATAAAACTTATCACTTCTAGACATGATTTAGCTTTGGAAGAGAGCTCAGGCAAATAAATGTGATTGAGTTGCCAGTCATTCAGCCTCGGATTCACTGGATGTAACAAGAATGATTCTCTTTAGTACCCTATGATGGTACTTCGTTTCTAAAATAAGTGGATTGGTAAAAGTAGCATTGGGGGGGGGGAATTGGCAGGCCATTATCACAATATCTTATGCAAACTTGTTTGTCTTGCTTACTTCCATACCATAAAGTCTTTGATCACACAATGCAGAGGCAGCGTGGCCAGGTGGTTTCTGCTGTTGAATGCTGCTGAGATCTTTGAAAAATTTGGTGATAACTCCAGTTGTTGCTGAGGATCTGCTGTTCACACCGACACAGCTGAAGGGCCTGGTAGACATAATGTAATTTGCAAGATTTTTGTTGTTTCCAAGGCAGAAGCACCACCTATATGATAATAAGAACATTTGCTGGTTCACAAGTATTGTGATGCTGTGTGGGGAGGGCGGAGAGGCACCCTATAGTTGGAAGAATTTTGTTCTGCCACCTTTCCCCTGTTCTGCCTCAGTGCCACAGCCTAAAATACAGGACACTTTCTGCCATCTGCGATGTGCCACAGCTCCTCCGGGCACATCACCAGCCTCCTTTTGAGACATCCAGTGGTGATGTCATTGATGCATACCTCTGCCACTGCTTGGTGGATGGCCATGAGTGGCAAGCAGGAGCTGGTACAAGCTCTCCAAAAGGGCTGCAGAAGTGGAGTGACTCAAAGAGGGAACCTTCCAAAAAAGACTTGGCAAGACAGGAGGAGAGCAAAGAGGAAGAATAAGCAGATATAAGAACATATGAACAGAAGAACATAAAAAGAGTCCTGCTGGATCAAATATCAAATAGTCCATCTAGGGTGCAATCCAGAGTAACTATGGGGAGTAACTATTGCTCCGGTGTAAGAACAATTTACACTGGATTGCAATATGAATTTCCCATAGGTTTTCACTAGGTGGTGCAGTAATTACAGGTACACGTGATGGCTCTTACATGCTCCCGTAATTACTCTGGATTGTAGGGCTAGTCCAGCTTCCTGTATCTCACAGTGGCTCACCAGATGCTTCATGGAGCACACAAGACAGCAAGAAATCTGCATCCTGTTGCCCTCCCCTGCATTTGACATCTAAAATATTTATTTATTTATTTATTCATTCATTCATTCATTCATTCATTTATTTCATTCATTCATTCATTCATTCATTCATAGGGATTCATATCCCACCCTTCCCATGCTCACGCAAATGGCCAAGGCAGCTTACATAGCTTTTATTCCTTTCTGTCCTCACAACAACCCTGTGAGGTAGGTAATTATTCTACAAGCAGCTTGCAAAATTCTTCTCTTCCAGATGGTATCCTTCATGGTGTGGTCCTCATCGCATCTAGTATCAGGGAATGCCTGAGGATATAATAAGAAGGTTGCACATACCCCTCATGGCTTGTAACCTGTGATGGACTTTTTCTGCCCAAACCCTTGCTAAAGGCACCCACAAGAGATGCAGTTGGGGAAAGGACAATAAGGAAGAAGGGGAGAGTGATCAGAAGGGATCAGAAGAGTAATATGGGCTGCAAGTCCACAAAACTACCTGCCCCCTTGGCTATGCAGTCCTTCTGCAATAGTGCTAATTTCAAAGGTGTCAGAGAATCATCTTCCCTTGTTGACTTTACCTTGAGTCACATCTTAAGATAGAAGAAACAAAGGGTGCTTTGTCATCACAACAAGTGTCATCCATTCATTGTAACTTCAAATTTCTGGGAAGTCATTCGTGGATGTTTGTGGTAGAAACACATTTTTGAGGTTGCTTTGGTACTACAAAGACACTCTTTTGGGGTGACCAAAATATGGAGCATAACTTTTGGAAAGAGGGTTGCCACATGGAGACCAAATAAAAGTAACACCTGCCTGCAATGTGGATAGTGGTGGATTCTGGAGCACTAATAGTCTAGAGTCCTCTTGATCATCAACACTAGAACAGTACATAGTTAGGTGCTGTGGAGGGGAGAAGAGAAAAAAATTCCGTTCTGATATTGTCATGGGAGAAAAAAGCCCACATTACCATTACTTCTAGTTTTGGAAATACCAGCCACCGAACAAGTGTCAAATGGTGACCAAGTGGTTAGCACTAGATCTGAAGGGCTCAGGAGTGTTTTGATCACTCAAAGGAGGCCAACTTCTGAACCAAACTGAAAGAGGTATCAAAGATCTGGAGGCCTGTAAACCACAGTAAATGAGAAAGAACGGAGCAGGTGGGTCCATTTTGCACCCATCACCTGGAATGGCTCTGAAGGGGAGTGGATGCCTACAGGCTGCGGAGAGGCTATCTGCAAACAAACAAACAAACAACTTTATTTGTGTAACCATTTGATCATTACAAAACATTTTGGCTGATTAAAATAACATACGTAGACAAATTATAAAAGACTATTTTTTTAAAAGTAGGGTTGGTACAAAGAGAATTTGTTAAAACTTACGTTAAAAAAAACAGCTATACAAGGCTATCTGCAAAACTTAGTGCTTTACAACCCCTCAAGCTATGCCTACCAACACCTATATTATTTATATACCACTTTTCTACTAAAAAGTTCACAAAGCAGTTTACAAAGGAAATGAAAAGAAATTAATGGCTAATGGGCTAATGGCTAATTAGTGGCATAGCTTTGCTCCTTTTTCATACATTGCTCCCAACTGATCCATTGCCTTCTCCTTTTCTCTCCGATTGCTGCTTCCTTCCCTTTTGCCTCCTTCAGCTCTTCTACCATTGCTCTACCTTCTATCTGTCCTTACCTTTAAGGTTCCCACCTCTCACAACATCCCCTCTCAACTAGCTCTTCTCAGCCACACACCTGGATATCTCCTAATTTCCCTTGTTCCTGCTTCTGCCATACAGTTTGTACCAGTGGTACATGGACATTTCAGCACGGGACCCCCTTTCAGACTTAAAAATCTGTCCAGGACCCCCTGTCAAACTTACCAGGATGTGACATCACTGTGATGCCAGAACATCTCCATGTCTACTTGGAAGTAAGTCCCATTGTGGTCAATGAGACTTACTCCCAGGAACACTCAGTGCCATTTTCTAAATCTTAAGATCCCACCCTCTTGTGACTTCTCTGACCCAAGAGGATCCTGACCCTCACTTAGAGTACCATTGATTGTACCGTTGAACCATGTATGCTGAACTATGTACAGCATAGAGGTAGGCATGGAGGTAGCATGGAGGTAGGGATTTTTTTTCCGGTGATGGGATTCCATCGTGCATTTTTCCAGCGGTGGGATTTCTTGCGAGATCAGCAAAAGTAACGCTGAGTGCCCTACAACAACTGAATTGGGATAGTGGCATAATTATACTTTTAAAATGGGTCACTTGAATGGAAAGTCCTTCAGCCAAAGTCACTGCAGTGAGTGATTCCCTAACTCCAGGGATTCGGTTGGCCAACTAAGAATGTTCATGTCTGATTCTCTTTCTAGCCTTAGTGAGTCATTAAACGGGATCTCACTACACGTTTCTCAAGGACCTGAAGAAGTCAGTGGAGTGGCTGAATCCTATTACTGTGAGTCAGAGGCTGTCAAGCCAGAGTCAGACTCTGTTGTTCTTAAATCAGTCACTCCAGGCTGTGAGTTGTTGCTTCCACTCGGTCTGTTTACCCGGCCTCCTACCTTTGTTGCTCCAGATGTAATGGGTCCAGCAGGCTTAGATGCCAGGAAAGAATGACAGTGATAGATCGGCTGCCACCTTCATTTCCAGATGAGTCTGACCCACAGACTTCCAGTTTCACAGCCCTGCCCCAGTTATGCTGTCCAATGTGTGGGAAAGAAGTGAAGACACATGGAAGAGTGCCCTTAAGGACACCACAGCCTGCGGTCTCTTCCTCTCCCACACCCACTCTTTTCCTCTAGCCTTGGAAAAGTGTTGCTGCTGGTCTGCCTGAAGAGCTATGGCAGACAACTGCATACAATCCTATTATAAAGTCAGTTGTTAAGAACCCATGTAGAGCCAGTAATCAAGGTTTATTAAACCTCAACTGCATACCCACTTTATCCCTTTCACCAGTGTTGTGCATTTCCTCCATAGTTTCCTGGAAAATGCAGTTTAACTGAGCAAAGGATGGTGCTGACATGTGGTTCAGGAGTTGGACTAAGATCTGGAAGACGCAGGTCCCAACCCTACTCATTCAGGAAGCTTCCTGGGTGATATTGGGGCATTTTGCCGCACCTACCTAACAGGGTTGTTGTGAAGACAAAAAGATAAAAACTTTGTAAGCTGCTTTGGGCATTTGTGTTGGCATGGGATGGATAGGTTATAAATCCCTTTAAAAAACAAATAAACAAAAAATACTTGTAAGTCAACTGAGAAAATCTCCAATAGTCTTGCTTTTTTCACCAGGTAATTCATTGAACTTACAAATATTTATACTTTCAGGAGCATTTGGCTATGGACCATTTTCAAGCAACCAAAATCTAGAAGTTTAAAAAATTATGAACTTCCAACATAGGCTGAGACATAAAAATTTCATGCTAGTGGCTGCGTATTACTGTATTATTATTATGTTTTTGAGCTTAGTGTTTGACTGGAATTGGCTCTATTGTGATTCATTTCCTGTCATTATAGCCACCTTGGGTGCCCTTTGGGGAGAAAGGCGGAGTACAAATCAGATAGATAGATAGATAGATAGATAGATAGATAGATAGATAGATAGATAGATAGATAGATAGATAGATAGATAGATAGATAGATAGATAGATAACTTCTATTGCACCTTTTTCATAAAAAGACTCAAGGCGGCTATTATAAGTTATATAAGGTGGCTATTATAAGTATTATTAGTTGCATGATTGCCATAATTCATACATTTGCCATAGTTTGCCATAGTTCATACATTTATTTTATTTTGGTCTTGCTATGATCTGTTCCAAATATTCTTGAAGTATAGGCGTTTCAGGCAGGACATTTCAGGCAGGACAAACCTCATTCCTCCTAACGGATATACATATAGCAGTTGGGGTTGCCTATTGGCTGAGATCTGGCTAAGATTTCATAAGATCTGGTTGGTATACGTAATTCTCCCTTTCTCACCTCCATCCCTAGATTAACTTTACAACTGTTTTGCAAGGTACTAGGAAAAAAAGAAACATTTAATAATGTGAAAGATGGAGGTATGTACATATCAAAACATGTAGCTTTAAAAATAATAATAATTGAAGGTTGTTTTCTTCCCCTCAGTACTTCACTGGAATTTTTAAGTGCAACTTTATGCAGCTATAGCTGCAATCCTAATCTCCAGTTAGGCTGGCCTAAAACTTGGCATAAGCCCTGTGCTGACCTGGGTGTGTTATAAAAGTACCATTCTGTATCCTTCTGAAAGAAGGTTAGGCCAGTGCACAGACATGTACTTGCCACCTTAAATCACCATGGGAATGGGAAGACCATGAGTTAGGCTGGCCTAGGTAAGGATGGCACCCTATAGGATGGCACCCTTGGGAGAAAGACATTCAGAAGTTCCATATTACAAATAAATTGTGTAAATAGGCATTGCATTTCATTATTTATTACATTATTACATTTACATGATTTACAATATTTGTAATATGGAAGTTAAATGTTTATATAACTATAAGCTGTTTTTCCTCCCATGGAATTTTGATGTGGGGATTGACCTTACCCACGTCAGGAGCCATCATGATATTCTGGAAATTTAACATATTCTGGGAAATTTTTGAAATAAAGGTTGATCCAAATGTGGCATTTCATCACAGTCTCGCCATGTATCATACAGTCCACGACACTATGCCAAAAGAGCCAATGTATGGTGATTTCATCGTATAGAAGTGACTTTGGGAACTTGCTGTCCAAACAAAGGTTGACTGGACTTGGGTTGGCTTCATAAACCTGATGAAAATAAAATGATTGATTCCCTTTTTAACCTGCTTACAGAGAGCATTATGGTTGGCATTCATTCCTGGATGCTCTACAGCTGTCAGGGGGGTAATGGAACATTAGTTACCAAAAAGAGACTTTGTTTGAAATCAAGCCAGAAATTGTTTAACTAGGTCCTCCTGGAGTTTCGGTCAGACAGGAGTGAAAAATTGTAGCAAGATGAATCTATTGATCAAAAAGTGTGTTCTTGAGAAAACTTTTCTGGACAGTGGCTAAATGCAAGCTGCTTTATGCCAGACACCAGATCTAAGTGGTGTTGGATGCTGGGTACATCCACACACACAACAGTTAACTGGAGAACAGTTAACTGTTACCAGCGCAGGGGGAACAAACAGAAAATCTGTACTACTTTTAAATCAGAATGAACTGACAAGACAACAGGTTGCCCAGTCCGATGATTCCTGGCACCCAGGAGGAACAGTGACACCAAAATGGTGACCATTGTATCCCACAGGTGCAGGAAGCATAGTAAGTATAGCAGGTTCTGCAATGCATTGTGTAAGACTAACGTGGAGATTCTCAAGGCTTCACCAGCAAAAACACAATGGGCAGTTTGAGCCTATTTTTGCTGGTGAAGCCTTGAGGACCTCCACGTTAGTCTTACACAATACATTGCAGCACCTGCTATACTTACTACACTGCTCCCTGCTACTGGGTCAGGTGTAGGTTTGTTGCTCACCAGCAACCAGAACATTTTGACTGAATGGTTGAGTTGTCCATCTTGGCTGAGGTGCATCAAGGAAAAAGCAGATGATTTGGGTGAGTCAGCAAAGGTCATATGGAGAAGATAAAGAATCTGTGGTTGGTTAAAGTCATTTCCTCTGAACACAACACCAGTAGGGGGTCTGAAAACTGGAAAGACAAACTCTCCAGAGAGGCCTAAAGCATGCTGGTGGTCTCTCCCTTCCCAGTTTAATTAAAGTAGTTCTTAAAAACCCAGACTTTCCTCTTGTGACATTCCATTCCCCATGAACAGAATGTGGTTTTCACACATCACACACCTTTTATATAACTATTTTAAGGTGGGATTTTAAAATATACATTTTTTTATTTGCAATAAAATCAAAACTTGATTGAGGAGAAAGAATAGTATGTGCGCAGAATTTTGAGGCAGGGAATTTGAGAGGAGTAGCAAATCAAAGCTGGAGCATCCTTTGACATTTTGGGCCAGTTCCATAAACACCCCAGAAATTATGATGATCATCCTAAACCTCTGGAGTCCTTTTGGAATCTCACAGTCTATCTCCCTGGCATTTCCTGCCATGGTCCAGCCAATCAGCTCTTAACTCCCCTTGTCTTCTTTGGAGCTTATGCTCCTAGTCCCATCTGAAGCCTGGAAGTTCAGAGAGGCATGGAGAGTGATGGATTACGGAGGAAAGGCATTTAACAATACTTTAGTGGGTTCTTGCCAGCTCCATCAATTAATCAATCAAGTCTTAATGTTGGCTGGAGGTTGCATTTTAATGCAGACGGCTTGAAAAGGTTTCAATTTGAACTGGTTTGAATACAAAATGATCTGGCTGGGTGTGTCACATACCCAATCTTGACCTCCAGGCTCACCCATTCACCAGGATTATTTCAAATGTTAACTGTTAGGAATTACCGGAGAAATTACGTACTAAAAACTAAAACAAGAACAACCCCTTGTCATTCAAAACTGTGATGTAGCATCTCTCTTTTGCCCACAGTACGCATGACGTACAAGTTGATGATTCGCACCATCTTCCTTGACTTTCTTTGGAGGTGAGGATTGTCCCACACTTTGGCTGTGGAGTGTGTTGTACACAGGCTGTTCAGTGGCGCTGTTTTCCATCAGTGGGAAGTTTGGTTGAAAAATCATGACATTTGCTTGTGCCAGGAGCTGCAGGCCAGGATGCTTGAGACAAACCATCTCTGAGAAACCTGAGAGCCTTCCCATCTTGGTCTTCCAAACACATACATACACACGCACACGCACACGCACACGCACACACACACACACACACACACACACACAGGGTTATTATCAGCATGTCAGGCTAGAAATGTGTTTCAAGTTGCTTTAACAGCTTTCCAAAGACATAGAAAGTCTTAGTACTAGGAAACTGCAACATTTCCAATGGTGAGGTGTTGGACCCCCCCATTTTCCACTTCCCCCCAAGTGAGAACAAGGCCCAGCTTCACACTATGGCAGCCTAATCCCTTTTTCTGAAGACTGGCTCTGGGCTCCCTTTCAAAAAATGCTCTCAAGAGCTGCTGAAGCTCAGCCAGCAACTGAGGTGGTTGAGGTCTGGCCTGAACCCTCACACAGATCCTTGGGAGCCAACCAGATAATAAAAGGGACGTTGAACATGATATTTTTCATGGGGATAATTCCATAGCATAAACAGTGACACAGAGGCAGCCAAGATGCATCGCCATCTTGTACGTAGGATGTAGGACTCAGATTAGGTCCCATTAAAGTGCCTTTCATTCACTTGCATTGGCATCAAATGCCAGTAGGGATGCTGTGGGGCTCATTGATGTCTGGCAAGGCTAATTCTTAGGCCTCATATGAGAAGTTTCAGGCACTGGAGGAGAACATACTTATGGGCTCTCTTCCTATATCCAGCCACCTGCCCACCTCCCTATTCCTCCACAGCCGCCAGTACCTATTCCTGATGCTTGAGTACATGAACAATCACCCACAAACTGTCACCCATGTTAGCCAGAAGTGCAATGTTCATAAAAATCTGCATACCTCTGACTACCAGGCTACTGGAGATTGATACCAGGGAAGAGATATGCACACCATGTTCTGGATGCTTTTGAACTGTAGCATCTGGCCCACAGCTGTACAAAGAGATGTTGCAGAACAACAAAACTCACTGATCTTTTCCAATCTGACCAGTTTTGTGAGTTTTATGGAAAAGCAAATCTTTGGGCTAAAGTAGACCTGACGATGGAGGACATTTGTTGCTGTGTTACGTGTTTACGCCACTGAAAAGTAAAGCAGGTAACAGAAGGGGTCTTAAATTGATATGGGGTTTTACATACCACCGAACCACTGTTTGTTGTGTCACATTCCTGGTCTCATTGCCAGGCAACAGGTGTCCAGTGGTCACATGAATACCACCAGACACCATCTCAAATACCATTAGTGGTATCTGTACCTCTGATTGAGAAAAACTACTCTAAGGTGAACACAACTGACCCTTATGACCAAGGCCACAGGGCAACTGGATTGCAGTATGGGGCAAATTTACTCCGTAATTTATTTGTTCTAAAGAAAAAAGTGATATACTTTTTAAAAATTAAAATTTTTAAATTTTATGTTTTAATATTTTTTATACAGTTTTGCCAGATTGTGTCCTGACTGTGTTGACTCTATACATGCCCTCTGCTCCCTTCCCATCAGAAAATGTAACTGTTCAGTCCCAAAATTGAAAGCAGAATCAGATCCTTGATGAGCACGGAAGACTATCTCTGACTCAAGAATTGGGGCAAGTGAGGGGGAGAGAATAAAGCAGGAAAACGGGGAAAAGGAAAGCGAGATGGACATGAGCCAAAAATATTACAGCTTGAAAGTGTAAGATACCATTCACAAGGCATTATGCCGGTGCACGATGATGAGCAGGCAAGCCTTCTTCAAAAGGTCCCAGTTTGAAATGGATCAAACTCCAAGCCAAAAGCATAAACACTGGGAGGAAGTTTGGCTACAGTTAAATCATGTTTTATTTAAAAAGCTCTCTCTCTCTCTCTCTCTTTTCTCCCCATCATCAGATGGAAAGCCTCCATCTGAAAAGTGAAACTAAGATTGGAAACAGTCTGGAGTCATTAAGCATATGCCTGCTTTCTCCCCCTACTCCCCCACCTTTTTTCTTTGGCTTCTCAACTAAAATATCAACTGGCTCCACTGTCAGGAGCAGGAAACATTAGTAATAAGTTCATAGATTTACATTTTCCCCTGGGAAATACAGGAATATCAGAGATCAAAAGTTGGAGAGCAGAGTTATTTTTGTACAGGATGATTTGCAACTAGTCTTCATCATGGGGAGTAAGTAAATTACAGTTTCTTCACTTTAGAGTTTTCAAGTTCTTTCCCTTCAGTGTGGCTGATTACTCTTTGGCTACTGTCGGTGTTTAGATGAGATTTCGGGGACACACTCTGAAGATATTTCCCTTTGCACCAAGAGAGTCCTCTTCCAAAGTGAATATGATATCTGAAAGACTGTGACATTAATTGGCCACTATGCATAAACAATGAGACTGCAGAGGCACATTGAGGCAATATCTGAAATGGCCTTGTGAATGTTGATGTGTGTAATGGCACACCAGCACCACAAAGGAGAACAACAACCCCCCCAAAATAGATTTTTTTTTTCAATCATCAATGTTCGGGGGCAAAATGTGCTAATGTACATGCTTGACATTCAGAAGATCTGGTGTTGGTTTAATCCTTGGCATTTTTAGGAAAAAGAGCACTATCTAAACCCCTGGAGAACTGCTATCAATGAATAGACAATGCTAAACTAAATAAAGCAGTGATCTGATCTGGAGTAAGACAATTCCCTGTGTTCACATAAGCCCATGATGTGGTTGAGCAAGAGGGAGGGGTTGCTCTTATTCCAGTTGGATCACAATCCATGTCTGCAAAGTTCCAGTGATGTTTGCAAAATCCGAAACCATTTCACAGTTATGAAGGCTGTGGCTGCACCGGCTGTGAGATATTGTTGCTTTTTCTAGCCACAGAACATTGTGCTTTGTCAACTTAGGGTCAATCAAATTAGATGTGTGTTCAATGCAGAACCTGACTGATGGGGTAAGTTGTGGTGGCATTACTAAGGTTGCATGACCCAGTGTGGGAGGCCAATGTATCACTTCCGTGATGGACCTCTTGCCATGCAATGGACAGGGCAATACCCCAGGCAGTGGGTGTGATGATGCACTACTGCCTTGCCCCAATTGTTTTGGTTTTTTTTGCTATACCTTTTGAGAGAATATTTCAACACTGCTTGTTTCATTGTACCCTGCAAGAAATTATGCATTGAATGATATATTACATAATGGTATTACTCAAAAATACCACGTTTTTACAAATTGGGGGCAATAGTGGTCTCACGTCTCACACACACACACACACACACACACACACACACACACACACACACACACACACACTCACACACACCCCAGTATATGTCATCTGGTGCAGTCTACATCCCCTCCAATGATGCTGCTGGTAGGTTGAGCAGTTAAGTACACATATAACTTGAGAAGGTGTGAAATCCTCATAAGAAAAGCATTATGGTACACAACACAGAAACAAATGTGCACCCACTACTAAACATATGTGCATCCAGTACTAACGTAATAACCACTACTTTCAAATATGTTCCACATGAGCCTATTTCCTAAAGAATCACTAATTAGTTAATACATTTAGACACTGTCCTTAAGTATACAATTTAAACCATAAATAGACAATGCGATAAAAATCAATGTAAAATATTACCTTGTAAGTACAAGAGTCACAGAAATAGCAGGCATCAAATCATAGCGTTGAGACAGTGTCCTATAGATCTCTCCATAATTTCTGCCTGTAAATGACTCAGTTGGTTTGCCCATGATCATTACAATCATGATGATTACCATAAACATAATGAAGATCCAAACTTTCTACCTAGTTTGAATCAGACCTTGGAATGTGGATCAGACCCTGGAATGTGGCCAGCCTGCCCTCTCACCACTGGTGCCTCTTGCTTTCTTTGCCCTACTCTTGACACAAAACAGGCAGCAACACTTCAGCTTCCTACTCATTTTCAAAGGCAACCTCATATGGAACATACTGTCGTTGTTGACCTGCAATTTCACCAAGACACAATGGCTGGATTCTTCTCCTCCAGGAAGGAGGGCAGTTGGCATGTTGGAGGAGGTCACTTGCAGAAAACAAATTTCCTGCTCATTGCCACAACTTTGGCCTCCAGGAGCAGGGGAGGGTTCAGAAGCACCCCTAGACTATAGAAATTATAAACAATAATATAATAGGCTGAAAGTGAGCAAGTTTTTGAAGGCCACCCAGATACTACAAGTCTAACCTTATCATACACTTACTTTTTATATGTGGATTTGACCAACATGAATGGCCACTGCAGCTTTCAGTTTTAAAAACTGCTCTTCTACTGTTGTAAAGAGGTAGTCATGCAAACAGTCATTCTATTCTTCATCCCCCGAATCAAAACCCCGCAGATATTAAGGCACTACCTTGTTACGTTAGGTGCAATGGAGGAACAAAAACCCCTGAAATTAGTTCTTATATTTTTGGCATTATGTCCAACCTATTTTTTTCATTGTTTTATTTATACACTTTAAAAACAAATCCGCTGGAGTTTCCAGAACAGAAGCCAAGTGGCTAAGAAAGGACACCTGTAGTTTCCCCTCTCTAATAGTTGGATAGGGCCTTTCACACTTCAAAGCCAATGTGCTAGTAGATGATGTTGAAGATGATGATATATTTTCAGAGGAAAGTTTCGGGTATGGAGCTTATGGATTTCATGACGTGCCCCACATCTTTCGGCATTCAAGCACTATCTAAAACTGATTTTAATGGGGAATGACTGTGCTGTAGCTTTCATGAGCAATATCATCCTCATGTGAAATTATCATATTTTTGTATAGGACCCCAAAACGTAGGGGGCAGAGCCTGGAAAATAAGGTGTATATTGGTCATGGGTGTCCAGACATGAATAGAAGTTCTGAAAATACAGAATACAAAGAAGTTCTCAAAATACAGATCTGAGACTGTACACTAAAAACCTGACCTTCTGTATTCTGTCCCTTCAAAATGAGATTTTGCTCCTTCTGAGAAGGAGGCAAAACCTTGGAACTTCAGGTCAGATCTGATTTCTTTTACTGCTGTCTGCCTGTTTTTATGTTGTCTGTTTTGATTCCAGGTCTTTACATGTTTTAGATTGTAATTTATCACTTGCTGCATGATGTTACCTGGGTTTTCTGGCCATTTGGAAAGATGTAGCTTGAGGTTGGACGTTTCGCCATGCGTTGTTGGCGGCATCCTCAGAGACAAAAAAGGCAGAAGGATTAACAACAGCCACTTGTTTAACAGTTGTTTATCACTTGTTTAAAAAATTAATTCCTGTTAATTACTGCCTTGGGTGTCCTTCTGGGGAGAAAGATGGACTACTAAACAAACAAACAAACAAACAAACAAACAAATAAGGAAGAATTCAACAGGTGACGTTTCCACACCTCTGCACTGATCACACACAAAAGTGTTATGTATTACACAGATGCTAAAAGGACAGGAGGCATGTCTAAAGAATTGACAATCCTATTTCAAGAATAAAGGCCACTGATATCAAGCACACCCACTTTACTTTACCTGATCCACTTTCAGGGGAGTGCTTTCTATTGAATAAGAATGAAAGTGTTCTGCGTGCAAATGAATGCTTGGAGGGACACCAACAGAGAGGTTGGTGACACCAACAGAGATGTTTTGCTCTAGGAGAATTTCCTGCTATAAGCAGGGGGTTGGACTAGATGTCCCACTAGGTCCCTTCCAACTCTAGGATTCTATGATTTCTAAGTCCAAATTTGGGTGGCAACACCATTTTGAGATTAACATGTTAAGAGCTGTATAGGGTTTAGCAACATTTCCTTTGTGTAGACTTGACTCTCCTCTTGTATTGTTCGATGAAACTTGAAACCCGGCTATTAGAGGGTGTTGCACCACATTATTGATGGGATGATGTGCTGTAGGCTTTTTAAGCCTTTTGCTTCTCTGGGGTCCCTCCAATGAGCATGCTGTGTATCTCATCAGTTCCAATGAGCTGCCCAATGCTAGCCATCTCCAAATGCTGAAATATAATAGTGGCTCAGACAGTAGTTCCAAAACTCTTTAGCACCGGGATCCGCTTTGAAAGTGACACTTTCACCATTAGGTTGCAAATCACCAGTGGGTCCTGGCCCACAGTTTGGAAACCACTGGGCTAGGAGAATGAAATATCATGAATTGGGAAGTTACCAGTTGGAATCTGGTTTCTTCTGTTAACTCACTGTTAACTCTACTAGTTACAGTTCTCACTAGTTCTCACTAGTTACAATTCTAACTAGTTACAGTTCTACACTTACAAGGGGTAAAGGTAAAGATGACCCCCCCCCCCCCCCGGTAGGTTGTATTTTTAGTCATGACTGACTGTAGGGTGCGAGGCTCATCCCGTTTCTAAGCCTTTAGAGCCAGCATTGTCCAAAGACTCTTCCATGATCATGTGGGCCGGCATGACTGTATACTTACTTACAGTGTGGTTAATTTATTCCGTTGAGGGAATTCATGTAAAGTGTGTTGCATCCTCAGAAAGCACAGACAATGATGACAACGATGATGAAGATTCTTAGTATAATAAGCTAAGATTGCCAGCCAGGTCTCAGGGTTTCACCTGCAATATTTGGATTTTAGCCTTTTCCCGCAGTGTCTCAAGGACAAGAAGTAAAATCTCAGGGGGAAGTCCCAGAATCAAGGCTGTTTTCTGCTTGAATAATGAGATCTCTTATCATTGTCACAGCCCAATTGGTGAGCACATGCCAGTTTTAGCAGGAGGCTAACCAGTGTTCTGTTTTTGCAGATGTAAAGACAGCAAATTCATGTAAGATTATCTGAAGTGCCATATGGTGTTCTGCAAGAGTGAGAATTTTTTTAAAGTGATAGTTCTAACCAAACCTGAAACAGGCAAACCAGCTGGCCACGCTTGTATCCAGCATAGGGTTGGGGGCATACTGCCACTCAATCTGGGGCAAGGGGAATTAACTCCCCTTACCCTGGGTAAAGTAGCAGCAACCACAAGGAGCTAGGACGGTGTAGAGTTTAGGGAAAGGGACTGGAATCTGAAAGATCCAGGTTCAAATCCCCTCTCTGCCACAAAGCTTGCTCAGTCTCAGCTTTACCTACCACACAGGGTTGTTGTGAGGAAAAAAAATAAAAGCTGTGTAAATTGACTTGTGCATTTGCATTAGCATTGGAAAGGCAGGGAATCAATCCAATAAATAATAATAATGCTCAGATCTGTGCCACAAACAGATTAACACAAAAGCAGCCAAAAAGCAGCCACAAACACAAAAGCAGCCACGGGTTGTAGTTGGAGGGGTGCAAAACACTAAGTTTTGCAGGGATCCTTCTCACAGTGTGCAAGGGACCTCCTCCCCTTTGAGCCATTTCAGGGATTAGGTTCCTAGATGCCTGATCTTGGCCGCATGCTGAGCCTGGGGCTGCCCATGTGCCTGACCTGCCCCCATTCTCCTCCTTGCCCTGGAATGCCCCACATCTGTCATCCTTCTGCCCTCCCCAGAGCCCCACATTGACCCAACTCCTTCATCTTCCAATGCAATAGTGCAGTTTCAGCTGCATCCTGACTCCTAAGGTGGTATGAAAGTGCCATCACAAGGGTGGCAAGAACTGGGTGGTAGCACTGCCTGCAAGTTAGGGGCTCTGCCTGGCACAGCATGGGGAGAACTAGTTCAGCTCTACCTGAGATGAACCCTTAGATGGGTAGGGTTTTTAAGACTCTTAGCTGTTTTTCAGACTGAAGCTTGATGGACACTGAGAGGTAAAATTAATGCTAAAACCAAATAGGTAAGCAGAAAATAGCTTTGATATGAGGCCTTTTCCTTGACCTCTGAGTAGTGAAAATGAGATTTCTCCCCTACTCCCGGAAACACTTAAAAGACGGCTGAAACTTCAGGTCTGAGATAGGGGGATAGGACTGCAATCCTAAAGCCCCTTTCTGGTAGTAAGACCCATTGAATATAATGGGGCTTACTTTCATGTAGACATGGTTAGGATTGTGTTCTCAACCTTTGGAGATTTAATATTGGTACAGAATATGAATCCAACAGGTGAAGCCTGTCACATGAGGCAAAGGTAGGTTGCCATATGTCTGGAAAAACAGGAACAATCCCAATTTTGTGGGATTGTGATCACATACAATACTAGCAAATGGGGCAGAAGGTCCTATCCAGATTTTGTGGAAGAGAATTATGGCAACTTTAGGGAAAGGAAAAGCTGCATCTGCTGCAATATCTTGTGCTATATACTTGTGTTTGCGGTAGAGGATTCTTGCTCCTTCTTTGCACCTCATTCCAACCAACAGTTGTACAAGAGAATCAACTTTGACATTTTCATCTCTGTTACTCTTGTTTCTACAATTTTCAGCTGCAACCTGGCAAACTGAGTTATGAATCACAGTGTCTGTCTGGATCAGGAGGAACAAATGGTCATCTGCACAAACCAACCATTTCTGTGTGACTAGTTACTAGGAGGAGACGGTGGAAGGGTGGGATTAGGAATCTGCATGTGTGGCTGGGTGATGAGCCATAGAGCATTGTTGGCAATGGAAAGGATGGTAGCTGAGCTATATGGCATGCAATGCCAGCAAATTGTTGGCACCTGTTTCTAGTCTGTTCTGCAATCCTGCCTCCGCATTGCCTAGAGATAGCATAACACCAGGATTGATGAGTCTGCAGATTGTATTTGGATTACTGAGCATTAGGCTACTCACTGGGGAGATGCTCCTTCTTTGAAGCATGGCGGTTGAGTCTCCATTTCCCATTTCAAATAATGCATCAAATAGATCCCAAAGGGCTGGTGCAGGAGAAGCACACATCTAGAATTTTTTTTTTTAAATTGTGATGGCTCCGAGCCAGTTGAGGAAGGCTGGAAACTTTTTACCAGTCATTTGTCTTATGTCACCAATTAAAACATGAGCCACACCAAAATGTGAATGATGAACTTGGGTGCAATTGGAAAAACAATAAAATACGTGATTAGGATGACACAGCTGCAAACGATGAACATTAAACAACTTCACAGCTAGCAAGCCTGCCCTTTCAGCCTGACGTTTGATCGATCTCTGTTTGGAGTAGGCCTTATGGAATGACTGTCCATCTCGCAGAGACAAGTCAGGCTGGGAACCTCTCTCTCTTTAAAATGCACTCACATAAACTGTGCTTTAAGAATCCCCCAAGGTCTGTTAATGTCATAGATGGAGAAGAAAAGTCTTGGAAGGCCTTGAAATGCATGTCAGAAACACTCCAGAGAAAACCATAAATGTTTTCAGGATGAACCACAGGCTCTGGAGGATCAGTCAAGCTGGAAGACTATTTATTTTCCAGGCTATTTTAAACATTGGTCTGCTTCAGATAACAGTTGCCTGTGGTGGCAGACAGGAGCGTGGGACTGGCGTACAGGAACTCATGCCAGATTCATTTCTGGGGAGTATTTCCTCTCTGCCTTGATAAATCTGACTTGTCTGCTATACCAGGTTACTTCCTTTGGAGTTCTCCTTATTATTACTTATTAAAATGGCCTGAACACAGCACCAAATGGGGCAGGCAACATCCTGTCCTAGCAATTTATTCTCCTTGTTATCTCTGAAACTGACAATTCCCACATGGGACAAAATGGGGGTGGATAGAGCAACATCTTGAGAAGAAGCAGAAGGTGTCCAATGGGGATTGCCAAAGATCTGTGGCATAGAAGCAGAACACGAGAAGGCGGGGGCTGTGTTCAGCAAGAGGATAACCTGGGAGACGAACCAAGATCAGGAAAGTGGGGAGAAAACGGGTGTCCCTACAAAATGTCTTTCTCCATCCAGATGGCAGTAACTTTTCCTCTTAGGTGGGTCTCTGTCCAAAGAAGCCAGTGAGTCCTGTGACCTGATCTCTACCAGGGTCAGGCAACCCAGGGTCAGGCAACCTTTTCAAGAAATCACTTTTCAAGAGTTCAGCTGGATCTTGGATATTGTAAAAGGCAAACAAAGATGATTTTTTACTGGTTCAGTGTATTGTTCTTTTCCCACTAAAAGAGACTTGAGTAGAGATCACTAGCATTAGAGCTTATTCTTTGCCTGTAGAAGGTCCTAGACTTGGGGTGCAATCCTGACCTAGACCGACACAACTCATTGCAATTTGATGGTGATGAGGGAGGGCAAGCGCATTTCTGTGCACTGGCCTAACCCTGGCAGGGTGACCATATGACCAGAAAAACCCAGATTTGTCCAGATTTTTAGCCTTCTGTCTGGGTGGCCTACATTTTGGCTTCACTGTCCTGCATTTTGGCTTCATTTTGAAACTTTGCAATAGTGCCCAGTACCCCATCATGCCATATGTCATTGGATTCGTATTGAAGAGCAGAATCCAATGTAAAAATCAGTTTGAAGATATCTCCTTCCTATCAAACATTATGGTCAAAAAACCGAAAGACAAAAACAAAAAAAATACATTTTTACCAATTTTTTTAAGCCGGTAGGAATTTTGGCCCTGGGGTTCAGGAATTCTGGCCCTGGGGTTCTGGAATAATCTGGTCACCCTGAACCCTGGAGTGGTGCAGAAGTGTCTTAGCACCTTTGTGACACCCTCCAGGTCAGCAGATAATTTACGCTGGGCTGGCCTAACTGGACGTAAGGATTGCATCCTTAAATCCTAGTGTCCCTGCTTAAAAGAAGCAAGTAGCAGATAGGGAAAAAGACCTTTACTTTCCAATCACAGCATGATGAACCAATAATATCTGGCACACAGTCTGATGTGCTCCTGGCCTGGTAAGGGCAATCAGCATATGGGAGTAAGCTTACATATGCAGAGTGGATGCAGAGACTTATGTGGAAGAGCCTTGCATCTGCATCATCATATCTAGCATACCTTTTGAAATGGTTGGATATGTTTTCATGTTGGTGCAAATGCATGTCCCCTTTCAGACCCATTCATTATTTATTCCATGATCAGAGTTCAGACTAGGCCGCATATACAGTGGCACCTCACGTAAAGAACACCTCACGTGAAGTATGTTTCACGTAACTAACAAAAATTTCTCTGCTACACATAACAAACTGTGCTTCACGTAAAGAACACATTCGTTGGCAGTTGGGGCAGAAGTGCTGGCTGGCAGCCTGTTTTAAAAGCATCTGGGCTGCCTAGCGCATCTGCCCATAGTGAAAGCAACACTTCTGCGCTGTTCCGCCTGTGGCCGGGAATCCGCTGGGCAGAGGGAGAGAAGAGCAGTGGAGAAGAGGGAAGCAGCTCAGGGCTATCCAGAAGGCAGCAGGGGAGAGAGATGGAGAGAAGGAGAAAGTAGGGAGACACTTTGAAGGTGTCTTGGATTGCAGCCTCCTAACCATGTCTATCCAGAAGTAAGCCCCATTGTGTTAAATAGGTCTTACTATCAGGAAAGTGTCTTTCGAACTGCAGCCTAAGTAGACTTCATAAGATCATGCACACTGAATGCATGTTTTGAATTCAATCCCAGTGTTCTGTCTCATTTTTACATCCAGTTAATATTTTTATATGAATATTTTTGGGGTTGTGGAACCAATCGTCTGAGTTTCCATTATTTCCAATGGGAAAATCGGCTTCACGTAAAGAACGTTTCATGTAACAAACATGCCTCCAGAATGAATTAAATATGCTACGTGAGGCATCACTGTCCTGTAGATTGAAAGAAAAGATTCGTAAGAAATTCAAGCATAGTAAATACACAAAGATCAATTAAAGACCAAGACCAAGTAATAGCATAGTTAGAGGGGGTGCAAAGCACTAACTTTGCAAAGCACTGTGCAAAGCACATCTGGATGTACGGTATTTCATTGTTATTTTATTTCATTATTAATTATTCATTGCTTTGTTATTTGCAGGTACACTGGATCTTTTAAATTGGAGTCAAATTCCATGTTTGGATCTCCTCTTTGTTATCACAGCAGAGCAGTGCAAAGTATGCATGGAGTGTGGAGGGAGATGTAGAAGGAAAGCAGCCCTTTCTATTCTGTCCTTTAGGAGCAACACTGATGATCTTTTGGGAAAAGAGTGGCCAGAGAAACATCATCAGCTAGGGGAGATGGACATTACCCTCTCCCCCAACAATAAACATATACCTAAATATGAAACTGTACATATATTGGGGTTGGGGGAGAGATCCTGAGTGTATACATAAAATTAGCACCCTAGCAGGAGGTTACAGGAGTAAATCTATGTGGAGAACTTGCAATGGGAAGCAGATGTTCTCTGATTGAGCCCACATGGGAAGGGGGAGCGAGCAACCAGCCACGCCTGAGCTTAGTCATAAACAGGAAGCATCAGTCAGCATTAGCATCAGTCAGGGCCTGCAGGGTTGTTTCAGGAGAGTCTGGGTGAAGACAGATGTACTATAGTGAGGGAGCCAGGCTTCCTCCTGGTAGTGCAAACGAAATGGCATACATGCGCACCAGTGAGTTGAATACTGGCCCAGTCTCTCTTGTGGGCTTCCAGAGGATTTCCACAGAAACTGTGATGTGTGCTTTATACCTGGGGCTGGCTTAGGAAGAAATGTAGTCTCAATACTGTCATCTCATACTCTTCATTAGTGAACTGGGACATGGGTGTGTGTCATTCAGCAGAGGCTGCTACCATTGAGATCTTCCAACCTGATCTTGACTCTCAGGCGATGGTGGCTGGATTCAGTTGACCAGGTGCCCAAATGGTACCCACTGGAAAGCTTCCCTCATGATGCCTGTCTGTATCCATATGGACCAAATCCACTTCACTGTGCAGATCTGTAGGCAAATATGATCTTCTTTAGTCCTTACCTGGCGGTTGGAGAGAGGGTCGTCGTCTCAACCAATATGCTGCTATACTGGTGCTGCTGGATTCTGTGCATCATTCATGATACACTACCATTCTTTGTAATTGATGGTTATGTTTTTAAGCCTTATCAGGGGTTAGTTGTTTTTTTTAAATCTTCCTCAACCAGTCTGAGCCACGTCTTTTTTTTTTGGTGCTGCTCATTGAACTCTCCAGTGTGCAGGTCGCTCTCACCAGAGGAGCTTATGTGGCAGCCAACTGGTGATCGTTATATAGACGTGGCCAAACCATCTCAGTTTGCATTTTTGGATTAGTTCTTTGACTGAAGGTTGATGGTTGAATCTTTTCCTTACTATCTCATTAAGGTAGCGATCATGAGGAGGATTCTCAGGAACTTTCTCAGCCAGCACTATATGATCATCTTTTAATCAGTGTTTGTAAACTTAGATAACAGTTGCCAACACTCACTTTGCTATCTTGAATTTTGGAGATGCTGATTTAAAAAATGGCATCAGTTTTGTCATGCCATGTCTAATTCCAGAGATACACCATAACCTTGTTAGGAAATGTTACAAGCAGCTTCTTTGTAAGGAAGCCTATTTATTATAGTATTATAAGTTTTTCTGATCCTCAATTTTGCAGGCTTGTGTAATTATTTGTTCAACTGTCAGGTGACATCAGAAAAAAATAGCTTCTTCCCCCAAGTAATCCACCATCAAGCTGGTAGAAAAGATCCTGCAAAATCAGGGATTTTGCTTTGTTTGGTTTAGTTTGGCTATTAGACACGGGAGTTTTCATATGTTACATTCTATGCACTTTCTGTATGGGTCTTTCTCAGCCAAGTTGATGGAGACCTGAAGCTAAACCCTTCACCCTACAAGAGTACAGTTGACAAGTGACTGGTGACTTCTCATCAACCTTGGTGAGTGAAGGTGGGTCTACAATGGCTCCTCAGTACTTGCTGAGTTCCATGTTTGTTGGATCAGGACCATTCCAATTGTCTTGTGTTACTGCCCCTTTGCCTTGCCTTTATAGGAGCCAAGGCACATTCACCTACTTGTGAAGTTTGCTTACCATAGCATCCAGTACATTTTCCTTATTGGTTATCAGCTTGTCAGCTTTACCACCCATCAAAAATACTGTTGTGATGCATGGGTGGGTCCTGACACACAGTTTGGGAAGGAACCACCAAGGTAGCTTCACTTCCTGAAGCTTGGAGAAGGATCAGGTGCTGCTAAGGATCATGTTCACTTCCTAAAGCACAGCATTTTATCACAACTGGTGGGAAAAAAGCCTGAGATATCTGGTGCTGACTTGTTTGAAGCTGTTCAGCAGTGATTGAGGCTGCAATCCTAACCTCCATTTAGGTGGGCATAAATTCTGGCATAAGTCTTGTGCCCCACTCCTGGGCAGATTAGGCCAGTGCACAGGCCTAACCACACCACCATAGGAAGATATGCCACATGAGTTATGGTTAGTGAGGCTCTTCTTGACTGCGCAAACTCGACCTGCACATTTCCAGCTGTCTCTTTCACTATTGGGCTGATTTGCTGGCCTTCTCACAGATGCATTCTTGGGGATTAGAGGGGGCTCAGCTGTAACTCAGGAGGCCAGGCTGGCAGTATGTGCAAGCAACTCTTTCTAATGCAAGAAAATGTTCTCTCTAAGTGGCTGCCCATTCCCAGTACTTTTCACTCAAGCCCCACGAGAACGTATTACCTTTCCCAACACTAGTATATGACATAATACTACTTACACCATCTGAATAAGTTTGTTAAATTAATGGTACCTTTTCCTTTTCAGCCACAAATTCCCTCTGTTGACTTTGACAAGGAGAATACCTGCTGCAGAATGTGTGTGTTTGTGTGTGACTTTTTTGTTTCACTCACACATAGTTATTTAGGAGTGAGATCATAATAAGTGGGAAATTTCCCATAAGTGGGAAAATGCCTGTTATGTGGGTAGATCTTGGGTTTAACCTCTGGCATCTACTGGCAGTTTTTGGAAAGTTCTCCAGATTACCACCAGTCTGTGTAGACTGAGAACACAATCCTAACCAAATCTACTCAAAAGTAAGTCCTATTGTGTTCATTGTGTCTTACTCCCAGGAAAGTTTCTTTAGGATTACTGCCTATCAGCAGACATAAAATCCATTCCTTTTGAGCACCTATAATTTCCAGATAGCATTACCACCTTAACTAATAACTTGGAAAGACTTGCCTTTGTTGTTATTGTTTAAATTTAATGTTTAATATGGCACAGTATATATTTGACAATTGCTGGAAATATGTTTATTATTTTATTTCAAGCGTGGCTCTATTTTCTGACTTTTGAACAGTGGTATTCAAAGTAGGGGTCGGGATCCTGTTGTGGGATCACAAGCTGAAGTTGGATTTGTAAGAGTGTGGGACTTGCCCTTTTGGAATCTGGCACTGGTCTTTACTGGGAGTATGTCTCATTGATTACAATGGGACTTACTTCTTAGTAGACAGTGATGTCATATCCCAACAACTTTGAGTGATGACATCACAGTGATGTCATATCCCAGCAACTTTGAGAGGGAATCTGAGACAGATTTTTGAGTTTGAAAGGGGGTCCCCAGCTGCAATGCCTGAATACCACTAGTTTAGAAGGTAGTTCATGATCACAAAATAAAAGTTACAAATCACAAATATATTAACTGGAGTACCCACATAAGAACATCAGAACAAGCTCTGCTGGTTGAAACCCATGTGCAATGGGCCTTCTTCTTACATTGGTGCACCACCTGCCTCTGAACATTAAACGGCATATGGCCCAAACACCTAACAGAGCTACCAATGGATTTGTGCTCCATTAATTAAAGCCATTGCCCTGTTCTATGAGTGAATTCCACCAATGAATTGTGGACAAGTGTTAAGCAGTACATCCTTTTCCACTTAAAACACCATGATGGAAGCCATGTTAATTAAAAGCAGGAGAAAATCAAACTTCTGCAACCATGCAGAAAGCATAGTTATAGGCTGTGACTGTGGGGCCTGCCAAACTCGCACGGAAATGTCTGTCAGTGCCGCTGCATGCTGTAGGGCTTGCCAGTGGTGTCTGTTTTGTTTTTGCTATTCACAGCATGCTGCAGCATTCAGAAAGTGAAGTTTTGCACTCATATCATCAATGGCTGGAAAAGCAGCACCTGTTTCTTTTTGACAGCTCCCCCATGGCACCATTGTATCATGGTATAGGTGTTGTACATGTGCTCTCCATCCGAGCCAGGGTTGCGTGTAGGTGTATGTTTCTGTTTGTATCTGTTGCTTCTCTTCTGCTTGCATCTTTGGACAACAAACTGTTGCTCTTGGAGCGCTCAGCGCACAGCACTCTCCATTTGCTCAGCCTCCGAGCCATTGCTCTCTGCTATCCTCCCACAACCCGTCTCCCGTTTTGATATTTATGAGACAGCCATTTCCTTTTACAGAGAGGTAGCCAGTATTGTGAAAATGCAGCCATTCATTTGGACAGAGAGTGTGACATTTTTATTTTTAGCAGACTGTTTTTACCTCTGGATCTCATCTCATTCACTAGCGGAGCTATTAGTAGCCCTCCTACTTGGGACTAAGAGCCCAATCCTGAGCTCATTGCTCAGGGGACACCCAATGAGACCTCCAGCTGCTTCCTGAACCCAGTGGATGAAGTGGTACCATTTTGGCACTTCTGGTGAGTAACTGGAGGCTTAGGATTGGATTGTAAGCCCATTGAGCAATGTGGGTCTTTTGGGGAGTAAATATACCTTGAATTGAGTTGTTCTTTAGGAATTTGAAATAGGTACATTCAACCAGGGCATACAGGAAAATAAAGACAAACAGGTGTATGTGGATCAAATAACAGATCTTCATGCAATCGATTCTGGCCCATGGAATTCACTGGTACAAATTAATTTGTTAGGTGTTGGAGGCCATTTAAATTTCTGGAAACTAGCAGTCATCATAGCTAAAAGGGACAGTGCAATCCTAAGTCCTGGTTAGGCCAGCACAAGTCCTGGCACAAGTCCCATACTGGCCTGATTGATGGTGTTTCAAAAGTGATATAAGAGATTTTTGAACCATGCCCCAGAAGATTAGGCTGGTGCACAGACATGTGCCAGCCTCCCCACACCACAGCAGGAACAGGGAAATGGGTGAATTGTGCTTGCCTGAGACCTCCAAATTCAAGCGTGTTTGTCCAATAATCATGTGTCTGGGATAAACAGGTACAGTATTTGGTTATCACCATGCTGCCCTGTTATGAGCTGCAGTGGGGCATCTAGGTGGCAGCCACCAATGATCGCCTAGTACAAAACATTATGTACTACTTGCCAGTTGATTTGACTGAGAGTTAAATCAAACTGGACATGATTTTCAATCACCTCATTGATTCTAGTTTGCTTTTTTGACCTAGATTGACTATACCCCTCTGCTGATCCTGATCTGGATCAAACTTCCCAGCTGAGATTTGACTGAGTAAAATATTCAGATTCTCCCCTCCCAAGAAATAGCGTATAGTGTGTGTATGTGTGCACTTGTTCAAGTGGGTGTTCCTCTTTTATTTAATAGAGTAAGTATTTAACTGGCCCTTCTCACCCCAGCAATTTTTGGTTCTGTTGGCTTTGGCTGGTGTTCATTTGCATCTTTTTAGATTGTGAGTCCTTTGAGGACAGGAAGCCATTAGTGATTGATTGATTGATTGATTGATTTGTTCTTAAATGGGGGTATTTTCTATATCCTATGACAATACTCTTAAGCATGATCTGTTCTTACATGGAGGGGGCCATTATCTGTACCCTTTTGAGGCCTATATAATAACCTTCTGCATGCCAACAGAACAGACAGAATAAGTGCCATTACGTTTTTCACTGCAGTTTGGAATGTTTTCAACATTTGACTATGAAAGATATTGTTAGAATAAGAATGTGTTCCTTGCAAATGATGCAGGATATTAGCTGTAGCTTTACAGAACACATGCCTTGCATAGAGGGGCTCTTAGTTTCAGTTCCTGACTAGGGTTGCCATAATTTTCTCCCACAAAATCAGGACAGCACCCTCAATCCCATTTGCTAGTATGTGAACCAGGGAGACTTTTAGGCCCACTGAGCCACTGAAGCTGCTGGATAAAGAAGGGGGAGGGAGGGAAGGGAATTGTCACCTTTTCCTCTCTTCCCCATGCTAAGGTCCTTTTCCAAGCCATTAGTGGAATAACTACATTTTCCAGCATGACTCGCACTAGGTTCTCATTTTGCATCCTGCTTTCCAGAGGTCCGAGCAGCTCGAGCCACCTAATGGCTGGAGAAATGGCTGTGCAGAGTCCCTGCAGAGCCCCAGACTCTGCAGAGAAAAAGATCTGGGGGTGGAAGAAGCTCTGCTCGCTGTGCAAAGAAAGGAAGGAGGGAGCTCAGCTGAGACTGCTGGAGAGCAGAGCAGAAGAAGGAGAGAGCCTTGGAAGTGGAGCTGCTGCTGCTCTGAAACTTTCCAGTGAGTTTGGCTTGAAGGGAAAGGAGGGGGAAGAATTAATTTTTTCAAAGCAGGATTGCCAACTGACCAGAGAAACCCCAGCTTCTCCTGCTCCTATGCCTTTGTAGATGGATCCACCAATATATACTTTGCACAAAAAAGCATGTAATTCACAAGGGCTTGAGTTGCTCGGGTTGTGGGGCCTTTCATCCAGCTATTCTCAAAGCAGAGGAGCAGGGGCTGGTGTAAAGTTGGCAACCTTCTCAGGGTAGGGATGGTGGGATAACTCCTGGCTTCTTAAGTTTTAAGCCTCCAAGCCCAGTTGTGTCCACTCAAAAGCATTATAGGCAATGGAGCTTGTACTGTGTAAGCAGGCAAAGGAAAGGAGGCTGAAAGACCAAGCCTCTGCACATCTGCCTGAGAATGGATGGCTGCTTGAATCACTTAAACATCTGCCTTTTTGGTTGGTGACTGGTCTATTGCTATGAGATTTGTGCAAAAATTAAGAATGCAATACAAGTGTTTTTAGCTTTATTTTAACATGTCCTACAATTTTCCTACATTTTTGGGGTGCCCTACATTGTTTTCAACTGGGTAGGAATTTTGGCTGTGGAGGATAGGAATTTTGGGGAACTTTGGAGGGAATTTTGGGTTCGGCATCTGGTCACCCTGTGTGAAGACAGTCCCCCAAAATTGGGATTGTCCCTGTTTGGGGGACATATGGAAACCCTATCCCTGACCTCTTCCCTTTCAAAGATCTTGGAAGCAGGGCTGGGAGAAGACCTCTCTCTGCTTGCAATCTTGGAGAGGGTCTTCTTGTCATGGGCACACAACTGTGTCACTTGGTATGGAGTAGCCTCATCTATACAGATGGTGGATTCTGAATGCAGCAGAGGACAAACTGGACAGAGCATATCTATAGGGTACAACCCATCAGGAATTTTTTGTATTGAAATGAATGGGAATTGCAACTGTAGTGGATTGTGTGAACCTTGTTAAGCAGGAGTGGGTGCATTATTTGGATTTGCTTTCTCAACCACCCAAATAGCATAGTGCTATCATGGGAAATGAGACCTTTATAGTTTATTTTTTTAAGAAGTCTATTTCTTTTAAGCCCCACTCATGTTCAGTGAAGTGATGGGAAGTAACCACAGAGTGCCGAGCTGTTATTGAGTAAGTGGATTACAGCCAGGGATGGAAACTGTCTCTTTAATGAAGTGCTGTTGCCAACAGGCTAATTGGGTAATGACAAAACGCAGACCCTCCAAGCTCTTTGTAAAGGGGCCTCCCTCCCCAAAGCCCCTGCTCCACATCACCGGCGTCCTTGCTTTGCTTCATTGTGCTTCTAGCTAGCACATTGTTGACAAGTGAGACTAACGTTCAACACCGTGGTCTTTATGGAGGCAACAGACAAAGTGTCGCCAGCCTAACCCTGCGTGGAAAATTCAGAGGTGGACGAGAAACCGTATTAATTAGCTGGTGAGACCCCACTCTTCCCACATGTGAAATGTGAGCCTTTTTATGGAGAAAAGTAAAACAGGCCCAGCATTGCTCTGGGTTGAGCCCAGTAAAACAGGAGGTGATCCATAAATATGTATGTTATGTTGGGTTTAAAATACTTTCTGATGATTTTCTAGGCAGATCTCCAAAGCGTTACAGCACAGGACCACTATTGTCGAGCCATATAGTTTCTGATTGGGGTGAAAAGTTGGGCCTGTTATTTCAAGGGTGGGAATAAGTGCTCCTTGCCCTTTCTCAGAGGAAGAAGAAACTCTGAGAAATAATGAAAGATCCTTTCATTATCAGCTGATTGCCACCAGCCTTGTTCACTGAAGCATCACGGACACAGCACAAGGGCAGCACAATCCTGAAGCTGGCGGGTCCATAAGGTGCAGCAATGCCAAAACAGCTTCAGTTTCAACCACTGCTGAGGGTACAAGCAGCATCTTCATGGTAAGGAAAAGAAAGTCCCCTTCCCCAGGGAAAATCCCAAACTCCTCAATGGGGCTTTTTAAAGTCTGTGCTGGCTGTGAGAGACTCTGTTGCCCAACTCAGAGCTCAGGATTCAGCAAAGCATAGCTTTGCCCACCCCCCCCCCCCCTTATTCCACCCTCCCCCCACCTTATTCCACCTGCTCTTTGCCTCCCTCCTTGCCTCCCCAAACTACGTCCTGTTGGTGTGGTCCTTTACGTACTGCTGAGGCTTAGTACCAACTGGCATTGGGTCAGTACTGGCAGCCCCTTTTCTCTGGGTGTCACAGATGTTTACCTTTCTTCATGTATGCAGCACCCCATGCTGGTGGTACATGAGCCAGTACCAGTGATCTTACCTGTTTTTATCTATGACTAAACTAGGAGAATACATATATGTGAGCACTATTAAGGGAAAACAAATTAGGATGATGCATCTTGAATGGATCAGAAATCGGAATTTGGAAAAAAAATTGAGCTCTCAAACCAGCATATATTTTTCATACACACCTCCTAATGTGTGACCAGGTGTCACCTGTAGCCACAAATTCTTTTCTTTATACCCTTGGCCGATCAGTTCCTTCCTCTATGAAATACCATCCAGTGGTTCTTTGGATGTTGATACTTCATTTTCCGGGGGCTCATGAAAAGCTAGGTGCTGTCATCTTGGAATGGGTCACTCAGGCTGCATTCCATACTTTTCTGGAAGTATGTCTCATTGAACACCTTTAAGGGCACAATCCACAGTGAGGGCAGTGAGGAGTGCCCTAGCTGGCTGCCCCAACTATTCTGTATCCAGAGCAGAAAGTTATGCTGCATCCAGAGAGTCAGGAAGCCTGGGCCACCCTAACTGCTCCAGAGCATGCTCAGTAGGAACCAAGTAAGTGACACGTGGGGAGGGCTTGTTCCTGAGGAGACCCCCCAGACCATACTGAATAAAGAACAGCTGTGGTGCCTGCCTTATAAAGTGTCCCTGATGAGACTGCCAGTACAGTCTCCAGTGAACACAAGGGGCTTCTTGGAGTGGCCTGCTGTATCCCCAGGTTAGCGGCTGCCATAGTTGTGCCTTATCCTGAAGTTGAGAGGTAGGGGTTGCAGCTACGCAGGCCAAGAACTCAGATTTTTACTCAATAATGCCATTCTTACTCTGCCTGATCACAGAGCCCTATAGGTCTACTCATTACTAAACCTGCTCCTGAGGTGGTATTACTCTGAGGAGCCGGAAGAGGGCATTTCTGCCCTGGAAACAGGCTCTGGATACAGAGTAACTGCTCCGCCCTAGGCAATTCTAATGGCCCTAGGCATGCCATCAACATGCCTCTCCTGAACTGCCTAGGCGACCCCAAGCCTTTTCCAGAGTAACGCGGGTGGCCCATCTTGCAACTGGGTCAGCCAAGTAATAGATATGGTAACCCAAGAGCACTTCTGGATTATGCCCTTACTTCCAAGTAAGCTCTGGTATTACAGTCACTTCCTATTTGATGACACTTCTGGCCATGAAATCATTCCAGGTTTATGACATCACTTCCAGGATAAGGGATCCTGGACAGATTCTGATTCTCAGAAGGGGGTGTTAGTCTGAAATGCTTGAGAACCACTTATATACACTGTGTGTGTGTGTGTGTGTGTGTGTGTGTGTAATATGTATATTGTACAGGGATCTTCTGTTTGATTGTGTCTCCCTGTGAGAGTGTTTTTGTGACATACACTGTATATGTTAATGCAGAACTGAATGGGAGAAGAAACATGGGAATCACTAGAAATGTCCTGAATTCCTCCTGTCTTGTACTGTATAGTTCAGCTTTTCTCATGTACTGACATCACCCACTCCAACATGTATTCCCCTACCCATTCACCACATCACTGGCTATTTTGGGCCAAGGCGGAGTAAAGGACTGCATAATGATGTCATGACATGGAGTAAACTGTACCAGATGTTTTGAAGAAGGAGTAGGGTACTTGACATGGCAGCCTGCTGTTTTTTGTAATGTTATTTCTGTCCCTACACAGCACTCTATGAGTGCTTTCAAATGCAAATAGGGCTCTCCTGTAATCCGGTGTACCTCATCAAAACTCTGAAAGCAACCCATTCCTGAACTTTCCACAAGCACAGTTTGAAGTACATGTCCCAAGGCTTCTTCTAGGACTGTTTTCATTGCTAAACCTAATGGCCAGTCTTTTAAGTTAAAGATTTTTTTCCTCAATAACAAAACATTCACATCTGTTTGTTGTCTGCTGTGCATCCCCTGAAGATTCACAGGGCAATAAAAATGAGTTGCTAATATACTAAATCCAAATTGTAGCCAAGTGGAAGGACAAAGCAAACAGCAGTTGGATATGGAGTCAAGCCCAGCTGAGAAGGAAACAGAAGAATTCAAAGGATCATATCATTCAGCAACAATCCTGTCCTTCTTTCCTCTGCTACAGCCTTTTAAAATCTGTGGCCGAAGGTAGCTTCTTTGGTCATTTGTATGAATAAATCTCAGATTTCTACCATTTGAAAGGGTGAAGAGCACATAAAATAATCATAGCTTGATATTTTCTTTGTAAAGTTTCTTCTTAAATGAACTTTAATGATTGGTTTTATGCATCCTGCTGTAGAGCCAAAAACTGGATCTTTAAGTCTCTTCTAGACTTCTGATCTTGGGAGGTTTCTGATGTTACGCAGACCTACGTTTGACAAGTGATTCATGCATCCATTAGCACTTCCAATATAACACCATCCCAAGGGGGAAAATTGTTCATCATACGTGGTCTCTGAAACACATAAGTCAATGTGGGAGATGCACCAATAAATTCTACTTTCAGATGATCCATACAAACAGGATGTGCTGGTCATTCATTTGCAGGCTCAGTTGCTGTGAAGTTTAAAGAAGCATTCCTTACCACCAATACAAACAAGTCCCATTTCTCAGGATTGTGAACAAGCCTGTCTAAAAAGAAACACAGGAAGTAGTTTTATACAGAGCCAGGCCACTGGTCCATGTAATACTAGGTGGTCTGACTTTCAGAAGCTGAGGGGGACTGCATGACCTCCGGCTGTGCCAACCCAGAATTGACAGCAATGTGATTCCATAACTGCCAATTACTTCAACTTCTGAGCCAGCCAAAATCATACAACAGGGCCTTATTATTTGACACCCTTGTTGTATCGTCAAAGCCAGACATCTACGTTTCCTCAAAATCTGACAGCCTTTGCAGTTGATTGGGCTCTATAAGATGGTATACTGTTGATTGATTGATTGATTGATTGACTGATTGATTGATTGATTGACTGATTGATTGATTGATTGATTGATATCAATATGAATGAAGGCTAGTCTTCTGCAGTGTTGCACCTGGGCCAGTTTTTGAACTGCAGTTCAAAATATAGCGGCTCAGTGGGCACAGTGCTGGAAAAACATCTTGGATGCTTCTCATGGAGCTATGGCTTACTACCCTGGGAGTAAGACCCGTTGAAAACAATGGGGCTTCCTTTTGAGTAGACATGGTTAGGATTGTGCTCTAAGTTATCTATTGGTCCTTAGCTTTCGTAAATTTTATCTTATCAAATAGTCCACGCCACCTATTGTTTCCAATTTTTAATGTGCTTTGTTATATGTTCATAATTCCATATGATGCTGCCTATAATGTTGCCTACGTATGTCAGGTTTTATAAACTTACAGATTTCGCACTTCCCAGTACACTCAGATGTTCCCACTCCTCCTCTTGGGCTTTTCTTTTTTGCAGAACAAAACATGCCTGGCTGACTGCAATCTCTTTGACAAGTGAATTGCTCTGCAAGAATCAGGTTCTGAAATGTTCTTGGTATGGAGCTAAACACTGTCACCACTCATCACTGCTGCTAAACCACACTATCTGGGGCTGGCTCATCTAAAGCCGATTTGTTGGGAGTGTTCACCTCCATCCATCTTCACTGCTTCCACTCTTTGGAATAGAAAAAGGAAAGACAGGTTTGGAGGAGACTGAGGAAGTTGGAGGAGGGAAGAGTTATGGGCTCTGCCCACCATTCTTCTTTCCTCCATATTTTCTCTTTCAGTTGCTTCTGTTTTGTTCAATTTCCCAGAATGGCTTTGATGGGAAGGGGCTGCTTGCATGTGCGGTGATGCTCCCTGCAAAACTTGGCTTTTAGCACCCTCTCTAGCTACACCACTGAATACAAGCAGGTGCTTCCATCACCGGCTTAGGCCATAATCCTAAATACACTTTCCTGTGAGTAGGTCTGATTGAGTATAATTGATTGGACTTATTTCTGAGAAGACAAGCACCCTAATCTCCAGTTAAGTCAACCTAAGCCCTGGCACAAGTCCTGTGCTGAGCTGGAGGTGTCACAGAAGTGCTGATGGAGTGGGTTAGATCAGTGCACAGACATGCGCTTGCCTCCCTGCTTTACCACGGAACAGGAAGACTCATTGGTTGTGTCATCCTAAGTTAGTTGTGCCATCCTAAGTTAGGAGTGCACCTTAAATCAGACAGTGGTTCCACTTGCCCTGTACTGCCTCCTTGCAATAAGAATAATTCCTCCCCACATTTCAGATGTGATCTTTCCCAGTTTTGCTATCCCAGCTTTGCTACACTTATTGGAAACAACAAGGACTGAATCAATCACTTTTTTGTGTGAACAACCGTTCTTCCATTGGATGTCACAATCTCTGACCCAACCTGTCTTACTAGGCAGATTGCCTCCTGTTTTATCTATCTATCTATCTATCTATCTATCTATCTATCTATCTATCTATCTATCTATCTATCTATCTATCTATCTCTCTCTCTCTCTCTCTCTCTCTCTCTCTCTCTCTCTCTCTCTCTCTCTCTCTCTCTCTCTCTCTCTATCTATCTATCTAGGGCTGTGGGTGGTGCAAGTGGCTAAGACACTGTGCCTGTTAACCAGCAGGCCAGGATTCGAGACCCGGGTCGGCTCCACAAGACAGGGTGAGCTCCTGTCCTTAGCCCAGCTCTGCGACGCCAGCTGGATCCAATCGTATTGGCTCTGCCTTTCCATTGGACTAATTCAGTGGCGTGGAGAGGGGGGATTTGCTGCTTGGGTAACAGCATATCCTCCATAACAATCTAACCCAGGCTTTTGTGCTTTGTGCCGAGCATGATACCATAGTCTTTTAAGACTGATGGAGGCCTGCTAATCTGTCTATCTATCTTATCTATCTATCTAACTCACAATCTAGCAAAGTATAAACTGACCCACACATTTCCTCTTTGCAGTGAAAAATAAATGTCTGGGCTTAATGAATTCATTAAGTGGCAATGCTTGGGGGCTCTCATCCTTCTGCTTCTTGATCATTCTCATCCTTTTAAATATCAAATACATATATTTGACAAGTTATTTGTGGCAGCTAAAACACCGTACCTAACAATCTGACTGCGCTACCTTATTGCCCGATTAAAGATTAATTTGGAATGATCCTCTTGTTTTCCAAGCTCAGAGTTCAGCAAACAACAGCTACACCTGCAGTGTATTTGTGAACTTGACTTCTTATGGCCAACTGTTAATGGATAAAGCCTTTTTCCTGTCGCCTTCCTCACCCAACCCCCCCCCCCCCCAAATGTAAAGTTGCACAGAAAGTTAGCAGGTTCCCTGCACCTGCTTCCCATTTCAAAGAGCTAGGGTTAAAGGCAGAAAATCTGTCAAATCCCCCTATCACCAACTCCATTAGAAGAGGAAATTTTTTCTGTGACTCATAGTTTCAGTTCCCGGATCTTATTTTGGGAAACAACAGAAAAGAACAATTTCATGGTGTTCCAAATAAGAGAAAATGGTCGGATCACAATTTTCTTTTATTAAGCATTCTTGGCCTGTATATATCCCCCTTACTCACCCACTCCGCCCTGCTTGTTTGAGTGGTGGGTCTTTTAATTCTTCACAGTAAAGTTGCAGCCAATAGGAAGACCTGGACGTGCACTTTGTATTTGGTGCTAAATCAATACTTAGTAAGCAAAGCTTTTCTGTGACATGTTAATATGGGCCAGAGGTGGGTGACCAGAAGTCAAGGACAAGGATCCTGTGTCCTTTTGTAGAATTCTGGCAGGTGCAGCTTGTCCTACCAGGGAAGAGAAGCAACATGTGCATAAATTGCTTCTTTTATATGGGCACAATCCTGACAACTTTCCAGCATGGGCATAGCTGTGCCAGTGGAGCATGCACAGGATTCTGTAGTTGGGGGGCAGTCACAGAGGCCTCCTCAAAGTAAAATAATGTTTGTTCCTTTACCCTGGAGTTGCATTGTCCTTACACTGGAGTTGGAAAATAGATTAGGATTGTGCCCTGAATAACACCAACATGGGCCTATGAATGTGATCTACATTCTGGTGTGACCTGCATTGAGCAAAGCTGGTTCTCTACTGTCCTTTAATTTCCCATCTGTAAAATGGGACCACAAAAGTTGTGCAGAGGTAGCAAGCTCAGATAGTAAGACACAAAAGATGTGAGGACCCAGCTTCTATCATTTTGGGGTTGAAGCTCAAGAGATAACTACAAGTACTGCCACAATTTTGTCCTACACTCAGGTATTTACATTTACTGTCCACCACAGGAACTATGAAGCAGTAGTACTTTCACAAAGTGTAAAGGAACTACAGTATTCTGTAATAAAGATCATCCATAGTTTATCCATAAAGATAAAGATCATCCATAGATCATCCATAGAGTGCACACAATTCTTGGCTGACAACTCATTAGTAGATCTTTGGGTTGCAGCCTTTCTCAGACAGGATTCTTGCGCTTTCAACAGGCACAAATTCAGCATGTGAAACTTTGCTCATTACTGTCTCTGCATGACAGAAAATACTACATCTGATGAATTTCTGCCTGTTATGAAGCTGTGGTCTGTGGTATGACTTCATTTTGCTCCCCACCTGCAATCTGGAGTGGCTCTGAAGAGGAGGGTGCATGCCAAGGTGAGGCTCCCTCCAAGGCTGACTGCTCCACCCCCTCTAGCTACACCACCAATGTCTACTGGAAAGATGCAGGAGTCCTACCAAAGACTTGATGTTTGAAAATGTCAACTTGATTTTTTTTTTCAATCAAATTTGAAATCAGCCTGAGAAAGAGTGCTTGGGGGGTGGGGGAATGAACCTTCACAATCTCATCTCTTCCACCCCCCTTTTGTCCATGGAGGTCTACCAGACAATTAACCATCCATTGCTTTTGTACTGTTCCCATTGCTTGTGATGCAACATGTGCAAGTATAGTATTAACACCAAACCAGACGTCTCCTGCCCGCAACCTCTCCCCCTGCACTGCACAGAGTTTATGGAGCAAAAATGGGCAGGGTTTCCACATTGCAGCAGAAATGGTGTTCATAAACTTTCCTAATGGGCTGTAAATTCTAATGACTTGTAATCCAAATGCAGCTTTGGCTACTCAAGATGAACTCCATCAGGAACCCTGAAGCTTTGCAGTGCATGACAAGCCTTCCGCACCATGTTTCCTGTCACATTTGGGTTCAACTTCATGCCAGTTATTTTTAATTTCTTACTCCCTCACACGCGCACACTTCCAACTCTTCCATTAAGAAAAAGGAGTTTGAATGGGATGTTTTCTGTGCATCAGGTGACCTTATCAGCCTTTTACAAATACCATTCATTGCACCCAAAAGCAATGTGCAGCTCAGCAAACTGCTCCTACAGCCTCATTTTGATTCTGACAAGCAGACGTCTAAAGCAGGAAAGTTCAGACTTTCTGCTTCCAGAAGACGTCTGCTGTGGAACATGGATCGACGACAGGATTCTGGAACATGTCGAGTGCATGCTCTGCTCACACAGCGAGACATTGGCCAGAACTCTGAGGCAGATCTCCCTACAATCCAGAGTAACTATGGGAAGACATAAGAGGCACTTACTCTGGATTGCTCTATGCATTTCCCATAGGTTTCTCATAGGTGGCACCGTGACTACGTCAGTGTAAAAGTTCCCGTAGTTACTCTGGATTGTAGCCTTAGAAGACAATCAGAATTTCATTGATCTGCACATTGTCAGGAATAGTAGGTCAGTGTAAGCCGTTACATATTACCTAGGTCAGGAGAACAATTCTCACGCACTTGAAAGTATCTATAGATACTCCAAGGATTCTTCTCCAACACAATCGTGCTAAGGAGTTTTTAACCTGGTCAGGTATTTAAGAGCTTACCTTGCCTCCTTATTGTGTTTATCTCTTTGCAGATTGACGGCCATCACAGAGACAGAATTTCCTATGATCCTGGATCGATCAGTAGGTGAATTGGAAGTACATAAAAATAACTGTTAGAATTGCTACATTTTCTGGCACATCTGATGTGTAGCTGCGGAAAGTGGGCAAGAGGTCAAGCTTTCCTCAGCATCACACTGTAATCAGTGCTGTGGTTACAACAGGGCTTTACTGGTTTTCCCACAGCAAACGTGTGGGATAAAGGAACAGCATAGTTTCATTTTTAAGAATATTAGAACCCTAAAAATATCAGCAGAGCTCTGCTGAAGCAAACTAAGGACCAATCTAACTGCTCAACCAGATGCCAGGACAATCCTGGTCCAACCTATTTTGCTTGTGTTTGAACCGGGAGGGCTGCCACCAACTAAGGGTAGGAATAACAGTATGTACTCAAATCTAATGTGCCATTAAATCTAATGTGCACCCTGATTTTAAAAAATTTCCAGCAATTGTAATGCACAGCTGCAAATTTAATTTTGCTGAATATAACAATGAGTTATATGTCAATAATAATGTGATAATGGGTTTATGTTATGATTTTTACTTAATTGCACTACTTTATATAACAATGGGTTTATGTTACATTTTTATTATAATATACTACCAAATGTACCCATGTTGCAGGAGTAAAATACCTCCCAGTGTACCATTCCACTATTGCGCATCATACCCCCCATGCACATCAAAATCCCATGAGCATCAACCCCCATGTGCAACATCACCCCATGCGCAACATGCCCCATTGTGCATCCACATTCTATGTGTAACATCCATCCGCATCATCCTCATGTGCATCGTCCCCCATGTGTAACATCCTCCATGTGCATCAAAATCCCATGCTCCATGCACATCAAGCCCCATGGGCATCAACCCCCCCATCTGCAACATCCCCCATGGGTATCAACATCCCATGTGCAACATCGTCCATGTGCCATCAACTCCATGCACAACGTCCCCCCAAGTGCAACATCCGCAATGCACATCATCCCCATGCGCACCAAAATGCCATGCGCATCAACCCCCATGTGCAAGATCCCCCATGCGCATCAAACTCCCATGGACAACTCCCCCATGTGCATTGTCCCCCATGAGCATCTTCCTCCATGCTCAATGTCCCCCCGTGCACAACATCCCCCATGCGCAACATTCCTGCATGTGCAATATCCCCCTGTCCACTACCTCCCTCCCAGTGCATCAGGCACCAAATTGGCTGGATACTGATCAGTCAGTCTTCATTGTTAAGTATAGGACAAAAACCCTTTCACCCCTTTTCACCTCCTAAAGGGTTAAATTTCTCTACATCGGTTCTTGGTGGGTGTTCATGTCACAGAAGGAACACCCTCCCCAAATTTCATGCTTCTTGGTCCAAGGGTTGGGGTAGGGCAGCGATTCTTAAATGTATATGGAGGAAAATGCATTGTGCCCGTTTTCACTCCCTTCTGGTTGGAATTTCCAAAAACTGGTTCTTAGTGCACAACATCACGGAAGGAACACCCTCCCCAAATTTCATGCTTTAAGACCCAGTGGTTTTGGCTGGGCATTGATGAGTGAGTTAGTCAGTCAGTAAGTGAATCAGTCAGTAACCTTTCAATTTTATATATATATTGATTAAACTGTTAAACCAAATACTGACCTACACTTATAATCAAAATACCATATTTACTTGAATCTAATGCACCTTCAAAACTAATGTGCACACTGATTTTGTAGACTAAATTTAGCTGGAAAAGGTGAGTGTTTGATCTGAGTAAATATGGTATTTGCACAAGAGGAAGCCACCATCCTCTTAATATGGCAGAGAGCACCATAATTTGCTTCCTGTTAGAAGAAGCCGCTGCAGGCAGTCTGTGAGATGGGGTGACTAGTTACATCTGGAGGTGATAGGATTCCACATGCACCATCATCACTGGATCCACATCTTCTACAATTCTCTTCCATGCCCTGTTTTGCATCTCCCCATCCAAATCCACCCTCCCCAACACGTCCTTCCTCCTCCCATTGCCCTGTTGTTCCAGCGGATGGCCAGCAATCACCCAACATACTCAAAAAGGGTCTGGTCTTTCCTCTGTTACTCACCCAGCACATGTCCCTGGGGCAGTGTGCAAGCTTTGTGGCTAGTAACTTTTAAATAGCCCTGGGAACTTCCTGAATATGTGCACATCAATGTTTATAAGCAAAGGTATGAGATCCACATTCCATGTTTGGCGCAGGAAGTGCTAATATAATGCATGTATCCCACAGCACCTAACTTTTCAAATATTATCTGAATGCATTAAATGGAACCTCCGCATGTTCCTGGTAAAGTTTAAAATGATCCCTGAATGTACCTGTACATGCAAGTGAGCTATCTCCACAGGCTGGGTTCCTGAGCATGTGAAGAGTGCCCTCCAAAATACAAGAATGCATTTTCAGAAATCTTTGTATGGCAGCAGAAATTTGCAAGATAAATGGAGCATTTGCAATTTGCTAGCTAAAATACATTGGAAGCAACATTTATAAAATGAAAAAAGATTGGGATCCACTTTTCAACGGGTTTCACTTTGCAACAGTGCTCTAAGCTTTTCCAGTAAGTAGGGGATGCCTGTAATCAGGGTGATCCTATGACTGGATTTTTCCGGATTTATCCTCTTTTTTAGCCTTCTGTCCAGGTATCCTCCAAAGGGGCTTCATTGTTCCACTTTTTTGACTTCATTTTGGAACTTTACAATAGTATGCAATACCCCATCATGTCATATATCGTTGGATTTGTATTGAAGAGCAGAATCCGATGCAAAAATAGGTTCTGAAAGATCTCTTTTGTATCAAAAGTTACAGCCAAAGAACTAAAATTTAAAAAATGCATTGAGCTCTATGGGAAAGTGAAAGTGCCCAATATCACGTCTTTACTCATGTGTAGACAAATGTGCCATTGTCCACTGGAAAGGCCAGTCTGAGAGGAATCCAAGACCTTGTCCTCCTTTTGAGGTTTGGGCATCTGGTCATCCTGCCTGTAATGCAGTTCCGTTGTCTCCCATGTGTTCTTATAATGTCCAAATAGGGCTACTGAGCTGGTTACATAAAATGTGGAGCAGCAGATACAGAAAGCCTGTTTTCAAATAACTTCTCCATCCAAGATCAACTTGGTGGTGGGGAGGGGGGGAAAGAAAAGTATGCTTTTAGTGGCTGTTTTCACTTGTAGCTCTGAAAGCCGACAGGTTGTTTGCAATGTCCTGCAGGGACCAGGAATCATGACTTGGGGCAGATCAGATCAGGGAGGGGGAGAAACATTCCTTTCTTCTGTCAGTGTGACATTAAGCACACCAATTCCAAGCCAAAGAGAATGTCAACAGAGACCCAAGAAACTCTGTTCCCTGAGGTTCCTGATCTCCAACCATTGCAGCCTCCAGGAGGGGGTCGTGGAATACCTGGAGTTAAGATGATTGAATCCCAACTTTATTAGCATGGATGGTATAATCTTTTGCAGATGGTCACACAAGGTGGTCACCAAATGGCCACTCCTGTTCGTCATAGTTGTGTTCTTCACTCCACAATCCTTACAACATTCAGGCCTTTCAGTCAGCAGCTCACCTGGTTGACTCCCCCCCCCCCCCAAAAAAAAAACCTTATTTAACTACAGAAAAAGCCAAGTGTCTCCAAGGCCCAAATTTATGGTGTGCTGATTTCCTGAATTTTTTTTAAATGTCTTTCTGCCTGAGTCATCAAGAACATATTTTACAAGCTCAGCATGGGAGAGGGATGTCCGTGTTGTATCTATCTGTTGCGAAAGAAGATTCACCGACGGACAACATTTCAGCTCACTGAGTTACGGGCTCCAGAAACCTTGTTAACAAGAGGCCATATCACTGCTGCTTTGTACCTTATATATTTTTTAAGTGTGCACTTCAGATGAGTGTGATCAGGAGTGTTTTCAGAGATATGTCACACAAGCAGGCTTGTGAAGGAGCTGGGGTTGGCTGTATTGGGTTTGCAGTCTGTCCAGTCCAGCATTCTGCTTCACACAGCAGCCAGTTTGATGTCCCATTGGGAAGCCAACAGGCAGGGTTCAATAACCACAGCCCTAGGAGGAGCATATGACCTCTTGCTCAGTGAGACACTTGAAATAATAAGAGGTGATATTTTATTTTTCCTGAGATCTTATTGACAACTTCTCAAGGTTTTACAGACCATATGTGGTTCGTGGACCACAGGTGCTTTAAAGCAAGGCTCCCTATGATGATTGTGCTGAGTGGCGAAAACATGGTTTAATCTGAATGGGGTCTTGCCAAGCCTTGATCTGAACAGGAACCTGTTTTCAGTCCTGAAATTTGTAATAACAGAGTGACTGCAGTAAGACTGAAATTTTAGAAGCTTTAAGGATTGTCATCAGACATATCCCCAGTGCAGAAATTTGTAAGGTTGTTGCCACTGTATTTATGATATCACAGGCTTTCAACCCCTTAAAAATGGGGAGAAATAAAAACTAGTCCCAAGCGATTGAGTGGTATTTCCCAAATGGTCTGACATATACCTTTGCTGCCCACTCACTTTAGAAAAAAAAGCAGACTTCGGGAAAAACAGAATCATTTGTGGCAAACTAGCAACCTTTGAAACCACACTGATTACAGATTATTGTTGTACCACAGTTTGAACCATACGTCTGTACTGTGCTGTCACAGAAGGTGAAGCTGTCCCACATGAGTTGATTCACAACTGAATATAAATTGCATTTGTAAAGGTGCCAGTCCAGTAAACTTCATTTTAAGTGACTGTCCAGGATCAATGAACAATAATGAAATTGACATAGTTCTGAATTTCATGAAGTCTGTGGCCATCAAAATTCACAGAAAGATCTGAGTTTGAAGATGCTGACAACATTTATTTTGTCCTTTTTAGAGATCACCAACCTTTACCAGATTTCTAGCATTTATTCTAACATTTTCCTGCTCTGTTAGTCTGTGGCACACATCTATGTCCAGAACATGGCCATTTTAGATGTGCTGTGGTTCCATGCAGCTTATTGTTGGAAATCCACTATTTTACAGCTGGGAATATCTATCTATCTATCTATCTATCTATCTATCTATCTATCTATCTATCTATCTGTGTATGTGTATATGTATATGTATATGTATATGTATATGTATATGTATACATGCACGCACACACACACACACAGAAAGTTCCTGTTTCTGTTCTTTTCATTTTACAGATATGTTCTTGAGAGTGAGAAAACCCCTGCTCTTCGTGGGTCGGTAATATTCAAAGTAAGAAAAGGGGAACTTTTGTTTATCCTAGAAAAGCATTTGATTAGGGAATTGCTGAGCAGCAATTTTTTTTCTCTTTTACAACCACATAACTTCCTGTTTTATAAAATACTTTCTGGAACCAAAAGGAAATTCCAGATTAAGTTTAAGAATCTGAATTGCTGATGGCATTTATGAAATCTCTCTTTCTCTCATCTATTATCTCTGTCTATTAATCAATCTATGTTATCTATTAATAAGGTGGAACTGAGACTTAACTGCTGTAAAAAAAGCATCATTGCTTTGTAAAATGTATAACAAACTTCTAGAAGGAAACAATGTTCAGAAGGAAACAGCAATATTTTTCTCCTGTAGGAAGTACAGAGTCACATAAGGCCAAGGATGTGGAATCTTCAGACAATTAAGAGTTTGCAGTCATTACGTACCCAAATTCCGGCCACAAATTCAGTGGAGTTTTGAGCAGTCAGAGGTATCTCCAGAAGGAGTTGCAATGGAAATACTATCTATCTATCTATCTATCTATCTATCTATCTATCTATCTATCTATCTATCTATCTATCTATCTATCTATCTATCTATCTATCTAGTATTTATATACAACTTTTCAACTGAAAAGTTCACAAAGCGGTTTACACGAAAATGAAAAAAAAATAATAGCTAATTAATAGCTAATGGGTTCACAATCTAAAATGAAAAGGGCTCACAATCTAAAATGAACACCAGCAGAAGCCACTAGAGCAGACATTGCTGGGGTGTGTATCCATTCTAGTTCTAGTGATTGAGGCTGCAATCCAATCACTTGGATTTACTTGGCAGTAAGCCCCATTTATTAGAATGGGATTTACTTCTGAGTAGACATGTATAGGATTGCAGATCTGAGAACACCAATTAGAGGAATGGACTCTCTTAACAGAACCGCTCTATCATGCAATATATATTATATGGGTCTTATAGAACTATCAAAATCTCATTGGCCAAGGGGATCATATATCCTCTTTTTTAGGACATGTCCTCATTTTTAACCTTGTGTTCTGGGAAGAAAATCCTACTTTTCCTTGTGAACAAGAAGCATGCAGCCTTTTTGAAATTTATAAATTATATGTAATAAATTATATGTGATACTTTTAAATTTAATAATACAGTGTTTTCATTAACCACATGAAAGGAATATATTTGCATATTTTACCTCTTATTTTATCATATCCTACAGTTTACTTGGGTGTCCTACATTTGGGGGACCTTGTCCTCTTTTTTTGAGTTGTGAAATATGGTCATCCTGTTCTGTGTGGCATTATCCCACAAGGGAATTTTGGCTGCCTGGTATGATAGGAGAGAAGAAACCATCCTGATTGCAACAAGGAGATAGTTCCCCATATGCAAGGTGCTACCACGTAAAAGGCCCTCTCCCTTGTTACCAGTAGTGTTAAGGGTGCAATCTGAGACTGCACAGCACCTACTGATATGGGGATAAGTCAACAATCAGATTGCAGTTCTCAGTGAGTGACAGTAGGGAAGTCAGGACATGGTCAGACAGGTTGAGGCATGTCTTGCAGTGAGCCAACACAGCCTGAGCATCCGGCTGCAGCAACTTGCCTTGAACCAACATTGACATGATTGGTCAGCCAAGCCTGGCAGGGCCTTAGCAAAATCCTAACAAGTAGCATTGTTACAAGGGTGTAGGACACACTGGGTGTCATACACATGAGGGGCGACACCACCACTGGGCAAATTTTAAAATAATATCATGTACCACTGTATCATAGAGATACAGTAGTACCTTGTAAGACAAATAACTTGTAAGACAAACTAAAATTTCTAAGGAATTCTGCCTTGTAAGACAAGTTTTACAAAGAAAATTTGTTGTAAATGAATGTATTGATGGATCTGCATCATGAGCAACAGCAAGAGGTTATGGAGATCTCCATAACCTGCAGATAAAAAGGAGGAATCCCTCACATCAAATGAGATTAAGAACATTTGTAAACATTGGGGAACTGTGCAAAATTTTGTAGAAACCACCCAAATCAGGCTGTAGCAGTGCGAGTGATGAATCTTTTTAATGACAAGGCAATGTTACATTTTCATGAAATCCTCAAAAGGAGACAAAAGCAAGTGTCCTTACTAAAGTTGCTCAAAAAGACACCTCTGACTCTTAGGGCAAAATCCTAACCATGTCTACTCAAAAGTAAGCCCCATTGTATTCAGTGGGTCTTACTCCCAGGAAAGTGTCTTTAGGATTGCAGCCTTAGTGAAAATTAAGTCATCCTTGGCCATAAATGTTTATCTTTTCTGTTTTACTGTACAGTATATTACAGTGTTTTATTAATATTACAGTCATTACCTTCTGTATCATATTAGTGTTTTTAATTCAATTAATGTTTTGTCATCATTTTTACATACAGTTAATATTTTTATATGAATGTTTTTGGGTTGTGGAACCAATCGCCTGAGTTTCCATTATTTCCAATGGGAAAATCTGCTTTGTATAAAGAATGCTTTGTAAGACAAATATGCTTCCGGAACGAATTGTACAAGGCACCACTATATATCTATTATATCATATGGTATAGCCCCAAAACTTGTAGGATGGTGGGGCAAAGGTATATGAAACTGAAATGCTTCTTGCTGCAATACATTGAATGAATGGTCATTGCAGAAAGCCCAAAGTCAGGAGCTGTCAGCAAGAAACCCACTTACATGCTTGGGTTACAATGGCATCCTTTCTGCTTGTGCCATACAGAAGATCTACTGTATACATTTCAACTGGATAGTAAGGAAATCCTTCTCTTTGTGCAGCCTATTAATGCCATGAATAATTTTCCAAGGGAAATGGCAACAGTCCCATTGGTCAAGTGTCTAGACAAAGTACTAATATCCGGCACAAAGTACAATCCTGCACTCATCAGCAAAAAAGATAGCATAACTTGAGAATTGAAGGGAAAACTTAATAGAAAACAAGCCATACACTTCACCGTAACACTGGAAATTTTCTCCTATGTCCAGGTGCAAGCAGATCAGAGTCAGTGCAGTGGTTAGGACAGGGCAGACATTGCTTCTTCAAAACACCATTCAGCATTACATCTCATGGGGTGCATCTCGTCGCTGTTCAGCGACACATCCCAAACCATATTTAATCATAGGACCTTTTAAAAAATAAGGATAACATTTTTGTCTGGAGTGGTGGAGGGATACCATATTTGAGTTCAGGGATGTCTATCTACAGTATTTATATACAGCTTTTCAGCTAAAAAGTTCACAAAGCAGTTTATATCCAAACATTCAACAACAGGGCTGTTGGACCCTTAAAAATTGTGTAGAGAGAATTTCAGCATGTGCAGCGTCTTTTCTCACATGCCACAAGCTGCACCTGCTAAAATGCCATCCTTTCTGCAATTTTTAAGGATCCAAGAGCCATGATGTGGAAAGTTTGGACACCGCTGTTATTTAGTTCAAGGATATTTAGGCCACTCTTCTGAAAATAATCTACCAGGGCAGCATATGCTAAAATAAAAATTCACAATAAAAGCCAACAAAATATTTTAACATTCTACAAAAGCAATAGAAATTCAATTTAAAGTACAGTGGAGATGTATGAGAGTGGGATAGAAATTTAGTGAAGGAAAAGACCAGCAAAGCTAGATGGACCTGTGGTACATCTGTAAAGTTATTGGTTTGGGTCCTCCTTCTGAGAATGAAAATTTGTCTGGGGGACTCCCCCAGAAGTGATGTAATGGATTTATACTATTGATGGAATGATGGAATGGAAGTAATGGATTCATATAGATTCATACTCATATAATTTCAAGTCCTTGGAGTAGGTAAAAAAAAAAACCACACGTGCTATCTAATGAAGTTTCACTTTAGAGAATAAGGACGCGTTACTACCATTGCCTTCTGCTGCTTGAATGAGCATTTCAGTAGTGCCTTTATGGTGCTGTGGGTGGTGCAAGTGGCTAAGACACTGTGCCTATTAAGCAGCAGGCCAGGGTTCAATTCCTGGGTCGGCCCCACAAGACAGGGTGAGCTCCTGTCCTTAGCCCAGCTCTGCGATGCATCTGGATCGAATCTTATTGGCTCTGCCTTTCCATTGGACTAATTCAGTGGCGTGGAGAGGGGGGATTTGCTGCTTGGGTAACAGCCTATCCTCCATAACAATCCAACCCAGGCTTTTGTGCTTCACATGCAGCGTATGCAGCGTATGAGCACGATACCATAGTCTCTCAAGACTGACGGAGGCCTGCTTTATGGTGCTGCAATTGCACATCGACGCTGCTGCCATAAACAGGTGGTGAAGCAGCGCATGCAACAGCACTCCCAAAGCCTCCACCAGTGGTGGAAGTTTGATAGCAGAGGGAAACCGTTATCAATGTTATGAGAAATTTTCAGGTGAGGAAGGCAGGGATGAAGAGGATGATGTGGATCCCAACATCAAGCGCCTACTGCTTTTTTCCTAGATTCCTACCCCCCTTTTCCTAGATTAAAGACATTTTAGTCACCCAGTTGTAAGAATTATTAAATCTGTAACTGATAAAGTTGTTGCTTAAGGAAAGCAACCTCTTTTAGCTGATGGGTTGATCCATCATAGCTGATGCCATCATGGGTCATCCTTTCCATGCAAGAAGCAGAATGCCTAAGTGAAATGGGACTCCCATGGACTCCCTACAGGAGTGTTCCTCTTATTTTTATATCATATAGGTTCCAATTGTTTTAATAGTTGCTACCATGAATGCAATCCCATGCATATTTGCAAAGTAACCTCACAGGAACCAGTGGAATCTATTACCGTGTAAACCTTTGTCCCATTACAAGCAATGAAACAAGTCAACTGTGTGGCTAACTTGTTCCATTGGTTTCAGTGGGACTTAATCACAACCAGCATCTGCTGGACTCTAGCCAATATTGTATAGTTTTTCAAAATACACACATAATCAGAATATAGTACTAAGAAAAGGCACCAGACCATATTATAAATTACTCATTTTATTGAATATCAATAAACTGTATATAATTCTATATAAAAAAGTTTTTATCAGTATAAAATCATGGCACAAAAATATATAAATACCAGTGTACCTTTGAAATGTAAACATACCCTTTTCTCTGTCTTTTATGGTGTGAAAACAATGTACAAAAAAGAGATGCATTCAGGAGGCACCTGTCAATAACCATAAATAGCTCTTTTGGCACACACCTGTCAATGGGCAGCCTTACACAGACCACTATTGTATCACTTGACAAGTGCCTGCCATTAGTCACAGTTCTCTTGGAAAAAAGCAGTTGTTAAAAAAAAGTCATATTAACAGGTGCTCGAGTGCATAGCCGCTCTGTAAACAGGAGTCTTGTTTGATATGGCTACCCTGGGCCTTCTATAGGCTTTGTTCATTTCCGGAGGCATTGCAAATTGTCATTGTGCTGGTGGGGGAAAGCAGCTGCCTCCAAACTAATGCCATAACTGTAATACGGCACAGTCACACCTACTAGGGGTGGCATCTATACACAATGCAATGGGCAACAAAGAGTTGGAAAAAGTTATGTTAATGCTTCAGTTCTGCGTTTCGTACAACAGCAGTTCCCAGAAACTGCTGCCTGATTATAAATGCCAAAGGATGTGGCTGGAATGGTGATAGGGCATCGGCGCTTCCTCCAAACAGCAGCCTTGTTCAACTCTAGCCCAGGAGTGGGCAAGCTGGGTCACTTCAGGGATCCTGAAATAATTTATTTCAGGACCTTTAATAATTGTGTAGAATTACATCTGCTGAAATTCCTTCTATACAATTCTTAAATGTCCAAAATCCCAAAAAAAATTAGCCCAGCTTGCCTACCCCCAGGCTAGCCGAATGTAAGCAATGTTTAGCCCAGGGGTGTCCAAACTTTCAACTTTAGGACTCCTGGAACTTTTAACAAGCAGTAAGAGGGAATTTCAGCAGATGCCCATCGTGATTTGAGAGGAGAAGCTGCACCTCCTGAAATTCCCTCCTTTACACATGTGGTCTGGGAACCCTGAATTTAAGAATTTGGACACCCCTGCTCTAGCTTAATCTGCCCTGTCAGTTTCAGAAACCTTAAAAAATTAGGTTGTGACCCAATGGTTGATCCTGGACACAATTTGGGAACCTCTAGTTTAAACGCATAACAATTTGGGGTCCATAGATACTGAGTTTCTGCCTCTCAGTAAGAAATACAGGCTGCAATCCTAAAGACACTTTCCTGGGAGTAAGACCCATTGGATTACAACTGAGTAGACATGATTAGGATTGTGCTCATATTGTGATTTCCAGGCTAGGGAGGTGATAATGTAAACTCCTGGAAGACTGAGCAGAAGATCAATCTTACCCTTTTAATGCAAACATGATAGTGATTATCTATAGCTTAGATGGCATTTTAAAGGTAGGTTAGGCAAATTCATGAAGGTTATGACTCAATGAGGGGAATCAATGAGGTGGAAACTCCGAATTCAGAGGCACTATACCTTAAAGACCAGGTAATGGTCTTCACTTCATTATTGTTTAGCTTCTAATTGTCCTGATTGTCCACTGTTGAAGACCGAGGACAAGGCAGAACTTGGCCAGAGAGTTCAGTTAAAATCAATACTACACTGTCAGTTTTTTAAAAACAACTCTTTAGGACAGTGTGATCCTGCACCTGCCTGAATTCAGAAGTAATTCTGATGGTTGTAAGGAAAAAAACAAGGTTCAAAGATTGCATCAAGGATTAAAAATAAGTGTGTTTGCATGGTTTTAAGGCCTGCAGTAGCTGAAAATAATTGTTTGATACACGCTGTCCTGGCAGCGCAATGGAAAACTATCTTCCTACAGAAACTAGTTACAATACATGTATTTTCATAGAGGAGTCCAGGGAATTTCTTTCGAAAGGGTGGCATTCAACGTGTTCCGTTGCAGCCTGTTTCTTCGTGTTTGTGGAGGAGCGACATGCGGGAGAAAGTCCGGGAACAGGTTTTGCATTGATACTTCTTGACATCGGAATGGGTCTGCAGGTGAGCACGGAGGTTTGAGCGATCAGCAAAGGCTCTGTTGCAGTGTGTGCAGGAAAAGGGTTTTTCGCCTAGAAAAAACAGGAGATCAGGATCAGAAAGGAGGCCTTAACCATCCCTGCATCCACATCTTATTAAGGACAATCCTTTGAGAAACATGTCAGGACAAGTTAAGTCACCTGATGACACATTATAGTTTCGTCTCTAATCTTTCACACTGTTATACATAAACAAAATTATGCATATGAGTGGAAGGAGGAAACTTGAGATAACTAATCTTTAGCCCATTTAAGCAAATTTATCAGTTCTAAGCAAGTGCTTGGCACTAACATCCCTGAAATGGGTAGAACCTATTTCCATATCAATGATGTTCTTAAGGTCCAGGTGTTTGAAGGTGCTAGAGCAATATCTGCATCCTAATTAGATTTATGCAGAAGCAAGTCTCAAGGGGTCTTTGCTTTAGTTTTGCAGCCCATGCATGCATTCCTTCAATGCAATAGGTCAGGCATTTTGTTCTCCTTGGTGTTTCAAATAGCATAGATTTCAGTGGAAAAAGAGCCACAGGCTTATCCCACCCATTAAGGCTCATTAATGGGTGGTGCCCATAGATCTTAACCTATTTGGGTTGAATAGAGGGGGATTTGCCTTTAGGTAACAATGCACAATAGGCTGACCCTATTTCCTGAAATGTGGCTCCAGAAATCATTCCCAGAATGAATGCACAACAAACAAGAATTAATTGAATTAATTCAGGACCCTGCAAAATGCAAATGTCTGCAGCAGGGTACTGTGGAAAAGGTGAGGCATGAATTGCATCACTTTGGCAGCCTTGGAAGGATCAGGGACAGCTCCAAGAAATGTCCTTTAGAGTTCAGAGTGTCTAGCTCCTCCTTCTCCACCCCCCCCCCCCACCAAGCCCTGTGTGTTGAAAAGGCCCAAGCAGGCTGAATATCTTTCAGAGAAGTTCTTTGGGAATCAACCAGCAGGCATGCTCAATTGGGAAAGCACAATTAAGTCTTTCTGGTTCCTTCGGGCATCATCTTTAGTATGTTTAAGAGGGTGTGAAATCAGCACCAAGTAACAATTAAACGATCCACAAAGGCTGCTTGGGGGGAGATGCATTGTAAATGTGATACTCCTTGGATTAAAAGCTAAAAAAGCTTCCACAGGGCTGGCAGCTGTGGAGTCTGGTGTTCAGCCTGGGGCATTACAGTAACAGGTGCACCAGAGGATGAACACCATTGCTACATTAAAGCACCTGCTGGGCTGGGCTGACTATGGCTCCACACCCCCCTTTCCAAGATCCTTCTCCCCCGCCCCCCCCCCCATGCTACCACTAAGCAAACAATGAGAATCAACAAGGTCTGGAATGATGCATCTCAACAGCACCTTTTGTGCCCAGAAGCAAGCTTTGCTTTCTTGAATGGACAGGGGTGGGGAAAGGATTCAGATGTCGGGGGAATGTTTTTGAAGCCTGTTGAGACAAGGATGGTTCAAAGGAAGCTGGGGGAATCTGCCCCCAGCCATGGACAACCCTTAACTCTTGAAGGACTGGAAGTAGAAACCAGGGTGCTCAGGGAATGCAGCCCATCTGATATTTTTTTAATGCATGATGAGCATTTCATGGACCAACACATGCTTGGGCTGCAAGGCTAAAGCAGAAGCCCTTTGAGTCATATGGCTACTTCATGCACAGATGACTCAAGGCTGATTCACATGACTGAGCCCTGACTGTGCCTAGACCTAGTTTGTGTGCAGAATGATGAAGATCTGTGATCACTTCCTCACAAACCCACATTCCAAAGCACATCCATCAATCAATTGCACTGTGCAATGCCTGACCAATGGCATGATGGAACATGGGATAGGTCTAACTGCGCAACTCACCCATGATGTGTCCACACCAACTCCAGGGAAAATTATCCATAGGTTGGTATGGATGGGAGTAAGACTTTGGAAAAATTGGGGAATTCCTGTTCATTTTTGCCCAAATATACTGGTTAAGAAGAATTTTTAAAATGCTTTGGGTGCCTCTTATCTTCTCAGATAAGCTACAGGCAGTGTTGACTTGCATCAGATTGCAGGCAAAGGGGGTTGGGGATGAGAGAGGAAGAGATAAGAGAAACCAGAGACAAACAGAAGAATAAACTTTACCAGTGTGCGTTCTGATGTGGCCCTGCAGGAGCCAAGGTCTGGAGAAAGCTTTCTTGCATATTTCACATACACAAGGCAGGGTATGGCTTCGGATGTGCATCTTGAGTGCTCCCAGGCTCACGTACTCCTTCTCACAATATTTGCAGCTGAAAGATTTCCTGGTCTGGGAATCGCAATGCAATTGTCTGTGCTTGGAAAGACCTGCAAAGGTTGAATAGGACTTGTTGCATTGGCCGCAGTGGAATTTTTCTGCTTCGGTGGCCGAAGAAGCTGGGCTGGGGGGATCAGAGGTTGTCTTGCCATCCTCTTCCTCACTGGACAGGGAGGTGAGGTCCAGAGGCTTGGAGTCAGGGCTGGGCGGAGAAGAAACACTTTGCTTGTATTCTGGCTGAGGGTTGAAGAAGTTGGAGAGCAGCCCCGTGTCCCACACAAGTGGAGGGTAGTAAGATCTGGGGCTCAGGACTTCTGGCTGAGGAATTACGGGGAGAGGGTACGTCTCGTACAAAAATGGAGAGACAATCACTGCAAAGAGATAAAAAAGCAACAGTTAGGAATAAAGTGTAGACATGAGACTGACACTGGATGCTACTAGCATGGAAACATAGAATCATATCATAACATATCATGGAACCATAGATCATGGGAGTGATCTGCATGTCATTCAGACCCCCTTGTAAACTATATGCACAAAATAAAGTCATCCATAAAAGCACATGGCTTCCTATGTGCCACACCTCTCCAGTGTTTAGGCTGAGCATCAACCTCCTTTATAGAACATAGGATGCATACAATCAGAGTTCATTAAGCATACACCAGTGTGCTTAAATAGCATACCACTAGCCTAACAAATAGAGTAGTACTAGCCAACTACACTTGGTTTCCTCACAGTTGGAATGAGGGGCAAGAGCGAACTTGTCCAAACAAGAAGCAGAGCAATGGCTTGCTTCTTACCTTCTAACCAAGGTTTACAAAGCCTTGGTTAACCAGTCTTTTCCCCACCCCATCAATCCTATCCAGTGGTATAGCCAGAGGGGGGCAAAGCACTACCTTTTGCAGGGTGTCTCAGGCATCATGCAAACAGCCCTTTCTCCATTCTGAATGGGGTTGCAAAACAGATGTCCACCTATGGGGAACAGCTCCAAAAATGAGGAAGAAGAGCCTTTTGTATGTTCCAGTGGGTCTCCCTGCAGAACTTAGTGCTTTGCTCCCCCATTAGCTATGCCACTGTTTGTGATGAAGATAATGAATTCAAAGGGTGGGAACAGAGCAAGGACCCTCCACTTCACTTAGTGAGGCTGAAAAACTATGCACTCTTATCTGTGGGAGTAATTGATTATAATGGGATTTCTTTCTGAGCAGATAGGTTTATTGTAAACTCCAACAAAATCATTCAAATAAATAAATGATAATCAAAAGATTGGAATGAGGGACAAGAACAGTCAAGAATGAGCAAGACTTGCAACAGGCAGAGCAGTAACTTAGGTTGACAAATCCTTGGTTAGCTAGTTTTTCAGGGCTCTTTCCCCCACTGCCTCAATCCTGCCCAGTAGTGTAGCTAAAGGGGGGGGGGGGCAAAGCAGTTAAATTTTGCAGGGAGTCTCTCTGCAGTGTGCGAGTGTCCCCAAGTAGGGGATCCAAGGACAAGGGGTTGATTGTACACTGCAGAGTGACTCCCTGCAAAACTTACTGTTTGCCCCCCTCTAGCTATGCCACTGATCCTGATCGTCCTTCTTGGGCAAGAGACCTCTTCCCATTGAAACTATTTGGGATGGGGGAGCAAATAGGAGGTGAGTGGGCTCCATGAGGCAGGGGTGGCTTGTGACTCCCTGCAAGACATACTGCTTGCCCCCCCTCTAACTATGCCACTGCCTTCCTTGGTCGATGATGGCTCTAGAGCTGCCCCTGGCTGCCTCCACGTGGCCCCCCATCACCCCCTTACCGGTCTGGCTCTCCAGCTCGCTGTAATTGGGCTTCTTGCTGGCAGAAAAATGCTTCTTCACCAGGAAGGATCGAGGCATCTTGGCTGGTGGTCCCCAAGGCTGATGGTGAGGATGGTGGTGGTGGGGAGGATGATGATGGTGCGTCTAGGCACTTTCCTCTCTCCAGCAACGCACTGGGCTCTCCAAGCCCCCCTGGGCTAATATGGGCGAGGGGCGAGGCCGATCCTCCCCCCTGCGGACTGGGCAGCCAATGGGCAGAAGTGGGGAGGGCTCAGCTTCTCCAGCAGGTGCTCAGCAAGCTCAGCCCCTCTGGCCAAGGCTGAGACCAAGGGGTGGCAGGCTGCCCTACTCCAGGATCAGGCACCAAAGCACCAGGATCGGGTCCTCAAGAGGGAGATCAACAGGTGGAGTCCCATGGGACCCCCTCATCTGCTTTCATTTAATCCAGGGTGACCATATGTCATAATAACCAAGAGAAAGGGGTCAAGGTCCCCAAAATGTAGGGCACTCAAGAAAAATGTAGGACATGAGCAATCAAAGCTAAAACCCCTAATTAAGGCTGCAATCCTAAGCACACTTTCCTGGGAGTAAGACCCACTGAACACAATGGGGCTTATTTCTGAGTAGACATGGTTAGGACTGTGCTCATATATTGCTTTCATGTGATTAATTTAAACAAAATATTACTTATTATTAAATTTAAAACATATGATATAATATAGTAGTTTTAAATTTAATAATAAGTAATAATGTGTTTAAATTAACCACATGAAAGCAATATATGAGCACAATCTTAACCATGTCTGAATTATTTCATAAGAATTTCAAGAACGTGCTGCCCTCTCACAAAAAATGAAGATTTTTTTCCAGGACACAAGGATAAAATCTAGGACGTGTCCTGGAAAAAGAGGACATATCTAGGCAGAAATCATCAGTGCAACTTAGCAGGTGGAGGAGCACTGTGGACCATCCCAGCCCCCCACTCCCATCAGCTTTCATTTGAACGTTAACCCCACAGATTTCAATGGGATTTACTGCTCAATCCTATGCATGTCTGCTCAGAAATATCATTGTCATTGAGGTTTACACCCAGGAAAGTGTGCATAGGTTTGCAGTCCCATATGATGCAACCTAACAAATTTAAGTTAGCCTGACACCTTGCATAACTTTCCATGGTGATGTAGGGGGATTGGCATATACCTGTGCAGTGCTCCAACCTTCCCAGGAGTTGGGCAGAAGTCCCTAAAGCACTTTTGTGACACCCCTGGGCCAGTACGGGACTTAACGTTATGCCAGCTTATGCCAGCTTAAGTGGAGGTTAGGATTGTGGCCATAGTCTCACAGACTAACCTAGTTGTAATCTGAACCTCATAGGCTTTAATGGGTATTACTTCTGAGTGGTGGGCAAGAGGCGCTCTTTCAAGTGGGTGTTCCTATTTTATATAGCAGGGGAAGAATAACTGGCCCTCCTCATCCCAGCAATGTCTGTGATAGTGGCTTCTGCTGGTGTTCTTTTGTATCTTTTTAGATTGTGAGTCCTTTTGGGACAGGGACCCATTCGTCATTAATTTTTTCATATTCTTTGTAAACCGCTTTGTGAACCTTTTAGTTGAAAAGCGGTATATAAATACTGTAGACAGACAGACAGACAGACAGACAGAAAGAAAGAAAGAAAGAAAGAAAGAAAGAAAGAAAGAAAGAAAGAAAGAAAGAAAGAAAGAAAGAAAGAAAGAAAGAAAAAGAAAAGTGCATAGGATTGGGCTCTAAGTTGAGCGAAGCATCAGTTACTCTGTTCCCATCCTGGATCTTTTAAAACATCACAACCAGTGTCATAGCTAAAAGGGGGGAGAAACACTAGGTTTTTCAGGGAGCTTCACTACAGCATGCACAAAGCCCATCTCTGTCCCATTGCAGATAGGCAGGTTCAACTCCCTTTTGCTCACCATGTCAGGAATGGCTCCAGTGGGAAGGCAGAGACCCTTTATATGTGCTTTGCCCCCTCTGGTTATGCCACTGGCTAAAGGAAAGTGGTAACCCATGCACTAAGGCAATAATGGGCTTCATGACCTCTAGGCTGGACAGCAAGTGTGATCTCACCAAGAACTTGGCTTTTCTGAGTCTTGGACCCATGTCTGTGCTCATTCATTCATTCAATCAGTCAGTCAGTCAGTCAGTGTGCAATCCTAACCAATTTAGGTGGGCAAAAATCACTGCTCCCCATTCCTGTAGTGGTGTTTGGAGGCTGGCACATGTCTGTGCACTAGCCTTACCCTCTCAGTAGTGGCACAAAAGAATCTTACAGGACAGTTGCAACACCCCAGGCCAACACAGGGCTTGTGCCAGTACTTATGCCCACCTATTGAGGATTGCAGCACCATTCATCTGGCTTGGAATGGTTCTCTTAGTAGTGATATGTGGACTTTCCTTCCCGCTCCTACCACTGCAAACTGGGCAAGCCCAATGCAAGAGCTAGCCACTTGTATTACTGTATTTAATTTCCATTTGGGAGAGATTCCTCTGGATTTTCTCCATCAGTGTTGCTGGGTTGATGAATTGATACACCCCATTGCAAAAATGGGCTGGACAGAACAGTAAGGAGTTGGAATCAGAGAAATGCTATTCCAGGGTGACCATATATCCTCATTTCCAGGACATATCCTCATTACCCTGCAAAAAAAAAATCATTATACTCCTTTTCTTTGTGAGCAGGCAGCCTTCTTGTAATTTATAAATTGTATCTAATAACGATAGTTTTAAATTTAATAATAAGTAAGTGTTTAAATTAACCACATCAAAGCAATAAATATGAGAGTTTTTAGCTTTTATTTTGTCATGTCCTACATTTTTCTTGGCTGTCCTACATTTTGTGGGGCATTGTCTTCTTTTTTGTTATGGCATATGATTATCCTGCTATTTCCCGATCTTCTTCCCTTAAAACCTCACATGTTCTTTAATTAATTTCCCAGACACCATTCCAGGGAAATGTAATTTGGGAAACTGGGTCAGACTCTGAAAGAAAAAAATCTTTGTTCTGTTTTGAATAAATATTTTTTATAGCAAATTAAGCAAAATTAAGTAGTAGTGTGCAGATTTCAGTAGGAAAAATAAAAACGTGCTGAACTTTCTCCCATTGAAATGAGGGTTAAAACAATCCACAGTTCTAGGGAAATGTTCCGTCTTTGTCAACCCTTGAGTAAGGAACTGGACTTTTTGGCTCAACTTGATAGAAAAAAAGTTTATCTCAAAAACTTTGGACGCTCAATTGTTCTATAAAAAAGAAGTACCAGCTCCAGACACCCTTGGGTAGGTGGATGGGAGGGGGGATTTCTTGTCTCTCTCCACTAGGACAGCAGCACCCTCTGTAGGATTTTCCTCCAAAATGCTTCTTTCTGCAAAAACCTCAAAAACTTGGGACTCTGAAAACCTCTGGAAGTAACCCTTTTTAGTCAAAATTGAGGGCTTTCAAATGGGAAAGAGTGGCACCGAATCTTAGGCTAGCTAGCTGTTATTTATTTATTTATTTATTTATTTATTTATTTATTTATTTACTTACTTACTTACTTACTTACTTACTTACTTATTTATTTCACATTTTATGCTTTTATTCTCATTTTTTTACTTTGAAGTGAGATCCATACAGTCGATCCACATGCCACAATCCTAACCGTGTCTACTCAAAAGTCAGCCTCATTGTAGCCTTAGGCAATCCTAAAGACACTTTCCTGGGAGTAAGATCCATTGAGTACAATGGGGCTTCCTTTTGAGTAGACATGGTAAGATGTGTGCTCTTAGCTGACTCAATCATTAAGCAGGTTTAGGGCCTAATCCTAGCCAACTTTCCAGCAATTGCAGCCCTGAGATTCCTTTACATTAGGGGGGGGGGCTTTGTAACTACCCCCACTCGTTACTGGATGATGTCTGCATCCCATAATACTTTGCCAGTTTAATTGCAGTTAATATTTTGCCAGTTAATACTTTGCCAATTAAAATTGCAATCCTGATTATACTTCCTATTATCTTTGCTTTTTAAAAAAAATATTTTATTTTATTTATTTCAGATATGGAGAAAGGAATATTGGTGTACAACAACTCATTTTGTGCAAATACAAGCCTAGCCATGGTCCAATTATCTTTGCTTTTATTGGATCCTTTCCTAGGATCAGAACTGAGGCAAGTTTGAAGACCAAAAGCCCCTTTTCACCCCCCCCCCCCATTGTGGTTTCAGGTCATCCCATCACAAAAGCACACACACACTTTCCTTAACAAAAACCAATTGCAGAAGAGGAAGTAACACATTTAAGTTAAAGGTCACCAAGAACTCTTTGCCAGTCTAGTTAATCAAGGTGAAATAAGGCGTAAGGTGTAATAATGTAAAGGTGTAAGCTGTAAGGTGAAATAAGCCTCAAAGACAATATTTTATAATGTCTGGAGATGGGATGGAGAGGGTGTTAGGTGGGAACATGGCTACCTAAAGTTTTCACTCAGTCTTCAAAGTTTTCATCCACTACCATTTTCCCTCTCGTATTTTATGTGCAGCACCGCAACGTAGGGTATAAACATATATGCCCTTTACTCACAGCCACAACAATTCAAACATGCCCTTGACAAGGGTTTTGTGCGATGAAGCTAATGGTTAAAAAAATGCAAAAACTGACCTTTAGGAACCAAACATAACCTTCAATAAAAATGAAACTAAAGCTGCATCTTTACAACAATGACAGTGTTGGTGTAATGGTGATTGTGCCTGAGGATGCTTTTAATGGTATTGTTGGGGCACCATCTGAGACTTGATTTATTCCATCAATCTCTATACAGGCAACTCATCCACTTAACTTCCATCAGAATAAAGCAGGCCTCCATCAGTCTTGAAAGACTATGGTATCGTGTTCAGCGCTGCATACGCTGCATGCGAAGCACGAAAGCCTGGGTTGGATTGTTATGGAGGATAGGCTGTTACCCAAGCAGCAAATCGGATCCAGCTGCGTCGCAGAGCTGGGCTAAGGACAGGAGCTCACCCTGTCTTGTGGGGCCCTGGAATCGAACCCTGGTCTGCTAACAGGCACAACATCTTAACCGCTTGTGCCACCCACATCTGAAAATGTCCCTCTGTTTGAAATGTGAATGCATCTCCTATGTTTAGAAGTGTTTATTTCTGATGTGTAACACGGGACAGCTTTAGTGAATACAAGGGGCTGACTTCAGATAAATCAAAATAACATGTTTTAAAACATACTTACTTATGGAGTTAGAACAGACAAAAGAAAATATTAGAGTGCAATCCTAATAGTGTCTATTACAATCACCAGAAAAATGGTGATTAAAAGTCTTTTAAAATAGGAGTGCATATTGGATTCTAACAGTGCTTTAGATTCAAATTAAATATGGGTATTTCTTGACCCAGCTTGTAGTTAGTCTGCAGTATTTCCTTGTCACATGATGTAGTAATGGCATCTGATATAGCTGCCATTAAAGGAGGATGGGTCAGATTACTTGAGGAAAAGTTCATCATAGGTTGCAATCTATGACTGGTATATGCAACCTCCTGATTTTGTAAGTAGGCTTAGGGTGCAATTCTAACCATGTCTTCTCAAAAGTAAGGCCCATTGTGTTCAGTGGATCTTACTCCCAGGAAAGTGACTTTTGGATTGCAGCGGAGGTAACTTATTGAGGCATTTGGTGTGCCACTGTGTAGTCCAATGCAGGAAGTTTGAGGCGATGAGACTTTGGCCTGATCTAGTGGGGCTTTTCTTATGTTCTTATGGTCACTCTATCAGGTCCTTTTTAAACAAACTAAAGAGAGGACGAGCAATGTTACATAAGTAACTATTGTCTGCTAGTGTCCTAGAAATGAAAACAATTAGGTATAATTAAACTAGGTTTACACTAGGAAGACAATGACCAGTGGCAATAAAAGCAGATGACTATTGACTGGAACGTGCTGGTTTGCTTTGAATAGTTAAACATCAGTGCAGAGGTTTGCAGAAGGGGGAAGGTGTTGAAGAAATGTTTCTCATTTAACAAGGAAAAGGCATAGTATTTTAGTATATTATAAACATGGCATTTTGCCCATTCTTTAAAAATGGGTAAAAAGCAGGTTTCTGATCCTTAAAAGTGAATACACAAGTAGTATGATTTAATTTCATTAAGGATACGTCACTAGCGTCATGTATATGTGTTTGTATTTGCATTTGCATGTATCAGACTCAGCAAAGAAGAAGCACTGGTAAGCTGCTCAGGTGACCAGACACTGCAGGAAAATTCTGGTTGTGGCTAGAGATAACTTCATCCTAAAGGAACCTGTCTGGAGATGATGTTAAGCATAATCTGCATTACATCAGTCATATCTGTAATCCAATCAACCTGTGCTGAAATGCAGAAGATGTGATAAGCCCCCACACAATAGGCCACAAGTATGCAACTTTTGTGCTACTTAAGGCCCTTAAAGGACTGTGATAGGGTGTAGTCTAGATCTAAATGGCCCTTCATTACACCCTATGAATCTGGAGAAAATTCAGAACTTACCTCCGGATTGCCTCTCATTTTCAAATTCAAAGATTAGTGTATCCCCAAATTTGCAAGGGATCCAAGAGGCTGCCCAACAATTTCTGTACAAGCAAAAGTCACTTCTGCCCCTTTTGATCAAATGTTTTTCCACGCTTTGAACACACAGGATACAAGGTTGTAGACAAAGTTTCATTAGTAATATCTGTTTTATATCATCTTTCCTCCAAGATATACATAGTTTTTTCTCTCCTCACACCAGCCCTGTGAGGTAGATGAGGCTGCCGGGACAAGCCCAAGGTCACCTAAGAAGCTTCAGGGTGAGCAGGGATTTGAACCCAGGTCTTCTAGTTCTAAGTCCAACTCTCAAACCACTTCACCAGGGGTGTCCAAACTTTTGGAAAGAGGGGTCACATAATCTGTCTGGCACTATGTTGGGGGCTGGAAGGAAAAAAAAGAACAGATTTGCATTTCAAATTAGAATAAATGAACATAAATGTACACCCCTGCTTTCTGGGCAAGAGACACTCGAAAGTGGGTGTTCCTCTTTTATTTAGCAGGGAGAGAGTAACTGGCCCTCCACACCCCAGCAATGTCTGTTCTAGTGGCTTCTGCTGGTGTTCTTTTTGCACTTTAGATTGTGAGCCCTTTTGGGACAGGAACCCATTAGCTATTAATTAGCTATTAATTTTTTCATTTTCTTGTAAACCGCTTTGTGAACTTTTCAGTTGAAAAGCGGTATATAAATACTGTAGATAGATAGATAAATGAATATATTAGAGATAAAATTTATGAATTCATTCATTCATTCATTCACACATTCATTCAGTTCATAAACACATTCTAACACAAAGAGGAGGTGATCTTCAGACTAGTTCATAAGCTCTTTCACATACAGAGAGGGGAGGTCCTGCAGCCTTCCCAGATCTCAAAATATCCTCTGGAGGTTCAAGTTGAAGAAGTTCCCTCACCTCCAGAGGACAGGGCTTGCTTGTGGGCCACATAGAGGCTCACTGAGGACCACATCTAGCCCAGTGTGGGGTTTGGACACCCCTGTATTACACCATCAGCATTATACTCCTGTCATCATACATTCAGCAGTCTGATCCAACCTCTGCAAATATTGAGGTATGACCCATTTGGGAGCATGGAAGAGCAAAAATCTTGAAAGTGGGTCTTTCACTTTATCTATTTTTTTCCACTTTTTATCCATGGAATTTTTTTTTCCATGGGAGGTTCTAGCTCAGAACCCTAATGGATAACAAGGGACACCTGTAAATAGCTGCCACTTCAGTGGAAATGTTAGGGTCCAGCAACAGTTCAGCTGGTTTCAACAATGTTGCATCAAAACATTGATTTGACAACTCCAATCCAGAATAGTAGACCCCATCACCACAAACGACAAATGCTGAAGAAAGTGCCTTTTGCCACTTCAGAAAAAAAGCAGGCCTCCGTCAGTCTTGAGAGACTATGGTATCGTGCTCGGCGCTGCATATGCTGCATGCGAAGCACAAAAGCCTGGGTTAGATTGATATGGAGGATATCCCCCCCCTCAGCAGCAAATCCCCCCTCTCCACGCCTCTAATTAGTCCAATGGAAAGGCAGAGCCAATACAATTGGATCCAGCTGCGTCGCAGAGCTAGGCTAAGGACAGGAGCTCACCCTGTCATGTGGGGCCAACCTGGGTCTCGAACCCTGGCCTGCTGGTTAACAGGCACAGTGTCTTAACCACTTGTGCCACACAGCCACTTCAGAATCTTAACATTAATTGCAGAGGGCCTTTGAGAGTAATAACAAGAAGCTCAAGAAATGTGTAGCAGGATTTCCAAGGACTTTATGGTGATGGGTTGGCTGACAGGCTTTGTGAAGATAGTTCATATCTGCATGCCCTGAAAGCCAGAGCAAAGCTAAGACTTCCAGGATCATAGTGCCTGGATATTGGTTCCTTAAAATGATTTATGTCCCACTTCTTGTGAACAAGTTCAAGGAGATACGAAAACTAAAAGCTTGTTGCCTGGTGCACCCCTGCACCCCTTTGCTATGTCACTGGGGTTGTTAGCTATTTAAAACATTTAACAGCCCAATCCTATCACCTACCCAGAACATTGGTTGTTAGTGGGTACTCATGTCATGTAAGGAATATGCTCCCTGAATTTCATGCTTGTAGATCCAGAGGTTGGAGCAGGGCTTGGATCAGTCAGCAAGTCTTCAGTGTAAAGTATAGGGAGGAAAACACGTTGCACCCCTTTTCAGCCCCTTCTGGTTAGAATTTCCCAAAACCAGTTCTTAGTGGGTGCCTCCATCATGGAAGGTACATCCTCCCCAAATTTCACGCTTCTAGGTGCGGTGGTTTTGGCTGGGTGTTGATGAGGAGTGACTCAGTCGGTGATTTTTCAATTTTATACATACAGTATAGATAATTTATTAATTACAAGAAGTAACCACAACAAAACCAAAGTGGTGATTTTTGGAAATAAACAGAAGAGATACAAATGGTCTGTTGGTGATACCCAGAAATTTCTCAATCCCCTCTTAAAGGCAAAGGAGTCTTATGCCTTCAAAACAGGAGCAGCCCTGTTGGTCCAAACCAAGGTCCCATCTAGTTCAGATTCATGTATCTCACAGTGCCTTCCCCCAATGCTTCATGACAAAAGACCTCAAAATCCTTTTGAGGCATACCCTCAGGTGAAGCATTCAAATATGTCTGAGGACCTGTTCATATGGAAAAAGAGTTCCTGGCACACTTCTTGGCACCTTGTCCCAGCAACCATCATTTGCATAGCTTCATTCAGGGTTTTACAGTGGTACCTTGGTTAAAAAGTGACTCAGATTAAGAGCTAAATTTTGTATTAAGTTTTGTATTAAGAGCTAAATTTTCCTCAGACATTTTTTTAATGATCCAAAGCATGGAATTAGCCTTCTTTGCCACAACAACCACAGTGGATTGAAATATACCTCAGCCTACCTACCAGCATCCCAAGATTCTTTCCCAGATTTGTCAGTTCAAAACCTATGTGTATACAATGGGTTTGTGTGCAATGTGTAAACTTTGTACACAATGTGCTTCAACCTTCTCTCCTTCCAGTGTTGCTGGAAACAGGGGGGGAGAAGACTACTGTCCTTCAGATCACTTTTCCCCCCCAACTTGGGGACTTCAAAACAATATGTAGCCCAGTGATTTTCAACCTTTTCCATCTCTTGGCACACTAACAAGGTACTGCAATTGCCAAGGCACTTGTCACCAGTAGTTTTTACTGCTGACAAGGCATACCATGCTGTTCAAATCCCCCAATTTTCCTACTAATTAATGACCTTCCCCAAACTCCCACAACACACCTGAGGAGTATCCGTGACACACCAGTGTGCCACGGCACACTGGTTGAAAATCACGGATGTAGGCAGAGACAGGCAATTTGGAACCCAAATTCAGAATACCGTCTTATACTGTAAGTACCCCTCAAGTGATTGCTTTTGCTTCTTTGCAGATGATTCAGATATTAACCTGACTGCTTGCGTGACCTTTATGGCACATAAGAAACATTTTCATCAGAACCTCACACAGACGTCCCTTCAAAGCAGAAGCAAAAACGACTTTTCAGTCACCTGTTGAAGGAATGGGGTTTGACGCAATAAGGAAGGAGAAAGCAACCAGCCCACCCACATGTCAAATGAAACCGTTTCCACCACGGCCTCCTCCACACCCAAGCCCACCCAGAGTGCTTTGACGGAGAGAACACACAATAGTCACTTTGTGGTTTCTGCACTGGCTGTTATTTCCCCAGAACCATCAACAAACAGATCATCTTGGGGGGGGGGGGAGGAGGAGAGATGCACACAACAGCAAAGACCATGATCTTTGGGCACCTTGGGCAGAAGAGCCAAATGACATCTTCCTTTCTACTAGCTATTAACATGGACATGATCCTCTTAGACAGTGATTTTCAACAAGTGTGCCATGGCACACTGGTGTGCCACGAGTGATCCATAGGTGTGCCATGGAAGTGTGGAAAATGTATTTATCTATTAAATCAACATTTATTAGAATAATAGAATCATAGAGTTGGAAGGGACCTAGTAGGTCATCTAGTCCAACCCCTCCATGTAGCAGGAAATCTTCCTACAGCATCTCCAACAACTGCTCATCGAGCCTCTGCTTGAAGATCCCCAGTGAGGTCCACCACCTCCCTTGGCAATCTGTTCCACCACCGAACTGCTATTAATAGGGCTATTGAGGATTGAACCCCCTCACAAGCAGCATGGTGTGCCTTGTCAACTGTCCAAAGATTGACGGTGTGCCTTGACAATTTTAGCACCTAGTTGGTGCACCATGAGATTAAAAAAAAGATTGAAAATCACTGCTCTAAGAAAATGGGGAATTTGGGAGATTGATCTGTACCGGAATCGAACCTCCGGAGAAGTCCAATGCACAAGCCTGCTTGAAATAAACCAAACTGAGTCACAGGTAGCAATTAAGGGGAAGAAAGGATCAAGCCAAGAACTAAGCTTAACAAAACTAGCTATCTAACCCCAATTTTTTGCAGCCCTTAACAGCGGAGAACAGCTAATGGTCAGCCCGTGTGGGTAGCACTGCTCCACTGCCAGATCTGAAAGAAGCTCCAACTTGCAGCCAGGGTGGCTTGCTGTGATGACATCTGTGTACATTTGTGTACATGATCTAGCTACATGCCTAAGGTTTTAACTCTGGAAACCCTGAAAGCAAGAAAATGGATGGAATTTCCTTACTGTAAATGTCCTTTTCTTGGAGATGAGGACAGGGTGATTTGTTCTTGTGCAGCAAAATGGGGGCAAGAATTCTGCTTCACCTGCTACTATCTTAATGCCCTCCAAATCTACTGGAGAACTTCTTTTCCTTATACTAACAGCCTTATCCTATCCAACTTTTCACCACTGGTGCAGATGTGCCTGTAGGTCATGTATTTTTTGCACCCTATGGTGGGGGCAGCAGTTTTGTTCCCTTTATCTCAGGATTGATCAGCGTAGGAAAATTGGGTTAGGCCCCTAAACAGTCCCTGCCCATTAGGGCCTGTTGTTTGGTGGTAGTCTTTTGTAACAGCAAACCAAATTTTGATTGGGCTTCTGAATGGCATAGATAAGAATCAGTTTAACACTCAGCACATTTGGATGGTTCTGCGCATATCAGGCCAAGAGGAAACAGGGCCATCAAAAAAAGAAGTAAGGTTGTTTCTGCATAACTGGCTTGACCTTCTATATATGTAAACTGTAATTCATTTGCAAATGAAATTTAAAAGCCCAAGAAGCACCCCAAAAGATAGAGCTTACCTCTTACTTAAGAGCTCAAAGCTTTTTATCCTAGCAGTGAGAAGTATCAGGAAAAAAAATGATTAGGATTTATACTGCAATCCTTTCCGTGTATTTACTGCAAGTAAACACAGGCTGCAATCCTGAAGACACTTTCCTAGGAGTATGACCCATTGAACACAATGGAGCTTACCTTTGAGTAGACATGGTTAGGACTGTGCTCACAATTTATTATCATGGGACACTTCTGAGTGGACATGCATAGCATTTCAATGTGCATAACATTATGGTGGACAAAACCAGCTGTCAGAATTTATTAGAATTATTATTAGAATTATTGAAATTAATTGATACCTTTGAAATCATTCTGTGGGCTGCCTATAGTAAAGGACACGCTTGGCAATGGCTGCAGACACACATTCCCTGACAGATGCTTCCAATCAACATTCACAGGCTCCCCGGAGAGGAGATGATAACATCACAATGCCCCTTCTCCTTTCCCAGGGGTTTGATGGTTATCAGTGATTAGCCACTTAAGGCTTGTAAAGCCAGCCAAAGCTAAGACAGGAAACTCTTTGTCTTCACCTGATCCTGTGGCAATAATAAAGAAGCCCAAAAATTATAAAATTAAAATAAAATTTTAATTCTTCTTCCTGTGGGAAAGGAAACTCAGATAGATCAACCAATGTCAGAATACACGTGCTTGATTGCTTCATTGTACTGATGTGTAATGTCATGTCTTGCCACACATTTTTCCATCTCAGCTCAGGAAGCCACTGAAGATAAAATCTTTAATTGTATAAATCCTCTTGTTATGAACAGAATCATCTTATTATGTAGAGAAACAGTTGTGCTATAAAAGGTCTAGTCAATTTGGACAAAGCACTCAGTCTTTTCGTAAGATAGAAAACTCTGTCTGGCTGAGTCCAGAGCTCTGAATAAAGAAATCTCTTGCTTGCATCATCTTCTCCTGGGTCTTTCCTGCTGATACCTACTTCATTCCTATTACAAATGGGGGCTCGTGCCGGGATTATTGGATCTGGACCTTTTCCAGGGAATTGAAGTGGTACCCAGGGGAGAGGGCTCTTGAGGCCCCCCAAGCCGGTGAACAGTGTGCTATCGGTGGAAACCGGTCCTCAGGTTTCTCCAAGGCGCCTCCAACCAAGTTTGGTTGGGGAGAAAAAAAGAACACCGGTTCCCATCTGATAAGAACCTGTCAATCGCCTTCGGTCTCAGGAGTACAAGCAACAGATCTACAGGAACCAGGCAAGTATAGTAACGCCCGACCCGAGATACTGCCTGAAGAGTGCACTGGTTGAATCCACTGGCTTGGAAAGGCCAGCCAGTGGAGCCCACTCAGTGACGCTGAGGGGTGGACCCGTTGGGTGACCAACGGAAGGGGACCGAGTCCTAGGTAAACTCCCGGAGCCCGGCCGTTCGCTCAGAAGGGAGGACTCGTCACCCTCTCTGACTGGGGAACATTGGCCCGTTACTCCTTGAAGGGCACCAGACCTATCCTGAAGCATAGGCTTGGATAGGTGAGACCTTTCTGTCTTGAAGCGTAGGCTTGGATAGTTGGGTAAGATATGCTAGCCTCTATCCTAAAGAATTTGGGAACGGGGGGAAGAACCTGACCAGACTTGGTAGGGAGGTAGCCCCTAAACCAACACCCAAGATTGGATAGAAGAGTCTTATCAGACTTTAATTAGCAACCAGAAAGTTTTATATTGCCTGTTAAACTATAACAGAAAGTTTCCTTTTATGTGATTTAGTTTAACTGTTCCTGGCAAAAGGTACTATTGTAACAAGAAGTATTTGCCTGTTAGACTATACTGTGGTTTAGTTTAACTGTTTTTGCTAAAAAGTATAATTGCAAGCAAAAAGTTTCTTTACCTGTTAAACTGCAAGAAGGTCCTCTTTCTATTGTTTAGTTTCACTGTTACTTGGTTACTTAAAGTATAACATTGTAATGTGATTCTGTTTATGATGGGAGGGAGAAGGTAGAAACTGTGTGAGTGAAAAGTGGTTGCATGATTGACACAAGTGAAGGCGTCAGACCCCAGACGCGTGTTGTGTGTGATTGTGTGAACGTACCAAGTGTGATTGACACCGCCGTTCTTGTTGTGAGCCACTGACGAGCCTGGCCACGCAAGCTGGAGGAAGAAGTGAAAGTTTACCCTCTGTGTTCCTTACCCCATAAATAAAAAAGACCCTGATCCTCCCCTTTCCCTATTCTGTCTTGTGAGTGCCTTTTGTCTGTGGCCTGAGGACAGACCTCAGAAAACAAATACAAGTGGCTCTGTGAGTTAGAAAAAGTAAGGAAGGCCCTTGGAGTTTGGCTCCAGGAAGGGTGGGGGGTGGAGGCGACTAAGCCTGCCCCATTACAGGGAATTTTAAAAGTTGTAGATTAATTTTGTGTCTATAGTGCCTGTCAGTGCTTGCTTTGCATTGTTAGATCTATTTATTGTTTTCTAAAAGAACGCAAAAGAAAAGGTATTACATTGGGGGAAGAACCCCCCCCATCTCTCTCTCTCTCCCCTGGGCTGGCTGTGATGGAATAGCTAGCAGAGCTGCCAGAGGGGAGCAGGGATTTGGTGAACAACAGCAAAGTGGACTTTAAAAATTTAGTGTTTAGTGGATTTTAAAATTTGTGGAGGGACTAGCATGGCTCAGGTGTGCAGTGACACTGCACATAGAAGACCACAGCAGGGTCAGTTGTGTGTAACTGTAAAAAGAAGTCTGATACCTGAAGAAATTGCTCTCAGTTGTGTAAATTTCTGTATGTTGTAGTATAAGTGGCACCAGGAGGTGAGCTCAAAAAGCTTCACAAAGAGCAAAGAATCCTGGGAATTGTAGTTTGCTAAACAACTATGGTGGTGTCCCTTGCTTGATTGTGTGGTGGTCAGAGGCTCAGGGCCTCTGCATGGAAAACAAGAGTAGTTAGAGTTTGGTTGGGGGCAATGTGTTCTCAGAAAGAGCTTGGGACAGAGAGGAGTAAAAAAACAGGGGGTTATGAATACAGTAGTTGTGTGGCAACTAGAAAGCAGTGGACTAAAGTTCCTTATTAGGTATAAAAAGGTGCATGTTCTGAAGACTGTATAAATCAGTGTGTGGTTTGTGCAATCTTGTTGCCTTGTTAAGTTGTGTAGCAGGTCACACAAAGTAAAAATTTCACAAGCATAGTTAGATTTTAAGCAGCAATCTTGGTTCTGGGAAGCACATGGAAGAAAAGAAAGTCTTGTCAGTAGTAGAGTGTGACCAGTAAGTCAAAGAGTACACTTGCCCCTTAAGATGTGTGAAAGCAATAGTCTGTGGGCAGTGGTCTGTGCCATAAGTGGTCTAGAGGTTTCTTTTTGAGAACTAGTTAAAAGAAAAAGTCCATGTTAAGGTTACCATTCTGTCTGGAGGTTTTTTTCTTGCATTGGTTCTTTGTTCTAAAAACACCATCTGGGTTTACAATGCTTTGGGTATTGGCAAAGCTGAATAAAGCCTCCAGCAACAGGTATGAGTTACCAAAATTTAAAGAAATTGAATTCAAAAATACTTTTGCAATAAACAGCTATTTATATTGAGTTATGGTCAAGGCCAAAGAGAAAGGAGAGGACTCTTAGTGTAGTCTGCATAGTGTCACAGATCAGTCAAAATGTGTTGCCCTTTCCTTCAAACATAAAAATAGTGGACCTTAACATGTTGTGTTTTGCTGCTTGTGAGGTTCTAAAAAGTCAAGCAAGTTGGTCTGATTAATTGTCTTGTGGTTCAAGTTGCACCCTCTTTTGCCAAACAATAAGTTCTATAAAATAGCTCTGGAGGCCAACAGTAAAAATAGTTCAGAAATAATTAATTGAAAGTTCTGGAGTTGTATGTGTTCAAAATATCAGTGTAAGTGTTGAAACTGCCTCTGAGCATGGACAGAGTCTCTTTTCCAGGAAAAGACCTTGCCTTCAGGGACTTTCTAATCCTGATTCACGCATAACCATGGTTTCTCCCACAGAAAAGGGGGGGGGGGAGCTATCAAGGCTATTTTGCTTGGTATCTGTTGCTCTGCCCCAGATTCTCAACTAAATAGCCTTTATGTTCAAAGTATACGTTCTCTGTTTGTGGTGTAGTCTTTTTGCTTGAGTGCAAATTGTTGTATTGGAATGTTCAACTTCATAATATTTCAAAGACAACCTTTTAGGCAAGTCCAAGCCAAAAGAGAATTGCATTTAACTAGTATCACTGCATGTCCTCTTCCTGCAACTCATTAATCTGTATGGCTATCTATGTTTCAAATGTAAATGTTATTGTCTCTCTCTCTCTCTCTACACCCCGCAGGGAAAGAGTGCAAAAGCCATTAAATTTCCATTATTCCAGCAGGTCAAATAAGAGCCTGATCCAAGGTACAAAGTGTTAAAAAAATGCCTGCCTTATAAAACAGAACAGTCTAGATCTGATTGCGCAAGACACCTTGATGTATCGAGGAGATTAGAAAAGGAATGTGTCCTCAGTGCAGATGGTAGCAAGCAAATTTGCTTAACAATGTCCATAGCAATCTCCTAATCCTTTTGTTTCAGCAGCAAAAAGGAACAACAACAACAAAAAGGAAAGAGTTAAACCTTATTTCTTTGCAGACTAAGCATGGATTTTTAATAAAACATTGCTTTTCAGAATATAAAGTTAACTGATTTATCTTGCTTAAATTACATTCAAATCCACATATGTGTATCCTAGTATTATGTTGTATGTGTGTTGTGTGTCTTGCATTCTTATTTACAGAGCCAATATGATCCAAAGTACAGAGGTTACAATAAGAGTACCATAAAAATCTTATTTCCAGGACTGTGCTAAAAGATGTTAACTATCAAAACCAAGCAACTGTGTGCCAATAAAACAACAGGAAAAAGAAGACGTGGCTGCCTGCATCATATCAGATGGATCAAAAGTGCCATGAATTACATGTTGTTTTTATGTTGTCAGTCCTGTGTTTTCTTGCAGATATTAGATGTCAAAAAGTCAAAACAAGCCTTGCAAAGGAAGTCAAACAGTATACAACAGTCTTGCAAACAGTCCACATATGAGATTGCCTGTGTCTACAAAGAAAATGGGCCAAAAAGCAACAACTAGAAGGCATGACGTAAAGTGGGTCTTCCACATCCCTACTTTGCAGGGGTGTCGTACAGCCTTCTCCTAGCAAACTTATGCTCCAAAGCTGCAAAATGCCAACTGAGCCTCCGATGTTGACTGCCAACTATCTAATGTTGAAAGGCACGACAAAATAGTGAGTTTTTCACTGCCAACAAGGTGTCGCAAAGCCTTTCCAGCTTCAAGGCCATCCAGGTGAGCCACTGAGCCAGGCTGGCAAGCATGTAGCCGGTGCATGCTTCCATGCAACAAGAAGCAGCAGTGAGCTGTGTGTGACATATGCAATGTGGCCTGTGCGCTTGTGTTCCTGTACTTCTGTACACCTGGCTTTAACTCTGGCCCACATCAGGCACCTTTTGCAACCAGCATTCCTGATCCTGATCCGTGTTATAAACAATGGAACTTCAATCAAAGTATGAGTCTTGGTGTCAGACTCTAAGCTCAACAGCACAAGAACTCTGTTGTGGCTGTCCAGTGTTGTGAATTCCTAAAGACTCTTGTTTTCCACAGGTGTGTGGCAAAGCATTCAAAAGGTTAATTTGCAAGGACTAGTAAAGTATAACTTCTATTTGCAGTTGCAGATAAAACAATATTACATCAACCATGGAGTGGACTCTGCTGTTGAATACTCTTCCTGTGTGCATAGTCTTTTAACAGTGCAAAGACTTAAAATAAGGATTGTGTTTTGTTTGTATTGTATCTCTGTAAATTCGTGTCCCTTAGTTTTTGTATGTTAAATGTTTATGTTGTCTTGTGTGTGTGTTGGATAAGGTAAAAAGGACCCCCAGCCTCAGAAATGCCCTACTGACTGTAAAAAAGCAAATTTAAAAAGGTCCCAAAACTAGACAGTTGTGCATTATTGGACACTACCCATTTACCTTCATATATAAATGGGGTGTCCAAAAGGGGGGAATATGGTGGACAAAACCAGCTGTCAGAATTTATTAGAATTATTATTAGAATTATTGAAATTAATTGATACCTTTGAAATCATTCTGTGGGCTGCCTATAGTAAAGGACACGCTTGGCAATGGCTGCAGACACACATTCCCTGACAGATGCTTCCAATCAACATTCACAGGCTCCCCGGAGAGGAGATGATAACATCACAATGCCCCTTCTCCTTTCCCAGGGGTTTGATGGTTATCAGTGATTAGCCACTTAAGGCTTGTAAAGCCAGCCAAAGCTAAGACAGGAAACTCTTTGTCTTCACCTGATCCTGTGGCAATAATAAAGAAGCCCAAAAATTATAAAATTAAAATAAAATTTTAATTCTTCTTCCTGTGGGAAAGGAAACTCAGATAGATCAACCAATGTCAGAATACACGTGCTTGATTGCTTCATTGTACTGATGTGTAATGTCATGTCTTGCCACACATTTTTCCATCTCAGCTCAGGAAGCCACTGAAGATAAAATCTTTAATTGTATAAATCCTCTTGTTATGAACAGAATCATCTTATTATGTAGAGAAACAGTTGTGCTATAAAAGGTCTAGTCAATTTGGACAAAGCACTCAGTCTTTTCGTAAGATAGAAAACTCTGTCTGGCTGAGTCCAGAGCTCTGAATAAAGAAATCTCTTGCTTGCATCATCTTCTCCTGGGTCTTTCCTGCTGATACCTACTTCATTCCTATTACAACATCAGTTGTGACTTCATCACAGAAATACCAGACAACTTCTAGAAAGTTGTTGGACAAATATAGCACAATGTCAATGATAACCATTTTAGGTGTGCATGACTCGCTAGTTCTACGTAGGGTTGCCAAAGCAGGCCTCCGTCAGTCTTGAAAGACTATGATATCGTGCTCAGCGCTGCATACGCTGCATGCGAAGCACGAAAGCCTGGGTTGGATTGTTATGGAGGATAGGCTGTTACCCAAGCAGCAAATCCCCCCTCTCCATGCCACTGAGTTAGTCCAATGGAAAGGCAGAGCCAATATAATTGGATCCAGCTGCGTCGCAGAGCTGGGCTAAGGACAGGAGGTCAGCCTGTCATGTGGGGCCGACCTGGGTCTCGAACCCTGGCCTGCTGGTTAATAGGCACAGCGTCTTAACTGGTTGCCATATGTCCCAAGAAAGTCACTAGTAATGCTGCTAATGACTCACTAGTAATGCTGCTTTAATTTGGATCAAGGCTGTGAATGGGGAGGTGGATCAAGTGGCAACCTCCTTTATAAGATGTATCTTAGGGGTGCTCAATATGATTAAATTGTTGACCTTGATCCTTGTGTTGGGTATTCACTTGCCCTTGACATTGGCTATGTCTCTAGCCTTTAAATTCTGGTTACGCCTTCATTTCAATACATGTACTGATTCTTTACTTGCTGAACTTTTAAAGGATCCTTATAACTATACCTGGTTTTCGCTTTTTGAAGCCAAACTCCACTCTATTGGCCTTACCTTGGAATCTTTTTCCAATAGTGACTACAGCCGAGCGTTCTCATCTTTGAGGAAAAAGACTATGGGAGGCTAAAACCCAATCATGTACCCAACCTTAACCTCGTCTGTTCCCCCACGCTATTTTCTGTTACCCACCCCTTTCTTGTCTATTGGTCTAATTATTTTCACAAATTAGTGAACCCTTGTAAGAGGTGAGCATTTGTGCTTGCAAGATTTAACATCTTTCCTTCCTCTGTTCTTTCTGGGAGATATCAAAACATCCCACTTCAATGAAGAATTTGTAAATTCTGTCGTTTGGACCCCGACACGGTTACCCATATTTTGTGCCACTGCACAGATCACAGTAAGATCCGTGACCGTCTCCTGGAGCCAATCCTATCTAACCTTAGCGATCCTACTGAAAGATATGCGGGCCTCCTTCTTGAGGATAGATCCGGGGCAGTCACTGACATAGTAGCAGAATTCCTGATGGTTGTTTTAAATAAAATTAGATAATAGTAAACCCTGAATGCATCAACGGGTGGCATGCCCTAATATGCTATTTTAAAATGGTTTCTTTTTTAGAATCTTCTTTCAACTTGTATGTGTAACCTAGCCGGTATTTTCTTTCTGTAAGCTTGATCTGTTTGATGCCAGTAAAGGTTTTGATGATGATGATGATGAGCTAGTAGATGAACTAGCTAGTAGTTAAGAGAACTGTGTATCAATATCTATTTTCATGTTTTTTATAGCAGACCCATCCAGCAGCAATTCCTTTCCAAAGAATTTCAAGAGTGCCCTCTTCTGTCCAGTGTCAATATTTTGTAAAACAGCAAAAAAATAAACTGCAGACCTTTAGGATGTATCAGTCTGTCCCATTTTGCCAAATATCCAGACACGCTCTGGAGACCTCAAAAGCTTGTCAAATGCTTTGTGATAATTTATTTTAGTATTCTTGTCATATTTTATCATATTATGTCATAGTATAATCTTGTCATCTATATCTATCTATCTATATTCTATATATATAAAAGAGAAAAGTCACTCACTGACTGACTGACTGACTGACTCATCACCACCCTGCCAAAACTGCTGGGCCTAGAAGTGTGAAATTTGGGGTGGGTGTTCCTTCCTTGAGGGAGGGGTGCACTAAGAACTGGTTTTCGGAAATTCCAACCGGAAGGGGGTGAAAAGGGGCGCAACGTGTTTTCCTCCCTATACTTTGCATTGAGAATTGCTGACTCAGCAACATTCTGCCCCAACTGCTGGGCCTGAAGCATGGAATTCTGGGAGTTCCTTCTGTCACCTGAACACCCACCAAGAACCATCTGGAGAAATTAACCCTTCAGGGGCTGAAAAGGGGGCAACGTGTTTTTGTCCTATACTTAACATGGGAGGTTAAGTATATACTTAACCTCCAGATGAGTTAAGTATAAGTCACTATACTTAACATCATCCAGCCCATTTGGTGCTCAGTGCCTGGTGAACAGGGGGATGTTTTCTGGAGGAAGAGGTTGCACTGGTGAGGATGCTGCATATGGGGGGAAGTTGCGCATGGAGGAAAGTTGCGCATGGGAGGATGATGCGCATGAGGGGAAGTTGCGCATGGGGGAAATTGTGCATGGAGGAAGTTTCGCATGGGTGACTGATGCACATGCGGAATGTTGCGCATGGGAGGAAAGTTGCGCATGGGGGAAAGTTGCACATGGGGGAAGTTGCGCATGGGGGAAGTTGCGCATGGGTGGAAGTTGCACATGGGTGGAAGTTGCGTATGGGGGGAGGATGCGCATGGGGGTAATGTGCACGGGAAAAGTTGCACATGGGGGAAAGTTGCGCATGGGGGAAGTTGAGCATTGGAAGATGATGCGCTTGCGGAAAGTTGCGCATGAGGGGAATTTGTGCATGGGGAAGCGCATGGGGAGAAGTTGCGCATCAGCGGATGATGCGCATGGGGGAAAGTTGCGCATGAGGGGATGATGTGCATGGGGAAGTTGCGCATGGTGAAAGTTGCGCATGGGTGGAAGTTGCACATGGGGGATGATGCTTATGGGGGATGATGCGCACGGGGGGTAATGTGCACGGAGGAAGTTGCACATGAGGGAAAGTTGCGCATGGGGACATGATGCACATGGGGTCATGATGCGCATGGGGGAAAGTTGCACATTGGGGTTGATGCGCATGGGGGAAAGTTGCACATGGGGAAAAGTTGCGCATGGGGGATGATGTGCATGGGGGATGATGCGCATGGGGAGAATTGTGCATGTGGAAGTTGCGCATGGGGGAAAGTTGTGCATGAGGGGACATTGCACATGGAGGGACGATGTGCATTGGGGACGATGCGCATTGGGGGATGATGCGCATGGGGGAAGTGGCACATGAGGTTTTCTGTGCCATGGGGGGATGGCATAGGGGGAAATGTTACACCTGCAACGCGGGTATGCTTTTTGCTAGTATGTATATAAAACTAATCATCATCATCACTGACTCATCAATGCCCAGCCAAAACCACAGTGCCTAGAAGCATGAAATTTGATGAGGGTGTTCCTTCCTTGATGGAGGATCCCACTAAGAAGCGGTTTTCGGAAATTCCAACTGGAAGGGGGTGAAATGGGGTGCAACGCGTTTTCCTCCCTATACTTTACATTGAAGAATCCCTGACTGAGGGACGTTCTGCACAAACCCCTGGACCTAGAAGCATGAAATTTGGGGAGGGTGTTCCTTCTGTGACATCAACATCCACCAAGAACAGATGTGGAGAAATTTAACCCTTATGGGGCTGAAAAAGGGTGCAGTGTGTTTTGTCCTACACTTAACATGGAAGACTGACCAACATCCAGCCAATTTGGTGCTCAGTGCCTGGTGCACTGGGGGGGGGGGATGTTGTTTGGTAGGAAGTGATGCACATGGGGGTGATGTGCATTGGGAGATGATGTGCATGGGGGTTTGATGCACATGGGGGGATGATGTGCATAGGGGTGATGCACATGGGGTGGATAAACATGGGGGACATTGCACATGGGGGATGTTGCGCATGGGGGTTGATGAGCACAAATAATTGATACATATAGGAGGAATGTTGCGCATGGGGTGGATGAACAGTGGGGGGATTGGGTACAGGGGATTTTTACTACTGCAACACAGGTACATTTTCACGTTATACACACACACACACACACACACACACACACACACATATATATATATAAATAATTGAAAAGTCACTGACTGACTAATCAATGCCCAGCAAAAACCACCAGGCCTGGAAGCATGAAATTTAGGGAGGAGTTCCTTCCGTGATGGAGGCACCCATTAAGAACCGGTTTTAGGAAATTCCAGCTGGCAGGGGGTGAAAAGGGGTGCAATGCATTTTCCTTCCTATACTTTACATTGAAGAATCCCTGACTGATCCAAGCCCTGCCCCAATCCCTGGACCGAGAAGCATGAAATTTGGGGAGCATATTCCTTCCACGACAGGAGCCCCTCCAAGAACCAATTTGTAGAAATGTAACCCCCTAAGGGGCTGAAAAGGGGTGCAATGCATTTCAACCTATACTTAACATTGAAGACTGATCAACACCCAATTCTGCACCTGCCTGGAAGGGATGCCCATGGTTGTGGAGAGATGGTGCTTTGGATGAGATGTTGCACTCGGGGGGGGGGGGCAGGTTACACATGGGGTAATGTTGTACATGGGGGGGTGATGCATAACGGGGATCACATATTGGGGGTATTTTATTCCTGCAACACATGTAACATTTCAATTGTATTTTATATGACAGTGGAGCCTTTTAAGGGTAGGTGTGTTAAAGAATGCATTTTGGCTTACGGAAGGCCATGGAGACTCAAATTCAGAGGCATTTTGGAAAAGTCCTTTAAGCAAATCAAGGTTTATACACACAAGTATACAGGTGTTGCCATTTAACTCCCACCCTTTATATTATGAAATGTAACAAGACTTTGGGCATGAGGAATAAAACTTAAGTGTTGCTCTAAATTTGGTTCAATTAAGGGATGCTTTGAATCAAGTTCCATACTGCAGAAATGAAAATAACGTTCACCATATGGACCAGGCTCTGTTCCTTACTACTGCTTAAATGACAGACATTTAAACTCCTGCTTCAAGGACACGACATTTCCACCATTTATCAGTTTAATGTTTATTTACATTTTCATTCCAAAAGCAGAATACCGTTTTGAAATTTTAAAAATTAAAATTGTTAGAAGTGCACTTAGAAGATGAGAACAAAAAAAAAATCAATGTTAATTTATTAATAACTATGAATTCTGTAAGTAGACAAGGAGTGTCCCTTCCTAATGAAAACAGAAAGATGCCAGGATCCAAAGAGACAAACATCCATGCAGAAGGCACTTCTCTGCATGTATGAGCAAGCAACAAGTTCTTCCATTTTAGTGCAATGCTGCCGCACTCCCAAGACTGCTCTGGCGTGTCTTCAACTTTCATGAGCTGCTTTTCTGGCAGAGCAGGTAACTTGAAAAGCTCCAAGACAACTATGGGAATGTTGCATCTTGGCAGTCTTGTCAAAAGTATCACCTGGAACAATTCAGTGCAATGAACCTCTAAAAACAGATTTGCCATCCTAGCAAAAAGGCTTTTTAGGTACCTTTCAAAACTGAATTCAGCCATTTCGTAGAAGATTACTTTCTAGAAAGGTAGCATGAGCAGTTATCAGCAACAGGTCACTTCAACATTAAAACATAGTCCAATTGGCCATATCGTTGATGGAATTAAGCCAGTAAATTCTAAGTCATCAACTTCCAGCAGCCTGCACTATATATTCAGTCTCCATTTTAAAAACCAAACACTTAAGTGTGTGCAATGACTTCTGTAGATGGTCATCAGCTCTGCTGCTATAAACCTGATGGCAGTGTCACTTATCACAATAATTAGTGCAAAGAAGTTGTCATAAATACAGCAAACTGTCAGTCAATGCCTCTGAATCCAAGGAATTTGGCCCAATTCTCATTTACTTTTCTTTTTTAAACAAAGGGTTCCCTGCAGTGTTGATCCCCCACCCTGAGAACTTGACTTCAAAATGTGCTACCATGAGATTTAAACATGTAATTATTTTAGGCCTTACTACATGGTAGTAGATTCAGAAATTCACCACACAAACAAGTTATGTCAAATCTCACAGCATCTTTGGACATCAAGAATGAAGTCAAAAATCAGGCCTGGTGGTTCACTGCTGAACCACAGCAGCCCAAGAATTGAAGGTGTGGGCATATATACTGTACATGAAATAAGCAATGGTCACCACACTGCCTGCATAGAACTTTCACAGATGCATAAATGAAATTTTTGTATTGCATACAGTAGTGTACTTTACAAAAAGCACAGGACTCCAATATTTTATATGTCAAAGGAACTGGGGCTAAGGTTTACTCCATTTGCCTCTATTGTGTTCTGAGCTCTAAATTTAGAGGTAGAAATAGACAAGGGCATATTTTGTGCTTAGGAAGTCAGACACAAGTTCTTTCAATATAACATGCACAGTGACCCAACTCATAATATTTGAACTTTTACACAAATGTCAAGAGTGGGAAAAATATAGGATGGAGATAGGCAACCAACCATCAGTTCTCTCTAGATTTGGAAATATAGGTCCGGCAGAAGGTATCTGCAGACGGTGCATACACAAACCTATTATGAAAGGGAGATAGTATTTTGTTGAAAGAGCCAACTACAACTTCTGTAAATTCAGATATGCAGCAAAGCCTTTTTGAAAGAAAAAAAATCAAGAAATTCAAACCTGCTTCCAACTTTATAACTAAGCTTTTTACATTTTAGGACACCTGAATTCCTAATGCCCAATTCAACTTCAAGTGCAACATGAAAAGAAGGTTCCTTCTTCACAGGCCAAAATTATTGCAATGCTCCAGGAGATTTATAGTTTATAGAGTTTAGAAGAGACTAGTTCAGGAAACACACAAAGTAGAGAAGAAATCCCAATGTTAGCCTGAAAGAAATATTTCTTGAAGGAAGAGAATGACCAGTAAGAGGCAACTCATAAGGTGACAGCAGAAACCAGAATCTTGAAGGCTCATCTCTTTAATTCACTGATGCCCAAGAATCTTGAGGCAGAAAATGTCTGTGGTGTTACTTCCCAAAAGAGTCCTCTTCACTGATCCATCAAGGAGCGTACCAGAACTTGGGCCATTATATCGTCTTCATCAGCATCGTAATCCTAATGAAGAGAGCACAAATGAGTAAGAGACTGGTCTTGATATCAAAACACTTATGACAGCTCAATTCCTTTTTGCTTTTGCTTTATTTATCTAGTAACAGGATGCTGTGGCATGAACAGACAGCCTGATGGAAATCCCCTATATACTGGAGCATTGAACATGCTCAAAATATCAGGGGATTTCCATAAGGCAAGTCGATTGTTCCCCCCCCCCAAAAAAGGTTGCTTCCTTCTACCAAGATAGCATACAAAATACTAAAACTCAGCAACAGCAGTATAAAAATACTAAAATAGCATTTTGAAAATACATAATGTATTGACATATTAAAATAGTATTTTAATATGCCAATACATTGTGTTTACTATATGTTGATAAGGTTTTAACTGCAAGCAGGCCTCAGAGGCAAAAGGTCAATTTAAAAGCTGCCATTCCCTATAAAATCTTCCAGGAATCCATTCACACCTCTTCCTAGGAGCATACCCAAGAGTAGAGTATGGTTTTGACATACTTAAGTCATAATACAGGCTGAAATGATCACAATATAAGGTCATGTTATTTTTTTGTTCATCATATCAGAAAAAGATCATCTACAAGTTGATACTACAATAAGGTGTGTGTCTTTTTACTTGTTTCTTCAAAGCACATTTACACTACCTACCACAAATGTATCATAGGAAAACTGATGTCGTCGCTGGAGATGTTCCATGAAGTTGGCGCTTCTGTAGTTTGGATCACCCCATGGCATTGAAACACAAATTGGGCAAACCTGGAGGAATTGGCAGTTTATCCATTCAACTGGTTCACAGTTTATGTCACAATCTTACATTTCAAGTCCTGCCTACCAACATTTCCAATAGGTACTTCTTTCCACATGAGGAAACCATCTCCAGTCCCCATAAGTTCCACTCCTGTAAACTATGCTGAGGGAACCTCAAAATTGGCTTTTTAGTAAGCAAAAGTAGTTACAAGTGGTAAAGAAAGTCCAAGTGTGCAATAAACCTTTGCAATTTTCTTGCTACAAACAAATATTTATCACACACTTTCTAGATTTTACTTATAAGTAACAAAACCCCCTTTTCACAGACTGAAGCAGAGGATAGTACACACACTTTAAAGCCAATTAGTATCATATGCTTAGTATCATCCTTAACTTAGATGACCATCTAAAAATAGCCTAATTTGCATAAATTAAAATTGCCGGTCAGTGGATCCGGTTGGTCATCTAAGGGTTACATGCCTTTAATAAAGGATTGGATAAATTCCTAGAGTGTATGTCTGTATGAGCATAGATGTGGACAACTTCAAAATGCCAGATACAAGGAAGGGCACCTGAATGCAGGTGTCATATGAGCTCCCTGAAGTATCTGGTGGGCCACTGTGATACAGGATGCTGGACTTGATGGGCCTTTGGCCTAATCTAGTGAAAACTCCGCTTACATTCTTAAAAGTGACTCAAAGTGGACTTTTCTCTCAACACATGTATGTGTGATGACACAAGACATTTGTTAGTTTATGTATTAATGGAACATCTGCTTCCTCTGGCAAAATCTATACTTTTTGTTTTTGAAGACAGAATTCAAACTAGCAGAATAATCTCTTTTCCAAGGGAAGGATGTATATGGGGCCTCCAAGACACATAAATTTGTTATACAAATTACTGAGTGTGTTGCAGTGGCTAGAAAGTCAGGTTCAATGCCAAGTCCAAATCCTCTCTCCATCATCAAGTTTTATCTTCTCCCCCTTCACAACACACCAGATTCATATTTTAGACACTGACACACTAACATGCATTATTCAATCCAAGAAACAATGTTAGCGTATACAGGAATTAGCTCTTAAAGACAACCTGAAGAGATTTGATATTAAACAAGTTTTCTGGTTTTGATCCTACAAAAACAGAGGAGAATACAGCAATAAATATTGGGTCAAATCAGATTGTTAAAAGTCAGTCACATTACCACTCTCTTTGTATCGTTGCTGTGGTATGTCCTACAGTGCTCTACGAGTCCTTCCTGGTCTAGATTTTTCTCACTGCAGTATGGGCAAGGAAATGTAAATCTATTTGGAACACTCCTGGAGAAAGAAAGGATCACTTATTTATTTCTTTGAAAGGTTACACAAGGCTTTTAATTCTTTTTGGCAATGAAAAACTCTTCACATGTTGTGTAGGAACACCTGGTACTCAAAAACAGATCCAGTGATGCTAGAATCTAATGTCCTATGCAGCAGTGCTGTACAGCCTTTCCAAGCGTCACACATGGAAAAGTAGCTCAAACCTCTGTGAAGCTGTTTTAATGCTTTTGCATGAGAACACATATGTTGCATAATGTATGGTTTTCAAAATATATGGCAAGCTAAGCCATTTTACTGCAATCCCAACCTCATGTGATAACTCCTACCCAATCTCCACCCTCTTTTTCTCTCCATCTTGAAACTAGATAATTTATTCAGCAATTAAGGTTACCACTATGTAATATGAAACAGACTTTGCCCACCAATTATGACTACTACCAACTTTTTAAGCAAGTCTCGTTAGAATGCCAGCTTCACTGCCTTATGTCAAATCCAAATGCAAGAGGCACCTCTCTGGATTGAAACAGGATAAGTATCTACTTGTAAAAGTTCAAGCCTGTTTATGTACAGCAATTAACATCAACCTTTGTCAAAAATTGGACAAAAATCCAAGAGCCAGAAGACAAAAAAATTCAAAGAGCACAAGTGGAAAAAATTTAGAAGACTTTCTCTTAAATGGGGACAGACCTCCATAACCATTTCTCCAAGATTCACCTCACCCATTTGAATTCCATTTTCCAAAATGTTTCCACTCTTAGCAAGCTATCAAGATGGAGAAATTACCTTGTGTCTTGTGGTGGATCTTTAGTCACTGCTCTAATACCCTCCATTATGTAATTCTGGTACTTCAAACAAGAGGCCACGTGACCACGCAGCTTTGAGAGATACATCTGCACAGAACAAGAGAGAACGTCAAAGATATTTCTTTTAAGACAGTGAGATAATACTTTTTAGATTATTACAAGCATAACATTTCAGGACTACAGTAATAAAACCCTTCATTGCTTCAGTAACACCACAGTGTGATGGGCTCAGGGTCACAGACTACAAGGGACATTATGCTAAGCTGCTTTTCTCAACAACATAGTTGCAGTATCTTGCCCAATTATTTACAATGTCAGATAAGCATGGATAGCCAACGCTGTGCTTACCTTGCCACCATTCATTCTTGTATTTCATTCCTAAAGATACAATAGGCTACAATTTCTCACAATAGACAAATCCGAAAGCAAAGACCTATGCAATAGATTCAGATGGAAGTTGCCAGATCACTGACTTTTTTTGCATTCTGCCTCATCATATCAACACCACCAGGACTTAGAATGTTTTGTTTGGGCAAATTCTCCTTTTGGGGAAGGGGGGACTGAAATTAAGGGTGCAATCCTAACTGCGCCCAGGGCTGGCACAAGTCCCTTGCACTGGCCTGGGAGGAGCACAACTTGCTATAAACACGTTTGCACTTTTCTGAGAGTAAGCTGCACCGGGACATGGAAATGCACCAACATGGATGCCAGATTCAGCTTCCTCTGCCGCAGAAAGAGCTATGTGCTGTCCAAACTCTGTTGGGGGGAGAGACGTCATATGGAGGGCATGGGGTGGCAGAGGGAGGGGGCAGGAACCCAGCTGGTATGCCTGATCTCAGGCCTGTTCCCTGTGCAGTGAAGAGCAGCCTCCAAATTTCTACAGATTGGTCCATATTTTTGTGGACTGGGAAGAAAGGTCTAGTTCAGCTTACTCCAAGAACTGATAGCCAAGACTTGATTTGACTTTGTTATGCCAATTCTAAGCACTAAGAGGAACAAATGGTGTAACTGTTTCCAAATGCGCCAAGATGCTTCAACTGAAATCCAGGTGGTTTCACACAGAATTGTATATATTATGCTGTGTACAACTTACATCAGCACTATTATGATGTGGTGCCTCACATCTGCATTATTTCTAAAAGACTATATTATTTTAATGTGAAACTTTTATAGCCTGACACCAACCTTGCTGTATCTCTGCTTGTATGTCTTACACTCTAGTTTGTCTTTCCCATTAAATCTGCTCCATTGCCACCTATCAAAGGAGCATGGAGGCAGTTCCTTCCACTCTCATTCTGGTACACTCCTAGCAGAAATCCCACTGCCTCTGGACACATTGGTGGTGGTGGGAGAAGGAGGGAAGAAGTGGAACACATGTCCATCACAATTCTGGCCCTTCCTTCCCTGAAGTTCAACAGGCACCATGCTGGGTTCAAAGAGGGTTCATGGGAAGAATCCAACTGCCCTCTATAGTTGTAGAAGTCATAGCAGCCTTGCATTTTAGTCTTGGTGACTAGATTTTCGCCACTCATTAAGACAAATTCTAACGGTCAGGTAGCAGTTATTAATTTGTAAACCTCCAAACTTCACTAAGGATAACTCATCCTTTGAAGATAACCCTGAATTAAAGAGAAGCTAAAGCAAATATAGTTTCCTTTTTTCAGCATTCCAATTTCACTTTCTGTTTCACAAACAACACAGTTTAGATACATTAACTTAAACTCTGAATCCAATTCAAGTACTCCAGAGAAGTGATTTTCAACCAGTATACCACAGGACCTTGGTGTGCCATGAATGGTCCACAAGTGTACCATGCGTGTCTGGGGAAAAGTCACTTATTTGTAGGTCAACTAGAGGATGCAAGCACCCCACTGTAGAGCATTATGACTTATCATTGGCAAAATACTGATGGTGTAGCTTAGCAGTAGGGAGAAGGTTAACTCTCTAGGGAGAAGCGCAGTGACATGATCCCTTAGATCATGCTCCTGCAGGGGAATGGGGGGCAATTTTCTGCACCCCCAGGAGTCCTGCCAGCCTATGTAAGAATCTGGAGGATCTGCTTTGTGAAGGTTTAGCCAAAAAGTCCACTCTTTTTAAGCCACTGGGGGGGGGGGGGGGAGGCGGTCTGCAAAGCAAACCACATATCCTGGCCAAGGTTCCCCGGCCCTCCCCTCAGATCCTGGCTGACGTTGGCAGGAACCCTGGGGGCAGAAAATTCCCCCATTCCCCTCCAGCAGCAGCAGAGCAATCTTGATGAGATTGCTCTTCTGCTTTTCCTCCTTTCCCTGCCCCATAAAAGGACAGACAGACCTTTACACAAAAAGGGAGTCTTGATTCTCCTGTTTGAGAAGCACTGGTGTACCTGAAAATTATAGTGCCTCATCAGGGCGCTGCAAGATGAAAAGGTTAGATGAAAAAGGGAAAAAAATGCTGCTATAAAATATCCTGAGATCCACTCTCTCTCTCTCTTTGACTGAACTTAGCATTTTCTAGTTCAGTCATTTACCTTTGTTGCAAAGTTACAATCTCATTACAGTCTACATTTCTGCAATTAATGCAAGTCAGTTTTGGCTCAAGACAGCCTCAGCCTCCGTTTCCATTTTAGAGCCACTTCATAGGGAACAACAAAGCAGTAAAAGCTGTGCAAGAACTTATGGAAAGTCTCTGTCTCTACTGGAGTATTGCCAAATGAAGCTCTGAACTCCCCTTATTGTGAACACTGTAAACTCTATTCTGTTTCTGTAGCCAAATTATTTTATTACAGAAAAGATGCCCAAATCTTACTTCACATGAGATACCATATGCAGAGAAAGATCTCTGAAACCTCCCCCTTTTTCACTTATGAAAGGACTGAATCAGCTTTGAACTAGCTTTTCCCACATCTCCAGTTTAAGGTTGAACTGCACAATACAGCAGTATTGGGAGGAGACAAATGCCGTTTACAAAAATTCATCAGTTATGACGTAAAAATCAAATTATTTAGGTACAAGGTCCAGTTTCTCATACTTTTTTGTTGCAGCCATTGCAAGTAGTCTCTGTCATTTCAATTTGCTTTTCCAAGTCTACATCTCTGCAGCCGTGAGAAAGGGTACTGCGGCAAACCCCACAAAGTGGTTTTTTTGGCTTCAGACATTCCTGAATGCACGGCATGCAAAACCTAATGTGGAAGACAAGATTGTAATATGAATGATAATATAATCAGCATACAATATAATCAGCATGCTAACATGCTATCTCTGTAATTAACGCAACCCATGAATGCCCCAGAATTAATATGCGTATCCATGTGCAACAGAGAACAGTAATCTAATATTGTTGTCTCACTTTAAAAGATTACCTCTACTATTCTAACTCTTAAGGTTCAACCACAAACATGGTATTTTAAAAACAGCTGTAAAATGAAAATTAGTGTGTTGGCTTCTGTCCATACCCAATCAGAATAACGTTGACCCACAGAAGCAAGATCCACTGCACTATGCTGAGAGTAGTGTATGGTACTCTACGCTGCTGTGTGAGTGTACAGTACTCTTACAGTACTGTGTGTGTAGAGTGCCAATACTTTCAATTCCTGTCACTGGCATTTCCGATGTCCTTGGATATGTACAAATGACTAAGGTCACAATCATAACCAACTTTTCAGCACCAAAATAGCTGTGCTGATGTTGTATGTTCTGCATCCTGCCAGTGTGGAAGGCAGTCAAGGAGGCATGTTTGTTCCCTTCCTCAGGAACTCACATTGCAGCTAGTCAGTGCTGGAAAGTTGGTTAGGATTACATCCTAAATTTTAGTTTCTGGTCTTATACCTTAAACCAGTAAGTATTCCAATACTTACTATTTAGGTATATGCCAAGTATAGGTGTCCCTCGTTATCCAATAGGGTTCCATTCTGGAAACTTCCGTAGACAAAAAAATAGTGGAAAAAATAATTTGTAGACCCACTTCCAGGTTTTTTTGCTCCTGCATTGCTCCTAATGGAATAAGGTTGTAACTCAATAGTTGCAGAGGTTTAATTCTGACTCCCTGATGATACAAAAATATGTTTTAAAAAGTAATTTAAGAAGTAAAAAGTGTATCACTTTATAATAGTTTAAAAACAGCTTTTCTGTTGTAGCTTTTCTGTTGAAAAGCTTTTCAGCAATTAGAAATGGAAAGGACCGTCTTTGCCTGGCTCAGCTGAAGAATGGAATCATTTCTTGTCTGACTGCATGTCTATAAGAGTGTCTATAAGCCTGTCTATAAGAGTCTTTTTAAAACTGTGATTTGCAATGACCATTCATCCTGAGTCAAATCCGTGTATAACAAGGTTGGACCTGTATTGTCTTTAGATGTGCTCAAGCACTGTAAGAGTTGGGCAAATCAAAATCTCATTTAAATAAATTGGCCACGTGTCACCTAAAGCTTATATACCTCAGTCAATTCTACAGATTGAATTGAACAAACTGAAACTGAATAAGGATCAACACAGACAAGCAAAATTGTTTTAAGTAGGAGGCACAAAATCAAAATTGGAAACCCAGTTATTCTCATGTCTCCTAAAACAATATTCTAGGCTAAAAAGATCTACATTTCCTAGGAGACCTATAGAATTTGTTGATTCCTGCAAATCAGTCCTATGGATTAGTGAGAACTATACAGTATAGAGATCGCCTACATGCTGTGAACTGGCTGAGGGCACAATCCTCACCAATTTTCCAGCTCTGTGCTTATTCCAACACAAGGGAATAAACATTGCCTTACCTTGAGAAGGCCTCGGTGACTGCCCCTCAACATGCTCTATTGGCACAGCTATGCCAGTGCTGGAAGGTTGGTTAGGCTTGTGCCCTGAGTGTACCTCCCGTATTAAGTAGGTGTCCTCGAGAAAATTTTCTCCTATGCCTACCATAATCCGGCACTTCCTCTTGTCCATCTATTATTCCTTTCCAAAAGATGACAACTGCAAAACTCTCAACATAGTAAACAGAGCACAAAGTTCTCCATCCTTTAATAAATTTGCAAGAGAGGGCATTTTAGCATGTGTAATTTAGTAGAAAATGATGAAGAAAGGCTGCATCAACAGAAAACACCCCGTTTTAGACTATGATTATAAGTGTAGGTGCTCAGCCCCACCTTTTTTTTTTACATCTGCTCAAAACGACGTTCTACTATCATTTCATAGAAATAAAATAACTCTTTCTTCTGGAAAGTTCTGGCTCTTACTCACTACTAAGACAGAAATATGGGTTCCAGCCAGAAGGATATTACGGTTGTTCACTACATGGTGCACGTAGGCTGAAAAAACAGACAGCTGCATAGTAGGGAGTGCAAATTAGGAGGAACAAAAATGAAACAGAAAGTAACAGGATCAAGTAGTCACTCTCCAGAAAAAAGAGTTCGACTGTGCTTAGTCATCACGTTTTTAAGTCACTGTTTCTCAAACTGTGGGTGAGTCACAAGCCAGCTTCAGGGGAGTGCCAGCTCATTTCAATGTGTACTTTATTTTTAATAGATTAGACTAGACGCTATCTTGGTATTAGACCACATTTGGAAAACTGTTGCAGATCTGTACTTAAAATTCTATTATGTTTATGCTTTTAACAATGATAGTGGGTGAGCTTGCTCCTCACTGGCTCTTCTTTTCTAGGGGTTGTCCGGCGATATTCTTTTGCATCTCTTAAGATTGTGAGCTGTTTTGGAAATGGGATCCATGAGTTATTGGATTTTTTTCCTCTGTATACCTGTTAGTGAACTTTTAGTTGGAAAATAGTATATAAATACTGTCTATAATAATATTCCCAGGAAGGTGTGGCCAGGACTGCAACCTTTGGGATGTTTGGAAAAGTGATTTTTTTAAAACTAGCAACTGCTTTGGAGTGTTACAAAGGTTCTTTTTATCTTAAGCAAATATTTAACATATTTTAACATTATATTTATTGTAAACTTTAAATTTACTTAATTGATTTGATTTTCTGGTGTGTTAAATTTTCCTGATTGATGGCAAATGATGTCCCTTCCAGGTTTATCATTCTACAAACCTGGATCTTGGTAGGAAAAGATTGGAACGACTGTGCTAGACAGAAACATGAACTGCAGCCCGGAGGAAATGTTCACTACACTGAAAGAACTGGGCGCAGGAGGAAAACTGAAATGGAAAGTAACATAGAATCCAGTGGTATTCTCCAGAGACAATATAAAAAAAAGTTTTGACATGCTCAGTCAACATGTTTTAAACTATCAGGATAACGAATTTAGAATTAGAACTTTTGGCCGGGCATGAAGATGTTTATATGTCCAAGAACTTTTAAGTAAAAGGGAAGCTTGTGGGTTGTTGCAATTTTAGTTGTTTTGTAATTCAGGGTGTTGGTTTGCTTTTAAGGATAGCATTGTTCCTGCGTAGGCAGGGTCCACCTGGCTGGCTAGACACAGCCATTGACATGATTGAGAGATACTTCAAACGATGCTTTGATCCATCTGTCATTGAAAGCATTTTATACCTACTGTCAGGTATCTATTTATCTAATGCAGGCGTGACCCAACTTTTTGGCAGGAGGGTCACAACATCTTTCTGACATTGTGCCGCAGGCTAGAAAAATGATTTACATTTCAAATTTAAATGAATTTACACATATGATTGTGTTACAGACATTACAAGGCTTGCCTGGGCCCGGATGGAAGGGTCTTACCAAGGGCCACACTGAAGCTTGTCAAGGGCCGCATTTGGCCTCAGGGCCACGGTTTGGACATCCCTGAGCTAATGTGTTTGAACAGGACTTATTTCTGGGAACACTCACCAGTACTCAGTACAGGCACCTTTTTTCCACCTGCCCCCTCATAAGGGAATGTCCTGTGGTGATAACCAGCACTCCCCCCCCCCAAGAAAAGCACTGCTTTTAAATATGTACTGATTGCTTTACGTGTTTTAATCTGTGTTGTTAGCCACTTTGAGTCCACATCTGCAGAGAAAGGCAGGATATAAATCTTTTTCTAATCCTTTTATTAGAATAAGCAGCACAAGCACAACTGAAATGAGAAGCTCTGCCACAGCTTCTGAGAAGCAAAGCAACCCTGCGCCCTGGTCCAGAGGTCTCCACGCTTACAACTTCAGGACTCCTGGACCTTTAACAATTGTGTGGAGAAGGAGATTTCAGCAGGTGCAGCTTTTCATCTCAAAGCTCACAAGCAGCACCTGCTGACATTTCCTCCTCCACACAAAGGACCCCAACTAGCAAGTTCTGAGACCCCCACCTAGTCCAAAGTGTGTCCCAACCAGAGATACTTATGGGGTTTGGGGTACTTGTGGGACCCCAGCTGGTGAGCCAAGAGAGCCAAAGCAGCAACAGCAGAGAGAGCACAGCAGTGAACAGCTCAGCTCTAGGGGAAGTGTCCTTTCCATGGCCAAGGGGACACTCTGATCCACTCCCCCCCCCCCAAGCAAGCCTCTCACTAGAGCTTGCTGTGCTCTGGCCCAGAAAGACCTGGCAGTGATGCCACCCCAGCTCCTTCCAACAGGTGGGCATGAAAAGTGGGGCAGCGGAGGGCAGAAAGGGGGCAATGCTGCCAGAGTGGGGAGGGCTCCATGGCCTACTGGTGGGGGGGAGAAGCAGGCCTCCCCATGGGGCTCCTCCCCCTTCCCTCCCCTCCCCTGGCTCCTCCCCCCACACTTCCCCCTCCCATGGGCTTCTCCCCCTCACAACACCACCAGGACTCCACCCCCATGAAGCACCTCCCCTCCCCTGGCTCCTCCCCCAGAGCCCCCTATGAGGCTCCGCCCCCTCTCCCTGGCTCCTCTCCAGTACTCCCCCTCCCATGGGCTCCTCCCCCTCCCCTGGCAACACTACCAAGACTCCATCCCTGGCTCCTCCCCACGAAGCTCCTCCCCTTATGGGGCTCCTCCCCCTTCATCTGGCTCCTCCCCCTCTCCCTGGCCCCCCTCATGGGGCTCTTCTCTCCCCTTCCTCTCAGGCTCCTCCCCTCCGCGCGCACCCCGTTGCCCTGAGCAACGCACGGGAGCCCCGCCCCCTTGCCTGGCCTCTGCCGGTTGCCATGGTTCCCCCTCCCCCGCCAACGGTCGCCCAACGGCCCCAAAGCAGCCCCTCCCCCTCCTTCCTCCTCAGAGCGACTCACACATGACCGCAGGGCGCCCGCACGGGGCTCTCGAAGACCTCCAGGCACACGGGGCAGGTGAAGCGGGAGAGCGGGTCCGGCCTCTCAGTCCCCGAGGCGGTGGCCCCCTCCGGGTACCGAGAGCCGGCCTCGGGCATCGCCATCTTCCCGGCCAGCCCAGGCCCGGCTCCGCGGCTCTCCTCAGGCAGCGGGCTGCGTCTCTCTGAACAACTACGGCGGTCCCAGAGGGCCAAGCTTCCTCCGCCTGCCCACCCAAACAGGAGGCCCAGAGCGCGCGCCCAGGAGCGCAGCAGGCAGGTGGGGTTCGCCGCTCCGGCCCCCGGAGGGGAGGGGCTGGAAGCAGAAGGGGAGGGCCGAACAGACCCCATTGGCTGCCACGGCGCTGACGCCGCAACGCTGGCAGGCAGGCAGGCAGGCCGCAGCCCACACTGGAGCAGGCAGGCAGGCAAGGGGAGGGTCACAGGCAGGGCAGCAGTGACGTCACCATACACGCATGGCCTCACAGTGGATGCACCTGCAGCTGGGATGCGATGACGTCACTGGGCAGGAAGGCCCCCCCCCGGCCCTCTCCCCTCCTGCTCTCCTTCCCTTCGTTGCTAAATTATATCTGTTCCCCCACTCTCTCATCAAAACCAGCCAAAACCCCAGACCTAGAGACATGGAATTCAGGGAGGGAGTTCCTTCTGTGACATCAACACCCACCCAGAACCCATCTGGAGAAATTTAACCCTTCAGCGGCTGAAAGGGTTCCAATTGGGTGCTCTGTGCCTGGGGCTCTGGGGGGATGTTGTTCGGAGGGAGGGGTTGCAGTGGGGAGGAAGCTGCACAGGAGGGTTGATGCGAATGGGGGATGATATACGTGGGGGCTGATGTGCACAGGAAGATGATGTACATCATGGTGGATGCTCACGGGGATGGATGGACATGGGGGATGATGTGCGTGAAGGCCAGGGTGATGCGCATGAAGGGATTATGCACACGGGGGTGGATGCGCAGTTGGGGGATGGCATAGGGTGGAATTTTACTCCCACAACATGGGTACATTTTCTCTAGTATGTAACAGTTTTAAGTGTAATAATGAGTTTAAATCAACCACGTGACGGCAATACACATATGGGCGATGTTAGCATTTATTTTGTCATGTCCTACATTTTGGAAGGAGTCTGGTCCTCTTTTCTGGTTAAGACATGTAGGCTGCAATCCTAACTCCAGTGAGGCCATCCTAAGCCCCAGCAGAAGGCCTGCACTGACCAGGGATGTCACACCAAAGTGCAGTAGGACAGTTGAGTGGCACTGCTGGTGGGTGGGTCAGCGCAGAGACATGGGAATGGAACAGAGGCTGATGAGTGTCTGCTTAGCCCACAGTCACCCTGCGTAGAAGAAGCCCATTCACTGCACTAGTGTGCAAATGAGCAAAACTTTTCTTTTCCTCCTTTTATCCCCTTCCTTCCACCTCCATTGTTCTCCTTTTCCTTGAGGAGGCACACATAACCTTTTTGTAGTTCATAATTCATGGCTGCAATCCTAAATGCACTTTCCAGGGAGTAAGAACCATTGAACACAATGGGACTTACTTCTAAGTAGACATGCTTAGGATTGCACTGTATAGGTTTTGAGCTTTATTCCGCCCTGTCCTCCATTTTCCTGGATGTCCCAGGAAATTGTCCTCCTTTTTGGTTCCACCTCCGGCAGAGGAAGGAAGCCCTTCCCTCTACTGATGACATCACGTCCCAGCCCTAAAGCACCACCTCTGTTCCCTTTAACTCTTATGACGTCACGACGCATAGCACGTCCGTTCCCCTCTGCCACCTCTATGACGCCAAGACGCACAGTACGTCTCGACAGCCGCGCATGCGCAGTTGGAAAACGTCAACCTGCAGCTGATTCCGGGGCCTGAGGTGACCTGAACACAATCCTTCCTGGGCCTTCAACTCCCCGGAGAGCAGCCATGACGAGCAGAAGAGCCACGGAGATAGGCCCAGCGCTGAGGAAGGAAACAAGCCCATTGAGCTCTGCGCATGCGCCGCCGGAAGCCGTATAGCCGCTCCAAGACTCTATGATACCGGTTCGGTCCTCCACCGTGGGGCGCATGCGCCTTCCGTTAAGGTTTCTGTACGTGGCGAAGGGGTGGCTGGGAGGAGGGAGGCTCGTTTCCGGTTTCCGGTTCGGGGGGGGGGCCGAGAAGGGTGAGCTTCCGGGTCGCGAACGGCTTCCTGCCTGGCTGGTGGCGACGGCTTCTGAGGCAGGTCGGTGGTCCGAGCGGGAGGGGAGGAGGGGGAGACCTTCCCTGAGGGGACCCCGCCCCCGCTGGAGGGTTGGGGGAGAGGAGGAGGAGAAGGGGTGGGGGGTAGGAGAGCAGGCCCTCCTGTTCCTACTCCTCAGAGTGAGAAGCATCTGTGGAACTCCCTGCCTCAGGACCAGCTGAGGGCACCCAGATGCCTTAGAGAGGAGATCTAGGATCTGATCCCACCCAAGTCATGGCTCCGCCATCCCACTCTGTCTTTCCTCAGCATGTCATTAGTCTGTGGAACTCCCTGCCACAGGATGTGATGAAGGCACCTGACCTGGATGCCTTGAAGGGGGAGGACAGGTTTCTAGAGAGATAGAGCCTTATATTGAGTGTGTGCAGCTTTTAGGTGAGTGTCAGTGGCAGGGAGGGCTTCAGGAGGCAGGTCTCTTGTGGTCCCATGTGCTGCGGTGGGGGCTTCTGGTGGGCCTTTGGCCTGATCCTTCCTTCTTTCTCTGCACAGCTCTTTGGAGAGAATATCTGTCTATCTGCAGTACTTACATGCAAACCTCTTTTCTCTAATAAAAGCCGTTGCCGGCTTTGATCTGTCACTCCAGCTCCCTGTGTATCTGAGGTCAAACAGACACAGGGCCCACAGGCACAATGCAGCCCCCACAAGCAATGCATCCACGTAACTGGGCTCTCTCTGGAAAATAAGAACAAGATTTCCACATTTTTTTCTGCTGCCATCTGCAGCTCATTAGTTACTATGAAGAACAAAGTGCTTATTTCTGGCCCCCTATGCTTGATGATGCCGCATTCTCCATAATGACGTCACTTCCAGCACACAGCAGGCACCAAATTAACTTCCTATCTAGCTATAGTATTTATATACTGCTCTTCAACTAGAAAGCTCACAAAGCAGTTTACAAAGAAAGTGAAAAAATTAATAGCTAATGGGTCCCTGTCCCAAAAGGACTCACAATATAAAATGCAAAAGAACACCAGCAGAAGCCACTAGAACAGACATTGCTGGGGTGTGGAGGGCCAGTTACTCTACTCTCCCCCTGCTAAATAAAGGAGAACACCCACTTGAAAGTGTGCCTCTTGCCGGGGTCAGCTTTGTCCTTCTTTATTGAATTCATTTGATAACCTGGTTAATAATGTGTTAGAAAAAGTTCTATCTCAGGATCTTGTACCCAGAATTGTTTGATTCGAGAGACCAAGCGTAGCAAAATGGTACATACATACATACATACATAGAGAAATCTCCTATAGTAGATATCTGTTTGCATGTTGGCAGTTAAAGTCAGTTGAACAGAAGACACACAAATTGGAGCTTTACGTCTTTTCCCAGTTCCTTTAATGTATATTTTGCGGTAGGGCGAAATGTTCTGTTTGAAGCTGGAGAGTGAGTGTGTAGTGGTGGTGGTAGGTATTCCTTATGACCCACACAACTATACTGTGGGAACGCAAGGGTAAGAGTTATCAATCTTTTCAGAAGAGGCTGACAGTATAACAAGAGTAGCCCTACAATCCAGAATAACTACTGGAAGACATAAGAGGCACTTATTCTGGATTGCTCTTTGCATTTCCCATAGGTTTCCTTTAGGTGGCACCATAATTATGTCAGTGTAAAAGGTCCCGTGGTTACTCTGGATTGTAGCCTAGGTCTGTATTAGCAGCAGCAAACTGCTGATTTTAATATTGAGTTGCTGATTTTGGTGGTGAAACATTTTGTGTGAAACATTTGTAGAATCAATCAACCAGCAGTATTTAGATACAATTTTTTCAACAAAATGTTAAGGAAGCAGTTTACAGAGGAAATGAAATAAGTAATAGTTCCCTGTCCCGAAAGAGCTCACAAGATATCTTAAAAAGATATCCAGCAGAAGCCCCTAGAGGAGAAACTACTGTGGTGAGGAGGACTATTTACTCTTCCCTTGCTTAATAAAAGAGGAACACCCACTTGAAAGGGTGCCTCTTGTCCAGTTTTCAGGGGTCTGCTAAGATGTGACTTTTGTGAAAGACAATTCAGAACAAGTGCTTATTTTCTGCATGCTGTAGTTTTTTGCTTTTTTGTATTTGCAGGCAAACTGTGAAAAAAAATGGCTGAATTTAAGATGAAAGCACCTGAGGAAGGGAAGGACTCAGAATTATATGTCTTGAAACAGTGTGGGAGTTTCCACCTATATGTGTTTACATACCTAATCTGTTTGTGCTTGGCAAAGTTGTTAGAAATACAACCCTGATTTCAAAATGTTGAATTATACCATTGCACGAGGTAATGACATGTAAACCTGAATCTGGCTGGTGCCGGAGAAGGTTTTGCTATAGCTGACTGAGAATTTTAATTTACCTTTATTATGTGGTGAAAAATTGGTGTCTAGTAACTGAAAATACTATATTCAGTTGAAATACTTCTTGGTATGTGTCCTGGAAAAACTTAAGCACATACTTAATTTTTCACATTGATAACAATATTTACAGATTAAATATTGAACAATGAACAGATTTAAGCATATGCCCTCTAGAATCAAGACTGTGCTATGACATTTGCATGGGGGAGGTGTTTGGAAATTGCTTAGCAGGAATTGTATTTTGCAGATGGTAAGTCATAGTTAGAATGGAAAGGGGATGCAAATATCATGAAGTCTCCCTAAAACCCACTCAGTTCTATTCTTCAAAATTCCATTTTTCCAAGCATTTTAGCAATATACCAGCACCCTCTACAGAACTGCTGACATTTAGAGCCAAACAGTTGGGCATTTGATTGGAATCTTTACATATTTGCTTTGTGTTATGAGCAATATGGTTAATTTTGTAATTATAGGCTTCTGACTTGTGAGTGATTTTACATAAGCTGCAGCTGATGTTGAGTTGAACTGTACCATTTCAACTATACCACTGTTTCCCAGCCAGGGGATTGTGACCCTCCCTGGACAGACATTTGTGTTTTCCATTGCTTTACCCTGCTTAAGAAGGGGAAAGCCCCAGTAGGTGCTGTTACTATGGCACATGGTTGTGGCAGTAGGTAAAAATGTTTATGAAAATGTTGAACACATATCAAGAAGGAGGTTAAGCTGTGATTTTGTAGGACTCTGTTCTTTGCTTTGACAGTGAATTTGAAGAAGAGGAATCAGCATTATCTCCCTTAGGAAATCAACCAACCAAACCTTTATCTTTGGGTAGTTTTGTAGCAGTTCATAAAATATGAGTTCTAAATGTGGAAGCAAAACTCTTGTTATCTGTTGTGTATTTTGTTGGAAACCTGGTAAGCTACACATGGTATTGGTTTGAAATAAGGTATGGTCTGATCTGAAATTGCACAGTTCTGAAGCTAAGCAGGCCTGAGTCGGGTCAGTGTCTAGATGGGAGACTGCTTGAGAGCCATATTTAAGCTGTGTTTTGTTCCATAGCAGACATAAGGAAGAATCTAACAAATTTCAATAAACGATGTTTAGAAATAAGATAACCTGTACAACAGTCTTGCAGTATGATAGTATTATCCTCATAGTGCAGATTGGAGGCTTGGAATGAGTGGCTTGCCTACCTACACCTGTCTGTTCTATTCATGAGTTCCCAGCATAGACATGGGAATATCATGATGGTGTTTATTATTTTATTTCAAAGCTTACAATAGACCAAGTTGCAGAAAATCACTTTTGTGGCAGATGTGTGTTGTTCAGCAGTATTTTGTACAAGTTCAGTGGAATTTCTCCCTAATAAACTGTGCATAATATTCAGTCATAATTCTTTTGCTTCTAAATGCCTGTCAAGATGTAAATGTTTATTTTGTAGCCACAGGTTCACTGAGGCAAGCCTGCAGCATGCTTAAAATGCATGCTTAAAATACCTTGTATTGACATCTTGGTATTGTGCACTTTCTCCTCTGTAGTTCTGTATTTTTCCAAACAGACTTCCTTGTGTGGATTCAGAGATTCAGAGCACAATTCTCAGTGCTCAGTAGGCTGACACAGGTCCCCTGCACTGGCCTATGGGTGTCACGAAGTGCCATCTGGCAGTTTTTGCTGCCCCAGGAAGGATTAGTTCTACATGGAGGTGCGCCAACCTAACTACTGGTCCGGTCCCCCACAGACTGTCAGAGAGGAAAGAGAATGGATGTCCCATAGTTGATACTGCTGTGGCTGTGTGTGGTCTGTTTTCCACCTCCTTTGGTGGTCTGTGGAAAAGTACTTGCTTGGTGAGCCACTGGAGTTATCAAAGGTTTTTTTCTTCAGATCTCACAGATCACTGCTCAGGGTCTGTGAAAGCCAGGGTCTGGAAAGAGGTTGAAAGCCAGTGTGATAGACCAACACAAAAGTAAGAAGTACCTTCTGGGATTTGCTTTTGGTTGGAGGCTTATCGCTATTGTTTTGTTTTTATAGTAGTTTCTGTGTGTGTGACCTGTGTATTCTCTTTTATTTCAGAAGACTCTCCATTGTCATCTTATATAATACCTACAGATCAACTTGCCGTGGAGTAGCCATGGAAGAGATGAGGTAGCCGCCCAAGAGCGTGCTAAAATCCTACTTCAAATGGATGCAAAATATAAAGACGATGTGTTTAGAAAGTATGTACAGTTTCATGAATCCAAACTGGATACGTCTGACAAGAAGCAACGTTCAGTTAGTGATGAGTATCTACAAGTGGCAGCTTCAGCCTTACTCTGCTTTCCCAAGATTGATCCCTTTTATAGATTTCGGTTGATTAAATTTTATGAGATAGCTGAAAATTCACTTAGGTCTCTGAAATCTTCAAGTTTGCGTTCTCTTCAGAATGCTTTTGGTGTGCTGGAATCAGTTGGTGTTAATCTTTTTCTTTATCCTTGGAAAAAGGAATTCAAAAATATAAAGGTAAGAACGAATAAATGCATCATAGCCTGTTGTGATATAAGTATTATTGTTTAGTCTTTTAAGGAACAAATAGACTGTAAAAGTTGCTGCTTATGGTTATTTAAAAAAGCAAAAAAAAAAACCAACAACAGTTTTCCATCCTGTTTTGGTAAATGCCAGAACATTGTTGGAAATGTGGGTAAAATTGAGACATTAGTTGGTACTTGGCATTTCTTGAGATGTACCAGTAAATGGCAGCTGTAGTTATTGTCTAAGGCTCTTTAAATTGTTTTACATATATGTCACTATAATGTCCTGTACCAGTAAACTGTGGAAACGAAGATGAAATATCAGCTATTCACTGAAGGGTTTGGGTTTCTTTTGAAATCCTAGTAACTGTCATGTATTGCTGTTGTTAGTTTGAATTCTCAGGCTTCTCATGCATTAATGACATGAGCACTAAAGATGGTTTGTGTCTGCTTAAGCTTAAGGCCAGTTACTATGTAACAATTGACCAAGCTGGAAAAGCAGTAGGAAGCTAATGTCTTAGCTTATTACATGCTTGTTACTTGTTACTCATGCTGTAGAATAGAAGTGTCTAAATGTGTTGGCAGAGGGGCCCATTTCATCTCTCTGACACTGTGCTGGGGAGCCAGAAAAATTATTTACATTTCAAATTTGAATAAGTTTATATAAACCAATTTACAAGAAAGTATTGAAGTGTATTTGAAAGCTTGCCTGCGGAGGGATCTTTCCATGGGCCACATTGAGGCTTATCACAGGCTTCATCTGCATCCTGGGCTGGGGTTTGGACACCCCTACTCTAAAATATGTAAACCATATGCAGCCCAGTGCAGGGATCAGACCTAAAAACCCTGATACTTTCACAAAGTCTCAACCACTAACTAGAGATTTTGATCATGCTGCCAAAACTTTTCCCTGAATCTCAGCCTCCATTTTTAAATAGCTTCCAGCCCCTGTAAATCTTAAACCCTGAGATTCTGACTAACAAATACAGTGACACTGAACCAGTAATGTATATTTAAAGTCATCCTTTGCAATTTTTCTCACTGTAGTTTTAAAAAATACAGTCTTTCTTGTTATCTCTTTATCATAGGACTTCAGATGCTCAAATATCAACTGTGGCTCTCACACCTAATATTTACCAAAGAAAAATGTTGTAAAAAAATTGTACTGTTCCTTTTTTATAGGACCCAAATTGGCTAACAGCATAATGAAAATACCAAAACAAAAACCATTAAAAGATTTTAAAAGTACAGCAGCAACCTCAGAGCATTAATATATTGCAACAAAGAAAACAGTGAAGTCTTGATGAAACAGGTCTTAGGAAGCTGTTAACTTTCACCTTGAGTTGTACCAAAAAGCAGATTTGCAGCCAGAACAAAGGATGTGACACAACTTTGCCTTCTTCATATTCTTGTAGCTGTGTTTTGTATTAGCTTCCAAATGGTCTTCAGGGTTGCAGCAATTTCTTGGTCATGCTAAGTTGGCAGTGCATTATGTGAAGTAAATATATTTTCAGGATAACAGTTTGAAATGTAAGCCTCTGCAGTTTTTAATAATTTGCTAAAGGATTGTTCAAAGTTCAGGGTACCTGTGAGAACTGGATTAGAGGCCCAGTAGTGGGGTGAGTAAATCATGTAAATTGATGTAAAGCCACTGAAATTGTTCGGCTCATGTGGTTTGTCAAGGCAATTTGATTTTTCAATCCAAAAAACCTTTTCATTGTATGTGTAAGTCCCCTATTGTGATTAGAACAGCTGAGCAGTTTTTTCAGTTTTAAGTATTTAGCTACAAATTATGTTAACAGTGTTTCTTATTTTTTTCCCTGTCTAGACCTACACAGGACCTTTTGTTTATTATGTGAAGTCTACCTTGCCTGATGAGGATATAAGGCAGATACTAAATTCAATGGGATATGCTCAAGAACTTGGAACTATGTATAAGCTCAAAGACTTGGTCGATACCCTTCAGGTACAGATGGTATCATTTGAGCTTTTCTTGGCCAAAATTGAGTGTGAACAAATGATTGAAATTCATTTGCAAGTTAAGGATAAAGGTTATTCCGAACTTGATGTTGTAAATGAGAGAAAAAGCAGCAATGATGATGTCCGAGCCTGCTCAGATGCCCTGAAACGCCGTGCAGAATGTAAAGAGAATCTTAGCACTTCCATGTCACGAATGGTACTCCAGAAATCTGCCAGCGAGAGAGGCTCTAAAGATTACTTCAAACCCAAAGTTAGCAAACCTTCTAAATCGGTGGATGCATATGATAGTTACCTGGAAAACAAGAAGCCACCTTTGATGACTTCACTGAGTCTCAGAAAGGAACCCATTCTGGTGGATACTGAAGATGACATCAAGGATGAAATAATTCGCCCATCACCATCTCTTCTGGCTATGTCAAGTTCTCCACATGGCTGCTCTGATGAATATTTGCCGGTTTCATCCCATAGCAATGGCATACTAAGAACAGGCATTCCATACGGAACCTATTATTCCCCTCAAGATGAGCTTGATTTATATACTGACCCTGATTCCAGAAGTATGTTAAATTTTAAAAGACAAGAACCTGCTAAGCATGATGTATGGCTGCTAAAAAATGATGCCAACCCGAGTTACCATAAACGTACCCATCTAGCCAAAGAGACTTCTTCCCTTAAGTGCCAAAACTGTGGATTATCTTGTGGCACCTCCATATGCCAAAAGTGTGACAATTTGTTCATCTGCCGGCAGGAATATCCAGCAATGAAACAGAATAACTATTCACACAAAACTCTCTCCGGTGAAGGGATACCTTCTGCAGCGGCTGTAAGGGAAAAGCCTCAGTACGTGTTACAGACTCAAGAGCGAGCATCTCAGTTCAGTTCAAAATCCAAGCCTCCAGGCTCCTCTCGCTGTGGCTTTTGCAACCGGTCAGGAGCTGCAAACACATGCACTTTTTGTTCAAAAGTCTCCTGCGATACTTGCCTCAATGCCTACTATTACGATCCCTGTTGTCGAAAGAGTGAGCTTCACAGGTTTTTGCCAAACAATCAGCTAAACTACAAATCAAACCAGCTGTCACACCTAGTTTATAGATAGATTTTTGTAAAAAAAATAAATTCTACATTTTGGGACAAAAGGGCTATAAACTCAAAACATGCTGATGTTGCTAGTAAGAACAAATCATCCTACTGACCTCTTTTTAGGAGAAGAAAGTAGTCATGCCCTAGTATTTAGAGAAATACATCTTAACAATAGGTGCCAGTTCTTGATGATGTGGCTTCACAAGCATTTTCTACACAGTAGTTGCTGCCGCTTTTAGGTGAATTGTTAACTTCTTACTGCTTTTCCACTTAGAAGGAGGAGGGGAGCACTTTTCCTTTTTAGAAGCAGGCAGCCATTCCACTGTGTTCTCTCTAAAGAGAGACACCTGCATGCCTGTGTTTCACTGCTGTCACTGCCTCATCAGCATAACACAGCATCAGAGCGGTAACAAAAGATATCCAAGGATCTCAGAACAGCTTTATTCAGTGGATTGTGAAGTTGTCTGTTTTGGTCGCTTGCATGCAATATTTGCAGACTTTTCTCTTTTTTTGCCAAAAAAGATTTTTTCTTTTTTAAGAGGTTAGTTTTTTTCCCTAACTCCAAAAGGCAGATTACCATAGCATCTCATCCTCTTATCTCCTCTCCTTTACCACTGTCCAAGATTTATCTCTATATAAAATTAAATCTCAACCAAGTATTTGCTCTTATTTTTTCCTAGTGTTGCCTATACATCTTGTTTTTTACTGTTCTAGTATTTTTAAAGAAGCGAATCTGTATGTATTACTTTATGCCTGAAGTGTTGTCTTTCCCCATTGATTAGATTCACCTTCTGTTGCATATGTATTGAGTCCTATCTTTCTATTGTAAATAAGTGATTTGGAAACAAGTTTATTTTTAATAAATATATTTAGTATGTTGTGGGTTTTTTAATGCTCAAGTCCTATCACTGAATGAAATCTGGGTTATTTCTTCAAGAAACATTCTTTTGCCTTTTACTGTACTTCACCTTTAGCTAATACAACTGTTATATAGACAGGTGTTCCTAAAACTACATATGTCTCTTTGTTTTTTCAACTATTGAAATTCTGCCACTGACAGGTAATGTCACTTCAGCCTTCTGTACACAAATGAAACTCTCACAGTTGTAAAGAATTTTGCTACAAGGCACTATCTCCCATTCATGTTTATGGGAGAAGTTTACATAAACTACACATTCACTTTTTTGCAACCTTATAGTATTGTTTAGTGGCAACTTAGTTGAAAAATAATGTTTGTGCTCCTCCCAGTCAATTAACATTTCTCAGTTGTGGAAGTGAATTGGAATTTAGAATTTGGTTTTAGTCCCAGAGGATATCCATGTGTCCTTTTATAGTACATCCTTTATGTAGAATATTATGCTGTTGTACTAAATTCTGAACTTTGTGGCAGGTTACATTTGACCCTAAAACTGTACATTTTTAAGAGCATGGTTGTAGATTTCAGGGCTTCTAAACGTAGTTGTCCTTTCACCATCTATACATGAATGGGTAGTGTTCACATTTTGAATGTGGGTATTTGATAGGAGGACAGCAACACAAAGTGATTTAAGATATTTTGTAAATTTGTTGAAATACTAATGCCGCAAATGAACATCAAGTGTATTGTTTCAAATGGAATTTTGTGGAATGTTGCAAATAGCAAGGTCATATTAAGAAAAATATAATTGGGGAGATTTCAATGGGCATATTTCATTCAGTATTTTATTTTGTACAGGGAAGGGATTTATCTTGCTGGCCAGGAAGTTAGTGGGATTCATTGTTTGAGTGAGTGATCAAGATTTTTACAATGATGGAACTTTTAAAATGAATCTATATTAGTCCACCTGTAGATACAATGTGTATATAATGCCAAATTTAAAATAATTTTACTATTTCTAAAATAGCCTGTAGAGTTTATTTTGATGTATTTTATTTCTGTTCATTCTCTTAAAGAATCATACCTATCTTTATTTGGCTGCTATACTGTATAGCTTCTAGTTCTCTTGTTCATGTTCCATATTGCTACTCACATGACACTAAATGAACAAACTGTGATGCCACGTAATTTATACGGTGAACATAGCAGGGACTAATTATATTGCTTTAAAAAGAAAACAATCCTGTGTACATATTTGTCATGGAATTCCTGTAGTACAGAACAGTGTTAAATTGCAAGTGATACCATGCTAAATATATTTTTATGTGTATCTTACTGTATAAGATTGCTGTGATTGAGACAGTAAAATATATGCTAATTTAAAATGCAGCTGTCTGTCATCTTGATTTGTTAAAACCATTCCATTGCTGGTTTTGAAGCATCTTTTATCTGATCAGAAGCATTTTACTTTTGGGGAATGAGAAAATAGCATTGAGTTCATTTGTGTTGAAGTACAGGTCATGCCCTTTTATCCATTGGAGTTCCATTCTGGAAATTAGTTTTTAAAAAATCAGTAAATATCAAATCAATGGAAAAAGATTTAAAGACATACTTATAAGTTTTTTTCTCCTCCATTGTCACCCCAGAATTCATTGGTATAGAGCTGGGGTGTCCAAACTTTCAACTTTAGGGTTCATAGACCTTTACCTTTCTTGTAATCAAAGTCAAGATGATGAAAATTTGAAGGTTTTAAAAAGATTTTGTTGCATTCTAACACTTCAGTGACTATCCCTACAATCCAGAGTAACTACGGGAGCACGTAAGAGACTTTACGTGCACCCATAGTTACTGTACCACCCAGTGAAAACCTATGGGAAATTCATATTGCAATCCAGAGCAAATTGTTCTTACTCCGGAGCAAGGACTCCCCATAGTTACTCAGGATTGCGCCCTATTTCAGTAAACACTTTTTCCTGGGAGTTGACTGTATTTGGTCATCAAGGCCCACATTATTCTTAAAATACACAAGAATCAACTTTCAATTCCCTTCATTGTGCACAAGAAACTCTTCTGCTGAATCTGCTGAATTAATCTAGCTCCAACTTACTACTTCAGATCACACTGGTACAAAATAACTACATTTTAATCAATTTGCATGGACTTAGAGCACAATCCTAACCATGTCTACTTGGAAGTAAGCTCCATTGTGTTCAATGCAGCCTAAGGCTGCAATCCTAAAGACACTTTCCTGGGAGTAAGACTCATTGTACACAATGGGGCTTACTTTTGAGTAGACATGGTTAGGATTTGCTCTAAGTCTCTGAATGTGTGCAAGATAAGACCATCATGACGGCCCTACTAAAGAGAATATTCCTGTACTTGGCAATGAATTTCTTGTCTTTGTATGGAAGTATCAGAGTCAGTGGGAGTGAAGACTTCTTAGAGACCAGCACTCCTCAGACACTGACTCATTGATTGATCTCTTTCAGTAGGTGGGAATTTCCACTTTTACTTGTCCATGAACATTGGCCTGACTGTTAGATCTTCCTTTCATTCTTGCAGTTTTAGTCCACCCTCCCTACTTTCAACTGTGCAAGAACACCTGAAAGATGGTGACAGGCCACCATTCCTCTGTTCTATATGACCAGGGTGACAATATAGACTGGAGATCCTTATGCCAATAAAGGTTGTTGGATTGGTCTGGAGATCAAAGTATCTGTACCTTTAACTATTGCATAAAAAGGGAATATAGACAGGTGCTGCTTTTTAAACCCTTCTATGATGAACTAAACCTGCCTAGATTCCCTCTTCTATGCTGTGGTTAAAGGTACAGGCACTCTGTCCTCCATTCTATATGGTCATCCTGTGGCTGGCCCACTGCTGCCTTGTAAGCTTTGCGGTTGAAGGGCCAGATTAGATTTGATGCAGGAATCCCTCTTTAGTACTGTACTCATCATGCTCTTTTGAAATCAAGCAAAAATTAGTAGCCATGCTTTTGAAGCCAGAAGTGGTTCTCTGGCGGAGGTTCTATCTGAACCTTTATCACTACTTGCCTTGCCTGAAACTATTAATTCAGTGGGAGAAAGAGAAAAATACAAATGGTCTACCTACTTCTCCCCCACCCCCAAAGAACGTTCTAATCACAGATATGCGTCAGCCAAGCAGAATGGGTTCCTCCACATTAAATCCAACTTGCATGCCACCACACCATACTGGCTTTCAATGGTAGATCTATTTTTAAGTAAATCTATTCCTCCAGATCGTATCAGGCTTTTGCATGACTCAGCTGAGTGGTAAGGTGACACTGTTGTTCCAGAGTTATCAATATTGTATCATCACTACCCTTGAGGTTGGTTTTTCCATTCTGTTTGTTCTCAAATACCACTTGATTATGAGCACTGCTCCTATAAGCAATCGGCTTTGGGCTGCTTGCCAGTGGCCCATGCCAGCCTAATAAACAGATGACTGATAATGACATATTCCTTACCAGACTCTTAACTACACAGCCCATTGCACTGACTCAGTATTGCTTGTGTTTTGTACAATTGCTTAGAGTTTTTCAGTGCCAGTAGTGTCATAGAGCAATCTGTTGAAATGCATGAAGGAGAATAGAGTGGTGCAATAGATGGTTGTATTACCAAGGGAAAATGCAGGATCACTTTTTGAATATTCCACTATACATATATTTTAAAAATATTCCCAGAAAGAAATTAGCAGGTGCTATTCCACAGCCTTCCTCCCTGCCTTGTTTGAGTGTGCAAGATGTTAGTGTTTTCAGTATAAAATTCTAAAATTCACTCTTCTGCCTGATTCCTGCTCCATGGAACAAAAAACCTCGGCTCAGATGGGACCTCTGCAATAAATACACTGCGTGAGCACCTTTTCAGTATTTTTCATCTCATGGCATACTGGGAAGTCACTAAAATTATCTAGGCACATATCTTTATTTTTTCGATTTTACAATGCACACCATTTTGCAGTGTATGCAGAATGTCCCCCAGTGGCTCTTCTCCCAACTTCTCCCAACACACCTAGACCATTTGTGGTACAACAATCTCATAACCCACCATCTGCAATGGGACTTTCTAAATAGACCATTCTGAATTCTTCAATACCACTTTTGCAGAAAAGCATTAAACTTTTCTGCAGAAAAACATTAAAGGAATATACCAGATTTCTAAATGTTATGTTGATCCTGACCCAGTTGTATTCACCCATGCCCCAATAGTCCCTCATCACAGGGAGAAAAATAAGGTGTGAAAATAATTTAGCACACTCATACAGTGGTGCCTCACATAAAGAGCTTAATTTGTTCCAGAAGCAGTCGTGGGTAGGCAAACAAAATAAAAAAAATCCTGCCAACCACAGAGAATTTGGAGTATTTTAAGAAAAAAATTCCTACCTGTCCTTCATGACGAGCAACCAGCTAATCTCAGACTATGCTTATCTATTGTAGTTTGTAACCTGTGACAAATGTTCCTCCAGAAATTTGCCCTTTAAAGGCAACTCGGCCAGATATGTTACCATATCCTGAGGTAAGGAGTTCCACAGACTAATTACATGCTGCATAAAGAAATATTTTGTCTGTCCTAACTCTCCCAACATGTCACTTGGAGCACAATCCTAACCATGTCTACTCAAAAGTTAGCCCCACTGTGTTCAATGGGTCTTACTCCCAGGAAAGTGTCTTTAGGATTGCAGCCTTAGTTCCACTAAAATTTATTGTTGGGAGAAGGACAGACAAAAAAAATTAATACAAAGTAATTTTTCTAATTGTGGAGCTCATTTTTTCTTGCCAAAGAATTTGTTTGACCCTTGGTCATCTTCTCAAGTTGTTCAGTAAACAGAAACAGTCATTCCTCCTTTTGGAGGGGGTTGCTTGTTACTCCTACTTGCTTGCTATGAAAGTCACTGAAAATCAAAACTGTAGGTGGCACTCTGGCATCACAGGAGTTATCCAGCACTCAGAGAGCATGTAGGGCATACTGATGTGAGTTTCAATGCAGTTGGCAAAACAGAAATGCAGGCACTGATCTGTATCTGGCAGACAGTATGGGGCAGTGGTTAGTGTGCCAGACTGGCAAAAACAGACTAGCCAAAGGTGATCTGGGCATCCATGCTTCAGGGGACCTTTCTATAACCCAGACCAGCATTGTCCTTATGGAGCCCAATGTAAAGCATTTTTTGAGGAGGTCCACACTTTGTAAGGCTCTTGTACTCACTGAAAATGAGCAGCAGTGAATTGTCCAGCAGTGGCATCAACATAGGGTTGCCATAATTCTCTTCCACAAAATTGGGACAGGACTCTCTGTCCCATTTGCCAGTATGTTAACACAATCCCCAAAATCAGGATTGTCCCTATTTTTCAGGACATAAGGCAACCCTACATCAACAAGCTGGGGAAGAGCTGCTTCAAGCCAGTTGGACCGGAGTGGGCAGGAAGAAAGGCTGACCAGCTATAATGCTCTGCTCATTACTCTCTTCTTGCAATGCATGAAAGATTCCATGCCAGAGTATGTGCCACAGAGCAAGGTACCAACAGCACATGCTCACGACCCCATTGCACCCAGTGACTAAGACTCATTCAAGATTTTCCCATAACCGGAAACCGCTATTGTCTGTCTATATCCTTAAGGTACCTGGGCCCAAATTTGCTTTATCAACCAAAAGCATCTTGAAAGAATTTTTGAAGGATACCTGGAAGTGTATATTAAATGTGATCTAAAGTTTTCTTGGCAGTAGCCATGGCATGGATATGCAATACATACCCACATGTGGTTTGAGATTCTCCTCTAGGTAAGCTTTGAAAGAGACTACAAAGCAATTGCTGCCCCTTCCGGTACTGTGTGGTTTCCAGAAGTTCACCTCATTAGAAGGTCGCTCGTTCTATTTTTTACCAGCAGCAGCTTTGGAAAGTCTTTAGGGGCAGCCCCACATACACTGCCCAGCAGCAGGCAAGATTCAAGGTTACAAAAGCAGGAACAGTGCAAATTGCTAAGTCCAAATATGTCAAAGAAAAAAGACAAAGGATCTTCTCAAGAGATGGGACTGGAGGAAAAATGTCCCACTAGCACAATATGAAAGTCCAGGCAACTGGGTTTTTGGCAGGATTAGCCTAAAAATGACAGGAGCTAAACTCCACTGGAAGTTACAGGTAGCCATATTAAGCCATTAAAAAAAATCCCAAAGCTGTGGTCTGTTAATTCTTTGACCCAAATGATTGAGCAGGGAACTTTCAAATTTTTTAAAATTAGATTGCATGATATCAAGCAAAAGGAGGAGGAGGAGGAGGAACAGCTTTTAACACCTGCTAGAGACTTGCTGCAGGCTGCATCTGGACCCCAGGCTGGAGTTTGAAGACTCCTGATTTAGGAGTCTATGGAGTAGTCGGCTACTTAGGAACACACTGTTTAAGGGTGATGGGAAAAGATTTATCTCTTCTTTGAAATCTGCTGTTCTGTCCTCACGCACAAAATGATTACAGGCTTTTATGCAGAAAAAGAAAAACAAGTTGGGAATGCGTAGGATGTCCATATGATCAGAAATTTCTGGATTTGTCCTCTTTTTTAGCCTCCTGTCCTGGTGTCCTCTGAAAGGGCTTTATTGTCCTCCATTTTGGCTTCATTTTGGAACTTTGCAATGGTGTGCAGTACCCCATTATATCATATGTCGTTGGATTCATATTGAAGAGCAGAATCCAATGCAAAAACCAGTTTTGATAAATCTCTATCTTATCAAAAGTTATGGCCAAAAATAAAAAATATGCATTGAGCTCTATGGGAAAGTGAAAGTGCCCAATATTGTGGCTTTACTCATGAGTAGGCAAACGTGCCATTTTCTGCTGGAAAAGCCAGACCGAGAGGAATCTAAGACCTTGTCCTCCTTTTGAGTTTTGGGCATCTGGTCACCCTGAGAATGTGCTTTCATTCACTGCCCGGTCAGAAAAAAGTTTCAACATCATCAAAGGCAAAACGAAAACAACAACAACAAATCCAACTTGGTCAATTTTTATCAGTAGGAAGATTTTTGAAAACCAATTTAAATGCTGGCTAATTGCAAAATTGTAAAATAGAGCATAACAAATGCTTTGCTGTGATATTTATATATTACAGTGGACCATGTGTAGTTAATGGATGCAGTGGTGCATCCTCTAAATATGATGGAATTTCTAATGCAAGGAACATTTATTTATGTAATAAATTTTTGCCACACCTTTTCTCCGCTAATGTGGATGCCCATGGCAGCTTACATAAAATCAAGAGCCATCAACATAAAGAAAAAATAAAATAGCAATAAATCAGAAGGATTAAAAATTTTTTAATCTTAAAATATTATAAAAGCATCAGTGATACATAAAAATATAAAACAGGTAACCATACAAATATAGCAGCATGTAAACATGTATAGACACTGACCTTGTTTCCAAAATCACATACTTGGATTCATCAGAAAGTGTCTTTAACCTGGGGAAAAATTAATTACCCTTTTCATTTCAGTGTCTGATGCTTAAAGTATATCATTAATCATATTCAGGCTGATTTTTGACTTACAACAAAGTACATTAACAAAATGGGTGACTCTCCAATCTTAGATAAATAATTCAGTTCTGGTGCAGATTTAGCCAAACTAGATTTCTTTCCTGTCTGAATTCTGGGTTGGTTCCAGAATCTGCTGGTGCAGATTTCCAAGGGACCATCTCTGCCTCCACAATGGTCCCAGACCAACTGATTGGCACATGCAGAGATCTCTGACATGTGGTCAGTGCAATATCCTATGTCCCTGTAGCCATCAAATAAGGCAAGGCGATGTTAAGTGCAGACATCCAAACACCATGAAGACAGAATAACAGATCTGGTGTAATTGCAGTATCTCTTGGGTTCTGATAAAATTGAATTCAAATTCCATGGCTGAAACCAGCAAGCGGGTATAGGAATCCTAGGAGGGACTGGAGAGCAACAGCAAAAAATGAGGAGCATGAAAATATAAGAAGAGCCCTGCTAGATCCACCAAGGGCTCATCTAGTCCAGCTTCCTATATCATCTAGTGGCTCATCAGATGCCTCATGATTCTTATAGAACAGCTGAACAGTAACAATGTGACCCATAGCAATTCCTCCAACCCTGCAAGGTTGTTTTGAACACTTTTCTACATGCACACAGACAGTGAGCAAAGGGCAGGATGTGAGTGAGTTTAGGAAAGGGTATGTGTTTGCACTGAAGTTTAGATGGAAAAAATCCTCTTGTAGATATTTAATGAATGATGTTCTGTAGACCAGTTCCCTTCTGGATTGTAACTGCCAAAAGCATGAAGAGCCCTGCTGCATCAATGCAAAGGTCCATCTAATCCAGTATTTGGCTTCACACAGATGCCTCCAGAGCATGAAGACAAAAGTCCTCACCGACAGTTTGCTTGCCAGCAACTGGTATCCAAAGATACACTATTTTCAAATAGTTATTTTACTTCTCATGGTGGATAAGTCCCTATAAACTCTATTCTTATTTAAATGAAGGAAATTATAACATTAGAGGAAGTTCAATTCTCATCGCATTTTCCCATCATGATCTTTTTTCTTTATTACTTAAATGAAATTTTTATAATTGTATGGATTTTGATTTTTGCCTTTAGGGCAAAACACACATTATCATTACTCTTCAGTCCAGCCATGCTATGAACAGAGAGATAATGCCAGACAGTTCTGTCTGAAGAAGGATGTGGAACTGATTTTTTTTTTAAAAGGGCAAGATAATAAAGTGGGGTATGTATGACTCCACATGTGTGAGTGAGTCTTGTTTGAAACAGGTATCTCTCAACCAGAAAGTATAGCAGGGAAAAAAAGTCACAGACTGTAAAGGGAACAAACCGGATATTCTATCGGTGTGATTATCTATCTAATTGTGATTAATGGCGCTTAATCCCAGGAAAGTTTGTATAAGATTGCAGCCTTTGTTGTACAAGTCAAAAATTGGATTGGTCCTGCCTTTCTTCTTGTGGCTGTGGAACCCTGAATCCGCCAGCACATGGCATGTTGGGCAATTTTGTGCATACTGCTTAATAACTATCCATGTGCCACTAGTGGTTCGCATGCTGCAGATTGGCCACCCCTGCCACAAATGTGTTTTTTGTTTTTTTTCAACAGAAGTGGAGAATGAGTGCATCTACTGTAATTTGATCTAACTTCTTAAATTACTTATTCCTCTTGGCCATGTCAATTAGCTAGGATGCAGGACTCTAGACATCCTGCAAACCTGGGAATGTAGGTGTCAAAAAAATTCAAAGTTCATAATCTTAACATATCCCTACCTTTAAAAGCAAAGAGTCATGGAGGGATTTTAAAGAGGAAGTCAGTGTCAGTTGAGAACAGTGTACTTTCAGATCCCCTGGATGTCGGGAGCCTGTCATTGAGTGATGGCCAGCCAGAGATGGGTACCCATTAGTTTCTGTTTTACTGCCCCACAGGCTCACGTATGGCTGAACAGACCAGTACCAAACGGAATAAGCTGCTCAACAATAAATTAGTCTGAATTAATCCAATCATTCTCCATCTGCCTTTAAAAAATAATTAAGGAGAGATTTCCTTTTCTGGTTCTTGTATTCGTAAGTGCACGTTATATCAGCAAAGCTGGAGGTTATGACACAATTGAATGGCTCAAGATTGTGTGCTTCATCAGCAATGAACTACTTAGGAGAGCGTTTCTCAAAGTGGGGGTTGGGACCCCTTTGGGGGTCGCCTAGAGCTTTCCTGGGGGTCGCCTAAAGACCTCTGGTGCAGGGGGCCAGGTCACGCTTGCCAGACCTCCGGCTGTAGCTGCGTGCGCACTGGGGCTGACTGACAACCTCAGGGCCCAATCCTATGCATGTCTACTCTGAAATAAATCCCATTATAGTCAGGGAGTCTTTACTCCCATGTAAATGTGGGTAGGATTGCAGCCTCAGGGCCCATTCCTGTGCATGCCTACTCTGAAATAAATCCCATTGTGTTCAATGTGTGCATAGAACACACATTTCATTTGTAACAATGAAAATATATCCTGCATATCGGATATTTATATTACAGTTCATAACAGTAGCAAAATTATAGTTATAAAGTAGCAATGAAAATAGTTTTATGGTTGGGGTCCCCACAATACGAGGAACTTATAAAGGGGTCCCGGTGTTAGGAAGATTGAGAACCACTGACTTAGGTGGAGGGTGGCTTAATTCAGACTCTAAAAAGATCTGAGAGATCTTTTCTGGGTTCAGACCCTGATGTTGTCTGTTTCTTGGTTTTGGAGAAGACTTGATTCCATGTCTGGGGGTTTGTTCAGTGATATTTCTTGGATAGAAAGGCCAGGTTTGGGGTCAAAGCAGTAGCGTAACGAGGGTGTATTATTAAAAAGTGCTTGCCCTGCTTTTCCCCCTCTACAAAGGTGATACATACCTTTTGGCACTGCTGATAGTTGGTAACTTGCAGTAGAATCCACAGATGTTCTGAAGTGTGAGAAAGCCAAGCATATCCTCCTCACACCTCAGAGGGCTCCTACCTAGCCCCAGGGTGACCAGATGCCCAAACCTCAAAAGGAGGACAAGGTCTTGGATTCCTCTCAACCTGGCCCTTCCGACAGACAATACCATGATTGTGTGGTAAACTCATGAGTAAGTTTGCCCACTCATGAGTAAAGCCACAATATTGGGCACTTTCACTTTCCCATAGAGCTCAATGTATTTTTTTATTTTTAGTTATTTGGCCATAACTCTTGATAGCAAGGAGATATTTCAAAACCGATTTTTGCAATGGATTCTGCTTTTCTGAATCCAATGACATATGACATGGAGTACTGCAGGCCATTGCAAAGTTCCAAAATGAAGCCAAAATGGAGGATAGTGAAGCCCTTTTGGAGGACACCCAGACAGGAGGCTAAAAAAGAGTACAAATCCAGAAATTTCTGGTCATATGGTCACCCTGCCTAGCCCTAGTTACCATGCATGCAGATGAGTTCTGCACCAGATATAGCTCCCAGATGTTCTTCAAGGGCAGTCCCATGTATGTGTAATACAGTAACCCAACCAAAATGTCACCAATGCAGTGATCACCTGTATGATAAGATCTCCCTGACCCAAATAAGGATCAGGTCTGTCTGATCCATGTAAGTCAGGTTGCCTGATTCAGATAAGGATGTAGTTGGTGAAAGAACTGGACTAAGGTCGCCTTTGGCCTCATCCAGGGTGCCCATAGAGTATGGAGGACAGAGTACCTTTACCTTTAACCATTGCATTAAAGTGGGAATTGAGGCATGTGTAGCTCATCATAGAAGGGTTTAAAAAGCAGCACCTGCACCAATTCCCTCTTCAATGCAATGGTTAAAGGTAGAGGCACCATGTCCTCCATTCTATATGGTCAACCTGCTCATCACTTCTTGATGATCAAGAAGCAACACAGGACCTAGGGCGACACTGCTAATCTGCTTTTTCAGGGGGAGTATAAATCCTCATCCAGAGCCAGAATTTTTAATTCTACAAAACCAAATGCACCTCTGTTTTGTGTCTTTAGTTCCAGCTTGTTTGCCTTGATCTAGCCGTTCACCAAAATTGATTCAAATAAACAGAACCAAATTCAATCAATGTCCAGAGGTTTTGTCTTGTCCTTCAGAAGGTCAGTCCCCAAATATAAACTGTTCATGGTCTGCATTTAATGGGGGTAAAACTGCCAGAAAAGGTAAATTATAACATTGCCAGGATGATTATTCCTCTGTTTCCAGACACAATGGCAACAGAGAAGAATTTTTTTTACCCCTGCCCTTGGCCCTGGGATTGTGGGACACATGATAGTATAAGTAAGCTCACTGAATGATGCGTCTCCGTCTCCTCCTTCTGATCCCTTGCTATTTTTGTAGGATGGATCGATTCTCTATTTGGCACTGTGTTTATATTTGCAGATCTCTTTATTTTTAGCTGAAGTGTTCCCCTTCCTTGGCATCCAGGGCTTTTTATTCCCTCCGCTAATTATCCCTTTTAACCCAGCACTGTTTGCTTCTATAGATCTCCCCTCTCTTAAATACATGGTATTTTTAAAAACTGCCAGCCCTATCACTTACTCTGATCTATAAACCCCTGTGGGACTGTTCTGGCTTCTGGAGATCTTTTCATTGATTAACCTGAATGAATTTCAGCTGGAGGCCGGCCAAGGTACTTCTCTAATATTTCCCACTCACTCCTGGAAGTCCCTCTTGGAGCACAACAGAGGTGATATGGCAGAAAGTCAAGCTCCTGTTTTTAAAATGACACACACCGGAAATAGGCTCAGGGATTGCATTAGAACAGAGGTTATTAAAGCTGGTCCTAACAAACCTCTCTAAGACATGGTAACAATAAAGTAACAATTTCAAGCACACCTGAAGCAGCTCAAGGAAAGTGCAGCTTTCAGTTCCACGGGGGTCATCGTCTTGAGCCCTGGAGCCATGGTTAATTTCAAAAATGTGACAAGCTTGGGTTCGAGTCTATCTTCTGATTCGATATCAATTTTAAGCCACCCCAAAGTTTTTCTTGGGCAGGTTAAAAGAAAATTCATCCTTGTGAATGAGACAGATCAGTTATTTTTAGGGGAACTGAAAAGTGGTACAAAAGAGGCTGTGCTTCTCATAATATAAAGTAAACAAGGTTTTGGTTCTTCTTGCTCTGATGGAACAGGTTTTGCAGATTTCTGATGAAGGACAAAACCAGGTAAAAGTAGGATGTGTCCAACATTAATAGCAATTACACTTTCAAATTGCCTCTGACTCTCTTAAAAAGCAGGCCCTGGCTGCTTGACTCGGGGCCCAATCCGTTCCAACTTTCTAACCCCAATGCGGTTGCAATGCGGTTATTAATTAAATTATTATATTTTACATATTTATTTAATAAGTAAATAAATTTAATAAATAAAAGCTGCACACGCATAAGAAAATTGCATAGGATTAGGCCATCAGTCTGTTGAAAACTGACTAGGAATTTTCCTCACTAATGGACCTTACAGCAGTGTTATCATCATATGTACCTTTCCACAGTTTCAAATACTATTTCAAATACTATTTATTTTGCAAAAATAAATAGATTGCTGATTTCTGCTTTAGATAGGACAAAACGAGAGAAGGCGTAATAGACCAATAGCAAGAACGTACATACTTCTTGAAAACATTAACAGTAGTTGTGCAAATGGGCAGGTTGTCAGGGCAGTAACTTCAGAGGTAAAGCAGGCCTTTTTAGGTTGGGGAAAGTGTACAGGACAGAAGGGTTGATCCTTCTTGTTCAGCCTTGCAACCTTGATCAGGTTTGGATTCCCCTGAGATGGTTTTAATTATTAAAAAATACCACAGGATTTCTGATCGTAGATCTTCCAGCATCTTGTGTAGAATCATAGAATCATAGAGTTGGAAGGGACCTAGTAGGTCATCTAGTCCAACCCTCTGCCTACAGCAGGAAATCCCCCTAGAGTATCCCCGACAGGTGCTCGTCGAGCCTCTCCTTGAAGATCCCCACTGAGTGAGAGTCCACCACCTCCCTTGGCAATCTGTTCCACTGCCGAACCGCCCTCACCGTCAGGAATTTTTTCCAGATATCCAAATGGAATCTCCTCTCTTGCAGTTTGTACCCATTGGTTCTAGTTCTGCTTTCAGTAGCAGCTATGAACAAATGAGCCCCTTCCTCTCTATGACAGCCCTTCAGGTATCTGAAGACGGCAATCATGTCTCCCCTCAACCTCCTCTTCTCCAAGCTGAACATCCCAAGTTCCCCCAATCTTATCTTGTAGGGCTTCCCTTCCATCCCACTGATCATTCTTGTTGCTCTCCTCTGGACTTGCTCCAGTTTGACTGCATCTTTCTTCAAGTGAGGTGCCCAGAACTGAACACAGTACTCAAGGTGAGGTCTGACCAATGCTGAATAAAGAGGAACTAAAACTTCTTGCTACTTGGAAGCTCCAGTCCTCTGAATGCAGCCTAAAATGGCATTTGCCTTCTTTGCAGACACATCACACTGCTGACTCATGTTCAGCTTGTGATCCACGGCGACTCCAAGATCCCGCTCACATGTTGTGCTGCCAAGCCAAGTATCCCCCATTTTATACCTGTATTTTTGGTTTTTATTTCCTAAGTGCAGAACTTTGCACTTCTCCCTGTTGAAATTCATTCAATTTGTTACAGCCCAGGATTCTAGTTTATCCAGATCCTCCTGGAGGTTTCTCCTATCTTCTGTTGTGTTTGCTACTCCTCCCAGCTTGGTGTCATCCGCAAATTTGATCAGGCTCCCCCGTACCCCTTCCTCCAAGTCATTGATGAAAATGTTAAAGAGAACCGGGCCCAAGACAGAGCCTTGGGGTACCCAACTTGAAACCGACCTCCAGGTTGACACAGAACCATTTACTAAAACCCTTTGTGTGTGGTCGTTGAGCCAGTTGCAGATCCACCTTACAATTGCCCCATCTAGCCCATAGATCAGTGGAGATCCTAGATCCTTTAAAAAATGAATCATTGTGATGTTGGGTAAATTTCTGATACTTTTGATACTCTGCATATCAGTCACTGAGATGTGGTCACAATACTTTCTTCCGCAGCAAGGAAAGCAAACTCAGGATGAAGCATCCCTTATATGTTTTATATGTGTGCCACAATTTGTTGTTTGTGTTGGTACAATGAATATATAATAATAATCCAAGATGGAAGCATTTTCTTTCATTTACAGTGCTGATTATTGAGGAGACTTTAGGGCAATAGTATGTTAATCAAAATTTCACAAGACGGACACAAGCAGATAAGTGGCCTGAGTCTGCTGGGATGGCAGACTTGGGAGTACTGGACATTTCCATTATTCTCTAAATTTAAAGCTTTCTATAAGATAGAGGAAACACATCTCTCATCATCTGCTTGTATATGGCATTAATAAATTCAGATTTACAGATCCATTGCAGGAAAATGTATCATTTTATATGACAGTGATAAATCCTGCATATAGATTCTGAATCAAAATTGTGAAATGGGCTGTAAGTGCCATAAAAAGAAAGTATTCCAGATCTGATTAACTGTAATTCATTTTCTTCATCTTCCCACAATAGTTTCCTAAACACAGAATTAATATCATTTTGTACATAATTTACTTTTCCGAGTATTATTTTATATTTTTGAATTGTTTTAATACAGTTTTGAATTTTGTTTAACCAGCAATCAGCATTTTTCAAACAACTTCTCCAAAATGGCAGCTTCCAGCACACAACCAAAAAGGTAAGTTGCAAATACATATTAATTCTGCATTAGAAAACTAAAAAGCATTCTATTTTTTTGAACAAGACTCTTAACAATTATTTTATTGACAAAAAGGTGGCGTATTTCAGTTTGAGATGAAGTGAGAAGCCTGAAATGGAGTATTCCACAAGTGGAACACTAGCAGAGAATGCCACCATGCTTTTTTACATTCTTCATTTGACTTTCTTCAGAAAATATTTTATTCTATCAAACTTAAGGATCAAATTTAGGGTTTTAGAGATTATTACACTCTTCATATTAAAAAAATATAAAAAAATTTTTTTCTTATGTTTTGCAGGCATTTTCCATTGAATGAAGTGCTGTCAATCATTGAGAATGATTGGGACACTATTGTCCACGCAGATGTCTACATCAGATGTAGACAGCGGTGATGAGGACACAGGGGATGCGTCAGTAGACTACCTCTGCCCTTACCAGATCAGGAGTGATGTTGAAGCTGAATTTGCAGGGTTTTGATGGGACCATTCGGTGTATTGGATCATCTGGAGATCAAGGCCCAACAACTTCAAGGAGGACAGCAAAACGGTGCAGATTAGAAGACAGACAATGGAAGAAGGTTGACTTCAAGAAAGATGAAGCAGGCTGACAGACCCCCAAACCAAACTTTCTGAATACCGACTTGACCCCCACTGGGCAGTTTGAGTGTTTTTTTGACTACAAAGTGATCAAGCAGATCATGTCAGAAACTAAGAAGTACACTCTCAGCAAAGGTCAACATGACTTCAGCACTTCCGCAGAAGTGATCACAGCCTTCCTTGCCATCCACCTGGTGTCTGGGTATGCGCCTCTCCCACGATGTTTCCTGTACTGGACTCAGGAAGATGACATATACAATGCTGCCATTGCAAATGGGCTGTGGGTGACGCATGTGGTTAAGACGTTGTGCCTGTTAACCAGCAGGCCAGGGTTCGAGACTCGGGTCGGCCCCACAGGACAGGGTGAGCTCCTGTCCTTAGCCCAGCTCTGCAACGCCAGCTGGATCCAATCTTATTGGCTCTGCCTTACCACTGGACTAATTCAGTAGCATGGAGAAGGGGGAATTGCTGCTTGGGTAACAGCCTATCCTCCATAATAATTCAACCCAGGCTTTCGTGCTTCGCATGCAGCGTATGCAGTGCTGAGAACGATACCATAGTCTTCCAAGACTGACGGAGGCCTGCATTGCAAATTGTATGCCCAGAAACAGGTTCAATCAGATCATGAAGTATCTTCACCTGGCTGACAATCTCAACATTCCTGTGAATGACAAAATCACCAAACTCAGACCGCTTTATGATAATCTCATCTAGCGTTTTCTGTAGTATTTCCCCATGACATGTGAAGTTTCCATTAATGAGTCCATGGTCCCTTACTTCCGCAAACTTTCAATGAAGCAGTGCATCTGCGGGAAACCTATTTGGTTTAGCTACAAGCAGTGGGTGATGGCAACCCTCTAGGATAAGCTTTGTGCTTGTCTCCACACCAAGGAGCTTCAGTTGCCTTTGACCAGAGCCTGTGTCTTGGGCGTTCAGTTTTACTTGACCTCACAAAGAAGCTCACAGATGACCTTCTGTTTCACATCATCTTCAGCAATATTTTTCATGGGGATTCCACTGCTGGAGGATCTGGCATCAAGAGGACCTCCAGGCTATTGAGGTAGAGTGCCAAATACCAGTGCCATAGCTAAGGGGTGGGGCTGTGGGTGGCGCAAGCGGTTAAGACGCTGTGCCTGTCAACCAGCAGGCCAGGGTTCGAGACCCGGGTCGGCCCCACAAGACAGGGTGAGCTCCTGTCCTTAGCCTAGCTCTGCGATGCATCTGGATCCAATCGTATTGGCTCTGCCTTTCCATTGGACTGGTTTCAGTGGCGTGGAGAGGCGGGAATTGCTGCTTGGGTAACAGCCTTTCCTCCATAACAATCTAACCCAGGCTTTCGTGCTTCGCATGCAACATATGCAGTGCCGAACACAATACCATAGTCTTTCAAGACTGACAGAGGCCTGCTAGGGGGTAGAGCAGTCATTCTTGGAGAAAGCCTCACCTCTTCAGACCCACCCACTCCTGCCTGTTGCAAATAGCAGGATCCAATAGATGAGTGATCTGTGGAACTCTTTCCTGCAGGGTGTTGCAATGGCAGAATTAGAGGACAAAGCTCCCTCCACAACTGACTTCTCCATCCCCATCTAGCCATGCCACTGTCAAATACCATTCTCCGTTATGCAGTGCCTTGTTGCCTTACCCCTAACCCAGTGGAGCACCACCTTCCTCTTCTTCCTCTCCTTTTCCTACTTCTGGAATGTAATTAGAACAACTTGGATGCTCTATTTTTATTTTTTGTTTTGTAATTCATGGAATGGAGGAAGGAGAGTAGGAATAGGGGGAGGCAGACAGAACTGAATGTTGTGTGTACCCTGTTAACCTGCCACCTGAAGCAACTGGCTTAGGTGGCTTCATACATGGGCCAGCTCTCTAAGGGAGATGGCAAAGGACAATTGGTTCTAACTCCTGACAGGTTATGTCTGTTTATAGAAAGATGAAATGTAGGAGTCCTAAACCTCAGTGGTTTTGCTCCTAACCAGAGGGTTGTTTTTAAGTACAAGGACATCTGTAGCTTGTAGCACAATTCACCTACCTGAAAAGGTCTGCTTTGTGAAGGGTAAGGAAAAATGATTGTGTGGGGAAAGAAAATGAATTAACAGTACAGGCTGAAGTGTGCAAGGAAGAAAGGATTTATTAAATAGTTTTGCAGCGGCGATCAACATTAGGAGGAACTTAATGGAGCAGAACTTCTAAGTGAAAACCTAGGACAGGGGAAAACCAATTTCAAGGTAACACTTTTATATTTATATAGTTCTATACATGGATAGCAAAGCTCAGTGTTGGCTGGAAGGGTGGCGTTGCCCACTGCACGACTCTGTGCCAGCCTTGGCATTTGGCAAAAGATAAGAGGATGCTATTTTCTTTTATAATAGCAACGATGATGATAGTGAAAGAGACCAAGGGCAGACCTGCAGGTGATTGTGCTGATGATTTGTATCATGTCAGCTGGTGCTGAATACATTTGGCATTTTGTGTCTAGTCATTTACTTCTCATATTAAAACTGCATCTTTGCCTGCACAAGTTGCACCTGTTCTGGGAAAAATAGGGACTGCATCACAATGGATAGGGCAGTTACGTGTGCTACAGCTATACAAGTAATTTAAAAAACACATAAATGGGAGGTGCAGGTAACTGTCTCGTAGTTCAAGCCTAAGCATGTCTACTCAGAAGTAAGCCTCATTGTGTTCAATAGCACTTATTCCCAGGAAAGTGTGGTTTGCAGCCTTTAGAGATTGCAGCCTTTAGAGATATACACTGGAGACCAGAATGTTCTTGTACCACCCTGGCACAGATCCGCTTCTTAGGTAAGGTTATAACCTACTACCAGTTCAGATGCAATTATTTACGGTAATTGCAAACAACAAATAAATGCAAAAAACAAACAAGTGAGAAAGTGTTGCAGAATCATTCCTCAGGTGTGCTGCATGAATTCGGAGCACAGTGATTGAAAATTAATGAAAAATTCTTCTGGAAAGAGGGATAAATAATTAATTGCCATATACTTGCCCTAAACAATTTGATAATTCCATCCAATTGCCCTGACTATTGCCCTTAAACAGAGCTACAGAACTCAGAAGAATCTCTTGGAAGCTTCAAGGTGCATCACAAGAGGTGCAGACTATACCCAAAACCATAGAAGTCAGTGTGCTGTGAGCTAAAAATTGAAAATTTCTGTTCCAGAGGGAAATCTATCTGCTATTTTCAGCAGATTAGCTCTGTGAAAAAGGATAGACGGACGGACAGACAGACGGATGGATGGACAGATGGATGGATGGATTTATGGATGGATGATATCTGGCTTTCTCATACAGACCCAAGGCAGCTCACAACAAGACAGACCTAGAGCATAATCCTAACCATGTCTACTCAAATGTAGGTCTCATTGCGTTCAATGGGTCTTACTCCCAGGAAAGTGTCTTTAGGATTGCAGCCATACATAAAATCAATATTAGAAAGATAATATTGATCAACCTTAATATAAAATTCAGCAATTAAAAACACCATAAAACAATAAGATTACCCAACGAAAGACCAGTGGTGGTCAAATTGACTCAGTTTAAATGATCCAGGAACTAGTTCCAAAGCAGCTGGAGGATGGGGGGATTTTCCATCATTTGCCATTGAAAAGACAAATAGGAATAGGATTGGAATTTCCAGTAACCCTTTCTGGACTGATGCCGCCTGGAGGTTTGTCCTGCAGCTGACTTGCCACTCTAACTAGTCCCAAAGACGCAGCACCCATAGAATAGGCTATATGCTTTGGGGTGGGTAACTTTGCTTTTGCAATTATTTGCTGATATCAGGAATTACTTTAATCACTGTCAGTGGAGGAGAAGGTTGGATTTGAGAGATCACTGAAGAGAAAAGTGGTGATTTCGAAAAAGGAGAAATTGTTGCGATTAAGATTCGCTTGTACAGTCCTTGGGGCAACTGATAAGGGGAAATTGCTTTTTTTGCTGTGGCGCAGCCCTGAGAGTCAAAGTGGAATTTATACTCATCTTAACCATGTGATTTAAACTCACATAAATTGTTTGAAAAGAAATCAAGGAAGCCTGGAGGACTGTATGCTTATCCAAACTTGCTCTTTATGGTTTTAGATTCTCTGAAGAAAAAGAAGAAAGAAGAGGAGCTAACCTAAATTGTAATTTAGGTGATGTGGTGTAATTTAGGTGTAAATTTAGGTGCAATTTAGGTTGTGTGGTGATGGGAAAAGTGAGCTTGCATAACTCATAATGTCTCGTTAAGGGTAAGCTTGCATAACTAGTAAAGTCTTTGTCAGGGCTCAGCCAGGGCTGGCTCCAGAGGCAGCATGTTGTGCGGTACCCCCGCTTATCTAATTGATATACCAGTCACTTACACCCAATCCAGAGAAACTACGGGAGCACTTAAGAGACTTTACATGCACCCATAGTTACTGCACCACCTAGTGGAAATCTATGGGAAATTCATATTGGAATCCAGAGTACGGTAAGTTGTTCTTACACCGGAACATGGACTCCCCATATATACTCTGGATTTTGCCCTTAATCTCCCATTCCCTGGACTGGACAAGGGAGAAAGGGATAGAGTTGAAAAGGACTTGTGGAAGACAGAGATGTAAGCACAAGGGTGCCACAACCAGATCCTCCTCAGCCATGATCTGATGTGGCCCAAGAGACACTGCAGGCAGCAGCTGTAGCATGTGTCTAATTGATAACCGCTCTATGATTTTCATAGAGAAGGGGTAAAATGTGAACGTTTCAAGAGCATAAAAAGAGCCCTGTTGGATTAGGCTATCAAGTTCAGTATTTTGATGGTCAACCATATGATTGTCAACGACAGCCTCCCCCTCCACTTGCCCAAGCCAGGAATTGGTAGTTGCAGCTGTGCTGACAGTGAACATAAGTGCCACACTGCAATAACTGATGATGTTGAAATGTTACTTTTGGATATATATGTAAGAATCATGACTTAAGACTTTGACCTCCTCTCTTGTAACTTGATGACACAGCATAGATAGAGAAGGTGCAAAGCACTGTTTTGTGGCACCTCACTGTGCCATCACACCTCCCCATAGTTCCCTCATAGTTGTGTGGGAATACAACTCTCTGAACTAGTGTACACAAGTTTCTACAAAGCGCACAAAGCCAAAACTGGCAATGACATTGGCAATGACAAAAATTTGACAATGACAACTGACAATGTAAACTCATTATCTTCTTCCATACATTGTATTGTATTGTACTGAACATATTGTAATAAATGTACATGTTGTTTTCTGACATGTAGTCAAAAGTATATGTCCAACTGTTGTTATGTGGCACACAAAAATTTAACCTTCCTTCAAAAGCTGCACGGCTAATATTTTTTGTGCACACGGCCTATCGTAAATTAGAGGGAACATCCTGTCTCCTTTGGAGCCATTCTGAGCTGCTAGAGCAAAACAGAGACATACAGGATGCCACATGATGTGGTGATATGTAGCCTAGATACCTTCAAGAAGGTATCAGACAAATTTCTGGAGGAAACATCCATCATGTGTTTCAAGCCATGATGTGTATATTTACCTATCTAAATTTAGGCCATCTCAGCATGGCAGATGCAGGGGAAGGCACCAGGATGCAGGCCTCGTGTTATCTTATGTGCTCCCTCAAATGTGGTGGGTGTTGTGAGGTACAGGAATGTGGACTAGACTGGCCTGATTTGATTTTCTCTGTAAACCACTTTGTGAACTTTTCTTTGAAAAATGGTACAGGTATTCCCCACTTTCTGACACTTAGTTTTCTGATGATCCACTCTTTCAACACCTTCCAGTTATACAGTTTCTTTTCTGATGATCCACTCTTTCAACACCTTTCAGTTTTACAGTTCATTTTCTGATGATCCACTCTTTCAACACCTTCCAGTTATATCCAGAACTCATTCATTCAATGCATGTTCCGTTCTTTCAACCTCTCTCTGCTTTTCTAAAGGCCAAAATTGCCCTCTGCCATGTTGTAGCTCTGAGTCTAATCCCATTCCAGAAGGAGTTAATGGGAATCGATCTGCAAAAATCTTTCTGTGCGGCAGAAGGGATTTGCAAGATAAAAGGGGCATTTACAGTTTGCTAGCTAAAAAAGCATTAGAAGCAACTTCTAAAAACTAAGATTGGATTCCACTTTTCAATGGTTTTCACTTTTGAAGGGTGCTCCATTCCCTAACCTGTCCAATAAGTGGAGGATGCCTGTTTGTTTGTTTGTTGTTTGTTTGTTTGTTTGATTGATTGGTGATGCTGGTGTCCCAGTGATGTCACTTTCTTTTTGGGGAGCGGTGGGAGGAAGAAGCCCTCTCTGCAGATGCAAAGACATGATCCGTGTGCCAAGTGTTACTATTTGGAGCTGTGCGAGGAGCATCCATCAGGGCTTCGGAAAAGAGCCTGCAGGGTTGGCTGCCCAGCCTCAGCATCATCATCAGCATCATCAGCAGCAGCACCCTTGGGCATCAGCGCTGCCCTTTGCGCAGGAAGCCCCCCCCCCCCCACACCCACCCACCAGCCTGGCCTGGCAGCGGGAGATACGGCCCCGTATCAGAAGAAGCTCCAGAGCCGATCCCGCCTTGTCCCTGAATGGCTGGCCCTGAATAGCCCCTTCATTCATTCATTCCTTCTTTCTCTCCTTCATTCATTCTTCCCTCCCCCGCAACCCCCTCTCATCTCCCAGGCCAGGCACGTCCCAGGCACAGCGGGGAGGGCTCCACATCACTGCCTGCGGGGTCTGGGATCCTGCAAGGACTCTTCCTGTGGGGCTGGGAGGCTTAATAGGCTCCCCCTCTTTCTGTCCCCTCCCCCTTTTCCAGCCCTCTTCTCTCTTTCCCCACCTTCCCCTTCTCTTTCCCCCTTTTCTCCACTCCCCCTTTCCCGTCCCTCCTTTCCCCACATTCCTCACTTCCCTTTCCCCCCACTCCTTATTTCCCCGTCTCTTTTCCCATCCCCCTTTCTCCCTTTCTGCATCTCACCTTTCAGTTACCCCTTCTCCCCACTCCCCTTTCCCCAACCCCCTTTCCCCACTCCTCCCTTTCTCCATCTTCCTCTCCCCCTTTCTCCTTCCCCTCCCATTTTCCCATCCCCCTTTCCCCCTTCCCTCTCCTTTTCTGTCCCCACTTCCCCTCCCCTCCCCTTTTCCATCCGCTTTCCACTTCCCTAGTCCACTTTCTTTCCCCATCCCCTTTCCCTCTCTCCCTTCTCCCTCTTCCTTACCCCTTCCCTGTGTCTCCACTTCCCCATCCCCTTTTCCCCTCTCCCTCTTCCCACTTTCCCCTCCCCTTTTCATTCCCCTTTCCACTTCCCCATTCCCCTTCCTTTCCTGCTTTCTCCATCCCCCACTTCTCCCTCTCCCCTTTCCCACGTCCATATTTGCCCTTTCTTCCCCCCTTTTTTCATTCCCACTTTCCCCTCTCCCCACCACCTCTCCTCTTCCCCTCCTTTTCTCCCCCTTTCCCCCACTCCCTTTCCCCTCCATCCATCTATCCATCCAGGCTGGAGGTGGCCCCCCTCCCCTGCCTCCTGCTTGCCGCCCACCTGCACCTGCTGAGGGTGCGTGTTCCCACTCACGTCCTCCCGCCTCCCCACAACCCCAACCCCATCCGGCTCCGCAGGTGAGTGATGGTGCAGCTGAGTGTCTCTAATGTGGCTCTCACCCTGCCTGGAAGCTGCTGGGGAAGAGGATGGCTGGTGGCATAACTAGAGGAGGGCAAGGCATTAACTTGGGCAGGGAGCTTCCCTTCATGGGGACCCTCCTCCTTCCCTTCAGACATAGCCATGTGCTTGCAAATCTTAGAGCTGTGCCCCCTTCTAGCTATGCCACTGAGGATGAGGGTAGTAGTGAAGGGCAGGTGGGGTGACATATGTGCTCTTTTTCCAGGACATGTCCTCTTATTTAACCGTATATCTGAGAAAAATCTTTATTGCCCTTCTTGTAGCAGGCAGATGGTCTTGTAATTCACAAATTTTATGTACTAGTTTTAAATTTAAGAATAAGTACTATAATGTTTAATCACAAGAAAGCAATATATGTGAGTATTTTGAGTTTTTATTTTGTCATGTCCATAGGGTTGCCATAATTCTCTTCCACAAAACTGGGACAGGATTCCTGTTCAGCTTGCCAGTTTGTGAATGCAATCCCTGAAAACCGGAACTGTCCAGGTTTTTCAGGAGATATGGTAACTGTACATGTCAGAAACTTTGCTTGGGTGTCCTACGTTTTGGGTGGCCTTGTCTTCTTTTGTGGTCACGACATGGTCGCACTGGTGGAGGGGGTGCTGGACTCCAAGTGAAGGACAAGGCTGAGCCCTGGAGTGTCCCTGCCAGGCGATTAGTCAGCCCTATCTGGAAAGTGGATCACTTTGATAGGAGGACAAAAAAAGAAACATGGGGGGGGGGTTGTCTGAGAACAGACTTCCAAGCTGCCTCCACACCAGCCGAGCCCCTGGGCCTCCGCACTTTGGTCACATTGTTTTGCCTCTCCTGTCTTGATTATTGATGAGAACAATTTGCAGTACGTGATGCGTGATTCAGTGGGAACAAACCAGGCCTCCAGGGGAGGGAGTACAGAACAGGAGGGAAGACAGAGCTGCCAGTGGACCCCCCCCCCCGTACCCCTTCCTGTGTCTCAGGTCACAGCCATCCTTCCTTGCAGTAGTGTAACTAGATGGGGTGCAATGCATTAAGTTTTGCAGGTGGCTGAACTCACCATGCAAGCCACATTTCTCTCTGGAGATAGGGATGCACACCTCCATTTTGCTGCCATAGTCCAGAATGGCTCTGAAGAGGAGTGGGCCACTTGCATGGCTCAGTCAGGCACCCACAAAACTCAGCACCTCACACACCCCCCAGCTACACCACCACCCCATTGTGTTATGTTTCTACACAGAAGCCTTCCAGTGATGGTGCTTCTTTTTCAACTGCAGCTGTGCAGCCTGATCCGATAATTGTGACTGCCTAATCCTATACCCCACCACTGGCGCTGATGCGGCCACACTACACACAGTTACACATCCAATCAACCAATGTTGTGCGTGGGGAGGGGATTTGTTTTTACTCAAAGACACCCCAATGAATTTCATTGGACTTACGACAACTAGAAGGTATCAAATCTGACGACAGAAAGGAGACAGACTGAAAATTGGGGGCTAAGAACGGGCATGAATTTGCCACTGAGTTCTAGGCTGCAATCCTAACATGCAGTTAGGCTGGCCTATGCTGCAACACAAGTCCTGTGCTGACCTAGGGGTGTCACCAAAGTGCCATAAGACACTTCTGCACCACTCTTGGTGGACGGTTAGGCCAGTGCATAGACATGAGCTTTCCTCCCTACATAGGGTGACCAGATGCCAAACCCAAAATTCCTGAACCCCAAGGCCAAAATTCCTAATCCCAGGCCAAAATTCCTACCCACTTAAAAAAATTGTCAAAAAATGTATTTTTTTGTTTTTTGTTTTTTAACGATAACTTTTGATAGGAAGGAGATATCTCAAAACTGAGTTTTGCACTGGATTCTTCTCTTCAATACGAATCCAATGACATACGGCATGATGGGGTACTGAGTTTCAAAATGAAGCCAAAATGTAGGACAATTAAGCCAAAATGTAGGACACCAGGACAGGAGGCTAAAAATCCAGACAAATCCGGGTTTTTCCAGTCATATGGTCACCCTGTGACACTACATCAACATGGGAATGAGAAGACCAATGAGTTGTGCCAGCCTAAGTTAGACTGCACCCTTAGTAGTTTAACCAGAGGGGGTGATGTGGTAAGTACAGCGGGCACCACAAGGAACTTTATAAGCGGCACTCCTCATAAATGTATGCTTACACTGTGGTTCTTGTCATAGTTTGATCGTTCCATTATATTTATAAAACCTGTACTGTTCTTTTCAGCTTGATGGGTCCTCAAAAAGGCAAACGCATAAAAACAGAAAAGAATATCCAAAGAAATGTTGATTCAGCTGGATTTATTCTTCAGTCAAAGTACAGTAAGGCACTACCCAACATTAATCTCCAACGTGACCAACATAACAACAATATTTCTCTCTTGTTTTGTGTGAAATAAATTTTAATAACTTTAAATATTGTCCAAAAGTGGGGTTCATTTGCAATTCTATTTTGATAGAACCAATAGCTGTCACTGAAAATCTTTTATGCAGCTAGCAGAAGGCTACGCTAACTGCACAGTTGTTACAGAGGTATCTCTAGGGTTTGTGTTGTCCCAAACAAGATCTTATCGTAACACTCCCATCATGAACCTCCTGCTGTATAGGACCATAAAAAATAAATTATAATATATGTACAACCCAAATTCAGTGGCATCGCTAGATCTGATGTGACCCCCATTCATTCATTCATTCATTCATTCATTCATTCATTCATTCATTCATTCATTCATATGTGCAACAGTACAGGTCACCCAACAAATCAGTAACCAATAAAAAATTGCTTAACTTGATGACACCAACACAACAGAATAAGAACTAGCTCTGATTCTTGGAAAGGAAAGTTGACTCATACTAATACCTTATGGTTCCCTGCTATGTCAGGAATTAACTAATTGGCTTTCTGGACAATCAGTCTCATTGGTTAGTTTTGACTTAACAAACCCCCAAATCCAGAGTAACTATGGGAGCACATAAGAGACATTACGTGCACCCGTAGTTACTGCACCTTCTAGTGAAAACCTATGGGAAATTCATATTGGAATCCAGAGTAAATTGTTCTTACACCGGAGCAAGGACTCCCCGCAGATACTCTGGATTTTGCCCAAAATCACTCATTCACTCACATGGTTATAATAAAGGTATTATCCTACTGTGGTGGCTTTGGAATCCACCCCCCCCCCCCCCGGCAATGGACTGATATGATAACCGTGCATAGATCTGCAGACTTAGCTTCATACAGATATGATCTGAATCCTATCCTGGCTGTTTAATTTGGAGTCCCTTTCCTAATAGTTTGAAAAAATGTCTAAATGCGCTGGGAAGACTAGGCAAGTAAAGACTCCAGGACTAGGATGGCCTGGAACCAAAAAGAATCTATTTCCTAATATATCCGATTACCCTGTGTCAACACACTATGCTAATGTTTTCAGTACCCTTTCCGCCATGACTCCAGGATCTTTCCCAGGTTATTTCAATGAGTTATTTTGGCACTGAATTTGAGGGTATTTTTTTGTTTCTATCAAATTAAAAAAGTATGGTTCTGTTTATTTTACGGTCCTCTTTATTTTAAGGTAGACCGGCGATTTTAAACCTTTTCATATCATGGCCCAGTGACAAGATATTAAAATTGTTAAGGCATAGCATCAGTTTTTTGACAGTTGACAAGGTACATGATGATGTTGGTGTGGGGCTCACATCTCCCAATGGTTCTGCTAATAAATGATTGTCCCCTAACTCGCACATCTGCAGTCTATTAGCGGCACACCAATGTGTCAAGGCTAAGTGGTTGAACATGGCTGGGCTAGACCAATAAAACCCATAGAAGAGTATGTGCCATTTTGCAAGTGTCTGAATGCCTCAGTTTCTCCATTTTCTAGATTCTAATGACACATCTCTAATGATATGATAATTAGCTTTAATGTTGTATATGGGGAAGGTGTTCAAAGAGGGAAGCTGCTGCTCTTTTTATTTGCTGCTCTTATTGCAAAATAAAAATCATTGCCAGAGGCATAGAGGTCCACAATGGGTCACTGCACAATCATTTAGGAGGAACAGCAGTTACCATTAACATTAGAGATAACTGGCATCTCCAAAAGGGAAGAGGGTAAGTGCCAGTGACTTGTGTATGAAGACCAGTTGCAGGCTGAGGGGGAGAGAGTACAGTTCGTATACAGGGGCAGAGCAACAAGTATCCAGCCCTTCAGGGAGCAAGAATTCCAGTCCAGACCTCCAGATATGTGCCCACCTTTATCCAATCTGCCTCAGTCCTGGTTGATCACCAAAAAAATATTGTAAAACTGAAGAACATGCAGGGATAAAGAAGAAAATAAATGATGAGAGTAGAACATCACCACTAAGCAGTGGTGACAATGTGCAGGGCAAGTACTGTGCATACCAGTTGACACGCAGAAGGGAGGTGGGATTATTACAGGCCCAAATTTTTGAAATCTTAGTATTTTTTGAAAAGTATCATAATTTTATAGAATCAATGTGCAATATCATGCAGAATGCAATGGAACAAACCATGTGCAGATTTGCAGATGACACCACGCTGGGAGGAGTAGCAAACACATCAGAAGACAGGAGAAACCTCCAGGAGGACCTGGATAAACTAGAATCCTGGTCTGTAACAAATAGAATGAATTTCAACAGGGAGAAGTGCAAGGTTCTGCACTTACGAAATAAAAACCAAAAATACAGGTATAAAATGGGGGATACTTGGCTTGGCAGCACAACATGTGAGCGGGATCTTGGAGTCGCCGTGGATCACAAGCTGAACATGAGTCAGCAGTGTGATGTGTCTGCAAAGAAGGCAAATGCCATTTTAGGTTGCATTAAGAGGACTGTAGCTTCCAAGTCATGAGAAGTTCTAGTTCCTCTTTATTCTGCATTGGTGAGACCTCACCTTGAGTACTGTGTTCAGTTCTGGGCACCTAAGAAAGATGCAGCCAAACTGGAGCAAGTCCAGAGGAGAGCGACAAGAATCATCAGTGGGATGGAAGGGAAGCCATACAAGGAAAGGTTGGGGGAACTTGGGATATTCAGCCTGAAGAAGAGGAGGCTGAGAGGAGACATGATTGCCCTCTTCAGATACCTGAAGGGCTGTCATATGGAGGAAGGGGCTCATTTGTTCATAGCTGCTTCGGAAAGCAGAACTAGAACCAATGGATACAATCTGCAAGAGAGGAGATTTTGGTTGGATATCCGGAAAAAATTCCTGACGGTGAGGGCGGTTCGGCAATGGAACAGATTGCCAAGGGAGGTGGTGGACTCTCCCTCACTAGGGATCTTTAAGCAGAGGCTCGATGAGCACCTGTCGGGGATGCTCTAGGGGGATTTCCTGCTGCAGGCAGGGGGTTGGACTAGATGACCTACTAGGTCTCTTCCAACTCTGATTCTATGATTCTATGATATGTTGTAGTAGCTCTGTTCTATCAAAAGTTATGGCCAAAAATACAGTGGAGGTGCAGTGAAGGTGCATCGCCTGAGGCATTGCCTGTCCACTGCATGAGAGGAGGTCCATCATGGTGTGATGATGCTGGATGACACAGATCCTAGTGACACCGCTGACTCTAAGGAAAAAGGAGTAGAGCATTTTAGTTGAAGAAGAGGACATGAAGAGGAGGTGTGCCTCATCAGATGCTGCTTTTGAGATCTGGATACTGCAAAAGGCAAGGAGCACAAAGGAAGGTAGACTCTTGCACCAGTTCTATCTTCCATCCTGAGCTCTGTTGCCAAAAAGGGAATGCTGCATCTAGTGGAGGGGATAAGAACCTGAGGGCAAATGGAAGGTAAGTAAATTTTTTAAAATTTACATCCATGTAAGCCCTGGGGCCACATATGGTTTTCTTCAGATAAATAAAAAAATTATTATATATGTCCTAGAAAAGAAGCAGATAAATTTTTAGAAAGAGGGGATAAGATCTAGCATGCTCCACTGCTGCCAGATCCATCACCTCTCACCTATGCCCTCACCTACACAATTCCTCCCATGGAATATCATAACCCACAATCTGCTCTTGCCACTGACTTACTTGCTCTGGAAGTTCCAGGAAGGTTGCTGCCTCCTCACTGTTTCCAGCAGTGGCTCAGCAACATGATACAGATCTTCTGATCATTTTGTGATGCTTCAAATCTGGCTGTACTGCCAAAACTCAAGATCCAGTGTGCACTCCAACCATAGGATTGGGCTACAGGCAGAACACAAAATCCAACTGCACAGCCTGACCATAGGATTGGGCAGCAGTCCTGAAAATGGAGTAAATCCAGTCCAGAACATGGAGTAAGGTTGCAATCCTAAAGGCACTTTCCTGGAGTAAAACCCACTGAATACAATGGGGCTTGCTTTTGAGTAGACATGGTTAGGATTGTGCTCGTAGTCCCATTAAACTCACCAGGGCTTTTGCCTTCTGAGCCAACACACACAGGATTGTGCTGCTTGAGTCTTGCCTGGAAAAATAATTACATTTTTCAATTCCAGGCTGCATTAAGCTGAAATCTGTGATTTAAATAAAGTGTTTATTTAAATCACAGATTTCAGCTTAATGCAGCCTGGAATTGAAGAATGTAATAATTCAAAATTTTTCTAAATTGGGAGTCAATGAGCATAAATGCTGAGTTCAGCAGAATCAATAAAGGATGAAGATCTCTAGACTAGATAACACTTGTTTACAATATACCACTATTGTTTGCAAATTTGGATGTTAAAAGATCAGAAGGAAGTGCTGTTTTAGAGTTCCTCGTTTTAGAGCTTTTTTTACTTGTTTGTTTTATTTCTTAGAGGCAAAATTGGCTTAAAGAAGAAAAAGAAGATAACAGATAAAATGTCACCAAAATTGAGATGGTCTTAATCTTTCACTATCAGAAGATACCAGAGAGACTAGGGGTTAATTTTGAGAACTTTTGGCTCATGAAGACGAGTTCTTCTCTTGACAGTTTACTAATGGAAATAAATGACTTTCCTTTTTTAAAACCAAAACATCTGATCAAATGAGGCTATCATCAGGTAGAGTTTTGAACTAAAGGTACATGAACTCAGATTCATCTTTTGTATGTTGGGCTGAAAAGTATCCTTGAATTTGGCAGAAAATCTAATTTGGTTTGCAAAGTATATGACATTAGAGAGGAAAAAAAGGGGTTGGTTTTCTTCTTTTGTGTGTCTTTACAAATCCTGGACTGAGCAGAGGGAGCCCTAAAAGGCCAGGAAATGAGGATAGAGGAAAAATGAGGAGACACAAAAAAATGAGGAGTGCAAATTCATATTGCACTAAAACACGTGTTTCGGTGATGCAAGAATTGGACCCTGCTTACTTCTTGCAGGGATGTGGTGGCATAGCTAGAGGGGGTGGAACAGTCAGTCCTGGAGCTCCCTTTTGCTTGTGTGTGTGTGTTCTGCTCCTTTTCTGAAGGGTTGTGTGACGACAGCATAGGCTTTCTGTTTTTACTGAACTAGAGCTTCTGGCATACAAGAATTGGACAAATAGAATCTGGGTGGTACATGTGTGCAATGCAATTCCCTATGCTTGAGCTTTCTCTGCAGCAGCACTGGCCTTTTCCTATACAGAGAAAAACAACCCTGCAAGGTAGATGTGTGACTGGCCTAGAGTCATCCCGGAAGCTTCATGGCTGAGTCTGGATTTGGACCTGCATCTTCCAGGTCTAACTCCCAAATCACTTACATGGTGTAAGCAGGAGTGAAGGAAAAGCAGAAACAGAAAACCACAATAGAATAAACATTGCTACTGTGCCTCTTTCAAATCCTGATCTAATAGAGCAGTTGCTTTTGAGACAGGAAGGTACTGACTGTAGGAGATTTTGATCACATCTTACACTACTTGAGAAAGCTTCATATTAGTGTGAGTCCTAGAATAACCCTACAATCCAGAGTAACTATGGGGGAGCACCGAAGAGACATTACGTGCACCCGTAGTGACAGCACCACCTAGTGAAAACCTATGGAACATTCATTTTGCAATCCAGAGTAAATTGTTCTTACACCGGAGCAAAGACTCCCCATAGTTACTCTGGATTGTGCCCTTCGGCTGCAATTCTAAAGACACTTTCCTGGGAGCAAGACCCATTGATCATAGTAGGGCTTACTTGAAGATTGCAGCCTTAAGCTACAATTCTAACCATGCTTTCCTGGGTGTAAGCACTACTGAACACAATGGGACTTACTTCTGTGTAGATATGCTTAGGGTTGCAGTTTTAGTATCTTTAACAACTTTGGTTCAGTACATTTTCTGTGCACCATATGGCCTCCTATTACATCAAGGTTGGATGGTAACACCCTATTCTGTTGCTGCACCATATAAATACATGGAATAAAATTTGAAATAAAGGATACTGCAATCTTGTCTTATATGGAAAGTCTACTTAAAATTTATTAGAAATAGCCAGGGTAACAAGCCTGTAGCAAGGAAAGGAGAAAAAGGAATGGAAGACAGTTAAAAGATCATTAGTAATTCATCAAATATCATTAGCACACTCTAAGCAGCCATTAAGAAAATTCCTTGCAGAAATGGGAAATCCATGGGTTCGAAGACAATCTTACCAGATCAAGTACAAACATGTGGCTATTCTGAATTGTAGCAGATCAACGCTTTTAACAATGACTACAGTGTGCTGAGGTGCATCTAATTTAAAAATAAAATGTGTACAGCTGAAGCCTTAAAATTCAATAAATTTACAAATTATCTCCCGGTCGTGACACTATAAAACACCGTAATGCAATTTTGGATCCTTTTGCTTCTTCAAAATGAGGACCAAATCCAGTCTGAAACTTGGGAGGAAGAGGGGGGAAGTCCAAAGTGCATATCATAAAAACTAGCCCTGCCAAGGGGGTTAAGAAATTTTGGAAGCCACATGGCATTTTTATGTAGCCTTTGGAGTCACTTGCACATGTGGGTGGTGTATGTGCAGATTTTTTAAAATCTAAGCTGGGTACTCTCGTTTTAAGCCGCTCGGCTGCATTTGAAATAGCCAGTTAATTCAGTCTTGGAGTGGCAAAACCCATAAAATATCAGTTTGGGCTTCAGCTCATTCTCCAAGTTGATTCCACAAGAGTGCACTGCAAACAGTCCATTGCTATGCTCCATTTTTTAAATTCACACCTAAGAGATCCCCTCCGACTCTGGCAATAAGAGAATGTTTCAGACGTGGTGGACTCCAGTTAGCAACCATTTCCACAAGCCTCTTGTGAATTGGGACGTATGCAGTGAAGTTCTCACAACACTGCAGAACTAGGTTTCTTGTTCTCAGTTCTTGTTCTTGTTCTTGTTCCCCAGTACCGCAGCAAGCACTGAATCGGGCCCTGAAATATTATTTTAAAAACTCAAACTATTTGCATGTTGAAATATTTGCTTTATGTTGAAAGTGGTTTATGAAATTTTTAGCAGGACAACAAAACGCTCATAGGAGAGGTATGTGTTTCATGTGGCTTATACACAACATAGGTACTGGTTCACTCCAATGTCTTTCTATACAGTTAAGCACCCTCATGGTTCCTCATGGTTCCTCAATTTCACAGCAGTACCATTTTGGAAACAGTAGACCTCAGATAGGAGCTATGCTCACGATTTTGGATGACTAAGTATGTAGCAACTGATGGGAATAATTTGAATGGATAAATAACTCATTAACATATTGTACACAGGCATACTTTCCATAGGTTGGTTTTAATGGATTTTTGGCACACAGAACCTGCTAATATGAGTGCGCCAACGCATGACCCGATTGCAAGGTTCCATGCACCATTGCTCATTTGTCACAACTCAGAATACTTTCAAGGACCATGTGAAGAAGACTTTTTGTTTTCACACTTTTAACACATGCATGATCAGGAATCTGGTACACAGTTTGATTTTGAGAAATTCAATGTGCTCATATATGTATTTTTTAAAAAATGAGCAAGTTTCTAGTCCTTATGCTTTCAGAAGGGGCAAGGATGTTGTATTGGCTGACAGCACTTCCATACTTTGCATTAAATTTTGGAAAAAGGAAATTTCAAATGTCTCAAATTTAAATATTATGTTCTAAACAGCATGCAAATTGAGTAATTGGAGCACTGGATCTGGAATGAGAATGGATTTTCTTTCCTCCATGCCGACTGAATTAAAACAAACAAAAAATCCTAAACCACAAATCCCAGACTATATTCATCTACACAGTATTATTTTACTGGTAGTGCATTTACCTCAACCAAAAATCTGCCACTATCCTGATATATGAGCTTAGCTTCATGTGTGTCAGAGAAAAATGAATTGAGGAATGCAAGGAAAATGTTTGAAGATGTGATTGTAATTAATTCAAGGACCAATCTTGCAAGTCCTCGGTGTGCAGAAAGCTTCAGCTGGTGATATGCAAGAGATTTATACACCTGCCAGATGGTTCAAGAATTGTGATAAGTGGGGTGAAATGTTTCTCACATTCCTAAACCTAAAATTGCCTTCAGCAGGGTGCACCAGCGTAGGACAAAACTGGGGCGTCATAGTTTACAACAAAGAGCAAAATCCTAAATACATTTATAGGCAATCTATATTACAGAAACACAATTCCGGGTGGTGAAGAAAGTGACCCAAATACCATATTTACTTGAATCTCAAGCACCACCAAATCTAATGCACACCCTCATTTTAAAAGGCTTGAGATAAAAAAAATGTTTACTGGTGATTGTCATGCGCAGCTGCAATGTGCAAAATTTAACTTTACTGCACTAAACAATGAGTTAAATGGCAATAATAATATGACAAAGGGTTTATGTTATACTTTTTACCTAAAAAAAGTGTGGGTGGCGCAAGCGGTTAAGACGCTGTGCCTGTTAACCAGCAGGCCAGGGTTTGAGACCCGGGTTGGCCCCACAAGACAGGGTGAGCTCCTGTCCTTAGCCCAGCTCTGCGACGCCAGCTGGATCCAGTCGTATTGGCTCTGCCTTTCCATTGGACTAATTCAGTGACATGGAGAGGGGGGATTTGCTGCTTGGGATATGCCTATCCTCCATAACAATCTAACCCAGGCTTTCGTGCTTCGCATGCAGCATATGCAGCGCTGAGTATGATACCATAGTCTTTCAAGACTGACGGAGGCCTGCTTTTTACCTAATTACACTATACAACCATGGTTTTATGTTACATTTTTATTACAATAAACTGTTAACTACTGACCAATACTCAGTGCTTTTTTTCTAGAAATAAAGATGGGGATACTCACCATGAAGATGTTATTTATAATCATAGGCATGCCTACTTGGGCCACAGAGATGCCAATTCTCACCACAAGGTGCTGGTATTCAGTACTGTGAATAGCCCCTCAGAAAGGTCCTCCCTATGCTTATATTCAAAATATTACATTTATTTAAATCTAATGCACTAACAAATCTAATGCACATCCCCAATTTTGGAAACTAAATTTGGCTGGAAAAGGTGAGTGTTAAATTCAAGCAAATATGATAATTAGTGGGCTGAGGACTTAGATTATGAGGAACAGCTATAGAATTTGGGGCTCTTCCATCTATCAGTGACTTTCAACCACTGTGCCATGGCACACGGAGGTGGCCTAAGTCTGAGTAGACCCTTAGGGACTGCTGTTGCCTTAATGCAGAGAAGATGATGAACCACCCCTTCCCAGTGGTAGCATGGTAGCTGTCTCTAAACTTGCACTGAATATATCACATATAAGCCAGCCTGCCTGTTCCAGCACAAATTAGGATTGCATTGCCCATGTAATAAATTATATGCAATAGTTTTAAATGTAATAAGTAACATAGTGTTTAAATATCTATATCTATCTATCTATATATAGATATAGATATATATATATATATGTATAAGATATATATATGTACATATATAAGGCATCTTCATCATCATCACTGATTCATCAACACCCAGCCAAAACCACCGGGCCTATAAGCGTGAAATTTGATGAAGGTGTTCCTTCCATGATGGAGGGATCCACTAAAAACAAGTTTTCAGAAATTCAGCAATGCGTTTTATAAAACTAATCTTCATCGTCATTACTGACTCATCAACACCCTGCCAAAACCACCAGGCCTAGAAGCGTGAAATTTGGGAAGGGTGTTCCTTCTGTGATGGAGGGAGTCACTAAGAAACAATTTTGGGAAATTCCAACCAGAAGGGGGTGAAATGGGGTGCAACATGTTTTCTTCCCTATATTTTGCACTGAACATTCAGTCACTGATGGATGCTCTGCCCCAACCCCTGGACCTAGAAGTGTGAAATTTGGGGAGGGTCAGTGGTGGGCACCAGCAGGTTCGCACCTACTCTATAGAACCGGTTGTTAACAAGAGATAGGACATATAAAGTTTAAAAACAGCCATTTAAAAGTGGCTGCCAGATGGGTAGAGAACCGGTTCTTAATTTCTTTGAAGCCCATCACTGGGGAGGGTGTTCCTTATGTCACATAAACACCCACCAAGAATGGATATGGAGATTTAACCCTTAAGGGGCTGAAAAGGGGTGTAACATATTTTTGTCCTACACTTAACATGGAAGACTATCCAACATCCATCCAGTTTGGTGCTCAGTGCCTGGTACGTTGGGGGGGATGTTGTTCGGAGGGAAGGGTTGCACTGGGCAGGATGTTGCACATGGGGGGCTGTTGCGCATGTGGAGGTTATGCGCATGGAGAGTTGATGTGCATGTGCGGATGCTGCGCATGGGCAGATGATGCACATGGGGAACTGATGCACATGGGGTGGATGTGCATGAGGGGATGTTGCACATGAGAGGTGGTGTGCATTGGGGATGATGCGCATGGTGGGATGTTGTGCATGGGGGATTGATGCACATGGGGGGTGGATGCACATGCATAGATGTTGTGCATGGGGGTTTGTGAGCATGGTGGGTTGATGTGCATCAGCCATGGGGGACAGATGTGCATGAGGGGTGCATGCACAGGGTTGCCAGACAGTGGTGGGCACTTCCCGGTACGGGCCTATTCGCCCGTACCAGGTCTTGTAAAATGGCGGCCGATGGAGAGTAGTAAGGCCGTGCGGGAGCAGAGACCGGTCCGCAGCCTCTAGCGGCCACCGCGGCCGCCATTTTTACTCTGCGCGCGCACAGTGCTGTGCGCATGCAGCTGCTGCTTCCCTTCCTCCTCCCTTCCTCTCCCTTCCTCCCGGCTCGCTGGAGAGGTAAACGGGGAGCCGCGCAGCGCCACCACGGTCTCCCTCCTTCCCCTCCTCTCCTGGCTGGCTGGAGAGGCAAACGGAGAGGCTGGGCAGTGCCACTGCAGTCTCCCTTCCTTCCTTCCTCCCCCTTCGGCTGGCTGGGAGGAGTATGGAGAGGACTGCAGCCTCAGAGCCCCATCCTACACAGGTCTACGCAGAAGTAAGTCCCATGACAGTCAATGGGACTTACTCCCAGGAAAGTGTGGAGAGGAGTGCAGCCTCAGAGCCCCATGCTATGCAGGTCTACTCAGAAGTAGGTCCCAGTATAGTCAATGGGACTTACCCCCAGGAAAGTGTGGAGAGCAGCCTCAGAACCCCATGCTATGCAGGTCTCCTCAGAAGTAAGTCCCAGTATAGTCAATGGAACTTACTCCCAGGAAAGTGTGGAGAGAAGTGCAGCCTCAGAGCCCCATGCTGTGCAGGTCTACTCAGAAGTAAGTAATTTAAAAAAATTATTTTTAAATTGAAAACCTCCCCGGCCCTGCCCCTTGACCCTGGCCCCGCCCCCGCCCCTGCCCACTTCTGGAGAACCGGATCTTGGGGCTGGCTGGGCCCATCACTGTTGCCAGACCTCCGGAATTTCCAGAAGGCCTCCGAAAAACAAGCCCCTCCTCAGGGAAAATGTGGCCAGCCTCAGGGAAAATGGCCGCCATTTAAATTTGGCGTGCTGCAGCTGTGCACACTTGTTTGGTCTGCGGCATGCGTTATCTTTGGTCCTGATCATTGGGCGGACCATCATGTGGCAGAAAGAGTGAGCGGGAGTAGGAAGCTCCGCCACCTCACCACTTCACTGTGGCTCAGATCACTCTCAGCCAGCAAGCTGGCAAAGGCCTCTGGCACGCTCTCCTCACGAGGCTGCAATCGCAGCCACCCGCCGCCTTTGCCGCAGCCGCCCACCCCATGAGTCTGCTGCCAGTCTATTTCTGCCTCCATGCTCCATCGCCGGCCTCCCGGCATTGCTTGCCTGCTATTCCTTGATAGTCTGCCTACTGCTGCCTCGCTCTTTCACCGTGGCTTCAACCTCCCGGCTGCCCCAAGTGAAGTGGAGGAATTGGAAAATGTGTGAGCCCCATGCGAGTTGTGTTGTGTCTACCCAGAAGGAAACTCCATTATACAATGGGACTTCCTCCCAGACAATTGTGCCAGTATAATGGAGTTTTTGTCTCTCACAGCCACAGTGAGTAGAGAGTTCCATCATTTTTCAATTTTAAAAGGGGTAATATAGTACTGAAATTAAATACAGGAGAGAAACACAAGTGTTTTTAGCTTATTTCTGCTTGTCTTACATTTTTGGGGTTTTCTACAATTTTTTTAATTGCAGGAATTTATGCAGGAATTTTGGCTTGGGGGCTAGGAATTTTTGCCTTTGGGCAGGAATTCTGGCCTTGCCATTCAGGGATTTTGCGTTTGGCATCTGGTCACCCTGTGCATGCACATGAAGGGAAGTTGCACATAAGGGGTAATGCACATTGGGGAGTTGATGCACATGGGGGATGATGCGTATGGAGGGGTGTTGTGCATGGAGGATTGTTGCGCATGGAGGGATCATGCACATGGGGGGTTGATACACATGTGGAGATGTTGCACATGTGGGTTCATGCGCATGGGGGTTTGATGCACAACAGGGAATGTTGCTCATGGGGGTGTGATGTGCCTGGGAGACGGATGAGCATGAGGGATGGATGCACATGGCTGGATGATGTGCATGGGGTGGATGATGTGCATGGGGGTGGATGAACATGGGGAATGTTGCACATCGGGGATATTGTGCATGGGATGTTGTTGCAGATGGGGGTATATGAGCATAGTGGGTTGATGTGTGGGGGGGTTGATGTGCATGGGGGGTTGATACTCTGTGGGGGAATGGCATACAAGGGAATTTTACTCCTGCAACGCGGGTACATTTTTGCAAGTTAACCATATACTTATTATTCAGTATTATTCAGTAACTAGTTAACAACATACTTGAGTGTTTTAGCTTTTATTTTTTATGTGTCACTTTTTCTTGGGTGTGCTACATTTTGGGAGTCCTAGATCCCTATTTGCAAGTATGACATCCTGTCACCCTGCATTTAGAAAACGCTTTCAACTCAAGCTCTTTGGAGGAAGGTGTGCTAACTCTGAGCAACCAGGAAACACAAATACTGCACAAAAAAGCTGACTGTTCAAAACTGCTCTAATAGCACAAAACAACCAGAGATCCTCATAGAAGTCCTTGCAGCACTTGCTTGACACTCCCACACCAGCATGGGGCTAATGCTAGTCTTATGCTGGTCTAACTGGGACTTAGATTCCAAAATATATTGCAAGAACACTTTTCTGCTAGATGAAAAGAAAACTAATCTAGTATTGAATTAAACTTGGATACATACAAGGAGTCAAATAATATGATGTCAATGCTACTATAATCTTTGCCCCCTCCCACCGTAGCCGACTTTCAATGAAAACAGATACAAATAAAACTATAGCTGTTCCAGATAACTATCCCTTTAAGACCATGATTACCCTATGACCAGATTTTTCCAGATTTGTCCTCTTTTTTTAGACTTATGTCCATATGTCCTCCAAAAGGGCTTCATTGTCCTCCATTTTCGCTTCCTTTTGGAACTTTGCCATGGTGTGCAGTACCCCATCACGTCATATGTCGTTGGATTTGTATTGAAGAGCAGAATCCAATACAAAAATCAGTTTTGAAATATCTCCTTCCTATCAAAAGTTATGGCAAAAAAAAAAATAAAAATAAAAAAATGCATTGATGTCTATGGGAAAGTGAAAGTGCCCAATATTGTGGATTTACTCATGAGTAGGCAAACGTGCCATTGTCTGCCAGAAAGACCAGGCTGAGAGGAATCCAAGACCTTGTCCTCCTTTTTAGGTTCAGGCATCTGGTCACCCTGTTTAGGTCTCCCCAGTTGCGACATTTGGTTCTGAGAATCCCCGTGAAAAGCTAATTTTGTGTTATACAAAAGCAATAATTTACCATGCTGACTAATGGATCCGTTAGGATTCATTAGTCAGGGAGGCAATGAATCAGTTTCCTTTTCCCTGGTTTAAAACAACTCCATTTCAGGCTGTTCTCTTTTTTATTATTATTATCTCTGATTATGGGAAGGGAGATTATGATTATGCCTAGAGGTCCTAGCTTAAAATCTGATCCTTATGCAGACACAAAGTGGAAGATTTATTGCCTGCCCCTTTACCAAGGGAAACAAGCTGTTTAATATCTCTTTAGCAGTTAATGATTAGAAAGAGCCAACCTCATTCGCTTTGAGACAATCAGTGTAATCCTAAGCATGTCTACTGAAAAGAAAGTCCCATTTTCAATAGTACTTACTCCTAGGAAAGTGTGGTTAGGATTGCAGCCAATATCACATATAAATAGGTTATACCTGTACTCCCAAGAATTTCTTCTCCTCCTCCATAGTAAATCTGATGTCACTACTCAAATATTTAAGACAGGCAAACATCTGACAAATACAGGATTTTCAACATGCAGATTTGACAACAGATATTTCATTTAAATGTTTGTATGGATTGTACAAAATGGATTGTGACAAAGAGGAATTGAACTGTTTTCAGTGTTTGATAATATCTCACAGCTGGCATGCAATCAATATTTAAAAACTCAACAGGCAGAACTTGAAAATTAATATTTAGCGGTATTTGATACTGGATCAATTTGAAGGATTGTACAGGTGCTTTGTGCACAAGTCCTGAGAGTCCAAACAGAATCTCTCTAGGATCAAACCAATAAGTAAAACTGCCATCTAACTTAAAAGAAATCCCTTAGCTGATTAATGGCATAATAGCGGGCAAATTAATTTATTAATTGAATTTCTTCAAATGTACCAATGAGCAAAACAATAATTCTGAATTGAGAAGCATGCTTTGATTTTAGATAATGTGCACATGTATCAAAGCGAAGAGCATATTCTCACTTCAGTTGTGGCATACTCTTATAAGTGAGAGAACAAGTAGAATGCGTCTTTTAAGAGAATGCTTGCCATCTGCAATGTCTGAGTACTTGTATTAGAAATTATGTATTCATTTTTATCAAAAACTTTATCTGATTAATCAGGAGCATACTCAAATTTTCTGATCAAAACATCAGATTGATTAAAAATTGTAGTACTAATATTTACAGTCACAAGATCTGCTGCTGTAAGCTCTGGTCTAGCATCATAAAGGCTATCATGCACTTTACAGCTAATGACACAAATGGACAGCATGCATGCCAGCAGCTTCCATACACCCCACTGGTGCAGGTAGGTGATGGCAGCGGAAGGAGGGTCAGTATGGGAACCAGGCCAAGCCTGGGTGGATTGGGGAGGGAGGGGGTTGGAGGAGGATCTCAGCATCAGTCGCACATACCAAGATCCAACCTCCTTTTTCCAGCCCAACTCAGTCCCTATGTTGTCTTAGACGTATACAGAGGGCACAAATCTAAGGCAGTGATTTCCAACCTTTTCATCAAAGGACACACACAGACAAGGTGGTAAAATTGTCAATTGTCCATCAGTTTTTTGATAACTGACAAGACATACCATGTGCTGGTGGAGAGGTTCACATCCCCAAAGGGCCCTAACAATAAATAATGCCCAAATCCAGGCCTTTCATGGCACACTAGTGTGCCATGGCACAGTGGTTGATAATCACTGGTCTAAGGCAATGGTGGTTAGGTGGCATACAGAGTTGTAAACAAAAATTATTTTTAATTTAAGTGGTAACTCTTCTAGGCAATCTGATTGTATGCATAGCATGCAGGTGACGCTATCAACACATCTGTAGTGTGCAGGCTAGTGGGGGATAGGTTTTTGGTGAAAGGGTATTATTCTTTCTAGGACTCACCAGTGAAACACTAAAGCTTTGTTTTCTTAAGAGCCAAAAGGAGTCTATCAGCATATTATCCAGAGAAGACTATCTCTGTGGCATTCACACTCATTTGTTATAAGAAAAGCAGGGGATAAATCTTCCAATTAAATAAAATATACAAACAGTCATGGACAAGGTGAGTTTGTCACAAGGTGAATAGTCATTGAATTTGTCCTTGAAAGTTTGTTTGATCATTTATACAGATAGTTCTTTTTTTCTCCATCTCTTCGCCACCAAAAGAACCCCTCAAGGCAGCTGACCCCATTATCAAAAGCATGATGATGGTTTATTGGTTCAGGTATTAGACACTGAAGATCCTGGTTTCTGATACCTTGTGAACCATGGGCAACCTTGGGTCAGTCATTCTCTCTCATCCTCACCTACATTACAGGATTGTTGTGAGTACAAAGGAGAAAAGAAAGTATGTTCGCCATTTTGAGCTTATTGGATAAAAATGCGGACTGACACTACAATCCAGAGTAGCTACGGGAAGATGTAAGAGGCATTTACTCTGGATTGCTCTATGCATTTCCTATAGGTTTCCCATAGGTGGCACTGTAACTACGTTGGTGTAAAAGGTCCCGTAGTTACTCTGGATTGTAGCCATAAAATAACATTAAAAATGAAATCAAATGTAAAGTAATAAAACAAAACAGCAATAACAAATTCAGGACAATTTTTAAAAGCCACATCTAATAGGTTTTTTATTTTTTAAAAGAACACAACCAACTCATAGCAAGAAAAACAATGAACAATAGAAGAATGTCAAGACTCAAAATGTGAGGCTGCCTCTGACTCAGGCACAGGGACCGGACAAATATGCTTGCAGAGACTTCTTTCCCTGGGTCCACCTACCTTATATTTCTCTGAATGCCTATGTCTTGATTCCTAAAGTTTAGGAGTGGATCAGCTACTTTCTCATTGTTCTGCCCATATTGCTTTTGATAAAGCCTGAATATTTGAATTGTAGGAAAGGAGCATGTGAATATCAGACTCCAGATCAAATTGCATTTTTTTTAAAAAAGCAACAATAAAAAGTAACAGACGAAGAACAGATAAAAGTTTTCACATTAAATGTGATATCACGTTTATATGACTGCATTCTAAGTTATGGGTTTTGGGCTTTGGATTTTGTTTCATTTTAATTTTATATTATTATTAAAAGATATCTAACTTTTCCCCATCAGTAAAAGAAAACGGTAACCACAAAAGGCGCAAAGGAAGCAAAAAAAATGACATTAAAGGAACTTGAACAAAGCTGACTGAAAAAGAATCATTGAGTGAGAATTCAGACATGGAAATAGACAGACCGGCCTCACCTATAAGGGAGTTCAACGCGGGCACCGAAGGCCCTGTGTACGGGGCCATAGCTTGGTGATAAAGTTAATGCTTACCATCAGTGATGGGCTGGCCCCATCCCAAGATCCGGTACGCCGGAAGTGGGAGGGGCCAGCCGGGGTCAGGGGGTGTGGGCGGGGCAAGGGGCGGGACTGGGGAGGGGCGAGGGGCGGGGCGACACGATGTTGGCGCCTGCACAGTGCCTGCTTAGAAGCTGGCCTGCCAGGCTGGCCTGGCAGGCCGGCTTCTAAGCAGGCTCTGCACAAGCGCCGACATCGGCGCTCACGCAGAGCCTGCCTGGAAGCTGGCCGGGCAGGCGGGCTTCCAAGCAGGCTCTGCGCAAGCGCCGACACCGGCGCTCACGCAGAGCCTGCCTGGAAGCTGGCCGGGCAGGCTGCTTCTAGGCAGGCTCTGCGCGAGCACCAACGTCGGCGCTCGCACAGAGCCTGCCTAGAAGTGGGCAAGCCGCCTCTAGGCAGGGTCTGCGCGAACACCGATGTCGGTGCTTGTGCAGAGCCTGCCTAGAAGCGGCCTGCCCACTTCTAGGCAGGCAGCGGTGGGCGGAAAACATGGCGGACCGTACCGGTCCGCCATGTTTTTCATTTCCCTGTCGCTGGCAGTACGCTAGCGGCAGGGAAACGGGAAGAACCGGTACGGGCGTGTAGGCCCGTACCGGTAAGTGCCCACCACTGGATTCTTACCATCCAGAAGAATCCCTTGCATCTCACAGTTCCGCTGTCAGTCAGCATCATTACACCAGTTTAGACAGACCAATGGCCTAATTTCATATTGGGCAGTTTCTGACAACATGAGGCAATGCTTATGGTAGTATCATATATTTGTAGGGCAGTCATTAGGCATCTTAAGCATTTGAACATTTTTTTGTGACTAGGTGGGATAACATGAACGAGGCAGACTACCAATACATGGTTTGATTCATGGAAGTTTAGCAGAAATGTGCAATTTTTTGTATCTCTTTGGTTTGGCTTTGCTCAAAAAGGTGATCAGAGCAATTCTCTTTCCATTTAAAACTCTTCAGTAATTTAAACCTCTTTACATATTTAACCAGCAGCCAAAGAAAACATTCTGATGTGGGAGGAAAGAAGAATACATTCATAAGTGATGGTCGTGACTAGAGACTTGCCAAGGCAAGCAGAGCCAACAGCTGATTTGATTTAATAAGCACAACCTGGGCCAAGTTTCAGTGCAGACTAGTGATGGCCTTCTGCATTGTCTTGGAACATCCCATTGCTGAATAACTTGTATTTCATCCTCCCCAAAGGAACTGAATGGAGGGGCAAGCTTGATCCCAATGGAGAAGCAACTGCTTGTTTTCCTATCTTGCATGCAACAGCATGGATAGAGAGGGTTTAAAGCACTATGTTTTGCAGAGATCCTCACTGAAGTATGCAAATGGGCCTTTCCCCTTCCTTTCGGAGCTACATTGGGTGGGGGGAGTAAAAAGGAGCCATATATCTCTGTTTTGCTCCCCCACCCAAAATGGATCAGAAGGGGAGAGGTTGCTTGCACAGAAAAACATAATGCTTTGCATAATAAGCAGGCCTCCGTCAGTCTTGAAAGACTATGGTATCGTGCTTGGCGCTGCATACGCTACATGCAAAGCACGAAAGCCTGGGTTGGATTGTTATGGAGGATAGGTTGTTACCCAAACAGCAAATCCCCCCTCTCCACGCCACTGAATTAGTCCAATGGAAAGGCAGAGCCAATACGATTGGATCCAGCTGGCGTCGCAGAGCTGGGCTAAAGACAGGAGCTCACCCTGTCTTGTGGGGCCGACCCAGGTCTTGAACCCTGGCCTGCTGATTAACAGGCACAGCGTCTTAGCCGCTTGCGCCACCCACATACCCTCTTTCTATGCTACTGAATATGTGGACCATGCAAGTAACATGCATTTCTTGGGCAAACAGCCTGACCTGTTAAGCTCCTATAGAAGGGAGGAAGGAATAAAGTTTGGTGGCAAGAGAAAGATTATTTTTTGGGGTGGGGGGAATGCAGCTGTATGGCCTGCCTATAGCAGCTTAGCATAGAATAGTTTAACATAAAGTGTCTGGATGGGACTATCAGTGAAAGCAACACCCAAGCTGTGCTTGCATGAGCACTTTGCTGATGCTTTAGTACAGAAACCACCAGGGGGTCTGACTCTACCCATGCGAGAATCACACACTGCCAGATTTACATCAGCTCTAGAGTGGAGGAAGCTGAACTCAGTGGCAACGCACATGCTTGGCATGCATAAGTTCTGAGGTTCAAAACTAGAGACGACCCCAGAGCACAGTAGGGGCAAATAAAAAGCAGTTGTGAGAGACTGAGAGACTGTGTGTTAGGAAAATCTCCTTAGACTTTACCCCTGACCATTATTTTCTCCCCAGAATTCTTTGTCCCTTTTGCTTTTGCACACACCGGGTAAAAGATACAGGCACTTTGCATCTATGGTTAAAAAGTTCTCAAAGAGCAGGCTGAGGCTGCAATCCTAAACACGCTTTCCTGGGAGTAAAACTCAATGGGACTTACTTTTAAGTATACATGGTTAGAATTGTGCTGAGAGAGATCACTGCCTATAACCCTGGAGAGTCAATTGGGTAAATAGACTAGTTGTGTCTGACTCATTAAAATACTGTATATTTTATACATATACTGCAACTCCACACGTTCAGATACACTTGCAAACAGTAGCATTAGTTCAGAATATCTGAAGGACAGCAGCAGTTGAGGTTCTGTACAAATGGTTAGGGCAGTGGCGTAGCTAAGATTATTGGCATCCATCAGTCTCAAAAGACTGTGGTATCGTGCTCAATGCTGTATGTGAAGCACAAAGGCCTGGGTAGTTTGATATGGAGGATAGGCTGTTACCCAAACAGCAAATCCCCTCTCTCCACGCCAATGAAATAGTCCAATGGAAAGGCAGAGCAGATATGATTGGTTCCAGCTGCGTCGCAGAGCTGGGCTAAGGACAGGAGCTCACCCTGTCTTGTGGGGACCTGGGTCTCGAACCCTGGCCTTCTGGTTAACAGCCACAGTGTCTTATCCACTTGTGCCACACACAGCCCTCTGTAGCTAAGAAGGGCAGTGGGTATATTGCTCCAGGTACCATCCTTACAAGGGGTGCAAGCCTGCACTCAGTGGCAGATACTGAGGTGCAGGAATGCAGGAGAAGATAGTGTAGTAACTAGGCAAGGATGCCTCTTCACCACTGCAGGTCCTTCTTCTGCAAGTCCTTCTTCTTGGGTACACGGAACAGATGTGAGCCACTCTGAGCGGCTGACCACTTTTTCTTCTATGCCACTGCAATTATTTCTGGGTTAGGCACTTCTGGGGATGCCAGATGCCCTGGCCATGGGTGCCAGATGCCCTGGCCATGGGTGCCAGATGCCCTGGCAATGCCACTGTTTAGGGTTTCCAATAAGATGGTTCCGTCTTCCTGAGCAGACATGACTATGGAAAAGGTCCTTTGCTGTATCCAGCATTTCCTCATTGCATGATGCCAGCCTCGGTGGTTGAATGTCAGAGCTGAGCACAGAAGTTTCATGGAAGTGATTGACGTCAGATGTGTTTCAGGTGAAGGATTAGGTGCAGAATTAAAATGAAGACCTAATGGGAATGCAGCTGTAGAAAGGAAACTAAAAAGAGGAAGGGAACTACACTTTGGTGTGGAACACAGATCTTTTTATCTGATGCAACAGCCAAATTATTTTTTATTCTTTATTCCTCTTTGAGAAATGCTGGTCCTAAGATAAGAGGAAGGTAAGCTGTCTTTGAAGACCATCCAAAAACTTGAGCTGGTACAAAATGCAGTGGCAAGCTTTCTGAGAGAGCCCACTTTTTTGAGCCTCCTACTCCTTTATTGTAGTATCATTATTAGGTGCCAATTTATTTCTGAATGCAAATCAAAGGACTGATTATCTTTCATGTCCTGAATGGTATTCTAGGATGGAATACTTAAAAAAGATCATCTCCATCTCATGCAGATGGGATGAAACTTCCTATCTACTGAGACTAGCTAGTAAAATCATTGTAGGCATCATACCACTTTCTGAGGCTTGCCAAGCAGGAACACATGAATGGCTTTTTATCGCAGCTAGACTGTGGAACTCCCTGCCCCAGGAGATCCACTCAGTCCCTTTTGTTTTCTATTTTCCACCAACAATGGAAAACATCCTTATTTATGAAGACTAGCATTTGGATTGTCTACTGTTCCATGGATTACTTGCACTTCCCATTTAATTGCACTTACTTGCAGCATAATTTCTTAATTGACTCCTCCTTGCTTAGTGGGTTTATCATGCTATTTTTGTGCTGTTTTGATTAAAAAAAAACTTTTATCTTGTTATTAGCTGCCTTGGGTACTCTTTTGAACCAAAAAGTACGATAAAAACCCCCAAATAAATAAACACATGGAACAATAATAACAGAGATGTAAAATAGAGGTTCCCACAAATTTGGGGAAAATGACAAGGAAAGGGGAGGAGACCTGTTTCCCTCTCTTTCCCCAGGCCAGGAAGTGAAATGGAATAATGGGAAGAGCTTGTTGTGATTATTATTTTTTCCTAAATAAACAAAGTTGGATAAAACTTCTTGAAAAGGCCTCTGAATCCTTTATTCCTAAATCCAAGTGTGCATGAGATGATTCTGGCTGCTCATCCATAAGGAACAGGCACACTGCAGTCTTCCTGGCATAAAAGCACCATATGTGTTGACATGGAATGCTTTGGATTGGCTCCTTCCCATCTCCATTCACACATCTTTCCTTAAAAAATAGCCTAATTTGCATAAATTATAATTGCCGGTCAATGGATCCGGTTGGTCACGTAAGGATTACAAAATGTTACTTTGCTATGTAATTTTGAGTGAGCCAATTTTATGGTTTTTTCCTAATTTAAAAAAACCCCTGCTTACTGAGCAAGAGACACTCTTTCAAGTGGGTGTTCCTCTTTTATTTAGCAGGGGGAGAGTAACTGGCCCTATACACCCCAGCAATGTCTGTTCTAGTGGCTTCTGCTGGTGTTCTTTTTGCACTATAGATTGTGAGCCCTTTTGAGACAGGGACCCATTAGCTATTAATTAGCTTTTAATATTTTCATTTTCTTGTAAATGCTTTGTGAACTTTTCAGTTGAAAAGCAATATATAAATACTGTAGACAGACAGACAGACAGACAGACAGATAGATAGATAGACAGATAGATAGATAGTTTTGTGCAAGCCCATCTGGTCAAGGTTAGTGGAGAGAGTGCTGGATTCAAATCTTGGCTTAGCCTTTGTGTTGACAATCTTGGTCCAATTCCTGTCTGCATCTCATGGGGGGAGGGTTGGTGCACAGGTAGTCAAAATGTTTTCTCCAGGCTGTGCCTATATCTATTGCAAATGTAATCAATCCATTGAACCCTTTTAATTTATTAGAAAGGTGCCCCTGCCATGATTAATCCATCAACTGGATTTTCATTTTATTTGTGTACAAGTACTTACTTAGAAAGGGCTGTGGGTGGCGCAAGTGGCTAAGACACTGTGCCTGTTAACCAGCAGGCCAGGGTTCGAGACCCAGGTTGGCCCCACAAGACAGGGTGAGCCCCTGTCTTTAGCCCAGCTCTGCAGCGCCAGCTGGATCCAATCTTATTGGCTCTGCCTTTCCATTGGACTAATTCAGTGGTGTGGAGAGGGGGGATCTGCTGCTTGGGTAACAGCCTATCCTCCATAACAATCCAACCCAGGCTTTCGTGCTTCGCATGCAGTGTATGCAGCGCAGAGCACGATACCATAGTCTTTCAAGACTGACGGAGGCCTGCTTTTTTTTACTTACTTAGAAAGCCAAAACATCACAAATGGCAGTCTAAAAGAGGCATCTTTCTTCGCTTTACCAGAGGAGAAGGAAGTGCCTCTTCTTCCTTCAAAAGACTACTACATCCTAATACTGTTTTGTTTTTCCATCATTTGGTCCTGTTTTTGTTTTGGAAACCTGGACTATTTGGATTGGGTTTGAAGGGTGATTTTCACTGCAAATCAGCCAGAGACAATCTATAATGAAACTAACAAAGCTTAAGCTTCAAAGCCCTGGATGCTGGAGGGCCCCAGAAGCAACTTTAGACTAGTACATCGCTTTGGGGTTGCTTGCAAAATTTAGGATCTATTATCTGAGAAAGTTAAAGTATGTAACACAGTATACAGTAATAATAGTTCAACTGAAATTTATTTTTGTTTGTATAAGTTTTCAACAACTCCCAAGTTTGGGAGTCAGTAGCACAGATGTTTTAAAAGTGGAGTGTAGCAGTCTTTGTGGAACATCCTGGTGGAAGAGGAAAACAGTGGTAGCCTCTGTGCCTGTTGTGAAGGCCCGGAGGTGTCACCCCCCCCCCCCCATTGCAGTTCAAACTTCAGGGGCCCAAAAACATAGCTCCACCACTGCCATCAGCTTGAGCTTCTTTGAGGAAGAGTGGGATGTGCAAAAGAAGGGAGGAAAGGAAAAGAAAGGGGGAAAAAAAGAGGAAGTAAAGGAGGCAAGCAAGGGAAAGAGAAAGGAAGGAAGGAAAAGAAAGGGGGGAAAGGCAAAGAAGGAAGGAAGGAAGGAAAAGAAAGGGGGAAAGGAAAAGAAGGAAGGAAGGAAAAGAAAGGGGGAAAGGAAAAGAAGGAAGGAAGGAAAAGAAAGGGGGGAAGGCAAAGAAGGAAGGAAGGAAAAGAAAGGGGGGAAGGCAAAGAAGGAAGGAAGGAAGGAAAAGAAAGGGGGAAAGGAAAAGAAGGAAGGAAGGAAAAGAAAGGGGGAAAGGAAAAGAAGGAAGGAAGGAAAAGAAAGGGGGAAAGGAAAAGAAGGAAGGAAGGAAAAGAAAGGGGGAAAGGAAAAGAAGGAAGAAAGGAAAAGAAACGGAAGGAAGCATGAGAAAGAGGGGGGAGGGGAGGGTGCAGAGTGTTGTGCCTGTGGAGACTCCTGTGTCCCCAGCGTGTCTGTGGGCGATCCAAGGGGAGTGTGGCCCCTCCGGCCCCCCGCCTGCCCGCCTCCTCCCCTGGCGGCCGCCTGAGCCTCTCCCTCCCTCCCTCCCGCCCGGTCCCAGCACGGGCTCTCCGTGGGCGGCATCGCAGCAGCAGCAGCGGCGGCGGGAGGGAGGGAGGGAGGGAGCTCCGCAGAGGCACCCGGCCGGCGGGCAGCAGCAGAGGAGGCAGAGGAGAGGCGGGCAGGCGCTGTCCGCGGTGGCGGTGCTGATCCTTCCTTCCCTCCGCGCTGGCCATGGGGCTCCGCCAAAGTTTCCCGGGGCGGCCGGCAGAGCCCAGCTGAGGACGGAGCCCGCCGCTCCCCACCGCACCGAGAAGGTAAGGAGGCGTCCCGAGAGTCCTCTGCAGCCCCCCTTCCCTGGTCCTCAAGCAGAGCCCTACTCAAAAGTTACTCATTCTTTACATTAACCACATAAAACAAGCATAAGAGTCAGCCTGAACTTTCACTCTGTCATCCTACATTCTTCTTGGGAGGGGAAGGCTTGGTCCTCCTTTTATTATTGCCTCTTTTTATTGTTGCCTTCCTGATTATTAACCTGGGTTTTGTTGTTGTTGTTTTACTGTCTTTGTATAGTTTAATTGTATTTTAATTGTATTTATTATCTAGTTTTAAAGGTATTTTATTGTTGTTTTAAAATGTTGTTAGCCAAATTGGGTTTTCTTTTGTTAAGGAAGAAAGGCAGGAAACAAATTAATATAATATAATATAATATAATATAATATAATATAATATGATCACCCTGGTTAGTTTTCCAATTCACTAACCCCAGGGCAGTGGCGTAGCTAGAGGGGGGTCGCAGCAGTCAGTCTAGGAGGGAGTCTCATCCCTTCTGAGCCATTCCAGGCTGGAAATTCTGTAGGGCTCCATTGAGACCCCCTCTCCAGCTACCCAGGAACAGCAGCCCACTCCTAAGGAGGTCTACTCAAAAGTAAGTCCCATTATATTCAACGGGCTTGCTCCCAGGAAAGTGTACATAGGGTGAGATAGCCTCAGAGCCCAATCCCATGCATGTCCCACTCAAAAGTTAATCACATTATTGTCAATGGGTTTTACTCCTAGGAAGTAGGAGACTTGGAGCACAATCCGAACCATGTCCACTTAAAAGTAAGCCCCACTGCAATCAATGGGTCTTACTCCCAGAAAAATGTCTTTAGGACTGGCTACAATCCTAAAAATACTTTCCTGGGAGTATGACCCACTGAACACAATGGAGCTTACTTTTGAGTAGATATGGTTAGGAATGTGCATAGTATGATAACTAGTCCTTAAGAATAAGGGCAACTCTTCATGAAGCAGTGTTTGGAAAGTTCATGAAAGAAGTGGAGCAAGTTACTACCACACTAAAATTAGATAGGTGTGTGTGTGTGTGTGTGTGTGTGTGTGTGTGTGTGTGGAGTTTCCACCCCAAATCTGATTTACAGATTCTCAGTTCCACCAGAACTAAAATATAAAATGCAGCTACTCCCCCCACAACCAATAAAAGTTAGATATTTCTTGAGAGTAGGATTTTTTTTGGGGGGGGGGAGGATAACATTTCTTCTTAATGGGGATCATGGATGTGTTTGGGTTAGAATGAGCTGCCCTCTTTCTCACTCATGAGTATCAGAACACATGCTGAGTCCTTCTTTCCATAACTATTATTGATTACATTTATACCTTGCTATTCTTCCATTATGGAACTCTTATATGGGTTCTGTGGTGGTCACCTGATACTGTCCTCCTCTGTGTGTGTGTGAGTGTGTGAGTGAGGCTGCAATCCTAAAAACACTTTCCTGGGGGTTAGAGCCATTGAACACAGTGGGGCTTACTTTTGAGTAGACCTGGTCAGGATTGTGCTGTGAGTGAGTGATTGAGTGAGTGATGAGACAGAACCCACAAAGGCTTTGTACCCAAAGAGTGAGACACACATAGAGTTGAATAGGAAAAGAATCCTATTGAATTTATTGATTCAGATTCCTACTGAAGCAGGGGCTCTCCAGGAAAGATTGTCTTGCAGTCAAGTGATGTTCAACAACTTCAACAAATTAAAGATAGATATCCCAAAAATGTAAGGTGTGTGATCTGTCTCTTTCTTACCTCCCCACTCCCTTCTGCCCCCACATCTCTCTCTCTCTCTCTCTCTCTCTCTCTCTCTCTCTCTCTCTCTCTCTCTCACACACACACACACACACACACACACACACACACACACACACTGACTTCCCTAATAACTTTATGTCAAGATTTGTGTAGGTAGTCCAATAGAGAAAGAAAACCTATTTTCCATATCATACCAAAGTCTATACAAAGTTATGGCTGCAATCCTAAACACACTTTCCTGGGAGTAAGACCCATTTAACATATTGGGGTAGACCCATTGAGTAGACATGCTTAGGACTGTGCTCTAGTTTTCCTCTATCTCCACTGCCTTGCCTGAACATGGAGAGAGGGGGTATTGGAGAAAGGGGGTTGCCTACCAGAGTAAGAGTGCAGTCCTAATTAGGCCAGCACAAATCATTGGTCTTCCCATCCCCATTGAGATGTAGGGAGGCAAGTGGGTATCTGTGCTCTGACCTACCCTACCCCCAAGAGTTGCACAGAAGTGCTTACAGCACTTTTGTGACACCCCCAGGTCAGCACAGGATTTGTGCCGAGGCTTAGGCTGGCCTAACTAGGATTTAGGATTGTAGCTTTCGTGCTCTTCTCGTCTTCTTCATGTGTGAACCAAAGATCTCAGTTGGCAACTGTGCCTGTTCTGACCGTGCATCAAAAACCCTTCCAAGCAGCTCTGCTCGGTGTGAGATTCCCTCTCAGAGAAGGAGCAGTGTATGTGCAAACCTTCCCAGCCAAAACTGAGTGGGTGTATAAAGGTTTGCGTGCGTGTGCTCTGTGGGTACAAAGGCGAGTGTTTGTGTGCACACGTATCCCCTCCTCAGACAGTCACCAGGCTGGCATGCTCTGCGTCCCCTCCATGCAATGGAGACAGGGGGGCTTGCTCAGGGCCAAGTCTTCTGACGCAATGTCTTGGGAGAGAAGGCTTGGCAGAAGGAAAACAGGACTCTGCAAGAACGTGCAGCTCCTCCTGACTGCTCTGTGCTGCAGCGGCCTCAGAGTTTGCCATTATTCCTCAATACATATTCAGCCAGCGAAAGGAGCATTATGCAGGCGTCTGAGCGCTAGCCAGGGAGGCCTTAATCTTAAGGGTGCAGGAAAGCCTCTTCGGGAGTGTGTGATGGATGCATATATATTGTGGGAGAGTCAGTGACAACTTTGGAGGAGAACATCAATGAAAAGTAGACAAGAAAAGTACACGCTCCGAAAAGCACACACTCCTCATTTCAATCCATCCTTGCCCCTGTCCAGAGGTCAACAATGTTGTGTGCATCTGCCAGTAGGATGTTTATAAATGCCTTCCCAAATTCAGTATGTGCATATATTTTTTTACACATGTCCTCTGATTAAAGGATTTTAAGTGGTTGAAATGATCTGCCATTTTATATGATTTATGAACTGGTTCAATTATGTTCCATTTGCATATTACTAGCTTATCAGTAGCGTTCAAGAAAAGCAAAATCAATGAGACTCATATTTTAATTAATGACTGATTGCTCCAAACCAGAAGAAAAAGTACATCTAACCTTATCCTTTCCATTTCCCTTTTTACTTAGCTTGCATTAAAACAGCCCTCCCCATGACATACGCACAACACAAAACACAGATCAGTCAGTTTCAGGAATTAACACTTCCATTCACTGGTTAAAATTGGTCCTCATCAATTTATCAACTGAATCCAATCTATATACAGGGTGCAAAAGTAGGAATACAGTTTTGAATATGAAAAACAGCATGTTAATAAGCATGACATACAAATTGCAACCAAGTATATCTTAAGTGCTCAAATTGCCGGCCTTCAGCATTTACACATTCTTAACTCTTATAACTTTAGACCTACTTTTGCATCCCCCTGTATATAAAATCAGTACTCCTGCCTACGTGCCTGCCTGCCTGCCTGCCTTACTCACTCACTCACTCATGCCCAGCTCCAACCCCTCGACCTAGAAACATAAAATATGGGGAGCGTATTATTTCTGTGATATATGGACTCACTAAGATCCACTTGTCCACTGGTGGTTCCCAGTGCCCAGTGCACGGTAGGGATGTCTGGTGCCCAGTAGTGCCTGGTGCCCAGTAGGGGTTCCTGGTGGTGCCCACTGCCTGCTGGTGCCTCAAGGTGTACAGTGCCTGGTGGTGCCTGCTGTCTGCTGGTGCCCAGTGCTGCCCACTGGTGCTTAATAGGTATACCCAGCAGTGGTGAAGCTAATGATAATGTAGCTCAGTGCAAAGCTCAAAATGTTACCCGGAAGTGATGTCACAACTGGAAATGATGTCATCACGGGTGTTTTTAAACATTTTTTAAATTGTACCCCGGAAACAACAAAATCAAATTTAGAGCACAATCCTATCTAGGTGTTCTTTTTTGCATTTCAGATTGTGAGCCCTTTTGGGACAGGGACCCATTAGCTTTTAATTAGCTATTATTATTTTTCAATTTTTTTTGTAAACCACTTTGTGAACTTGTTAGTTGAAAAGCAGTATATAAATACTGTAGATAGATCTATGTCTACTCAAAAGTAAGCCCCAATTTGTTCAATGGGTCTTACTCCCAGGAAAGTGTCTTTAGGATTGCAACTTTAAAAAATGAAAAAAGGATTGCAAGTTTAAAAAATGAAAATTGTTAGGGGAAACTGTGTTGGGGCAAAGAGGAATGATTATTCCTTCCCTCCTAAATATAAGAGGAGAACCATTTAGAAGTACCTGTAAACCCTGTTAGCATGGGTACTGTATTATGATATATATACTGTGTATGTAACTGAGAGCTGATTCATATTAACACCTTATTAGTTCTATACATTATCAAAATTCCTTGTCATTGGCTCTCAGAGCAAACACTCTCATGGGAAAGTTTTGAGTTAAGAAAATCTTTTTTCCATAGGCTTTTGTGTTTTCCTTTCCTGGTTAATTGGCCATAAACTTTGATAGAACAGAGAAATTCCAATGCAATTTGTTTCATTGCATTTTGCGTTAATCTCTCCTACAATATATAACGTGATGGTATTATCATTCATTTATACCCAGTTTTTCACAATTATAGTCACTAGTGTCAAGCTCAGCTTGTTGCTCCCCTAAAGCTTGCTATCTGGTGCAATTGGACCTCTCCCCACCTATGCCACTGCCTTAGGGAGAGAATGAGTAAAACAGAAATGAATAAATGTATGATCATGATGATCTGTTGATTAAAGCTTCCATCTCCTGTACTTGCTTCTTGACTTTGGTTGTCTTGACTTACAGCATGGTCTACCAACACTTTCCACCAGTTTGGGTGAAAGATGCTTTTTTGGATTGGGGTTTAGATGCACATCTCTAATGTTTTGGAGCATCTTGCTCGGTGCTGAGATTGCACCGTATTGCAGACTGACTTAGCTGTAGGGAGATTGCTGCCCAGAAAATATCTATGGATTTACTAGGGAGAGACCAAGTGCCCACAGTTACCTTTTTTGATAAATAGTGTGGCTTTCAATGGATGTGAATATAATCCCATCTCACTGTGCAAAAGACCCTCTCCTCTTAGGCACCAGTCTGGCAAGCCACTCTCTACTCCAGCTAGCAGAGGTACCCTAAAGCATCTTTCTCCACTAGATTGGCCTCCCCTGCCCATCCTTGTCTAGGTATTAGATCACTCTCCATTAAACATTGAACATCAGATTTATCAGTGACCCTCAACCCTTACTCTCATTTTAAGGATACTTGATATTCTCAGCAGCTTTCCCTGTTAGCTAAAAGAGTAGACGTAAGATTGTGAAATTTCAAAACTGGATTGCATTTTCTAATCTTGTATTTCAAAGATAAAAACCAAATTTGACAAAATCTAGGCTCAGAGATAGATCTAGACTGGCTTTGCCACTTGGGAGGGTGGATGATAGGTAAGGGTGACCAGATGTCATAACTGTAAAAGAGGACAAGGCCTCCCAAATGTAGGACACCTAAGAAAAATGTAGGATACGACAAAACAAAAACTATATATATATATATGTTTGTGGGTGGCGCAAGCGGCTAAGACACTGTGCCTGTTAACCAGCAGGCCAGGTTTCGATTCCTGGGTCGGCCCCACAAGACAGAGTGAGCTCCTGTCCTTAGCCCAGCTCTGCGACGCCAGCTGGATCCAATCGTATTGGCTCTGCCTTTCCATTGGACTAATTCAGTGGCGTGGAGAGGGGGGATTTGCTGCTTATCCTCCATAACAATCCAACCCAGGCTTTCATGCTTTGCATGCAGCGTATGCAGCGCTGAGCATGATACCATAGTCTTTCAAGACTGACGGAGGCCTGCTTATATATATATTGCTTTCTTATAGTTAATTGAAACACTGTATAATTATTAAATTTAAAACTATTACATATAATTTATTAATTTCAAGGAGTCTATATACTGCCTGCTCACAAGGAAAAGGAGAACAATGAATATTTTTTTTTCCAGGACATAAGGCTAAAAAGAAAGAACATAAAGAAATTAACAACAGGTTCTATGTCCTAATAACCTTAATTAACAACAGGTTCTATGTCCCATTAGTAACCTTCTTAGAACCAGGCACGCATTAGCAAAGGGTTTATAGAACCTGTGAGAACCCCCTGAAGCCCAACACTGCCCTTATTCCCAGGAAAGCCCAGTGCCAGATTCCAAGATCACACCCTCTTGCAACCTCCCTGATCCAAGTTTGCAGAGTCCCGACCCTTATTTTGAGTACCACTGTACCTAGATTGTGAGCCCTTTGGGAAGAAGGAATCTATTTCTTGATTTATTTAGCTATATAAACCACTTTGAGAACAAGTTTCTGTTGAGAAAAAGTGTATACACATCCTTAATAACAATCATTTTAATAACTATCAAGTGGATGGGAATGCTTTTGTAACACTTCCTCTAGCCAGCCACATTTCCAGTCCATGGTTAAAATATTTTCATTTGACTTTAAATAAGAACAGTTTTGTGCTAAGTAAGAGGGGTGAACATGAGTTTACCCTGAGAGCATTAAAGGTTGTTAGAATTTAACCTGTATATATTTTTTCCTGAAACCCAGGCAGTCCAAGTGGGAAAAAGCATGGTTTATATTTAATCCTGCTAAAAGGCATTGTTGCTACTGATGCCTTGGAATGAGAATAATAGAATCCTAGAGTTGGAAGGGGCCCAATGGGTCATCTAGTCCAACCCCCTGCCAGTAGCAGGAAATCCTCCTACACCAGAGCATCCCCGACAGAGGAACACATGCATATTTGCTGCAATCCTAAAGACACTTTCCCAGGAGTAAGACCCATTGAACTCAATGGGGCTTACTCTTGAGTAGTTATGCCAAGAATTGTGCTATCTCAGTATTGGCCTGGAACACTGTAGATAAGTTCCTGCTGTACTGATTGTCATTAAAAGATTGTCATTAAACCCCTTCTCATGATAACAATAATAAGTAAAAAATATTTATGGGAATTTCCTACTCACATCAGTGAACATTTATTGGAAAATGGGTGAGGGGACACTTTATAAATGGGGACCAGATACTTACCAGATCTTGGGAGAGGAGTGGAATGGTCCAAAACACATGCTCTTAAGTGAGCAGTACCTGGATCTAGATCCTACAGTCTCCTCCAGAAAATGCATGGAGCCAAGTGGCAGAATATTTGAAAAGTCAAGTGTTGTGTACCTTTTGGATATCAATGTATGAATAGAGAGACCTGGGTTCAACTTCTCACTAGGTAACTTTAGATGACTAGGGCTGCATGTCTACTCAGAAGTAAGCCCCATTGTACTCAATGGGTCTTACTCCCAGAAAAGTGTGTTCAGGATTGCAGAACCATGAGTAGAACCATGTCTACTCAGAAGAAAGCCCCATTGTACTCAATGGGTCTTACTTCCAGGAAAGTGTGTTCAGGATTGCAGCCTTTAAGTTGAATGTACCTAATGAATTTGTTGGGAGGATAAAATGAACAGGCCAGGATTATGTACTCCACTTGAAGACCGGTTGTGCCACTTTTTATTTCTCTGGGCAGATTTTTAGTAGGGTTGAATCTTCAGGGTAATCAAAAGGTGAGACGAGTTCTCTGTTTTATTTAAAAAAAACCAACACAGAGCAGAATTATAAGTGACTATCACTTATTCAAACACAGCAAAAGAGCCCATGCAAAAAAGGTACATTGAATCCACGTACATTGTACTTAATGTTTCCTTTAGGAATATCAATACTGTACAACTTTCCGAGATGGGTTGTTGGACAGTGCAAGGTGAGTTTAAAGGACCTCGCTTATTGTCTCCTATCAACAGCACAATTGACAAATCTTCTTGATTCCCCGCAACTACTTTGCAGCAAACGTACCTTACTGTTAATGATGGCAGCCCATCTATCACTCTGGTCCAGACATGCTTTTCATTGTAATCTCTAAAATGATAGATGAACACCTTACAAATGGCTTTGGCATAACCATAAAAACAGACGCATCTGATGTAATCTATTAGAAATAAAACTTCATCTCTAGGATTTATGTTTTGCCAACCTGATTTTACAACCCCTCCCCTCCTCAAATCCACCTCTCAAAACACTTGTGGCTTGGACTTAAAGGTTGAAAAAGTACAGCAGGGAAAAAAATGTTCCAGGGTGAAACTTTGAAGGTGTCACCATCCATACAGTGTGTCAGTCGTATAAATCTGTCTTGACACTGAACATATGAATCAGGACTTCAGTCCAGCCAAGGCAATATTACTGACAACAACAGGCAGCAGCAGTCTTTTACATTTGGATTACAGACCTGGAGATGCCAAAGCTTGGGATCTTCTGGACCCAAAGTATGTGATCTGTAGCATCTCCCTGAAGATGGCAAAGGATGGTGGAACTAAGCAAATCGAACAAATAGTGACTAGAGGGTGGATCAGTTTCAGATCTTTAACAGTGGGAGAAATCCAATGGGGAGGCAGACCAACCTCATCAGTGGGTGAAATGTTTTCCTGCCCAAATCCTACTGAAGTGAATTGAAGTTGTCAGGGTCAGAATGCAGCTATGTAGGGTCTGCTCCTATCTGCTGATCAAGTGGCTTAAAAAGGCAAAGATCCTTTAAGAGGATCTTCCATAGCTTCTCTTATTTTTTTTAATTCTGCCTTGCACAGGAAGAACTTCCCCATACCATGTTAATTGGAAAGGGAGTACAAATTTGGGTTTTCTGCCTTGGGAGTTCTTTTCTCTTCCACATTTAAAAGTCTCTTTTAATATTTATTTAGTTAGCATGTATTGATGTTTCCTTAATCTGTATATATCTGCAGCTTGCTTACTGAGCAGATCTTTGCCCCAAGGAGGAATAAAACACAGCTCCCTATAACTGCAGCTGTGGGAATTACGGGAGTAGAACTAAATACAGATTATTACTCCAATTGGGACTACAAATACTGTACATTAATTCATTACTTGAATTGAGATCTGAAGCAAAGACAGTGACATTTTAGAGTTTCTTTCTGCTCCAAATCTGACAGCCTGAAATGGTGTATGGGTCGTCTGAAGCAGAAAAGCGCATGATGTTGCCACTGTAGCATGGTTAGGTAATTGTCTGGGATTGCCATACATTGTATGCTGCTATGGGTTCCAGGGAAGAAAAGCAGGACAGGTGGAAAAAAATAATTTAACAGGCCAGATTCTGCATTATGTTGTGGAGAGGTATTAAGCATACATGCTACCTCTGTCCTGTGTATCCTGGGACAGGGCAGGAAACTGGCAGCACAGTTCTAACATGTACTGGAACAGTGGGCCAGCACTGAATCCAATGCAGGTTCAGGGCTGCTGCAGTGCTATCACAGGGCAAGGAGAAACTCCCCCCCCCTTACTGTGGGTCATGCGGTAGCAGCTTCAAATGGGTCTACATGGATCTATGCAATCTCGGTCAGGGTGACCATATGTCTGGATTTTTATGGATTTGTCCTCTTTTTTAGATTTCTGTCTGGGTGTCCTCCAAAAGGGCTTCATTGTCCTCCATTTTGGCTTCATTTTAGAACTTTGCAATAGTGTGCAATACCCCATCGTGTCATAAGTTGTTGAATTTGTATGAAAGAGCAGAATCCAATGCAAAAATCAGTTTTGAAATATCTCCTTCTTATCAAAAGTTATGGCCAAAAAAACTAAAAATAAAAAAATATGCATTGAGCTCTGTGGGAAAGTGAAATGCCCAATATCGTGGCTTTACTTGTGAGTAGGCAAACAAGTCATTGTCTGCCAGAAAGGCCAGGCTGAGAGAATCTAAGACCTTGTCCTCCTTTTTAGGTTCAGGTATCTGATCACCCTGATCTCAGGAGGGGGTTCAGAGTAGAGCAGAGCTGATCAGCCTGAGGCTGGGATCTGGCATTATTGCTGGGTTCTTCGAGCCCTGCCTCCTGCTCGCTGCCCACCTGCCCTGGGAACAGCTTCCGCCTGCCCTTCGCTAGTCCTAGAACACCTTCCTCCTATCTGATAATGAGCACAGGAAGGCTCCAGTCTTTCCCCGTGTTCCAACTATGTGCTTCCAGAATGCTCTTTACAGCTGCTTTGTAGCAATCAACCCAGGCAAAACGTGTGTTCCACCAGCAAGACAGCTCAAGAGGTTCAGGTTGTGTGCTAGATATTTGTGAACTACAGTATATATTTTAGATACAATTGGTAAAGGATGAGGTTGTAATTCAGACGTAGAACATCTCACTGGTAGAGCACTTTCTCTATACAGTACTGCACTAGATGGTGCGGTGGCCTGATTCGAAGCTTCATATCAGACTTTGGGCTATTTCCCTTTTGTTTTAAGCACTAATGTGTTTTAACAACCACACTGTCGTGTGATATATCTAATGACCTTGTGATGGCCTAATAAGTTTAAACATAACATCAATTTAAATCCCTCTTACAAAAGAAGCAAGAAGTGATCTCCACTAGACATTCATCATATAGAGCAGAGTGAGATTGGATTTTCATTAGCTGTAAAATTATACACTGCAAAGCTGCTTCTTCAGTCTGACAATTATGGAAACATTGGAACTGACTTATGCTCCCATGCTCTTTGGCCAATACCCAGTTAGACAATCTTAGCTGGTTAATATCAGGTAGTAACAAAGATCCTGCATTTCAGAACCTCCTTGAAGATGACCTTAGGGTGAGAGGAGGAATGAGAAAAGGCTGCCCATTCTTTACCATTAGTTTTCCTGCCCATTAGTTAAAGTTCTATTGGAGCTGAAAGATACTGCAAACAAAAAACCAGAAATCAATTTATCAATAAAACAAAGGTGCTGAATGAAAAAAAAATTGAAAGGGATCCATTCAAGATTTGCCAGTTGGAACCATCGTTCCTGACTTGAAACAAGTTGCTTCTGAAAGTACCGGTAAATCAAGGCACCTCTCGACTTGCATACCGTCTCAATTTACATGTTTTTGAAATAGTGTGATTTGAAAATTAATACCAGCAATCTAATTGACATTATTTTTGAACTAATGCAGTCACTCTACTTCAAGAGACCCAAAAGCCGCAATCCTGAAATGCACTTAGGCTATTTAGCACTAGGCTGGTCTAATTCCAGCTTAGGTACACCAGAAAGGCTTTGGCCAGTGTAAGTCCACTTAGGCTGGCACATGACAGAAGGGCCCGGGCCATCCTAGCTGTGCTGGCCTAGACAGCTCAGCAGAGGGGATGTCGAGCATGGCCTAGAACAGTGCAGTTAGGCCATATCCAGAGCCTGTTTTCAGGGCAGACATGCCCCCTCACAACTCCTCCGACTTAGGCCTCCTCAAGAGCAGGCATAAATCTGAGTAGACCCATTGGAACTCAGAGTAAAAATGGAAGTGGTGGCAAAATATTCTGAGTTCTAGGCCAATTCTGAGTTCTAAGTGCAACCCACTGTCTCTCAACCTCAGGATACAGCACAACTACAACAGCCCATCTCAGGATATGACACAACTACACCAGCCTAGAGAGAATGCTTTCCTTGTTCTGTTGCTCCTTTACCAGCAGTTAGACTAGTCTAGAAGCTAGACTAGTGGATTTGGTCTAAGTGTCAGCCTAGAGCAGTGGTCTTCAAAGTGGGGTCGGGGGGGGGGGTCATGAAAGGGTAGGATCCACCATCTTGTAATCTAGCACTGAGCTTTCCTGCGAGTTATGAAGAGTTTCCTACTTCATAGACATGGAAGAACATCCCGATAAGTTTGACAGGGATCCTGGATAGATTTTTAAATTCGAAAGGAAGTCCTGGGCTTAAATGCCTGAACACCAATGGCCTAGAGGCCTCCTAGCCCTGTGGTTTTGGCCTAACTCTCAGCTCAGGATATGGCCTACTTATGCCAGTTTAGCTGGACTCTGTCTCTGGCCTAAAATCAGGATTGCACCCAAAGTCTTCTGAATTGAGACTTTCACCAGTTTTACTCAGTACCACTACAGCTGTGCTGAAATGCAATTAAGAGCACAATCCTAACCATGTCAACTCAGAAGTAAGCCCCACTGTTTTCAATGGGTCTTACTCCCAGGAAAGTGTGTTTAGGATTGCAGGGTAATTCACTACTCAGTATCCACTGGTCTTTCCCTTGACAGTCTTTCCCTTCCTTCTGGGGAAATTGTTCAACTGGTCTGTCACATTGTGTGATCATCGGAGTATACAAAATATCAGGAAAAGACAGCTAAAATACAGATAACTAAAATATTGGCAGTAAAATTTATATCTGTCAAATCTGGCAAGTTTCAGGTAATGGAAATTGGGGTATATAAACCTTTTTTCCCGTTGCAAACTTTGCAAACAACATCAGATTTAGAGCACAATCCTATCTATAGAATCATAGAATCATAGAGTTGGAAGGGACCTAGTAGGTCATCTAGTCCAACCCCCTGCCTGCAGCAGGAATTCCCCCTCGAGCATCTCCAACAGGTGCTCATCGAGCCTCTGCTTGAAGATCCCCAGTGAGGGAGAGTCCACCACCTCCCTTGGCAATCTGTTCCACTGCCGAACCACCATCACCGTCAGGAATTTTTTCCGGATTTCCAGCCAGAATCTCCTTTCTTGCAGTTTGTACCCATTGATTCTAGTTCTGCTTTCAGAAGCAGCTATGAACAAATTGGCCCCTTCCTCCCTATGACAGCCCTTCAGGTATCTGAAGAGGGCAATCATGTCTCCTCTCAGCCTCATCTTCTCCAGGCTGAACATCCCAAGTTCCCCCAACCTTTCCTCGTAGGGCTTCCCTTCCATCCCACTGATCATTCTTGTCGCTCTCCTCTGGACTTGCTCCAGTTTGGCTGCATCTTTCTTCAAGTGAGGTGTCCAGAACTGAACATAGGACTCAAGGTGAGGTCTCACCAATGCAGAATAAAGAGGAACTAGAACTTCTCGTGACTTGGAAGCTACAGTCCTCTTAATGCAACCTAAAATGGCATTTGCCTTCTTTGCAGACACATCACACTGCTGACTCATGTTCAGCTTGTGATCCACGGCAACTCCAAGATCCCACTCACATGTTGTGCTGCCAAGCCAAGTATCCCCCATTTTATACCTATGTTTTTGGTTTTTATTGCCTAAGTGCAGAACCTTGCACTTCTCCCTGTTGAAATTCATTCTGTTCGTTACAGCCCAGGATTCCAGTTTATCCAGATCCTCCTGGAGGTTTCTCCTATCTTCTGATGTGTTTGCTACTCCTTCCAGTTTGGTGTCATCTGCAAATTTGATCAGGCTCCCCCGTATCCCTTCCTCCAAGTCATTGATGAAAATGTTAAAGAGAACCGGTCCCAAGACAGAGCCTTGGGGGACCCCACTAGAAACTGACCTCCAGGTTGACACAGAACCATTTACTAAAACCCTTTGAGTGCGGCCATTGAGCCAGTTGCAGATCCACCTAACAATTGCCCCGTCTAGCCCATATTTTTCCAACTTCCCAATTAAAATGTCATGTGGGACTTTGTCAAATGCTTTGCTGAAGTCAAGATAAATGACATCCACAGCATTGCCACTGTCCAGTAAGCTCGTAACCCGATCAAAAAAGGAGATCAGATTTGTCTGGCAAGATTTATTCTTGGTAAATCCATGCTGGGTTGTTTTGATCACTGAGTACTTGTCTAGATGTATCTATGTCTACTCAGATGTAAGCTCCATTGTGTTCAATAGTCTTAAGATGCAGTCCTAATCAACTTTCCAGCACTGAGTTAAGGGCAATACAGATCCAAGGTAAGGAAAAAAAATTCCCTTATCTTGAGGAGGTCTCTGTGACTGACTCCTCTACCACTGGAAACAGCACATGCCCCATTGGCATGGCTGTCTTAGTGTGGAAACGTTGATTAGGATTTGAGCCTTACTCTCAGGAAAGTGTGATTAGGATTGTAACCATAACCAATTAAATAAATTTAGCTGCAAAATATGATGAACTAATTTTTTAAAAAACACACCAAAAATTGGGATCAGAGCCCAATCCTGCATCTTGGGGAATCTCTTTGGAGGATGAATGGAACTCTTTTTTTCTATCCAGAAGACTGGAGAAAGAATGTGATTCACAAAAGTCTGCAATTCCCCTTTTATTCTTTGTGTGTTCCCTTTGCAGTGCCTGCAAAAGGTTCCAAATTAAAAAGGTTGTAACTCCTGGCATCACTAGGTAATGCTGGAAAAGGTCCTTGGAGAGGCATTGGAATCAGTAGACAGGCCTTATCCAGATGGGCTAATTGCCTCATTCAGAATGTGGCAGAGTAGACCAATGTGGATTTAAACCCTTGTGGAGAAGGAGACTACTTCAGGGTATACAGTTTTGGAACAGCCTATAGTTTTGATGTCTTGACCTGAGAGAAGGCACAACTATGGCTCACACCATTTACTAGTGTGGTTAAACCTGGACAGAACAGCAAAGGGACTGAAAAAAATGGTACAGTGATGTCAACAGGGTTCGCATCACTGCCAAGCAGTGGGCAGGGCAACAATCTGGATGATGGGCATAGCTATGAGCCATTGCCCCACCTCCACTGGTTTTTTGGTCATATGTTTTGATGAAGATATTTCAAGGTGGTTTGTTTCATTGCATTATAGAGCCATTACATATACAATGGATCTACAATTATAGATTCATTACATTGTGGAGCATATGCTATGCTCCTAGTGCATAGGATCAAGACAATTCTGTTCTTGCCCTTCCTTGGACTGACCTTCCACACCAGCCAAGGCATGCATGCTTACTCACAAGTAAATACAGTTGTGCAGTTTCACTGTCAATACAGTTCAATGCATAAGGAACGTCACCCCTGACTGTAGGGGTGTCCAAACCTTTTGAAAGGTGGGCCATTTCATCTCTCTGACAGTATGTAGGGGCCAGAAAAATAATTTGTTTTTTCTGAAGAGTTGGTTTTGGTGCCAATTGCCTAAAACAACGAACATAAAAAGAGCAGATAAACTGAACGAAAAATTACCGAAATGTAACTTGTGATGACTTTCTTCCATCCCATAATTAAGTCATGTGCTGCTGGATCTCCCTTTTATGGGAAGAAAAAGAATTAAGAAAGGAAGAAAAATGAATCAAGGTGATATTCACAAAAATCAAAGTAGGAGTCCAGAAAAATAATCAGGAGTTTGGGAAATGTAAATATGATCCACAGCCTGAGATATTTGCTTCAGGTCTAATTGAAGGGGTACGTGAGAAGATCATCAGAAGCTGTGGCTCTGTTCTTTTCATTTCCAACACCTCTTATTTGTAAAGATTAATTACTGTTCTGGGAAACAGAAGTTTTGTTCAGTGCTTTAGTGGTTCCTGCTGTTAAAACAGAAACTTTATCTTTCTGTAAGCTTCCAAGATCCCTGAAAGAACATTGTTGGCTTCCTCAGTCTGGGAACAAAAAATATATACCGATACGACGTGGCATATATTGTACTGTACTCCCGCACCTTTTTTCTCAAGGGATTTGTAATTTCTGGAACTGTACTTCATAGATTTGGTTCCTTGGGAAGAGTGGGACATTTGGCCTTTTTGTAATATTGTCTGCTATCTACCAGTATAGGATAAGACAGTGGCATAGCTAGAGGGGTTGCAAAGCACTATGTTTTGTAGGTGCCTGAATATGCTTTGCAAGTGGCATCTCCCCTAACAGAGTCATTCCAAATGGTGGGAACAAAAGAGGGACACCTGCATTCAGGAGCCTGAAAAACTTAGTGCTTTACACCCCCTCTAACTACACCACTAGGATAAGGAAAGTTTCTCATGGTGGCATAGCTAGAGGGGGTGGAGCAGTAAGTTTTTGAGGGTTCCTCACCTCTTCAGAGCTATTCTAGGCAGGAGGGGGTGAGCAAAATGGCTCCGCTGCATAGAATGGCTCCAAAGGGGTGAAGCTCCCTCCAAAGCCCTTCTGGCTATGCCACCAGTTTCCCATACAGTGATTTTAAAAAGGCTTTCTTCCCTTCATCAGTGGATCAGCATTGCAGGATCAGCTTCCTGCCTTTCTTGCAGCAGCGACTGTTGATGTTTGGACAAATGCTGGAAAAAGGAATACCACCAGTCCCATTTTGAGGAAAACAGAGTGTGGGGAACGGGGATGTGGAGTGAAATGGTTTTGTGGTGGCAAAAGCATCTGCTTCCTCTGCAGTTGGCTCACGTCTCAAAGTCAGTCGCTTGTCTGTGTCAAAATGAAATTTCATTTGAAAAAAACAACAGAGAGGCAGAAGTCCGGGTTAAGCACAATGGAAACACTCCCACCTGTTGTCCAGGAACAATTTCATTCACTTTGGTGGGAGACAAATGGGGCAACCAGGAGGAGAAATTGGAGGCTTGTTGCCCAACAAGCACCTGTTATTAAACTGTTCGCTGGAGCAAGTTGTGTGGAGGGGGAGGCGCAGGAGTGGGATGAGCTCAGCCAGATGTGAAGGAAATATTAAGATGGATACACCACATATTTAGTATATCTCTGGGGCTGATGTACTGTCAAAAAAAACACAGCCAGACAAATGGGGCGTTTAGACCAAGGAATATCTGGGATACACCAACAAATGTGGTGTTGTCCTGCTGCTCCAATGTGGCACAAGTGGCACAATTAAGATAGATAGATAGATAGATAGATAGATAGATAGATAGATAGATAGATAGATAGATAGATAGATAGATAGATAGATAGATAGATAGATGTGTTTATTGGCCAAGTATGATCTCCATACCTGGAATTTGGCTTCGGCAATGGCTGCGTACATACAAACACCAACTCATAAATAACAAATAATACATACAGAATATACAATCAAATAAGAACACTGCTTCAGTATTCTCCAATAATCCCTCAGCATAGTTGTTGGTTCAGCAATTTAATGGCACAAGGGAAAAAACTGTCGTGCCTAGATGTCTTAGTGTACAGAGTCCTATATCGGCGTCCAGAGGGAAGAAGCTCAAACAAGATGTGTCCAGGGTGAAGAGGGTCCGCAGCAATACTCATGGCTCTCTTCCTGACCCGAGCGATATATATATCCTCCATAGAGGGTAGGCTGACTCCTTAAATCCTTTAAGCCCATCATTATGCACATACCACAGCACAGCAGGAGATGGCCCAGCATCTCCAGACAGCAACCTTATAAGGCCTATGAGAGACATTTTTATCCAAAATGTAGGACAATGAAGCAAAAATGTAGGACACCCAGACAGAAGGTTAAAAATCCGGACAAATTCGGATTTTTCCGGTCATATGGTCACCCTGGCTGTGGCACATTAGTGTGCCATGGACGCTCTGTTAGTATGCTGCAGTAATGTGGGGGAGGATTTACACCCCCTCTAATCAGACCACTAAGATATTGGGAAGGATTGTTCATCAGTTGGCCATTAAGGAGATATGAGCCCCCACAACTAGCATTGCAATGTGCCTTGTCAAAAAACTGGTGTGCTTTTGTAAATTCAACACCTTGTCAGTATGCCATAAAATGGAAATTACTGGTGCTAGATGAACTCCAGGCATTTAAAACTTCTTTGAAAACTGAATACCATTTAGAATAAAAAGGTAAATTTCAAACTGAGCCAGCTGGGCACTTCATATTCTGAAGTAAAAGGAAAATTGCAAATCCCGTTTACAACTTTATGCAACTTGCAGCTGATAGACCTTTTGAAAGGAGCTTTCATTTGACCGCCGTGCTGCAAGGGTGCAGAGAAATCCTTTGCCAAGCTACAGGAATCATGAGCGAGCTGGAACTCCAGCTCCAAGAAGCACAACTCCTCAGGGAAAATGGAAGGTCCTGGCCTAACCCTTTCCGGGATTCTGACTCACGTGTCACAGATGAAAATGTCCTCAGTGTCAAAAGTGAGGTCTGAGTGAGTCAGTTATCTCTGTAGTGCACTTCTGGCTAACATGCAGGTCAAACACATTGCTTTCCTTGATGACTTAGCAAATGCTACCAATCGGTACGCAAATATATGAGCCTGACGTGCAAGCTTTGATCTTTTTCTTTGTGTGCAAACAACTTTGGTCAGGTGGGCAGAATCCATGGAGTATCTTCATACTCTTTTCAAAGCCTGTACTTTGCTTGTACACCAATTAATTATGCTCTGTCTACAGTTATGGAAAGCATGAAAGATAATTCACTGGAGTCAGTGCCAAACATACCTGAGTGGGTGGAGGTTATATGGGCTTGTATAATCAAGTAATAATATTTTTAATCCCACATATTTACAAATGGATTCTGAGAGGAAGGTAATGCTCTCTCCCACCCTCCCCTTGCAGCTATATGAATGTTTTCTGTTGCATTCTCAGCCACTAAAACAAAATAAAGTGGAAGGGGAAGAGTTTAACGAAGCCTTAGAAATTAATAATAATATTTTCAGAATTACTACAGATCACGCAACCAATGAGTATTTTCAAGCAAACTGCAATGGGATGGAATATCACTATAAAGTAATCAAATGCCAAAATAACCACAGCTGAATAAACAGAACAGCAGTCATAAAACGGAACATTGGAAGACGATATTGGCTACATGTATATTAACTGTGTTAAGTGCCTATTAAACAGAAAAGTAGCTTCAAGCAGAATAAATGGCATTTTGGGTTGTAATGAATCCCATTGCAGTGAGGTGCATACAGACCATGAATTTCTATTCTTTGCATATTTATCCAGCCAGGTTATTAACACTAACTGTGAGTATAAGACAGCAGGTGTGGTCTGATGGAGTATAACAGGACAATCCAGAGCAACTAACCTGTCCACATAAGAGCCCTTAGGTTGCCCTATCTAACATTAGGTTGGAGCAACTGCAAGATGCTCCAGCCCAGTTACTCTGAAGGAGGCTTAGGGCAGAGCAAGGCAAGATAGGGTGCCCTAAGAGAGGTGGACCTCCTCTGCCCTAACTGGGGCAGCCTAAGCAGCTCAGGAGAGGCAAGTTGAGGGCATGTTTAGCATTGCCTAGGGCAGAGCAGTTACTCTGTATCCAGAGCCTGTTTCCAAGGCAGAAATGCCCTCTTCCAGCCCTCAGAGTTATACCACCTCAGGAGCAGGTATAGTAATGAGTAGACCCATAGGGGTCCATGATAAGGCCCGAGTAAGAATGGCAGTGTTGACCAAAAATCTGAGTTCTTGGCCAGCCTAGCTGCAACCCCTTCCTCTCAACCTCAGGATATGGAACAAACTACGGCTGCCCACAAACCTCAGGATACAGCAGGCCACTCCAAGAAGCCCCTTGTATTCACTGTAGAATGTACTGGCATCTCATCAGGGACTCCTTATAAGGCAGGCATCCAGTGGCGTCACCAGACTGGTGCGGCTGGTGTGGGCTGCATTGGGTGATGTGCTCCATACGGGGTGATGTGCCGGAGGAGTTTGACTGTCGTTTGGCAGGGCCGGGCGTCAGCACCCCCATTCAGACCTGCTCCAACGCGGAGCAGCAGCCAGAAGCTGCCACTTGTCTGAGGATCTGGCCTGAACGGCCATCTGAGGTGCACTGCGCAGAAACACACTGAGCATGCCGAACAGCTTCAGAGGAGACTTCCTTAGAGCAGAGAAAGTCCGCGCCTCTGCACAGCCATTCGGCCTCAACTCAGGAGGCGGAGCGGCAGTCGAATGGCTTCAGAAAGAGTACTGCACAGGCACCAACTCTGACGCCTGCACAGTCTTCCCTGAAGCCAAAAGGCTTCAGAAAAGTACTGCGCAGGTGTCAGAGATTGTGCCTGCGCAGTACTCCTTCTGAAGCCAGTTGGCTTCAGAAACAACTGCGCAGGTGCCAACTTTGGTGACTGCGCAGTCCAGGTAGTGGGGGCACGCATCCCAGGGATGACGCACAGACTTCCGCACCAGGTGATGTGCAGAGTCATGTCACCACTGTAGGCACCACAGCTGTTCCTTGTTCAGTGTGATCTGAGGGGTGTCTCCTCAGGAGCAAGTCTTCCCCTTGTGTCAATTACTTAGCATGCTCTGGAGCAGTTAGGGCAGCCCAGGCTTCCTGACTTTCTGGATTCAGCATAACTTTCTGCTCTGGATACAGAATAGTTAGGAGAGTGCAGTTAGGTCAGAGCAGGCTGAATTTGCTCTGGATTGTGTCCTAAAACAGCCAGAAGTGTGGTCTGATGGTTGAGTGGAGGCTGCCTGAAGAATGCTAAGCAGGAACATTTCCAGTTGTATTTTGGATGGGAGACTGAAAGCTGATAGAGTTGTAATGAGACAACCAGAACCAGGGGGAATCACTATTTACAGTTTGACCAACATGAAATTGCTCCTGTTGGAAGTTTAGAAGGCATTCCAGTTGTCAGTGTGATGACCACACCATTAAGGACTCCACCTGGAAGAGAAGGGGTCTTGGAGCTGCTTGTAGAACAATTGTTATAAATATTCAGTTGTACTCTTTTTTTGGCGCTTCATAAGCTACATTGGAATTTGCTTCAGGATGAGAAAGGTGGAATATAAATTTCTCAAGTAAATAAATGATAGAGATTGACTAGCCAAAATACATGCACGTGGAAGTACTGGGAAATGGCTGCATGTTGAACATCTATTGCTTCAAATATCTGAAGTGATTAGGTATACTTATATACTGCTTTTAAAAAAGAAAAGCTCTCTGCATATTTGATTACATAGCAAAATAAGGGTGCAATCGCAACCAATTTCAGTCAGCATAATTCACTTGGTATATCTTCTCCTGGTGGTGTGGGGAGGTTGGCATATGCCTATTCACTGGCCAAATCCTCCCCAAGAAATGGGGCAGAAGTGCCTTACAGCACATTTGTGACATCCCTAGTTCAGCACAGGTCTTAAGCCGGAGCTTATGCCAGCCTAACTAGAGGTTAGGATTGCAGCATAAATCAATAACTGCTTTCTTGTCTCGTCCAGAAACAATTCACAATCTAAATAGAGAGGAGGAACAGACACCAATAGGCATTAGTGAAGCCTGTATGGAGGGGGATGGTGCAGTTAAGTACTTTATGTATTAACTCCACATGTAAGCAGCTCAGATATTGACTCCTTTTGGCTGTGCTACTGCCAACAGACACTAGATAGATACTAATATTCATCTAATATTAGTTGAAACAGTGGAAGGGACAAGAAGGATGTTTTTATGTTTTAACGTTAAATGGCTCTAATGTTTTCATGTGTAATGATTCATGTGAGATGTAATGTCCTTAGTGTTTGTTGGGTGTGAATGGATTACACCCAACTTCATTGCGTCGTGTACAGGTGCACAAAGAAATGACAATAAAGGATTATCTTATCTCTTATTTTAGAAGAAGATGGGGTAGAAATGGACAGTTGTTTTCCTCCTGCTAAATATAAGACACAGTGACACTTTAAAAGGGGACTGTTGTCCAATCATATTTCTGTTTCATCTCTGTATTAAAACAGCCATGCATGTTTTAATTCGTTAAGGCTAAAATCCTAATCTCCAGATAGGCTGGCCTAAGCCCTATCCTATGCTGAAATGGGGGGGGGGGGTGTCACAAAAGTACCTTAAGACACTTCCACACCACTCCTGTCGGAGGCTTAGGCCAGTTCACAGATATGCACTTGCCTCCCTACATCGCCACAGGAACAGGAAGACCAATAAGATGTGCCAGACTAGGTCAGGATTGCACCCTAAGTGATTAAATCAGCACATAACTGCATCTGGTTCAATACTTTGAGGAAAACTGTAGTATTTCTGTGGGTTTTGCTGGTGCAAATGTCACTGCTGGCATCATTTTAGGAGAGGCATTCCCTTTGTGTGAGAGCTTCATCTGAGAAGTGGTCCACCATCTACAGTTATAAGCACATTTCAGGCTCATACAATTGTTATAAGTACTTAAATTAAAAGTACTTAATTAAAATACAGTAATTACCATGTCAAACAAGTGTGGGCAGAATAATTGAGGGTGCTTTTGGAGAACATTTTAATTGATATATCTGTCCAATAATCAGTTAAAGACTGCAATACCAGTTCTTATCCTTCCCTTCTCCAAGGATTTGATGGCTGAATTGGAATTTGAATCCAGATCTCCCTGATGTGAACATAACACTGCAGGCTCATGAACAACACAATGTGAGTACCTTTAGTGGAATTTTCATTTGTGATGCGACAAAGTTTTCTTTTAGAAGGGGAGAAACCTGGTTGACAGTACATTTGTCCTTGAAAGTCGGATCAAATATATAGTGATAGAGCAAGAATTTTTTCCTCTCTTCTCCCATCTGCCCCCTTCATATCTTGTTGCACAACCTTCTTTCAGCAAAGAGCTATTTCTGCAGACTTTGCTCTTTCCTAGAACTGCATTGAGAGAAAAGTGTGAATGAGTGAAGGAAAGTGAGGGTGGCAGGCTTTTAAGAGGCTCTTCAGCCTCCATGGGATGAACAACAAAAAACTGTGGCTTTATTTAAGATCACATTCACACTTGAATTGCCTATCCGGGTACGTGAAAGGAAGATGTGTTTGGAGGGAAGTTAGAGCGCTGTACATTTATCAGTGACACAAGAAATTGGCTGCAGGCTTGTTGTACCACTGGGTAGCTGCTGGGGTGTTGATACCCTGACAATGCCCAGTAATGAATTGCTTGCAGTTCATGGTGTCCAAAACCACTCAGAGGTCCAGAATAAACTATAAGCTACATCCCCTGTCCAGCTCCTGTGGTATGTCAGCAAACAGGGTGGAATACAGCAATAGTTTCAGCTCTTTTCCCAGGCCAGGAAGGATTAGAAAAAATCTAGATAAATCAATAACAACCAGGGATAACTAGAACGAACAAATACTACAACCTCCTTGATCACTTTTCCCCAAAAGGATAGATTTGATGCCAGCTGATTATTAGCAGATGTTGCAGGATTTCTTTTTTGTTGAAGATCTTACATTACACCACTAAACACCAATTAGTAAAGAGAGAGCTGTTGCCTTAATGTCTTTCTTATGGACTTCCCTGAAACATCTGGCTGGTCATGGTGAAAAACGAACTGTTGGGCTATATGCGCTCTGAGATCTAGAAGGGATCTTCTTAATGTCATTATCTGGATTCCACAAGAGAGAAGCTGAGAGCTGCCCTTATAATGATGGAATCAGAGGACTAGATAGGCCCTCATCAGCCATGATGTTAATCCATTCATTTAGGATTATGGTGGTGGTAGCACCCTACTTCTTCCTGGCAAGAGCTGCAGTCCTATACTGCCTCTTTTGCCTTGTAGGACAGAGGATGAATAGAAGATTATGGTAACAGAGCTGGAGTAGGAGCAGGAGGTGATCCTTCTTCTGACTGTTAGTGAAAAAAGGAGAGATAGGTGAATCTGAGATTTAGTGACTGGACCAACTTAAGATCACCTAGGAATGTTTTAAGGCTGAATGGGGATTTCATCATTGAGGTCTCAGCCCAACTCTAAATCATTACACTATCCTGGCATGAGTTCGGGAAGGGGGATGCTTTCATCAGTTGATGACCATAACCTTCAAGTCTCCATTTACGGTACTTCCATGTTTCTGCAGGTTTATCTCCCATGGAAATCAACAAGACTCACAAATGATTATTTGCGTCAGATTTTGCAAACTGAAACCTACAAATGGGTCAGTGTGAGTGAGGAATGGAAAGGTGGCATTTGCTCTTTGCAAATGGCTGGCTTTATTTTATTTTTAAAGGATCAAGATAACCATTTGTGGATGCTCCATTTGTGAAAGCCAATGTCATCATCACTTCATGCAAAGAAAAACCACAGAAAAGTCTCTAGGTAGTCTAGCATCTATTAGGAGTTCCACCACCGTATATAATTAGTAGCATGGCCAAGGAGTTAAGCACAGCCTTGGGAATCATGAATTTGTCAGGTTTAATCGAAACCTGTCATTCACTCCCTTCGACTGAAAGTTTCCCAGCATTTCACACCTTTAAAATTAGGACTGGGTTTTATTTCAACAAATGAAATGAGCAATGAATGTTCTCCTGTAGATCCACCTGAGATGTCCTCCAGACTTCAGTGATGTCAGAAGGGGTATAGAGACATTCACATACATTCAGCATAGGGCACATGGCAAGATTAAGTGGGGATCTGTGATTGATCTTCTCATTTTGATCTTGATTTTTAAACTGAAATGAAACTTCACAGCACAGCAGTGGGGAAAGCTTTTATCTCTATTTCCTTCATGTTACTTCCAATCTGCTCTGCCTGTTGCTATTTCTTCGCTGCAAAAAAAAAAAAATCAAGAAAATTCATTGAACTTCAGGTAAAATAGTAGCCAAATGGAGAGTGAGTTTGGAAAGACAGGACAGTATTTAAACAAGCCCTTCAGTTGCTCCTCCAAAGAACTGGTATGCATACCTACAATACTGCAACTCATTTAAGCCAATTTGGGTAGTCATTCCCAAACTGTGGGTCTGGGACCCATATGATGGTCAAAAGCCAATTTTCAGTGTGAAATTGACAAGACAAAGCATATTAGGCAATGTGCATCAAGGAGTCAACAACCTGCTCCTTTGGAAGCAAGAGCATTACTGTCAGGATTACAATATGTCTTCTTTTTCCAGAACTTGCTCCCTTTTAAGCCTTATGTCCTGACGTATTCTCCATATACCTGTCCACATCTGCCTCTTCCTCCTTGTGGGAAGGAGTTGCACAGCTCAGTTATATTCTGGGTAAAGAAATACTGGTAATTGCTCCATTCTGATTCTCCTACTAGTCAATTTTAGTGGCTGTCCCCTAGTTGTGGTGTTGTATGAGTGCTTGCCAGGTTCAAAGGAAAAGGGGACTTGGCTCCACACACAGCAGGTCCACTTGATGCATTTATTTTTTAACCTGACACAAGTTTACCTTTTCCACTCTAAGAATCAGGATGTTGCAAGATTAATGATTTGTCCTTAATGAAAAGGAATGCTTGTGACTGTACCCCAGAGACCTTATGAATGGTGTCTGGTTTGCAATGCCTGCTGTTTTTATTGTACAGCCCTTCTGGGTGAGTTTACAAAAAAAATTAGAAGTCTTGACCTACACATGTGCACAGATATACAAAAGAGGAGAATGTAGACATTCTTGCAAGAGTACATGCAAGCTTTCTAACAACCATTATACAAGCAGTACAGTGGTATCTTGGGTAACGAATGCCTTGGGTAATGTTCCAGGTAAAGAACATACTGTTCTCCTGGGCTTCTGCCTTGGGTAGCGAAGCTGATTTTGGGTAACAAAGGCCAGCTGGCAGCTCTTTAAAGTTTAAAGAGCTGCCAGCCCGCACTTGTTACCTGAATGAACAGGTCGGGTAACGCAGGACCGTTCCTCTGGGGGGGATGGGAAGGTGCCTGGGGGGACTGGGGACCGTTTCTTCTGGGGGTGTGGGAGGGTGTTTGGGGACAGTGGGGGATTTATAGGTAGCCGCAATAGTGGCTGCCACTTTAAAAGCCTGCATTCCAACCCCAGGCACCCTGCAGAGCTTTTGAAGAGGCTGGAGAGCGGGCGAGGGGACGCTCCTCCCTCCAGCCGGCTCTGCAGGGAGCCAGGCTTTTAAAGTGGCAGCCACTACTCCCAGCTGCCTGAATCTCCCCCCACTGTCTCCAAACACCCTCCCACCCCCCCAGAAGACCCGCAGTCCCCCAATGGGGCTTACTCCCAGGAAAGTGTCTAGGATTGTTAATTCCTAACCATGACTGCTCAGAAGTAAGCCCCATTGTGTTCAACAGATCTTACTCCCAGGAAAGTGTCTAGTATTGCTGATTCCTAACCATGCCTACTCAGAAGTAAGCCCAATTGTCTTCAATAGGTCTTACTCCCAGGAAAGTTTCTGAAGGATTGCAGCCTCCTAAGTGGCTTTAGGATTGTGCCTTTAGGATTGCAGCCTAAGTAGACTTCATAGGATCATGCACACTGAATGCATGTTTTGAATTCAATTCCAATGTTTTGTCATCATTTTTACATGCAGTTAATATTTTTATATGAATATTTTTGGGGTTGTGGAACCAATCGTCTGAGTTTCCATTATTTCCAAAGGGAAAATCCGCTTCACGGAAAGAATGTTTCACATAACAAACATACCTCCAGAACGGATTAAATTTGTTTCATGAGGCGCCACTGTAGTATGATGTACAGTGGTACCTTGTAAGACAAATAACTTGTAAGATGAATGCTTTGTAAGACAAACCAAAATTTCTAAGGAATTCTGCCTTGTAAAACAAACAGTGCCTTGAAAAACAGTTTTACAATGAAAATTTGTTGTAAAACAAACAAACTGATGGATCTGCATCGTGAGCAACAGCAAGAGGTTCTGGAGGAGATCTCATCTGTAGAGGAAGAGGAGAATAAGGAGAAGGAATCCCTCACATCGAATGAGATTAAAGACATTTATAAACAATGGGAAATTGTGCAACATTTTGTAGAAAAGCACCACCCTAATAAGGCTGTAGCAGTGCGAGCAATGAATCTGTTTAATGACAATGCAATGTCACATTTCTGTGCAGTCCTCAACAGGAGACAAAAGCAAGTGTCATTAGAGAAGTTTCTTGTTAAAGTTGCTCAAAAAAAAACCTAGTGACTCTTTTTAGTTAAAATTAGTCATCCTTGACCAGAAAGGCTTTTCTTTCTTTTTTTACTCAACAGTATATTACACAGTTTTTTAAAATTAATATTACAATAATTGTGTTCTGTATTATATTACAGTGTTTTGAATTCAATTACAGTGTTTTATCATCATTTTTAAACACTGTTAATACGTTAATATGAATATTTTTGGGTTGTGGAACCAATTGTCTGAGCTTCCATTATTTCCTATAGGAAAATTTGCTTTGTGTAAAGAACATGCTTCAGGAACGAAATATGTTTGTCTTACCACACACACCTCTGTATTATATTATAGCATATAACATACTTATTGTCAGGGCTTTTTCTGGGGGTATTCGCTGCTTCTCAGTAATGGCACCTTTTTCCATCTGTCCCTCCCCAGCAGTGGTAATTAGTCTCATGGGAATGACCTGTGGTGAGTACTGGCACCTTTTTTTCCCAGGAAAAAAGCACTGTTGTAATACTCATAGTATATTATGATGTCGCATCCCAGCCATCTTCTCTGATTATTCACTTCCTACAAAGCAAGCAAATCCCCCCCACTTACCGTACTTGTTATCATCAGGGGAAAGGAAAGCTTTGGAAAAACTGTGCACGTTCCACTCTACTACCCCCTATTAACTTTCTAAGCACCCTGAAACCTTTGCATGAAATACCAGGAAAACTAATTAGGGCAATAAAGCATGATGATTTTTGTCAGGCACTATGAGACAGAGAACTTAACTTCCAAGCCTCCACTTTATTGTTGTTGTTTTTTAATGCACGCACATTAGCAAGTTAGTTTCCTGCCATCCTCTCTCCCTAGATTCTGTAATGAGAAACCGCTTTGCAGTCAGTCACCAAAACAGAAGTGTGAGGCTCAGAAGGAAAATGAAAGCAGCAGGGCTTTCAAATGGACCTTCTTAGGCACATTTGGGGATGAGGGGCTTTGCACAGCCCAATCTAACTTAAATCCTCATATGACAACATGCAGGACCAGTGCCAGATTACACGGCAACGTACAAGTGTTCTTTGTCTGCTGGAGATTCTTAAGGATAAGTCCCTCTAGCTGCAATGAGCCCCACTAGCCCCACCAGGTCCCACTGGGACCTGTTCCCCCAAAATGGCTGAAACAGGTCCCCATAAGTTTGCCGTATGTCCCAGAAAAATGGCACTGTCCAAGTTTTGTGGGATTGCATTTACATACTGGAAAGTTTGACAGGGGGTTCTCTCCTGGTTTTGTGGAAAAGAATTATGGCAACCCTACCATTGATCCATACAGGATTGGGCCTGGGAATTGGGTTATGCTTCGTATCTATTCTTACAAGAAAGCCCCCCAAAAAGAAGGGCTTACACACTTGCTATATGTAATGCCCTTCCTTCTTCAGTCACGCTAGGGAGATTTAGGGGCATCCCTTTGAAGGACAGACTTTGCCCCTGCCCTATGGGAGATGTCGAGTCACTTGTTCATCTGTTCTTCCACTGTCCTTTACATTCAGAGGCCCAAAAGAAGTTTTTAGTTCCGATTTTAAATACGATGCCATAGATTTTAGAAACTGAGATGTCGAGCAAGCTACTCTCATTGACAGATCCTTTTTTTAATGACAGATAGCCAACTTTGTATATTTTATAGTTAAGTCCAATAAGACTGGGTGTGCTAGAGAGAAAATCCTATTTTAATAATTGTTTGTTATATTGTGTTTTGCTTATAAGTTGGTGTCAATACAGGTTATTATTACTACTATTATTATACTTAGATGGTGCAAATGGAATGTTGTTTTTAGAAATCCAAAAGATTAATGAGATCATTTTAAAATTGTCTAGGTGTTAAATATAACAGCTTGTTAAAGTGTTTTATATCAGGCAAGTTTAACTGGCAGCCCGACGGCCACATGTGGCCCCTTGCAGGCACATGTGCGGCCCTCGAGTGATCTCCCCACCCCCAGAAGCAGCTCTGTAGTGGCAGCAGCACACTTGATTTTGAGCCAGAGAAAGAGCCCAGGAGAAAGGAAGGCACAGCAGCAGGGCGGGAGAAAGAGCCCAGGAGAAAGGAGGGCACTTCTGAGTAGACATGCAAAAAAATGGATTGCAGCCCTTGGGAGACACCGTTAATGCTATTGTGGCCCTTGGGAGGGCCATTCATACTAATGTGGCCCTCTGTATGAAATGAGTTTGACACCCCTGTTTTATAGCATGTTTATCCCTTTTGTTTATACCTTGATTTATGTTTTTGTGTGATGTACATGTTTTATGCATTTGAACTACCTATGCCAATAAAGGTTTATCAGTCATCAATTTTGTTTTAGATATATGATTCATGGTATGTTTTAAGCCTCTAAGACTCCTTGGGCATTTGTTTTTAACAGAGGAAAACAGGATATAAATCTTTCAAACAAACAAATAAATAGATGGATGGATGGATGGACATGAGCTCTCAAAGGTCAAGCAGAGGCATAACCAGAAGCCCAGTACCAGAGGTGTAGTTCAACATAGAAGGGTTTAAAACACATCACCTGCCTAAAATCCCTCTTCTATGCAATGGTTAAAGGTAAAGGCACTCTGTCCTCCATTCTATATGGTCACCCTGGATTGGGCTCTTAGGCTGCAATGATGTTACTCACTAGTAACTAACACTTCTACAGATAACCACTTTGGGGAACAATAGTTTTTCTAGTATAACCCAATTATACTATTTTTCTAGATCTACCACAAAGAATAGACACTTCCTTGTTTTTCTTCAGCCATTGCAGGGTAGCCTCTTGTGAAAATAAATGCAATGCTTCCTTGTTTAGCCTTCTGGTGGTGTCCAGACAGGCTTGAGTTGAGGTCCTTGGTATGATGATAAAAATATTACTCTTTTATTTGTGGAAAGTCTTTGGAAGGACATGAAGAAAGGCAGATTTCTACTCTCTGCACTGATCCTCAAAGAGACCTTATGGCAAAGCTACAGTAGTTATCAGCTACAGTTATACTCCATATGTTTATAAGCTTAAAGCAACAGTAGATGTAATAGGAAACTTTATGACACTCTTTTCAAACTCGTTTCAGTGAAGAAGAAGAGGGCTAAAAAATTTTTTTGTAAAAAACTGGAATTTGGCAGGAAGCATAGCACATTTTGTCATGGCCTGGGAATTCACTATGCTGTGCTCAGCATCTGATACACAATGAAATTTAATGACATCATAAAAGGTAATGACCATAAGGCAGATGTTTCTTGGTTTGCCTCAAAAGTTTGATCTACTTGCTTGCATAATGGTGACATTTCTCACTGATGGGTTTGTGCTGTCGTCACTGTGTAGGTCAATATAGAACGACCAGGGCTGGAGGAGTGGGAATGGCAGACACCTGATCCACTGGATGCTGTCCTCTGAATTGGGCTGTGAAGCCCCACATTGATTTTCTTCAGTCTGTGCTGGCAAAACAGCCAGAGCAGACTCAAGTAGCTCTATTCCAACATCCTTCCTTGGATGGACTTTGTCCCCTTTCCCTGAGGAGACCCTTCAATGGCCTCTGTGGGGTCACAGGATACAGTGGTCTGTATCCAGTTTGGAGCTGCTGCACCTGATGGCCCCATCAGAGATAGAATTTTGATGCCCAATAATAGGTCTGGGAAAGACCCCTGAGATCCACTGGAGAGCTATGAACTATGTGGGAGGAAAATAGATATTGTACTGAATTATAGGAGAAATGGGACTTTTTGGTAAATCCTGGAACAACCAAAATATTCTCAGTAAAGACAACTGACATTGCTCCTCCTCAAAGGGGCAGATGATGGGGGATTTCAAAAAATACTAGTATTATCCCCATCCCTGTTTTCTTGGGATGCTAATCAATATTTGTTCACATATTTTCCATAAGGAATCTATTCATAATGGGAATCTATTCCCATAAAGAATCTATTCTTAAACTAATTTTTAAAGCTGGTTGTTTTGTAATAGCAGAAGATGTCCAGGGATGAATTCAAAGGATTGACATTGCTGTCTTCAGAAGCTGTTTTTTGGTTAAAGAATCCTGTGTTAGGAAGCCAACAAAGAGTAATTCACATGAAAGAAGTAATTTAATGAAAGAAGATCATGAAAATCTTCCCATCAGCTATTTGCACTATGCTGGAGGTAGCGAAAGAAATTTCTGCCAATTCTCCTGAGGGTTAGAATAGTCCTTACAGTAAAACCTCCTTTGGTGGAGACTGTTGTGCTTTCCAGATGTGAAAACTTCCAGAGCCAAGAACTAACTTTAAGCCCAAAGTTATATCTAAGGCTCTGAGAATAAAAAGGGGACAAATAACTACAGTATAGTCTGAATATAGTATAGTATAGGACAGTATAGTATATATAGTATAGGACAGTGTAGTCCTCTATCAATGTGTCCAATCTTGCTTTAAACTCATCTACACTGGTTGTGTGAAAACTACATTTTGACCTTGAGGACATTGTCACTTATCTTGATCCTTAAAAAATTCAGCCAGTTTCCATCTAGATTTTATTCTTTGTGATTAAAACATAACTGGGGTAAAATTTCTCCCTGGAATGAGTGGCAGTTTTTCTTGGGGGTGAGAAATTACTTCAGTCACATTTCCAATTGAACATTTATAATATATAAAATATAATATTTATATTTGTACAGGGTGATTGAAAAGTAACTCCCTATTTTAAAATACTTATAAATTATTTATTTATGGTAATTTTGTCTCAAAATTTTATGTTTGGTCTTTAATGTATGCGAATGTAATCTGTAAATTTAATCTGTTTGTATCTGTGTTTCAGATTGATTATTTTGTTTGAAATTTGGAAGCACTACAAACATGGCTGGGTGTCATACCCGGCAGGAGCGTGCCCAGCTAGCGACATGTTATGAAGTTTGGAAATCCATTGCTCGAGTGCAGTATTATATTGCTTTCATGCATTTAATTTAAGCACTATAAGCACAATCCTAACCATTTAGGCTGGTCTAATTTGTGGTCCATATTTACGCTCGAACAATATAGGGAGTTACTTTTCAATAATCCTGCACTCAAGGTGACCCTTTTTAAAGTATTAGCTTTTCTACCAGCAAATGACTTACCATATGGGACAATTCTACATTTCTGAGCCTCAGAACGGCTTTGCTGACAGCTAATAAGTGCATTTAGTTTTGTTAGCTCAAATCCAGGTTTTAAAGGTCAGGAAGTTAGTGGCCAGCCTTGCATCGAGGCAACATCCACAGCTCAAACAAAACAAGGCTCCAAAGATTCTCTGCAGAAGGATAAAACTGAAGATACAATCCTTTGCACACTAAACAAAGTGGGACTTACTTCTGAGTAAACATGCTTTGGACTATACTTAAATTCCAACAGCTGTAGCAATATTTCAGTGCAATTCTATGCAATCAATGACTGGTCAGTTTTATAGAAGGAAATATTTTTGAAATTCAGTAAAAAGAAGGAAATTAGGTACATTTTTGCAGCCAAATAAGTGCAAATAAGTTTTTGTTCAATTGTGGTGTTGTATTCCCCTGCCTCTCCATGTGTGCCTAATTTATGCCACAGGTAAAATTTTATTCTATACCTATTTTCATGAACTAGTCTTCTCAGTGTTAAACCCTTAGCAAAAAATCCTAATTTTAACTCTGGGGTTATTTTCCAATTGCATTTTTCTCCAAAAACCTTTGGGGTTATAAAATACCCAAGAATAAATTAGGGTCATGTTTACATAGAATAGATTGAGTTTTCCTAAAGTTAACCACAGCAAAACGATGTATGATGTAAAGTTCACATGTGGGTGATATAGATCTCTCCATTCCCATGGATATTCCTTCCCCAACACAGGACTAGAGAATCACAGAAATGTACATACAACATGCCTCAACTGTCTCTATTTTCTGGTAGTTGATGATAAATCATTGAACATATCTGGGGCATTTGGCCTAAATCCTCTACACACATTTCCAAGTAGACCTGCACAGGCTTGTGTGGTTAATCACTGAGCCACTGATTAATTGTTGTTAATCACATGCCCTCCTTTTCTCCTGTAGGGTAAAAATCATGTTCAGCATCCAGGCAGATAAATTATTGTGTACAAGAAAAAAGCAAGTTCATTTTAGGGGTGCCAAAAAATGTTTCATATTTCATTGTTCCATTGATTTTTGTTATTAAAACTATACTTATTTGATCACATCTTCATTGCGCATTCATTTTTTTCTTTCCCCCATTGTTTACACTATTCTTTTTAACCCTCTTCACCAGTGGTAGCAGGAAGGGGATCTCAATTTGATGGTTACCATTGAGCAACTACCATTTCCCCCCTCCAGAATATTTAGACTTTGCATTGTCCAGGAGTCCTCAAGAAAGGGTGGCTGTCAATTGGAGTGAGGAGCATGGTCCAACATTGTGAATGAGTCAGAAAAAGGGAAGTGATTTTGTTACCAGGTGTTACAATAAGGATTCATATTCAAATACGTTGAAAATGGATGGAATGTCACCTTTCATTCCCTTCAAGATAGATGGACACTCACTGTGTCTCCTATCCCTACTTGTTAGGCTCTGATCCCTTAAGAGCCTCTGACCCAGTTTAACTGGAGCTGTGATGGGAGTCCTATTCTGTGTGTGCTTTATTTCTGTGCTGTGGTACTTGCAGAAATTCTGGAAATTTGAGCCCATTTATTTATAATCAGGCAGCACAATCCAGAGCAACTAATCTGTCCACATAAGAGCCCTTGGGTTGCCCTATCTATCACTAGGGTGGAGCAACTGCAAGATGCTCCACCCCAGTTACTCTGAAAGAGGCTTAGGGCAGAGCAAGGCAAGATAGGGTGCCCTAAGAGAGGTGGACCTGCTCTGCCCTAACTGCTCTGCCCTAGACAGTTCAGGAGATGCATATTGAGGGCGTGTTTAGCATTGCCTAGGGCAGAGCAGTTACTCTGTATCCAAAACCTGTTTCCAAGGCAAAATGCCGTCTTCCAGTTCCTCAGAGATATACCACCTCAGGAGCAGGTACAGTAATGAGTTGACCCATAGGGGTCCATGATAAGGCCCGAGTAAGAATGGCAGTGTTGACCAAAAATCTAAGTTCTTGGCCAGCCTAGCTGCAATCCCTGCCTCTCAGCCTCAAGATATGGAACAAACTACAGCTGCCCACAAACCTCAGGATACAGCAGGCCACTCCAAGAAGCCCCTTGTATTCACTGTAGAATGTACTGGCATCTCATCAGGGACTCCTTATAAGGCAGGCACCCAGTGGCATCACCAGACTGGTGCGGCTGGTGTGGGCTGCATTGGGTGATGCGCTCCATATGGGGTGATGCGCCGGAGGAGTTTGACTGTCCTTTGGCAGGCCCTGGGCGACAGCACCCCCATTCAGGCCTGCTCCAAGGCGGAGTAGCAGCCAGAAGCTGCCACTCATCCTCTGAGATGGCCTGAATGGCCATCTGAGGTGCACTGCGCAGAAACAGACTGAGCATGCCGAACAGCTTCAGAGGAGACATCCCTAGAGCGGAGGAAGTCCGCGCCTCTGCACGGCCATTTGGCCTCACTCAGGAGGCAGAGCAGCAGCCGAATAGCTTCAGAAAGAGTACTGCACAGGCACCAACTCTGATGCCTGCACAGTCTCCTCTGAAGCCGAAAGTCTTCAGAAAAGTACTGTGCGGGTGTCAGGGATGGTGCCTGTGCAGTACTCTTTCTGAAGCCAGTTGGCTTCTGAAACAACTGCACAGGCGCCAACTTTGGCGACTGCGCAGTCCAGGTAGGGGGGTGAGCGCATCCCAGGGGTGATGCACAGACTTCTGCACCAGGTGATGCGCAGAGTCGTGTCACCACTGTAGGCACCACATCTGTTCCTTGTTCAGTGTGATCTGAGGGGTGTCTCCTCAGGAGAAAGTCCTCCCCATGTGTCAATTACTTAGCATGCTCTGGAGCAGTTAGGGCAGCCCAGGCTTCCTGACTCTCTGGATGCAGCATAACTTTCTGCTCTGGATACAGAATTGTTAGGAGAGACCAGTTAGGGCAGAGCAGACTGAACTTGCTCTGGATTGTGCCCTAAGTTCCATCTCTAATGTTTTAACAGAATTTTTATATTTAATTTTTTAAAAGATATTTGATGTGGACGCAGGGCCAAAAAGTGTGATGACCTCCTTTTTAAAGCCACAGCCTGCCAGAAAGCACCTGGCTTAAAAAAAATCAGCTTTTTTATGTCCGCTCTATTCCCCAGGGCAGAGCAGCATACAGTAAATTCCACAGTTAACTCACATTTCTCCTGATTGTCCTTTGCTTCCTTTTTTCCCTCAGATGGAAAATGCCTCCAATTCCTCAGCATTTCTGTCAACCTTATCAGAAGGAGAAGACCTGATCTTTGGAACCCTCTATTCCCTCCTTGGTAAGGAAAAACAGCAGGTGTTGCAAGAAAACCAATCCCTACAAAATAACAGTAGAAACTACCAGCTAATCCAACACAGGGATGTTCTGGAGATCTTGGAGTTTGCTTGAGCATGCTTTATGCATGAGCTCCAGTGTAAAGTCATAAGATTCCAGTATTTCTTATGTCAGGGAATGCTTTTTGACAAAGGCCAGTGCCCGGGCATTAAAAGATGTGATAAAGGATGTCACCCTGGCATTAAAATCCTGACTAGGTGATCTGATGATATCCTTCAGCATATGTTCCCATCTTTGGTCACATAAAAAGATCCTGATTGTGCCAAAACCCAGAAAGGGGAACTAGTTAGCCATGGGCTGTGGAAAGTTATTGGAAAGGGATGTGGAAACCAACAAGGTTTTATTCAATGTTTGTCCTCTGATGTATCTTGGAAATGATCTGATTTATTCCCCACCCAAGTCAGGAGGAACTGGCTGAAACAGCACAGGTGAAACCCACAAATAAATGGGTCATAAAACAAAGATGGCTTTGTACAGTAGGCGTTGAAACTCCTCATTTTCTGGTACACCAGTGGAGGCCTGATCCTGGAAACCCTTGTTTGGTTATAAGCAGCTTGACAACTTGATTCTGCAGATTGTGCATTATCTGGCTCATAGGTAGTCCTTCGGAAGAGTGCCCGTGGAGCCAACATTCACAGATTGTTATGGTCATCGTTAAAGTCAAACAATCCTCTGTGGCCAGTCAACACTGGACCAACAGCAGTACATAAGTACTGAAACTGGTCACCAGCCATCTGCCTTCCAAGGGAGTTGTCTTTTTCAGACTTTCAGAGGCTGCAGGAGAAATTAATCAGTGTCAGTCTTGTCTGCTTCCTGGAGATGCTTAATGATGCACTGAAAAAGGGATCACTCCTGTCAGAGGGAAAAAGGGATTGATGTTCCCATGGCAAAAATAACTTGCAAAATGAAAGGATCAACCTGGGTGTCTGATCAGGCAAGCACTCCATCAACTGGCTTCTGAATTCCCAGCGTGAATTCCAAGGTGTGCATTTGTCAAATGGGATATAGGAAGCATTTCATACGCAGCCACTCGCATACTTTTAAAACCATGCTAATAAAACTAATAACTTGCCTGAGAAAATGTTACTTAATATTTGTTTGTTTATGCCGTGGTAAGTAAGATGCTTTTCAGCCATTAACTGCGACTTAAAGGATGCTAATCTTTGAATTTAAAGGGCCAACCTCAGTTGCTTTGAGACAAAGTACACAATCCTAACCAGGTCTATTCAAAAGCAAGCCCCATTGTGTTCAATGTACTTAACATGGAAGACTGACCAACATCCAGCCAGTTTGGTGCTCAGTGCCTGGTGCACTGGGGGGGGGGGATGTTGTTTGGAGGGAGGGGTTGCACTGGGGAAGATGCTGCACAAGGGGGGATGTTGCACATGGGGAGATGATGCACATGGGGGTTGATGCGCATGGGGAGATGATTTGCATGGGGGGATGATGCGCATGGGGGGGATGTTGTGCCATGGCAGGATGTTGTGCCTTGGGGGATGGCGTACAGGGGAATGGATGCAGTATCTTATGTGCTCCCTGGACCACTGTCTGATACAGGAAGCTGGACTAGATGGGGCTTTGGCATGATCTAGTGGAGGCTTTTCTTATGTTCTTATGCTGCCTGTCCTCGCTCTGTCCTCGCTTACTGTCTTCTGTCTCCCTTAGCATTCCCAGCCAAGTTGGCACTTTCTGTCTCTGGATCATTGCTTGATAGCAACTGGTACCTGACTCTGATCCATCCCAGCTGTGATTTCCATCTCTGGCCTGCATGTTCTTGCCTGTCCTTGCCTCCTTAGCCAAGTTTAAAAGAGGCTACTGGGGAGGAGGGGAGTACCTCCAAATAGAAGTGTAGTTTCAAAATGCCTTTGAGATATGCTCTAAATAACCATGGCTCTCTGGCCAAGAATAGCTTGGCAACCACTTTGCACTGCTGCTACATCTAGATGCCAAGGTGAAATAAGACCATGGTTGTGAGAGTGTAGTAAAATTGGAAAGTGGATGGAAAGTGTAGTACAGTGGCGCCTCACGTAAAGAATGCCTCATGTAAAGTATGTTTCACGTAACAAACAAAAATTTCTCTAGGATTCTGCTTCACGTAACAAACATGTAAAAAACACATTCATTGGCTGTTGGGGCAGAGGCGCTGGCCGGCAGCCTGTTTCAAAAGGATCAGGGCTGCCTAGTGCACCTGCCCATAGTGAAAGCCACACTTCCATGCTGTTCCTCCTGTGGCTGGGCGTCCGCTGGGCAGAGGGAGAGAAGAGCAGTGGAGAAGAGGGAAGCAGCTCAGGGCTGGCCAGAAGGGAGCAGGGGAGAGAGAGGCTCAGGATGGAGAGAAGGAGAAAGTGGGGAGACACTTTGAAGGTGTCTTGAATTGCAGCCTCCTAACCATGTCTACCCAGAAGTAAGCCCCATTGTGTTAAATGGGGCTTACTCCCAGGAAAGCCTAAATAGACTTCATAAGATCATGCACATTGAATGCATGTTTTGAATTCAATCCCAGTGTTCTGTCATCATTTTTACATCCAGTTAATATTTTTCTATGAATATTTTTGGGGTTGTGGAATCAATCGTCTGAGTTTCCATTATTTCCTATGGGAAAATCCGCTTCACGTAAAGAACGTTTCGCGTAACAAACATGCCTCCAGAACGAATTAAATTTCTTACGTGAGGCATCACTGTACATAGAAAAAGTAGACGGAAAGTGGATGGAAAGTGCATACTCTGGATGGAAAGTGTAGTAAAAATGCAGACGGTTTCTTGATAAGTCATTGCAGTTTGCATGTTCTCCCCCCTCGCTCACTTACCACCACCAACCTAAATCATTGTTTTGTCCTTGAGCACCAAAGCAGTCCTTAGCAGTCATCCTGATGTTTCGAGACAAGATGGGCAATATCCTTGTGATTCCAATCCAGGCTTTCTTGTGACAATTTATTCCGAAGTCAATCTTAACAAAAGGCAGACTCCCTCCAGGGAATCACTTCTGCAGAAGGCAGGTATTATGCCCTGTCTGCTCTCTCTGTTATAGGGGAAAAGGAACAGCCAGCTTTGCCCTGCACAATCACAGAACAGAAACACAGCACAGAAGTTGGATGATGCTGTGTTCAGTGCTGAACAACAAATGTTGGCTTGTCTTGTGGGGTGGCTTGCTCAACGTCACCCCCTCCATGGTGAAGAGGACAGATCAATATTCAGATTTGCCTGATCACATAATTTGTCTTTAGTGAGGAATTTTGATTTTGTAATTGTTTTCCCACCCCCACAATTTTATAGTGTCGGTGCAGAGTTTTGTGTAGGGTTCTTGTAAGGCATACTCATGATTACAATTACCCTCCAAAGTCAAAAGAACTACAGACAAAAAAACTTTACCTGTGCAAAATATTTTATATCACTGCAATCTGCATTTACTGTATATACTCATGTATAAGCCGACCCGCGTATAAGCTGAGGCACCTAATTTTAATACTGGGAAAACTTATTGACTTGAGTACAAGCCAAGAGTGGGAAATGCAGCAACAGCAGGAAAGTGTGGCTGGCCTTATAGCCTCAGGGCCCAATCCTGGGCATGTCTACTCAGAAGTAAGGCCCACAAAGATGTACCTGAGTCTGAGGAGGGGCTTGGCTGCAGTGGGCTCCATGTCTTGCCACCGCACACCTCCTCCACAGCCCAGAGAGCCAGCGCCAGCAGCTGGAGAGGCTGCAGAGCCTCTGAGGGCACGCGCTGGAGGTTACGCCCGCCATTTTTCTTAATTTTTTTACTGACCCGTGTATAAGCCAAGGTGGGTTTTTGGGCTCATTTTTTGGGCCCAAAAAACTAGACTTATACACGAGTATATATGGTATTTGGTGCTCCCAGCCCCCTGAGTAGTGAGCATTTTCAGAGACAGTTGTCTTTGGAACACAAAAATGAAGACTCAAGGCATTTTGGTAATACAGTCAATTCCCTCTATCCAGATACTCTGTTCCTGTGGATTCACTTATCTGCAAGAACAAGAGTTATTTGACATGCCGTCCACTGCCTAATCTTGGTTATCAGTGGACATTCTGAGGCAATCTGCAGCATCCATGGCCGTGGCATCACTAGAGTTTGCGTCACCCAACAGAGGAGGCCAAAGCATCACCTCATGATGGACTGCTTCCCATGCACTGGGCAGTAGTGGTGACACACACACCCCATGCATCCCCCAGTGCAGTCAGCAACATCACTGATGCATGGCCATTTTGAAGCTTTCTACAGCCATTCTGAAACTCAGAATGGCCATTTTGAAGCCGTTCTACACCATCTTCTGCTGGATTTTCTGGCCATGTAAGGGGAGGCAGAGAGATACTTGCTGAAAGCAGAGGATGCCCTTCCCCACATTGGGCCCCTGTGAAGACATCCTTACTCTCCAAAGTACTTCCACAAAGTACTTCATCTACACTTACAGAGTGCACTCTGCCCCTCAATCCAAAACTGCTGCTTCTGTCATCTCCCTGCTCTTCTTCTCTAAGCTCTGAAGGGATGTCTCATTAAAAAATGTGCAGAGATTCCTAATTATTCACTCCCATCCATAAAATGCCAACCCATCATCAAGGACTGTTAGTCAGCAATCTCCCCCATGAAGGCATGATTGCCCAGCAGCAATCACCATTATCCTTGTTATTTTAATGCAGGTTATACCTCTCCATCACCGTACACCACCTTTTATAGTGTACAATAGACAGTTCCCTGTCTTGAGGTGTTTACAGTCTAAAGTTACAACCATAGTGACACTTTAAGACATGGACTTGGATGCTGCCATAAATGGACTCCCTTGTCCAGTTCACTGTACTGTGTAAGTAACACTGACCCATCGTGTCAAGTATTTCTTTCCCGTTCTCCCCATACCATTTCACAGTGATGGGCAGGATCTGGGAAATGTCCGTAAGAGAATATTATGGTCATGGCCAGGGTAAATGTTAATATGCATCAAAGCTGGGTTTATATTCTCAGCAGCATTGTGTGCTCTGCGATTTTTTTTTATTTTCAATCCAAGGCAGTGGGAAGAAATGAAAAAACAAGATCAAAGATGTGAGAGCAGCAAGGGATGAAGGTGATTGAGTGCATTCACAGAGTCATCCTAATCCTGATTGCATTCATAATCACAGTAACACGGAGAGATAGGTCACTGCCTCCCATCTCCTCCCGTTAATGTATAAGGCTGTGACACACAATGGTACAGCAGCTTTCCAATCAGAAACAGCTTCCTCAGGGCTTTCCTTTTTTTCAACCCATCCACGAGTAATCTTCAAGTCAGGGAACAAGAGAAAGTCCAACTCAGCAATCTTTGCACACTGCTAATAAACAGCCTATAAGATAATAAACTTAGCAGGTATGGTTAATAAACGTCAGGTAAAGAAAAAAAGAAATTGCTTTGCAGTAGAAACCATGTAGAAGGGTGGAAACGAAAACGTAATGTCTTAGATAACTCTCCTGCAATGATTTACCCCAGCTCTGAAATGCACTTTGCTTTAGAATGAGCTGGCGCCATCAAGGATTTGGTGGTGGACAGCGTGGTCGCTGCAGCCATTAAACAGTTTGGCATGCTACTGTTATAAGATTTAATTTTCAAGCTAATCTATTAGGAAGCCATTCCAATATCCCATAACCTGCCCCTTGAGCAATCAGGACCTCCTTTGCGGTTACACAGAAAAACTCTTTTTAAATGAAATTAGCATGACTTAATAGAAAAGGAAATCCTGGGCATTAAATTTTAATTACCACTGTTGTCTCAACTATGTTCAAACAAAAGCGCAAGCATCTCCCTGCAGCTTCAGTGGGATTTTGCCTAATCTTCATCATGTTCTTTTTCATGTTTACTTTGTGCACGCAATATCTTATGGTATAAGACAGATCCATAGGTGAGAGATTGCCAGGAACAATACATATTTGGAACTCACCCATCTCTAAGGGAAGGAAAATTTCACTTGAAAATGGCTGCACTGCGAACATGAAGATAAGATTTGGCTGTTACAGAACACCACTTTGTTCATGCAGTTTCCAGAATGTCACTGACATTAACTGGGAGAAACATTATATTCAAAGAAAATTTAACCCTGTGTTTTCTGAGTTTTTTAAATTTATTGTTTTTTGCTCAGGTCTTCTAGAAATTATTCCAGAATTATTACCCCCCAAAATAAATATCTCAGTTATTACCCAGATGAAAAACGAGCTACAATTGAACTGTATTTTCTGAAAACCCCAACTGGCTTTATATAAAAGTATAAAGGTTTAAATGGACAAATGTGCCAGGTGCAAGACAGGTGGACACGTAGGCACCTCTTAAGTCAGAAATGTGACCAAAACAGTTGAGGCAAATAAGATAAGGGTGCAATCCTAAGAGCACTTTTTGGGGAGTAAGCCCCATTGAACTCAGTGGAACTTTCTTCTGAGTAGACACAAATAGGATTGCACTGAAAGTGTGTCAGTAGTAGAGTGGAAGATACTAATAGAACAACCATATCTTGTTCCAGGAAGAATGGTGCCTTTTGGCCCCAAATAAACAGGAAGAATGGTGCCTTTTGACCCCAAACATCTGGGAAAAGTTGTGACTGAGGGCATAGAGTTCCACAGCCACCAGACTCATGTCATTAGTTAGATTTAGCTTGAGCTAGGTTTATTTAACTAATTGTTCATCATTATCTATCTATACGGTGCACCATGTTAGAGCTTTGGTAAAGTATAAACAAGCAGCAAATTCTCCCTTCTCCAATCAGTCGTTGTGGATTGCAACCATATCACTATACATAAGTGCATGGCATAAGAAAGTCACAATTCAATGGTTTGTGGATGGTGCTTCCACTACTGTGCACCACACTATTTCTCCACTCTATATCACCACCACTAAATGCACCATACCATTTCTCCAGTCTCTCATTAACTAAATAATTGTATTATCAATGCAGAGTATGGCTTTTCAATCTGGTTCTGCTTCTGTCTCTCCTCAGGTGTAGTGTCTCTCTTTGGAAACTCTCTCCTTCTGCTGATAGCGTACCGGAAGAGAGCCATCCTGAAACCTGCTGAGTTTTTCATTGTGAATCTTGCCATCAGTGATGTTGGCATGACTGTGACCCTCTTTCCACTGGCTACACCGTCTTTCTTTGCACACAGGTAGTTGGGTTTTTGAGTCATTCCCCTGTATTACTTGTGTTACCTTGTTTCTTGATCAAGTTCAGAGGGGTGAATAATCAGGCAGTGATCAGATCTATATGAAGAATTAGTGCAGGGAAAGCGCCCTAGAGGGAGACCACAGCTGCGATACAAGGACATCTGCAGGAGGGATATAAAGGCCTTGGGAATGGACATCAACAGCTGGGAAACCTTGACATCTGATCGTTCAGCATGGAGGCAAAAGACCCAGCATGGCCTTCTCCAACTGGAAGAGACACTTGTTCGGCAGGCTGAAGCAAAGAGACAGACCCGAAAGCAGCGAAACCTGGGCCTGGGCAGGGGACGGAATTTATTTGTCCTCAGTGTGGAAGGGATTCCCACTCTCAAATTGGCCTTTTTAGCCACACTAGATGTTGTTTCAGGACCTCCAGTCAGAGCACGATAACATAGCCTTTCGAGACTGAAGGATGCCAATGATAAGATCCTTCCTGTACACAGCTTCCACTGTGCCATAGCATTGGTCTTCAATCCTAGAGATGATTGATATGACAGCTCTGCCCCTCAGAGTGCCCATCTCATTTCTATCTAGATCTATCACTTCTCATGGGAGTTGAGTCTACCTGAATAGAAGATCCAGTTCTGACTCCAAATTCCTGCACTGCTTGCACCCTACTACACCTAGATATTTATGCACTCAAATGCCTACCAAATGCACATGGGACAGAAGGTCCACAGTATTAGTTGCTTCCTTGCCATACATAGGCAAGGCCTGGTGGACATTATCCTGGTGCAGAAATATTGCTCTCTCTGGAACTGGGTATGGAATTTAACTTCCACGCAATCTTTGATTTCGTTTTAAAAAAATTAAATTTCTAGTCTTTGCAGTTGTAACATGTTTGGAAATACCTGAAAAAAATCTCCAAAGTCAAATCTGGGCTTAGTGGATATCTGAGGGTAGAGTGACAATATGTTTTCTTTACTGAGGACATGTCCTCTTTTTAAGCATTCTGTCCTGGAAAAAAATCTTAATTGTCCTCCCTTTTTTTATGAATAGACAGCATATAGCCTTCTTGTAATTAATAAATTATGGATGCAATCCTAGGTTGGCCCAACTCATTGGTCTTCCCATTTCTGTGCTGATGTAAAGAGGCAAGTGTATGTTTGTGCATTAGCCTCACCCTCCTCCAGGAGTGGCACAGAAATGTCTTATGACACTTCTATGATACCCCCTGGTCCACACAGGACTTATACCAGGGCTTAAGCCAGCTGAACTGGAGGCTAGGATTGCAGCCTGTATGAAACAAATTATATGTAAAAGTTTTAAATTCAACTAGCGAAAAGTGTACCCACGTTGCGGGAGTAACATTTCCCTATACGCCATCCCCCATGGCACATCAACACCCCATGCGCAACTTCCCTCATGCGCAACTTCCCCCCATATGCAACGTCCTCCCATGTGCAACCTCCCCATGCACAACTTCCCCCATGCACAACTTCCCCCATGTGCAACTTCCCCATGTGCAACATCCCCCCATGAACAACATCCCCCATGTGCAAGTTCCCCCATGCACAACTTTCCCACATGCGCAACTCCCCCCATGAGCAACTTCCCCCATGAGCAACTTTCCCCCATGCGCATCATCCCCCATGTGCAACTTCCCCCCATGTACAACATCCCCCATGTGCAACATCCCCCCATGCGCAACTCCCCCCATGAGCAACTTCCCCCATGAGCAACTTTCCCCCATGCGCATCATCCCCCATGTGCAACTTCCCCCCATGTACAACATCCCCCATGTGCAACATCCCCCCATAGGCATCATCCCCCCATGCGCAACTTTCCCCCATGCGCAACTTCACCATGCGCAACTTCCCCCATGCACAACTTTCCCCCATGTGCAACTTTCCCACATGCTCAACTTTCCCCCATGCGCAGCATCCCCCATGCGCAATTTTCCCCATGCGCAATTTTCCCCATACGCAATTTTCTCCCATGCACATCATCCCCCATGCACAATTTCCCCCATGCACAATTTCCCCCATACACAACTTCCCCCATACACAACTTTCCCCATGCGCATCACCCCCACGTGCGCATCATCCGCCGTGTGCAAATTTCCCCCATGCGCTACATTCCCCCATGAGCAATTTTCCCCCATACGCAATTTTCCCCCATACGCATCATCCCCTGTGTGCATCATCCCCCGTGCACATCATCCCCCATGCGCATCATCCCCCGTGTGCAAGTTCCCCATGCGCAAATTTCCCCCATGTGCAAAATTCCCCCATGCGCAACATCCCCCATGCGCAACTTCCCCCCATGTGCAACTTCCCCCATGCGCATCAGTCCCCCAATCGCAACTTCCCCCCACGTGCAGCATCCTCCCCAGTGCAACCTCTTCCTCCGAACAACATCCCCACTACACCTGGCACCAAACTGGCTGGATGTTATTGAGTCTCCCATGTAAAGTATAGGACAAGAACACGCTGCCCCCTTTTCAGCCCCTGAAGGGTTAATTTCTCCAGATGGTTCTTGGTGGGTGTTCAGGTGACAGAAGGAACTCCCAGAATTCCATGCTTCAGGCCCAGCAGTTGGGGCGGAATGTTGAGGAGTCAGCAATTCTCAATGCAAAGTATAGGGAGGAAAACGCATTGCGCCCCTTTTCACCCCCTTCCTGTTGGAATTTCCGAAAACCGGTTCTTAGTGCACCCCTCCATCATGGAAGAAACACCCACCCCAAATTTCACACTTCTAGGGCTGGTGGTTTTGGCAGGGCGGTGATGAGTCAGTCAGTCAGTCAGTGAGTCAGTGAGTGACTTTTCTCTTTTATATATATAAAGATAATAATGTTTACCAGTTGAAAGCTACAATACCCTGCATATTTTTAGCTTTTTTTCTCATGTCCTACATTTTTGGGGTACATTGGGGGGGGTCTTCCTCTTTTGCAGTTATGACATCTGGTCATCTATCTGGGGGTCAGTGAATCACACTTTTGACAGCTGGTAGTAGAAGCAAAATAAATCAAACAAATGAAGGGAATGGATGAAAATCTGCGTAATTTTAATAATTTATACAATTTGCAGAATTCAACATTTCCTGTAAAAACAGCAAGATCTCACAAGAGGTATTCTATGTGTCTGAGAAGGAATACTTTTAAAAATAAGGAATGTATGTTGTCATCTATTATTTTGATTAGTATTTCCATTAAAAATTGTGCATCTTTTAAAAAAAAATCCCATTCTGCTATTTATTCAATCAGGGACACATCTTTACAATGCAATCCTTGATATGTGCATTCAAATGTACCGCTACATTCAATGGGGCTCAATCCCAGGGAAGTGTTATAGCACAAGTTTCCAAAAAGTGGTTTTCTTTAAGATACAGTTGGGAACCTTCGGAGGACTCTTAGAAGATGGCCAAACCGGATCCCCCTTATTACTGACTATGGGGAGGTAAGAAGCCCCATAAAATCCCTTTCTTACCTCCTTGCACCAGAGACTACGCTCTTTAAACCACTGCACCTCTTTACAGTTGGGAACGTCTCAGACAGAAATGCCTTCTGGAAAGGTCAATTATTTTTCCCGTTATCTCTCTTTTGCAGGTGGCTGTTCAACCATGCCATGTGCACCTTCTATGCCTTTTGTGGAGTCCTCTTTGGCCTATGTAGCCTCACCAGCCTGACGGCACTGAGCACCGTGTGCTGCATGAAGGTCTGTTATCCGGCGTATGGTAGGTGCTGGGACATGTCACTCCAACCCCCTTCCTTTTCTTCTCTTGCTAAATATCTCAGTCTCTGCACTTCTTCGTACAACCACCCCAGATGGGCAACCCCTTCGACAGGGTTAGGCAAGTAATGAATCTCTTAGCAACCTCTCTTCTGGGAGGACTTTCCATTAGTGAGCCTATTCATCAAACAGTTGAAATTGCAGTAATTAGCACAAAGGAAAAAAATAATACAGCAGCTAGACACTTTCTCTTTTCATTCATTTGTACATTAATCATCAGCCTGTCTGCTGTTTTGTGTTCGACCTAAAAGTGCTAAGATATATGATTGCAGGAGAGACAACTTATTTTTCTCCACAACCACCCACCAGACATATTTTTGATCTTTTTTCCATCAGCCATAGAATTGAGATTATAAATAAGGGCAAACATGCTCATGATGAAAAATCAATGTTGCTCTGGCAAACTAGTATTCAGTGACAATTGTGGAACTGAACAGCTTAAAAATCCCTCTCAAAAGAACACCTGGTTCAGTTCCCTCTGAATTTAACTTATTTTTATTTAAGTATATCATAATTTTGACCCTGCCTTTTCACTGCAGGCCTGGAATGGCAGACTGAAGCTTACTTATCACTGGTGGCATAGCTAGAGGGGGTGGAGCAGTCAATCTTGGAGGGAGCCTTACCCCTTGGAAGCCATTCATGGCAGCACTGAATTGGTTTTAGAAACTAGAAAGTGGACCAGAGTGTTATATATATATGTATGTATATATATATATGTATATATATGTAAGGTCGCCACATATGGTAGACTAGAGGCAAGCAGCAGCAGACTTGGTGAGAAAGGTGATAGAGTGAGTCACAACCCACCGGTTGATACAAACCAAACTGTCAGCACCATCAGTGGGCTGGCCTTGCTTGAGTGCTCAGACATGTACTGTTGGATGAATTTCTGGGAGGCAAATATTTAGAAAGCAGTGGCATCTATGAAAAGAGGGAATATTTCAAATGTACCCACCATTTCTGCAGATCCCCCTGTCTGATCCAGCATGCACGTTCTCATTTAGGCAGGCAGATGAAGACGCATTCATCTTCTTTTGCCCAAACTGTGATTGAAACAGAAATATAAGGCAAATAAAGATAATTCACTTGATTTGCAGACAAACTCAGCTAGTTATGTCATCCAATAAATTTCTTCGGCACCAAGCTAGAATGAATAGCATCAATTTTAAGGGTATGAATTCCAGCACGCCAACATCCGTCTTGTGCGCTAAGCATGATGCACTGCTTGTTTATCCTCGCCAATGTGCAACGAAGTATTTCTTCAGGTATGTTGTACAGTACCTGGGTTGGAAAACCTGGTCTGATTGTAAAATACTGTAAAAGGCTGCTCTGCAGAGAGAATTTAAACTGAAGAGATTATTTTCCTACTTATAAATGGAAAAGTTATGTCCCACCTGAAGGGGGAAAAACAATCACCATGTCAGGGGTCAGCAACCTTTGTAGCAAAGAGGCCAGATGTTTGAAAATGATGTCATCACATCACACCAAACTTCCAGGTTGGACTGAGATGTGGAAAATCCAGGTTCAAGTTCTTCCTCAGCAGTGAAACTTCGTAGGTGACTTTGGGCCAGTCACTCACTCTCAGGCTCGCCTACCTCAAAGGGTTGTTGGGACTACAAAAGGATAAAAGCGATGGAAGGCACCTTGGGCATTTGCTTTGGCATGAGAAAGGCAAGGTATAAAATCCTGAAAAATAAATAAATTACATAGAAATGCTTCCATCAATATCCTCCGTCAAAATTTGCAAAAGAATCAAACCACCCCATCCCAAAAAAACCAACCACACTGTATTTAATAAAATCTAATGCTCACCTTTTCCAGCCAAATTCAGGGTGCAATCCAGAGTAACTACGGGGAGTCCTTGCTCCGGTGTAAGAACAATTTGCTGTGGATTGCAGTATGAATTTCCCATAGGTTTTCATTAGATGGTGCAGTAACTACGGGTACACATAATGTCTCTTACGTGCTCCCGTAGTTACTCTGGATTGTAGGGTCAGTCTCCAAACTCAGGATGCGCATTACATTTGAGTAAATACAGTGTTTTGATTATAAGTATGGGTGTGCATTAGATTCGAGTAAATATGGTAAATCCCTTTGTTAAGGTCAATTATCCTTTCATAGAATTGGTATGTATATCAAGGTACTGGAACTATGCAGGCAACATGGAGCTTAGGGGGCTACTATTCTATTCTTTTTAGTTGGAAGCAGGGCTATAGCTATTAATTAGCTATTAATTTTTTAAATTTTCTTTGTAAACCGCTTTGTGAACTTTTTAGTTGAAAAGCAGTATATAAATACTGTGGGTGGATGGATGGATGGGGTGGGGATTGTCCATCCTTAGTAAGCAGTTTGCACCCTTGCATTTATGGGTCTTGCATGTTTCTCTATATTTTTCCTTTACTTTTGTTATTATTTACTCTTTGTAAATAACTCTTGTGTCTTACTCTTTGTGTCCGTTGTAAATAACCGTTGTAAATAACGGTTGTGTCTTACTCTTTGTGACCCCATGGACCTCCAGCCCCCTATCCTCCACCAGCTTTCAAAGTCTGTCCATATTCATGTTCATTGCATCGGTGACACTACCTAACCACCTCATCCTCTGCCGTCTCCCTCTCCTTTTGCCTTCAGTTTTTCCCAGCATCAGGCTCTTTTGTAAGGAGTCCTTCCATCTCAATTTTGTACACCAGTGTATTTACCTAACATTTTTGCACATCCTGAAAAATCACCCCACCTCTAAAATCCTAACAGACCTAGTTGGAAGGAGAGCTAAAAGCTAACCAGCTATTCACCAGCAACTAAAATGTGTCCTCTTCTCCCTCTGTTTTCCCTTTTACTGGAATGCAGTTTCATGGCCTCATAAACTGATCTGTTCTCTAATGCGCTTGTGCACTTTCTCCACTAGGAAATAACTAATCTCAGCATATCTCTAATTGCTTCGTTTCAAAAGAAATGTTATCCCTACATATGAGGGACTTTGGCTTCTTCTTTTTAATTAAACTTTTAGAAGATCAGAGACTTTAGGATTTAAGCGGGGAAGAAAAGGGATGCACAAAAATTCCAGCTTGCGTGGCACAAACTGGCTTTTGTGAAAGACGTTCTGATACAAAAATGTTTGATTTGCATTTACAGAAGTGTTGCTCTTCTGGCATTTTAAACCTTTCTATCCAGAATCTGTTCCCTTCTTCTTTAAAGCTTCTTAGCAACCATATAAATATCATCTAGAAGCCAAAGATAAATACAGACGAGGGCATGACTTTCTAACAGAAAAAAAAAATTTGGTCCAGTTGTAAGTCTTTGGTCTCAGCCTTTGAACCAGTATAATTTTCAGCTCATTCCATTCCTATCTCTGTCACCTACTCTTTGCTCCCTGTCCCCATCGTTATTCAGCCTGAAGAGGCTCTATCAGTTTACTGTTCCCCCAAGTTCCCATCAAATGCATACTAGGTATACTTATGGTAAACCTAAGCATTCTGGACATAACAGGGTGTAATAGTAACTCTATTTAAAAATGGTGTCTCATGAAGGCCACACTTCATGAGGAAATGAAGGCCACACTCCTGAAGGAAGCAATGGAGAAGACCATTTGATCAAGTAGTAGCACTCCATGTGCTTGCAACTACTTGGTAACCTGATGGTCTGACTCTATATTATTTTGCTGTCCCCTGTGCAACTTGATTTCTGAGTAGGTTCAAAAGTGTGGAAAGATAAGCTTACTAACAGCTAGCTTGCCAAGTCATTCTATGAATAGTATGGTCTGTTACAAAAAATCAAAATCTTCTTCAGTGCCAGATAACAAATAGATACTTTAGCTTTGCCATTAGCAGAGCAAATTGTGGTGAACTGCTGAGGAGGAGGAGGCAGGTTTCTTCACAATTTTCTTTTTTAAAAATTAAAATTAAAAACACTTGGGATGACATAACTTCCAGTTGTGACATCATTTCCGGGGCAACATTTTGAGCTTTGCACCGGGCTACGTTATGATTAGCTATTCCACTGTGTTAAGTATAGACAAAATGCAACGTACCACATTTTGAAGATGCCCTAATATACTGCTTGAGCATAACCTAATGTTTGTGTGCCATTGATCCTCTTGGCCTGGAGCAAGTTCCCACAAACTAATATTGTTCTTCTAAAGATATATTGGTAACGGCTCTATTTTTTTAAGTTTTTTACCACCCTACATGGAGAGATTGCCATAAATAGTCATCTAGAACGGAGATGAAAGATTGGATTAACATTGTTGTAGCCTATACCTCTGCATTGGACTTGCAGCGGAGGGGGAATAGATTCCCTGAAGGCAGCAGTATCCTTCAGCTGTCCTTACCTTGACGTCCTTGCCTGTTCTGTTCCCAATGATTTATCAATATCCCTTCAACAAACTACATTTCCTAAGCCGAGGTAATTGACAAATCATGTCAATTACGTTGATCTAAAATCAATGTAAGTTTGTTGCACTGGTATGTCCTGAGAAAGTCTTTTCTCCTGTTCTATTCCTGCCTGTTCCAGAGACGCGCTGCTGCCCTTTTGCAATCACATTAAAATCAAAGCGAGTTTTATCAACATGTTACTGATCTTTCCACACACTGCCGCCTGACTCCAAATAGCCCTTTTACATTCTCTGATCACTGCATAGATAAAAGCATGTCAGAGGGAAGGGTGACAAGGTTGCCTTGTTACGGGTGGCATCCATATGATGTGCGCTGCCTTTCTAAGGCAAGGACTGACCCAGTCATACGATCGCTCATCTTGAAGCAAATGGGAGTTACTCTTGCATACAGAGAGAGGATAATATGGTCCTCACATCTGAAGCTTTCTATCAGACCTGACATTAAAGGTAATGTGTTGAAAGGGCTTTGGAAAATATTTGCCATCGCAGCGCTGTGAGCACGTGTAAATATGCAGTTTCGTGCTCAAAGGGCTATTTGTCAGAGTGTTTGCAGCAGCACCAGGCGAGGGAGGGAAGGAGGAGGCCCTGCATGCAAATAATGCTGTTCCAACAGCTCTTTGAAAAAAGGTCATTTGGAGACAGAATAAATCTTGAGATCTCAAATGTAAATCTTGTCCCCGGTGGATGGTTAGTTATAGTTTCCAAAGATCAATTCACCAAAAAATGGGAACACTGAAAATAATAGTTATTCCAAATAATGACACTGACTGAAAATGGAAAGGCAGAAACAGCTCCTAAGAGGATGGGGTTTTGTACCAGAAATAAAAAAGTCTTTTTAGCAAAGGTGGCACTAACTCTGCCCAGGGAGAAGAGTTTTCCCAAGGAGCAGAGAGCTGCACCAGTCAATCAGTCAGTCAGTCAATCACCAGCCAGTTACACCAGTCCACAGATTAGCACTGAATGCAAACTGCCTTGATTCCAAACAAAGGGAGGAAGAAAATATGGCTTTACACAAGGATGGAGAACGGAGCTGGCATCCAGTCCTTTAAAGCTTTGGATCTGGGGGAACCCGATCTCAAGAATATTCCTGATCATGCATAATCAATGCTCATGCTAATCTAAACATGCAGCAGTCAGAGCAGAGTTGGGCCCGGCCTGGCTCAACAACCGGTTCCCCGGAAGTGGGCGGGCCAGGCCGGGGTCAGGGTGTGGGGCTGGGGTCAGGGGCGGGGCCGGTAGGTTGTGCTGCAGGTAGGCGGTGCGAGGGGCAGGCCCCAACCCTGGTGTACTGCGCATGCGCCAAGGTTGGTGCAAGCGCAATCGCGTCCTGAATAGGATGCGACTGCGCTTGCATCAATCTTGACACAAGCGCAATTGTGTCCTGTTCAGGACACGACTGCGCCTGCGCCAACCTTGGCACACACGCAGTTGTGTCCTGAACAGGATGTGACTGCGCTTGCATCAAGATTGACGCAGGTGCAGTGAGCTCGCCCAGGTGGTGTACCGGTCCACCTGGGTTTTTCGCCCACCGCTAGGGACCGGATCGCTAGCGGTGGGCTAAAACCAGGAACAGGTTCGGGCGATCCGTCCCGAACTGGCCTGGGCCCACCACTGAGTCAGAGGTAGAAAACCCCTGAGAGGGTAAGATGTACTGGATAGGCTGCAATCTTAAAGACACTTTCCTGGGAGCAAGACACATAGAACACAATGGGGCTTACTTTTGAGTAGACATTGTTAGGATTGTGCTCTAAGGCTGATGTGGTACCTGTTTGCAAAACGAATGATTTTACTTCATCAGAGTCCATATGTCCCCTTTTTCCAGGACGTGCCCTCTTTTTTCCTTGGGTTGTGGGAAAAAAATCTCCATTGTCATCTATTTCCTTGTGAGCAGGTAGAATGTAGCTTTTTGTAATTATTAAATTAAAAGTAATATAATGTTTAAATTAACCACATGAAGGCTGCAATTCTAATCTCCAGGTAGGCCAGCATAAGTCCTGTGCTGGCATAAGTCCTGTGCTGACCTGAGAGTCTCACAAAAGTGCCATAAGGGCTTCAGGCCACTGCCCAGGCTTACACCGACCTCCCCACACCCACCACAGGAAGATAAGCCAGATGAGTTAGGCCAGCCTAAATTGTTTAGGAGTGGGCCCTTTAGCTTTTATTTTCTCATGTCCTACATTTTTCCTTGTTGTCCTATATTTCAGGGGGGCCTTGTCCTCTTTTCCAGTTATGACATATGACCATTCTATACTTCATACACCAGATTTGTTTCATCTAAGTGTTATAATCTAAAGAAATAGATAGGGCCAAACTTTTCGCCACTTGCCAAGTCCTGCATGTGTTTGCTAAAACTCTCTTGTCTGGGTAAGTTTGAAAAATAAGAGCATTCCTATGTCATCAGATTGCCTGTCCCTCTCATTCCAATTATTCCATTTCCCCCTTTCTCTAAACTCTGCTATTACGTTTTATAATTTTTTGGCAATGTCCTGACTAGGTACACTTTCTGTCTTCCCTAGGAAATAAGTTCTCCCCAACATGTGCCGGCGCACTCTTGGCATGCGTCTGGGTCTATGCTCTGATTTTTGCAGTGGCTCCCCTAGCAGAATGGGGTGGTTATGGACCAGAACCGTATGGGACAGCTTGCTGCATCAAGTGGAAAGCTTCGACGAGGGAAGCTAAGTTCTACATCGTGGCCCTCTTTGTCTTCTGTTACATCATCCCTTGCATTTTGATCTTCATCTCGTATTCACTCATCCTGTGGACTGTGAAAATGTCCAGAAGGGCAGTGAAGCAGCATATGTCACCACGGAGCAAAACCAACAGTGTCCATGGCCTGATTGTCAAGGTAAGGAGACTGGACTTGGTTGGATCATGTCTGCTTTGAGCCACTTACATGTACATCGTTGGTGAAAACAGGTCTTGCAAAGAGGTTTTCAATTTAAAAAGAAGTAATATAGTGTTGAAATTATGTATAGGAAAGCAATACAAGTGTTTTAGCCTTCATTTTAGCTTAAAATGTCCTACATTTTATTGTGTACCCTACATTTTTTCCCTGCATGTCAGGAATTTTGCTTGAATGTCAGGAATTTGGGGGGACCTTGTCCTCTTTTTGGGGGTTGGGCATCTGGTCACCCTGGTTGGAAGGCGAGCAGAGATGATTAGTGGTGTCACCATATAATTGTTTCTTCAGAAGCTCTTTTATCTTGCCTTTACACAAACGCCCCAGTTCACTTGCACAGGAATTAAATGTTCAGTCCAACTTACACTGTCTCTCACCTTGCAAGCAACTTTTATTTTTTTAAGTGCTGCCACAATCAACTTGCCAGGGGTCACTTTGCAGTCCTAAAAATCCAATCATAAACTAGAAAATCAGACTACTATCTTCACTATAATGTTCAAGAAACACTGGTGTGTGTTTTGTTCAATCAATCCTTGACAATTTGGCTCAAGTATGGCTCAAGGGAAAACGTTTATCTGGATCAGTAGTGGGCTTCAGTAGTGGGCTTCACAGGTTCTATAGAACCCTTTGCTAATGAGTGCCTGATTCTGAGAACTGGTTACTAATGGGACATAGAACCTGTTGTTAATATAGGTTATTAAGACATAAAACCTGTTGTTAATTTATTTGAATCCCACCAATGGTCTGGATGTTTCTCCAGCTAGTGATGCAACACACATGATCAAAATTAAGATATAAATAATCATGTTTTGATTAGTGATTGGAGTAGATGGGATTTTTGTTTAGGGGTAGGAAAGGGTTTGGGTGAAAAACACCTTGTCCTTGATCCAGGAGCTGCAGGAAACTGCGCATGCTGCTGCATGTAACAGCACCTAGAGATCAAAGTTGAACATAGATTTCCAGCTGGGGATGTGAGAGAGATCATGCACGACGGCTGCAATGCCAGCAGTTCTGAACGCTGCAGTTGACAGCGGTTGATTTCAATGGCATTCACATGAAAAGGCTAAAGGAAGGCAGCTGCTGGCCCTTATTTGTGTGGCTGCTTTGTTCCTCCAGGACTCCTGGGGAACAAATTATGAAGAATCAAGAGGACAGACTACTTCTCCCACACAGATTTTCAGTCTGTCATATCAGAGGGGAAAATATGATACATGCACTGAAGCTTACAAAGGTAAAATGTAACTGAGTTCCATCACACTGGGATGATTTGCTCACCCATGTCGCAAGGCTGTCTGTCATGACAACTTAATTTTGCTGTGCAGATGCCTTACCCTCCAGATTTCCCAGCATTTTATCATCAGCAGACTGGGGGGCTGCTTATCTGAGAGAAAGAGGGACTCCAGGACTTGCTTATAATCCGGCTGAGTGCACTAACCAACTCATACGTTCAGTTAATTATCGGTAACTCATTAATTACAAACTAATGCAATTAAAAGACATGCATGCAAAATATTACTCTGAGTCATGATCCAGAAATTCAAGAACAGAGCAGGTGTTTTTCCTTCTTTTTTTACAGCTTCATCTCTTGCCATTTGAATAATGCCACAGTGCAGCTATTTACATACAAGGGACGTGTGAGCTCTGACTTCTGGTTTAGGGTTGTGTCTACTAAAAAGCAAATCAGTTTCCCAAACATGCACCTACAGGTTCATTGCATTAAAAAAACACATCTTCCACATTACTCATACTCGTTGGCCACATTACTCATACTCAAACCACTCATACTAGTACTAAACTGGATATATAGTAAATATTCTAAGGCCAAGAAGTGACTCATCTCCCTTCAGAGCCACAGTGCTGATGTGGAAGGATTCCTTCTCCAGTACAGGCTTCCAAAGTTTAATGTGGCACCGCCATTTTCTTAGCCGCACTTATGTCACATTCTTCATTGTGGATTCTCATTTAAAGCTGGGCAACCCACAGCCATTAAAAGCATGTTACATGGTAGGCAGTGGGGGGATCCAAATACATTAACAACAGGTTCCATGTCCCATTAGTAACTGGTTCACAGAACCAAGCACTCATTAGCAAAGGGTTCTATACAACCTGTGAGAACCCCCTGAAGCCCACAACTGATGGTAGGTAACATTAACCAAAGAATCAATCTGAATAATATTTGATAAACCTTAAGTCACGGCACGTGCCAAAATATTGGCAGGGTTTTACTATTTCTATATATATTAAAAAGTCACTGACTGCCTGACTGATCGACTGATCAACGCCTTGCCAAAACCGCTGGGCCTAGAAGTGGGAAATTCAGGGATGGTGTTCCTTCTGTCACATGAACATCCACCAAGAACCAATGTGGAGAAATTTAACCCTTAAGGGGCTGAAAAGGGGTGCAACATATTTTTGTCCTATACTTAACATGGAAGACTGACCAGCCTCAGCCAATTAGGTGCTCGGTGCCTGGTGCATGGGGGGAGGTGTTGTTCAGAGGGAAGGGGTACACTGGGGATGATGCTGTGCATGGGGGGTTGCACATGGGGGGTTGATGCTCACAGGGGTTGATGCTCATGGGGGATGTTGCGCATTGGAGAGATGATGTGCATGGGGGTTGTTGCGCATAGGGAGATGATGCGCATGGGGGTTGTTGCACATGGGGATGTTGCGCATGGGGTGGTTGATGTACATGGGGATGTTGCACATAGGGGTTGATGCGCATGGGGATATGATGCACATGGGTGTTGTTGCACATGAGGTTGATGCACATGGGGTTGCACATGAGGTTGAGGATGTATGGGGGATTTTGCGCATGGGGGTTGATGCACATGGGGAGATGTTGTGCATGAGGAATTTGCGCATGGGGGGTTTGCGCATGGGGGGTTGATGTGCATGGGGAGATGAACACAGGGGATTGATGTGCATGGGGGTTGATGCGCATGGGGGCTGTTGTGCATGGGGGGATGTTGTGCATGGGGAGATGTGCATGGGGCAATGGTGCACATGGGTGAATGATGCGCATGGGGGAATGATGCACATGGAGGTTGTTGCACATGGGGGACTGATGCGCATGGGGGACTGAAGCGCATGGGGGTTGATGTGCATGAGTTATTGATGCACTGTGGGAGGATGGTGTACGGAGGAATTTTACTCCCACAATGCGGGTATGCTTTTCACTAGTTTACTATATTACTATATTCATATAGATTGTTCTCTCTTTATCTCTCCCCCCCCCCGCCCCTCAGCTGAGTGTTTCTGTGTGCATTGGGTTTCTGGCTGCTTGGACCCCTTATGCGATCGTAGCCATGTGGGCAACCTTTGGGGATGTCAGCCAGGTTCCAGTCTTGGCCTTCGCCCTTTCTGCTGTTTTTGCCAAGTCCTCAGCAACATACAACCCTCTGGTTTATCTGCTCTTCAAGCCCAACTTCCAGAAGTTCCTTTCCAAAGACCTCTCACTGTTGCAAGCGGTGTGTGCTGTCTTCTGCTGTAGCCGGCCCCGGATCATCACTCTCCAATCCTTCCATAGTCGAGATGGCAAGGCTTCGATGAGGTTCTCAACAGCTTTCACTGATCATCGTGGATCCTGCAGGAATTGCACTGACACTTTTGAATGTTTCAGTAACTATCCCCGGTGCTACAGGCTCACCCCAAAGCCTAGTACGACCCCCAAGACCAAACCACTGGCAATTTTGGGAGACAGAAAGACTTGCCGGCCAAGTCTGAAGAGAACCGTGCAGGTCATGGTGCTCGCCACGAGGAAGAAGACCGGATTGGGGACTGTGAATGTGGCAGGAGATGTCCTGCCCTCAAATATTGTGAGGGACCTTATCTGAACACGGCGGGAGGCAAGGGTTCAAAGGCAGGGGTAGCTCCTATTTGCCTAGAACAACAGGAGTATTATATCACAAAGTCCATCTTATATCCATATGTACAGTGGTTCCCAAAGTGTGCTTTGCAGGTGAGAGGATACTGCAAATCTTACACCAGCACTTCTCAGATATCTTCTCTCTTTTTTGTTGCAGTTGCAATTTTGTGCCAACAATTTTGCACCCGCTAACAAAAATTAGAACAATACCAGAGTGAAACTTGGGCCATTTGTTGCCATTCACGTGCCACACTTGCACATCCAGCAATGTGTGTCACAAATATAGGGATTGGTTCCTCATCAGAGGAAGATGGCCAACTTCTGCACTCTGTACTATGCTGCAGCTCAGCTGTGCAGCAAACATTCGGTCAACCCACACAGCAGGTATTGGAGGCAGGAACAATTAGATGCTCCTGCAGCCTGGTCAAAATGTCACACTTTAATCCAAATCAGGCTGAGTCAGCCATGGTGCAAATGCAAAGGGTCAGTTGCTCATATGATATGCACAACTGATCTGTATTGTGATGTGACTCTGCTGCACATCCAGTGTCCAGCTAACCCAGCACAGCAAGCAGGTACAATTGCTCAATTGGTGCTAGTGTCTGCAGATGTGGCACTCCTGGGTTTTTCTCTGCCCCCTTTTGAAACATCACACAATACACTCTGTGACAGCACATACCTTACTAGAGGTACAGGTACTGCCCTCCAATTGCCTGGAATAAATATTCTTCCATGCATTTTCCTTCTAATGTTGAAAAAACATTCTGTCAAATGGCACCCAGGGTCAAAACTTAAGAAATCTATGGTGCTATTTCAACCAAGTGTGGTGCTATTTCAACCAACTTTCTCCAGTCTGGAACTTTGCAGTTTTGACTCAGCTGTGGAACAAGCAGATGGACGCATCTACTTTCCTCACTTGTACCTGGGGTGTCATCACACCTGTCTACCTCACAGCAAAATCTTGTGCAGAAGAAGCACACTGATGTCTACGGTGCTTTGAATATGACAGTGTTCAGTCTTACTGTCTCCAAGTTGAGGTCTGTCAATATTTGAGACAACCACATCACCCGCAGCCTAAAAAAACCAAAGGCCTGTTGTGAAGGGAAGAATTACAACAAAAGTCACCCATGCAAGAACATGAACTCAAGGGCACAGCGTCCTTTCCAGTTGGACTACAACTGGTCAAGCAAGTCTGAGTTTTTATGACCATTCGCTCGTTCAATATTTTGTCCCCATGGTCAGGAAAACAGAAGGCAGGAGCCAGATATGGAGAAGTTATTGATGAATTGCATGGCCGTTGAAGTCCAGAAGAATAATCCCACAGATATCAGTATGGGTTAAATGAACAAATCAATTTTCATGTAAAAAAATCATGCTGGCTTCATAGCTATTCCTAAACTGGCTGAGCAACTGTTATCACAATTTTACAAGCAAATGTAGGAATCCATTAATGAACTACAATAATCTTTGGGTGAACTGAAAAGTTCTATTTCAAACTTCAGCCTCTAAAAGATATAGGCAGCCTATATATGTTGTGTGTTTAAGGAAAAAGAAGAAGCTGAACAGTTCTTCCTTAGTAGAGAAAGCAGTGTGCTTTAAAAACAATTTTTTTATATAAAAAAACAACTATTCATTAAAATCTTTAAAGGTTATAGTTATAGGAGGAGGTGAAAATTCTAATATTTCCAAACTATAGCGAAGTCAGTGTGGAAAACATTCTATAACTGCTATAACTGGAAGAGGAATGTGGTTTTGCAATACATTTAGCCATTCAGCAAACTACTGAAATTATGTAGTACAAATGACTACAACTGAGAGAAATTGAACTCAGTGCCCTCAAGGTAAACTGGAATAGCACACAAAACAATAGCAGCAAAACCTCAGGCTACCAAAACAAATGGAAAACAAATGGACATCAAAGCTGAATTATGTTGCTTGGGAGAAGTTAACGCACCATGTAGCTGAGATATCATCATCACAATTTTAATACAACATAAACTATAGTCTCCTAAGCAGCCCCAAAGAAAGATGATGGCTTAGGTCAGGGGTGGGCAAGCTGGGCCACTTTAGTAATCCCGAACATGTAATAATTGGGTAGGAGAGAGAATTTTAGCAAATGCAGCTTGTCATCTGGTAAGCAACACCGGCTGAAATTTCAATCTATAGCTATTTTCAAGCATTTCAGCCCAGGACCCCTCTCTGAGAATGAAAATCTGTCTGGTACTCCCCCCCCACACCAACAGAAGAGATGTCACCAATCTGGAAGTAATGACATGGCCTGAACAGGAAGCGGCATCACTGTGATGCCTGAGCTCCTTCGTCTCTACTCAGAACTAAGTCCCATTGTGTTCAACAAAACTTACTCCCTGGAAAGTATGGATTGCATCTTGAGTGCCCCGTTCCAAGATGGTGGCACCCAGTTCCAGATTTCAAGATGGCAGTGCCCATCTTGCTGTGACCAACCCTGAAAAGAAGTTGTGATCCCCCAAGGGGTCCTGATCCAGCTTTGAATCCACTGTTCTATACAGTTGTTAACGGTCTCAGGTCTCTAAAGTGGCTCAGCTTACACACCTCTGGTCTACACATTAACCTTTGCCCCGAAGCAAATTTCTCAGTTTGCCGGATGCATGTTTTCAGCTAAGCTCCTTTAAAAAAAGCTGTCTCCTCACTCCTCTTCTCCATTGCTAATGAGATGCTTATTGCCACTGCATTCTCTGTCAATAGTTCAATATCATTAGCAGTTGTGCTGCTCCACACCAGAATGTGAGACTCATCCAGAGCCCTGGAGGGTACTATGAAAAAAAACTGGAACACTTAACAAATACTTTGCTCTCTAGTGAGCCATCAGAAGAGAGATTATCTCAAAGTCTAAGCAGTTTCTGCATTGCTTTGTCTATATTTTTTTCCACAAACCAAAGGATCTGACTTTCTGTAAGACTGGATTTTCATCTTCTTCTCCAGATACAGACATTACTGTTCTCTGTTGTGGAGTACAGTGTTGGCACCTGTATCTTCTTATTGGCCATCAAAGAGAGTCTTGCTGCCAGGGGACTGAGAAAATAATTCTCCTGCATTGGCTTCCAAGTGCCCTCAGTGACGAATTTGTTGGAAGGACTCATCAATCACATACCCTTAGTTAGAAAAACTAGGGCACCTCCAATGCAACTTGCACAAAGGTGTATGTCAAGCTGATGGCAGGTTGAAAGACACTGCCTGAATTGTGGAATATGTCTAGGAAGCTGCCTTAGACCTTTGGGCCATCAAGCCCATTACCACCCACTTTCACAAGTGGCAGCTCTTCAAGGCCTCAAGCAGAGATCTTACCCAGCCCAATGACCTGAGAGCCTTTTGACCAAACGATGCTGGGGATCAAACCTGCAACCTTCTGCATGCTGAGCATGGACTCTACAACTGAGCTATACAGCCCCTCAAAACCACCTGTCTCTGTTTCAACTGGATAAGGTCTATTCTGTTTATACTATGATGAGTATGGCTAAGAGGAAATGAAAGTCAGAAAAAAGTCTACTCAGTAGGAGTCCATCCAGGTGAGGGGAAAAAATAAAGAAATCCAGACAATATCTGAAGTGCTTTCCACTTGTCTAACTGGGGCGCAGAGCAGAAAATCTATAAGCATGTCACTATTGGCAAGTAATCTCCTCTGACTCAGTGAAGCACTTTGTCTATTCAAGGGAGACCGTGTCAGAGGAATAGCTATATCCAAGGAAGACAAGATGAAGAGATACAAACACACGCACACATACAAAGATACCACGTGGCTTCTGCTATTGGTGGTTACCTGATTAAGCAACCTAGGAACATTTCAGATGACGGGAGCAGAGAGGAACCTCTTTCTTTGCTCTTTGTCACAGAAGATCATCGCTGATGTCTAAACTTCACCTGTGGTTGCTTTTCCGAAATAGCGTCTACATTTCAAAGCAGGGCCAATCGTGGGCCAGCCACTGCTGCAATGTATTATTGGGCATCCTCTAGCCCATCTCAGTTCTTAGCTAGATCAATGTGCTACTGCATCCTTGCTGCAAAGGTAGAATTTATGCAAAACACCACATGCAACCACAAAAGAAAAGAAATGCACAATCAAGACTGTCCAGCTGATGGATATATCTGACTATCTAGACCAATTTCAGGATCGGGGCTGCTGACCCTGTCAAAGAATTTGGGTGAGTGTTAACCTGGGTGAGTGCAACCGACGCAGGAAATGGGTGCAGTCCTACATATGTCACACCGCATGTTGACAGCAAGATTGACAATGGAGAATCCTTCTGTCTGGTGGCCACCCCGGTGCATGGTTTTAAATTACCTAGCTTGGGAGTTATTTTTAAAATAGCAGCCATATGGGGCTGGCTCTATGTACCAGCCATGTCCAGGCTGGGACAATTGGGTATGCCACGTTCTCTCTAAAAATCATTCATGAAGCTCCAAATTATGGTCACCCAAATCCAGACCAGGTGTGTAGCTACTAGCGTGTTTTTTTTTTTAAAGGACTCAAAGCTATCAATTTTGCATTCAGCCAACCCTGGGTTGTCAACCCTGAGCTTGCCTCAGTCATAGTGTCCCCACTCCTTTGAGTGTCTCTACAGAGTTGGAATTGCTGTCAGTCGTTTTATGAGAAGATCACCTAGGATTGTTCAGCAATCTACAGGGCAACTCAGTCTTGCATAATGGAAATCGGGGATCAAATGCGGTTTAACTGTGGGACTGCACTGTTGAGCTCAACCAGGATTTATGAGCTTGAATGTAATCTAAGAGTTAACCAGGACCTGCAGGTGACAACATTTCAACCAGCCACTCTTGATTGGTGCTTTTCACGGCATTTAAACTGCCAGTGTTAGATGATAAGGCTTATCTCCTATGCAACAGAATGATTCACCTACTGATTTCTGCAAATCAAGTTGCTGCTGAAGACACAAGAGCAGCTTGGGCTATTTTTGCCCAGACTCACTGGCAGTTCTACTCCAATTAAGATCTAGATATGCCTTCCCCACGTGGCGCATTTTCCAGGCAGGACACACACACAGCGCTCACTCACCCCGAAGGAGACGGAATCAGAGTGGAAATTTTACTTTGCTGTGGTTGCTTTGTATCTCCCCCTTCCGAGCTGTTCTTCACATCGTGTTTCTTGAGAGCAGTAGTCTCATTTAGGCTGAAAGAGGAAGACCACTATCGCAGGGCACTTTGTGTAATTGTGCTGGCGTCTTCATCCAAATCCAAGCCGCCATTTAGATGCTTTGTACCTGAAATTCCCTCGTGCTGTTTCCAGTGGGTAGATCTTCTTCCTCGCTTGCTGTCCTTAAAATTAGCATGTAGCATCGCTGTGGGTTGTCGGACAGTTGCTGCACTTTACTCCAGAAGAGGCTGCGCTTCTGCAGTGTGTGCAAAGCGGCCGCTGTAGAGGTTTCTTTTTTTCTTACAGCCAGTCGCTCAAAGGCTTGTAAAGCACTTTGGGATCCATCCAGATGGAAGGAGCTTTCTATATGTATATGCATTATCCTTGAGCCATGAAAATACTGGCTGTAGCTCTAGATAGCATGACAACGCATGAATCTTGTTAAATGTGGCAGACGCCTTGGTCCACTGGTGGTCTCAGCTAAGCTGCTGTAACCAGCATACTGTCTATGAAGTGAGTGGGACAATGGACATTAATGGGATGAAATTTTTGGTTTCTCCCAGATTTCCAGGTTTATAATGCAAATGGATGCACCCAGAGAGTCCCTAAACTCATGCGCATTCAAGCATGAGCATATGCAAATAAGTCAACCTGCCCAGAGTCTGCAAAGTTGCATGCACATTGCCAACTTTACTTACCATAATGTGTCTTAGTGGGGTCCACAGGAATGTAATCCTTTATAGGCTCAGGAGACTACAGAAAAGTAGAGTCCTGCCATGAAGAGAGCCCACTGTTGTAATGAAATACTAGCACCAAGGCAGACTGATACCCAGATATTTAGCAGATGAAGCTCCTCCCGACATGAAAATAAGCAGAAGGTAGAATTTCATCTCCTAAACTTCTGTGTGTCAGATTGAAACTTAAAAGGTAGCAAAGCTACTACAGTCCCAAATCTGATTTCTCCCACTCATGGTGACTAGTAGTTCTGTGAAAGAAGTACCCAATGGCACTTCCTTCTTTGGGCAAACAGTGACTATGACAGGCCTCAATCTTGACTAGAACCATGGTAAGTGGTAAGTAAAGTCTCCCTCCCATACTGTAGACCCAGTCTAGACAGATTCCCCACAGCAGCTGCTGTTTAGTCATGTATTGGGTTAAGTGACACATTTAATTTATCCCCATCTCCCTTTATTTTTCCTTTGGAAATTTGCTCACAGTTCAGCCTCTGGAACAGTGATTTTCAATCTTCTCCATCTCATGGCACACCAACCAGGTGCCAAAATTGTCCAGGCACACCATCAATATTTGGACAATTGACAAGGCACACCATGCTGCTGGTGGGGGGTTTAATTCCTCAAAAACCCTATAAATAATTGATGTTCATTTAATAAATAAATAAATAAATTGTCCAAACTCCCACAGCACACCTGTGGACCACTCATGGCACACTGAAAATCACTGCCCTGGAGCTGTTTCTTCATATCAGGGAAGGAAGTCATGGTAAGAAAGAGAGCCTAGATTATGGTTTAGCTCAGGACCCCTTTATTCATTAACCCCGGTGCTGGATCCACGTGATCTTGTCTAAGCACACGCACACAGCTTTGCACAACTTGACATCCAACCGCAAACAGGAGATCAGGTTAGACTCAACATTCTGGGCTTCCACCCTTCTTGGTGCTATACAAGGACAAACTCGTAGACCAGGGTAGCAAGCAAACAAAAGAACAAGTTCCAACTGTTTGCAAGCATTTTCTACACCTTTCGAAATCTGGAAATCCTTCCCAATACCCGAATACCTCACTCCAGACTACCAGTGGCTGTCATTGAACACCAAGGGCTACAGCTGTGGTGGTCCACAGAACCACCCACTCCTGCCACATGAAAAAAATGCCATGCCAAACCCTCTTTTTCTCTGCTTAAGAACTCAATTGTCGTGCAGAAATGGTACGTTTTTCAAATAAATTTGCTCGTGCAAAACTACTATTAAGCCCTGGTTCAATTAAGTGTGAGTCTGTTTCGCCGCACACCACCTTCTGCCGAACTAATATAATGGGTAATGCGAGTCCCTTCAGGGCATGAGAATATGGAAAGGTTTCCATCTCCTCCGTTAATGACACCACATCAAGGAGAGGGGAGGACAGCTCATTTGTCAGTGGTACAGAGGCTGGGACTTTGATTTAGGCTGGGAGAGAAATTCGCCTTTGCCACAAATTACTCCATCCCCAGTACGGGCCAAATTCTCATTCCAGCTTATCTGGAAATAGTTTCTACATCTCTAACTGCATAATGGCCAATGAAGAAAACCAAGGCTTGTCAGCTGTTCAGCTTGTAGCGTTGCTGTGCCTTTGACAGCTGCTCGAAATGCACCCATTAGCAAGTAATAATGTTCATCAACATGGATTTGAAAAAGCCTCGTTTCCTGATTTCGGCACCCAACTGACATTGAAAGGAAGAGAACTAGGTTGTGCAGTTTTCCCCTGGTCAGGAGGAAACTGAGTTGGATTAAGTTGGATTACCCTGAGTTGGATAAAGCTAGGTTGAACCTAGACAGTGAATGAGGCCTCCCCATACAACCAACTATATAACATCTGGTTAGATTGTGAACCTCTCCCTATCATACAGGATTCCCAATTATATACAGTTATACATACGTACAGGTCTTTTCCATGTGTTTAGATGATTAGAAACTTGCCAGGACACATAGATTGAGTTCTCCTTCCCCACAGTCAAGGTGGCCCAAGACCTCCTGATGCAGCAAGCAAAATGCTACCTTACTTATCCCATGATGTGGACCCTTTGCTCCTCCGTCTGCTCTCCAACATCTTGGCTTAGCCCACCAATTTTCAACCTTTTTGATCACATGGCACATTAACAATGTGCTGAAATTGTCAAAACACCCCTTCAGTTTTTGGATCATTGTCAAGGCACATTATGCAGCTGATGTGTGGTTCATACCCCCTTACTGATAAATGATCTTTCCCCCCAAATGTGCAGACCATTCACAGCACATTGGTTGAAAATCACTACCTTAGCCTCTTCTTTTCCCAATTCTAGAAGGAAGGACAGTAGTGACAAAAAGATGGACACCCCACACTAATCTACAACCATGTTGGCCTCACAATCTGTTAGTCTGTTTGCGGGGAACAACAGAACAGGATTTGAATTGAGCATTCAAGATGCAAACTTACATACATACAAACATCCCCTGCATTGACATCAATGCATTGATATCAGTGGTGTTGAACTAACGAACATGCACTGACATCAATGAAACATGCATTGACATCAGTGGTGTTGGACTTAAAGATCATTTCAACATACGAACGAGGTTCCAGAATGGAACTTGTTTGTAAATTGAGGATTTACTGTTCATGGATCAATATTTATTAGGTCCTTGATCCAGAGAGACTGGCTGTGAAGGAAAGGGAAGGAAATTGCCCCTTTCTGAACTCTCTACAGCCAACTGCAGTTATTAAAGAACAGAAACTGTCTTGCTGTGGAATAACCCTTGGAACTCATGCAGCATTTTGGCACAGTGTCCTATGTCATCGGTGCCCCTGGACAGTGTCAGAATCACAGCTCACCACTTCTTACCACTTTCACATCTGTAGTAAGATTTTCTAGGATGCGGCACCAAGGTTTTGCGCATGGCAACATGAATGGTCCAACAGTGTGACTCCTTGCTTGGTTGCAGAGGCAAAAACTTTGCCAGAGAAGCTGTTTTCTCTGCTGCTGTCTCTCTTTTTTGCTCTCTTAGCAGCTACACACCAGAGTCGAGCCTTCTCCAGCTGCTGGGCCATTGTAATTACCCTTGGTCAATGAGCCTTGATAAAATGAACCCACTTGAATATCAGGCAGGGGAGCCAACTCCTGCGCCAACAACCCATGTTGGCTTTTGGGCAAGACACAAGCAGCTTCTCTCCAGAATCAGCAAGCAGAACAAGCCATCTGCTCTGACAGACCTTAATAGGAGATTGTCGGCTACTCTCACCCATACAGCCATGCTTGGCCAGGCTCAGAATCCTGTGGTGCAGGTCTTGAAGTTGCAGCATTGTTTGCTTTTCTGAATAATAGGAAGAAGAGTCCTCAAAACAGGGCCAGAAGAAAAGGTTTTCCTTCCTCAGTCCCATGCAGAGTTGCTACCTAATTGTAGGAGTCTGGCAGCCAGCAGTGCAAACCAATATAAAGGACCCCCTGTGCCCACATCTCTGCTCCAAAGCTGCTGGGTTAGCATTTGCAAATGGAGTCCACGGATGAGCTCCATTTGATGTGGAGCACATTACAATCACGGTAACAATTTTTTAATCTCAAGATTTTTAAAATTGGGAGAGCACTTTAGATTCAGGTCGATGCAGTAACCTTTTCAGATGTTCAGTAAAGCAGAAGCAGGTTGAAACTAAGTAGTTTCTTTTAGCAGAAACTTCAAGGTCCACCAACCAAAGATGAATGCAAGAGAGCAAGTGAAGGTTGTCAGAATCAGAACTGAGTTCACAGTCTTGTGATCCTTCTTCACAAACCTTCTTCAGCTCTTCTTAGCCAAATGTAGAAACTTTTGTGCGGTTGTTCTCACCAATACAAGATCTATCAATGGATTCCTCCCCCTGACCTGTGTACATCCTAGCATGTCCATAGGGAGTCCCCAAATTCTTATAGATGTATGTGCTGGGCTCTCTTGCAGATGTTCTAATAAACATGCTAGGTCAGAAGCAAAGCCTGCCACTGCCATGCCCCCATCACACTAATGAAAGCCTAAAAAGGGCTTGGGATGATTAAATCTCAACCTGTTGAATTTCTGTCAGCTTGTCAGCTGTTTAAAGCACAGAAGAACCCTGCAAAGAGGGAAAAAATGGCGAGACATCCCTTTTTATGAAGCCAAGTCCAGGGGAAGCTAATTTTCCTTTTTTGTCATTCCCCCGATAGGTTCAGGTTGTCATATCCAAATGCTAAGTGGGTTGGAAAAGCAGTCGCTGCTGCAGAAATCTATACATAACTGTCAAAAGGGTCAGAAGGCATAAATAATACTGAAAGCGGGCCAGCCCTGATCCAATGATTTTATTCAAGGTTAATTGCTAAAAAAAACACAACCCCATCACTTCCAAATTTTGTCCTCACTGCCATTAGTCTGGATTACAACCATCACTCCACACTTTGAGGAAAATACTCAAAATCATTTATCACAGAACAGTTCTTCCATAGCATACTTCAACCGGCAATTTGTCTATAAATGGAGGGGCTGATTAAAAGATGGCAGATCCAATTACCCACCAGTCAAGGGGCAACCCCTTGCATTCCTGTGCCTTTTGGCACCAAATCAATTAACTCAGGATGGTCACCAACCAACTTATATGAATTGTCTTTTATCACACTTCGGAAGAGAGAGAAGACATAGGGTTGCAACTAACGGGCATCATCCTAATTTATAACTTTTAAAAGCATTTGATCTTTGCTAAAGTCTATGCCTGTGATCTAAAAAAACTTATGCCAAAAGGGGAAGGAGAGCTTTGTTTTATCTGGGAGAAAATGAAAGGAGAATAGGTAAAGAATGTGACACTTTCATACCTGGGAGCAAAATAGGATGCAGTTGTTAAAGTGTAAAAACCTATCAGAAAAATGTGGGCAAGCAACCCAACTTTCCAGAGGACTTAACTTTTAAAATAGAATTGCCAACAGGCATGCCAACTTTCTCAACACTCATCTGGGACATGCAAAAGTTCAGCAGATGAGATGTTCCCTGGCACAGAGACACTGCATTTGCTTACACCAGCGTGTTGTGTTGTTGTTAAAGGCATGGAAGGAATACTGGTAAAGCTGGTGCCAAAACACTGGTAAAATTCCATACAAATTTATGCATTTCATAAATTTGTATGGAATGCTGGTACTAACATGGTCCTTCAGTCAACTGAAGGAAAGGAGACCTCCTCAAGTGTTGAGATGCAATTGGAAGGCATCTCCAGTCTTTATATGTCCGACTTCTCCAAAATGCTCTCTTTCCACCCAAGCCAAGTTACAAAAGCTCATCCCCCCCAATGTACTGCCACTTTGGATTTCATTAGTCTACAGGGCAAGATTTCAACTATGGAGGAGGCAATTGATCTGGTCCTTCAGCTGTCTCTGGCAAACAAAATCACAGAAAGCTTCGTTCTTGGGCCTGGAGACAGAGCAGCAGTAAATAGACTTGAGTGTATTAAAGAGGCTCATTTTATGATGGGCAGGCCACTTCATTTAAAGCCATAATGGGTCTCGGCCCATCAGGTACAATGATGTGCAGAATGGGAACTCTTTGTCTTTCAACTTATAGCTCTCTGGAGGTGGGGACATCTAGCTGTAAAGTCACTGCTGCAGAAATTTATCATCCTGGCTGCTTGAGCAGTAATTTGACACAGAAGATGTTATAAGGCAGCTAGTCTGGATGAGGGGTGAGAATGTGGGGGATGCCTATGTGTGCCAAGAACTGAATAAGAATTTTGTTTCTCATGGTGCTGGCTGAACCAGGTGGAATTGCATCTCAAGGGGAAATCAACTGCAAGTCTTAATTCATCATTTTAATGCAGAAAGCATCAATTATTCCAAACCACCCTGCTTCGGAGGTTTTTATGTCTTGGCCACGTATGATGCATGGTGGCCATGTGGGAAGCAAGAAACAGGAGCACTAAAGCAAATCCATGTTTCCTCCCCCCCCCCCTTTGCTCCAAATGCGTTTGGGGATAAACAGTTCACTGTGCATAGACTATCTGATTCATCCATTCATAGTATATATTCATAGTATATATTATATTCATTCATAGTATATATTATGGGCTGTGGGTGGTGCAAGTGGTTAAGACACTGTCTGTTAACCAAGTCGGCCAGGGTTCAAGACCTGGGTCCCTACAAGACAGGGTGAGCTCCTGTCCTTAGCCCAGCTCTGTGACTCAGCTGAAACCAATCATATCTGCTCTGCTGTTCCATTGGACTATTTCAGTGGCGTGGAGAGGGGGGATCTGCTGCTTGGGTAACAGCCTATCCTCCATATTAATCTACCCAAGTCTTCATGCTTTGCATACAGCATCAAGCATGATACCATGGTCTTTCAAGACTTATTGATACAAAGAAGTATAATTATATGGATGAATATATATTCATCCATTTTATCCCATTTTGGAGCACCAGTTTATTATTTATCACCATCTTCTGCATTATCACCAGTATATACTTTTGAACTTGATTTGTAGGAACAAGCAGCTGCATTTGCCTTTCTTACTCCCCCACAGTCTGGCACCAACTGGGTTCACATGCTAACTCCTACAGATCCAAATGCTCTTAAAGGAACAGCTACAGACTGTGATGTCTAATAAAGTACTCTTATACAGTGCGGCCCAAGGAAGCAGAAGCTTAACTAGAATAGAGCCTTATGGCACCTTCCCCAAGTGCTATGCCAAAGGAGGGCATGCTTTTTCTCCTTTGAGAAGTTTATGGTTCTCCTAGAACAGGGGTCTTCAGACTTTCAACTTCAGGGCTCCACAACCTTTAATAATTATGCAGAGGAGGGAATTTCAGCAGGTGTAGCTTGTGATCTTTGAGATAAGTTTCATCTGCTAAAATTTCCTACTCTGCACAATTGTTAAAGGCCCTGCAGCCCTGAAGATGAAAGTTTGCAGATCCCTGTCCTAGAAGAATGGACACTTACTGTGGTGGCTTTCCATCCCCCATTGCTACTCTTATGGAAGCTGCAAAGAAGAAGGAACAGAGGGCATGACGCCACCAGTGCTTCCTTCTCCAGGAAGGTATCACAATGTGATGTCACAATGTCACATGTTGTAGTAATGTCAATGCGTTGGCACCACACTGGCACCAGGGCTTTTTCTTATGCATCTAGAAGGAAGGTCGCATTGAGCTACCAGATGTTCTAACCATAAAAGAGGATTTTCTCACCTTCCTGCTCAGTTTCCACTAGAAGCTCTATTTGATGGGAAGAGAGTCTTTATTACATCAGATGACCCCTTTTCCCCACAAATGATAGATTTAGAGTGTTTCAGGTCTAGAGATTAGCTGGCAGAGACTGGTTTGAAAATCTCTCTATCTGAACTCACAGTGTAGGTTTAACCTTCTTCGAAGTCTCCTGAACATCCTTTAGCTCTGGTGACACTGAGAATGTCAGAGACTCTCCGGGGAGGGCTGGATGCCAAGGTCTATCCTCTCCAGCTCTAGGTTTGTGCCACTCCATCCATATCACTGAAACCACACTATGGCCAAATGTGAGGGCCTATTATGTTCCACCACCATTCCTGCATTTATGCAATTTTAAAGAGCTGTTGCCTTAAATAAATGGTTGAGAAGGTCAACCAGATGTTCTGCTGAAGCACCAACACCTTTGTGGAACACCAGGCTTAGCAGGCCTGGATCTGACAAAGGGACACCTCAACGTTTACCTGGGGGAAAAGGGTGCAATCCAGTCAAAGAGAAGCACTTTCTATTCCCACTGATGTCAAGGGATGAGAGTTAAGCATAAGACCATATAAAAAGTGCCATTGGATCAGGCCATGTGCTGTCATCCCAACCTGGACTGACCAGCACAGGCCAAACCAGCATAGGGTAAGAGGCTGCTGCAGCACAACTTAGAGAAGGTTAATTTCCCCTCACCTCATGTTGCATAGTAGCCACCTCTATGGGACTACTTGGATCTCCACCTGGGAAGATAGAAAGAGAGAAAAAATTTCAGGTTTTAGGGAAGATAGAAAGGGAGAAAAAATATTCTTCCCATCTATTCCCTTTATATAGTTCATAGAAGCCTGTAATACTTAGAAGAATCACCCCACTATTCCTGACCTATAGCAGCCCCTAGATATACAAGGGGCTTTGTGCCTGACGCTGGATGGTCCAAAGATTTTTTTTTTCTTGTACCGGTGTACAGTCACTGGGGAGGATGTTAGGAATGCAGTTGTCCTTTGTGAGAACATGCTCTGGGTTGAACATGCTTTTCCCCCTTACAAGTCAGCTGAATTCACACATAGGTATTTCAGGCATCCAGATTTCACAAAATGTCCTGGCACAGAAATATTTGTCTTACCTTAACTAAACAAACCAAAGTCTCCTCTCAAATATGTTATTCAAATTATTATTGTGAAGAATCACAACTATTTTTCCTGCTTTACTGGTGAGTGAACGATTAGCAGCCTCTTTGCTAATGAGGAGCACTTAATTTTAATTGCTTTCTTATCAACCACTTTCACTGTTTATCTCCTAAGCATCTTCCTTGGAAGCTTATCTGCAGCTATACAGTAAGCCTCTTATTAATTTGGGCCTCGCCACATCAAAGAACAGACACACTTTTTGTTTATGGTGAGATCAAGGTTCTAAAAGAATCTATTCCGGGTGGAATTCTTGGGTCCCCCTTTTTCAAATTAGTTTTATTTCTAATAAGTTAGCTGACTGCTAATTAGTTTTATTATTCTCATGCACGCAAGTGCACATGCATACATGTGCATGCATGCGCACATGCACACGCACACACACAGGGCCAGCCTGTACTTGAGACTGCCACCTTGGGTGGCAGACAGGAAAGAGGGCATCTGTCTCCTGCAGCCACCCACCTGTACCACTCCTTTTCCCATGCCCCAAATACAAAAAGATAGAGGGGTATAACTCAAGCATTAGGTGGTCTTTCTATCTCCTTCTTCTCATTCACATGTGCACCTGTGAGTATTAAGCACACAGAGCAAGCAGCTTGATTGGTCAATCAATTAATAAGTCAATCATTCAGTAAGTCAATCAATCAACTATATTTATATACCACTTTTCAACGAAGTTTGCTTTACAGAGCGATTTACAGAGAAAACAAAGCGGTTTACAGAGAAAATAAAATATTTCTTGATTGTTGATTGGTTTAAGTCCCCTATTAATCCCGCTCACTAATGTCCAGCATCATACTTTTAATCTGGTGCATACTGCAGAGGTATTTATTGAAATGTTATTGAAATTGAGAAGCATGTGCAGGGAAGACCTTTGGGCAGCAGTGATCTCAGTAATGCTTAAACTGGTCCTTTCCAGCAGTGCATATGCCCAAAGCTGTCTGTTTCTCCATCAGTTGTTTAATGCACTTCTCCCGCCTTGCAATGGAACAAGCATCAAATGTTTACATTAAGCTCCCATCTCATTCCAAGGTCCAATTTCCACATTGCTGCAGGCTTTAGGGTTTGCCTTCTGATGGCTGGATTTCCTTGCTCTGAGCTGCCTGCTTCACTTTGCCTGGACACCAGAAAGACCCAGCGAGGTGTCAAAGCCTTCTAGAAAGCTGTCGCATGGACAGAAAGTGTTTGTGAAGAGCAGTTCAGGGAAATGGACCCCTCGTGGGCCCTGCTACTTGCTGTCACCTAGGTCAGGGTTTCTCAACCTGTGGGAAACCCTTGGCGTCTGCCCCACTGGTCTACAAGAGGAGCCTCTGCCCCTCCTCCCAGCAGGGAACCAAAGCTATCCTTAGCATCTGCCTGAACAGTCCACAAAAGCAAGGTGTTTGAAAGAATTAATGAAATTATTTGAATTCATTAATTCCTAAATAATATCTCTACTATATTCACTTATGTAAAATTATTCATTTGAAATGTAAATTAATTCTTTTTTTCTAGTCCCCCAACAGATTGTCAGAGAGGTGATGTCAAAACAGTTGCGTACCCCTAATTTAGATGCTAGTCTAAATAAGATGCCTAATTTAGATGCTAGTCTGTACCTTCTGAACCTGCAGGCCTCACATGGGTCTCCAAACTTTTTGGCAGGAGGGCTACATCATCTCTCTGAGACTGTGTCAGGGGTCAAAAAACTAATTTACATTTCAAATTTGAATAAATTTTTATAAATCTACTACTAAGAACGTATTGGAGTGGAATACAGGGCTTGCCCAGGGACCAGAAAGAGGGATCTTGAAGCTTGCCGAGGCCTGCATCTGGCCCCAAGGTTGGGGTTTGGAGACCCCTGAGAGCTATCTCTTGGATAGGGCAACTAGGGCAACCACACTGGACCCCACACTTTCATGACCAATACGTAACCATAATAGGAGAAGCCTCACACATATCAAGTGGTTCTGGACCTGCACCATGCCTCACACTTATGAGAATAGCTCTGGTTCTGCCTCTAGTTAAAGCTCTGCCTTTTGTTAAACCCCCACTAGAGTTTCATCCCAATCTCCATCCCTGGACTCAGTATGGGCTTCCTTATCTCTGACCCAGAAGGCTTCACTATCCTGAGGCACCACCTAAGAAGAAGAAGAAGGTTTGAGTTTCCAAATTGCCAGTCCCAGGCTGGTTATCAGGGAAGTGGCTGGTTTCTCCATAAGAAAATTCAGCCTCAGATCAAAGAATCCTATCACATGTATTAAGCTAATATAGGAGTTTTTGTCTTGGGCTGTTGCAATTTGTATTGGATTTCAGTGGACAGCACAGTTGTGCAGAATGCTCCTTTTTGTCACTTGAGTGAATTATGGGGACACTTGGATGCTCTGCTTTTTACAACCTTTCAATGCCCTCCGCACAAATGCCACCTGTTTTGCTTAAAAGGCGGAGGCATGAACATAATATAGGAAAAGGCTGCCCTCTCGTGCTGACTAAAGGAGCACCACTTAGTACTCAAATTCCCACTCAAGAGTTTGCAAGACATTGATGGGCATTAGCACAATCTGGACTGGAAGGGAAAGGAACACAGACTTTTGCAAGGGGGGTGACACTGCAGAGGGGAAATGTATATTGTAGCCCTTTCCTTTTGAAACAAATTCAGACAAAGCACATCTGTCTCTAAAGACAGAGTTGGACAAGCTGGGCCTTTGGTTTGTGTTGGCAAGAGAAGTTCTACAATCTGCTATTCTATCTATCGACAGCAAAAAATGCTTCTTCTATCAATATTTCTTCAATGCTTCTTTTAATCCTAAGCATGTCTACTCAAAAAACATGTCTACTTTGGCTGAAGCAAAGATACAGACCTGAAAGCAGCGAAACCTGGGGCCTGGGCAGGGGACAGAATTTATTTGTCCTCAGTGTGGAAGGGATGGCCACTCTCACATTGGCCTTCCTAGCCACACCAGATGCTGTTTCAGGACCTCCAATCAGAGCACGATACCATAGTCTTTCGAGGCTGAAGGATGCCATTGAGAATGTCTACTCAAAAGTGAAATCCATTGAGTTAAATAGTGCTTACTCCCAGGAAAATGTGGTTAGAATTGCAGCCTGAATTCAGGGGAAATGTAATTGCTCTGGGCACTGACCAGGACAAAAATCACTTAGTCCTTCTACCAGTGTGGGGAAAAGTCAAGACAGCTCAAGTCAAATTGAGTGTAGAGTCACTGACCCCCTGGGACTAAAGTAAAAAAAGTCACAGAGCACAATCCCAACCACGTCTACTCAAAAGTAAGCCCCATTAAGACTCAATGAGTCTTAATCCCAGGAAAGTGTCTTTAGGATTGCAGCCATATTGAGTCAAAAGAGTCATGAGTTCTTTATGAGTACTCCAGTTACCCCCCCATGAGTTAAAAGCATACAAAAAGAGTTGCTCCCTTAAAGCCTGCAACTTATTTTCTTTTCTTCATGCTGCCTGCTGCTGCTGCTGCTGCTGCTGCTGGTGTGAGTGAGTGAGTGTGTGTGTGAGAGAGAGAGAGAGCAAGAGAGAGAGAGAGATTCTATTTAAGGAAGGCTGCAATCCTATACACACTTATTGGAGAATCATAGCTTCTGATGAACTTAAGACCTGATGCATTTGTGCAACTCTTTTTGTGAAAGCAGACAAAGACTGCAATCTAGAATACAGGAGCATGTAAGAGACATTACATGCATCCGTAGTTACTGTACCACCTAGTGAAAACCTATGAGAAATTCATATTGCAATACAGAGTAAAGTGTTCATACTCCGGAGCAAGGACTCCCCATAGTTACTCTGGATTGTGCCCATAGTGATGCCAGGGGTTTACACCAGCTTGTAATGCCAGGTGGTCCTTGTTGGAGGGCCCTATTTGTTTGTTTGGGGTGCCCACTGCAAGCTCGCTCCATGGTGAGTAAAGTAGCGATGGCAAGAGTCAGGCATGAAACTAGGTATCATGAGTCAGGCATGGCACTGCAGACTGGTCATAATGCGCTGATACTGATGCATCACTGCTGATAACTTCCAGGGTGGCCCAATTTCAGACCTAATAGAAGCAGGGGCAGCATGTCCAAGGAGCTCCATGATCCACGTGATGGAGGCAATTATTTCACAGTGAATTCTATGGTGAGTCCCTTCACATTTCCCCAGATGGCTCCAAAGGCAAGTGAGAGGGGCTGTTTACATAGTATATTACAGAACCTATAGAAAATGGGTGTCATACTCATTTCACATAGAGGGCCGAAATTAGCATCAATGGTTTCTCCCGAGGGCCGAAACCCAATCTTGTGCATGTCTACCCAGAAGTAAGTCCCATTATAGTCAATGGAGCTGACTCCCAGGAAAGCTGAACATGAGTCAGCAGTGTGATGTGTCTGCAAAGAAGGCAAATGCCATTTTAGGTTGCATTAAGAGGACTGTAGCTTCCAAGTCACGAGAAGTTCTAGTTCCTCTTTATTCAGCATTGGTGAGACCTCACCTTGAGTACTGTGTTCAGTTCTGGGCACCTCACTTGAAGAAAGATGCAGCCAAACTGGAGCAAGTCCAGAGGAGAGCGACAAGAATGATCAGTGGGACAGAAGGGAAGCCCTACGAGGAAAGGTTGGGGGAACTTGGGATGTTCAGCCTGGAGAAGAGGAGGCTGAGGGGAGACATGATTGCCCTCTTCAGATACTTGAAGGGCTGTCATAGGGAGGAAGGGGCCAATTTGTTCATAGCTGCTTCTGAAAGCAGAACTAGAACCAATGGGTACAAACTGCAAGAAAGGAGATTCCGGCTGGAAATCCGGAAAAAATTCCTGATGGTGAGGGCGGTTCGGCAGTGGAAGAGATTGCCAAGGGAGGTGGTGGACTCTCCCTCACTGGGGATCTTCAAGCAGAGGCTCGATGAGCACCTGTTGGAGATGCTCTAGGGGGAATTCCTGCTGCAGGCAGGGGGTTGGACTAGATGACCTACTAGGTCCCTTCCAACTCTATGATTCTATGATTCTAAGTGTAGCCTGAGAAGCTCTCGCAGGTCAGATAAAACAGCAACGCGGGCCGTATAATGCATCACCCACTCTGGCTACGCTACTAGCTATTAATATTATTGTAAGCATATCATGTATCATGAGGAAGGGGGAATATAAATTCAAAAAGACCACAAACGTGAGTTGAGAAGAACGTGACAACCAAAATAGTCACTCAGATCCATGACTGTTAACAGAATCACACTGGAAATTGCAGTCCCCGTTACAATTAGGTGGCGCTGGTGAAAGCAATGCCTGGGCCCTTGTTTGCTGAAGTCTGGGCTCATTTGCAAGTCAAACATTCCATGATTATGTATGCAAATGGAGTCATTTAAAACCACGCAGCTGCAAACAAATCTATACCGCATCCAACGGCAGTCCCAGCTTGGCCCGCCATGCCTGCTGCACTTTTGCTTCTATTAACTTGAGGTTAAATTGAAATGCCGTTTCCCCCATATGTGTCATTTGGATTAAAAGCCTGAATAATTTGCTGGGAACACAACTGGCGAGGCTGGAATGCTAAGCTTGGCTCCGGACTGAAAATGGGTTGATGCTCACTCAGTTAATAATTTAAACTGAAGTTTTGGAGAAAACAATCAGCGATCTGCAATCCCACCTGCTCCCGGATGAATGTAATGGTACAGGCAGGAAAAATATGTTTGCGATGGAGCAGTCGGGTGCTAAAGAGGATCGTCCCTATGCACAATGAGCAGTCCAGAGCATTTGGCAGGGGTCATGTGTCATGCAAGGTCACCGAGAGCTTCCCCTTCTGGAATTCTCTTCTAAACCATTCATGTCCTCTGCAGCTAGGGTTGCCATATGACCCGAAAAACAGGGATAATCCCAATTTTTGAGAACTATGATCACATACTGGCCAATGTGACAGAGGGTCATGTCCCAATTTTGTGGAAGAAAAGTATGGCAATCCTATATACATGTCTACTCAGAAGTAAGCCCCATCATGTTCTATTGGGTTTATTCCCAAGAAAGTGGTACAGGGTTACAGCATAAGGCTATAATCCTAACCCCCTAATCCTAACCCCCAAATAAGCTGGTACAAGTCCCATGTTGGTCTGGGAATATATGCATTTCAGCACCTCTTCTGGGGGGGTTCAGCCAGCGCACAGACATGCGTTGGCCTCCACACACCACCACAGTAACATGGAGCGGGTGAGTTGTGCCACCTTAAATTGGTTGGGATTGCATCCTTATTTTGTACAGCAGAACAAGGTATCTGCTGAGGGCCAGAACTGTTGTCATTATTAAGAATGAAGTGATGAATTAAGTTGGTGATATGCAGATTTTTTTCTGACGAACTCCTTAGCTGGCTTTTGATGGCAGAAGAAAAAATATAAAAACCTTGATCATATTTTCAAGATAATGGGAAATCTCACTTATTCCACATGTAACTCTTGCAGCAGTGACATCTCAGCAAAAACAGCACTGCTGAAAGGGTGACACAGATGATAACTGGGCTTTCCCTGCACTGCTCTTTCAGCAGTGATTGATTGATGGATGGATTGATTGATTCATTGATTGATTCATTGATTCATTCATTCATTCAATTCATTCATTGACAGATTTCCAACCCACTTTCTCTCCCTGCTGAGCATTCAAAGAGTGCCCTATTATCATGAGGGGTGGGATAAAGAGTTTTGATAACCCATATCTGGCTTTCAGGCCTGATGTTTGACATCCATGGGCTAGAGCAAGGGGCCCATTCTGTTTCAAATTGCTGACTGCCTCTCTACATCAGTAAGAAAAGCTGTTTTGAAACAACTGTAAAGGGACATGCTTTTTATTTTTTGAAACTACTTTTATTTAATACATTTTTGGTATAGCAGGGAGTCCCAGAATCAAACTCCTGCAGATATTGAGACACAACATTATTACATTAGGTGCAATGGAGGAAAAGAAACCTGGAATTGGGTCTTTAAATCCATTTTTCCACTATTTTGTAATCTACAGGAGTTTCTGGAACGGAACCCAAGTGGATAACAAAGAAAGACCCTGAAATGAATGGGGTACCACCTGAAATAGGCTCCCAACTCCCCTAGTGGGTCCAGACTCACCATTTCAAAAACACTGAGCAACACTGTCTAGTTAGAGACTTTTCTAGATCTTCGGGGGCTGACTCAGGACCCTTTGGCACTAAGGCAGACACTTTCCCATTGAGCCATATCATCATCGCTGAGATGTTTTCAAATCACCCCAAATACCCTTTTAAAAAATAGCCGAATACGCTCTTTTTATCTTTACTTTAGTGCGGCCAAAATTTATCTTGACCAAATATTTTCTGGCATGTGCTCAAGTGGTACAGCAACAATGAACGGTGAGTGTGAAAACCAGCAGACGCAAGCTGGCCCGTCTCCTGCACGAAGAAGTGAATGCAATTAAAACACAGTGACGGATGGTGTGACAAGGTAGGTCATGCGCATGCTGGAGGAATCCAGTTCAGGCTGGGTTTGTGCTCAGATCAGAACAACAGATGAAACAAAATACATCTTGTTTCTGTATTGGTAATAAACAAGTTTGGATTTTGTTCAAACGCTCTTCTTCAGGGGAACAATGTCTTTGTATCAAAGGAACACATTGCACAAACTCTCAAACCCAGGCCACAAAGTTCTCAAACCCAGGCCACTGGGGCAAACCAGCTGCCTAGAAGAAATTGTTCCTGTGCAGAACACCTGGGAACTCACAGCAAGTCAGAACCTGCTTTCAAGAAATGCAGAACCAGTGGCATAGCTAGAGGGGGTGCAAAGCACAACGTTTTGTGGAAGTCTCACCAAAGCATGCAAGGGTCCCCCTTTTCTTCTTCTTCATAAAAGAGAGTCAGAGAGATTCAAGCAGAGGCTCAACAACCATCTGTCAGAGATGCTGTAGGAGGATTTTCTGTTATAGGCAGAGGGTTGGATGACCTAGTAGGTCCCTACTAATTGACCTACTAGGTCCCTTTCACTTCTCTTGATTCTATGATTCTTCAGAGCCATCCTAGGCTTATGCCTCTGTATTGCTCCAACTACCCAGAATGGCATTGAAGGGAAGGGGCTGCTTGCATGGTGTGGTGAGGCTCCCTGAAAAACCTAGTGAAAAACCTCAACCTCTAGCAATGCCATTGTGCAAAAGTACACTTCAGTGTGTTGTTCAGCTGGTCAAATGGGGCATATCATCTCATGAGAGGTTTCCAGAACGGTGGCTTGTGAACTTAACAGTTGATTTTGTTTTGTAAATGCTTTCTGAACTTTTTTTTGGTATGTAATATTCTTAATATTAATTGTTCCAGTATGTAAGTATTGTTGTGAGTGTGTGCTCCCCCTCCCATTCTTTGCTTGGATCCTCAGCTGACCATCTCCTGTGACATCTCGCAATGCCATCAGGTTCCACATGAACCTCTCCTTTTAATTATAGTGAAATTCAGTCTGGCTGTTTGCCTGTCTAATCCCTTCCTCCGCTGTGGTTGGAAGGCCTGCAAGTGTTTTTCTTCAGAAAGCTGGCAGGGAACACAATTTCTCCTAGGGCCACAACTATAAAGAGAACTGCCAAGGACATCTTCACCTCCAAGGAAGATGAATGGGCAGCACATGCCGCTCGCTCTGCTTTCCAAGGGGCCTTAAGGCTCAAATGACCAACGGGAGCTGCTCTGAATCTTTTAACTAATCGACTGGAACCTCTGAGCAATGGCAGTCATTAGGAACAGGAATCTGGCAGTGGCAGGGATTGCTTTCAGGTGACAAGAAGATGCAGTGACACCAACATCCTTTTGCTAGTGCTGTGCCCTCTTTCCCCGCTATCTTCTCCCTATTTATTCTGTGGGTAAGTCACCTTTCGAGGAAACACTCCACAAACAATATACACACTGATTTGGATCAAACATAAGGGAAGGAATAATTTTAGACAGTAGACAGCAATCAAACAATAATGGCAGGAATCAAACAGAAATCAAACAGGGAGACTGTAATAAGCAATATAAATCAGCACTAGTACTTCAGGAGGAAACCTGAAGAAGCAAAATTAAAGTATGTTCTGCATTCTGAGATATCTTCATTAGTGATGGGATTCAAAGAAATTAACAACCGGTTCTATGCCCAACTGACAACCACTTTAAATGGCTATTTTTAAACTTTATATGTCCTATCTCTTGTTAACAATCAGTTCTATAGAGTAGGTGCAAACCTGCTGGAGCCCACCACTCATCACAAGAATAGCACTGTTGGTGCCAACTAAATGGGTGTTATTGTAGTCCAGGGTGATCATATGTCTGGAAATTTCTGAATTTGTCCTCTTTTTTAGCCTCCTGTCTGGGTGTCCTCCTAAAGGGCTTCATTGTCCTCCATTTTGGTTTCATTTTGGAACTTTGCAATGGTGTGCAGTAACCTATCATGTCATATGTCATTGGATTCATATTGAAGAGTAGAATTCAATGCAAAAATCAGTTTTGAAATATCTTCTTCCTATCAAAGGTTATGGCCAAAAAACTAAAAATAAAAATAAGCATTGGGCTCTATGGGAAATTGAAAGTACCCAATGTCGCAGCTTTACCTTTGAGTAGGCAAACAAGCCATTGTCTGCCAGAAAGGCCAGGCTAAAAGGAATCCAAGACCTTGTCCTCCTTTTGAGGTTTGGGCATCTGGTCACCCTGTTGTAGTCCCATGATATTTTATGGGAGAGGGAGAGAACTGGGGGGCATGAGCCAGTTGTGCCTTCCAAGCATATGCATGGTGAATCCAAGCATGTACATATCTGTCAGGGATGTGCTGAACATAAGGAGGATTCCAAATCCTTCATGGAAGGAACTGTGATCGTCCTTTGGCTGATGAGCCTTGCATCACCCAAAGGTTCAGAGGCCTTAGGCAAAGCTCCCTCCCTCCTTCCACCTCAAAGTGGACCTCAAGGGAGTGACTTTGCTTCCTACACCACCAACACCATGCCAAGACACAGAAATGATCTCAAGGGTGGGTACTGGCTCTACCAATGCTGCTGGGACCTTGACAGCTGCCCAACCATGTCAACCCTCAATACCACAAGTGACTGAATATGCAGGTTTCTGGGGGAGTTGCCACTGGACACATCAGTCCTGGGACATGTTTGGCCATTCAGTGGTGGAGAGGATGCCATATGTATTACAAGGGGACCATATGACCAGAAAGTCCCAGATTTATCCTCTTTTCAAGTCCTCTCTCCAGTTGTCTTCCAAAAGGGCTGTCCAGCATTATAGAAACTGGCACTTGGAACTCCAAAATCACCCCAGAAGGAGACCCCTGATAATTTTATTGATCTCTATGGGAACTGAAAGCGAGCCCTATTGCACCTTTACTCACAAGTAGGCAAACTTGCTTTAAATATTTGGAAAAGGAAAGGCTGAGAGGAATCTGGTCCTGATCCAATAATGAATGCAGCCCTACCAGGTACCCCGCAAGGAAGCTCCTCCTCCAAGCTCTATTGCATTAAACCCTTTTGAAAATGAGACTGCACAGCCGCTTTTACTCAAGAGTAAGCAAGCATGCTTTGTCTAGAGTGGAAGGTCATTCCAAGGAGTGCAAGGCTTCTTGAATGGTTCTGATCTTGTGCACCTGGAGCTCAGCAAATGCACCAAAAGGCACATTTGAGAGTTTTCAGCTTTTATCATGCCCTATATTTTGCTGGAATGTCCTACATTGGGGGGGGGGGCTTGTCCTCTTTTTTGGTTATGGCATATGGTCACCCTGAATGTATGGCCGCTGACAGTCGGCCTGTTGACAGCTACCTGTTGACTTTTACACGTAATCTCCCCCATTTGTTCACCATCTTTCCAATATGCACAACTGACCCCATTTCACTGTTAGATAAGAGTTTTCATTTGCAAGAGGTGTTTTGAGTTTTCAGAAGTTAAAGATATATAATCTCCATCTTGTGGTAGTGCTACCATACTTACTAGAATATGAGGCGCTGCTACTGTACTTGCTAGAATACAACGCGCTGCTACCATATTTACCAGAATAAAACACACTGTTACCATACTTGATAAAATACAATGTCCTGCAATTGTATTAACTGGAACACCCTGCACTTCTAAGGAACATACTAGAATATATTTTGCTGCTAATGTATTTACCAGAACATATGCTGCTACCAAACCTGCTAGAATGCAATGTGCTTCTACCGTACCTAACAGAATATGATGTGCTTCTACCTTACTTGCTAGAATTCCATCAGTCTTGGAAGACTATGGTATTGTGGTCGGCGCTGCATACGCTGCATGCGAAGCACGAAAGCCTGGGTTGGATTGTTATGGAGGATAGGCTGTTATCCAAGCAGCAAATCCCCCCTCTCCATGTCACTGAATTAGTCCAATGGAAAGGCAGAGCCAATACGATTGGATCCAGCTGGCGTTGCAGAGCTGGGCTAAGGACAGGAGCTCACCCTGTCTTATGGGCAGACCTGGGAATCGAACCCTGGCCTGCTGGTTAACAGGCACAGCGTCTGTCTGTCTGTCTGTCTATAGTATTATATATCACTTTTCAACCATAGACAGTTTACAAAGACAGTGAAAAAAAATTAATGGTTAATGGGTCCATTTCCCAAAAGAGCTCACAATCTAAAATCCAAAAGAACACAAGCAGAAACCACTTTAACAGACATTGCTGGGGTGAACAGGGCCAGTTACTCTTCCCCTGCTAAATAAAATTTAGTACAGTACTAGTACAGTATGCTGCTATCATATTTACTAAAATAAAATAGCTGCTACCATACAGTGTGCTATACTACTGTATTTACTAGAATATGTGCACCTTTTTTCAGCGAAATGTTGTTTCCAAAATCAGTGTGCACATTAGATTCAATTTCGCATTAGATTTGAGTAAATGTGGTATTGCATACATTTAATAGTGTACCCACAAATGATTACCCAATTTCTTTTCTGCAGTCTTCCACCAGAGGGCAGGAAATGACCAGCCTGGCACAGCAACCTTTCTCATAAAGCACATTCTTATAACTCTTAAAGCACATATTCTTATAACAAATGAAAAGGGTTCTAGTCGGACAGAATGTTTCAGTGAGGAGAAACGTTTTAAAAAGGACATTTTAAACAAGTGAATTGATACAGCATTTTAACAAGATATTCATTTTCTGTTAGAATTAGAATTGTGCTTTGAGGGATATATGGAAAAGAGAACAACACAAAGTGCTATACTACTTATTCATCAGTCTGTCAATCTCAGATTACAGGTTCAATATCTATGTATATTGTATATTTGTCTGTATAAATCTTGTTATACACTGATTTTTTAAAAATACATTTATTTGATTCAACAAGAATGGACATGGCACATGAGAAGGAATGTGTTGATCCCTGAAGAAGAAGAATAGTTCATCCTTTCAAAATCTGTATTTAGTGTTATAGAGAGCCAGTCGTTCCATTCATCAAATCAGCCAGGCAAAGGCAGGGAGTCTTTTGCATTTCGAATTGCTGACTGCCTCTCTACATCAGTATGAAAAGCTGTTTTTAAACCATTGTGAAGAGGTGCATTTTTATTTTCTTTAAACTGCTTTTATTTAACATTTTTTGGTATTAGCAGGCATCTCAGAATCAAACCTCTGAGGCATGACCTTATTCCAATAGGAGCAATGGAGGTGCAAGAAACCTGGAAGTGAGTCATTACGGCTGCAATCCTAAACATGCTTTCCTGGGAGTAAGACCCACTGAATAGAATGAGGCTTACTTCTGAGTAGAGATGGTTAGGATTGTGCTCTAATGCTGCAATCCTAACCACTCTTTCCTGGGAGTAAGTATGGCATGTCGGGCCACTGCTTCAGCAACTACACTGGCTGCCCATTCGTTTCCGGGCTTAATTCAAAGTGCTGGTCCTGACCTTTAAAGCCCTAAACGGCTCGGGTCCAGGATACCTGAGGGACCGCCTTCTTCTGTACAATCCGACCCGTCACCTAAGGTCATCTGAGGGGGCCCTACTGACTGTGCCGCCACTAAGAGATGTGAGAGGTGTGCCAGCCAGAGATAGGGCCTTCTCGGTGGTGGCACCCCGGCTTTGGAACTCCCTCCCCTTAGAACTTAGAAAAGCTCCCTCAATACAGAGCTTCAGGCAGAGCCTTAAAACCTTTTATTTAAAAAAAGTTTTAAACAGGGCAGAGGTTGGGGGCAGTGTTTTATTGTTTTATTTTATTGTTTTAACAAATGTCTTTTAGCTTGTTTTTAATTGGTCTTAGTCTTTTATTATTCTAATTGTATTTTAATTGTATTTTAATTATGTTTTAATCTGTATTTATTAGCAATTTTAATGGTGTTTTATTCTTCATTGTTAGCCGCCTTGGGCTCCCTCTTGTAGGGGAGGAAGAGGGGGTATAAATTAGGAAAATAAAAATAAAAATTGAACACAATGAGACTTAATTCTGAGTAGACATGCTTAGGGTTGCACTATAAATCAATTTTACACTGTGTCTTTATCCAGTTTTTAATCCATAGGGGATTCCAGAATATAACCCTAGGGGATAACAAGGTAGTAGTCCCTGTTGTTCCAGAATCACACCTTGAAAGATACAAGTCCATGCGGTTTCTGACAAAGAGCCACTTTTTATGGAACAGGCATAAAAATATGGGCCAGACAACTATCATGGTGGCCAAGTCCAGTACTATATCATCCTGCAAGAACAACAGTTAATTGATCAGTCATCCTGTGATCAACAGTCAATTGCATGAACATCTTCCCCTGTCCAATACCCTGACATATAATTATTCTTATAAAAGATAGTATCTGTAAAGGTTTGAGCCTCAAAACATGAACCTATCCAAAGGTTTCAACAGAAACAGAAATTTTCACCATCTTGAAGAGAAGCTGTAGGCTTGTTATAGAAATGTGAAATAATAGAGCAAAAAAAATATTTGTTCAACAGAGATTATCTCAGTGTGTTCCTGAGTCAGATAAACCTTTTGCATGGAAACTAGCAAGTCCAGATCTGCACCTCAAAGACAAAATGCATTGTCTAAACAAAGGACTTTATTTTAATTGAACATTCAACTTGGATTCCTCCTAGTGACACCTACAATCCTTCCAAAGAATAGCCTGGGGGAAGGGAGGTAGCCCACAAGGACAGCCATGTTCTTAACAGCACTATTTGAAAGTGACACGGGGACACTTTCTGGATGAAAAGCAAGGGCAGAAATTAAGCAAATAAATGGCAGACTGTCCAAACTGAAACAGGGCTGCCATAATTGTCTTCCACGAAATTGGGACAAGACCCTCTTTCCATTTGTCAGTATATGAACGCAATCCCCAAAAATCAGGATTGTCCATTTTTTGGGACATATGGCAACACTATTCTGAAATAACCCATATTGGCCATATTAGAACCTGAGAACAGGGCAAGTGTAAGCAGAAGTACCATCCCTACTCATTGCTGTGGGTGATATGCCAAACCCACATCCCTCAGTCCTTCCAAGAAGTCCAAGGAGTTTTCTACTACAACTAGCTTCGCAATCTAGACCAGCAGCATTTTACACCAGGAATGCAGTCCATTTTAGTTCCAACCCTACTTTAGCTACAGGAATGTGGTCCATTATAGCTACAGGATACGTCTTGATGATGCAATTGATCAGGACGTTGCAATGCTCTGGCATCTATGGTGCAATGCCCCACCAGACATTACCCAGATGTCGGCAATGATGTGACTTGTGTAGTCTGTTCCTGGGAACATGAAATCTCATTATGCTCTAGAGTGCCGATCAAAGGAATGCTGATCACAGGAATGAATCAGCCAAACCCAGATCCAGCCCTGATCTAGAACACCGACCAATGCAGCTTCTCACTACAATAGAGAGAACTAAGGAGAAGCCACCTCGTCTCTTTCCCTTTAGACTAGCACAAATGCACTTAACTTGTTGTGAAGCAAGTGATACATTAAGAGGTTAAAAGCTTTGCAATTTATTATTTAAAAATGCTTGTCTTCCTTGGAACTGTACTGCTGCAGCTTTCCTATTTTGTGATGAAAAAACAGCCCTTTTGCATGACTTTTTTTAGTATCAAGCCCCACAAGGCAGACAATAGCGTCTGAATCAGTGGGTTTGATGGGTTCCTCAGAGCTCCTAGAATCACATGTGTCAAACACCCACCTGCTTAAGTGTGGGTGGAAAAGAAACACAGTTTGAGTCAGAGGAAGCATTTCTGAGGTTCAAGGAACAGCTTGTGGCTCCAATTTTTACTGATTTATGCTGCTTTGCAAACCCTCATTTGTGCCTCTTTGGCTTGCTGATTATATATAAACCTCTCAAATTTACAAAACTCTGTCCTCCAAAAGACAAAGGTCGTATCTATGCTGGTCATAGATCAGAGCTCATTTGCCCCTTCTGTAATGATGAAGCTGTCCAAGTGACCTTAAACCAGTTGGGTCCTTCTAATCTAGCTCACTGGGTAACCCCTTTTCATGATCCTCTGGGTCTAGAATAGACAGGATACAGATATGCTTTAAAATTACCAGACTAGCTCCTATTTTTGGTCAATATCTTGTTTTGTACAATTATAAGCCAGGACATAAGACATCCCGGAAGTCCACTGTCATTGCTGCTTTTGCGCCCCAACAACATGTATTTAATCTGTATTTATGACCTATTTTTAATGGTTTTATTGTTCTTTTAATTGCCGTTAGCCGCCTTGAGCTCCCTTTTGTTAGGGAGGAAAGGCGGGATATAAATCCAATAAATAAATAAAATAAATATTTGGTGGCACTTCTAAAAACAAAAAAACTCATGATTTAAAGGCTTTTAAAAATAAAATGCCCAGTTAAAATAAAGTGCCCAATGTTCCAGTGCCAAACATTTCCACCAGCATTCGTTTCCAAGATATGCATGAATTCATTCCAAACCAATTAGGCTGGAAAGTGGGGTAGGTATAAATGCCAAAAAGAGCCCACCTGGATTAGGCCATGGACCCATGGCGACAGCTACCTATATTTTAGATATTTTCACTGTGGCCCACCCAGTTGCCTCAGAGAGCACTTGAGATAACATCTGTATCTTGTTGTCACTTCCTCACATCTGGCATTTGTAGACAGGCTACCTCTAAAAACCAGGGGTTGCATATAGTCATGTCAACAATGATGGGTTTTTTCTCCAAAAATCTGTCCAATTCCTTGTTAAAGACAACTAGGCCAGGTGCCATCTCTACTTCCTGTGACAAGGAGTTCCACAGATTATTTAAGAAACATTGTTTTTTGTCTGTTCTCCCACAAGTTAATTCTAGTGAACGTTTTCTGATTCTGGTGTTCTGCAGGGGAAAAAAGAACTTTCTTCTATTCACCCATGCATAATATTATGTGTTGATCATTTCTTTACTCAGCCACCTTCTTTGTAGAGTGAAGTGCTCCGTGTTTTGTAGACTTTCCTAGAAAAGAAAGTCTTTTTCTGAGATGTCCCAGTTGCTGGGATGCAGTTACAGCTGCCTCTCTCTACCTCATCATGTTGTTGCTGGAGACTCTTCCTTAGCATCCTAATCTTTTGTGTACCCGATGTAACCAGTTTTAAAAGTGGGACCAGTTTATTCCCAAAACATTTCCATGAAATATAAACAACAATTTAATCCGACAAGCTTTCTAGACATAAGAGTATTTTATTTGTCAATAAAATTAACTTTAATGCACATAAGGGAAAGGCTAAAATGCATCTGACAGACATGTATTTCTAACCACGCATGCATTAGTTAAGTTAAATTTGATTGTAAAAGTATTCATCCTTGTGTTTGCCATCTTTCAAGGAGCTGAGTAATTGCATGATGAGGATAAACAATGTCTAATGGACAAAATGAATGTGCAGCAATTACAATGCATTATATTGCAGTAACAAAAATATCTGCTGGCCTGGAGTCATGCTTCTAAACTCAAGGGTCATGGCACATCAGAACGAAGGACAATGAAATATATACATTTCCACAAAGTTTTCTGATTACATACAAAATTAGCAGGACAAAGCTAACATAAACTTCAATATGAGGCATCTTCAACAGAAACTACATTGTGATATTGGCAAATGGAGTTCTTTAGCTCAGTCTAGCACTCAAAAAGTACCAGCTGTTCTACCTGTGAGAAAGTAGGTAAGATGGCTAGAGAAAAAAAGACCTGTTGTGGCAAATAGGTCTTAGGACGGTGAGGGTTATAACCCAAAACTCACTCTCTTTCAATCTGTGTGGACTTCCTGTAAAGCGATCTGATGATCAGGGCTGTATAGACATGCATATAGGCAAATATCTTTAACTTAAGAGATGTTGTAGTTAGAGGCAATTTAAAACAGGTTTTTTATGGATAATAGTGTTATCTATATCTATCTATCTACCTAAAAAAGGGAGTTGAAAGAGCTGTTATAGTGGTGTTATGGATTTTTTAAAATACCAAATTAATGTTTTGATCAATTTTAAAGCACTTTAATCAAATGTAATCACTGTATATATACATGGATGGATGGATAGGTAAGTTGTTTAGGCAGAATATTATGTTTTTGTGCTTGTGGCATTCAGCAGGCATAGCAACAGGAATAAAATAAGCATAAAACACACACTCTATCACACACACACCCCTAAAGAGCGCAAATACCTATTCAAATTATAGGATAACTACCATAGGTACAGGATTTAAAGAATTAAATTTACAGGAGAGGAAACATTTAAAATTTGTATGCTACTTGAAAGAGCAACTACAATGTATCCAGTGCTGCCCAATACAAATTAAGACATTACCAAATTTGCCATTTACCAAATAAAAGAATTGAATTCAGCATTGAATTGCAATGGAAACAAGCTGGCTTTAATGTGCAGGAGGAAAAAAAAACCAAGGAATCATTAAATATTTGCTTACTTGTGAGTAAATGCAAACATGTGGCTCAGTTTCATTTTCCATAGGGATCAATGCTTTGATCAACACAGAGTGAGAACTTCCTTTTCAGGTGTTTTTAGGCCCTGCATTCATCAGATTAGGACAATTTTGGTGGTGTTATATTCCTCTTGGTCTGTTCTTTCCAATAGACCAAGGTCCAGCCACCTACTCATGAGCAGTTGTGCACTGTGCATCAGTTTCACTTTGCATAGGGCATCATGCATTTGGCAGCTCTTGAGCATAATTGAAAGATTACAGTCGTGCAGAGAAATCCATGAAGCTACATGTGGAGTTAGGAACTTAGAAACACAGTCTGAAGCACTTGGGACAACCCACAGGTGCTCAATAACCATGTTAGTAGGTCATGTTAAAAACAACATTATTTTGTTAATTGAGCAGGGTTTTGCATTTTACGAGTATAAGCCCAGTTTTGCATTTTGGTGGTATTATTTCACAAATACCATTTTAGATTGCCTCTAGTTATAGTAATTTTGTGCACTGAGGCTCCTTCAAGCCTTAAGGTGACTGCAATTCAAGCCTATCTAACTTTCCAGTGCCAATATAGCTGTCAAAAACATGTGCGCTGTACCCAATGGTGGAGGGAACAGTCATGGAAGTCTCTTCTGCATAATGTTTGCTCCCTTAGGAGTCCTATTGTGGCTGAACTGGTGCTGGAAAGTTGGATAGGATTGGACTGTAAGTGTTAAGCTAGGGTTGCCGAAATTATCTTCCACAAAATCAGGACAGAACACTCTGTCCCATTTGCCAGCATGTGCACACAATCTCCCAAAATCGGGATTGTCTGTTTTGGGGGACATATGGCAACCTTATGTTAAGCAGAGAAAGTTCCTTAAGAATTCTTCTTAGTGATAAACATGAGGAGATCTTAGGTTGTGCAAGGAGACAATGAGTTGGTACCAGCCCATCATAGCGAAATGTATGACATCTGTAAATAATTTCTGGAAAGAAGATGGAGAAGCGTCATGACACCAAATCCATGCCAGATTTTTTTAAAAGGAGAAAATGAAACCAAGCAAGCTTTTTTAACATACAAATGACCACTTGTGTGAAGTCAGTATCTGCCCTGAAACCGTGAACAGAGATGAATGGGAAGTTATATCAGTGCAGCACATGGGAATAATGAATAGTCCAGCATCCATTCCCAGCCGCTGGGAATCTTTACTCAGCAGCTAATCTTCTGGAGATCTATGCAACCTGCTGTCAAGTAAGCGTTTGTAGGATTGCAGCCAATATGTTACCCAAACTCAGCTGCTGAGATTGTGCTCCAAGTTGAAGTACAGTGGAGGGATCACCGGGGCACCTGTGCTGGTGCCAAACTGTGGAATACCATATTGGAGGAGGCCTGCCTGCCTGCCTGCCTGCCCCCCAGTGCTGCAAACTTGTAGACATGCAGTGCAGGTACACTTTGGATACACTTGATAGAAAGACAAAATTAAAATTTCACAAATTCATCTCAACCAAGTAAAACACTTCAACAGAATAACACATTGAGTTGCTGGATTGGTCCTTCTGGGACAGTACTACTGGACAGCATTTTCAGAAGAGAAACATTCTCCAGCACTATCTTGAGCTGTCATGGATCAATCTCATGGAGGTCTAACAACAGAAAGGCCAGGACTATGAGCCTGGCCCTGCCCACCAATGCAGTCTTCTAGGACTTTGCAAATGGCCTGGGACCTGATGATGAAGTCACTGAAGGAAGGCAATTGATGAATGCTTAATCCTGTATGACATAATAAAGACTTTCTCTCTGACAAGCTACTTGTTCATGTGCTTTTAAACACAGAAGGGAGCATTCAAAAAAGCAACACCACATTGGCTATCTGTCATGGTACAGTCCCAAGGAACCCCATCATGTGCAGACAGGCTTCAAAGAAGCTTAAGTAGATCAGATGAATGAACAAGAAACTATAGCTCAAAATTGTTCATATCTCCTACTGTAAATTCTTTTTAAAGACACTTGCTCACCTCTCTCTCTCTCCCTTTCAACAGACCACTCAGCAACCAGAGACATTTCAGTAACCTTCATGCATCAATAGCAACAGGTGCTGTGGCTCTGAGAGAACAGCATGGTTTAGGAGCTAATCTTTGATTGGTACTACATTCTACAAGAATGAGCAAATATTTGCAAGTTGCTGGAGTCAGCGGGGAGAAATAAATAATAGCAAATTAAAACTCTGCACTGAGGTTGAGGAAGTGTCCCTTCCCAAAGGACTTTGGATCAGGCCATTTTGACTTTGAAAATAAGAACACATGGTCAGAATATTTGGAAAGATCTAAAACCATTAGGCTTTAATTAAGGACTATTTGCTCATGGCAGTGTTCTTCCCCTGCTTCTTGAGTCTAGTATAGTAATAGTGCAAATCAAAGTTGAACATGAAAGTTGAACATAATAATTTACCTATTTATTATGGATACATGTTCACAGTATTATTCTTTCTAGGTTTCCGTGCTGCTCCAGTGTATTGAATAAGTGCAGAATAAAGTGCACTATGAAGTTTCTTGAAACTGTCCTATACAGTCTTTCTAGCATACACCTATAGCACAAATCACAACTTATGCAACCCACTTTCTAATTATTCCAATGCAGTTGGTATTCTCTGTTCAAGGATGCACTTCAAAAGATCCAGTAGTACAAAGACCATCTTTTGCCTCACTTCAGGATGCAACTAAGTGTTTGAGAATCAGTTTTGAGGCTGCTGTCTTACCAAAATATACTGGATCGCTCCTTTGATACTGGAATCTACCGTGAGGGATAACCTTCACAAACTGTCGGTCTTTTGTGAAGACAGTCTCTTTCTATTACATTTTAATTTTGATGTCATCAGCATAAGTTACTCCTCTCCATTCTGTTACAGTAGCTCCTGTTCATCATCTTCTGATCCGGATGGTCCTTGTCGCACTTCTTCGTACCATTTGTTGGTGAGGCTTTTCATCTGTATGCGTCCATGGTGAAAGTCCTAAAGCAAAGCAAAATTGTCACGTCTTAAACAGACAGCACTATCTGTGCCTGTGACAAACATAACAGTTGGAACTGTGTAGTACCCTACAATCCAGAGTAACTACGGGAGCACATAAGAGACATTACGGGCAACCGTAGTTACTGCACCACCTAGTGAAAGCCTATGGGAAATTCATATAGCAATCCAGATTCCATGCAAGGACTCCCCGTAGTTACTCTGGATTGCACCCTAAATTAGGAAAGCTTTAAACATAAGACAAACCAAATCAACTGTGAAAGATTTGATAAGCCACCAAAGCTTTATTGGGACTTCAAGAGGTATATAGATGTGCCAAAGATTGGCATCAAAATTGAGGGCAAAGTCCCTCATATCATCACCATGGCACAATTTTGTGGAGGAGTCTGCCCCTTGCCTATATTTAAAGAAAATAGAAAACTTGGGTCAAACAAACACACTGAAAGTGAAGTACATTTTGGCAGCAAGTATTGACAAACAAGAATTAGAAAGCATGTGTCGTATGTGGTACATCACAGGTGAGCCAAAATTAGTTTAGGTGAGTGCACTTTTACAATTTTCACTGATGATTGTTTCATATGATTCATTTCATATGATGATTGTTGTCATGGTTTGATCTTTTGATACTGCTTCACTGCTTTAGAAAAACTAAGCCATGAATTTAGAAAAAGTATCAATATGATAATTAAACAATACAACAATATGTATGAAATGGCCTTTGTGGAGGATGACCAAAGCTTCAGGAATGCCTGATAAACAACTGCAGAAGCCACCAGAAGTCAAAAAAGGGCTTGGATTTTTGTACTATTTTTGTTCTTTGCTCAGCACTGTTCCTGCCTGATAAGCCTCAGCTCTGCCCTTCAGCTTTGCTTCCTTCCTTATCATTCACTATCTAGTTCCTAACAAAAACATGACATAAAAGTTGGCAAAAACCAAAACATCCATATATGCATCAACTATGTGCAATATGCAAAAACATGCATTTCATGGTTTCTTTCTGCAGCATCCTGGACAGCCTTGGAAATAATTAAACAAAAACTATTAGCCTATTAAAGGTTAAAAACTATTAGACTATTAACTATTAAAGTTTCATTTCATTTGTCTGCTTATTCATTTGGGAGCAGGCAGGCCTTCAGACTGTTCATCTACAGCAGGGGTCTCCAAACCTTTTGGCAGGAGGGCCACATCATCTCCCTGACACTGTGTCAGAGGCCAAAAAAACTAATTTACACTTCAAATTTGAATAAATTTACATGTAAGAATGTATTGGAATGGATTACAGTGCTTGCCCCGGGGCCAAATAGAGGGATCTTGAGGCTTGCCAAGGCTTGCCAACTGGCCCCAGGGCCGAGATTTGGAGTCCCCTGAACGGCATATTATTTAAATTGTATTTTAAGATCTGCTTTTGGTTTCATCAACTCAGTGCCAGCAACATATGGCCAGTGTGTGTGGAAATGGGCTGCAAATAAATAAGAACACATGAAGCTGCCTTATACCCATCTGATTCAGGGGGCAATCCTAATCAGTTTCCTGCTCTGGCCTAAGGACATTGATAAGGGAGCAAAAATTGTCTTACTTTGAGAAGGCTTCAGTAACTGTCCCCATTTGCAGGATGCAGCACATGCCCCAATAGCATAGCTATGCGAGTACTGAAAAGTTTATTTGGATTACGCCCTCAGTCTCAGTTTAGTCTACCCCAACTTCAGGTAGCTTTTCCCAGGTTTCAAGATCTTACCCAGCCGTACCTGAAGATTCTAGAGTTTGCAACTGGGACCTTCAGAGTACAGAGCATTTGCCCCAATGAGCAATGGCTCTTTCCCAAACCAGCTCTGGCTTTAGTGTAAGCAGGACTCACCTCTTGTGTGAGCCGTCTGGTAAAGAAAGGGTTCAAATATTTGGCATCAAGCCACATAAAGCCTTTCAGATCTTGGCGCTTTATGTAGTGGGTTTCATACTCTTCTTCTGTGAGTTCAGATAAGTGTTCAGATTCAATGGTATTACCCTGGAAAGATCAGGAAGCAACAATTAGTATCTGAAATCCTTCCTTGGTCACTTTTTCAGCCAAATTTAGTCTCTAAAATGAGATTGCACATTAGATTCGATGGCGCATTAGATTCAAGTAAATACAGGTAAATATAAGTCAGTATTAAGTTTAACAGTGTACTTTAGTATAATAAAAATGTAACATAAACCCATTGTTATATGGATTTTATTATCTAGTGCAATTAGGTGAAAATCATTATATATACATAACATTGAAAACATTATATACATACATTGAAAACCCAACTCATATTATTGTTATCATTTAACTTAGTTATATGCAGTAAAATTAAATTTTGCATCTGCTTTACAGCTCTGCATTACAATTGCCAGCAAACATTTTTAATCTCAAGATTTTTAAAATTGGGAGCGCATTAGATTTGAGTAAATGCAGTATTTACTAATCTATCAGTGCTGATAATGACCATTAGACAAAAAAACACATCATAGAACAGTAATAGAAAGGCTCAACCAAGTTAATAAATAGAAAGCCGCAAGTACTGAAATGAAAAAAATGGCCTGAGGACTCTGCCTGCCGAACCCAATCTCAGAACAGTCATCACAGGTAAGGCTGTAACCACAGGCTGTAATCAGTGTCATCAAAGGCTGTAATTAGTGTTATTTTATCATTTCTTGCATTTATTGCAGTGTCAGCTGTGGAGAAGAGGATAGTGAATGTATCTATTTCCTTGACGCCTGCCTTTCACAAACGGCTGTCTGTACAGACACTGCTTTTCATGGCGCCAATTTGGTTGTATTTCTAAACTCAACTGAAGTTCTATCAAACTGACTTTGAGGTACATAGAGAACCATGTCATGGCGTACTGATGCCTTCTGGAGTCTGGGGCAGCAACGCTTGGCATCACCCCACTGAGTGGGCAGACTCAGACGTAGTCGGCAATGGTATCATGATTGCAAAGCCACTCAGCAACAGCAATTATGTGTCCTTCTAAGAATGGATAAAAGCGATAATGTTGTCCTCCAAAAGAAAAGGAACAGGGTTCATAATAGGAAGGACCACAAAAAAGTAGAAGACTGCTGGATGCAATTCAAGCCCTAGGTTAATCAAGGTGAATTTCTTGAATCCTAGCAAACATATAAGATCAGGGCAAATGGTGTAGTGATGCCTTCTAGAGCCTTCACGTATCTTCTCAAATTTCACTTCATGTGTCTTCTCATATTTTCTTGCCACAACGTGCTGATGGCAAATAGCGTGGATGCCTTTAAGAGGGGATTGGGCAAATTTCTGAAGGAAAAAGTCCATAATAGGTTACAAGCCATGATGATATGTGCAACCTCCTTATTTTAGATGCCAAGTGCAGGAGACGGCACCAGGATGCAGGTGTCTTGTGTGCTCCCTGTGGCATCTGGTAGGCCAACGTGAGATACAAAAACTGCACAAGATGGGCTTTTTGTCTGATCCAATGGGGCTTTTCTTATGTTCTTTAACAATATAAATTTTGAAATAAAATTTGTACATCAGATAATATAATTCCAATAATAAAATAATAATGATTTTCATGAATAATTTGTTTCCAGGTTCAATTCAAAGTTGTTGCTCATTAAAACACCCTAAATAGTCATGCCTGTCCAGCAAACCTCAAACACAAACCTGCCCAGGTATTAACATTAGCATCAGAGACCCTATTGGGTACCCCATTGTTGTTAGCTGTATGGCAGATAGGAAACAAGAAAAAGGTCTTTTCTGTTACCCCTGTTATGGTAAATTCTCCCCAAAGAGAACTATCAGGCTGATTCACTTTTTTCTCATTTGTTTTGAAGGGAATTTAAGACTCATTTATTTTTAACTTTGTAAATTTTATGGATGTAGGTTAGATGCCCCATATTTCAAATGTCCAAAAGAGGACTCTTTGTTCCTTTCCATCAGTACATCTGATTCCACAAGTCTTAATCTAGATCAGGATTGAGCAGGCTCACGTATTCCTGACAGACTCCATCTGACCCAGACGTCTGGGATTCTCAGACATGTAGTTTTCCTGTGTTGTAGATTGCTGGACTACCTGGAGAAGCATCCTGATTTTGGATCAGCGCTCCTCTTACGAGAACACCTTGTGTTGAATGGTATCTGCCTGATATGATTGTATATTAATGAGAACACTAAGGAGTTCCAGGAACTAGGCAGGGAGAAGGGAAATTCTTTGAAGATATTCCAGAATTTTTTTTTCCTTTTACTGGGTGTTGTTTTTAAAGAGTACTCACATTCTGATTGGGATCTCCGCCAAGGGTTTAAGTGGCAACTGTGGCTTGCCGGTCTCAGCAGGGTAATGTTGTTGACCCTTACCTGGATGTCATCCCACTTAGGGCACCATCCAGGCAACAGTGTCATTAACATAATTTTTAAAAAAAATTTGTCAATGATTTAGTTCTGATGGAAGATGGATGTTTTGTGGTCACCTGGTGAGGGCTGCTAACTCTGCCAAGCAGTGAGGTCAGTCTGGGAGACTCCAGGGAGCCCCTCCACTCAGGAAGTCTTCCAGCTGACCTGCCTGACCTGACGAGGAGGTGCTTCCCAGTTCACAGGACTGACATCACCATGGGTGAACCACTGGGGAAGATAAATTCTGATATGCTGATACTGATGTCTCATTATTACTCTGACGCTGCTGTTTTTGTATGTTTGAACGCTTTAATGCACTATGTTTTATATTTTATTTCATGGAGTTTGCTACTTGCTCTGAATTCTTTATATCAATAAGTGAAACATATTGAGTGAAATAAAACTACATACATCTGGGATTTAACCTCAACCTAATAAGAAGAATGCACATATACCCAAGTATGTCTTCCAAGCTTTATGTGACTGTAAGGATAAATACCAATGTAAAAACTGGCATATACTGTTCCATGGCACAGACTTTTGCCACATAAAGATTTTGGCCAACCTGAGACTGAATGATGAACAAGAATAACTGATGTTGGCCCACTCTAAATACCTGCCTGTTCAAAAGTGGCAGAACAAAGGTAAGGTATTGTCAGTAACGCTTCTGCAATGCTTCTGCTTTGGCAAGATAGTGGGTTTAAAGAAGCACTTGCCCTTTTCTGAATATGATTGTGCATTTGCTTGATTTTGAAGCACTTGCCAATAATTCACGCCTGCTGCTTATCAACACTCTGCCCCCTCAGAGTGATGTGTGACTCACCATCTGTGCATTATCATCATCCACTTATATGTGATTCAGTCCATCCAGTAGCATCAAGTCTGAATTTCAATGCAAAAGTTATTTCATTTAAAGGTGGCAGACTTGTAATCAGAGTGCACTACACTCATCACCTGAATGCTGAAATAAGGTTCCCTGGGAATTGAATTAAAAGGACACAGAAAATCTATGCAGAACGGGTTCACAAGTTGCTGCCCCTGTGCCTGTCAATATACTTATAAGCTAGTCATCCCAGTATTGGTTGTTAATGCAACAAACAGCAGACATTCATGTAGAAAAATATATATTTTCATTCCAGTGCAAAAACATAATCCATTAAGAGTTGTCAGATAAACATTCCATGGTCCAAAGCAACAAAGAATCCAATAAACAATACTAGTAGCACAGAGTAGCACAGCAATAATCTTCATACAGTAGCAGCAACAGTTCTTCATAAGAGGAAGATGAATAAGGATAAAGCCTTTTTCCAGTAAATATCCAATCCATGGTTATCAGCATCTACACATGCACAGGAGACCCATCAGCAAGAACACAGCCAGGTCAAAACCCCACCATGAGATGAACAGCACAGAACAAATATTTATATAAAACATTAACCAATCCAAATTAACCATTGCTTTTATAAGCCACACCCAACAATAAATTGAACTCAGCTGTTAGTACTTATTATCTATAATTCAACCAGCACAGCTTACAAGCTGACAATCTCCTCCTTGAATTTAGATAATAGTACACACATTAATTTCAATTAATACAATGGCACAAATTTAAACCTTCAAGCCTAACATATTACATTTTTCTAAATGTTTCATTGTTCCCAGTACTTTAGTCAAAGCATCTGCAATATTCAAATTAGTGTCACAATATTGCAACTGTATTAGCCCTTCAGCAATACATTGCTTAACGTTTTGGTATCTAACCCCAGTATGTTTAGATCTCCCTTTGACACTATTTGAAGATGCTAACTGAATAGCGGCTTGATTGTCTTCACAGACTACAATTGGTTTGTTCAAAATAACACCAAGATCTTTTAACAATTGATCAAACCAAACAAGTTCTACACATAACTCACTGATTGCAGAAAATTCAGCTTCACATGATGATAACGCAATATGTTTCTGCTTAATAGATTTCCATCCCACCAATGAGCCTGCCAAAAATATTGTAAAACCTGAGGTTGAATTACAAGTGGTTTTATCTGAGGCAAAACTAGCATCCACATAAGCAGACAGCTCTAGATTGTCTGTAGGTGTAATGTAGAGAGCAAAGTCCATAGTTTGCTTTAAATACCTCAGTACCCTTTTGGCAGCTATCCAATGTTTCTGTGTGGGTTTTGAAAACATACGAGCTAGTAAATTACAAGAAACAGCTATATCTGGTCTGCTCCAATTGCCAATGTACATTAAACTTCCAACAAGTGACCTATAAATCTCAATATCAAAAGGTGGACTATTGGAGTCATCTTTCTCAAACTCTGGAGTCAAAGGTGTCTTTACTCCATTGCATTGCTCCATACTGAACTTCTTCAACAAGTCAACAATCTTGGACCTTTGGGAAAGTTTAAAACCCCCAGACACCTTAGTGATTTCTAAACCAACATAATTATTAATATTTCCCAAATCACGCAAACTAAACTTCTTCCTCAAATCAGCAATTACACTATCAATAGTGTCTTCAGAAGGACTTATAATTGCCAAATCATCTACAAAGCACAAAATGATACACTTTTGTATATCTTGCCCTCTCACAAAACACAAAGATCTGCAATTCCTTGTTTAAAATTCATTTCTTTCAACACATTAACTAGACACTGATTCCATTCAAATCCAGACTGTTTCAATCCATAAAGGCTTTTCTTCAATAACCAGAAAGCTTTATTAGAGGTAGCAACTCCAGGTGGTTTTTTCATATACACTGTATGTCTTAATGGAGCATGTAAGTAAGCAGTTTTTATGTCTACTTGCCTTACTATACATTGTTCTTTGGCAGCAATAGTTAAAGCACTTAACAAAGAACAGCTTTTCAAGGTTGGAGAAAATGTCTCATCATACCCTGATGCACTTTGACCAAAACCTTGAGCAGCAAGTCTTGCTCGGTACTTAACTTGCCCATTTACATCACGCTTTGACTTAAACACCCAATGACAACCTATTGCCTTTTGTCCCGGTGGCAAATAAGCTTCCTCATATACATGTAAATCAGCCAATGACTTCAGCTCAGAATTTACAGCTTCTTGCCAAGCTCCTTGCTCCTGCTGTGGCAAGGAAGCAATTGCATCATAAGATGATGGCTCTGATAACACTTGGCATGCAACACCTGGCACAAACCTATCAGGCTCCCTTCTCTCTCTTTCAGAACGACTGGCAATTCTACAAGCTTGTTCTCTACAGCTGGTGGTTGTGTGGGCAACATGGGTTGGGGGCTAAGAGAAGTAACAGGAATAGATATATTTTCTTCTACCTCCTCTGGCTCTATTTTAATTTCTCCAATATTAGCTCCCTCATCATTAGAAAGGGATCTCCTCCTTTCAAGAGTAGGTGGCTGGTTATTAGAGTTATCCTCAATAGGAACTGAGATAATAGAAGAACCTAACCTTTCCCACCCAGAAGATTTTTCTAAAAATGTAGCAGAGGCAGAAATAACAATCTCTCTACTATTAAGAACAGCAAACCTGAAAGCCTTATGATTAGACTCATAACCCAAAAAAATCATCTTTCTGGCTTTAGGCTGCCCTTTCCTCCTCTGTTGATAAGGAACATGCACAAAAGCAGGTACACCAAAAATATGAAGATGTTCCAGAGATGGAATTCTATTGTGCCAAAGTTTGGATGGTATTTGCCGTGTGGCAGATGACCAAACCAGATTTAAATTATGGGTGGCACACATAAACGCCTCGGCCCAATAAGAGCTTGGTAGACCACTGTCCCTTAACATACAAAAGGCCATATTTTGCAAAGTCTGACCACGCCTTTCACAATGAGCACTGTGCTGAGGACGATAAGGAGCAGTCAATCTATGCTCTATCCCTTTTTCTTCAAACAACGCAGCCATTCTGCTATTAACAAATTCATCACCACGGTCAGAAACCACACACTTAGGTAGCTTTCCTGTTTTCCTTTGAGCATACCTTAACCATTTAACTACAGCTTGATAAGTATCAGATTTTCTCTTAAGCAAATAACAAAAACCATATCTTGAAAAATGATCTTCAATAGATAAAGCAAATCTTGCTCCACCCAAACTAGTTGTAAAAGGTCCTGTAAGATCCATAAAAATGAGATCCATTATCTCATTACTATGATATTCACCAGGGATTTTAACAGGTGCAACCTTAGATTTAATTGTCTTACACACTTCACAATCTAGATAAAGAGAACATGGCTTTAGCTTAAGACCCTTGGTTAACTGAAGTGTTTTCTTTAAAGCATGAAAACCTGGATGCCCAAGTCTTCGATATAACAAATGGATACAATTTTCATGGGGAGGTTTGTTTGTATATACATTCTGTACCAAGTTATCAGGGTTAAGTAGATACAAATCACCTTGCAATTTAGCAATCGCAACCAACCCTTTAGCATCTCTTATTTTGCATACAGAAGCATCAAAATATACACTGAAACCATTCTGAGTCAAGGCAGATACAGATAACAGATTATACTGCAAAGTAGGAACACAAACCATTTGAATATCCCTTCTCAAATTAGGCATATACACAAGTCCTTTGCCTGTAATCTTTGCACAGACTCCATCGGCTAAAGTTACACATTGGTCTTCTAAAGGATTGAAAGTCTTAAACAATTGTCTTTCTTTGCAAATATTTACTGAAGCACCACTATCAACTACATAAGCATTTGTACAGTCCATCGACTCCTCTTTTGCAACAGCCAGACGAGCACTCCCTGTATAATTAGTCCCTTTGAACTTTTTACCCTTCTTGTTACAGTTTTTATAAATATGAGATAAACTTCCACATTCGTAGCATCTTCTAACAGAATAAGCTTTGGAAGTAGCCATCTCACACTCCTCCGCAACTCTCATCTTAGTTTGTTTTGAGGAATGCGGCTTGATAACTCGCAGCTGGGCTTTATCTCTCCTTCGCTGATCTTCATCCAACAAACGGCCGGTGATGTTAGCTAAAGTTAACTCTGCTTGAGGCAGAACTTCCAAGTTGGAAACAAACTGATCATAACTTGAGTCCAATGAACAAAGGATAATATAAACTTGTTGTAACTCATTAAATGTTAGTCCCTTCTCTTGGAGCTGAATCAAAGTTCTTTTCATGAACTCCAAGTGCAAAAATATATTTCCTTCTGGCTGGAGATGAGTCCTTAACAATTTTTGCATAAGATGGATTTGTGCACCAACACTGTCTCTTACATATAATGCCTTAAGTGCATCCCAACAGGCTTTGGCAGAGTCCAGACCTTGGATATGCACTAACTGCAAATCATTTATAGTCAATCCAATAAGAGACAAGGCTTTCTCATTATCTCTATGAAACTGTTCTCTCTCTGCACCACTTAAACTACTCATAGCAGGTGGATCAAACACCACTTTCCATAGTCCTTGATTCTTTAACAATAAAGAAATTCTTTGCGACCATGTAGAATAATTCTGTCCATTTAGCTGGGTCACAAGTGATCCTGCTACAGAAATACTACTTGCATCCATAACGAAATTCAAGCTCAGGAATGCAACAGGAGAATGAAAAATAACAACACTAATACTTACAGGATTGACATAGCCACAAGATTAGCGTTGTACTGGGCCCATAACCCATGTCAATATACTTATAAGCTAGTCATCCCAGTATTGGTTGTTAATGCAACAAACAGCAGACATTCATGTAGAAAAATATATATTTTCATTCCAGTGCAAAAACATAATCCATTAAGAGTTGTCAGATAAACATTCCATGGTCCAAAGCAACAAAGAATCCAATAAACAACACTAGTAGCACAGAGTAGCACAGCAATAATCTTCATACAGTAGCAGCAACAGTTCTTCATAAGAGGAAGATGAATAAGGCTAAAGCCTTTTTCCAGTAAATATCCAATCCATGGTTATCAGCATCTACACATGCACAGGAGACCCATCAGCAAGAACACAGCCAGGTCAAAACCCCACCATGAGATGAACAGCACAGAACAAATATTTATATAAAACATTAACCAATCCAAATTAACCATTGCTTATATAAGCCACACCCAACAATAAATTGAACTCAGCTGTTAATACTTATTATCTATAATTCAACCACAGCTTACAAGCTGACAGTGCCCTCTCTGCCTTAATTCACATGTATGAACAGAAGCATGAACAGGATTTTATGAAAATTAAGAATCAGTTAGCCCGAGGCTTGAAATTAAAAAGCCTACCATTTTTTCTGTTTTGCTGAGATTAATGTCCTTCTTGTTCTTCCGCCGGGCTTTAGAATCTTCAATATCAATCAGTCTGATTAAGGGCATGGTTCCTCCACCCAGCAACAAGATTGTGAACAACACAATGATGATTGTTGTGGTTCCAATAAGCTGCCGCTTCTCAATTGGTTCTAGTCCCAAATGGAGACTCAAGGCATATGGAATTGCTCCACGTAGACCTAATGGAACAGAACAAAATCCAGAAAAGAGTACAAACAGTTGACTGTCTCAAAGTTTGCAGTCCTGACGTGCACTTGGGCTAGCCTATCTATCACTAGGCTGGCCCAATTCCAAGATGGGCCATCCCAGTTACACCAGAAAGGCTTGGGCCAGCATAAGTCAATACAGGCTAGCCCAAGACATTTGGACCTGGGCTGACCTAGCTGTGCCAGCTTAGGCAACCCTAACAGCGCAGTTAGGCTGTATCTAGAGACTGTTTCTAGGGCAGACATGCTCTCTTCCAGCTCTTTAAAGTTAGACCACCTGAGGAGCAGGAATAAATCTGAGTAGGCCTTTTGGGGTCCATGATAAGCCAGAGTAAAAATGGAAGTGAAGGCACAAAATTCTGAGTCCTATGCCAACCTGTCTCTCAATGTCAGGATACATTGGTACAACTATACCAGCAGGATACATTGGTACAACTATACCAGCCCAGTGAACGTGCTGCCCTTGTGTTGGTGCTTTTTCAGCAGTTGGGCCAGCCAGATGCCTTCTTGGCCTGTGGATTTAGCTTAACTTGTTAGCTCAGGATATGGCTTACTTAGGTCAGCTCAGCTAGACCATTTTTCTGGCCTGAAGTCAGGATTGAAGCATAAATCTTTATAACCAATAAGGCTTTTAAGCCACTGAATATACCTTGACATTGTTCATGGTTTTTAAAGAATGTCCTATGATCATCACTCATATCTCCCAGTGGCCCATTCCTGAGAGTGGGAAGACTTTGAGGCTCTTCACCTGTGTCCCTCATGTCCCAGTTGTGCACTTTCAACCCTTAATTTCATCTCTCTCTCCCCTCACTTTCTCTGTAGAAATGGGCTTGGGACCTGGTATCAGAAAGACCTTGTACTCAGTTAAATCAGAGGTACGTATTCAAGTAGGGCAGGGGTTATGGCTAAGTGGTAGAATATAACCTTCTAATGCAGAAAGTCCTCAGTTCAATCCCTGGCATTTCCAGGTAGGACTAGAAAAGTAGCTGTCTGTAAACCCTAGAGGGCCACTGCTGTCCAATGTATTAAAATACACAGAAAAACCAATAACTTGAATAATTTGTGCAGGTAAATGAATACTTTGAATTATGGTGCTGGAGAAGACTCTTGAGAGTTCCTTGGACTGCAAGGAGATCAAATCAATCCTCCAGGAAATCAACTCTGACAGTTCACTGGAAGGACAGATACTGAGGCCGAAGCACAAATATTCTGGCCACATCATAAGAAGGAAGGATTCCTTAGAAAAGACCCTGATTCCGTGAAAAACTGAAGGCAAAAAGAAAAGGGGGATGGCAGTGGATGAAGTGGTTAGATAGTATTGCAAAAGCAATGAGCATGAACTTGGACAAACTTAGAAAGCTAGTGGAGGACAGAGTGATGTGCTCCAGTCCATGGGGTCAGGAAGAAATGGACACAGCTCAATGACTAAACAACAACAAATGAATACTTACCACTAAACCACATGATGAACATCATTTTGGGGGTGATCTTGTGATCACGGAAGAAATTGAGTAGGTAGGAAAGGGGGAAAATATTAACAGCTCTGCCAAAAAGCACAAGAACCTGTCAAAAAAGCATATTCTTAACAAAGGAACAGAATTGGCAACATCAAGACAGTCCATATTTTATATTGCTTACAAGAACAACAGTGCATGCACACCACAGCCCCTTATTCATTTCAGCCTGCTAGTCCCTTCCTCTAAGCACTTCCTGATAGCTTTTGCACATAACAACACAGAAGGCTGCAGTCCAACACAGAAATTTATATGGTTGGGAAAGGGGAATTTGTGAATTACAGAAAACTACTCCACCCCAGGCCTCTGTCAGTCTTGGAAGACTATGGTATCGTGCTCGGCGCTGCATACGCTGCATGCGAAGCACGAAAGCCTGGGTTAGGTTGTTATGGAGGATAGTGCCGAAGACCTTCAACAACTTTTGGACCGTTTCAGCAAGGCCTGCCAAGACTTTGGACTAACAATCAGCTTGAAGAAAACACAAGTCATGGGACAGGATGTGGATTCACCCCCTTGTATAACTATCTCTGAACATGTTCTGGAGGTTGTCCATGACTTTGTGTACCTTGGCTCATCTATCTCCGACACTCTCTTTAGATACCGAGCTGAATAAACGTATCGGTAAAGCGGCTACCACATTTTCTAGACTTACAAAGCGTGTATGGCTTAATAAGAAGCTGACGGAACATACAAAGATCCAGGTCTATAGAGCCTGCATCCTGAGCACACTCTTGTACTGCAGTGAGTCTTGGCCCCTTCATGTGCGGCAGGAGAGAAAGCTGAACACATTTCATATGCGCTGTCTCCGACGTATTCTTGGCATCACTTGGCATGACAAAGTTTCAAATGGTGCAGTCTTGGCTGGAATCCCTAGCATGTACACACTTCTGAAACAGCGACGTCTATGCTGGCTTGGACATGTCATGAGAATGGCCGATGGTCGGATTCCAAAAGACCTCCTGTATGGAGAACTAGCGCAGGGAAAGCGCCCTAGAGGGAGACCACAGCTGCGATATAAGGACATCTGCAAGAGGGATCTAAAGGCCATGGGAATGGACATCAACAACTGGGAAACCCTGACCTCTGATCATTCAGCGTGGAGGCAAAAGACGCAGCATGGCCTTCTTCAGTTCGAAGAGACACTCATTCAGCAGGCTGAGACAAAGAGACAGATCAGGAAACAGCGAAATCTGGGGGCTGGGCAGGGGACTGACTGTATCTGCCCTCAGTGTGGAAGGGATTGTCGCTCTCAAATTGGCCTGTTCAGTCATAAAAGACACTGTTTTAGGACATCCACCTCTGAACACGATACCATAGTCTTTCGAGACTGTAGGATGCCAATGACTCCCCCCCACCAAAAAGATAAAGATAGCGTGGATAACAGGATCTGCAGCTAAGGGGACAAGTATGGGTGTAACCTATGTAAATGCAAGTTATTTATATGTGATTTTGTCTCAAAGCCAATGAGTATGGCTTTTTAAAAAATGTCTCCTTAGCAATTACTGGCTCAGAAATAGCCTGCGTGCCATGGTAATGTGGCAGGTAATAAATCTTACATTCTGTGGCTACAATAAGGATCTCAGTTTACAGGCTAGAAGGCAGACCCCTCCCTTCCCAGAATGATAATTGCCTCTCATTTGCATGTGAAAAAAGAAAGAACAGACTGAACCAGAGTTGTTTTAAACCAGGGAAATGAAAACTGATTTATCCTAAATCATTGACTCATTAATTACTAGGGTAAATAATTGCTTTTGCAGTCTCAACTTGTATGCGTAAAATTACAATTTTTGTCTCACATCACATTTACTGACAATAAAGTGAGTTCGCCATTTTGCTGCTGAAGATACTGAAATAATTGAAGCACAGTTACTAGGAATGCTCCACCACTACTTCTATTCCAAATCTGGTGGGTTTGAGGATGAGGAATAAAGAATTTAGGTCTTCCAAGGTCATATATTAATGGGCCACACTGTTAAAATCTGAAGACTCCATAAAATACAAATTAGCAAAACACAACACAATGAACATCTAAATGAACCGAACCATATCTGAAGAACTGAAATACTTACTATGCACCAGATGACAAAGGACATTTCAAATTTGTGAGGAAAACTGAAAATTGACAATCCCAGAAACGCAAAAACGCATGTTTCTGAAAGAGAGCAAAGATAAGGAGTCAAGTAATACAAAGCCAGAGAACTTCAAATCAAGGATCTTCTTCAATTTACAATAGCCAATTTTCTCTAACTTAACAGCAAGAGAGGGATGAAAAACAAGACGTATGGTATCTATGTAGTGGCATAAATGAACCAGGAGGTAAAATGGTGCAGGAAAAGGTAAAGAAAGGAAGGCTTATTTCAGTCATCAATTAATATGTCATTGATCCTACTTGTGTGTAAATTGACTACAGTAGGAGTGGAGAAAGAATCTGTGGTAAAGTGCTCTTGTTTCAGATAAATCCCCCCATAAACTTTGGTTTTAGATAATAGCACAATGAGAGAATTCAAACATTTAACCTACCAACAACTACAGCAACAAACCTTCCACTTTTCAAAAGAATAATATGTGCTTTATGGAACAGGGTTACAAAGCTAAATTGTGCCACTTAGGTTGCTCTGAGAGTAATTTCATTCATTCATTCCAGGCACAGTGCATTTAGCAGAATGGATGTGTTTTGTAGGCTCTTGGCCTAAATGCTTTCGTCATGTTCTCAGAAGCTCTGCAAGCTATGCAGCTGGCTAGTGCATAAATCATGGCTGCAAGCCACCTTTTCCAAAAGGTGCTGCCTAAAGTTTGCTGCATTAAGTTTAATGGAGTGAATAAGTTAGAACTTCCAGGTTAATGCAAAGGTACAGTACAGGTGAGTTGCTTGAAAGATCTGAACAACCTTGCAGACTACCCAACAACTAACCCAAAAATACATACAGTACATTTAAATTATCAGAGTATAACAGTGTTCCACTCTTGTGTTTGGCATTAAGATTTGCAACTTGAACACCTTAGATATTTTTGCTTTTAGCATTCATTTAAGATGACCAATATAAGCCAAGTAGAAAAAAACAATAAAGTGTTGCAATAACAGAAGTTCACCCATACCATAAATCTTCAGCATTCTAGTCAATCTAAAACAGGAGCTCTGTAGTACTCGGGAGAGAAGGATGAGGGAGAAAGAAAAAGAAAGACAATTTTTTTCCTTTCCCACTCTCCCTGTGTTATATAGTGATGAAGGGCTGAAGGCATGTGAGGCATGACTTGGAACAGTGCAGTTAGACCATATTCAGAGCCTGTTTCCAGGGCAGAGTTAGGCCACCTGCCAGAGTTAGGCCACCTCAGGACAGGAATAAGTCTGAGTAGAGCCATGATAAGCCATAGTAAAAATGAAAGCAAAAGCAAAAGTTCTAAGTTTTAGGCCACCTTAATTACCACTCCTGCCTCTCAACCTCAGGATATGGCACAACTACACCATCCCTTAGAGGCCTCTTAGCCCAGTGGTTTTGGCTTGCGTCAGCCTAGAGGCCTCCTAGCCTGGTGAATCTGGCTTGCCAGCTCAGGATATGGTCTACTTAGGCCAGCTTAGCTGGGCCAATTTTCTGGCCTAAAGTCAGGACTGCACCCTTTGAGAGCTAAATGGAACCTCCTTGTTCACTATACTGTGTATAGTATACTCCTGAACACCAGGTGCTGGGGACAAATAATGTGGAAGGGCTATTCATTTCACTTCTGAGCTTTCTCAAGGATATCAGGGTGGTCACTATTGGAAACAGAATGAATACTGAATTGGAGGAATCCTCAGGCTACTAGAAACATTTTTTTTCATTCTGCCTTTATTTTCTGGTAGCAGCAACACTGACATTCACATACTGAAAGACTAGAAGGCACAACTTCTCCTTTCCTATCACTTTCCTTTGTCACTTCATATTCTAAGAATTGGTTGTCAGTTACATTCCCCTTCCCCCCTTTACAGTTTCTTGATATCCTGATGCTTTTAATGGAAAGGCTTTTAATGGAAATGTAGGTCTATTACATCTCTTACATTTAAAAACAGCCTGGGGGTGGGGAAGGAGTCAAAGAGATGTATTTTGTTATCAATCTTGTAGCAAGACTTGCCAGAGCCTGGAGGATGAGGGCGAGAGAAAATTTACAGCACATTTTATTCTGTTTGTCAGTAAAGGTGACTTTTGACTGCTTGGCAAACTCTGTTACAAAGGCTGTTCTCCAAGATGATGCACAGGAGAGAAATACTCAAGGCTCTGGAGGGTGCAACAGGGGGTAAGTACTGCAGACTCAATCAGCAATAAAATGAAACCATGTATGTGGAATCTGGAGAAACCGGGGGAGGGGGCTGTAATGGGAGAAATTTAAGCATTGCATAACAAAGCCCTAGTTCACATATGTCACATATCTATCCCTTGATGTTTAATGCTGAATATATCATCCATAGTAAAAGCATTGCATTTAGGACAATGGGTGATATTAAATTTCTATCTGTGGTTATTGATGATGGTCAAAGCAATGTAATGTTAAGAGGGACTGGATTTAAAATCTGCACAATGCCAAGAGCTCACTGAATAACCTTTAGGATAGTCACCCAAAAGACAGGGTGAACTCCTGTCCTTAGCCCAGCTCTGTGACGCCAGCTGGATCCAATCGTATTGGCTCTGCCTTTCCATTGGACTAATTCAGTGGCGTGGAGAGGGGGGATTTGCTGCTTGGGTAACAGCCTATCCTCCATAACAATCTAACCCAGGCTTTCATGCTTCGCATGCAGCGTATGCAGCACCGAGCATGATACCATAGTCTTTAAAGACTGATGGAGGCCTGGTGCAGTCACTGTTAATCAGCCAAATCTATCTTTGGCCCATGGCCCTCTAACATATGGTACATGGTTCTGGTAGGATGAGGCTTCTGGGTATTTTATCTGGCGCTGACATGCGTACGCTGCAAAGCCTCAGGAGAACAAAAGTGGCTTGAATACATCTTAGATATGGCTAAGATATGGTGGCTTGAATCCAGGTAGGGGCAGAAGGAAAATCAACAAAGCTCTGAAACCTTCTGAGATTGGCTCTGCAAATACCTCTCTATTGATGCAATTGGAGACCAAGAATAAGAAATGGAAAGTGTTAACTGATGTTTGGATGACTGAGACCAAACAAAAGATTGCACATACCACACATGAATGCAACGGTTCTCAGAGTCTGCTGCATTAGAATCTGTGTAACTGGAGAAAGATTATGATGGGTATAGTGAGACATTACGATGCCGGAGAATAAGATAGCCATGATACCTGGGGAAATAATGCAACAATCAGACATCTAATACATCATATGTCTTCTTATAAATTTTACAAAATTTTCCAAACTTTGTAATCACAAACTGATGAATAAGTTATCATTGTTCTGCAACACAGAAAACAGAAAAGGTGTTCCAAGCACCTGGGAGCTCAACATCAATACTGCACAACCACACTGAGAGGGATGATGATGTGACTCTCATGGAATCAGCAACCTGCCAACTCTATGGGAAATGCACATGTACTTGGTTTTGCCCAAGTAGCTGTGGCAAATGTGGCATTGTATCCCAGCTGCATGGGAGAACAGGAAACAACAGCTCCCACTTTGTTGGGAGACTGTGCATGAAGGACACTGAACTCTTCTGAACCATTCAGTGAACTGATGCATTATATAAAGTGCATAAGTTACAGACAGAAAGTCACCACTTCCATATCAGATCTACCATCAACTCACCATGTGACTCAGCCAGCCACTACCTCTCTATTTGAAATATAGTTATATCATATTGGCCTCCTTGAGGCATTACTCAGATCAGTGGTTCTCAACCTTCCAAATGCCGTGACCCTTTAATACAGTTCCTCATGTTGTGGGGACCCCCAGCCATAAAATTATTTTTGTTGCTACTGCATAACTGTAATTTTGCTACTGTTATGAATCGTAATGTAAATATCTGATATGCAGGATGTATTTTCATTGTTACAAATTGAACATAATTAAAACATAGTGATTAATCACAATGTAATATTTAATTATATATTGTGAAATATTTATTTCTAATTACAAATAAAAAAGATGCAAAATACCTTGCAAGGCCCCCTGCACCAGAGGTCTTTAGGTGACCCCCAAAGGGGTCTTGACCCCCAGTTTGAGAAACACTGACTTAGATGATGTGACGTGCTTTAAGAATTTTGTGCTTGTCACACATAAGGTAGTGCTGGAGCACTGCAATGTTGCTATAAGATCTTCAACCCATCTGTTCATGTAGAGGCAGGACTAACTAAAAAAATTGTGATTCCTAACATTCACAAAACACACGCAGGTAGGGAGAGTAATTATGTGCAATTTAATTGCCAAATAATGTATTTGGAGGTGACTCATAGGGATGAGGATGGATTCAAACGAAGTAAATAATAATCATACAGGTAACATGCACTTGCAAAAGCTAAATATCATTGGCTTTCGGTATGATGCTCAATGCCTTGTTTAGCCCCAAACAAAACATTAAAGGACTGACAAGATTTGGCCGTAGTTAAATGCCAACAACTCCCTTGAACTGGAATGGAAAACAATACAGCTGAAACATGCTTGTGAGATTGTTTTACTTTGAGGAAATGTACTCTGCTGTAGTTACAAAGTCTTACCTAAAGGATTTTAAGTTTATCCTTCTTACAGCACAAGTGTAGGCATAAGTATTTGAAAGTCAGTCCCATTGTGTTTAATGGGGCTTGCTCTTAGCAAAGTACATGTTATGATTGAAGTGGGTAGGGGTTTGGGGGTGTTTTTTATAAATAATAATTTTTTAAATTCTATATTGGGATCTGTCAAGCTCAGGCTGCAATCCTAAAGACACTTTCCTGGGAGTAAGACCCATTGAATACAATGGGGCTTACTTTTGAGTAGACATGGTTAGGATTGTGCTCTCAGTCTGTCAGCTTTGTCTTGAGTGGCACGGCAGCGAGTTCTTTGAAACTATCAGTACAACATATTGTACATTTGTACAATAGCAATATGTACATATGCAAACCCTGGTTTGCTGCAATATGGACAAAGAACTAAATGGAGCTTTTTACTATCTAGTGGGGAAACAAAGTTTCTATTCTCCCAGTTTCCATTTCTATATATTAAGTCAGAGAATGGAGGTTTGTTCTAACTCTGCTTAATAGCAAATTAGGATATAAACCTACAGTTTGATCCTGGTTTGTTAATTAATGGGGTAGAACAAACCACAGTATCCCAAAAGCTTAAACATAAGTGAGGACCATGGTTTCTTCAAAAATGCAAGTGGAACAGTCAACTGCTTTCCCATACATTACATGGGCCTCGGAAGGAGTATGCATGACCTTGTCTTCTCTGTTCATCCCCAAAATAACAAAACATTGATTATTCCTAGTAATGAATGTGGCTTGCAGAAGAAAATAAAGCTAAAACGACCACCTCTTTGGTACTGAGTTTCTCATTGTTTTCATCATCCCATTAGAAACCCCTGAAAGAGCAACATAGATCACTGATAGTCTCTGGGCCTCAGTGCAGAAACTGCTAAAGGCTGCACTCCGAAACACATTGAACACAATGAGGCTTACTTCTGAGTAGACATGGTTAGGATTGTACCCAAAATCTGCTATAAATCCTCTGGTTCAAGAGCATAGAATGAGATTTAATACTTCACAGAATGAGATTGAGCTACGCTTTTGTGATTACATATTGAACCCATGAACATAAAAACACACAGGACATTTGCCAAATCTTGTTCTTTATGAAAGAACATGCTCTTGCATGAAGGAAAAAAGGAAATATTCACATGAGGCACTGTACCAGGACTGAGCTAAAGACACAGAAAGAGAAAATACCTCCTCCAACTTCAAAACCAGAAAACAGATAGTGATCTAACTGTAGCTGACAGGCTCAGTAAGCCTCAAAGTTATTATAACCGCTTGACTCAGTTTTTTTAATGCTCAGTTATGTAATAACTAAATTTGTCCTGTGTAATTTCTAACACTTCATCATGTCTCTATTAAGCTATGCTTGGGATCCAAAATTATAATTATTATTAGTTGTTTCCCAGATTTTGGCTGGGCTGCAATGGTTATAAAAATAAAAGGGAAAATCACAGACTTTTTAAGAGGCTTATCCAGGGCAGCAGGAGAGCTTCCAATCTAATTTGTATGTGTTGCAAACATACAAGTGTGACAAATCTTAACTGGAATGAAGCTGGCTGTCAAAAGAACTGTTTTCCATGGAAGACTGCTGGATAAAAATGCTATTAGATTCAGTTCACAGCTGTTGTCAGTTGCCCATCACATCTCTTAAGATATAATGGAACAACCAGAGAGGCAGCAAGTAGTTGGAACCCAGCTTATATGTGAGACAAGAAAGAATGCAAGCAGTGGTGTTTGGGATTCATTAGAAACTGTTTTGGGTAAACTCAATGCGTATTTTTGGGAAGTGGAAATTATGCAGTTTATCTACAGAATGAACAGGAGTGGCTTTTTCAAATGATAAAGGGCTGAAACCCTTTTAATCCACCACCATCCCAAAGTGATTAGAGTACAAGTCTTAGTGCCTCCACAATTTATCTTAAATTGTTAGTACTGCTAGCCAATATATTTAGTCTTCCTTTTGATAAAACATGCATTAGTGAGATATACTCTTTACATTTAATTTTGATAAACATAGATCCCCATTTTTCCTTTTCTAAAGTAGGGAAAGAACTACTGAAGTGAACAGGAACACACTGGTTCCTGCTAGCCTTCTGGAGCAAAGAATGCTTATTTTTACCACAAAGTTTTTGATCCTTCTTAATTAAAGGGCATCCTCTCTTTTACCCCTGCAAGCATAACCTAGAACAGGGGTATCCAAACTCTGTACTGTGGCAAGCCTCAATGTGGCCCACGACAAGACCCCTCCATCTGGCTCCTGGAAAGCCTTCTAGTCTTTCATATTGTCTGTAATACACACTTATAAGTAAATTTATGAAAATTAATTTAAATGTGAACTGTTAATCATTTTTCCGTCCCCCCTAGCAGCATAGAGGGATGATGTGGCCGTCCTGCCAAAAAGTATGAACACCCCTTACATAGAACAACCACTTTTTTTATTCAAAACAACACTTTGTTATATCAAGTTAATATAAGGACACAAGGTCATGGTCAAATATTTAAATGGAATGATGGAGAAAAGGATAATCCTTTCCCCACTTTGCTTTCCTTGGGGATTTAACTCAGTTCAATATCAAGGTTAACTTATTCAGGATCTCTACAGACTCACTATCCTCCCAGACCTTCCATCTGGGCCTTGATAGTGGCTTCACAGAGAAACTTGGTATGGTAAACCTCTTATTGTTCTTGAATGAGGGTAAGGATATGCATTACATATGAGTGGCTGTTCCCCTCAGTAGAACTCTCTACCCCATGAAACTTGCTGAAGCTCAAGCAACCTCTGGAATACTTAGAATCAGAGTTGGAAGAGACCTAGAAGGTCATCTAGTCCAACCCTCTGCCGATAGCAGGAAATTCTCCTAGACCTAGAGCATTTCCGACAGGTGCTTGTCGAATCTTTGCTTGAAGATCCCAGTAAGGGAGAGTCCACCACCTCCCTTAGCAATCTATTCAACTGTCAGGAATGTTTTCTTAATATTTAACTGGAATCTTCTGTCTTGCAGTTTGTATCTGTTGTTCTAGTTCTACTTTCAGAGGCAGCTAAGAACAAATGTGTCCCTTCTTCCATATGACAGCCCTTCAGGTATCTGAAGAGTGTGATCATGCCTCCTCTTAGTCTTCTCTTCTCCTGGCTGAACATACCAGCCTGGTATGTTCTTCTACGGCTTCCTTCTACGGCTTGTCTTCTTATTGCTCTCCTCTGGACTTGCTCCAGTTTGGCTGCATCTTTCTGAAAGACTTCCAGATCTCCTTATCTGGATGTCACAGGGCTGAGGGAATATTGATCTTAGATGGGTTTCTTCAGTTTTCTTTCCCTTTTGGAGTATTAAGAGAGTGATTCTGTGATGCAACCATTAGCAAACAAGATTGCTACCAACCTTCACAGAACATTGCAGGGATGAAAAATGCCAAGTAAGTCCCAACAATCTCAGCAAACAGAAAATCATTTCAACTTTATCTGCACTTTACACTTTTACTTATGCAGCTTACCTGAGAGAGAAATGCCTTCTGCAAGTCCATAGGGAAGATAAGCGAAGATAATCATCATTCCAAACTCCAGAGAAGGAGTTTTCCTTAAATCAATATGCTTCAACACGTTGATATCAGTGAAGGAAAATGCAAGACTCAAAAGACAGCAGATAGTTTAAATAGTTAGAAACCATTATCTGGAGATATTGCTGGGGCCGAGGACAATTTATTTCATGCACAAGATTTCTAATCAGAAGGTAAAGATTTCTTCAATGAGCATAGACTTCTGCATATTGAATAATATTGTTAATATTAAATGCTAAAGCTGTTAATATTCTTAGGGTCCAATCCTATCCAACTTTCCAGCACTAATGCAATCCTAAGATAAAAGTACATACATCGTCTTACCTCTATGACTGCCTCCCCCAAGGTCAGCATAGGATTTATGCTGGGGTTTAGGCTGGTCTTAACTGGATGTCAGAACTGCAGCCTAAATACGTGCAACTATTTCCCCAGACAGTTTTTTTCCTGGCCTTAGCTATTCTCTTTGGACTTCCCTCAGTGTTCTTCAAAAGATTTAACATAAGAGGAACTTCTCAAATTAGTTTTCATTATGCTTTGTGTAACATCTTGGCTATAAGGCAGACATAAAGTGACTGGGAGTCTTACAATTTCTGAAAGCCAGTGATAACATAAAAATCTACGTTCATATCTCTTTAGACAGACATTATAATCACGGCTTTCTAAAGCTGGGAGATGACCCCTATGGATTGTCTTGCTGAACCCTGCTGCCAAGAATAAACCCCACCGGATGCTTGTCCAAACTTCCTTTGAAATGATAAAAAATGTGATGCTGTCAGCATCCTAGGCAGCTCATTTGATTGTCCTGTTCACTTTAAATAATTATCTGGCAGAAAACCTGGCTTCCTATCCTGTCACTGACAAATGGGATAAAAATTCCCATCCCATCTGAAAGTGTTTTTACAATCTGAGGCAGGGGTTTACCTCCTGGGAATACTCATGTGCCTCTCAAAGAAAAGGGAAGGAACTCACTATGAAGCTCACTTTAAAAGTTATTTACAATTGTTTTCAGTCATTGAACTGATTTTAGCTCAAAGACAAAACAAAACAAAGCAATGTAAATAAGATAATGTAGCAATAGTATTCTTTTAAAAGCAGCATATCTAGATATTGTTGAATTCAATAGAATTAAAATATCTTCTTGATTTGTGTAATAAACCTGCGTACACTTTGTACAGTAAGCACATTTGCTCTATTTATTTATTTCTAATTATATATCAATAATTTGATAAAATTATTTTTATCCTAAAACACTTAAAAATTATCTGCACAATCCTCGCAAAAAAATCCTGCCACCCTATATAATGTACAGTGGTGCCTCACATAAAGAGCTTAATTTGTTCCAGAGGCATATTCATCACGGTAGAGTTTTCCTGCTCCAACCCCACTTATAGGCTGCTTTTTTTGTTCACTAGATAATAATGGAAGAGACTTTTGGAAAGAGGAAGAGACTTTAGTGATGTCTAATTGTACCTTATGAGCAGCTTTAAAACACATGAGATTGCATTACATAAAAAACATGTCAATGATCCATTTAGTTGAGTACACAGACTGATAGTAGATTACCAGCATTACAAATGGACAAGCATTTTTCCCAATGCTCCCTGGAGATACCTGGAATTGAATCCACCTGTAAAGTGTATGCTTTATCACTGAACTATGGCTTTCTTTAGGGAAGAGACTCTTCAGTTCAATTTTGTAAGAAATTCATATAGCACAATAATCAGACCAAACTAGCTGAGTACACTTTTCTATCATTTCCTTAGCATTATTCCCATTCCTGGTAGGGTTTGCTTTAGATGATTGATGCAACATGGAGAAATCTGGCCAGCCTGTCGCAGCGGCTGTCACCAGGAGGAGATTGCTTCATGCAGAGGTCTTGTACTGCTGACCTGCCAATCTTCAAATCAAAAGTCACAGCGCCTTTAACCAGCTGAGTACACTTTTCTATAGTTTGCTGATTTCAGCATACCACTCTTCATAGGACAAACCCTCTCCCTCCTCCCCCAAAAAGAGGGTGGGGGAAATCCTAATGTTTTACTGAATGCTTTATATGTATGAAAAATGGGGCAGAAAAAGGAACCAGGAATGAAAATGGAATTAACATATTATGACTATAGCAAACAATTTGCAAATTTCATAAACCTTTATTAGCATGTAAGAAGGACTATTATACAGTTACTTGGGCTCTAATGAGTATCATTTACAAATGCAAGGTTTTTATGCAAGCTTGAAATCATTGCCCATTAGCAAACTACTACAACAAACTAAGAGAGAGGAAAACAGCTTGCCAACAGAAAGGCCTTTTGTTTTTTAAGGAAAAAAATCTATGAGAAACACAACTGAGGGTGATTATTAATATGGAAAGCTTACTTGTTTTACCCATTTGCATTATTTTCCCTAAAAGCCAAAGGATATTAATGCAGAAATTAGGCCAGTAAGAGTCCCCAGCGCTGCAGAACCAAAGAACATCTTCAGAAAGTAACCCAGCGCCTGCAGAAACGTTTGCCATCCACTTATGTCTGATGTATGTTCTCTTGTTAAGCCTTCTGCTGTGCTAGGAACAATTAAAAAAATAAAAAGGGGAATTTTTTTTTTAAGTCTTTGACTTGCAAATGTCATAACAAACACAAAAACTCTTCCACAACCTACATTTCTTGGTTGAAGCTGTTCTTAAAATGCATTTACTGCAACATAACAAGTGGAATGTCAAGAGACATTAAATCCAGTGCAGGTGCAATTCCCCTGCTGCTGGAAACACAGCTCTGCCAAAAGTCAAGTAATTTAGCTTTGCTTTTGTGATGCTCTTTTGGAATAGTTCCAAGTTAGTTAGCAAGATGCCTGCTGCTGCAAAACAGGTGACATTTTCTAACAGCAGAAAAGATGATTCACCTTTCAGTGAGACAAAATCTTTCTTTTAATGTTGAGAAGGAACAAAGTCCGAAGTTATAAGACCTTGCTTCTCAGTATGGAGAGACTGACCAGCATCTGCATAAGCAAGGTTCTCTTTCCTTATTTAATGATTAAATAATATAAGATTGTGAGAAGGGAACATTGTTTTCCTTAAGCAAACAGAAGGAACAAAGAGAGGCGAGGGAGGTGAGGATGTGAATTGGATGTGTTAACAAAATAAATGATAATAAATCACAAATCAGCTCTCCTTTTGTAAATGAAATTCAAACTCTGAAATAACAACTGAACAAATTCAATACCTCTGAAAGAGGTAAAACACTCATGCTCTGCCTCTGGCAACTGGAAATCCTGATCTTCCTTGCTGTCGTCTCAGACTCACAGGACATTGCCTCACATACATTCAAAAATTATACATACATTCTACATTAAAAAAAAAACAATAGCTGAAACTTCTGATCTAATATAGCGATGATGGGCACAATCCTAAACATGTCTACTCAAAAGTAAGACCCATTGTGTTCAATGGGTCTTACTCACAGGTGGGCTGATGCCAGTTCTGACCTCTGTAGAGGTGGTTGTTAATTAGGGGCTGATGTTAGTGAACCGGTTGTCAATTGGGGGCTATCATCTTTGAACTGCATGCAAGTGTGTTTGCATTTCTCTTAAAGGGCCTCTGGAAGCTCTCCTCCCTCCTCCTTCCCTCCCTAAGGTTATTTTTAATTTTAAAATACAAACAGTCTGTTCCTTTTACCATCACAGCACATTCAGACTCTGACTGCTGAACTGGGGGGGTGTTTGGATCACTGTTAGTTCCATGCTTTAAAGTCAGGGTTAGTAAATTCTTAATGCCCCAAACCTTTGAATGAGGCTATTCAGGAATCCTGACTTTGCTAAATACCTTATTTTGATTAAAAACCTTATTTCTAGCAAGTTTTCAGAAGTTATTTCCTGGTGCAGTTTGCAAAGCATGCTGGGTACTCACATGCAAATGAGCAGCCTCTCTGCAGATGCTTTTTTTTGAATCAGGCATTTGATGGGCAGCTTTACTAAAAGGTCCTTGGGAGGGAATAGAGAGGCCGGCATACAAACCTCTGGGAGGCTGAGATGAGTAATAGCAACAAACCTTCCCGCCTGCCTCCCTCCTTCTCTGGTTGCCTTTGCAGCCCAGTACTAGGCATGGAGAACTACTTAGTACCACCCAGTACTACTCAGGAGTAAGCCACACTGTATAGTAGAGGACTGCAGCCTGTGGCCACAATCCTAGCCACACTTTCCTGGGAGCAATTCCCATTGACTATCATGGGATTTCCTTCTGAGTAGCATAGGATTTGAGGCTACTTTTCCATCCAGACTTTCCTGAGAGTAAGCCCACTGACTATAATGGGACTTACTTCTGAGGAGATTGGCAGAGGATTGGATCTCTCCCTCCAGCCCAGTCTACTTTCCTGAGAGTAAGCTCACTGTCTATAATGGGATTTTCTACTGAGTAGACATGATTAGGACTGGGCTCTGAGGCTGCAATCATATCCACACTTACATGGGAGTAAGCCCCACTGACTAGAATGAGAGTTACTTCTAAGTAAGCCTGCATAGGATTGGACTGTAAGGCTAAAATCCTGACCACACAGTTTTGGGAGTAAGCCCCTTGACTTGAATGGTACTTACTTCTGAGTAGACACTGTTAGGATTGGGCTCAGGCTGCAATCCTATCCACACTGTAGACCTTTTGTTCCCCCCAAGAGATCTCCCCTCCTCATCCTGCCCCTCTGAGAAATCTCTCCACCTGAGATTGAGGGCAGGAAGTATGGGGGGTACCAGAAGAAATAGCCCCAGTTCCCATCCTGCCCCCCCAGGAGCCCACTCCACTGCCTACTCTGAAGTAAATCCTATCCTAGTCCCATCCTAGTCAATGGAGCTTACTCCCAGGTAGGTGTGGATAGGATGGCAGCATCAGAGCCCAATTTTTTGCATGCCTCCTCAGAAGCAAGTACTGAGTGACCATATGTCCTCCTTTCCCAGGACAGGTCCTCTTTTTGCTCCTCCTTTTCCTTATGAGCAGGCAACATGGAGTCTTCTTATTATCCATACTTTTTTCCAGGACCGCAATAAATCTTCATTGTCCTCCTTTTCCTTATAAGCAGGCAGCATGCAGTTCCCATCCTGCACCCCCAGGAGCCCAGTCCACTGCCTACTCTGAAGTAAATCCTATTAAAGTCAGTAGGTTTTACTCCCCTGTGAGCATAGGAGTGTAGCCTCAAAGCCCAATCACTGTCTACTCAGAAGTAAGTTCCATTATAATAGTGACTCTTACTCCCTGGAAAGAAGCTGGTTTCTAAGAGCTTGTAATCCTATGCCTGACTACTCAAAAGTTAATCCCATTTCAATCTATGAAGCTTACTCCCAGGAAAGTGTGCAGAGGAGTGCAGCATTAGAGCCCAATCCTATTCTTGGCTACTCAGAAGTAAGTCCCATTAGAGTCTGTGGAGCTTACTCTCAGGAAAGTGAATAGGATTGCAGCCAGAGGCTGGTTACTAAGAGCTCAGTCCTTTGCTTGACTACTCAGAAGTCCTATTATATTCAATGAAGCTTACTTACAGGAAAGTGTGGACAGGATTGTAGCCTTAAGTAGTGGCTTATAGGCAAACCTCAGCCTGTAGAGGGGACACCACAGACTCTGGTCCTAAACTGTAGATCAGTGTTTCTCAACCAGTGGTATGAGTACCACCAGTGGAACTTGTGGTAGTGTCTGCTGTATTAGGCACCTGGATGCAAGTGTCATATGTTCTCCCTGAGGCAGCTGGTGGGCTGCTGTGTGATTCAGGAGCTGGACTAGATGGGTCTTTGGTGTGATCCAGTGGAGGCTTTTCTTATGCTTTTATGTTCTTAATTGTGGCACACATTCCCCCTGAGAGCATAACAAAGTGTAATGCATAGGAATAAATTACACAGAACCCAGGGGCTTAGTACTGATTGATGCCGTCACAAGTGATACAATTTTTTTGGTAAACTAAGGGTTAAGGTGGCATGCCCTCCCCCGCCCCGCCCCCTGATCCCTGACCCAGCCTGGCCCCGCCCACTTCCAGAGAACCGGCAGGCTGGGCCCACCACTGGTCTTACTCCCAGGAAAGTGTCTTTAGGATTACAGCCATAGTCATAGTACTCTGTGCTTTTGTGGCTCTCTTCTATACATAAGATACTGAGAAACACAACTGAACAGGGACACTTCACAAATTATGCAACGGTAAATTTGTGTGGTGGCACAAATGGTTAAAACACTGTGCCTGTTAACCAGCAGGGCAGGGTTCGAAACCCAAGTCCTACAAGATGAGGTGATCTCCTGTCTTTAGCCCAGCTCCTGACTACCTAGCAGTTCAAAAGCATGCAAATGAAAGTAGATAAACGGGTGCCACTTTGGTGGGAAGGTAACAGTGTTCCATGCGCATGCCAGGGTGACCATATGACCAGAAAAACCCGGATTTGTCTGGATTTTTAGCCTCCTGTCCGGGTGTCCTACATTTTGGCTACATTGTCCTACATTTTGGCTTCATTTTGAAACTTTGCAATAGTGCACAGTACCCCATCATGCCATATATCTTGGATTCGTATTGATGAGCAGAATCCAATGCAAAAATCAGTTTGGAGCTATCTCCTTCCTATCAAAAGTTATGGTAAAAAAACAAAAAACAAAAAATTCACTTTTGGCAATTTTTTTAAGCGGGTATGAATTTTGGCCTGGGATTAGGAATTTTGGCCCTGGGGTTCAGGAATTTTGGCTGTGGGGTTCAGGAATAATCTGATCACCCTGGCGCATGCGAGCCACATGTCAGAAAACACTAGCTCTATGGCTTTAGAATCAGGGATGAGCACCGCACCCTACCGTCAGTCACGACTAGCAGTATAACCTGTGGAGAGCACTTTTACCTTTTTTAATATGATTATGCCCAAGTATAAAGGCAAGAAGAAGTTGAAGCACTCTCAGGGGATACAGCAAGATAATATACAACATATGTTACATTCATGATATGTGTTCTCAAAAACGTTACAAAGAATGATCTTTCTCCATCAGTCTTGAAAGATTATGGTATCATGCTCTGCGCTGCATATGCTGCGTGCGAAGCATGAAAGCCTGGGTTAGATTGTTATGGAGGATAGGCTGTTAGCCAAGCAACAAATCCCCCCTCTCCACGCCACTGAATTAGTCCAATGGAAAGGCAGAGCCAATACAATTGGATCCAGCTGGCGTCGCAGAGCTGGGCTAAGAACAGGAGCTCACCCTGTCTTGTGAGGCCGACCCAGGTCTCGAACCCTGGCCTGCTGGTTAACAGGCACAGTGTCATAACCACTTGCGCTGATCACTGTCTTAACAAATACAGCAGCTGATGTTTAACTTTTTTGTCTCTTTGAATGTACTTACTTTGTCAGGACAATTGAGACTGCATCGTTAAGAATACTTTCTCCAAAGACCAACATATTAAGTACTGGATCCACATTAAGGGCATTAAAGATAGCAATTGTAGCTACTGGGTCAACAGCAGATATGAGGGAACCAAAAGCAAAGCTGTAAGAAAATACAATAATAAATGTTGGCATCATCTTTAAATATTAAATATTTCTCATGCGTGGGGGAGATGGTTGTACCCAAGACCAAGGGGAGGGTGTGCCAGGTATTTCCCATCCCCTTTGCTTATGGCATTCCTTTTTGGTGCTTTGCAGAGACCAAGTTGGGAATGGTCCATCCACCCCTTTCTCCTGAAAGGAGATACTTCAAGAATAGTTGGGCGTGGTGGTCTTACAGTCACCTGCTTCCTCCTCTGCAAGGTCTGTTATGCCTCCCAATGCCAGTTCCACAGTTGAGGTAATGGTTGGGTTTTATTTCCAGGTGATGTGTGTACCCTCCCCTCCAAGTGGCTCCACTTCTTCTTTTCAGGCCATGTCTGGGTACTGCATGTGGGTGGCCACACACCAAGTCAAAGTGCAGCTTTTTCCAACAGCCACATCCATGTGGCCTCCCAATGTGGCCGGCCAAGCAGATCAGATGGATCTTCCCTACTGTGCTCCCAGACAAAGCTGCCTACTCAAATGGATACCACTAAGCAAAGAGGAGAACAGTTATCACCCTGATGCACCTAAATAGCAATAGTTTTTTGGTGGATTCCTTTGCACTGCTTTATGACCCTGTCACCTAGTTCAGTCTAAAGAGAATATTACACACACTAAACCTAATTTAAGTTTTAAGATGTTTAATCCTAAAGAAGATGCCATAAAGAAAGAAGCTGAAAACCCATGCAGTAACTTGATAGATTTTTTTGGAATATACCATATCATAGCTCTACATTAAAACATGGTTTTTACATGGTTGAACTCAACCTTTAGCTTGCATATTTGTTTCAGATTTCTCTAAACCGGTGGTACCTCAGGCATTTCAGGCCAGGATCCCCTTTCAAACTAAAAAAATCTGTCAGGGATCCCATCAAACTTATCAGAATGTGACATCACTGTGACACCAGAGCTTCACTCTCATCAATGATGTCACGGCCATCAAACAAGAAGTACCATCACTGTGCTGTCTACTCGGAAGTAAGTCCCACTGTGTTTAATGAGACTTACTCCCAGGAAAGCCCAAAGCCAGATTCCAAGATAACAGATTCCACCCTCTCACAACCCCCACCCTGACCCAACGTCCCAACCCCCACTTTGATTACCACTGTTCTAAACAGTACCATTGCTATATTTCAGCTTTCAAGCAGATATCCCCCTATTGAGTGGCCATGCTATACAACATTGCAGGAAATGCAATGAAAGAGTACATTATGAATCATGCTACCAATGCAACTAACATTGGAAGCAAATTGCAGTGTTGTATTTTCTCATCTTCATTCTCCTTGGTATAAATTCTTATTTGCCCAGTTTTAATTTCAGTGATTCATTAAAACTTGTCAATCAAAGTGACCATAGTTCGGGTTATTAACGTCATCATCAATAAGAATACTGCTTTGCATCCATTAAAAAAAATTCACGAAGGCTGTAATCCTCTTTTTCCCAGGAATACGTTCTTTTGAATTCAAGGCACTTTCTTCTAAGTAAACATAACACTACATAGGATTGCATTGAAAGCAATTTACAGAGCAAAAAAAAAATATAGTGGTTCCCTGTTCTGAAAGGGCTCACAATCTGTAAAGATGCAACAGACCAGCAACAACCACTAAAAATAGAGTGAATAGCCAAGATTCCCATTTATTCAAGATTCAAAGCTTGGGATAGAGAATCAAAAGGCGGCTGCAAGAAATGTAGCCATTATACCCACTGAAGCATTTTAACAAATTCCTTGTATAAGTATAAAAAAGTACACACATTTCACTAAAAGCTTACCTGTCAGTCATGTTGAGTTTGTGAATGACATCAGCCTACAACAATTTACATGAAATAAAAAAGATTTTCAGTATTAGGTATTGAGTATTAAAATAGTTGAAAATAGCAATATTGTTATGACACTATTGTGAGGAACAATAGTTTAAGGAGTGTGTACAGCCAAAACTCATATATCCAGATCACTCTGCGGTACTCGCATCACAGAGTACCAAAAGAGATACCTATAAAAGACTGTTTTAAACTGATGTTCTACTGTACTCAGGGTGCTTTGCAGGGAAAGGCAGGAATTTACTTACCAGAAAATGTCTTGTGACATTTCCTGTGAGGAGAGGAAAAGGGCCACATCAGAAATGGGTTTGCCCCGCCCCCCTGACAGTCAGGGCCGGACGAAGTCTTACATCTCCTTCCGGTGCGGGGCATCCCTTCCCCAGTGCGGATATCAGAGCCCAAAGAGGAAGTCGACACCACCGCTTTCATACTTCTCATGTAGTTTGCCCAAGGACAGAAAGCAACAGAGCAGAAAACAGCCAGAGAAATAGAACTAACAAAAACTTAGATCTCTGGAAAGAACAAGCCAGTAATAAACCAATAATTCCCCCAGGACCAGGACCAACTGGACGGCTATAAAAATTGTATCCCTGGGAAGAACAACTGCAATGAGAGAAAACTGAGTCTCTGCTGAGGTGGGCCTGAGTGGCCCTTTTCCTTTCCTCACAGAAAAGGACATTTTCTGGTAAGTAAATTCCTGCCTTCTCTGGAGGAGTCGGAAAAGGGCCACTCATCAGAAATGGGATGTACCAGAGCCTCACTCTCAGGGTGGGAGAGATGCAGTTGACCTCATCTAGATACCACAGATTGAAGAACCCGGAGACCAAACGCGGCCTCGGCCGATGCCGCTTGGTCCACTTTGTAATGCCGAATAAAGGTATCTGCCGAGGACCAGACAGCTGCCCTGCAGATCGCCTCAAGTGAAGCGACTCCTTCAAATACTGCAGAAGCAGCCGCCCCCCTCGTTGAGTGGGCAGTGATACCTTGAGGGACATCCCTCCCCACTGCTTTACAAGCCTCAATTATAGCTGTCTTCAACCATTGTGAAAAGGAAGACACTGAGGCCCGTTTCCCTTTGGAAGCACCCCCGAAGGAGACAAACAATGCCTCAGACCTGCGAAACTCCCTGGTCCTATCCAAGTAATAACTTAGAGCCCTCTTAACATTGAGAGAGAGTTAGTGCTTAAGCCCTTGTCCACTCCGTCCTGCAAAAAGTCCAGGATATGACGAACTTTAGGATTTCTGACAGAGATGCTCTTTGCAGAACACCACAGCATGAATCTTCTCCAAGTCCTGGTGTAAATCCGGTTGGTGGAGGCCCGTCGAGAAGCCAAGAGTGTGGTCAACACTCTGTCCGAGTAGCCTCTCCTCCTGAGGCTCTGCCGCTCAAACGCCAAGCTGTCAATTTGAACAGACCTGGATTGGGATGGAGAAGAGGGCCTTGTCTCAGAATGTCGGGACAAGGTGGCAGTCTGACTGGAGGGGCCACCGACAAATTGACCAGAGTTGGATACTAGGGTCGCCTCGGCCAATCCGGGGCCACCAGAATCAGTGTGGTCTTGAATTTCTTTAGCCTCTGGAGGACCGCCGGGATCAAGGGAAAAGGCGGAAAGGCATGTAAGAGGACCGATGGCCAGTGAATCACTAGAGCGTTCACCCCCATGTCCGAGGGGTGGGGAGCTCTGGAGACGAAAAGTGGTAACTGTGCATTCTTTGGGGAAGCGAACAAGTCTATCTCCGGCTTCCCCAGAAGAGTGGTAATGATCGAAAACACCTGGGGGCATAAGTTCCACTCTCCCTCATCCAGCGATTGTCTGCTGAGCCAATCCGCCTCTGAGTTCAGGATGCCGGGGAGATGTTCTGCTTTCAAGGAAGACAGATTGTTCTCCGCCCACTGAAACAGGAAGGTCGCCTCGTCCATCATCCCTTTGGACCTGGTCCCTCCCTGCCGATTCAGAAAGGCCTTGGCAGAGACGTTGTCCATCTGAATCAGCACATGTGCTCTGGGCAGAAGATCCTGAAAGTGAAGCAGAGCCAGTCGTATCGCTCTGAGCTCTAGTTGATGGAAAAACTTCTTTCCTGTAAGGTCCGTGTCCCCTGCGCCAGGTGGGATCGAAAGTGGGCCCCCCACACTGATAAGCTGGCATTGGTCGTTAATACCTGTCGGTCCAGGAGATCGAGGGAGACCCCCTCGATCCAGCCACCACTCCAGGGACTGTGTCCAGCCACCACTCCAGGGACTGTGTCACGAAGGGTGGAATCTTCACAATCCGAAAGGCTTTGCGCTCGATATGGTGTGCGAAGGGACGCAACAGGGCCTGTAGAGGCCTGAGGTGAAACCTGGACCAAGACACCACATCCTGGCAGGAGACCATGAGTCCCATGAGGGACGCGAATGACGATTGGGGCAGATGACGATTTAGTGGCTTGCCAAAGGGCCGCTCTGAGTTTCATCCTGCGTTCTGGAGAAGATCAAGAGCCCCAAATGAACCAGTGTTTGGGTTAGGACCAGAACGCTTTTGTCTCTGTTGATTACGAATCCGTGGCGTTCTAGGGTAGTAACCACGTTGTGAAAATCCTCGCAGGCTTGCGCAAAGGACGAAGTGGCAACAAGTATGTCGTCTAGGTATGGGAAGATGCGGATGCCCTCTAACCAGAGGTTGGCCACCAGCGCCACGAGTAGCTTTGTGAATACCCTCGGAGCGGCAGAAAGACCGAAGGGTAGTGCCCAGTACTGATAATGTTGTGACCCGTATGTGAAGCGAAGGAACCTCCGGTGAGACGGTCATATTGGCACATGCAGGTATGCTTCCGACAAATCGATGGAAGTCAGGAAGTCCTCCCGGTCTAGGGCTGCAGTGATAGTCCGCCAGGTCTCCATTTTGAAGTTTTTCTTCAAGGTGAACTGGTTTAGCCACTTCAGGTCGAGGATCATCCACATCTCTCCATTCTTCTTTGTGACAAGGAAGACAATTGAGAAAACTCCCCTGCCTCTCTGTGAATGAGGAACACACTCTATGGCCTAGATGTCTAAAAGATGTTGAATGGCCTGTAGTTTCTGACTGTGTTTCTGGGGATCCCTCGATACTGGTACCCTGCCAGAACCGATTTGGCGGTCGACGCCGAAACTCTATTGCGTATCCTCAGGAAACAGTGTTGAGAACCCAGGCATCTGAAGTAGATCCCTGACAGCAGGGAGCGAAGTCCAGGAGACGAGCTCCAATAGCGCTGGGTTCTGGCCCCGGCCTGGCGTCAGGTGGATCTGGGATTCTTGCCTCCCTTGCGGGGAAACTGCCCCTTGTTGGAGTGACTGTAATTGCTGGGCTTGGATCGAGGCAGAATGCTTGCGTTGGTCCAGCAAGACCGAATCAGAGACCCCGAAGAGTCTCAGAAACGAGGCCTTGAAGGATGAAAGGAAGACTGTCTCGGCTTAGGAACATCCTTTCTTCCTGGGGGAAGAATCTTCCGCTTGTCCTTTGACTCTATCAAGATGGGATCCAGCACCTTGCCAAACAATTTGCTTCCCTCAAAAGGTAAGTTAATCAACTTGGAATGAGATCTGGCATCCCCCGACCAGCAACGCAGCCACAGAGCTCTGCGGGTGGAAACATTGGCGGACATGGCGCACGCCAAAAAACACATAGCATCCAAGGAGAAGTCAGCCGCAAAGGCAGATGCCAAGGCAATGTTTTTTAAAGTACTTCTAAATTATTTAGGAAGCCTCTTGTTTCTGGCCGCCTTTTGTGCCCAGATGAAAGCCGCTCGAGCCATGACGGAGTTCACCAATGCGGCCCTGAAGGCAAATTAAGAGAACTTGAAATTGTGCTTAAGCAGTGTTTCCATGTGTCGATCAGTGGGATTCTTAGGAAGAACTTCCCCATCCACAGGGACTGATGAAGACGCCAGCGCAGCTACCGGGGAATCCACCACCGGGATCTTGAGCAGTTCCATCTGTTTCTCTGGCAGCGTGTACAGCTTATCCGCAACACGGGACCCCGTGCCCTTTGAGTGGGCCCACCATTCCTGGGAGAATGTCTTCTCTGGAAGACTGGAAGGCCTTGGGGAAAGGGATCACTGCTGGACATCCGATTTGGGAAACGCCTCTGCCCTGTCCTGGTCTGAGTCTGAATCCACTGTGGCTGAGTAAGGCAGAATAAGGCATCTGGCAGACCTATCCACCACAGGCTCCAGGAGCTCTGAGGGAAAAAGGTGAGAACTCTTCCGAGGTTCCTCCATCCCCGTGTCCAATCTGTGTTCATCCTCAGACCCAGAAGAAGCCGATGCCGAAGACACCGATGATGATGAAGAAACCTGGCGACACTTGTGGTGACTGCTGGAAGACTTGTGCCTGCGTTTGGATTGCTCAAGGTGCTTAGTCTTGCGTACCTTCTTATGTGGAGAAGACTGCTCAGAACCGTCAGAAAGAGAGGTGGGAGAGTGTGCTCTCTTGTTTTGAGTGGTTCTGCTGGAGGTGGCCTCAAGCACTGCCGACTAGACCAGAGCCGGTAGATTGATTGAAACAGCAGTGTCGAAGGCATCTTTGAGGGACTCAATTACTGGGTCAAGGCCTTGGGCCAGAGGTGTTAAGGAAGCCTGGGGGGTTCTCGTTCCTGTCAGGTTAGGGACCCCTTGTCCTGCCTCAATTACTCTGTCTCCTCCCTCTTGTGCCATGATATCCAGAGGATGCCTTAGAAATACTTGTGTAGAGACCAATATTGCACTTGATCACCCAAAGTTCCTCCCCTCAACACCTCACGCCCCCTCCCTTGCAAGGCCAGGCCTTGCTATGCACTGTGGTGCAGGTGGAATTCAGGGACCCAAAACGGCGGGAAAACGGGCATCCAAAATGGTGGCCGCCAGAAGATCAGGAGCTCTCACAGCCTCCGGAGGTCCGATGGGGCCGGAGGGAGGAGGCTGGCCGGCTGGAATAGAGCCCTGTGATCGCCGCAGGAGCGCAGGATGCCGCGCGGCTGGGAGGCAGAGTCTGCGATGATGCCTGCATGGCTGAGGCGGGCGCGGCCGGGGCGCGCGCGGACACGTGCGAATGATGCTGGCCGGATCGGCTGGGGGCAGGCTAAGCCGCAGCAGCCTCCACCCAGCCCTTGCGTTGGTGAGGCGCTGTGGAGAGAGGGGGCTAAGCCTGTGTGCGGCCCCGACCAAAGTGCGCCTCACAGGCGGCAGGGAGAGCAGGCAGTCCGAGAGGGCTAAGCCGGAGGGCGGCCCAAGCCTGTGCCTATAAGCCGCAAAAGCGGCGATGCAGCGGAGGGGGGGTCTGCAGGAGACCCCTCTGACCAGAGGCACCCCTTGGAAGTAGAAGATTCCGGGGGGTCCAGGCCACCAGTCCTGTTCCCAAGGGAGGAGGAGAGAGAAAGAGATAGGAAAGGAGGAATATGGAAGGAGACTAGCTATGCTCTCTGGAGCATAGCAAGACCTCGACCCTACTCTTAGGGAGTCAGAGCCAGACTGGGGAAGGGATGCCCCACACCGGAAGGAGATGTAAGACTTCGTCCGGCCCTGACTGACAGGGGGCGGGGCAAACCCATTTCTGATGAGTGGCCCTTTTCTGACTCCTTCAGAGAATGCAGTTTTATATAAAACTAGCGAAAGGCATACCCGCGTTGCGGGAGTAAAATTCCCCCGTATGCCATCCCCCCATATGCATCAACCCCCCATGGATAACTTTCCCCCAGGCGTAGCAACCCCCCATGCACAACTTCCCCCATACACATCAACCCCCCAAGCGCAACTTCACCCATGCGCATCAACCCAGCATGCACAAGTTACCCCATGCGCAACTTCCCCCCAATGCACATCAAACCCCATGCGCAACTTTCCCCATGCGCAACTTCACCATGCGCAACTTCCCCCGTGCGCAACTTCCCCCCGTGCGCAACTTCCCCCATGCGCAACTTTCCTCTCATGTGCAACTTCCCCCCGTGCGCAACTTCCCCCCGTGCGCAACATTCCTCCCATGTGCAATTTTCCTCCCATGCACAATTTCCCCTCATGCGCAGCATCCTCGCCAGCGCAACCTCTTCCTCCAAACAACCTCCCCCAGTGCTCCAGGATCTGAGCACCAAATTGGCTGGATGTGGTTCAGTCTCCCATGTTAAGTATAGGACAGAAACACGTTGACCCCTTTTCAGCCCCTGAAGGGTTAATTTCTCCAGAAGGTTCTTGGTGGGTGTTCAGGTGACAGAAGGAACTCCCAGAATTCCATGCTTCAGGCCCAGCAGTTGGGGCAGAATGTTGATGAGTCAGCAATTCTCAATGCAAAGTATAGGGAGAAAAACGCGTTGCGCCCCTTTTCACCCCCTTCCGGCTGGAATTTCCGAAAACTGGTTCTTAGTGCACCCCTCAGTCACGGAAGGAACACCCACCCCAAATTTCACGCTTATAGGCCCACCGGTTTTGGCAGGGCGGTGATGAGTCAGTGAGTGAGGCAGTCAGTGAGTGACTTTTCTCTTTTATATATATAGATATGCAGTAATGTAATGCTAATAGAAAGCAACAACACACACCTCAGGTCCCTAACTAAATCTGGCCTCCTTCGTTCTCTCTCTATTTTTGCTCATCTAACAATCTGATAATTAACGATAATTATTGCTCATCTAACAATCTGATAATTAACGATTATAAAACCAAAATCTTACGTTTTTTCTAAATCTTGGTCACCATCTGTCTGGAAGTTCGGCCACTCTACTTATGAACAGGTCCCTTACTTTTAAATACCTAGGCCTGCTCTTTCACTTTCGTCTAAATTGGGCAGACCATAGGACGCTAGCTATCTCTACCTCCCATCATCATCTTAAAGCGATAGCTTGCTTCCACCATGAAAATGGCAACCAGTTCATACCCGCAGCCCTGCAGGTCTTTAGGGCCAAGATTATCTCCCAGTTATTATATGGTGTCCCAACATGGATTGTGGCAGTTGATAATTCCCTGGATCAAGTGGCAGCCGTCTTTTTCAGGAGGATACTTGGCGTGCCCAATCTTATTCGTCTTGCAGCTCTAGCCTTAGAGTTGGGAATCCACCTACTTTCCACGATAGCGTGGTCCATAACATTTAAATTCTGGCTTCGACTGCACTTAAACCTCCCACCCAATTCTCTCTTGAACGACCTGTTAAGAGACCCTTTCTGGTCCACCTGGTTCCAAAAAATCAACTCTAAACTTGTTTCTTTAGGTCTTTCACTAGAATCATTTGCAGATCTTGAGCTTGACAAAGCCTTTAAGGTAATCCAAGACAAACTGTGGTAAACAGAATTTGCTGCTTTTTGTTAGTGTAACCCTTAGAATACCAACCGGGTCCATTAGAACCGGTATGCAAATGTATGCAAATTAGGCTATTTTTAGATGGTATTGTAAGTTAAATCCAGTATGCTCCCCTCTGTCTTTTGGTCATTGTCCAATTATTATTAATAATAATAATTTGGTTAATTACATGATAATTAATATTTGATTAATTATCCCAATGTGAAAACTCTACCTTTCATTTCTGGGTACACAGATTTATTGAAAATCCTCTGCAGCTCAGAATATAGCAACTGCTTCAACATTACAAGAGAGGAAACAACATATCTCCCAATACACGAAGGTTTATTATCAACCTGGCCAGCATGAGAAGCAGAATGCCATCTACAATGTGGAGAAGTAGGAGAGGGCAAAATTCTGACAACAGAAGCAAGGGTGGGACAGTTGTTCCGAATGCCCATAAAGGAAAAAAAGGATAGTACATAAGATTTATTCAGAGATTCTATAGATAACTCAGAAATTCTATTTTAAAATAATTTCTTAAAATGTTTCCTGCAGCTTTCAATGCTTTCCACTTGCCTCCTTTCTTGTCCTTTATCCTGATATTTCTCCTAGGCTGAGAGATCAAAGAGGGCACTATCAGGATTTAGCTCTCACCCAGAAAAGAATTTGATTCTGACACTGTTTGGCCTTCCCTGCATCTTTATGTTTTTCAAGATGCAGAAATATTTCTCAAAGGGTACAATCCCAAAAGGCACTTTCCTGGGAATAAGACCCATTGAACACAATGGGACTTACTTCCAAACAGACATGCTTAGTATTGCACTGTAAGAAAGGGAAAATTGATTCTTGCCCAGGTTTTGAAAACTTTGCACTTGGCAAGCCTTTTGTACCACATAAAACATTGCACATGCAGTTCTCACCTGGCCCAGAAAGTAAATTCCTCCACCAACAATGAAAGCTGAAATTGCTGTTCCGATCACGGAAAACAAGGTGATAGAACCTATGTTCTGAAAGAAATTGCCCTACAAAGAAGAAGAAACCCAGTGAGTTTAGGCAGAACTTAATGTGGAACCAAGAACCACTTGGGATAAAATCCAAAACTGTAGACTCAGCTGCCTGGTACCTCTGGATAGATACTGTTTTGTTCACAAAAAATTTAACTCTCATTTGATCATAATATAACAAGCTTGGGCCAATATTAGTCTTGGAATTAAACCTTCACATCTTTTTACACTAAAAGAACATACAGTGGTGCCTCACATAACAAATTTAATTCATTCTGGAGGCATGTTTGTTACGTTAAACGTTCTTTACGTGAAGCGGATTTTCCCATAGGAAATAATGGAAACTCAGACGATTGGTTCCACGACCCAAAAAATATTCATATAAAAATGTTAACTGGATGTAAAAATGATGACAAAACACTGGCAGTGAATTCAAAATATGCATTCAATGTGCATGATCCTATGAAGTCCTAAAGACACTTTTCTGGGAGTAAGACCCATTTAACACAATGGGGCTTATTTCTGGGTAGACATGCCCTACAATCCAGAGCAACTACGGGAGCACTTAAGAGACATTATGTGTACCCGTAGTTACTGTACCACCTAATGAAAACCTATGGGAAATTCATGTTGCAATCCAGAGCAAATTGTTCTTACACCGGAGCAAGGACTCCCCGTAGTTGCTCTGGATTGTGCCCATGGTTAGGAGGCTGCAATCAAAGACACTTTCTTCTGTATTAAAGACACTTTCATAGCGTCTCCTCACTTTCTCCTTCTCTTCATCCTGAGCATCTCTCTCCCCTGCTCCCTTCTTGCTGCTTCCGTCTTCTCCATTGCTGTTCTCTCCTTCTGTCTTGCAGACACCCAGCCACAGAACAGCGCAGAAGTGTTGCTTTCACTATGGGCAGGCGTGCAAGGCAGCCCTGATGCTTTTTAAAAAGGCTGCCAGCCAACGCATTTGCCCCAACAGCCAACAAGTTTGTTACATGAAGCCCAGTTCATTACATGAAGCAGAATCCTAGAGAAATTTTGTTTGTTAAGTGGAACATACTTTACATGAGGCGTTTGTTATGTGAAGGTGCCACTGTATATATATAATGTTTTCCTAGATTCCCTACAGAAAATTCTTCTTTTCTAATTAGCATTAAGATTTCTGTTCTTACAATATTTCTTCTAATATTGTGTAAGGTAAAGCATTTCATTTGTAATTGAGAGAAAAGATAATATATCTTAAAAATTTCTGCATTTTAAGTGGAGGTGTGAAAATTGTTCAGTACCTGCAGTTGATGAAAATAAAACTTACCTGCATTTTGAGGGTTGTTATCACACTTTCATTTACTTCACATCATGTCAAGCTCATTCTTTTTTCAAGAGCCAACAGCAATATAAATGTACATATATGTGGTAACTCAACAATTATAGCAGCATAGAACAGATTGTACCATCATTATCCTGAAGGAGTGCCTAGAACACTGTCAACTAAATCAATGTGCTGTAGTTATTAAAACGTATCAGTAACAATAACATCTCACCTTATGTAATGAATATCCAGATTCAAATATAATTGGTGGGAGTAAAAGAAGAAAAAACATATTGGGACGAAACATTTCTTCTTCCTGCACAATAACAAGCAAAAAAGGTGGGAAAAGGATTGTGAAATATGCAATAAAGGGAATAATCCCACATCTGTAAGAGGAACACAGACTACGGCTGCAATCCTAAGGATACTTTCCAGCTTTTTTAAAGTGCTGAGCTAAATGGAAGTATTTTACAGTGAACAAATGCTAGGAAGTGAATTTTATATTAAACTTCCTCATTTCCTATCAAAAATACAGAGGGTTTAGGGACAATAAACATCCACCAATGAACTTTTGGATTGAATTGCTTTTCATCCAAGGATAGAAAAAGGAGCATCGATTTGAACTACTGCACCCAAATAAACAACATGGGAAACAGATGACTGTGCCAACAGACAGTGTTTCTTTATGGAAATAGAAACCTGATAAAGCTACCATTGAGACAACTGAGCCAGGAGGAGCTAGGAGTCATTTGGCCAACCTGCACCTACTGTTAAATTTCATTTAACATCCACATGCACAAATGACAATGGCTTATAAAATCACCCTTCTGAGTCACAGATGGATGTGCAGAGATGCTCCTTTCTGTGAAGAATTACTGAAAATGGACCAACTGCTTGACAGCGCAATTAATCAATCCATCAGACCCTACTGGCCAGTGTTCTCCCACCCCAGTACATGTAAAAGCCGTTTGGTTCTGGCATGCTGTGGCACCACTGGATGGATCATCTTCCTGAAAGGAAGAGCTTGGTTCACTGGTGGGTTGTGATCCACCAATTTGGGAACCTCTGTGGACCGTAAGAATCAGAATAACTGAAAATGAACATATTTTTGCCAAACTATCATTATTATGTTTTCAGGTCCACTGGAATTCAAAGCAACTCATGTGTCTTGTCTTCAGAATTAGTTCTGTATCCTTGTTCATGAGTGGAAGTCCTTATTAGACAGGCACTCAATAGGACATAGCCTGCCCTATGAAAGTCAAAAAGCAGGCCCAAACAACCAAAGTCAAAGGATCAGCTCTTAAATTTTTTCTCTGGGGTTACTTGAAAGCAGAGGTCTACAAACATCAACCAGGTACCATTGAAGAATTAAAGGAAATGGTCTACAACAGTGTAAAGTGAACAGATGCCACCATTTGGAGGATATAATTTTTAAAACCAAATGAATAAAAACTGTAACCCTTTGTTTAAACAACCGTGAAATTGATTTTTAATAAATGTTGTTTCTTTTTCCTTTTTTAACCTATAAAATGTGGAAGGTATTTCTGCCTCACCCTGTATTTAAAATATTTTTTCTGACCCTTTACACTGTGATAGGTATTTGATATGGTCGTTTGGAGTCTCCTGTCCTAGAGCAAGGGTGTCCAAACCCCAGCCTGAGGGCCAGATGCAGCCCATAGCAAGATCCCTCTATCTGGCCTTTGGGCAAGCCTTGTAATACTCTCCAATAAATCTTGTATGTAAATTTATTGAAATTTGAAATGTAAATTACAGTAGTTTTCCAGCCTCCAACACAGTGTCTGAGTGATGATGTGGCCCTCCTACCAAAATGTTTTGACATCCCTGTCCTAGAGAGTAAACTTGAACCTTCAATTAATAAAAAATATTCAGCTACACCAGTCATAGCTACTTTTTCTACAGTTTCTGTAGAAACTCAGATTTTAATATAATTGCTGAACCTTAAAAAAATTATTGCAAAAGTTTACAACATGCCTACAGAAATGGCAGGTTCACATAAATTGGTTTTAAGATTCACTTACTATACTTTCAAAGCATAAAATCGATATTTAAAAAAAAACTTGTCATCCATCAGCCTTGAAAGACCATGGTATCGTGCTTGATGATGCATGCGAATCATGAAGGCCTGGGTAGATTGATATGGAGGATAGGCTGTTACCCAAGCAGAAAATCCCCCCTCTCCATGTCACTGAAATAGTCCAATGGAATGGCAGAGCCAACACGATTGGTTCCAGCTGCGTCTAAGCGCTGGGCTAAGGACAGGAGCTCACCCTGCCATACATGCTTATTTAAGCAAAACCACTTTGTCTATTTTGCATGCTTTTCTTCTCTGTGTTTTACATAAGCATAAAATTTATGTTGGAAATTACAAAGGACTGTAAATTTTTGTTGACTTCTAGAGAAACTTGACTTATTCCATCATCCATCAAGAGTGTTTGCAGTTCCTAACATGGACTGAAGACTAAGCTTGTGAAATGTTGATAACCCTCTCAAAGTGTAAGATGTGCTTGACAATTTTGAAGAACACTCTTCCCAGAAAGGAAGTTAGGGCTGAAAACTAAGCAGCGAGTCAGTTTCTTTCTGTTTAAAATAATCAAAATGCCATTTGATGAAGGAACGCACACAGAATAGGTCCACCAAGTACCTTAATAATACCCAGGAAAATAATGTGCATCTACTTCAATCTCTTTTGTAATACTTTTGAGATGTATAATTATTTTCTGGAAGCACATGAAGATCTTTACAGCTGGCTATAAACTAAACTGAAACACACAGTTAAATACCTTTCCCAATTTATACTTCTTTTTTAAAATTGATGCTAATCATCTGAACAGGAAATGCAACCACAATGTTGGGTTGGGGGTCCAATAACTTCTGAACTAACCAGGCCTTGCAGTGCCAAGACGTTGAGGAGACATACAGCTGTGTTCCCCCTTTCAGGTTTTCTAGATTACCCAAGTATCTCTTGAAATGTGATACCATGTAGTCTGCCCCTACTTACTCCTTGAAAGCTTAACATAAAAGAGCAGGACTTCGGAGCTTCCTGCTGACATATCTTTGACTGGTGTAAATGTACCCTACAATCCAGAGTAACTATGGGAAGATTTAAGATGATTACTCTGGATTACTCTATGCATTTCTCTTAGGTTTCTCATAGGTGGCACCATAAGTAAGTCGGTGTAAAAGGTCCCATAGTTACTCTGGATTGTAGTCTAAGTACAACATAAAGGATATGGCCAAATAAAAAAGTTCCTAGCATACCTTCCAGTTAGCCAGTTTCTGAGATTCTATAATTTTTATAATTGCTCCCATGAGGATACCTAAAAAAAGAGAGAAAAATAACAATGTGAAATATGAAAAGTTTTAAATGAATTGAAATTCTTGGTTTGCTTTTAACAAATGGTACTAAAACGTAATGTAGTAAGTCCCCTATACTTACAAACATAACAAACATTCAAGATGCTAACTTTCATACATACGAACATACCTTCAGGATGCAAACTTTCAAACATATGAACATAACTCTCCACTTGTCTGCTGCATTTTGTACAAATATTTTAACAGTAAAAAGTAAATAGTTTTAACGGTAAAAAGTACTTTTTAATAGAAAAGGTAATTTACACTACTTTCTCAATTTTTCCTTTTTTAAATTGGATCAAACTTTTTAAAATTGGATCATGCTTTAACATCAGTGTGGTTGGACTTACAAATAAATTGGAACAGAACCTGTTTGTAAGTAGGGGACTTACTGTATTTATAGTCCTGAAATAACTATGAAAGTCATCTGATGGGCTGCTCAGTCCTGCCTTTCAGGGCATAGGCAAGCTGACTTGCATTGTATCCAAGGTAGGTGGCCAGCTAGTGCCCCATTTTGGGTAAGGGGATATTTTCTGCCTTCATGTCACAGGCCAGCCTCCCTTATGTGACTTCCTAGATCTGCACCAGCAAACTCACCTATGAAAATCTAAGCAGCATGTGGAAGGCAGATTGGGCCACGAATGGGGATTAGAATTCTATCTGCACAGCCACAGCCAATTTCACTCAGGGCTGATCCATTTCCCAGTCTGCTCTACCCCCGACCCAAAAATGTCCCAGCCTCAGAACACCTTCCCATCACCATTTCCTAGTCTGGATCTGGTGTAAGGAGGCTGGCATATTTCCTTGAGCCAGCTCAGACTGCTTGTAACTACATTTGTGATACAACTTGCATGGCACTAAGGACTAGCAGCAGAAAAAGCCCTTGTATGGATTGCAAGCTCTTTCACCCTGAGGCCATGCTTTTGCCTCTCTTCTGAACTAACAGCTGGCTTCAATGCCCAAGCAAAGACATTAGCTGAGACCTTGCAGGTACTCCTACTGCTTGTAAACGAACAGGTGCCATGCATGCTACGGATGCTCTGGATGGGAGCAGATGCTAGGTGGTAGCCACACAGCCAGCCTGGGGAGTGCCTGGCAGGCATCCATACCGCCAGGCTGGAAACGTGTGGCAGCACTATGGCCACATGCCAGCAGGGAGGGCTCTGAGAGCTCTCCCTGGCACATGTGTCATAGGTTCACCACTACTGCTCTAGAGGAGGGGGTCTCAAAATTTTTGGGCAGGAGGGCCACAACATATCTCTGTGTCGGGGGCCGGAAAACTAGTTTCAAATTTGAATAAATTTACATAAAGGAAAACCATAGCTTTAACTAGATGGAACTTTGTCAGCAATGTGATGTCTCAAATTTGTGGTCTAGACCTGCCATAGCTTTCCTCCCCAAAAGCAGGTGTCTTTTAATTTCATGGCTGGAATTGTCATCAGCAGTGATGACAATTTTTAGAGCCTCAAAAAAAAGCACTGTCACAACTTCCATTTCTTTCCTTTCTATTTGCCATGAATTGATGGGACCAAAAGCCATGGTTTTTTTAATGTTTAGTTTTAAGCCAAGTTTTGCACTTTCTTCTTTCTTCTTTCTTCCTGACCAAGACATTCCTTGGTTCCTCCTCATTTTCTGCCTTTAGAGTTGTATCATCTGCATATCTAAACTTATTGATATTTCTCCCAGAAATCTTAATTCCTGCTTTTTATTATGAAAACCCAGTCTTTCACAAAGTGTACTCTCCAATTAAATTAAATAAACAAGATGACAATATTCAACCTTGTCATACTCCTTTCCCAATTTTGAACCATTCAGTTGTTCCTTTTGTACTTTTGTACTCAGGTACTTTTGTCCCACTCCAGGGGGAAGGCAGGCCAATGCACAGGCATACATCAATCTCCCCACACCATCTCAAGGATATTTGCCAGGTGAGATAATATGGCCTACACTGATTGTGCCCTAATTCTTAAGATGTCAATGTTCAGCCTTGCTACCTCCTGTCTGACCACATCCAACTTACCTTGATTCACAGATCTGACATTTTAAAATCTTATGCAAATTTGCTCTTTGTAGCATCAGATTACAACTTTAAAGTCTCTAATTTTTTTTAGTTAGGGAAACAAAATAACCAGTGGGGGGGGGGAACCTTAAATAGAAAATGTCCTTCATCTCAACAAGCAACACAGAAGAATACAATTCATTTGTCAATGGGAAACCATTAACATGATAGTAGGTACTTACCTAAAGAAACCACAGCAACACTCTCTGGCATGAAATGCAGCCTGTATCTTATCAATAAATGCACCAATATGATGCAGATAGCTGGAAGAAGAATAAAACAACATTTAGGCACAGAACAGCAGCAAATAACAGTTCAAATAAACTGTGCAAGTTTGTAATTTGCAATTAATAGGAAGAAATAGCAAGAAATAATAAAATTGAAGATCTGTTTTAAAATTTCAAATACTCCAACAAAGCAGGCCTCCGTCAGTCTTGAAAGACTATGGTATCGTGCTTGGCGCGGCATACGCCACATGCGAAGCAGAAAGCCTGGGTTGGATTGTTATGGAGGATAGGCAGAGCAAAACCCAAGCAGCAAATCCCCCCTCTCCACACCACTGATTTAGTCCAATGGAAAGGTAGAGCCAATTTGATTGAATCCAGCTGCGTTGCAGAGCTGGGCTAAGGACAGGAGCTCACCCTGTCTTGTGGGGCCGACCCGGGTCTCAAACCCTGGCCTGCTGGTTAACAGGCACAGCATCTTAACCGCTTGCGCCACCCACAGCCCACACTCCAACAAAACAGGACTACTTAATCACTTCCTTTTATTTGGTTCAATGTGCGTCTCCCAGACTTCTGTTTGACCAACTTCAGCCTGCCATGAAGCCTCCAAGGATGACTGAAGTTGTGCTCCAATCACCTCCAGAGGCTGCGGGACCTCTGAAGAGCCTCTGGAGAAGTTTAGATCCCTAGGACTACTGGAGGCTTTTCTGTTGCCGATGGAGGCTGTGTGCACAGCCTCAACAGGCCTCAAAACAGGTCTGGGTGCAATCAGAGCAAGACTTTGGTTGTGTTTGGAGCTTGGTGATCTCCCAAACTCCACACTATTTGGTTTCTCACAGAATTCAGTATCAGTAAACGGTCCAAAATAGAAACCCTGTGAATAAAGAGGGTCCATCTGTAGTTTGTTAAAAGATAAATGGAAGTAGCCAGAAGGAATATCATTGGCCTATGCAATATTATTCATACCAGAACCTTCCCACCGCTGTCATGATCCTGCCACAAGTAGCAATTATGAATCTAGTCCTGCTAAGGTAGAAACCAAACTTACTCAAAGATCACAATACTGTGTGCATGATACAAGGACTACAGGAAAACGAAAACTGACCATTCCCCCATGTATATCAGGGTCTGGCAACCCACCACCCGAATCATGAACAGAAAGGTTTCCCACTTGCACAATTGAAACTTTTGGATCCAAATTTGTATTGCAAACACTGCAATGTATGCTATATAAAAGCTCTAACTCTAGGTATTCTGTAAATATTACTGTCAGGTGACTATAGTTTGTCTTGTTCTAGTTAAGATTTCAATCCTGCACAGACCTGTATCCAAAGAACTGTTTACATAACTTCTAAAAAAAGCTTGGCATAGCCTCATATTTCCATTAGTTATTTTTGCTAGGAAGATATAATGGACAATCAAAGCAAAGTTAAGCACTTTCAAACCAAACTGATTTCAAGTAAAATCAGTCAAGTTAGTTAGTTAGTTAGTTAGTTAGTTAGTTAGTTCCTAATTTATACCCCGCCTTTCCTCCCCTACAACAGGGAGCCCAAGGCAGCTAACATAAAAGAAGAATAAAACACCATTAAAATAATAATAAATAGAAGTTAAAATATAATTAAAATACACTTAAAATACAATTAGATTTAAAATTGAAACAGACTAAAAACATTGTTAAAACAATAATATATAAAAACACAATAAAACTACCCCTAAACCCCTGCCCCACTTAAAAGCTTTTTTTTAAATAAAAGGTTTTTAGGCTCCGCCTGAAGCTCTGTACTGAAGGAGCTTTCCTAAGTTCTATGGGGAGGGAGTTCCACAGCCGGGGTGCCATCTCCGAGAAGGCCCTATCTCTGGCCGCCACACCTCTCACATCTCTTAGTGGCAGTACAGTCAATAGGGCCCCCTCAGATGACCTTAGGTGACGGGTCAGATTGTACAGATGAAGGCAGTCCCTCAGGTACCCTGGACCCGAGCCGTTTAGGGCTTTAAAGGTCAGGACCAGCACTTTGAATTCAGCCCGGAAATGAATGGGCAGCTATTATGTGTTTTGTTCTTTAATTAAAATCAATTAGATTTTATAAACAGGATTTTTTAAAATTAAACCAGTATGATTTGTTTAAAATGAATATACCGAGGACAGATGGTGATTTTCTGATTAAATGGTAGCATAATCTGCTACCTTTTCTTTACATTACATAAAAATTAATTACTTAAAAAAATCTTCAGATATTTCCAGTGTCACATTTTATAACCATGTGTAGGGAAAGGCCAGAAGTCATAGAATCATAGAATCCTAGAGTTGAAAGGGACCTTGTAGGTCAACTAGTCCAACCCCCTGCCTGCAGCAGGAAATCCTCCTAGAATGATCATCCCCGACAGGTGCTCGTCAAGTCTCTGCTTGAAGACCCCCAGTGATGGGGAGTCCACCACCGCCCTTGGCAATCTGTTCCACTGCTGAACCACCCGAACCATCAGGATTTTTTTCCGGATATCCAACTGGAATCTCCTTTCTTGCAGTTTGTACCCATTGGTTCTAGTTCTGCTTTCAGAAGCAGCTATGAACAAATGAGCCCCTTCCTCCCTATGACAGCCCTTCAGGTATCTGAAGAGAGCAATCATGTCTCCTCTCAGCCTCCTTTTCTCCAGGCTGAACATCCCAAGTTCTCCCAACCTTTCCTCATAAGACTTCCCTTCCATCCCACTGATCATTCTTGTCAAAATGCACTCTTCTTCATAATGACAAAGATCACAGCATGAAAGCCAAGTAAATGGTTGGGCAAACATGTGAAGGTCAACTTAGAACACAATCCTAACCATGTCTACTCAAAAGTAAGCCCGGTTGTGTTCAGTGGGTCTTACTCCCAATGAAAGTGTGTTTAGGACTGCAACATCTGTCTTTGTCTTGTTCCTGATAGGACCAAGTAGACCTGTGTCCATGGAGTCTCCCCTCCTTCTCAGCTTCCCTCAGCTCCATTCTCCTCTTCCCTCTTAGTTGCCAGCATAAACTTCTCAGACACAGTAACTTGCAGAACTAGAGAAACTTCACTGAATGTCAACAAGATAACTTCAACCACAGAATAACACTGTAAACCAGGAAGCACAGTTGTCTTAGCCCAGCTGGTTCCTCTCCTTCCTTCTAACTGCCTTCCTGCTCTTTTTTCCCCCTTTTAATCCCTCCTGGAGTCATGTCCCCTTCTGGGATGCGACTAGGCCAACCAATTCTGGTTTTCCTCTGGGTGAGGTTCCACAGGCCTGGCGGGCCCAACCATCCTTCTCATGTCTATCCAAGGACGCACCACCCCAATGGGTACATGAGGGGTACGTCATGCCGCATCCCTCCAGTCTGTCCTAGGCCAGGTGCTTCTCCCTAGCTTTGTGTTGACAGATGGGGCCTGAAGGGTTCCTGCTTCCTTTGGGGAGCTGTCTAGCCGAAGGGAGAAGAGCCCAGCCAGGATCTCCTCCTCACAAGACCATTGATAACACAGCCCAAATATTGGGCACCTACAAGAGGCAACAGAGAGTGTGAGATCAGATGCAAGAGCTTTCCCACTTAATTGTCCTGCAAAGCCCATATGGAGGGTATCTCAGGCTATCCTTCCTTCCTCCTCCTCAGAATTCTCTTCATCCAGATTAGCAAGCATAGAAAATCCCTCTTTCCCTATCCAAGCTTGGAACTCTCCCAAAGTACAGGAATCCCCACTTATCTGACAGGCCAGGCACCAGAGCAATGGTGAAAAGCAAAAAATAGCTGAAAACTGGAACCCAGTCTTTTTTTAGTTTACAGATGTTGCTTCCAATTCTTTTTTAGCTAGCAAATTGTAAATGCCACTTTATCTTGTAAATTACTACTGCCACAAAAGATTACTGAAAATGGATTCTCATTAACACCTTTGGGAATGGGACTAGACCAGGAGCAACAATACTGGTAAGCTACAACAACATTGGGTAGCTACAACAATTTTGGCCTTTAGAACAGCAGGGAGTTTGAAAGCATCAACATTTGTTGAATGAATGACCTAAGGGTATAAATGAAAGGTAGTTGTCAGAAAACAAAACATCAGAAAGCAGGGGTTTCTTTTTATTTAAGTTAAATATTTCCTTTTTATGTGATCACAAACAATGAGGTCATATTCTTAACAGATGTCTCCCAAACTCTAGTGGTATAATATATAGTGGTGCCTTGTAAGACAAATTTAATTTGTTCCAGAAGCATGTTTGTCTAACAAAACATTCTTCTTACAAAGTGGATTTTCTCATAGGAAATAATGAGGACTCAGATAATTGGTTCCACAACCCTAAATATTCATATAAAAATATTAAAAGCAGGCCTCCGTCAGTCTTGGAAGATTATGGTATCATGCTCAGCACTGCATACGCTGCATGCGAAGCACGAAAGCCTGGGTTAGATCCTTATGGAGGATAGGCTCCATTACATTAACCGTATGTAAAAATGATGACAAAACACTAATAAAATTCAAAATACTGTAATATAAAACAGAACAAAATTACTGTAATATTAATAAAAACAATGTAATATACTATGTAGTAAAACAAAAAAGAAAAACCTTTATTGCTAAGGATGACTAATTTTCACTAAAAGGAGTCACTGGTGATTTTTTGAGCAACTTTAACAAGGAACCTGTGTGTGTGTGTGTGTGTGTGCGCGCGCACGCAAGCGCACATGCGTTTCCAAGTTTGCAGCAGGAGCAGCACCAAAGGCTTTTGCAGATTCAAAGGGGGTAAGATCCAATGCTGTCTACTCAGAACCAAGTCCCATTGTATCCACTGGGGCTTACTCACAGGAAAGTGTGTAGGATGCAGGAGCAGCACCAAAAGCTTCTGCCTGATGCAAATCCTGTGCTGTCTACTCAGAACCCATTGTATCCACTGGTGCTTACAGGAAAGTGTGTAGGATTCCAGCCTGACGCTTTCCAAGTTTACAGCAGCAGCAAGAGGAGCAATGGCTTCTGCCTGGATGCAAAAGGGGAAAGATCCTATGCTGTCTACTCAGAATCAAGTCTGGGGCTTACTTACAGGAAAGTGTGCAAGATGCCCGCCTGACTCTTTCCAAGTTTGCAGCAGCAGCAAAGGCTTCTGCCTGGATGCAGAAGTGGGGTGGTTGTAGTGGAGTCCAGACAGTATGGGGGTTTCCTTGAGGGGAAGGAGTTTCTATTGAGGGGTGTCCAAAAGGGGTCCAGGAGGGGGTTTCCTTCCTACCTGATGTGGTGGCTGCAGGAGGCTGGGTGGGGAGGCTCAGACATGCTTGCTGGGGAGGCTCAGAGGATGCTGCTGCCTGTGTGTTCTTCTGCTGGCCGGGTGCAGGTACTGCAGACAGGAGGAGATGTCCCACCTCTGCCACCCAATGGGACCATAGCCAATGGGCAATTGTCTTTCATCTTACAAGGCAGAATCCCACAGAAATTTAAGTTTGTCTTTCAAAGCATTCATTTAACAGGGCACTAGTCTTACAAGGTACCACTGTAACTAGTTCCTCTAAATACTAACAAGAACACAGAGCAAAACCTGCCTCTCTCCTTACCACACTGGGCTCATTTAAGGAATTTCTCCCTGCCTAGCTTACTTCCACTACTAAAGCTAGGCTGAAGAAAAATTTCAAAGGTGCAGGACATAGTACAGTGAGCAGGAAGAATTTAGTCCCCTCTTCTGCACACTCTTTCTGGCTCAAAAAGAAGATGTCTCTCACTTTGTAACTCCCGTCTATTGTTGTTTGGCCTTGAGGACTTGCAGACTCTAAAAGGGTTCTGGAACCTTGACAAGACAACCAGCCTTGTAATCATCTGACAGTAGAGAGACAGACCAGGAGTAAAAGTAAAAACACCAAAGAACAATGAAAACAGGATAAAAACATCCAAAACAACAACAGTATACTTCTTGCAACAGAGCTGATGAGGCTTCAAATTCCTTCAACTCTTTCTCAAGGGTAACTTATCTTTATGATCCCTCCAAAACAATGCACATCTTTTTTTTTCTCAGGATGCAAACCTAACCAATCCTAACCATTTAGGCCAGCATAACTCACCCATCTCCCCAATCCCATGGTGGGGTGGGGAGGCCAGAATATATCTGTGTACAAGCCTAACCCTTGCAAGAGTGGTGCAGAAGCGACTTTCGCTGCAATCCTAAAGACACTTTCCTGGGAGTAAGACATATTGAACACAATGGGGCTTACTTTTGAGTAGACACGGTTATGATTGTGCTGTTACAGTACTTTTCCGACACCTCCAGGCAAGCACGAGATTTGTACTAGGACCTGTGCCAGCAATCCTAACCAAGTTAGACCAGCACAACTCACCCGTTTTCTACTTCTGTGGTGTTATGGAGAGGCTGCTACATATCTGTGTGCTGGCATAACCCCCTACCCCAGGAAAGTTGCAGAATTGTGACACCCCAGGCCAGCACGGGACTTGTACCGGCTTAGCTGAGAGTTAGGCTTGCAGCCTCAGTTTCATAAGCAACAAGCTATCTTTTATATACAGACCTCCCCCACTTTCTGAGGGTTCATTTTCCAACAGTTCTGCTCTTTCAACATGTTTCAATTATATTCAGGACTCATTCATTCAACACATGCTCCACTCTTTCAACTTCTCTCTGCTGGTCTAAAGGCTAAAATTGTCTTCTCTGATGTTGACTTGCCTGTGACATCTTCTGACTTTCTTCAATAAATAACCATCATTCAAATACATATTTATTGCCCACAAATGCCTTTGCTCATTTTACTATAATTTGCTGGCTATAGTTTTGGCTGTGTTTTAATAAGTGTTATTTAGGCTTTTGCAAGTGGTCTTTTTTGCATTTGGAAGTTGAAAAGACTGGGTCTTTTTCATGACATGGCACGACAGAGGACCCACAGTTCTAAGAAAACTATCTAGGGTTGCCATAATTCTCTTCCACGAACCTGGGACAGGACCCCCTGTCAAACTTGCCAGTATGTGAACAAAATCCCCCCAAACCAGGACATGCCTGTTTTCTGGGACATGTAGCAACCCTCAGCTGTGGAAGATGATAGCCATATAGTGGTGTGGGTGTGGGTGTGGGTGTGGGTGGGAAAGAGTGGGTTAGGTTGAGTGGAATTAGGTTGTGGGTGTGGGTGTGAAAGAGTGGGGTTAGGGGTTGAGTGGGGTTAGGGGTTGAGTGGGGTTAGGGGTTGAGTGGGGTTAGGGGTTGAGTGGGGTTAGGGGTTGAGTGGGGTTAGGTTGTGGGTGTGTGCGTGTGCATGTGCGTGTGTGGAGTTGGGTTGCGTGTGTGGAGTTGGGTTGCGTGTGTGGAGTTGGGATACTTTGTGTCAATCCTGGGATCATCCTGAAAAAGGTATGTCTATGTGGGCAAGTGTGGGCGGAGCTAGAGGGGTTTAGGACAGGCAAACAGAATTTACCTTTTATTTATAACTAGCAAAAAGCGTACCCGCGTTGCGGGACTAACATTTCCCCATATGCCATCCCCCATAGCACATCAACACCCCATGTGCATCAACACCCCATGCCATCGGTCCCCCATGTGCATCAGTCCCCAATGCGCAACTTCCCCCCATGCGCTACTTCCCCATGTGCAGCAGTCCCCCATGCTCAACTTCCCCCATGTGCAACATCCCCATGCGCAACTTCCCCATGCGCAAAATCCCCCATGTGCAACGTCTCCCATGCGCAACGTCCCCACCATGCGCATCAGTCCCCCATGCACAACTTCCCCCATGCGCAACTTCCCCTCATGCGCAACTTCCCAATGTGCAACATCCCCTCATGCGCAACATCCCCCATAGCACATCAACACCCCATGCACATCAGTCCCCCATGTGCAACTTTCCCCCATGCGCAACTTCCCCCCATGCGCATCAGTCCCCCAGGCACAACTTCCCCCATGCGCAACTTTCCCCATTACGCATCAGTCACCATGCACAACTTCCCCCATGCGCATCAGTCCCCCATGCATAACTTCCCCATGCGCAACTTCCCCCGCATGCGCATCAGTCCCCCACGTGCATCATCCCCCTATGCGCATCATCCCCCCATGCGCATCAACCCCCCCATGCGCAACATCCTCCCCAGTGCAACCCCTCCCTCCGAACAATATCCCCCCCCCCCGTGCACCAGGCACCGAGCACCCAATTGGCTGGAGGTTGGTCAGTCTTCCATGTTAAGTATAGGACAAAAACACGTTGACCCCTTTTCAGCCCCTCAAGGGTTAAATTTCTCCACTTGGGTTCTTGGTGGGTGTTCAGGTGATGGAAGGAACTCCCTCCCAGAATTCCATGCTTCCAGGCCCAGCAGTTGGGGCAGAATGTTGATGAGTCAGCAATTCTCCAATGCAAAGTATAGGGAGGAAAACACGTTGTGCCCCTTTTCACCCCCTTCCGGTTAGAATTTTCGAAAACCGGTTCTTAGTACACCCCTCCGTCTCGGAAGGAATACCCACCCCAAATTTCACGCTTCTAGGCCCAGCGGTTTTGGCAGGACTGTGATGAGTCAGTCAGTTAGTCATATATATAAATGGAAACTCAGACGATTGATTCCACAACCCCCAAAATATTCATCTAAAAATATTAACTGTATGTAAAAATGATGACAAAACACTGTAATTGAATTCAAAACATGCATTCAGTGTGCATGATCCTATGAAGTCTACTAAGTCAGCAATCCTAAAGACACTTTCCTGGGGCTTACTTCTGGGTAGACATGGTTAAGAGGCTGCAATCAAAGACACTTTCCTGGGAGTAAGCCCTATTTAACACAATAGGGCTTAATTCTGAGTAGACATAGTTAGGAGACTGCAATCAAAGACACTTTCCTGGGAGGCTTCCCTGGGCTGCTGCTGGAGGTTCAAAGTGGTCAGTGGAGGCACTTGGGGGCAGTTAGGGGCAGCTGCCTCTGGCACCTCCAGGCAACTGCCCCCAAGTTGGGGGCAGTTAGAGGCAACAGCACTGGCCAGCAGCCCTTTTAAACAGCCTCCATGTGGAGCATCAGGGCTGCATAGCAAACGTGCCCACAGCGCACTTGTTTGTTAAGTGAAGAGGAATTTGTTATGTGAAGCAAGATTTCTTGGAAATTTTTGCTTGTTATGTGAAATGCTTGTTAAGAGAGGCGCTTGTTAAGCGAGGTACTAGTGTATTCAGATATCGAGAAACTCATTGCCACAATAAAGCAATGGATTCAAACCAACAATATCTCCTATTAAATCCTTGATTAAATTTGTCCTGCCCTTGCCATGAATAAAATATTGCTCAAATCCTTTTGAGCCATGGTATGAACTACCTATACCCTTCTTTCCTTCTTAAATCCGCAAACCTTTCTTTCCTCCCTTTAAGTTCCTCTGGGAAGCCCAAACAAATCCCCCACCATGTAATTCTCCTTCACTCTGCCCCTTTTCTTTATAATCTAAGGAGTTCCTCCATTTTTCTTTTCATATCTCCTTCTAATTGCCTTCTCCAGAACTCTTAGTATGATTGTTAGCTGCACAATTTCATCTGTTTAGGTTAAAAGAGCTCCATATCTTATGCTTTAACCTTCACTTTTATTAGGTATACGCAAACACTGTTGGCCCTGGATACAGATGTCCATTTTCTGTGAAAACAAAGGCTGTGTAAAACAGAGAAGGAAAATTGGTATCTTTTAAAAACAAATACAAAGATTTTATTTTATTTTGCTTTGCTTAATTAAGTCTTATGAGAGTTTAATACTTTCCTTATTAGGCTCATACAAAAACTTCCGTGTTAAACAGAAAATAAGACTAGGTTCTCTAACAAAATGCATACTGTTATGCAGCTCCCATCCAATAACTCACAATGAACTTCCTTCAGTATATTTGAGGGAAAGGTAGGGCAGACTGCCGTGCATCCAAGGCATTATCCACATGGTACTGATTTCACTGCTTTGAAATTATGTAGCACAAACACAAGGAGAGTTCACGTCCCGCACGTGAGAGGTGTGTCCAGAAAGAAAGGTGAGGCACATGCTACTTTCCCCAGAGGGATGCTACATAAAGGACCGAATCTCTGCTAGATCAGAGGTTACCAAGTCCTGCATCATATCTTAAGATGTGGAAATCAATTGAAAGTGAGTTGTGAAATCCACTGACACCAATTACTGGCTAAGAAGAAAGCTAACATAGCCAGTCGCCAGCTCAGGGCTTAAGTGAAGCGAAGCCAGGTGTGGTTAGCCAGGTATTCCTTGAAGCCTTCAAGCAGTGCATGGGAAGATTTGTTGTTAGTAGGATATATTATTTAGCCATCACGTATAGAACATCATGTTCAGCAGCAATAGTATTTGTTGGGAAACATCAAGAGAGGCCAGTTTGAGGGAGGGAAGAGGGGGAAGGCATCCAAAACGGAGCACCAGGACCTTCCTCCTCCCCAAGCAGGAGGGCACAATCCTTGCCAGGACCCCCAGCCAGCCTTCCTGCTGCTCCGGTGGGGCTCCTTTTAGCAGTGCATGTCTGGAGCTTTGCAAGGCACTCAGGCAGGAAGCTGTGGGAGGGTCTTCGGGCTTCCTGGAGTGGCAGCCTTAAGGTTGCAGCGCTCTGCCGAGGTTGCGCATTTGGCAACCTTGGGGATCACTGTGGTTGTGGGGAAGGGAACAAGATGGCGGCCTCTCAGCCTTCTCGACCCATCTGGGGGCCCACTCCGACCCACCTAGGAGGATCACAACCTCCACTTTGAAGACCACTGCACTACAGCGTTCACATGAGAGCTCACAGCTACAGTTTTGCTGTGTCCTTCCCTTAGGATTTTCAAAGGGCAAATGCTAGCATAGCAACTTTGACCAAGGCCTACTCTGCATGTTGTGAGCATGTTTGAGCAAGACCTACTCTGCATGCTGTGAGGTGAAAGAGGGGAAAAAGTGAGGTGAATGAGGGAAAAAGGAAGCAATAAGTTAAATGCTGCTGATTTTTTTAAAACTGAACTTTCTTTTTTAAAAGAAAAGTTCCACAGACACAGGACTAATTGAAATGTAGAAAGAAGTAAATACTATTAGCCACTCTTGGGCACCTCCCAGTTATGATAGGAAAGGCAGGATATAAATATTTTAAATAAACAATCTCCTGCCCTGTAGCCCAGCACCAGGATGCAACTATCAATCTACGGTTCCAACAGAGGAGAGCATATATTGTACCTTGAGAGAATAGTAAACATAGCTGTGTCAGAAAGTGACACAGTAGGAACAGTCTTTCAAAGTGATGAACATAGTTTTGGTATGTTTTATTTCTTTTTAACGAGTTTTGCATTTGTGGAAGTGCCAGCAACAACAATGAGAAACTGCGGTTAAGCAATTTCTTACCCACCGGTATAAATGTGGCAATATGGACAGAGAATAGCCTGATTCATATAAAACCACAAAAAAGGAAAATTTAGTATCACATTTTTAAAAGTTATAAAAGGAAAAGAAAATTATTTTTTCCCCAGTGCGCCCAGTGATGACTTTCTGGATAAACTGATTCATCAATACCCAGCCAAAACCGCTGGACCCAGAAGAATGAAATTATACTCTATATTGAACAATCACTGACTGATCAATGCCCAGCCCCAGTCCCTGGACTTAGAAGCATGAAATTTGGGGAGCATATTCCTTATGTGACGTGAGCACCCACCAATAACAGATTTTTAGAAATTTAACCCCTACGGATGCAACACATTTTCAGCCTATATTTAACATTGATAACTGATTAATACCCATCCCCAAATTCTGCACCTGCCTGGTAGGGGTGTCCATGATTGTCGGGGAATATTTCACCAGGGGTGATGAGGCATGGGGGGAATGGACACTGGGGTGTTTTACTCCCGCAACAGAAGGTAAATTGCTAGTTCTACAAAATATTTATAGAAGAATTCAACATTAATATAGTGGTACCTTGGTTTACTAGCACAATTCGTTCTGGAAGCATGCTTGTAATCCAAAATGCTTGTATTTCAAAGCAAATTTTCCCATAAGAAATAACGGAAATGCAGACAATTTGTTCCACAACACAAAAATATTCATATAAAAATGATTACAATACTGGAATATTATCTATGTATATAAAAGAGAAAAGTCACTGACTGACTGACTGACTGACTCATCACCACCTTGCCAAAACCGCTGGGCCTGGAAGCGTGAAATTTGGGGTGGGTGTTCCTTCCGTGATGGAGGGGTGCACTAAGAACCGGTTTTCGGAAATTCCAACCAGAAGGGGGTGAAAAGGGGCGCAATGCGTTTTGTTCCCTATACTTTGCATTGAAAATTGCTGACTCATCAACATTCCGCCCCAACTGCTGGGCCTGAAGCATAGAATTCTGGGAGTTCCTTCTGTTACCTGAACACCCTCCAAGAACCATCTGGAGAAATTTAACCCTTCAGGGGCTGAAAATGGGGCAACGTGTTTCTGTCCTATACTTAACATGGGAGACTGAATAACATCCAGCCAATTAGGGGCTCTCTGCCTGGTGAACTGGGGGATGTTTTTTCGGAGGAAGAGGTTGCACTGGCGAGGATGCTGCACATGGGGGGAAGTTGCGCTTGGAGGAAAGTAGCGCATGGGGGGAAGTTGTGCATGTAGGAAGTTTTGCATGGGGGACTGATGCACATGGGGAAAGTTGCGCATGGGAGGATGATGCGCATGGGAGGAAAGTGGCGCGTGGGAGGAAAGTTGCACATGGGGGAATGATGCGCGTGGGGGGATGATGCGCATGGGGGATGATGCGCGTGGGGGGATGCGCGTGGGGGAGAGTTGCGCATGGGAGGAAAGTTGCACATGCGAGGAAAATTGCGCATGGGAGGAAAATTGCGCATGGGAGGAAAATTGCGCATCAGCGGATGATGCGAATGGGGAAAGTTGCACATGAGGGGATGATGCGCATGGGGGAAGTTGTGCATGGGTGGAAGTTGCGTGTGGGGGAAAGTTGCGTATGGGGATGATGCGCATGGGGAAAAGTTGTGCATGGGGAAAAGTTGTGCATGGGGGTTGATGCACATGGGGGAAAGTTGCACAATGGGGGAAAGTTGCACAATGGGGGAAAGTTGCACAATGGGGGAAAGTTGCACATGGGGGAAAGTTGCACATGGGGATGATGCGCATGAGGGAAAGTTGCACATGGGGGAAAGTTGCACATGGGGGAAAGTTGCACATGGGTGGAAGTTGCGTGTGGGGGAAAGTTGCGTATGGGGATGATGCGCATGAGGGAAAGTTGTGCATGGGGAAAAGTTGTGCATGGGGAAAAGTTGTGCATGGGGGTTGATGCGCATGGGGAAAAGTTGCGCATGGGGAAAAGTTGCGCATGGGGAAAAGTTGCGCATGGGGAAAAGTTGCGCATGGGGGAAAGTTGCGCATGGGGGAAAGTTGCGCATCGGCAGATGATGCGCATATGGGAAAGTTGTGCATGAGGGGACGTTGCACATGGGGGGTGATGCGCATGGAGGGATGATGCGCATGGGGGGATGATGCGCATAGGGGTATGATGCGCATGGGGGTATGATGCGCATGGGGGTATGATGCGCATGGGGGTATGATGCGCATGGGGGTATGATGCGCATGGGGGAAGTGGCACATGGGGTGTTTCTGTGCCATGAGGGGATGGCATAGGGGAAAATGTTACACCCGCAACGCAAGTACGCTTTTCGCTAGTCTATCTATAAAAAAATGAAAAGTCACTGACTAACTCACCAACTCATCAATGCCCTGCCAAAAACACTGTGCCTAGAAGCATGACATTTGTGGTGGGCTGTCCTTCCGTGATGGAGGCACCACTGAGAACTGGTTTTTGGAAATTCCAAATGGAAGGGGGTGAAAAGGGGTGCAACGCGTTTTCCTATACTTTACATTGAAGAGTCCCTGACTGATCACTGCCCTGCCCCAACCCCTGGACCTAGAAGCATCAAATTTGGGGAGGGTATTCCTTCTGTGATATCAATGCCCATCAACTGATATTGAGAAATTTAAAATTTAAAGGATTGAAAAGAGGTGCAATATGTTTTTGTCCTATACTTAACAGTGAAGACTGACTAAACAACATCCAGCTGATGCACTGGGAAGGTGGGTGCACAGGGGGTGATGATGCGCATGGGGGATGGTGGTGCGCATGAGGGGTTGACGAGCATGGGGGGTGTTGAGCATGGGAAATGGTACACATGAGGGGTTGGTGCGCATGGGAAGATGATGCGCATGGGAAGATGATGCGCATGGTACGCATGGGGACAGTGCACACGGGGGGATACTGATACTTAATGCCCGGTAGGGATGCCCGGTTCTTACTGCCCTCTGGTTCTCAGTGGTGCCTGCTGCCCACCAGTGTCTGATGGAGCCCACTGCCAGGTGGTGCCTGGTGCCCCATGCCTGGTGCCTGGCAGGAGAGTGCCCAGTGCCCACTGCATGGTAGTGCCCACTGCCCACTGGTGTCCACTGCCACCTGCTGCCCCTACATGATGGTGCCTGATAAGGATGCCCAGACCTGCTGGTGCCCAATGGTGCCAGCTACCCACTACATGGTGGTGTCTGGTGGTGCCAATGCCTAATAGGGATGCTTAGTGAGCCCTCGTGCCTGCTGCTGCTGCCCACTATAACCCCCACCACAACTTCTGCCCACAAGTGCCTGCCAATGCCCCGGGCTCACAAATATTCTTGAAATTTTACTCCCACAATGATGGGTCATTTCCACTAGATATAACTGAAATAATGCTTCACTGTCCCCATCTTCGCTTTGTCTAACTCAGGCGTGTCCAAACCTTTTGGACATCCAAAAGAAGGGCAACATCATCTCTATGACACTGCATAGGGGCCAGAAAAATTATTTACATTTCAAATTTGAATACATATATTTGCATAAACATAAATATAAGAGTGCATTACATAAATTATAAAGCTAGTCTGTGGGCCAGATGAAAGGGTCTTGCTGCAGGCCACAGAGATTTGCCACAGGCTACATCTGGCCCCTAGCTGGGGTTTGAACACCCCTGGTGTACATGGAGTAAGGCTAGAACAAAATCAAAAGTAACTGATAAAGAAATTATGAAATGCATATTCACCTAATACAAGTAGACTAAAGAATATAGTCATGCCACTTGACTGCTCCTCCTGTTGAGCTTGGACACCAGTTTGCACTGGGAGGATAGGCTTCGTTGGGGTTGGAAGCACCAACTTAGTGGTGACAGCCAGCGTAGTACGAAGGGTGACATTGAATGTTTCATGAGTAGCATTTGAGAATCTAAAAAAGAATACAAAACAGGATCAGACTCAGAAAATACTGGATCAAGTTAAAAACAAAAAACTCAATCTGTTAAGGGGAAGCCAAGGAGAAGACAGATTATACCTGTTTTAATCAACTGTCAGAACTGCCAGACAGTAACTTTGGTTGAAATATTTATAGGTGGTCAGTTTTAGGGACTGACTCTAGTTTCAGCTTTCATTCATTTAAGTTTCATTTCATTTCATTTAAGTTTCAGCTTTCATTCATTTTTCCCTGTCTCAATAAAGTTATCTTTCATATACTTAAGAAGGCAAAATAATATTAATTCTGCTTCCACTACAGCATCCATGCTAAACAACACTGATACTTCAGCTGCACTGGATGCAATAACACAAGCATGTACATTTTGTCTTTCACTCATTGGGTTCTTGCCTAGTTTGATGGACTTTGGGCCAAAGGCCAACCCAAGTTGGTGGGTTTTTAGGGCAAAAAAGGAATGAAACATGGCAAGAACAATTTCATCACAGACTACCCCAGTCTACTCAGAATTAGGCCCCATTGTATTTAATGGGCTTTACTCCCAGGTACTTAGAATTGCACCTTTAATGGATCTGATGACAGTGCCATATTTGCCGACACAGATAAAAGAAGCAACTGACATTCTACAGAGAATTACAACAGTAGCACATCCATTTGGCCTGAAACTCAATGCTGACAATACCAAAGTGATTATCACAGATGATTCTCTAGCAAGGTTCACCTAGATGTTATCCAGCTGAAGCAAATCAAACAATTCAAATATCTGGGCTCAATTAGTGCAAGAGAGAAAAGTGGCACCTGCAGTGGAAATCAGCAGAGGGATTGGACAAGGATTCAGATCATTTAAATGATGTTTGTGGAGCAAAAAAGAATGTCATAATCAGTACAAAAATGCACATCTACCGTGCATTGGTTATGCAAGTTTCTATGGCTCTGAAACCTGGACGCTTCTAAAGACAGATCTACGTAAGCTTAAAGTGTTCCAGATGAGCTGCTTGCAACAGATCTTAGGAGTCTCACTGCTTAACTGGCTGCAAAATGAAACCATTCAGATTAGGCATAGAAGGCAAATGCCATTTTAGGCTGCATTAAGAGGACTGTAGCTTCCAAGTCGCAAAGAATACAAAAGTGTTGTCTTTATTCAGCATTGGTTAGACCTCACCTTGAGAACTGTGTTCAGTTCTGGGCACCTCACTTTAAGAAACATGCAGCCAAACTGGAGCAAGTCCAGAGAGCGACAAGAATGACCAGAGGGATGGAAGGGAAGCCTTACGAGGAAAGGTTGGGGGAACTTGGTATGTTCAGCCTGGAGAAGAGGAGGCTGAGGGGAGACCTGATCACCCTCTTCAGATATCTGAAGGGCTGTCATAGGGAGGAAGGGGCTCATTTGTTCTTTGCTGCTTCTGAAAGCAGAACTAGAACCAATGGGTACGAACTGCAAGAAAGGAGATTCCGGTTGTATATCCAGAAAAAATTCCTGATGGTGAGGGCGGTTCGGCAGTGGAACAGATTAACAAGGGAGGTGGTGGACTCTCCCTCACTGGGGATCTTCAAGGAGAGGCTCGATGAGCACCTATCGGGGATGCTCTAGGAGGATTTCTTGCTGCAGGCAGATGACCTACTAGGTCCCTTCCAACTCTAGGATTCTATGATTCTAGGCGCTGCCAGCAGCCAACTATGAAAGAAAAAATCCAGAAGAAAACCTGGGCCAAACAGACTGAAACAGACCTGAAGTGTCAAAGAATTAGCCTGGCAGAGGCAAAAGTTAAAGCTAAAGCTCTGGATCTCAAGGAGAAGAAAAACATCTTAAAGAAGGTCGGTCAACCACTGGCATCTAAAGCAGTGTACTAGCTTCAGGGCTTGTCCTCTCCATGCATAGGATATGATGAAGAATCTATGCTAAACAATCTTGTTATGAATAAACTCTGGTTGAGATATCAACTAACCATATGGCAAAATTGGTTTTGTTTTAGTTGTTCTGCTTCAAGTTATAATTTTCAAGAACCTATTAAAGCACTTGGCACAAGCGGTTAAGATGCTGTGCCTGTTAACCAGCAGGCAAGGGTTCGAGACCCGGGTTGGCCCCACAAGACAGGGTGAGCTCCGGTCCTTAGCCCAGCTCTGCGACGCCAGCTGGATCCAATCGTATTGGCTCTGCCTTTCCATTGGACTAATTCAGTGGCATGGAGAGGGGGGATTTGCTGCTTGGGTAACAGCCTATCCTCCATAACAATCCAACCCAGGCTTTCGTGCTTCACAAGCAGCATATGCATTGCTGAGCACAATACCATAGTCTCTCAAGACTGACGGAGGCCGGTTAACATATAATTAACTATTTTTAACACAAGGGTTGTCAACAATGCAGAGTTTCCTGGCACAGCTGTCTGTATTTGTATAAAAAAGCTTTCTAAAAGATAGATCAAATATGTTTCCACTTCTCATGAAAGAACTTTCATACCATTTTACACACATATCCTTTCCTATGAGATATTCAGCCAAAACTGTTGATAGTATATATAGATAAAATATGTGTTGCTGTGTGTGTTTAGATAAAACTGAGGTTGGTGAAACAAAGGTAAATTCTAAGTGAAAAACCAGGAAGAAACAGAAAAAAGCAGGTAGTGATGCTGGTGGAAATAAGGAACCAGGAAACTTACTGGAACAAAAAGGAAAGAAAAAACAAATGAAATAAAGAAGCAGAGTATGTGCTAAATGTTTTGTTGTACAGACAAAAGAAATAAAAAGGAAGGAACAAAAGGAAGTTTATTCAAGGACAAAAGAGCATTCACAAATGATGAGTTGTGTAAAGTCATAATGAGTTGTGTAAAGTGGTGCCTGTAAAGCTACTTGGGACTCCATGATTTTCAACATAGATTCAGAAGTTTTAAGGAACAAGGTATTTTAGGACAAGCTGGTTCGGACAACACTTTTATTACTGACCCAGTAGCATACAAATATGAGGTGCATACTGTGGCCACATTGAGACCTATCCTCTCATATTCTTGTCAATTTCTATAATGGTGGAAGCAGGAAAATGCATTTGTTCAAATATAATTTCATAAGGTTGGCAGCGGCATCACCTGGTGCGGCTGGTGCAGGTTGCACAGGGTGACATGCCACTGGGGGAGACGTGCCAGAGGGGTTTGACATTCCTCCAGTGGCTCCGGGCCCCAGCACGGCCATTCAGACCTGCTCCACCTCGGAGCAGGTCCAAATGGCCCAGCTAAGGCACAGTGGACATGCACAAAAACCTGGATATGCGCAGTGGGGGCTTCAGCCCGGCCAGTCAGACCTGGTCCGAGGTGGCAGAGTCCGAATGGCTAGGCTGAGGCACACTGTGCATGCCCAGAAACCTAAGCATGCGCAGTTCTGGGGGTGACCCTCACGTCACCCCTGAAGGCTGGATAGGCAGTGTACATACAACCCAACACAATCCATTGCATTATTACAACAAAATATGTAGTCAAAAAAAGTGTTAAGATCTTGTCACACCTTAACAATGAAGACTAATAGAAACACAGTGCTATTAAAGTGATAGAAGCCACTATTTGTGAGGTAATACTGTACATAGCTAAGGTTTTGCTATATATTAGTAAGAAAGAAGGTAGGATTAAAAATATGTCAAAGACATTCTGGTCCTTTTGTTAACATACTGAGATGCAGCTGTATATTCAAGTCAGCATCTGGGACAGAGTAAAAAATTGGTTCAATGAACATGGCAGCTTTTATGACAGGTAAAGCATCTAGACCTCTCCATGCCAGTAGCCCATGGCAAAGGAAGTGAGTCCACTTTGGGTGGGTGTGTTGGACATGAACACATGGTCAAGGGAGCATGATGGGGTCCTACAGCCCAATCCTATGCATATCAATTCAAAAGTAATCCTCAATTTAGTCAAGACCTGGGCTTTTGCTCAAACTTGAAGCCCAGATTTACTTGCCTAGTAGACCTTGGTTCCCATTCCAAGACTGCTCTCTTCCAAGCAGACAAAACTGGGCTCCAACTGCAGGGCCATGTCACTGAGTACTATGTGCATGGAAATGATAGAGGGAGTGCACTGATATTCATCCATTCAATATTTCCATGCAGGAAATATTCATTGTACCGTATTTATTTTTCTGGTCATTATTATTCATGTCATAACTATCACAAAGTTTCAGCCTCACCTACCTCACAGAGTTGTTGTGAGGACAAAAGGGAAGGAACTATGCACATCACCCTGATACATACCGTTGGAGAAAAGTAGTATAAATATGAAAATATTAATATTTTATTAATTGTACAAATTATAATTACTGATAATCTTGTCATAAAATTTGTCAAAAATTGTCAAATGACTGAGCTACACTATTATGTTACTCAATCACAGCTCAGCCACAGACATATCACTCTGTCACAGCTACCCTAAAATCTTGTTTTTTCATTACTGTCTAGAGGTGGCTCACACTGCCCCTCTCCAAAGGAAGCAGAAGTAAGACTCTGTGAGTCTATGGGCACAATCCAGAGTAACTACGGGGAGTCCTTGCTCCAGGGTAAGAACAATTTGCTCTGGATTGCAATATGAATTTCCCATAGGTTTTCACTAGGTGGTGCAGTAACTATGGGTGCACGTAAAGTCTCTTATGTGCTCCCATAGTTACTCTGGATTGTAGGGCCTGGCTAAGATGCAGAACATTAAGGTGACTGCTACAGTGATTATTTCAAAAAAGGAAAAAAAAACCCCTCAGGAAAATGAAGAATAGAAATCAGAGGAGTCTCCAACCCAGCAATTCTGTATGTGCCAAGAGTGGTCCAGAGGTATGCTGTGGGAGATATTTATTTATTAAATAAACCTAATTTATTAATAGGGTTATTGAGGAATTAAACTCCCACCAGCAGCATGGTGTGCTTTATTAATTGTCAAAAGTTTAATGGTGTGCCTTGACAATTTTATCACATGGTCAGTGTGCCAGGAGAGGAAAAAAAATTGAAAGTTACTGCTTTAACCTCTTACAGTAAATCTCATGGGGGAGATTAAGATGGGCAGGAACTGGACACTATTCTCTTCATTCTGAAACATTATCACTGCTAGCATTTGGCAAGCACTATCAAGGAAACATGTTTAGAATAAAAAAGAAAAATGTTTATTCCCTTCACTTGAGGCTGCACTGCTGTTGCATCACACTATGAAAATTGGTTTGGATTAGCTCCTACTGGGTCAACCTAACATTAATCACTCTCAGGTTCTTGTGAAAAATGAAAAGATGATGTTATCCTGAGCACTTTTAGAGGGTGTAGTATTAAACTAACCAATACATTTGCGCTACAAAGTTTGATGTACACTTCATGAGTTGGACCTTGGATTGGACTTTTGAAAACGGTGCGTGGGGAGTTTTTCTCAAAAGTTTATCCTCTACTGCAGCACTTCATATGATCCACCTATTCAAAGTAAAACTGGACATAAGTGACATCACCAGTTCTTTTTGGGTTGGGAGGCCAATTGCGTCTCATCAAACAGCAGCAGGAGGCTCAGTGTGAATAAAAAAGCTTTTCTGAACACAGCAAAGCATGCTTTGGAGCTCTGCATACAAGCTGAGCTAGGCCACCACTGTTTGTTGTGTCCCATTCCTGGTCAGCGCTCCTCAGATAAAACTGGCAGAGGCAGTCTAAAATGGCATAAATGAAATAAAACGCATATATGTCACATATATGAAAGTGATTGCACCTGATAAAATGCTTTAAAACTGATTAAATGTTAATTTTGAATAAAAACACATAACGTTACTTTCATCAAGTTTTATTTCTGGATAATACTGGTAACCCCAGAGGGGAGTAAAAACTGGTTTTACACTGCCTCAAACCACCACCTCAAAGACCACCAATGGTACACATACCACTGCTTAAGAAATACTGATTATGCCCTTGCTGTATCCAGTGGCAGGGAGTTTTGCATACACCCTGCCACATCCAGTGGTGGGAAGTTCTGCCAACGACACTGCCACACCCAATGGCTCTGCCAGTGGCGGGGAGTCCTGCAGACACCCTTGGCACTGCCAGTGGCGGGGAGTCCCACAGACACCCTTGGCACTGCCAGTGGCAATGAGTCCCGCAGACACCCTTGGCACTGCCAGTGGCGGGGAGTCCCACAGACACCCTTGGCACTGCCAGTGGCGGGGAGTCCCACAGACACCCTTGGCACTGCCAGTGGCGATGAGTCCCGCAGACACCCTTGGCACTGCCAGTGGCGATGAGTCCCGCAGACACCCTCGGCACTGCCAGTGGCAGGGAGTCCCGCAGACACCCTCGGCACTGCCAGTGGCAGGGAGTCCCGCAGACACCCTCGGCACTGCCAGTGGCAATGAGTCCCGCAGACACCCTTGGCACTGCCAGTGGCGATGAGTCCCGCAGACACCCTCGGCACTGCCAGTGGCGATGAGTCCCGCAGACACCCTCGGCACTGCCAGTGGCGGGGAGTCCCGCAGACACCCTCGGCACTGCCAGTGGCGGGGAGTCCCGCAGACACCCTCGGCACTGCCAGTGGCGATGAGTCCCGCAGACACCCTCGGCACTGCCAGTGGCGGGGAGTCCCACAGACACCCTCGGCACTGCCAGTGGCGATGAGTCCCGCAGACACCCTTGGCACTGCCAGTGGCGATGAGTTCCAGAGCCTGATAAGCTGAGGCACCTGACACGAGGGTGTTAATGGGCCTGCTGCTCATGGCTGGAGAGGGCCTGGCCAAGGAGGCACTGAACCCCTCAGACTCAGTGGAGAAGCGCAGCGCCTGACAGGCTCCAAGGCGGGACCTCCACAGAGAGCGGCTCCACCCCCGCCCCACAAGCAGTCCCCCCGCACCACCTAAGGAGGGCACTCACTCCACTGCCGCCATCTTGTCCTGTCTTCGGCCCCCCTCCTCGCATCACAGAGCCCTGGGGCCAAACCGTCCCCCGCACGCTTCCGGGTTCTCCTTTGTGATGCGCGCGCTGTACGTCACGCGTCGCTACGGCAGCGCAAGAAGGCGCGCGACCCCGCGCATGCTCAGTCTGCAGAGTTCCTGAGAGCTGGACGTTCGAGGCGTGACGTCACGGCCCTCAGACGCCACGAGGCTGGAGGGCGCGCGCCTGCCCGAAGGACTCCTCCTCAGAGCCCCTGTTATGCAACACAGAAGCTTTGAGGCTGCAGTCCCTCCTCACGCTTACCCGGGAGTAAGCCCCGTTGACTTTAATGGGACCTACTTCTGAGGAGACAGGCAGAGGATGGGGCTCTGAGGCTGCAGTCCCTCCTCTCGCTTACCCGGGAGTAAGCCCCGTTGACTTTAATGGGACCTACTTCTGAGGAGACAGGCAGAGGATGGGGCTCTGAGGCTGCAGTCCCTCCTCTCGCTTACCCGGGAGTAAGCCACGTTGACTTTAATGGGACCTACTTCTGAGGAGACAGGCAGAGGATGGGGCTCTGAGGCTGCAGTCCCTCCTCACGCTTACCCGGGAGTAAGCCCCGTTGACTTTAATGGGACCTACTTCTGAGGAGACAGGCAGAGGATGGGGCTCTGAGGCTGCAGTCCCTCCTCACACTTACCCGGGAGTAAGCCCCGTTGACTTTAATGGGACCTACTTCTGAGGAGACAGGCAGAGGATGAGGCTCTGAGGCTGCAGTCCCTCCTCACGCTTACCCGGGAGTAAGCCCCGTTGACTTTAATGGGACCTACTTCTGAGGAGACAGGCAGAGGATGGGGCTCTGAGGCTGCAGTCCCTCCTCACGCTTACCCGGGAGTAAGCCCCGTTGACTTTAATGGGACCTACTTCTGAGGAGACAGGCAGAGGATGGGGCTCTGAGGCTGCAATCCCTCCTCACGCTTACCCAGGAGTAAGCCCCGTTGACTTTAATGGGACCTACTTCTGAGGAGACAGGCAGAGGATGGGGCTCTGAGGCTGCAGTCCCTCCTCACGCTTACCCGGGAGTAAGCCCCGTTGACTTTAATGGGACCTACTTCTGAGGAGACAGGCAGAGGATGGGGCTCTGAGGCTGCAGATCCCCCTATTGTCTAGGTTCTATAGAAACATCAACAACACAAGCCAGTTTTGCAGCAACATCTTTACAATGACCCCACAAGGACCAGATGTCAAAAAGAGCTGATCAACACACTGTACCTAGAAGATATTCTGAAAATGTTGATACTTACCCTGCCCAGTCACACAAGGAGGCCACAGCATCTTTTGCTAACGCAGGCGCTGAGATATAAGTACTTAAAGGTATAAATGTCCCACGCAAGTCCTGCTAGTTGTGACCAACTCTAGGGAATGGTGCTCATCCCTATTACAAGGCCAAAGAGCCAGCATTTTCCAAAGATGTCTCCATGGTCATGCCAAAGCACATGGAATGCTGTTGCCTTTCCATTGAAGTGTTACTTATTACTTGCATTTCATACATGCTTTCAAACTGCACGGTTGGCAGGCAAGAGACAAGAGCCCACTCCATCTTGCATTTCAAGCCACCTGCCTGCCAATCTTTAGGTCAACAAGCACAGCTTCTTTAACCTCAGAGTCACTGTGCGGTCTTGAACACTATGTGACTTATTGCAGGCTGAGGTATGTGAGATGGAAAAGCTTCTAACCCTCTTATTCACTGGTGTCTGTTCCAGCTGTCCTTTGCTCATAAGTGCATGGTCTTTCTGACCAGTTTTTGAAGACTCAGGCCCATAACCTAACCAACTTTCCAGCTCTGCCAATGGGGTATGTACTGTATCCTGAAGGTGGGCATACACAAAGTCCTTAATGTACTGGAATGTTTGATCCCTTTCCTTGAACCTGCATTGTCCTTGCCTCACTGCTAGAAAATGATTAGTACTGCACCCTTGATGCCCCACTGTGTTATATTTTGCAGCTCACCAAAGCATACTACATCAGCAGCAATGCATGGGACTTGCAGATGTCCTTGTATCGCAGCTGTGGTCTCCCTCTAGGGCGCTTTCCCTGCACTAATTCTCCATATAGGAGATCTTTTGGAATCCGACCATCAGCCATTCTCACGACATGCCCAAGCCAGCGTAGAGGCCGCTGTTTCAGAAGTGTGATCACGCTAGAGATACCAGCACGTTCCAAGACTGCATCATTTGAGACTTTGTCACGCCAGGTGATGCCAAGAATATGTCGGAGACAGCGCATATGGAAGGTGTTCAGCTTTCTCTCCTGCCATGCATAAAGGGTCCAAGACTCGCTGCAGTACAAGAGTGTGCTCAGGACGCAAGCTCTATAGACCTGGATCTTTGTATGTTCCGTCAGCTTCTTATTAAGCCATACACTCTTTGTAAGCTTGGAGAACATGGTAGCCGCTTTACCAATACGTTTATTCAGCTCAGTATCTAAGGAGAGAGTGTCAGAGATAGTTGGGCCAAGGTACACAAAGTCATGGACAACCTCCAGTTCATGTTCAGAGATTGTGATACAGGGAGGTGGATCCACACCCTGACCCATGACTTGTGTTTTCTTCAAGCTGATTGTTAGTCCAAAGTCTTGGCAGGCTTTGCTAAAACGGTCCATAAGTTGTTGAAGGTCTTCAGCAGAGTGAGCAGTAACAGCAGCGTCATCGGCGAAGAGGAACTCCCGCAAGCATTTCAGCTGGACTTTGGACTTTGCTCTTAGTCTGGAAGGATTGTAGAGTTTTCCATCTGATCTGGTACGGAGATAGACTCCCTCTGTTGCGTTTCCAAAAGCATGCTTCAGCATGACTGCAAAAAAGATCCCAAATAAAGTTGGTGCGAGGACGCAGCCCTGCTTCACTCCACTTCGGATGTGAAAGGAGTCTGATGGTAAGCCATCAAAAACTACAGTGCCAATTAAGCATACATAAATTTTGGCTGCTAAACGTATTGCTGAATAAAACCTAATGACAATACAATAGACTTTCTGGTTCAAAGATATGTACAAAAGAACCTGTCTGCATGGCACCATTTGAATCCACATCTCCTTTCCTCATTTTATGATTCTTTTCCACCAAGCTTTAAGAATCCTGATAGGTCTACTCTATACTGAATTTTCTATTGTGGTTTTCAGTCTTATTTTTTACACAACTATCTTCCTTGAAATATGGTTAACAACTGCACGGTGGGCTGTACTTTAATGAATTTCTAAATGGGAGCATTAATACAACAATTTAAATGGCATCTATGCCAGTGGCATCACTAGGGTTTGTGTTACCAGTGCAGGAGACCAGTCCATCAACCCTATGATGGAGATTCTCTCATGAATCAGCAGGACAACACCCCTTGCAGTGGGGCTTTCAGGGTATGTATATTTAGTATAGATTAAGTGCAGCAGCCACACCAACACCGCAATGGAACTATGTTGAAGAAGTCTCTACCAGAGCTTCCTCTGATGATAGCTGTGGCAGTATGTGTGTGGTTGAAAAATGAGGCAGCACTCCATAGATTCTTTCAGGAAGAATCTGATTTGACAGACTGGATATATGACTGGATATACTATATTTACAAATTCTACAGCAGCCAATACAAAATCAGAAGACATTACAGCATAGTCATATAGCCAGTCTGTCAAATCCACACAAATCAGTGCTTATAGCATGTGGTAATAATATAGATGTCTGGTGAGGTCTCAACTCCTTTCCTGAGGAGTCTCTAAAGTCACACTGAGGTAAAACAGCTTCTGAGGTAAAATTTACCTCAAGAACGAGAGACGCCTCTCAGCCAATCAGAGCGTCTCCCTCCATTTCACCTCAGCTAGGTAGACAGGCATTTATCAGCTCACATAAAGCTGATAGGGGAAATGATGTACCATTGCCTCACTAGGTTTTTGGTTCTCATTTTTGATAGAACAGAGATATTTGCATTGCATTTCATTGCATTCTGCTTTAATAGAAAATGTTCAATGTTCATCAATTAATTGAAAATGTTAACATTAATTAATTGCAACATTAATTCCAATTTTAGAAATTTTGGCAAGTAGTGGTGTCAGCCCCTGTGTGACCCTCCCCTTGCACACCCCTGACACCACTGCTCTATGCCTCTGTTAATGCTGCCCAGCATTATATTACCTTGTTTTGCAGCCTCGTTACACTTCTAATCCACATTCCGCGTTTGGCTGAACCCTATCTTCCACCACATGATAGCATGCAGCACTCCAACAGAACTTACTCCAAATGCCAAGATGGGGGTGCAATCAGAAGTGGACATAAGCTGGAGAGAGCAGCTCAAAGTAACTAGGCAATAGTGGCAGCCAGTAAGGGTTATTGGTATTCCTGGGTAATTGGCCTCCTGTTGTTCCAGGCCTCACTCGTCCTCTGTGGCTTATTCATCACTCATACACCCTCAGTGCCTAAAGTACTGCACTGTGATGCGCTTCCAGATTACATGTTCCTCGAGCTGAAGAACAGGTGAACGGACTTTCCTGGTCCTTCTGCAGAAGGCTGCCACGGCAGATGTACATATTTCCAACACTGCACTAGATAAGGAGCTGAGTAGATCAAAGTCAGTCTGATAAATACTGGCTCAGGCTGTTGAAATGCACAGACAAGGCACCAAGTTATCAAAGATCAAAAGGTTCTTTGAACAGAGTTACTGTAAATGCACAAATCTCATACCTTTCATTTGTGGTTGTCTGATGCCTGGTTAAGAAGCATCTTCTGGGAAACAGTTGCTTGACCGTCTCCTGTTTGTGACTTGTGGCTGTGTTTAGTCTTTGTTTTTGGATGTCAGAGGATAGTCTAAACAGTTTTATTTGGTATGATCATTCTAAATGACTATCTTGAGTCTAAGCGGCACAAGAAAAGTGGAAACTTGTCAGTGTACAGTATGTATCTACAGAACTATGTCAATATCTCTTGAAAATGCTACGTTTTGAGTAAAAGGTTCAGATTGTTCCACATCAGCAAAAAGACAGCAACATTCTTTGGGTGGAAACCAGTTTTCTCCCTCAAAATAAGGATTGTATTTGTTCAATTGACCTAAAGTGGGACATGAAACAATAAGAGGAAAGTAAAAACAGCAACCACTGTGGCCGGTATACCTCTTAAGCAGATGTTCCCAATGCATTTTCAATGGAATCCTTTAAGAGAATAATTTACTTTTATTCAAACTCATTTCCTGTGAGGCCTCTAGGTTTCAGTCTAACAGAGGCTTCACAGTAACTGGGTCAAGATAAAAGTTAAGTATTCCTTTGAAAAAAAAGTCATCATATTTTGAGGATGTCTGTTAAAGACATACTGTACCAGCCCCTGTTCTGTTGGTTTGCAGCATTCTTGATCCTCTCTCTTTTTTTCCCCTTTAATTGGTATCCAGAAAAGAAAAACCTTACTTTTTCCAGTTGTCAGAAGAAAATGGCAATGATGATTTTTGGCAATGATGATTGTAGGAGTGTAGACTCAAGTTGAGTTTAGAGTCTCTACAACTTGATTCAAATGACTACGAGTCCCCGAGCCAAGATTTTGCGTTAAAAGCACTGTAGTTAGCTGAACACCACACTTTATTTGAATACCCCCAAACGCAACAAGCAAGGACAGGAGATTTGGGGTACAATCCTAACTAATTTAGACCAGCATAATTCACCCACTCCATGGTAGTGTTCAGAGGCTGGCACATGTCTGTGTAGTGGTCTAACTCCACCCCTCCCAGGAGTAGCATAGAAGTGCCTTGCAGCACTTTTGTGACACCCCTGCCAGAACAAGAGTTGTGTCAGGACTTGTGCTGGCCTAACTGAGGTTTAGGATTGCAGCCATAGTGACTCAAGTCAGGAAAAGGCTGGAGTATGGGAATCCAATGTGAGTGTTTTAGAGTTTCCAAACTTTTCACAACTCTAGATTCTTGAAATGTCTAGAAGACATTTCTAGTCTTCTGGATCAGGGTCTTCAAACATTTTAGCAGGAGGGCCACATCATCTCTCTGACACTGTGTCAGGGGCCAAAAAAACTAATTTACATTTCAAATTTGAATAAATTTACATATAAGAATGTAATGAAGTGGATTACAGGGCTTGCCCAGGGGCTGGATAGAGGGATCTTGAGGCTTGCCTAAAGCCTCATCTGGCCCCAGGGTTTGGAGATAAAAATTGTTCTAGATAAAAATTGAAAATTTTCATGACTTCAGTCCAAGTTATTGGACTCAAGTTCCCATCTCTACCTTATGGCAATGCAAATGGGAAACAACCTCACTCTTATTAAACATGGTTGATTCCCTCTTTATGTAACTTCAGTATACTGTGGAAGGCAGGAGTGGCAGGTGACCTCATCACAGAAACCACAGAATAATTTGAATATGATTTGTTTGTTAGTGACATAATAAACAGAGTCAGTAGGCTTTCTTTCAGAGGCAAACCACTATATCATACTGCCCAGTGATGGGCCCAGCCTGCCATAACAACCGGTTCTCCGGAAGTGGGTGGGACCAAGCCAGGTCAGGGGGTGGGGCCAAGGTCAGGGGATGGGGCCAGGGAGAATTTTTTAATTCAAAAATTCAAAAATATTTAAGCATGTGGCTTACCTCTGAGTAGACCTGCATAGGATGTGCTCTGAGGCTGCTGTCCTTTCCACTCTGCCCTGGCAGTAAGCCCCACTGACAGGCATGAGGCTTACCTCTGAGTAGACCTGCATAGGATGTGCTCTGAGGCTGCTGTCCTTTCCACTCCACCCTGGAAATAAGCCCCATTGACTAGCATGAGGCTTACTTCTGAGCAGACCTGCATAGGATGTGCTCTGAGGCTGCTGTCCTTTCCACTCCACCCTGGAAATAAGCCCCATTGACTAGCATGAGGCTTACTTCTGAGCAGACCTGCATAGGATGTGCTCTGAAGCTGCTGTCCTTTCCACTCCACCCTGGAAGTAAGCCCCATTGACTATCATGGGACTTACTTCTGAGTAGTCAGGTTGGGCTCTCAGACTGCAGTTCCAGCCTCTTTCCTGGGAGTAAGTCCCATTGACTATCATGGGTTTCAGCATTCTTAGAGCCCAGACCTGTGCAGGTCTTACTCAGAAATAAGCCACCCTATTATAACCAATGGGGCTTACTCCAAGGAAAGTGTGGATAGCATTCCAGCATCCCAGAGCCCAGATCTACTCAGAAATAAGCCCTATTATAGCCAATGGGGCTTACTCCAAGGAAAGTGTGGACAGGGTTTGCAGCAGCTCAGAGACCAGACCTGTGCAGGTCTACTCAGAAATAAGCCCTATTATAGCCAATGGGGCTTACTCCAAGGAAAGTGTGGACAGGGTTTGCAGCAGCTCAGAGACCAGACCTGTGCAGGTCTACTCAGAAATAAGCCCTATTATAGCCAATGGGGCTTACTCCAAGGAAAGTGTGGACAGGGTTTGCAGCAGCTCAGAGACCAGACCTGTGCAGGTCTACTCAGAAATAAGCCCTATTATAGCCAATGGGGCTTACTCCAAGGAAAGTGTGGACAGGGTTTGCAGCAGCCCAGAGACCAGACCTGTGCAGGTCTACTCAGAAATAAGCCCTATTATAGCCAATATGCTTACCCCTAGGAAAGTGTGAATAGGTTTGCAGCAGCCACCATTTCTTTTCCCTGGCTTCTGGGGCTTACCGGCTGCAATTAGAGCAAACTTAAAAGTGCCCGACCGGCCTCTTTAACTGCCTCCAGCTGCTGAACGAGCATCTCTTTCCCCATTTAAGGAGCCCTTTGTAAAGCTCTCCATCTACAGCATGGCTGCCTCATTTGCATATGAGAAACCCATAATTCTTTGCAAACTGCACAAGGAAGTAACTTCTGAAAATATTGCTAGAGAACAACTGAAAACTTGCTGGAAATAAGGTTTATAATCAAAATAAGATGTTTAGCAAAGACAGGATTCCTGAATAGCTTCAGATAAAGGTTTGGGGCATGAAGAATTTTTTCCCTCTGACTTGAAAATATTATATTTGAAGAGACATATAATGCTCCAGACCCCTCCCATCTTAGCTGTGAGTGTTTGATATGCTCTGGAATGACTGCAGTGCTTTGTCTGAATGAGGTTAATGGGAACAGACTGTTTGTATTTTAAAATTAAAAGATAACCTAGGGAGGGGGGAGAGAGAAGGGAGCCCTGCTCAGGAGGGGAGGGAGTGGAGCTGAACCTCTGGGAAAACAGACCCAGAGGCCCTTTAAGAGAAATTCAAACACACTTGCATGCAATTCAAAGATAATGGCCCCCAATTAACAACCGGTTCGCTAACGTCAGCCCCTAAATAACAACCGGTTCTACAGAACCGGTCAGAACCGGCATCAGCCCTGGAAAATATACCGTAATTATTCTGTTTAAATTCAGTATTAAAGCAAATGAAGCAAAATAGAGAGTAAGGAAAGGGAGCCTACTTGTTGATTTCTGATTCACTTGTTCTTTTCCCACAGCTCCTTAGTAGCTTTCTACCAGCAACATAACTTACAAGAACGTATCTCTGAAGCTTTGGTTGGCGCAATGTCCTGCTCCCTAAGTTTTCTCTCCCATTCATCATGTGTTATAGACAAAATAGCTATCAATCTATGATTACAATAGAAGCCATTTCCTGTACACCCTGTACAGGGCCTGTATTTTAAATATTTAGAGACATTCCATCCACAAACTTTATGGCTTACTTTAAATAAAAAATACTTGTGTCAGTTTTAGAGCCAGGAGAGAGGAATGATAGTACTGAAGTTTATCACCTTAGAGGAAAGGTTTTGGCTCAGTGGTTGAGCATCTTGCTTTAGTAGCAGAAGTTTTCTGGTTCAATCCCTAGGATCTCCATATTGCTTGGAGAAGAAAAATTTCTGTTGCAAGTCTTGGAAAGTGTTGACGGTACTGGACTAGATGGCCCAATGGCCTGATACAGTATAAGGTCTGCAATCCTAAAGTAACTTTCCTGGGAGTAAGACCCATTGAATACAATAGGGCTTACTTTTGAGTAGACATGATTAGGATTGTGCTCTAAGGTTGCTTGCAGTGAGCAATGAAACTCTATAGAGTGGCTTCCAAGAATAAGTGAGGATTTTGTTGGACAAAATGTGACTGCTTTGTCACAACTGTACACTGCAATTCTAATTTGCGCTGGAACAAGCAGACCAATTGCTGCTTCACCACTGTGTGGCAACAGGAAACAATCTTACCCCAGGTAGCACTGCAGCAGCTCGAGTAAGTCTATTCAGAGCTGTGACATCCATTTCAGTGGCACAGCACTGAGTAGACCAGACTAACCTTTGGCCATTCCGCATTGTCTGGGGAATGGGGCTTGGATCTGGCATAATGGATGGGTTCTAACCCCACTTCCAGTATTTGGTCTGTGGAACAGTTCTGTAGTTGGTCTGTGGAACTCCCTATGGTGATGGCATCCGGCCTCAATGCCTTTAAGAAGGGATTGAACAAATTCCTAGAGAAAAGTCCATCACAGGTTGGTTACAAGCCATGAGAGGTGTGTGTAGAGGTCAGGGTGACCAGATGCTGAACCCAAAATTCCTTGCCAAGCTCTCCAAAATTCGTACCACCAAGCCAAAGTTCCTACCCACTTAAAAAAAAACTGTGGGACACCCTCAAAAAATATAGGACAAATGTAGGACATGATAAAATAAAGCAAAAATACTCATATTGCTTTTCTGTACTTAATTTCAAAAATTTTAAAATTGAAAACCTTTTAACATGCAGGAAAGGGGCAAGGGTGCTTTATGGCCCTTTTGTGACACTCCCAGATCAGCACATATCCCATGGCTTAAGCCGGCTTGATTGGGTGTTAGGATTGCAGCCATAATTTATTAATGACAAGAAGGCAACATGGAAAAATTAATAAGTAATTGAGAGCACTATTCTAACCAATTTAGTCCAACCTAACTCACCTGGTTTATCTCCCACGAGATGTGGCGGTGTCAATGTATGACTGTGTCACCTCCAGGTCAGCACAAGACTTATTCCAGGATTTATACTGGCCTAAATGGAGGTTAGGATTGCAGCCAGGCCCTACAATCCAGAGTAACTACGGGAGCACGTAAGAGACATTACGTGTACCCATAGTTACTGCACTACCTAGTGAAAACCTATGGGAAATTCATATTGCAATCCAGAGCAAATTGTTCTTACACCGGAGCAAAGACTCCACATAGTTACTCTGGATTGCGCCCATAGTGTTTGAATTGACCACAAAATATATTTGTTTTTGTTTTTATTTTTGTCATGTCACACATTTTTCTTAGCTATCCTACATTTGGGATGGGGGCTTGTTTGTGGTTCTGAAATCTGGTCACCCTATCCAAGGGGAAGGGGGAGCAGCCACTTACATGTCATTGTGAGGCTCCCTGCAAAAATAGCACTTTGCACTCCCTTTAGATATGCCACTGGAACCATGGATCCACTCACCAAAGCAGAACTTGTTTATTTCTCACATCCTACTAACCTCCTTCACCCTAAAATCCCCTGAACACTTGTGTGGAACATTACTGGAAAAAATTATTGGGAAAAAATCTCATAGCCATTTCCTTTTCCTGGTCTGGAAGTGGAACAGAAATATTAACCTTCAGCCATATAACTCAGCTTACAGTATTTCCTTACTGGCATAGTTCCTGTAACATCCAGGAAGTTGCAGAGACGTCAGCCAAGGGGTATGATGCGTACACATAGCCAACTTTCTATTTACCCAGGGTGATAATCTCTTCACTTGTCTCTTCACTTGACTCATTTGTGCTTTTCCAGTTCACATGAATCAGGCATGCTCCCTTTCCAAAGAATATAGAACTACTACAACATGCTTCTTTCAAAAGTAGTTTTGAACTGTCCTGAAAATATGGGTGGAACATTATGGAGAAAAGTCATTTCCTTGTCTTGGTCTGGTACAGATATGTTTCAAATCTCATATACACAGATCTAGGAAAAGGAGACTAATTTAAGTTCCATTTCTTCAAAGTGATCTTTCATCAGCAGGTTAATACAATTTGTTTGAAGATGTCAAGTAATACACTACACAGGGAACAGAGCTGAGATTTTTCTAGCGCAGTCACAGGCTCCACTAACAAGACATTTGCCATGCCTTTCTTAAGGAGGGATCAAAAACTATTCCAAATGGACACTGTGTGTATCCTAAAACAGTGGTTCTCAAAGTGGTGGTCAGGGACACCCTTGGGGGGGGGGTTTTCAACAAAAAACTGGGTGCTGCTCTTTTGGAATCTGGCACTGGCTGCTGCTGTCTTGGAATGGGACGCTCATACTGCTTTCCTATGAGCAAGTCTCATTGAACACAATGGGACTTACTTCCGAGTAGACAGCACAGTGATAGTACTTCCTGTTTGATGGCTGTGACATCACTGATGAGAGTGAAACAGGTGAAAATGCTCCTCCTAAAAGGTATCAGCAACAAGGTCCAGGGGAGGGAATTCCAGAGAACTGAAGCAATTCCCTCCAGAGAAGGGAAGTGCCTTACTAGAGAGTATCAGAGAACAAGGGAGTGCCTTACTGATGAGTCTTCACCTGGAACATCGTTTGATGACTTTAATGGGTGGGAGGTTGTAAAGGAGAGGCATGCTGAATGTGCTGCAGTGCTGCAATGCATGCCTGACAGTGCTGCTATCAAGGAGAGGATTCACCAGATCCAAACTGGAAGGTTTAAGAGTTCACAAGAGAGGAGTGGTTGTGGTGGAAGAACATCCTGGGGAAATGTAGAGAAAAAAGGAAGAGATGAAAGAATGAAGCAAAAAACATAAAGCACAGGAACCAAGAGCTGTAATTGGAAAGGGGCATCCTTGCAAACATGATCCTCAGTGATGGGCTTCAAAGAAATTAAGAACCGGTTCTCTGCCCATCTGGCAGCCACTTTTAAATGGCTATTTTTAAACTTTATATGTACTATCTCTTGTTAAGAACCGGTTCTATAGAGTAGGTGCGAACCTGCTGGTGCCCACCACTGATGATCCTGCAAAGGCTATATTTCTCTGGCTTTTAGAACTAGCCCTAGCAGACAACCTGCTTGTCGTTCATGTTGCTTTCTCTTTCAAACAGGAGAGGTTTTTTCTTGGGCAGCTGCATATAACTAAACTGGGACAACAAGGAGATAAAACAGGAATATTGAAGCTACCTTCCCACCAGCTCTGATCTCCGGTTGCTCAGGAAAAGGATAGGAAAAAAGGAGGACAGAGCCAACGTGCAGGAGCAACAGTCTTCCCTGGGTTTTCTTAGCAGAGCCCTGGACTCCAAATATTGATCACAAACATGAGTCCAACAGTGCAATCCCAAGTATGTCTACTCAAAAGTAAGTTCAGTGGTGTAGCTAATGATCATGTCATCCTGTGCAAATCTCAAAATGTTGCCCCAAAAGTGAGGTTGATGCTGCGCATGGGGGATGTTGCGACTGGGGGTTGATGCGCATGGGGGGATGTTGCGCATGGGGAGTTGATGCACGGGGATGTTGCGCATGGGTGGTTGATGCGCATGTGGGGAAGTTGCGCATGGGGACATGATATGCATGGGTGATGTTGAGCATGGGGGAATGATGCACATGGGACATGATGCACATGTGTGGAAGTTGCACATGGGGATATGATGTGCATGGGAGGATGTTGCGCATGGAGGGATGTTGTGCAGGGGGGAAGTTGCGCATGGGGACATGATGCGCATGGGTGATGTTGCGCATGGCAGGAAGTTCCACGTGTGGGGTTGATGCACATGGGGGAAGTTGCGCATGGGGGGGTTGATGCGCATGGGGATGAACATGGGGAATGTTATGCATGGGGATTTGCGCATGAGTGGTTGATGTGGTTGATGTGCATGGGGGGTTGATGCTCATGGGGGAATGATGTGCATTGGGGAATGATGCGCATGGGGAAATAATGCGCATGGAGGTTGTTGTGCTAGGGGAGATGTTGCGCATGGGCGATGTTGCGCATGGGAGGTTGATGCAAATGGGGGATGTGCATGGGGAGTTGATGCAAATGGGGACTGATGCGCATGGAGAGTTGATGCGCATGGGGGATGATCCTGGGGAATGTTGCACATGGGGATGTTGAGCATGAGGGATTTGCGCATGGGTGCTTGATGAGCATGGGGGAATGATGTACATAGGGGAGATGATGCGTATGAACATGGGGATGGATGCGCATGTGGGAATTGATGCGCAGTGGGGCGATGGCGAACAGGGGAATTTTACTCCCACAACACAGGTACTCTTTTTGCTAGTGATATATACTGAGAGCTGAATCCTATTAACAGCATACTAGTGCCATACAGTATCAGAATAACATCTCATTGGTTCTCGGAGCAATCAATCTCATGGGAAAGTTTCAGTAAAGAAAATGCACTTTTGTTTTTTTTAATTTTCTGGTTAATTGGCCATAACTGTTGATAGAATAAAGATTCTCCAATACAATTTGTTTCATTGGATTCTGCATTAAGTTACCTTTCCAATGATATATAGCAGTATAGTATCATTCATACATACCCCATTTTTCACAATTTAATCATTAGTGTCAAGCTCAATTTGTAGCCCCCCTAAAGCTTGTAGCCTGGTGCAACTGCACCCCCTGCACTCTCTCTAGCTATGCCACTGAGTAATTTCCATTGTGTATTTACTCCCAGGAAAGTGTGGTTTGGATTGCAGCCCAAGATCATGACTTGTTCTCTATCACTGAAACCTAGGAGTTGGCATTTGCAGTTTACTGGCACTGCAGTTTACTGGTTCACTGGCACACTTATAGTCATTTAAATCCTGGAAATGTTCAGATTACTATAATGTGCTTACCGAGAGCGGCTTTTGAAACGTGTTCAGAAACTACAATTGGCTCAGGATAGATACAGCTGCCAGGGTATTGCCTTGGACAGGCGGGTTTGGAACACCCGATCCCGATCCATCAACCATTATTTTGACTTCCCATTTGTTTTCTGGTCCAAATCAATGTTCTGGTTATAATCTTTGAAGCCCTTAAAACTGTAGGTTTGGCAACTTTAAACACACCATTCTTCCAGATAAATTTTTCATACATTGACAGCCCAATTCTATCTGCCCACCTCATCCCCCTTTCTTCCTACTGATTTGGCAGGGCTGTTCAGAAGATCGTTGGTCTGTGGCTACTCATGGCCACTCAGTATTTGCAGCAACAGCCTGGCTGAGCAGAATGAGGGTTCACACATGTGACCACCATAAAGCATGTTGTGTCTCCAGAATATGGCTTTGGGTAGCAGACCCATAGGATTGGACTGTGAGATTTTCTTTGGACAGTCTGTTCCAAGCAGGGATTGTTGCCTGGGACAGGGCCTTATCAACATGGCACAAACATTATAAATAACTTTCCCAGTTAGGGTTGCTGAAGCAATTCCTGGAGTTATTTTTTCCAACAATCCCATGTTAGTAAACCAACAAGACCCTGATATTTATTTATAATATGACCTATTCACTTTCACTTACCTGGAAGTAAATGCAGATTCCTGGAGATTCATGATGAACCCTGCAGAATTGAAGACCCTTTTTAAGAACATAAGAATATAAGAACAACCTCACCTGGATAAGGCCAAAGGCCCTTCTAGTGTGGCTTCCTTTATTTCACAGCAACTCACTAGATGCCTCCAGGAGCACACAAGATAACAAGACACCTTCATCCAGGTGCACCACCCTGCATCTGGCATTTTGAAGTTAAAAGTAAAGGTAAATGTGTCCCCTGCATGTTGCCCTGCTAGTTGTTACCAACTCTAGGAAGTGGTGCTCATTCCCCGTTTCTTAAGCCGTAGAGCCAGCATTATCCGAAGATGCCTCCATGGTCATGTGACTCACATATACACAGAACACAATTTCTTGCCTTCCCATCAAGGTGGTACCTATTTACTTGCATTTGCATGCTTTAGAACTGCTAAGTTGGCAGAAGCAGGGCAAGGGAAAGGAGCTCACCTTAATCTTAAAAAATAGTGTGTGTGTGTGTGTGTGTGTGTATATATATATATATATGTGTGTGTATATATATATATATATATGTGTATATATATATATATATATATATATATGTGTATATATATATATATATATATATGTATATATATATATATATATATGTATATATATATATATATATATATATATATATATATGTGTATATATATATATATATATATATATGTATATATATATATATATATATATATATATATATATATATATATATATATATATATATATATATATATATTCCATTGGACTAATTCAGTGGCGTGGAGAGGGGGATTTGCTGCTTGGGTAACAGCCTATCCTCCATAACAATCCAACCCAGGCTTTCGTGCTTCGCATGCAGTGTATGCAGCGCCAAGCATGATACCATAGACTTTCAATTCAGACGGAGGCCTGCTTTTTTAATAAAAAAAGTATTTTGTGAGCATTTTGTTAATATTACCTGTGGGAAATCACCCTGGGAAACCCCAATTGGGGTTTCATATATTTAAATAAATAATTCAGGTTTTTGTTATAGAAGATCAGGTGGCTGAATGCTCATTACTTTTGACAGCTTGGAACAGGTTATGGACTATAGTGCAGTTCCTCATTTCTGAGAGCACCCATCACAACCTAAAAGGTGGAATAATAGCATAGTTTCAAGGTACTATATTTGGTGATCTCTACCTGTATGCACATCTGCTTGGAAGTAATTCCCCCTATCCTCAATGGAGCTTACAGCCAAGAGTATGCACAGGATTGCTGCCTCAGAGCACCATTCTAAGCAGTGAATGATTCTGCCCATCTGGCAGCCACTTTTAAATGGCTATTTTTAAACTTTCTATGTCCTAGAAGCAGCCCACCACTGATTCTAAGCATGTAAGTCCCAGAGTGTCAGATGGGTTTACTCCTAGAGAAGTGTGGATACCATTGCAGCCTTACTGGGACTGCTGAGCAGTTCCAGCTGCTGCCTGTGCTCTCTCTTGGATAGTTCTCTGGGACTAATCCTTTCCAAGAGGAGATGACTCCCTTCAAGGCCATTCGCCTCCAAGTACCCACCCCTCTCCCTCTCCAGCCCTCAGCACCCCCTCTACTAGTTGTCCCCCCCAGAAGCAGCAGAGAGCCAGAAAGCCCCAGCCAAGGCACACTCAGCCAGTACTGAGCAGAGGAAGAGGAGCAGAGGTAGCCCAAATGCTCTCTGAAGGTGGGGTTGTCATAATTCTCTTCCACAAAATTGGGACAGGATCCTCTGTCCCATTTGCCAGTATGTAAACACAATCCCCCCAAATAGGGATTGTCCTTGTTTTTCAGGACATACGCAACCCTAAATGCATGGTGTGAGGGGCAGCTTCTCTACACAGAGCATTCTTCCAAGGATCATGCAGGAAGTTTGGGCCAGTTGGAGAAGAAAGTCTTCAAGACCAGAGTCCTTGTATATTGCTGACAAGATGGCTGTGCCCAGCTTTCCATAACCCCCGAAAATTAGGTTGCAATCCTCACTTTGAGAACAAGCGTACTATATTATGATAGCCTTGCATTTTTCAGCAATTCTGCATTTTATTTAGTTGCATTGCTTATTACACATCTTCTGATGGTTAATTTTCCAAGGCTTAATGTGCAGCTGAGAGAATTATGCATCCTTTCCCACCAGCATAGACCATTGAGAGGAGCTGCTTGTTTTATGTTCTAAAAAATGTATGCAAATCGCTTTCCAAAAAGAGAGTCATCACCATCCACATTAAAAGCAATTAGCTTTCTTCCTTGGAACATGCCTCTCCAAAGACTAAGAGGCACTGTGATGCCAAAAGCTGCAAACAGCCAAATCAATCGTTAACGGCAGCAACTCTGCTATGAACTGTTACAATCCAGATGTGGCATAAATTGCTGGCAATGGAAGCTTCAGGCGCAGCAGCTGTTTTCAGGCAAGCGCAAGGAGATACTGCAGATCCAAGCAGGCCAGAGCAGCCTGGGGTCCCTCTGTGTTGCACAGAGAACAGGGCTTGAGTCTGGCTCAAGTGCTGGGTCTCACCCCTTTCTCCCATTCTCCACTCTTCTGGTGTTGCAAGCATGCTTTTGCTTTACTATGCACTTGCAACACTCTGAGGTGGCCCATGTGGGCATTTTATTTAAATTTTACTGGATTTATATCTCGCAGTGACAAATGCCCAAGGCAGCTTACAAAGCTTTTATCCTTTCCACTTACAACAACCCTGTTAGGTAGGTGAAGCTGAGAGTAAGTGACTGGCCCAAGATCACCCGGGAATGCCTGAGGGGAGATTTGAACCTGGTTCTTCCAGATTCCATTCCATCTCTCTAACCGGTGTGCCATGGATAGTTCTCAGGTGTGCCATGGGTATTTGGTCATTAATTAACAGGAAAATTGGGAGATTTGAAGAGCCTGGTATGCCTTGTCAATGATAAAAACAACCTATAGTGTGCCTTGTCAGTTTCAATGTGCTAGTCAATTTCAGTGCCTTGTTAGTGTGCCATGAGATGAAAAATGTTGAAAATCACTGCTCTAACTGCTACACTACCCTGGCTCAGTTTGGATTATTCCATCAGTTACCGTATATACTCGAGTATAAGCCAACCCGAGTATAAACCGAGACACCTAGTTTTACCACAAAAAACTGGGAAAACTTATTGACTCGAGTATAAGCCTAGGGTGGGAAATGCAGCAGGTCCTGGTACTGGTCCTTTTCCTTGTAGCCTTCTTGGAATTCATAGGCTATAATCCTAAGCACACTTTCCTGGGAGTAAGCCTCATTGAACTTAGTGGGGCTTACTTCAGAGTAGACTTGCATAGGACAGGGTGACCAGATGCCAAACCCAAAATTCCTGAACCCCAAGGCCAAAATTCCTACCTGCTTAAAAAAATTGCCAAAAAAGTATTTATTTTTATATTTTTTTCTTTTTTGGTTTTTTGGCCATAACTTTTGATAGGAAGGAGATATCTCAAAACTGATTTTTGCATTGGATTCTGCTCTTCAATATGAATCCAACAGTTTATGACATGATGGGGTTTGATCCCGCCACTTTTCAGTTCACCCGAGTAGAAGCTGAGGGGGCTTTTGGGGCCCATTTTTGGGGCCCAAAAAACTTGGCTTATACTCGAGCAAATATGGTACATTGGAGTCAATCAAAATTGCTTCTTACTAACCATGCAGAAGATCAGGCTTCATGAGCCAATCTACATACTATGTTCAGCAAAGTGGTAGAATTCTATCTAGACTGTATTCAGTGGTGGGATTCAAATAAATTAACAACAGGTTCTATGTTCTAATAACCTAAATTAACAACAGGTTCTATGTCCCATTAGTAACCAGTTCTCAGAACCAGGAGCTCATTAGCAATATATAGAACCTGTGAGAACCCCCTAAAGCCAACCTGTTAGGTACCTAACTGTATTAACATAGACTGGGTTGTTTGCAACCCCTGCAGACTCATCCCACTGGAGCAGCAGATCTACACCATGTAGCTTGGAATGTCACATTCTAGTTCAAATAGAGGCCTTCTTGAGCCATGAAACATGATAGCAGAGAACTGAAGCTGCAATCTTAACCCCTAGTTAGGTTGCCGTAAGTCATGTGCTGGCCCGGGAGTGTCAGAAAAGTGTCATAAGGCACTTCTGCACCACTCCTGTGCGAAGGAGGTTTAGGCTGGCTTCCCCACATCACTGCAGAGATGGGGAGACAGGTGAGTTGTGCTGGCCTAAATTGGTTAGGATTGCCCCCTCCTTCAAACCTCAGGGAAGTTTATACCATTAGTAGAATCAAGTGGTGAAGCTTTTCTTGGAAGTGTTGAAAATCCTTTTTCCTTCTTGCTTTTCTTGGAAGTGTTGAAATCACTGGAAGTAGGAAGTTGCATATTAGAGTGCTGAATTGACAGAGGCAATCTCACTCTCCACTGAGAGACTTGGATGGGTTGAAAGCAGGTTGAACTACTGTTCTGATGACTGCAATTAAATCTCCGCATCAGCTGGGAGTGAGGTATTGAATGCAGCATCCTTGCAATTTGTCCTGGGTCCTGTGCTGTTCCACCTTTTTATAAATGACCTGGATGACAAACACTCTGGAAAAGTGAATCCGGTTCAAAAAGGTATTGACAGACTAGTCAGTGTGACCATACCCACAAGATGTGTTCATTGGAGAGTAGCACTGTATAAGATTCTGCTTATAGATACAGAAAATCAGTTAATTTTTTTACTAGTACAGGATGAGAGCACCCTGGCTTGACAGCAGCACATATAAGAAGGATCTAGGTGTCTTAGGCCCATATCCTAAAGTCAAATTAAGCCATTTGCTCCAGAGCAATTAAGGTGACTTTCCATAAGATAACACTACAGGGTGATGTAACTGTGTGGACCCATAACTGCTCTGGATTTTGCCCTTAGAGTCCAGTCTTATCAATGACAATGTATTTCATAAAGGTCCCAAAGACAGCATGAAAATCATGTTTAGATCATTCAGGGAGGGCTGGGAAAAGGCAGGAGGCAGGAAGGGAAGCAGTGGATCTCAGCAACATGCAATAGGATCCTTTTCCCCACCAATCCATCCATCCTTCCTCTTTCCTTGGATTTCACAGGGACTCACAGAGAGCCAGGAGGTCTACTCAGAGATAGTAAAAAAACAACCCAAAAACATTCACCTCTGGGTGGCTTTCTGGCCAGATAGATCTCATTTGGTATCCAGTTTAAATCTAGGATGAGGAGCTACATTTTAGCAAAGACATCAATATGCTAGAATGGAAGGAAGACCTGGGATGGTGAGGGAAACCATGTCCTACAGGGTTCTCCAAACCCTGGCCCTGGGCCCAGATGCCGCCCTCGCAAACCTCCATCCGATCTGGCCCTCAGGAAAGCCCTGTAATCTTCCAGAGGCAAGGGTATTTTGAGGGCTACAGAGGCTGCACACAATGTAAATTAATTCAATTCTTTTTTTTCTTCCAGCCCTGATACAGTATCAGAAAGATGATGTGGCCATCCTGCCAAAAGGTTTAGAGACCCCTACCCTATAAGATATCATTCAGAGACCTCAAAATAGTTGAAGTAGAGAACACTAATTTGTTTCTGTCTTCTGTGTAGACAAAAGGGGAATACTGGCATTGTCTGTGGCTTCTGAGGGCAGGACAGGAACCGATGTACTGACACTACAGGATGTCAGTTGGTTTCTTAAATCTGAGTACTGCCTGTCATGGAACTGTCACATGGAACAGTTGGCACTCTTTTGTTGTTGCAAGGGAGTGTTGTTGGAGGTTCGTTGCAGAGACTGGACTGCCATATCTCAGAGTTGGTATAAAAGGGAGGTCGGCAATTTGGCATACCTGGAGTCCTCCCAAATCTTATGGCCCTATGAACCCAAAATCCTCAAGTACACTAATTTACATGCTCGCCCATGTGTCATGACCACTCATCCTGTAACCTCCCCCCCTCCAGCACAAACCAGGACTTTTCAGGGCGAGGCCACATCAACGAATAAGAACCTCAACCAGAGCCAAACCAAAGCCCGCATGGTAGGCAGCCATGACCCTTACTGCCAGTCTTCAGTTTAGGGCAGGGATGTCCACACTTTTTGGCAAGAGGGCCACATCATCTCTCTGACACTGTGTCAGTGCCAGAAAAAAAGAACTTACATAAATGAATATATTAGAGACAGTTTTTTGAATGACTGAATGAAAATCTGTCAATAACACTTTCAAACACAGAGGGGGTGATTTTCAAACCAGTTCGTAAGCACTTTCATACACACAGAAAGGAAATGTGTGTAGCCTCCCCAGACCTCCTAAGACCAGAGGTGCAGGGAACAGAGCTCCCATCACCTCTGGAGGATAAGAGGCTTGACCGTGGGCCAGATGGAGGGATCATGCCTAGGGCTGGATGAAGGCTTGCCAAGGACCACATCTGGTCACTTGGGTCAGGGTTTGATCTAGGGAAACTGGATGTCTTTAGGTATCACAGTTGCACAGGAGATGGGCCCAAAAATTTCTTCTGTCCCTGGGCTTTGGCAAGTAAAACAGCAGAGTGAATTCATTGTCAGTCCTGTATTTAGTTGAACCAGGATGGCCCAAACAGTAACCACTCACTGCTCATAAGTTTAAAGGCATTCTTCAGAATAACAGAATAATTATCTGTTGAGATAATTTTAAGATCTCTTGACTATGGTAGGGAATTATTTAAAAAACTAAATTAAAAATTATAATTATTTTAAAAATTATTTTTAAAAAAGACTATGGGTGCAATTCTAAGCATGTCTACTCAGAAATTAGTCATATTGTGTTCTATGGGACTTACTCTCAGGAAAGTGTGCATAGCCTAAATTCCTAATTTACAAGACTCAGGGTGCATTCCTAACCAATATCTTCTCATGATGGTGTGGGGAAGGTTAGCATATGCCTGGGCCTATCCCTCCCCCAGGAGTGGGGCAGAAGTGCATTATCACAGGGTGACCAGATGACCGGAAAAATCTGGATTTGTCTAGATTTTTAGCCTCCTGTCCAGGTGTCCTACATTTTGGCTTTGTTTTGAAACTTCGCAATAGTGCACAGTACCCCATCATGCCATACGTCTTTGGATCTGTAATGAAGAGTAGAATCCAATGCAAGAATCAGTTTGGAGATATCTCCTTCCTATCAAGTTATGGTCAAAAAACTGAAAGAGGGTAGGAATTTTGGCCTGGGATTAGGAATTTTGGCCTAGGGGTTCAGGAATTTTGGGTTTGGCATCTGGTCACCCTGGCATTATGGCACTTTTGTGATACCCCTAGGTCAGCACAGGACCTATGCTGGGGCTTATGCTGGCCTAACTGAAGGTTAGGATTGCAGCCTTACTGTCCAATCCAATTCACCTATGATGATGGAGGATGTGCTACTTCCAATAGTGGGGTGGGGAGTAGGGTTGCCATATGTCCCTGCAAACCGGGACAGTCCTGGTTTTCGTGGATTGTGTTCACATACGAGGAAGTTTAACAGGGTTCTGTCCCAGTTTTGTGGAAGAGAATTACGGCAACCCTACGGGGGAGTAGAGAGAATCAGAAAACCAGCAGGGGTAACAAAAATATTTTTTACTTCACTCCCATAGTTGCCTACCTGATTGTGGGACTCATCATACCTATGCCAGAGGAGAGGGAAGGAGTGGAACCAGTAGCATCATCAGCACATCTGCCACCTCAGGCCTCCCCATGCTCATCCCAAGTTCAGCCTCCCTCCTCCCCTCCCAACTTCTGTGTCCCTCACCGGGGGGGGGGGGGAGGGGAAATGTCTAAGAAAGCACACTCAGGGGACCCATGTGCCCAGAGTATGTACTGCCTGGCTCAGCTCTCAAGTGGAGCACTACGTGTGGTTTCACCCCACCCACCTGCTCCATCCAGGAATTCAGCGGGCAGCAGGAGAGCCTCCATGGTACCTGCTCAGGCCAGGAGGGTGAGGGGCTTGTTCTTCAATCCACCTTCTATCTTCCTGGCACTAGTGGGTGCTGCCAAACCTCCTCTCCAGATCCACCCAGGGCCTTGATGGAGCAGGTGGGTGCAGAGACTGTGGCAAGAGCTGGCAGGTGGGCAGGAGGACCCAGGTTGCCTTCTACACCTGTGCACTTGCCCACCTGTGGCCAAAGTGGTGTTGTGCATGGGGGGTTTCTTTTGGGTTTCTACTCTGATTCTTACTGGTACTGCCGAGCTCTCCACCTTCCTCCTTCAATCCTTCCCAATTGTGTGTATTCAGCTCCAGTCTAATTTCACTCTGTGGATTGGTTTCAGCTTGTAAAATTTCAGCTTGTAAAATTCCCAGGTACTATACTTGCAGTTTTTTCTTCTTATCTTTCCATCCTTGAATTAAATTCCTTTGGAGTCAGCAATTTTTCTTCCTTTAATCAACAGCGTCACACATTTGTCAATTCCAAAGTCCAAAGTCCATCTTGGCTGAGTATTCAGACTGCATTTAGTAGTGATTCAGTTTCCGCTTCTGAATAGTTTCCAAACCACCCATATACAGCAATTTCTTCCAACTTTAAAGCCACATTTTGTAGCCACAGTTTGTTTGGTTTTCTGTTGCTGTATCACAGGAACTATGGACAAGAGAGATGATAGTGAATTTCCTGAAATATCCCATTCATGCCTGATTTTTCCAGAGTTAAATGGAGTTCCACCCTATTCATTGCCAGTATTATCTTCCATTTTTCCATTGCCACTAATAAGAATTTTCTGATAGTGGTACTAATTTTGAATATTTCCAATGTTTTTGCAATCCACATGTGTGGGTTTCTTATCCAAGCAACATACAAATTTGATTATCTTTGCTTGCAGTTGTTCAGTATCATTTTACAGTATTACTTGGCAATAGTATATATCATTATATAGAAATAATTATAGCCATTGTAATAATTTTTATTTTACTGGAAAATACAATTTTAAATTCATGAGATCATCAGAGGCAACCTGCTAGCACTAATGTCCCCTTTAATACTGTGCTTCCCTCCTCCTCAGATACCAAAACCTGGATAAAAGGGAACCCTATAACTGTTGTAGTGCCAAACACTCCTTTCTACTCCCATGCAAAATGCAAGAAGCCAGCTGGAACTAGGAGAATGCTAACAAGAAGCAGTAAAGCTGCAATCCTAAAGATACTTTCCTGGGATTAAGACCCATTGACCACAATGGGGCTTACTTTTGAGTAGACATGGTTAGCGATTGTGCTCTAAGTTTCCTACTTCCAGTTAACACTCTGGCTACCTGCCTCCTGGACGGGGAAGGGCAACCTGTGCTGTGATAAGTGACATCCTTCCCTCCGAAGGGACAATGGGGAAACATGAACCCATGAAACTTTTGGGGAGCTTTACTTCCTAAGTATTGGTAAGTCTTTGCTGGCATGGGGCCAGGACAGTGACACAATCTTTAGGATTGTGTCCCTATGAAGTGGGAGGGCTATTTTTAAACGTAGCACAGGTACTGCTGGGGTCAGAGGAGTTTGGGGAGTCCACAGGAACTCTGCTGAACATTTGCTGGGTTCCTTGCAGCTTGAAAATCGTGAAAGTAGCAATCATAACGAAACTGGAATTTTGACAACTGGCAAGTCAGAGGTTATTTCAACTATGTGCATAAATATTTATGGTTTTAAAAACCATTGATTTTACACAAGTTTCATGACTTGAAGGCATAGGGTTGATAAGAATTTACTTTGTATTTTCTGACTGTGACAAATGTGAAAAACAGAAGCCCTAAATTAAAATCTTTTTCAAGAGATTATTTTTTCCCTTTAGAGAAGTAGCTTGGAAAAGATAAATTAAATTTGGAACTGCATGTGGGTTTTTTTCCTTCAAAGTTTAAGCTCATCTCTGTATTTGATGAGTCACTTCTTTCAGTCCTGCTCACCTCTCAATCTTAGAGAAACCAGCCTTGGGATTCATTCAACAGATGCCTCTGAGGAAGAACAAATTCTCATTGCTGCACAAGGCACCAGATGGCAGGTGCTTTCTTCAGATTTCCCAAGAGAGGAAGCCTCTAGAAACTCCTAAATTGGTTACCAAAAGGAACTAGCTGATATATTCACTCTTTCTCAAAGCCTTTTAACAAAAGCTTTCACTTCCTATTCTTTTTCTTTTGTTTCGTTTCTTTGGTTTCCTTTTTTATCTTTTGTCAAAAATACGTTAAGAGGAAATTAAAACTAAGCAGGCACAAGGTCATGAGTTATTAAATTAAGGTAGGGTCATGGAACAAGAAACAGGCAGCTTGGATGGAAGTACAAAACTGCTGAAATTCAGGGTAGAAGGGCTGAGTGCCTGCAGTCCAACATAGAGGACATCTCCACATAGCTGTCTGTCATCTCATATTAGGTCTGACCTAACCAAGTGTTAACGCAGCATTGACCAAAGATGGACAACAGGATAGGGGACAGGAGGGAGAAAGGAAAGAAAGGATTGGCCCTTGCTGATCATCCCATAGACATTTATTAATGAAAAAAATGGATACAGCTCAACTTGATGGCATTTAGGTAGAGGAGGACATTCAGAGTTGCCTCTGTCATTGCAGTGCATTAACCTCCTTCTGACTAGTCTCTCTGGCCTGAAATCACAAGGTTGGTGAAGCCCATGGGGCAAGGAAGTGGTTCATGATCAGACCTTCTCAAGCTGTCATCAGACCTTCACTGCTGTCAATGCCCCAGAGAGGCTCACCTGGCACAGCTTTTCAAATATTTCCAGTATTTGATCTGCTTTTGTAGAAAATACAAGTAAAATCAATTTATATGCCATCATAATATTGATATGCAGAAATAGAGGCAAGGAAGAACAAATGCACGACATTTTCCATACCCAAACACATTGTTTTTTCAAAGTTATATTGATTTTCAAAATCTAATTGCAATATCCAATGCGTACATATTTGTCTGTAGCTGCGTGCTTCCTGATTGTGAGTTTCAGCCTGATCAACCAGGCCTCCAGGGGAAAGGAGTTTGCCAGCTGTAATTATGATATACAAGAAGAAAAAGCTGTTTTCTCAAAGCAGGCAAGTCCTAAAGCAAGCTTAACCATACTCTAAAAAATTGTCTTGAGACAATGCAACTCCTTAGGCAAATGAAATACTATGGCTCATAAAACACAACTTGTAAGAAGTGGCATGTAAACAGATGTTTCCTTCATATTTCTCTTTACCTTCTTCTGGTGCGATCTATGCAAAGTGACAAAGGCTGCAAACCTAATCACATTTTCCTGGGCATAAGTACTATTGAACACAATGGGATTTACTTCTGAGTAGATATGCTTAGGATTGCACTGAGATTCTGAGTTTCAGGTCTCAGATCCCCAGGAAATGTGCACCTTTGCCATTCCCTGAAGCCAGCTCTGCAACACTACAGACCACAATATTTTCAGGGGTCTCCAGTACAAGGGTCACACAGTATATTTTACACATTTTTGCAGGCCAAAAAAAGTTTTATGAATGAAATTAAATAAGTTTCACTTGGATTTGTGTGTGTTTTCAGTAACTCTTATTCAGAACAAAAGAGAAGTGTGACAAATACAAAGAAACAATGCCATTTTTAAACAAAGAAATGATATACTATATTACAATGTTTCTCAAGGTTTGTTCTCTGCTGCACCATTTCCTATGGTCCACCTATTCGAAGTACCACCAGAAGTAACTGATGATTATATCATCACATTACTGCTGAGTTGGGAGGTCAGATGCAACACAAAAAAACCCACTTAAGAGGCTCAGAGTGGACAGATGGGCTTTTTTGAGCACTCTACCACTTTTTGCTGCATCTTGTTTGTGGTCTTGCTGTTAAGTGGCAGTTGTTCAGGGTCCTACAAATACCACCAGATACCACCCCGTGTCACTGATGGTACCTATAGCACTGGTTGAGAAACACTGATACATAAGATGTAAAAATGTCAAATATTTATCCAAAAACAGTTGTTGGGGCCAGATAAAAACTTATGGTGGGATGTGGTCCCCAGGCTCCAATTTGACTTCTCCACTAAGAAACAACTGGAAGCAAGGGATATCAGGGTGAGAATAAGTGAAGCCTAGCTCTTCCTTTGCTGGTACAGTCAGTTAAAGAAACGAGGCTTTATGGAAGAGGAAACTCTCCCATAAATTATTTTACTTTTTCCCAAGCACCTTTTCTCCTTTTATATTTCTGAATCTATTAACATCAAATCTGAAGGTATTTTGCTTCTTCAGATGATTCCCTCCTTTCTCCCTTGTTGCTATTTTGCCTGTAAGTCCCTAAAGAACATCTGTGCGATGCCCCTTTCTTCCTTCAAAACCCACTTCAAACCCCATCTCCTGCATAAAGCCTTTCCCTACAATCCAGAGTAACTACAGGAAAAAGCATTTGCTCTGGATTGCTCTATGTATTTCCCACAGGTGGAACCATAACTACGTCGGAGTAAAAGATCCCATAGTTACTCTGGATTGTGGCCTTTATCACACCCCCAAAGCCCAACTGTAAGGACATGTAACTAAATCCAATACAAATGCTTCTCCTATTTACCCTGTCTTCTGTTGCTTCCCTCATCATTCTACACTAAAAGCTCCCTTAGGAGGGACCTGCCCTCTTGTACAAGTACTGTACACAGGGATGGTGTTACATAAAGAAACTCTCTGTTTATGAGAACAGGTTTTACTTTCATTTATCTAGTTTCTGTTACTGTGATTAGCTGAGAAAACGCAGACTCTTGCAATAGGCATTTTGACATACAGCTTTGTCAGAAATGTACTTGGATTATTTGTGTGAAATATATGACAGATGCTCCAGTACCCCCTTGGCTAATACCATTTTATTAATTTTTGTTCAACAAGGTGCTACAGCGTGTAATGCCAGTGAAGTCCTGGTGACCTGCTGTATTTGTCAGACTTTCTACATCATTTACAAAATCAGTTACGTTGATGGGTATGTTTTGGGTAAATAACAGTAATTGACAAGGGAGGGGGCATTCCTTTTTGTCATATTCCCCTTTATGTCATATTTCCCTTTGAGTCATATTCCCCTCTGTCTCATATTTCCCTTTGTCTCATATATTTGTCATATATTTGTCATATTTCCTTTTATATTTTGTCGTATTTCCCTTTGTGTCATGTTTCCCTCCCTTTCTATAATTCTTAAGTATGCAGATTTCCACAGCCCTTTTTTAAATTGACTTTATCTCTGACTAGTGAAAGGCAATGCGCAATGTTAGGAGAGATCAGTTAGGGCAATGTTCCTCCCATGCGCAACTTTCCCCATACGCAACTTCCCCCCGTGCGCAACTTTCCTCCATGTGCATCATCCCCCATGCGCAACTTCCCATATGCGCAACTTCCCTCCCATATGTGCAACTTTCCTCCCATGCGCAACTTCCCATATGCGCAACTTTCCTCCCATATGTGCAACTTCCCCCGTGCGCAACTTCCTCCGTGCGCAATTTTCCTCCATGCGCAACTTTCCTCCCGTGTGCAATTTTCCCCATGCGCTACTTCCCATATGCGCAACTTTCCATATGCGCAACTTCCCATATGCGCAACTTTCCCCCGTGCGCAACTTCCCCCGTGCGCAATTCCCCCCGTGCGCAACTTCCCCCGTGCGCAACTTCCCTCCATGTGCATCATCCCCCATGCGCAACTTCCCATATGCGCAACTTTCCTCCCATATGTGCAACTTCCCCCGTGCGCAACTTCCTCCGTGCGCAATTTTCCTCCATGCGCAACTTTCCTCCCGTGTGCAATTTTCCCCATGCGCTACTTCCCATATGCGCAACTTCCCATATGCGCAACTTTCCACCGTGCGCAACTTCCGCCGTGCGCAATTCCCCCCGTGCGCAACTTCCCCCGTGCGCAACTTCCCTCCATGTGCATCATCCCCCATGCGCTACTTCCCATATGCGCAACTTCCCATATGCGCAACTTTCCACCGTGCGCAACTTCCGCCGTGCGCAATTCCCCCCGTGCGCAACTTTCCCCCGTGCGCAACTTCCCTCCATGTGCATCATCCCCATGCGCAACTTCCCATATGCGCAACTTTCCTCCAATATGTGCAACTTTCCTCCCATGTGCGCAACTTCCCCCGTGCGCAACTTCCCCCCATGCGCAACTTCCCCCGTGCGCAACTTCCCCCCGTGCGCAACTTCCCATATGCGCAACTTCCCCCCATGCGCAACGTTCCTCCAATATGTGCAACTTTCCTCCCATGTGCACAACTTCCCCTGTGCGCAACTTCCCCTGTGCGCAACTTCCCCCGTGCGCAACTTCCCCCGTGCGCAATTTTCCTCCGTGCGCAATTTTCCTCTGTGCGCAATTTTCCCCATGCGCAACTTCCCATATGCACAACTTCCCATATGCGCAACTTTCCCCCGTGCGCAACTTACCCTGTGCGCAACTTCCTCCCATGCTCAATTTCCCCATGCGCAACTTTCCCCCATGCGCAACTTTCCCCCGTGCGCATCATCCCCCATGCGAAACTTTCCTCCCGTGTGCAATTTTCCCCATGCACAACTTCCCATATGCACAACTTTCCCCCCGTGCGCAACTTACCCTGTACGCAACTTCCTCCCATGCGCAATTTCCCCATGCGCAACTTTTCCCCCATGTGCAACTTTTCCCCCATGCGCAACTTTCCATATGCACAACTTCCCCTGATGCGCAACTTTCCCCCAATGCGCAACTTTGCCCCAATGCGCAACTTTGCCCCGTGCGCAACTTCCTCCCGTGTGCAACTTCCCTACATGCGCAACTTCCCCCATGCGCAATTTCCCCTCATGCGCAGCATCCTTGCCAGCGCAACCTCTTCCTCCGAACAACATCCCCCAGTGCACCAGGGTCTGAGCACCAAATTGGCTGGATGTTGGTCAGTCTCCCATGTTAAGTATAGGACAGAAACACGTTGCCCCCTTTTCAGCCCCTGAAGGGTTAAATTTCTCCAGATGGTTCTTGGTGGGAGTTCAGGTGACAGAAGGAACTCCCAGAATTCCATGCTTCAGGCCCAGCAGTTGGGGCAGAAAGTTGCTGAGTCAGCAATTCTCAATGCAAAATATAGGGAGGAAAACGCGTTGCACCCCTTTTTACCCCCTTCCGGTTGGAATTTCGGAAAACCGGTTCTTAGTGCACCCCTCCCTCACGGAAGGAACACCCACCCCAAATTTCACGCTTCTAGGCCCACCGGTTTTGGCAGGGTGGTGATGAGTGAGTCAGTCAGTCAGTCAGTGAGTCAGTCAGTGAGTGACTTTTCTCTTATATATATATATAGATTACAGTTCTGGCCAGTGGCACTGCCCCCATTGCTTGGTTATGTCAGATAGTTTTGGATTTGTTAGGTTAATACTTAGAATCATAGAATCATAGAGTTGGAAGGGACCTAGTAGGTCATCTAATCCAACCCCCTGCCTGCAGCAGGAATTCCCCCTAGAGCATCTCCAACAGGTGCTCATCGAGCCTCTGCTTGAAGATCCCCAGTGAGGGAGAGTCCACCACCTCCCTTGGCAATCTGTTCCACTGCCGAACCGCCCTCACAGTCAGGAATTTTTTCCGGATTTCCAGCCGGAATCTCCTTTCTTGCAGTTTGTACCCATTGGTTCTAGTTCTGCTTTCAGAAGCAGCTATGAACAAATTGGCCCCTTCCTCCATATGACAGCCCTTCAGGTATCTGAAGAGGGCAATCATGTCTCCCCTCAGCCTCCTCTTCTCCAGGCTGAACATCCCAAGTTCCCCCAACTTTCCTCGTAGGGCTTCCCTTCCATCCCACTGATCATTCTTGTCGCTCTCCTCTGGACTTGCTCCAGTTTGGCTGCATCCTTCTTAAAGTGAGGTGCCCAGAACTGAACACAGTACTCAAGGTGAGGTCTCACCAATGCAGAATAAAGAGGAACTAGAACTTCTCGTGACTTGGAAGCTACAGTCCTCTTAATGCAACCTAAAATGGAATTTGCCTTCTTTGCAGACACATCACTCTGCTGACTCATGTTCAGCTTGTGATCCACGGCGACTCCAAGATCCCGCTCACATGTTGTGCTGCCAAGCCAAGTATCCCCCATTTTATACCTATGTTTTTGGTTTTTATTGCCTAAGTGCAGAACCTTGCACTTCTCCCTGTTGAAATTCATTCTGTTTGTTACAGCCCAGGATTCCAGTTTATCCAGATCCTCCTGGAGGTTTCTCCTATCTTCTGATGTGTTTGCTACTCCTCCCAGTTTGGTGTCATCTGCAAATTTGATCAGGCTCCCCCGTATCCCTTCCTCCAAGTCATTGATGAAAATGTTAAAGAGAACCGGTCCCAAGACAGAGCCTTGGGGTACCCCACTAGAAACGGACCTCCAGGTTGACACAGAACCATTTACTAAAACCCTTTGAGTGCGGCCATCGAGCCAGTTGCAGATCCACCTAACAATTGCCCTGTCTAGCCCATATTTTTCCAACTTCCTAATTAAAATGTCATGTGGGACTTTGTCAAATGCTTTGCTGAAGTCAAGATTGCATTGCCACTGTCCAGTAAGCTCGTAACCCGATCAAAAAAGGAGATCAGATTTGTCTGGCAAGATTTATTCTTGGTAAATCCATGCTGGGTTGTTTTGATCACCGAGTACTTGTCTAGATGTGCACAAATTGTGTGTTTTATGATTTGCTCTAATATCTTGCCCGGGATTGAAGTCAAACTGACTGCTCTATAATTTCCCGGGTCTTCTTTTTTCCCCTTCTTAAAGATTGGGACTACATTTGCCCTCTTCCAGTCCAGTGGCACTTCTCCACTCCTCAAGGATTTCTCAAAGATGATCGACAGAGGCTCTGCAAGGACATCTGCCAGTTCCTTAAGAACTCCAGGATGCAGCTCATCCGGTCCAAATGACTTGAATTCATTTAGGCCAGTTAAGTGGTTTCGAACCAGTTCTCTGTCAATCTTAATCTGCTGTTCTGCACCATCCATGTTTTCATTACCTCTTAGGGGATGTAAACACATCCCCGAATCAGTCAATGATCCCCCATCCCCATTTGCACAGCCCTCCTTCTGTGAATAGACAGATGCAAAGTAGGAGTTGAGCAGCTCCGCCTTCTGCTGGTTTCCAGACACCTGCTGTCCATCCTTGTCCAAGAGCAGCCCCAGCCCCTCGTCTCTCCTCCTGTTCCTCTGGGCATATCTAAAGAAGCTCTTTTTGTTATCTTTGACTCCCCTGGCCAGCCTCAGCTCATACTGAGCTTTAGCATCCCTGACCCCCTCCCTACAGGACCGGGCTACCTGCCTGTACTCCTCTCTGGTGATCTTTCCAGTCTTCCACTCCCTATACTTCTCTTTCTTTAACTTCAGCTGATCCCCAAGTTGCCTGTGGAGCCAACCTGGTTTTTTCAGCATTTTCCCCCCTTTCTTTTTTATTGGAATTGTTTCTGACTGTGCTTGTAGAAGCTGCCTCTTAAGGAGCTCCCACCCATCTTGGGCCCCTTTCCCCATTAGATCATCAACCCATGGGATCCCACCTATGACTCCTCTAAGCCTGTTGAAACCAGCTTTCCTGAAATCCAACATATAAGTTTCACTCTGCACTCTTTTTATTTCCCACATTATTCTAAATTCCAGCAGCTCATGATCGCTTTCCCCTAAAGTTCCCACTATGTTGACCTGATCAACCAGTTCTTCACGATTTGTCAAGATCAGGTCAAGGATGGCCCCTCCCCTTGTCGTTTCCTCCACTTTCTGGACCATGAAGTTATCTTCCAGGCCCATCAGGAATCTACTGGAGCTTCCATGTTTGGCTGAGTTTGTCTCCCAGCAAATGTCTGGGTAGTCCCCCATTACTACTACCTCATATTTCCTTGCAATGCCTGCCAGTTGCTCCAAGAAGACATCGTCTACTCCTTCTTCTTGGCCTGGAGGTCTATAGTAGACGCCCACCACAATGTTTTGTTTCTTATTTTCCCCCCTTACTTTTACCCAAACACACTCCACAGGGATATCCGGACCACTCTCCTGGATTTCAGAGCAAGTATATATGTTCTTGACATATAATGCTACTCCACCTCCCCTTTTGCCACTTCTGTTCCTCCGGAACAGCTGATAGCCTTCCAATTGTGTGTTCCAGTCATGGGAGTCGTCCCACCAAGTTTCAGTTATTCCTATCAAATCAAATTTCCCTTCACTTGCTAAAAGCTCCAGCTCATCTTGTTTATTTCCCAGGCTCTGTGCATTTGTGTAAATGCAACTTAAGCCCTGGAGGTTGCAACTCAATGCATTTCTTCTCATTAAAGTTGTCTAACAAGGCAATATAATGCATTTAATACGTATTTGTTCAAGGCTATTAGTATTGAGCCAGTGCTAACTCCACTAATTTCATATGGAAAGGGGCACACCATAAAAGAGGGCTATAAACAGGGATGCTGCTGAAGCTGATAAGGGATGGTGTGTTTGTTGTTGTTGGCTTTTATCTTGTTTACAGTTAGAGATTCGGAGGAAGATATGAAAGCTCTCTAGGCTTAGAGTAACATAAAGCACAAGTAATGCCATGGAATGCACCTATAGGAAGAACTACATGCCTTTCTTTCCTCTTGTGTATTTTTAGGAATCATACCATTAGCCTTGCAACAAGATATTTAACTGTAATATTTTAATTGTATTTTATGTAACGATTGTTTTAGGACAGATGCTGTTTTAGGACCGCCATTTCTGAGCACAATACTATAGTCTTTTGAGACTGAAGGATGCCAATGATGATGTTAGCTGCCTTGGGTGCCCTTTGGGGAGAAAGGCAGAGTACAAATCAAATCAATCAATAAATAAAATCAATCAATAAATATTTTATTGCAAGATATAGTTGCAAAACATTTGGGAGCTGACTGGGGATAGTGACTTGGAATAGGACAGCACTTCACAGAATTTGATGTTGACATTTCACATACTCAAGAAATGGAAAACATCATTGAAAGAAGACTGCAAAGAACTACTTTAGGTGGGGGGAGTGTTTGAGAAAACACGAATAAGCCTCTCTGCGTATCTGAGCACCTGGAGGGAGCCTGCTTAATAAAATCATTCTGCATATTAAAGGACACTTATGGAAAGAAAAAAATATATATTATTAGCAACATTGTGTATGGTTGTTACATCTTTATCCCAGAAAATTGATAACAATAACCTGTTATCCCCTGTTATTGTTGACTCTGACAATAAAGAATCAATTGGTTCATCTCCTTTCAACAAGTTTTATGTAGAAAACATGAACAAAACTATATGGGGGTTGAAAAAAGATGACCAAAGGGTTCCCATACTTTGCACCCTAAAATCACAACCTCTGCTGTTACCTATAGAATGTACTGACCTTATTTCTTTCAGATACATCAGTGAGGATTAACAGGTTAGTCTCCATAATTTGAAGTGAAATTCCTGTACAAAGAGAAAGTGACAGAGTGCAGAACAACAGAATTACAGTGCTGGAGGAATTAAATGAGGGCAGCAGTATGAGGAATGAGAAGCGCAAGGCTAGCAGGAAAAGGCCAGGGCTATATTAATAGATATAGGCTGCAATCCCAAAGAAATTTCCAGGGAGTAAGACCCATTGAACACAATGGAGCATAGTTTGGAGTAGACATAGGGCACAATCCAGAGCAAGTTCAACCTGCTCTGCCCTAACTGATCTCTCCTAACTATTCTGTATCCAGAGCAGAAAGTTATGCTGCATCCAGAGAGTCAGGAAGCCTGGGCTGTCCTAACTGCTCCAGAACTTGCTAAGTCAGTGACAGCTGGGGAGGGCTTGCTCCTGAGTTGACCCCCCTCAGATCACACTGAAGAAGGAACAGCTGTGGTGCCTACATTATAAGGAAGCCCAGCAGTTCCTGACAACCAGTTACAGCTGCAGTTCTTCTAGTGCAAGATGGATGCTTGGAGTGGCCTGCTGTATCCTGAGGTTAGTGGGCTGCCATAGTTGTGCCATATCCTGAGGTTGAGAGGCAGGGATTGCAACTAGGCTGGCCAACAACTCAGATTTTTGGTCAACACTACCATTCTTACTCAGGCCTTATCATGGACCCCTATGGGTCTACTCATTACTATACCTGCTCCTGAGGTGGTATATCTCTGAGGAACTGGAAGAGGGCATTTCTGCCTTGAAACAGGCTTTGGATACAGAGTAACTGCTCTGCCCTAGGCAATGCTAAACTTGCCCTCAACTTGCCTCTCCTGAGCTGCTTAGGCTGCCCCAGTTAGGGCAGAGCAGGTCCACCTCTCTTAGGGCACCCTATGTTGCCTTGCTCTGCCCTAAGCCTCTTCCAGAGTAACTGGGATGGAGCATCTTGCAGTTGCTCCACCCTAGTGATAGATAGGGCACCCTAAGGCCTCTTATGTGCAAGGAATAGTTGCTCTGGATTGGGCTGATAGTTGGGATTGTGCTGATAGGCTACAATTCTAATCTCCATTTAGGGCAGCCTCAGCCCTGGCATAAGTCCTGTGCTGATTGGGGTGTGTCACAAAAAGTGACGTAATGTGCTTCTGCCCCACTCCTAGTTAGGCCAGTGTACAGGCATATGCCAACATCCCCACACCATCACTGGAAAGATATGCCAGGTGAGTTAGGCCGGCTAAATTGTTTAGGTTTGTGACCATAATCTCCCCACCCCTTGGCACACATCTGTAAAACCCACACATTCTTCTCCTTTTGATTCTCTCACTCTCTTTTCTCTTTGTTTTTCTGCTGCTCTGTGCCTTCCCACTTCTATTCAATTTGCTGTTATGTGAAAAAAAGCATTTTGCACCCAATAATACATTTTCCTCAATCCATACCTGCACATAGGACTGCCCACCAGCACCCACCATCTCCTCTGAAAATATATTATCTGTATTTCTGCAGAAATCTTAAGGAAATCTAATTCCTCTAGAAATGTGTCCAAACCCTCTATACACACTTTTCCTAGGTGTAACCCTCGTTGGATACACTATAGTGGAATCTATTTAATTGTGCATAAAAGAGTGCTCATAATTTGTCAGACAACCTGAAAAAGATACAATGGTGCATCTAATGATCATGCTAAAGTACCTATTTGCTATCTGGAGTAGAAGATTTTGTTGCTCCCTCCCCCCGCCCCAGCGACAACAAAATCAAATTTAAAAATGAAAATCATGTCCTTTATTGGTTAAGGAAAGTGTGTTGCGGCAAAGAGGAATTGTTCTTATTTCCCTGCTAAATATAAGAGAAGCACCACTTGGCCTGTATATCCAGTTAGCATGGGTAATTGTTTTATTATATATGTACTGTATACGGTATATGTACTGAGGGTTGATTCACATTAACACTTTTTTAGCTCTATACAGTATCAGAATTACATCTCATTGGCTCTCAGAGCAATCAGTCTCATGGGAAAGTTTGAACCAAAAAATCCACATTTTAATAATCCACTTTAAAAATGGCACCACAGAGGTTTAGCCTGATATCTACGTACCATTGGAAGTAACCAAATGCCTTATAGGGCAGATTGCCTTACAGAACAAACAATAGTTTTAAATCAAATGATCTCCCCTAACAGGATGTGCAGCCCACTTTTAAGCATGTTTATTCAAACGATAGTATCACAGAGTTCATTGGAACTTTTAAAAATGTGTGTTAAATTTGTGTAGCTATGGAGACTAAATTTAGATTTGTCACTGTGAAGTTCACTGTGAAGTTGATCTGCAATGTCCAGCTGCTGGGGGAAGGGTATTAAACATGAAACTATAACTTACTGTTTGGGAAAGTGATATATTCCTTAAATGGAAATCTCTTCCTGAGAGAAAATGCCTGGATTCTAATAGGAGTGTATACTACTAGATAAATGATCACCATTGGTATGATTATTTGTATGATCATATGCTCCCATTCTGAACAAAAGATTCTCTTCAAACATCTTTTCCTGTGAATGTAGCTAAGGATCTATTGTCTTCTTTACACCATTCCTCACATTAATCGTTCATCCACTATTCTGTTTTCATGCGCTATTTGAAAGCAAGCTTCAATCTACAACCTTGGTTGAATGAGGTCACAGTGAACTCATTGCAATAGCAATGTTCTGGAAATTCAGTTTTCAAATTCAGGTTGAAACAAGGGCTTGGATTGTATTGAAATCTGCTATTAAATTAATGTTATTGTGATATGAGGGTATATATCTAATCCTAGAAATAGCAATGCTCCATCACTCTGTCAGGTCCAGTAGCAGTGCATTCAAACCACACCCAGATACCAATGCTCAGTGGGCAAACAGCAGCCAAACACAAGTTAAATGACACATTTTGAACTCTTGCCAATAAGTCATGAAGGAGGGAGTAGTCCTTAATTCCTGCAGAAGGGGATACCACAGTTGTGGAGCCAGTACAGGGGAGGCTCCTTGGAACCTGGAATAATGGAGACATTTAAGAACATAAGGAGAGCCTCCATGGATCAGGCAAAGGGTCCATCTAGTCCAGCTTCCTGTATCACACAGTGGCCCACCAGATGCCTTAGGGAGCACATAAGACACCTGCATCCATGTGTCCTCCTCTGAATCTGGCATTTTGAGGTTATCCACATCTACACACACACACACACACGCACACACAAAATCCTTCATGGCTTATAACTTGTGATGGTCCTTTCCTCTAGGAATTTGTCCAATCCCTTCTTTAAGGCATCGAGGCTAGATGCCAATACATGTGGGAAGGAGTTCCACAGACCAACTACATGCTGGGTAAAGAAATGTTTTCTCTTGTCTGCCCTAACCCTCCCAATATTCAATTAGGGTAAGCAGAAATGCACAGAAAATGGTGGTCCCTCAATTTGATGGACCCAAACCACAAAGGGCTTTAAAGATGGATACTAGCACCTTAAACCAGGACTGGAAATGAATAGGTGGCCAGTGCAGGCGTTGGAACAGATGTCCAACAGAGTCCAACCATCTGGCTGCATTTTGAAGCCCATCACTGGCTGCAATCCTATCTACATGAACCTGGAAGTTAAATCCATTAGTAGAGGCAGTCTAAAACAGTTTTATTTTTAATGGATAGCAGCATTTTCCTAAAATGCGACTGAAAGCAATGTTACAGGGGTTTTAATTCCAAATTAATATTTCAATCAGTTTTAAAGGATCTTTATTGAGTATAATTGCTATACAATAGGTAGAATGTATGTTTTTATGCCAGTTCCCAACAGCAGGCATAGCCAAAGGCATAAAACATCTCTCTCTCTCTCTCTCTCTCTCTCTCACACACACACACACACACACACACACACACACAGCCTGAAGAGCACAACTACAAGGTCAACTATTTGAATTAAACTTACATTTAGCTTGTATGAAAAACTACAATGAATCCAATACTACCAAACACAAACAAATTAAGACATTGCAAAATTGAGAAGATTAGCAATTTGAACGTATCACTGAATTGCTATGGAAACAAACTGATTTTAAAGTGCAGAAAAAAAAATACACCAAACTGGAGAGGGGAACAAACTGGAGAGCTGAAGGAAGAGGATCCAGGAAGTGATCATCCCCTCCTCGGTTCCTCTGAACCAGTATGTCAGACTTTTTACCAAATGACATGGGTGGACCTGAAAACAGCCAGAAACCTGTGAGAAAACAAAGGTTTGACTGAGCAGCTTAGCATGTCATTTTGGTGATGAATTCTTTGGAATAAATTGCAATCCAGGGAGATGAGACTGTGAGCACTCAGTGTTCCACTGGAGAAGGAAATGGCAACCCACTCCAGTATCTTACCAAGAAAACCCTCTGGACTTCAGTAATAAAAGGATAAAAGAAACGATGCAGGAAGATAAGCCCCTCTGGTCGGAAGGTGTTACCACCGGGGAACAGCAGAAGGCAATTACAAGTAGCTCCACAAGGAGCTGGGCCAAAGCCAGGATGTGTCTGGAAGTGAAAGGAAAGTTAATGCTGTAAAGAGCAACTCTGCATAGGAACTTGGAATGTCAGATCCATGAGTCAAGGTAAGTTGGATGTTGTCAATCAGGAGATGGCAAGACTGAACATCAGCATCTTGGGAATTCGTGAGCTAAAATGGATAGGAATGAATTTAATTCAGATAACCATATTGTTTACTACTGTGGACAACAATCCCAGAAGAAATGAGAAGAAATGAAGCAGCCCTCTAGTGAATGAAAGAGTGGGAAAAGCAGTACTGGTCATCTCAGTTCAAATTCAAGGCAAACCTCTTGACATCACATATGCGGTGTCTGTGGTAATGTATGGCTGTGAGAGATGGACCAAAAAGAAGGCTGACAGTCAAAAAAAGATGCCTTTGAATTATGGTGCTGGAGAAGGAGTCCCTTGAACTGCAAGGACATCAAATCAGTCCATCCTCCTGATTGTTCACTGGAAGAACAGATATTGAAGTTGAAGCTCAAATATTTTGACCAAATCATGAGAAGGGAGGACCCATTAGAAAAGACTCTGATGCTGGGAAAACTGAAAGCAAAAGGAGAAGGGAACATGAGAGGACAAGGTATTTAAGTAGTGTCACCGAGATAATAAACATGAATTTGGATGGACTTCAGAAGTTGGTGGAGGATAGTGAGGCCTGGTGTATTGCAGTCCATGGGGTCATGAAGAGTCAGACAAAACAGCAAAACACACCTAAAATAAGGTTGCCCTTACATATCCACCATGACTTGTAATTGTGATGGCTTTTTGTCCAGAAATTTATCCAATCCCCTCTTCAAGCCATAACATGTATGGCAGATGTGGGCAAACTGGACCATGTTAGGGCTTCTGGACTTTTAACAATTGTATAGAAGAAGTAATTTCTCTTACAAGCTGCACCTGCTGAAATCTCTCTCCTATTGTTAAAGGTCCAGGAGCCCTAAGTGGCTCAGCTTGCCCATCCCTCTCTATGGCAAGAAGTTGCACAGACTAATTACATGTGGGTAAAGATATATTTTTGTATCTAACTTTCTCACTACACAATTTTAGTAGATGCCCACTGTTTCTGTAGTTGTGTGAGAAGGAAAACAACTTCTCTCAATACTCTGTCCATTCCCTGCATAATTTGCATGTCTCATTTATATTTTCCCTCATGCAGAAAAACTGCCTAGTTGAGAAACTTAGGACACAATGCACACTGCACTGGGGTAAGGGCAATGCAGCTCTGAGGTAAGGAAACAAACGTTGCCTTATCTTGAAGAGGCCTCCATGACTGCCCTACCCCCAGCTGCAGGATGCAGCACATGCCACATGGTCACACCTATGCCAGTGCTGGAAAGTTGGTTAGCATGGTGCCTTTATTGTAGTATAGGATAGGACATTTGCATAGGAAAGTTCCATGGTTTGTAAGTGCCTCCCAGAAACAAAACCAGATGTCTAGAGTTTACCATGACAGTTCAAGAGACACTATGTTTGCAATCCACTTCCTACCATCACGATATGAGAGAGAGCACCTTTTTAAAAAAATCACTTTCTGTTACAATTTGTCTCCTTCGCTTTTACACTGTTATCACTCTCCATGGTAGAGAGCATAGAGGAAACTAACAGCCTGTGATGTATCTAAAAGGGGTGCAAATCACTGAGGCTGCAATCCTAAACACACTTTCCTGGGAGTAAGCCCATTGAATATAATGGGACTTACTTCTGAGTAGACAGGGTTAGGATTGCACCCTGAGTCTCTTGCAAGGGGCTTTTGGAACAGTTAGATGCATTTGCTTCTATTTTGCTTCCCTTACCTGAAATTTTTCTAAAAAGGAGGAAAATAGTGGAGGAAAATGGAGGTGAACCACTAGTGGCACAGCTAGAGGGGGTGCAAAGCAATGTGTCTTGCAAGGAGTCTCACTGTGCAGAGTGCAAGGGAATCATTACAGATGTTTGCCTGTTTTGCTCCCCTTATGGTTCCAGAGGGGAGAGAGGCCCCTGCACTCTGTGCAGCAAGACAGTGCTTTGCACCCCCTCTAGCTATGTCACTGGCTGTTCTCCTCCATTTCCCTTCACCTGCCTCCAAAGTCAAGGCGCCCCCTGCATGCTGCGGTGAGGCTCTCTGCAAGACTCAGTGCTTTGCAGTCTGTTCCTCTGTTCTGCTCCCCATACCTGGAGATGGCCGTGAAGGGGAGGGACCCATTGCATGTTGCAATGAGATTCCCTGCAAGAATCAGGCTGCAATCCTCAAGACACTTTCCAGGGAGTAAGACCCATTGAACACAATGGGGCTTACTTCTGAGTAGACATGGTTAGGATTTTGCTCTCAGTGCTTTGCACCCCCTCTATTCTGCTCCTCATACCTGGAGATGGCCCTGAAGGGGAGGGACTCACTGCATGTTGCTGTGAGACTCCCTGCAAGACTCAGGCTGCAATCCAAGACACTTTCCTGGGAGTAAGACCCGCAGAACACAATGGGGCTTACTTCTGAGTAGACATGCTTAGGATTGTGCTCTGAGTGCTTTGCACCCCCACTGTCTGTTCTGCTCCCCATACCTGGGAATGGCCCCGAAGTGGGGGAGCCAGTGCATGTTGCAAGGCCCAGTGCTTCGCCCCTCCAGCAGAGCTCCAGGCACGTCCCACCCAGTTCAACCGGACCTGCTCCTGGGAAAGCCTGCCAGGGAGAGCAGCCTGGAGGGCAGCGCTGCTGCTGCTGCTGAGGAGCCCGCCGCGAGGCCAGCGCCGCCCCCTCCCAAAGCAAAGGGGGGGAGGGGGAGGGGCAGAGCGACAGGGTGGCCGCACGACCACGGCCAGAGGGGCGGGGTTTGGAGTGACCACGGCCCGCCCCTTCAGGCCCGGCCCCGCCCCTTGCCGGCAGTAATCAGTGAGGGGAGAGAGGGAGGGAGAGAGAGGGAGGAGGCTCCTCATTCATGCCGCGGAGAGGCGGCTGCGGCGCTTGACCGGCGAGGGCGGCGCAGAGGAGGGAGCGAGCCCGCCTGTCCCTCCATCCATCCTCCGTCCCGCTAGCAGGGAGGAGCCGCTCCCGGCCCAGCCTCCGCCTCAGTCTCTCCGCCGCAGCAGCAGCACCAGCAGCAGCACCGACCTTCCCCAGCCCTTGTGGAAGCGCGGCCGGCCGGCGGCGGCAGACAGGCGTGAGGGGGAGAAGAAGGAGGCGCCGGACCATGCGGTGGCCCCGGAGCCCTCGGAGGCCCTGGAGGCTCCCCCGGCGCTCGCTGCTGGCCGCGCTCTTCTTCTTCTCGCTCTCCTCCTCCTTCCTCTACTTCGTCTATGTGGCGCCCGGCATCGGTGAGGCGGGAAGGAGCGCGGGGAGGGGAGGCGGGAGGGGAGGCGGGAGGGGGCCTCGGAATGGCCTCAGGCGGGGAGGGAGGACGGAACGCGCCGGGCGGGAGCAGCGCTACACTCCCTCGCTCAGGAAGGCTCCGAGGCGCGCGCCTCCCCCGCTGCGGCTGAGGGCTCTGAGGGGACAGCGCTTCCTCCCTCCCGGTCTCTGAGGGGCTCTGGAGCAACTGAGGGGTTCTCGCAGCCTCTTCCCTCACGCATGTGCCACCCGCTACCTGAGGGGCTGTGAGGGAGCGCGCCTCCTCCCTTCCTCTGAGGGGGGCGCGCGCCTCCTCACGCTTCCCCTTCTGTCTGAGGGGGGACTTGAGGCGCCCCAGCTAAGGGGTTTCTGAGGACGCCTCCCTGTGCGGGGCTCTGAGGGGTGCAGCCCCTCCCCCTCCAGCTGCGGGGCGCCTGCCGGGCCTCCCCCTCAGCCTAACGGTCAGGGTCTGTGAGGGACGCCTCGGAGGCCGGTGAGGGTTTCGACTGAGGCCCTGCCCGGCTGTGATGGTGGCGGCTGCTGAGGGACAGCAGCGTCCCAGCGGCGTGGCCCTGCCTCTCGCGCCAGCCCTTCTTGCCGCAGCCGGGGCGGGGAGGAGGGGAGAGGAGGGGTGGCCTCAGCTCACTCCCCGCACCCTCCCCTCCCCCACCACCCACCCTCCCTCACCCCTCAACTCCGTCAACCCAGAAACTTCCAGAGAGAGTGAGAGCCGCCTGGGCAGCGTTTCCTCCCCCCATCCAGCCTTATTGTATCGCTTTAAGGCTCTCCTCTGCAGGCTGCAATCCTGTCTACTCTCTACTTGGGAGTAAGCTCCATTGACTATAATGAGACTTACTTATGAGTAGACATACATTGGGCTGGGTTCAAAGCTGCAATCCAAACAGTGAACAGTGTAAGTCCCATGGATCACAGCTAGACTTACTTCTGAGTAGACATGGGTAGGACTGGGTTCTGCAGCTGCAATCCCATCCACCTGGAAGTAAGCCCCCTGGACTATAATTCTAGAACCTACAGACTAGGTTCTGTAGCTGCAGTCCCATCCACCTGGGAGTAAGCCCCTTGGATTATAAAGAGACATACTCCTGAGTAGACATGCATAGGACTGGTTTCTGTAGCTGCAGTCCCATCCACCTGGGAGTAAGTTCCCTGGACTATAATGAGACTTCTGAGTAGTCAGGGATAGGATTGGGTTCCAAATCTGCAATCCAAACATTGATCTGGGAGTAATTCACATGGATTACAGCTAGACTTACTTCTGAGTAGGCATGCATTGGATTGGACTTTCCTATTGTCATCTTCACTTAATCTGAGAATGAGCCACATTGACTACAAGAGGACTACAAGAGTAGGTATGCAAAAGGTTGGGCACTAAGATATTCCAGGAAATGGCACTAAGATATTCCAGGAAATGGCACCTTTGAATGATCTGCCTTCATGCAACCAAAAGCGTGCCTATGGTGCATTGTAGCAGGAGGGAATCTTAGCATGCAATCCTATGCACTCTTTCTTGGAAATAAGTCTGATTCTGTCCATGGGGCTTGCTTTTATTTATTTATTTAATCAATTTATATCCCGCCTTTCCTCCCATGCAAGGGGGAGCCCAAGGCGGCTGGCGTCAGGGAATAAAACATCATTAAAATAGCTCATAAATAAAGATTAAAACACCATTAAAATATAATTAGAATACAATTAAATTGAATAAAAACATGCATTAGACATGCATACAATCAAAACATGTTTTGAGTAGACATGCATACAATCTTGCTGCTATTCATTTTGGTCTCATGTCTACTTATTTTGGCCTGCTTCCCTCTGACCCACACCAGCCAGGCCATTTCTTTCAAGGTCTGATTCACTGTTCTCCATCTTTCACTCTCCTTTCCCTCTCTGCCATCTCCATGGCCATGATTAATTTATTTTTTTCCTTTTTTAATTATAAACCTGTGAATAGAGAGATTAGTTGTTATCCATGAGAGGTAGTGGAGGACACCTGTAAATTTCCACCTCAGTCCAAGGTGGCTGTTGGAGCACTGCCTGGGGGCTGTTGGGATCTGAATGAGGGTGAAGTAGATTATATCCAGACAAGGCAGAGGTTCTCCTGGTTAGGAAACCCATGATGCAGGTGCTGGAACATTGTCTTGTGCTGAATGGGACTGCATTCCCTCTGAAGGAGTAGGTCTGCAGCTTGGGGGTTCACCTGAATTCACAACTGCGCCTGGACTCCAATAGCAGATGTGCTTTTTGTTTGGTTGCCAGCTTCAACTGTACTTGGACTGGGAGGTGGTCCATGCCACAGTGACATTAAGACTAGACTATTGTAATGCTTTTTCTGTGGGGTGTCCTTGAAAACAGACCAGGAACTGCAATTAGTACAAAATGCAGTGGCACCTGTGGCTGCTGGAGGTAGGTGGCTTGACTCTGTTGGACTGCTTCGTTAACCACTATACTGGCCACCAGTTTGTTTCTGTGCCCAATTCATGGTGCTGATTTTGACTTATAAAGCTCTGTATAGCTTGGGGCTGGACTATCTAAGAAATGGTCTACTTCAACAATCAGGCTTATTCCCTCAGGTCATCAGAGAAGGCCTCTACAAAAACAGCTTCCTAGGAAATAGGCCTTCTCGGTAGTGGCACCAACCTTATGGAATTCCCTCTCTCTTGATTTAAAAACTGCCCTCTGCCTTGAAACCTTTTGCTGTGGCCTAAAAACATTTCTCTTCAGAAAGGCTTTCTGAGCATCCAGCCTTATAAAATGTTGCTGACACTCTGCTTTTAAAGATGGTACTGCCTCTTGCTACTTCCACTGTGTCCATTTCCTATAATATATATTTTTATTGTGGTTTTAACTATTTGTTTATGTTGATTTTTAATTGAATTTTTAAAGATTGATGTTTTTATGTTGTTGTTTCTTAATTGATGTTGATAATGATTCATTTAGTGCATTTTCTGTAGATTGTGTCCCACCTTGAGTCATCCAAGATAAAAAAAGGTGGGATACAAACAAAGTATTCTGTTCTAAATAGTATTTCCCTGCCAATTGCCTTGCAGTTTTGGTGTGCAGATTCCCCTTTCCAACATTCCAGATTGATGAAATGAGTTTTGCTTGGGCAGAACTTCTAGCTGGTGAAAGAATATCCCATCTGCTGTTTGGTAATTTTTGGAAAGTCATTTAAAAAAGGCATGAGGAAACCTGTAGACTTTCGGCAGTAGGTCCTTGTGATGGTTGCTTGTGATAGTTATAGGCGATGATAATGGGCGCCCTCACATTAAAACAAAATTAAATCTGATACTAGTACGGTATTCTAATGTTGAGTTTTTGAGTTTTTATTCTTTGGAGGAGAAAGTGGGATATATGGATGTAACTGGAATTTTCTACTGGCTTTTGCAAGGGAGGTATTTCTAGCTACTAATCAAGGCTGTGTCATTTCTCTGGTAGATGTGTCCAATGGATTTCACTTTTTTGTATTTTATATTTTCATATGTGAAATCTCTGATGGATTTCACTTTCTATACTTTATATTTTCATACATGAAACTGCAACAATGTATTTTTGGAAGCTTCCTCCCTTTTACCTGCTGCTAACTGTTTCAAGAATTTCCTATATGTTATGAATTTCCTATATGTTAGCCTACCAAAGTTTGAACTCTGAATGTTTTTGTTAGTGCCATAGCTGATTAAGTGCTGATAGCTGTTTAATTCCTGAAGTCGGTAATGGACATTACTATGTGTATCAATATTCCTGTGTAGTTCTCAGAATAAAATTTGGTTTTATTTCTGCTCGATACCAAATAAATGCAACTAATTTACTCAGAAGTAAGATCAGTGATGGGATTCAAAGAAATTAACAACCGATTCTATGCCCATCTGACAGCCACTTTTAAAAGGCTGTTTTTAAACTTTATGTCCTATCTCTCGTTAAAAGCTGGTTCTATAGAGTAGGTGCGAACTTGCTGGAGCCCTCCACTGAATAAATAATGTGTCAAAATGAGTAACTTCATGTAAACATGTATAGGATTGTAACTAAATTATTTGGGTAGTTTCTAAATCAATAGTAGAGTCAAAGTCCTTATACTGTTTTGTACTATTTGCTATTCAGATAGTATAAAGTTCAGCTCAATTCCTATCCCAGAATTGCTGCACTCAGACTAATAGCAAATACAAAATGCAAATACCAAATGCCTTCAGCATTTTTTTCCATAGTCTGAAATTTATTTGTAACAAGCAACATTTAGCTTATCTTCTCTTGAAGATGCATTTTATGATAAGGTGGCAGATGGATTAAATCTAGCCACTTATACCTAAATCTGTTACTATTCTTACCACAATACTAACATGGATATCAGTTGTTTAATGGTTATTTTAGTCATTGGTTACATTTGGTAAATGTGTAGCATTACATTAACAGATCAACCATAAAATGGATTTATAGCTCATAAGGAGATAGAGTAGCTAGAGGTCAACAGGAACCTTTCTGCCGTGCACTTTGTAACATGCTATGAAGTGAAACTTTGTGGCAGGCAGTTCTAGTCTGCCAGGTTGAGGATATTTTCTTGCATTGTTTGTCAAGTTTGCATTGGTTACCTAGCAAATATATGAAACAAACTGTCAGTTGCTGTTATCTGGCAGCACTGGACAGATTTGCTTTGGATCTAGAAACACCCCCCGCCCAATTTAGGAGCCAGATAAATTTTTCAAGAAAGAAGCGTAGGCTTGTCTTTCTATCTAGATAGATTTTCCTCCCTGCAATTCTCCCTGCACACAAGAATTATCCTCAACATGCTCCTTCCTTTAACTCCCAGGGAAAGGCACACAAAAAGAAGCAGAGTCCTTACTTCTTGATGCTCTGCCACAGCCAGGGACAGCACTTGATTGATCCTGCCATCCCTCTCGCCTGCATCCATTATCTTCAGGGCAATATGCACCATTGCTGGTCAGAAAATCCAGGATCAATGTAAAGTCTGTGGGAATGGAACACTATTTGTCAGGTGATGAGTGAGTTATTTTTTTCTTGGCCAGGCTGCCAAATGCACAGTCTCCTGGAGTATCAAAGGTAAGGGCTGCCTGTGAAAGGCTGCCCAAGACTGGACAGAAAACTAAGTTATTCCCACCAGAATGACACCTATCAGCAAGAATAGTAATTCATATAAATTCTTGATGCACTGAACACAATAGAAAGTAAAAGGTATTTTAAAACAATTTTTAAGTGTGTTTAATCAAAAATGCCTCATTTCCTGCAGAGAAAATCAGCCAGCCAGTAAAGTACAATAGCAGCTACAACCTAGCATTGTTAAAACTACACATATGCATTAATGATAACACCATGAAATGGCTAAGGCATGTGGTCTGCTATTCCTCCAAAGACTCTGTATTACAACGAAGACATTCTAGCCCCTGTGAGTGGCAGAAACTGCAACAAGATATTATCTGAGCACTGTGAACAAGTGTTATTTGGGCGAAGAAATTTCCTTGATGTGGTGCAAGATTATTTATTTTTCATCATTTCAAGCCTTATTCATTGAGGCCATCTAAAATAGTTTTATTTTTTCATGGATGGTGGTGGTATCCTAAAAGAGGTGTTGAAATTGGTGTTCTAGGTTTTTAATTCCAAATCATTTAATCAATTTTAAAGCATTTTTATGAAGTGTAATATTATCATATATTATCATATATCATTATCATATTTATGGCTGTCAGTAGGATAGACACAGGAATAAAACACATCTTTCTCTCACACTCACACCTAATTGAAAACTGAATTTCACTCATTCACTTCCACACCCATTTGAAAAGCACAACTACATATTCAATTTACAGGATTAAGTAGGCACAGGATTAATTTGCAGAATTAAACTTACAGGAGATGAGTCATTTAAGATTTGCATGCTACTTGTATAAACTGTTACAGTGGAACCTCACAAAGTGCCTGGAATAGTGAGTGTTCCACATAACTGTAAAAATTTGTGTGGCCTTCTGCCTCTCATAACGAGCATGATTTGTATAATGAGTGTCCATTGGCTGGGCTCCCTCTCCTCCTGTTTGCATTGGCTGGGCTGAGGCACTGAGGCGAGACTTTCTCCTCATCCCTGCAGTACATGAAGAGCCAGCAGAGGGAGCTCAGGAGGCTCTTCACTGGAGCAACAAAGATGGCTGTTCCTGCAGCCAGCAAACTGTGTGGCCAGCCTCTTATCAGGTTGGAGGGAAAACTCCTGACCCCCTTTGGAGCCCCCTCCCTCAAACAGACCCCTTCTCCCCCCAAGGAAGCCCAGCCTGCCTGGACCTCACTACAGCCACCCCTCTTCCCGCCACCACCATCTTCCCTGCCTGCACATTTCCTTTCTTCTGAGTAAGCCCCAGTGGATTCAATAGGGCTTGATTCTGAGGAGACATCCTAGGATCTGGCCCCTTTTAATGCAAGCAGAAGCCAATCTCCTATGGAAAGAGGCTTGCATCCTATTCACTTTCCTGTGAGTAAGCCCCAGTGGATTCAATGGGGCTTGATTCTAAGTAGACAACATTGGATCTGGCCCCTCTGCCCTTGCTCTTCATGCAAACTTGGAGTCAGGCTGCATCCTACACACTTTCCTGTGATTAAGCCCCAGGGGATTTAATGGTGCTTGATTCTGAGTAGACAGCATAGGATCTGGTCCCTCTGCTGTTGCAGACTTCCTATCCAGTTTGCATTGATAGATCTCACACACAGAGAGGATCTTTGTTAAAGATGCTCCAAAAAACACTAGTGACTAGTGAAAATTAGTCATCCTTGGCCATAAAGGTTTTTCTTTTCTTTTTTACTATGCAGAGTATTACCGTTTTATTACAGTAATTGTAGTCTGTATTATATTGTTTTGAATTCAATTCCTGTGTTTTGTCATCATTTTTACATCCAGTTAATATTTTTATATGAATATTTTGGGGGTTGTGGAACCAATCGTCTGAGTTTCCATTGTTTCCTATGGGAAAATCCACTTCACTTAAAGAGCATTTCACTTAAAGAGCATGCCTCTGGAACAAATTAAGCTCTTTATGTATAGAGGCACCACTGTACAATGAACCCAGTGCTCTCAAACACAAATCAAGATATTTCCAAATTCAGATGGGAATTTTTTATCTGGCAGTTAAAGGTTACTAACAACTAAAGCCCTTTGAGGAGTAATCGAATCATGATAGTCAAAAATAAATGAGCCGTGGCTGGGTCAATTGTGTCAAATTTCTATACCATCCTTCCTACAAGGAGCTCAGGTTGGTGTACATGGTTCGTGGCTCTTCTTTGGTTCTTGTATCAGTTCTGTTATACAAGTTAAGCAGAGATAATGCCTGTCTCAGAGTAATCCTGTAAGTTACCTAAAAAGATGATTTTGCTTTTACATTGTGTACACAATGAGATTCTCTTGAATTTTATTGGAAAAGTTTTGTTTCGCTGCATTAAATTCTATACTTCAGTATTGGCCTCTGCTTGTCATGGCGCCACAATATTTCTTTTAGATTGTGTTTCTTTGTCGCACTCGTTGCATAAATGTGAGTAAAGAGGATATGGTAATAAGAATGCAAATGCCATTAGTATGAATGATACATTTTGTAATCTCTTTTCTGTTGAAAAATATCTCTGCTTTTTTCCATGCCAGTGTTTTAAAAAAAATCTTGTAATGATAGCATGCTCTTTGCATCTTTGAGTGAAGATGTAGGAAACCAAATCAAATCTTTATGCTTTGGATACCTAGGCTGTAATCCTATCCACATTTACTTGGGGACTAGCCACATTGACTATAATGAGATTGACCTCTGAGTAGATTGGGTTGTTAATATTGTTCAGCTTGTGTAATCACTTAGTCTTGAGCTGATAGTTATCTTGATCAAAATAAATGTGTGAGGATGTTGGTTTTACTGAATGTGAGTGTAGTGTTTCTATAAGAAAGTCAGTCCACATTTGGCAAAGAGGTATTTATATTTGTGCTGGTTCATGGTATTTATATTTGTGCTGATTTCAGTGATTGTGCGTGTAATTTCAGTGAGACTTTCCACTTGGTCAAGTCATGTCCAACTCTTTGTGATCTGATGGACTGCAGCATGTCAAGCTTTTGTATTTTCTGCTAGCTTCCAAACTTTATCCAGATTCATGTTCACTGCCTTGGTCACACTAACCACCTTATCCTCTGTGACACTAACCACCTCATCCTCTGCAGTCTCATGATGTGCCAAAATATTTGAGCGTCAGTATCTGTCTTTCCAGTGAACAGTCAGGGTTGATTTCCTAGACTGATTTCCTGTCCTTGCAGGCCAAGGGACTCTCAAAAGTCTTCACCAGCACCATAATTCAAAGGCATTTGGTGCAGCTCTCATAGCTATGGTGCAGCTCTCACAGCTGTACATTACTGCAGAGAAAACCATAGCTTTAAAACCATAGCTAGATGGATATTTGTCAGCAAGATGATGTTTTTGATTTTAATTAAGTTGCCTAGACCTGCCATAGTTTTCCTCCCCAGAAGCAGGTGTCTTAATTTCTTGGCCTTGTTATATATCAAATTTATGAAGATGTTGTATGCAGGCTATGGACTACAGCACAGGTTAGTCCCAGTGACTATGCTACACTCAACTTTGGAATATTTACATGTACCATATTTCCCGGCTTATAAGACACACTTTTTCTCCCTAAAAAGGGGGGGGGGATTTCTGCGTCTTATAGAGTGATAGGGCAAATCCTGGAGCACCTTACCCCCCATTATGTCATATGTTGTTGGATTCGTATTGAAGAGCAGAATCCAATGCAAAAATCGGTTTTGAGATATCTCATTCCTATCAAACATTATGGCCAAAAAAGTAAAATTCAAAAATATAAAAACAAAAATACATTTTTTGGCAATTTTTTTAAGCAGGTAGAAATTTTGGCTTGGCGGGTAGGAATTTTGACCTTGGGGTTCAGGAATTTTAGGTTTGGCATCTGGTCATCCTGGAACCATTGCAATCCTAAGCAGCCTTCCCTGGCTTGGAGACTTGCTCCAAAGCAGACATGCACAAGACCTGGTCCCTCCTGCTCCATGCCTGTGCCTCCCTCACTCTTCCCTATCTATCTAGATCCCCTCACTCTTCCCTACCTACTCCCCAAAAGAACCCCCCCCCCCACACTTACCTGCCTTCCTGGACCATTTGCAATGAGATTTGTGCAAAATGTTGTTGTCTGATCATTTGCAATGAGATTTGTGCAAAAATCACAAATCACTGACACTAGAGATGATGAGTTTTTGGGGTTTCCAGAAAATTAGAAGAGAGCTTGAACCTTAAAGTCTTTCCTCATTTGTTAATGACAGTGATAATGGTTTTTAATACCACTGTTCACTTTATATGGTTGAAATATTATTCTACTATATTTTATTAAATATATTGGTACACCATTTATTCCAGAGTATTTTTTTCTTGTTTTGCTCCTCTAAACTTCGGTGCGTCTCATGGTCCAGTGCGTGTAATAAGCCGGGAAATACGGTATAATGCATGACAGTTCTTCAGCAGTAACTGATTACAGCAATGATTTTCAAGCTTTTCTTCTCATAGCACACTGACAAGATGCTAGAATAGTCAAGACATACTACCAGTTTTTTGACAGTTCTCAAAGCACACTGCACTCACATGGATGGCTGTCATTCACAGTGGCCCTACTAATAAATGATCCCTGGTGTCTTGCAGAGAACACTTGTGGAGTGTTCGTTGCACGCAGTTGGTGCTGGAGCCCACTGATTGAAAAAATGCTTCATCATAGCATAACATCTGGATCTAAATTCAATGGTTTTCTGGAGATAGATCACAACTGGCAGCCCAGCATCTCTGTTTTCAGACATTAAGCACAGATGCATGGCAGTTGGAAGCAATCTGAGATGAACCTGAGATTCTAATATTTGTTTATCAAATAGGCAGGACTGATTAAGGGAACAGGTGATAGTTTTTTCCCTAATATCCCAGATGGTTTGGTTTATCTTTCAATCTCTTCTCAGGTGTGTCATCTTTGTAGCCTTCCTGCCTGCTCATTGTTTTGACCAATTTTTCTTATAAAGCTGTCACTTGAAGCACTGTTGATGATACTGTAGTGAGCAAATGTTAAGAAACTGTTGGGCTATGCTTAGTGGCTCAGTCTATCCTAGCAGAGGAAATTTTCTGGGCTTAAACAATGGAAATTGTGGTACATGGAGTCTTCATCTTCACCTTTCCCTAATAAAGCATAGGGCTCAATGTCCAGCTTTCCAGTGCTGGTGTAGCCATGCCAACAAGGTGTGTGCTGTATCCTGACATAGAGGGGAAGTTACAGGCCTCAAGTAAGGAAATGTTTTTTTTCTGACAGGTCTATATAGGGGCTGCATTGGCACTGGTATGTTGTCCTCAGAAAGCTGCTATAATGTAGAATTAAACAACCATGATGCTAGATCAGTTTTGTGTTCAGAAACTGTATTTACTCAAATCTAATGCACTATTGAATCTAATGCACATTTTAAAAGGCTATCTTAAAAGGCTTGAGATAAAATGATTACTTCCGATTGTAATGTGCAATTACAAAGCAGGTGCAAAATTTAATTTTACTCTACAGGGTGATTGAAAAGTAACTCCCTATATGTTCAAGTGCAAAGATAGACCACAAATTAGCCTAAAATGGTTAACATTGTGCTCATAGTGCTTAAATTAACTGCATGAAAGCAATATTATTTTGCATTTGAACAACGGCTTTCCAAACTTCATAATGTGCTGCTAGCTGGGCACGCTCCTGCAGGGGTAGACGTCCAACCATGTTTGTAGGTCTTCCTAATTTCAAACAAAATAATCTGAAACACAATACAAATAGATTAAATTTACAGATTATATTCTCATTAAATTAGCAAACACAAATTAAAGATCAAACACAAATATTTGAGACAAAAATTCCCATAAATAATTTATAAAAATTTTAAAATGGGGAGTTACTTTTTAAGCACCCTGTATATAAGAATGAATTATTTGATAAAATTGACAATGGTTTTGTTATGGTTTTTACCTAATTGTACTACTTTATACAACACTGGGTTTATGGTACATTTTTTATTTCAATATAGTGAACTGTTAAACTAAATTCTGACCAATACATATTTACTCAAATTTAATGCACACCCTGATCTTAGAGACTAAAATTTGGCTGATAAAAGTGCACACTAGATCCAAGTAAATATGGTAATTTTTCTAGCTAATGGAGTGTTAATGGAATATGATGCAGTTTCTTGTAGCTTTGATCTAGAATGGCATATTTCAACCTTTCTCATTTCATGTCACAGTGATAAGATGCTAAAAATTGTCAAAGGCACACCATCAGTTTTTTGACATCTGACATGTTCTGATAAGATACTCACATTCTCCAATAGCCCTATTAATAATTATCCCTCAAACTTCCACAGTACACCTGAAGACCGTTAACACCATTCTGGATGAAAATCATTTATCTAGAAACTGTGTTGTACAAATGTGGAAAAAATACCATAGCATTTTCTGTGTTCTGACAAGAGTTGTACTAAAACTCTGTACAAAGTTCCATGAAATTGATTGTATTGAGTGATTAATTTGACTGTACCATTGTGGGTATTTCAGAGTCCTGAACTGGATAGGCATAGGAACATGATAAAATAATTCTGGTTAGAATCTTAAATTGTTTGAATTTTCAAAAGATACTGAAGTTAGTATCCAGTTCAGTCTCTTCTATTGCATCAAAAGATGTTATACCTAAATCAGCTTTTCACAACTGAAACCCGCCGAGCCCAGGACTCTAGTATTGTCCCTTGCTAGCCAGGCTGGCAAATCCATAGGTTCTTTATTGAACTATGGTTGGGTTATGGGTCAGAGCAGTGATTTTCAGTCAGTGTGCCATGGCGCACTGATGTGCTGCAGATCATTTGCAGTCCTCGAGTGCGCCACAGGAATTTTGGGAAGGACATTTATTAATAGGAAAACTTGGGTGCCTTGGTGTGCATGTGTCAATGGTAACAGCATGGTGTGTCTTGTCAATGGTAAAAAATACTGATTGTGTGCTTTGAGATGAAAAAGGATGAAAATCACTGGGTTAGATGTTATTCAGTCTGACTTTCAGGCTGCCTGAAAGATGCAGAGGCAAAAGGGGATCTAGAGTTTGTGCTGTGTATGCTATGTGCTTTTGCACATTGCGTTATGGATCATTTTCATTTAGCTTCAATTTGTTGGGTTAGTGACTTAACTATTATAACTAGGGATTAGCCTAGATCGCACACTGATTTTTTTTGGATTTACCTTCTTATATCACTTGTCACTAATGTTTTCTGGCTTTGAAGGAAACTTGAGCCCCACATAGCTTCCTTGCTGGTGTACTGGAGCTGAATTATTATGGTGATATCTGCTGAGTGTTCTTGAGTTGCCACCATATAGCACCAACTCTTTCTTCAGAGATTTCTCCTTGAAGTGAACCCATTTCTGGTTCCTTGAAGTTTCTGGTTCCTTCTGAAATCTCCTTGAAGTTAACCCTTCAGCCCATATCTCCTTGAAGTTAACCCTTCAGCCCATTTCTCCTTGAAGTGTGAATATACTGTTCAAACATGCACCCTATGTATTCAGTTCCTGGATGGAAATGCAGTATGCATTTGAGTAAGGTTGCAATCCTAAAGACACTTTCCTGGGAGTAAGAACCTTTGAACAAAATGAGGCTTATTTTTGAGAAGACATGGTAAGGATTGTGCTCTAAGAAGTGTTTCCTGGTTTGGTATCTAAATTCCTGGAAGAACTTTAGTTCTACAAGTCAGTTTCATTTCTCAAAGTTATGCTGAAGGTATGCTGAGTTATACTCTTAAACAGCAATTCTTTAATGTTGGGTAAGTCCAGGACCTACTTCTCAATAGAGAGGAATCTGTTAGTGCTGTTTGTGGAGGCACTGTTCTAGCTGTTGGTGACTTATTATGATCTTCTGTTTGCTATCATGTCTTGGGTCACACTTAGATAAATAATTCTCAATTGTATATGCTGACAGTAGCAATGTTTAGATTAGTTCACACTTCTGTTAACAGAACAAATTCATTCTGGTTGCTGTCTCACTGTGTGAGCTAGAAACAAGGTGAACAATTTATGAGAGCAGCTGTATTTCTTCATACAGGAGACATACTTGTGTTGATACCCCTGTTGTTGTTTAGTCTTTACATCATGTCTGACTCCCATCATCCTCTGCCATCCCTTCTCCTTTTTGCCTTCAGCTTCTCTTTGGCCGATTCCAGGATCCATGCAGCATCCATTACAAGCCAGATCTTTAAAAGTATGGAATGGGAACACAGTTGGGGCTTACTTTTTATTCTAACTATGAAAACTAATGGGCTTTTAAATCTGAAATTAGAAATGTACACAGCTGTAGAATGTGTAAAATGCATCTGCTAGTTGTGACCTGATGCCCAGTTCATGCAAATTATTTATGTTTGTACATATGCAAAACTGATTGCAGCCTCCTATATGCATTTCTATAATGGATGTCTATTAATATGCATCAATATCAATTAAAAACAACATTAAAACATTCATCTTGGGAAGAGCCATTAACAATAAAACACCATTAAAAACTATTTAAGCCATAATAAAAATATGATTATATAAAAATTATCACAGAAGAAGTAGCAGGGAAAAACTGCTACTATAAAATAGAAAACCAAGGTTTATTATACAAAGTCCTCATGATTACTGACTTTTATTCCCTGGGGATTTAGGAGGGACAACCTCTTCTTTTATCTACAAAAATGTTTAAGAAAACAATGTGTGGTAATGTCCTGCTAGCTAATATTGATCTGTTGTGATTTGTGTCTGGGAAATAGGAATGTTAGTGTCTATCTACAGTAGTCTATCTACAGTCAAACCCACAAGATTTGGAAGAGCACTTCAATGAAAAAGGGTTTCGATTTACTAAACCTGTGTTATTGCTTGCTGATACAAATTTGACTTTTTCAGTCATAGTTTGTGAGATTAACTTACAGCACAATCCTAACCAAGTCTACTCAGAAGCCACAAAAATGTGTCTTTAAGATTGCAGCCTAAGAGATAATAATTTAAGCATTTGGACCTTAATTTCCATGGAAAACAAAGGAAACGAGTACAGTGGCGCCTCATGTAACAGATTTAATTTGTTCCGGAGGCATGTTTGTTATGTGAAACGTTCTTTACGTGAAGCGGATTTTCCCATAGGAAATAATGGAGACTCAGATAATTGGTTCCACAACCAAAAATATTCATATAAAAATATTAACTGCATGTAAAAATGACAAAACACTGGAATTGAATTCAGAATATGCATTCAGTGTGCTTGATCCTATGAAGTCTACTTAGGCTGCAGTCCTAAAGACACAATCCTAAAGACACTTAGGAGGCTGCAATCCTAAAGGCACAATTCTAAAGACACTTAGGAGGCTGCAATCCTAAAGACACTTTCCTGGGAGTAAGACCAATTGAACACAAGGGGGCTTGCTTCAGAGTAGGCATGGTTAGAAATCCGCAATCCTAGACCCTTTCCTGGGAGTAAGACCAATTGAACACAATGGGGCTTTCTTCAGAGTAGGCATGATTAGAAATCTGCAATCCTAGACACTTTCCTGGGAGTAAGCCCCATTGGGGGGTCTTCGGGGGTGGTGGGTGGGAGGGTGTTTAGGGACAGTAGGGGGGGAGATATTGGCAGCAGATACTCACTTTAAAAGCCTGGCTTTCGAACTCCAGGCTCCCTGCAGACTGGGCTGGAGGGAGGAGCATCCCATCTCCCTCTCCAGACTCTTCAAAAGCTCTGCAGGGAGCCTTGTGTTCAAAGCCAGGCTTTTAAAATGTGTATCTGCCTGTAACTCCCCCCAACTGTCCCCAAACACCCTCCCAGTCCCCCAAGCACCCCCCACCCCCCAGATGAACAGACCTGCTCTTACCTGACTCATTCAATTCAGGTAACAAGCACAGGCTGGCAGCTCTTTAAACTTTAAAAGCTGCCAGCTGGCGTTCGTTACCCACAGCAGGTTTGTTACCCAAGGCAGAGGCGCCACCTAGTGGTAGGTTTGTTACCTGAAACATACTTTACCCAAGGTATTCGTTACCCAAGGTACCACTGTACAGTAAAGCCTTATTTTGTACATGGACTCTTTATACAGGATATGCTTTGTCTCATGTTTCTCATGTGATTCTCAAAGATTATTAGCTATGCAGTAGCTAACAAATTTGTTCTGAAATTGTCCATCTTGCCCTCTTAGGTCTGCTATCTTCTACAAGTGCTGTGTTTGTCCCCAGAAGTTTGGTAGCTAACAGGCAAGCCTTCTCTATAGCAGTGCCACAATTATGGAATGCCCTCCCAGGGGATCTGAGAAATATTCCTTTTGGCTTTTTTGCAAGGATTCAAAATCAACCTGTTTCATGTGGCATTTGGTTGCTGAGTGGTTATTTGCCTTTTGATATACTATGGGGGCTTGACTGCCCTCGCTAGACTGTAATCTCTTCCTCATTGGCTTAATGCAGTGGTCTGGGAACAGGGGTAAATTACCCCAAATGGGGTGCAAATGAAATTCCTGGGGGTAATGGACAGTCGTGCTGGTGTGCGCACTCTTCCCCTCCCAAACACTCCAATGGAGAGTGCAAGTGCTTCTCCATGGGCGGAGTTAGGTATCCTCTCCTGACCTTACCAGCACTTACACTTTCCTAATTTGCCAGTAAGGTCAGGAGAGGATACTTAACTCCGCCCATGGAGAAGCACTTGCACTCTCCTTGGAGCTTTCAGAAGGGGAAGAGTGCACACACATGCGCACAGTAATTTTTAAAAAATGGTTGCTGCAGCTGGCTGGACTTAGCCGCACAGAGCCACAGCACCCTGAAACTGCCCCCCCCCCATGTCCCCAAGCACTCTCCCCAGCGAAGGTAAGTAAGCCACTTACTTTGTTTACTCAGAAATAAGCCCATTAATTCAATGGAGCTTATGCCTGATTTTTTTTAAAAGTAGGATGTCCTACATTTTGTCCTACTTTTTAAAGTTCAGATTTTCAATTAAATCCAGACTTTTGGGTTACCATTTCTTTCATTTCAAATCAAGGTGGTAACATCGGCATATCTAAATATATTTTGGGGTAAAAGATAAAAAATTTCCCTGACCCCTGACTTACTGAGTTCTTCTTTCTTGAATTTTGCTTTTTGAGATAATTATATAATTATCTTATATAATTAAAGCTAAGCTAAACTTATTAAAATTAATTTTCTGGTACCTGTTTTATGTTTTTACTTGTATTACTTTGTACTTTATTATAAAAGTTTTGTAAACCCCCCTGGGCATTTGCTTTGACATGGGTAAAAATCTATTATATAAATAATAAATGCTAGGAAAGAATAGGAACTTGGTTAATGTAAAGTCTGCAAGCAGGCCTCTGTCAGTCTTGAAAGACTATGGTATCGTGCTCAGTGTTGCATACGCTGCAAGCGAAGCACGAAAGCCTGGGTTAGATTGTTATGGAAGATAGGCTGTTACCCAAGCAGCAAATCCCCCCTCTCCACACCACTGAATTAGTCCAATGGAAAGGCAGAGGTGATACAATTGGATCCAGTTGGCATTGCAGAGCTGGGCTAAGGACAGGAGCTCACCCTGTCTTGTGGGGCTGACCCAGGTCTCAAACCCTGGCCTTAACAACTTGGGTTAACAGTGTCTTAACCACAGTGTCTTAACCACTTGCGCCACCTCTGCAGCAGGGCTGTTTAATGTAGCTTGTCTATCATAGTTGGCTCTCTATATCTGCAGGTAATCTGTCCCAGGAGCCCCCCCTTCCCACAGATACCAAATTATGCAGATAATTAAATCCACAGCTGAAAGGTCTCAAAATATATCCCAAATGTGACTGAAAGGCACCTTCAGTTGTATACAGGAGGTCCTCTAAGTCTCTCCAGAATACCATCACCAGATAAAGAGTACAGTATTTGGTTTGGGGGTTCTGTTTGATATACAAGGAACCCCGCTTAACAATAGGTTCACTTTATAATAAAATCATTTTACAAGGGACTCTCTGTAGAAAATCAAGGTTCATTATACAATGCACTCATGATTACTGCAACAAAACCTCATGGTTAAGCCAACTGGCAATGTGAATTAAGCCAATTGGCAATGTTAATGCAAGCTTTTGATAGTGTCTCAGCCAATATAGCAGCATTTTTAACAAATGTATGACATGTTTTGATATGTTTTATATGTATGATATGTTTTAACATATGTTTAACATTTGAACTCATATAGACATTGTAAACTGATAACCTTGGTCCCTAAAGAGCACACCTTTTAAAATAACCTTTTAGAAAAAGAAATTGTATGGTTTTGTGGCAGAAATGTCAACATTTGAAATCTTGCAACAATGTTATTTTCACAACCTAATGGTATCTCCAGATAATAGTTTTAAAGCAAGGGCCCACTGTTCATAAACATTGACAGTGCAGTGCATTTTGGTTTACAAGTGCATTTGTACATTCTGACCATTCATTGCAGTGGAGCAGAATATTCTGTGGGGGATGGTGGCTGAGTGATAGAGCAGTGATCTTTTAAAGTGCTCTGTCAATTAGTTCAGCTCTGATCAGATTTAGATGAGACAATTGTGAGAACAGCTGTTGAGAATATGATGCCTTTCCTTGGAATAGGCAAGTTTCAGCTGTCATGTTGGGGCTTCAGTTTTAACACTCTTCTGAGATACTGGGTCACTTCACACCTCTTTGGTAGAATTTCAGCCTGTCAATGCTAGTTTGCTTGTTGACAGTATCCCCTCCTGAAGCAGACAGGCAAGATAATAGTGTCTGATGGATTCCAGAAAGAACCCTGTTAATCTGTTGCAGCGTAAACACACTTGTGGCATCTTAAAGACTAATCAGTTTATTTCAGCATAAGCTTGTGAAGACAGCAGTTCACTGTATCACATACATCAGGTGAAATCCTCTGTGGGTGGGGGGAGCGGGTTTGCAACTTCTGAGGGCTTTTGTAAACAAATGTGATGGTATTTTGTGTAGGTTTTAAAAACATTTCTTCAGTAATTTATTGGGGATAGTCATTGTTATGATTGATACAACTATTAATAAAGCCACCATTATTATGTTTTCACTTATTACTAGAAACAGGAGTTATAATGGATTCTTCAAATTTGTGCAGAAGGCTTAAAAAGAACAGTGGAAACTTGCTGGGCATATTACAGAGTTCCTTTATCAGTAATTTTAATGTAAGGTTTTATTGAAGAGAATTCTTCATCACAGTTCTGACTTGAGCTAAAAACATACATGCAAAAGCTTTTGCTTGAAGAGCAGGTTATGAGAACTGTAAAGATTTTGCACCTTGGCAACCTATTTCAGTTTGACTTCAGAAATAGAATTGAAATAGAAATGAAATAGAATTGGATCATTATCTGACTTGACTTCCTTGAGCAATAGAAAAATTGTTGTTGACTCATTTAGTTTCATAATCTGACTTTACTTCCTTGAGCAATAGAAAAAATGTGGTTGACTCATTTAGTTTACTTCAGAAATTAACACAGGTTAGTGAGGTTAAACTAATCATTTACATTTTTTACAACATGCCAACCTTTAATTCTAATTGAAATATCAGATCCTAATTGACAAGCATATACCTGCCTTTTCTGTAACCTCTTAAAAAACTTAAAATAAAATGCAGTTAGTGCTGCTTGGTTTATTCATGAATGCAAACCACGTGTACTGGTAAGTTATAATAACATAAAGACTTTGCTGGATCTCACCAAAGGCCCATCTAGTCCATCACAATTTTGCATGTTTTTCAGTTGGATGTCTTAGGAAAGTCCACAGTCAACTCTTTCCCCTAGAATTGCTCCCTGGCAGCTGGTAATCATAGGCTTAGCATTCACTGGCATAAGCCACAATCACCTTTTTCATAATAAGAACTAAGTTTATTCATTGAATTATGAAGGAGCGTTTTGTATTGGGAGCAAAATTTTATCAAATTTTGATTTGATTTAAGAGCACTGTCTTGGAAGAAGAGCACTACTGAGGAAGTTTGGAGCAGGTATCTATGGCCAGGGAATTCAGAGGGGGAAATCTGAGGAGAGCAGCCTGAGCTAGGACTGTATGTAGGATCTGTGTGTGGCAATGTGGAAGGTGTGCCTTATCAATGTTCCAGTGCTGCTCCCCCTGAGCAGCGTGGGAATGTTAAAGTTGCGCAAAAAAGACAAAAGATTCAATTGAGCCAATAGATAGCAGTGACTCCATTAGTGATAATAAAAATCATTCTCTTCTCTCATGTCTCCCTCACATCAGCCATCAAGGTTTTCAAAGGTACAGTACAGTTCAATACTATACAGTATTTTCTTTATTACAGTGTTTTGTATTACTGTATATTACACTGTGTTGTGTTGGATTAGTGTTCTATATTATATTGCACTGTTTTGTAAACATTTTTGTATACTGTTAGTATTTTATATAAGTATTTTTGGTTGTGGAACCAATTGCCCACACATGCCTTTGTTTCTGTAGTATAATTTTGTATGTATTTTGGCTATGTGTTAATAAATTTGTGTTATTTAGGCTTTTGCAAGTGATTTTTGTTGTTTTTTTTTTGTCTTCAGCTTTCTGCATTTGCAGGCTGAAAAAGACTGGGTTCCACTTTATATGGATTGTCTTGGTGAGATTACCGGTATGTGGTTGATATAATGCTGTAGTCCTAACAATGGTCAAAAGGACTGGTAGAATGCAGGTGGTTCAGTGGCACTGTTTGTTGCAATAGCATTTGTAAAATCTAATTTGTAAAATTATTTGTACTCTTCAGAGATGCTCCCTCTTACAGTTAGAAGACTCATTTACATTTTGTTGGCTTTTGTGTGATATCTGAGTATGAAGATGAGTAGAATTTGGTAAAAATTTCCAGTTAGTGTGTTATATCTTTTTAAATATTCCTCTGAGTGACTCTAGGTTTTCATTCAATTTTTTTGTCTGTGCCTGTTAATAAGAGGAGGTTGATCACATGGGAAATAGATGTTTCACTGTTAGCCGTGATAGTTTAAGCAAACGTTCATGTTGAGAAGCTAGCAGTAACAAAGAAATAGTTAGAATTTTTGTTGTGCTTTCACCCTTTCATTGCTTTGAAGTCGTAGATGAAACAGACGTCTGCTTTTTCTTGCTCATAATGAACACTGTAGCTCCTGTATAGCAGCATGTTCACACTGACCACTCAGGAATGATGATATTGAAATGGGACAGTGCATGCGTCACTGGATTTTCTTTTGCTGGTAGGAGCACCCTGGCACATTCTCTACTAGAATTGAGGAAGTGTTACCATTTTACTGCTTGTACAATAGAAATTGCTCACTTGCCTTAGATGAGGCACAAATTATACCTCCAACACCAAAAGTACTCTAAGGAAAAGTGTGTATGTACTCAGCTGGTAGTGAGATAAGGTTTCAGCTTTTTTGTATTAACTCTTAAGGGCTCTTTCTGTATAAATAACAAAGGAATGCTTGTAGGCAAGAGGTTCTTGTACATGTGAACAGTGGGCCTGTAGGTCTTACAGTAGTCTGGTTAGTTTCGTCCTGTGTTACCAGAAAATCAGTCTTTTGATTGTCTGCATAATCCTCAATAGACTTCAGTAAAGACTCCAGGAAAAACCAATTATCAGCAAAAGAACTTATTAACTGCCTGGGAGGTTCTGTGCATCATGCAGCCAGCTTCTCCAAAGCTGAGTTGCTCTCCTGTCATGCACCTAAGTACAGGGATGCTGACAATCTTCACCAGTGCCACCACCTGGGACCAATCGCGCTGAGGAACCCATGGGCCAGGCCAGGGGGAGGTGGGGGGCTGCACCTCTGGAAGCAGGGCCACAGTTCCTCCCTTACCACCCCCTTTGTTTGCCTCCCTGCTGCCTCTCCTGGTGCTGGAGAGGGTCCAACAGGAGTTATTACATCTGGGACTGTCCTATCTACTGTACTGTTAGTACTGAGAAGTAAAAACTGTACTTGGCTATTTGAGTTTGAGAGAACTCAATAAATGCCTCACATGGGTTTTGTATCCAACTTGCATTTATTCCATGACAAATGCTCATTTCCTCATGTTTACTAAAGCATGGGTCTGACATGTTGTTTAGCTAAGCTTGGAACAGAACAGTGGTATTCAATTTATAATAATAAATAATAATAATGGCCATTGGATCAGGACCTGCTTCCTCTTAGCCTGATCTAAGGCAAGTTAGCCTACTCACAAGTAAAGGCACGATATGGCCTCCATTTCAATTTATATAAGGACAATACAATTAAAAGAAATTTCCTGGGATGATTTGGGAGTCTGTGTTCATTGAATCAGGACCATTCTGGTGTCTTGGATTCCTCTCAGCTTGCCCTTTATGATGACCTATGGCATATTCACCTACTTGTGGGTAAAACCAAAATGTGGGGCACTTTCATTTCCCCCCTAGAGCTTAACACATATTTTTAGTTTTTTAGGCAACAACGTTTGATAGGAAGGATATACAGTGGCGCCTCACGTAAAGAACACCTCACGTAAAGTATGTTTCACATAACAAACAAAAATTTATCTTAGGATTCTGCTTCATGTAAAGAAAGTGCTTCACATAAAGAACACATTAGCTGGCAGTTGGGACAGACGTGCTGGCCGGCAGCCTGTTTAAAAAGCGTCAGGGCTGCCTAGCACACCTGCCCATAGTGAAAGCAACACTTCTGCGCTGTTCCTCCTGTGGCCGGTTGTCCGCTGGACAGAGCGAGAGAAGAGCAGTGGAGAAGAGGGAAGCTGCTCAGGGCTGGCCAGAAGGGAGCAGGGGAGAGAGAGGCTCAGGATGGAGAGAAGGAGAAAGTGGGAGACACTTTGAAGGTGTCTTGGATTGCAGTCTCCTAATCATGTCTATTGTGTTAAATGGGGCTTAGTCCCAGGAAAGTGTCTTTAGGACTGAAGCCTAAGTAGACTTCATAAGATCATGCACATTGAATGCATGTTTTGAATTCAATCCCAGTGTTCTGTCATGATTTTTACATCCAGTTAATATTTTTATATGAATATTTTTGGAGTTGTGGAACCAATCGTCTGAGTTTCCATTATTTCCTATGGGAAAATCCGCTTCACGCAAGAGCATTTCACTTAAAGAACATCCCTCCAGAACGAATTAAATTTGTTACGTGAGGCATCACTGTATTTAAAAATGGACTTTTGCAATGGATTCTGCTCTTCAATATCAATCCAATGGTATATGACATGATGGGGTTGCTCTGTTTATGTTATGATGTTGGTTACCCCCCCCCAAGAGTGTCATCCCACTATGAGTGGTACCTGGGGAAGAGTGCCCTGTCCACCACCACCGGATAGATAATGGTTGATTTTATCAAGAGAAAATGACAGAGGGATGGTAAATACTATACCCCAGTGCACCTTATTTTGAATTTGGAACCTCCTTTAAACACACACATATATATACAGACATAAGTACATACACACACATACAGTGGTACTTCACATAACGAGTGCCTTGAATAATGAATTTTCCACATAACGAATTAAAATTTGTGTGGATTTTGCCTCACATAACGAGCATGATTAGCATAACGAGCATTATTAGCATAACAAGTGCTCATTGGCTGGGCTTCCTCTCCTCCTCCCTGCATTGGCTGGGCTGTAGGAATGAGGTGGAACTTTCTCCTCCTGCCTGCAGTACATGAAGAGGCCAGCAGAGGGAGCCCAGGAGCCTCTTCAGTGGAGCAACAAAGATGGCTTCTCCTACAAGCCATCAAACATGGCCAGCCCGGCCTCTGCAGCCTCCATCAGGTAGGAGGGAAAACTCCTGCACCCCCTCTGCAGCCCTCCTCAAACCCCTTCCCCCCAAGGAAGCCCTCCCTGCCTTGTCCCCACAACAACCACCCCTCTTACCCACCCCCAACACCAACTTCCCTGTCTGTAGTTTTCCTTTCCTGTGAGTAAGCCCTAGTGGATTTAATGGGAGTTGATTCTGAGTAGACAGCATTGGATCTGGCCCTTCTGCTGTTGCAGACTGCCTATCTAGTTTGCATAGATAGATCTCACACACAGATGTTAACGATGCTCGAAAAGACACCAGTGACTCTCTTAGTGAAAATTATTCATCCTTGGCCATAAAGGTTTTTTTTCTTTTTTACTGTGTTTTATTACAGTGTTTTTTACTGTTTTTTATTACAGTAATTGTGGTCTGTATTATATTATAGAGTTTTGAATTCAATTCCTGTGTTTTGTCATCATTTTTACATCCAGTTAATATTTTTATATGAATATTTCTGGGGTTGTGGAACCAATTGTCTGAGTTTCCATTGTTTCCTATGGGAAAATCTGCTTCACCCAAAGAGCTTTTCACTTAAAGAGCATGCCTCCGGAATGAATTAAGCACTTTATGTGAGGCACCCCCCCCTCTCTCTCTGTGTGTGTATTTATATGTATATATATTATAGAGAGAGGGATTATATATTTTCTATTCATTTACAACTGTTGAAATTGTATTATGTTAAAAGTCAGGAATTAAAAATTGGTTTGGGAGAAAACAAACAAAAACCTACAAACCTTAATCTGGCTAAGTAACTTACATAATCAAAGTTGGCCTTTGAACTGTACTGGTACAAAAGTGAACTTTACCTTTGGCAGTTATTTTCATCCAGTGTGATAGGGCACAATGGTGTGCTGTGAATGGTCTGCAGGCATGACACAGGAATTTGGGGAAGGGTTAATTTATATTAATATAAATTTATATTTATAATTATATTTATTTAGATTATTTATATTAGTAGGCCCACTGGGGGGTGTGAACCCCCTTCTGGCAGTGTAACATTCCTTGTCAGTTGTCAAGCTAATAGTATGTCATGACAAATTTAGCATATTTTCAACGTGTCCCAAAATGAAAAATGTTGAGAGTCGCTGATCTATGTATGCAGTCTTTCAAACTGAATGAATAATCTGTAATACGAAGCAGGACCTATAATTGACGGTGTATTTGTGTAGGATCCTGTTCTTGTTATGTGCTTGTAAATGAAGTTGAGGGTGGGTTGCAACTCATTTATCTACACTGCATGGGTAATTTAAAAACTGTACCAATTGTCAAAATTAGTAGGATATTAGAGTTGAACTAGCTTGTTAGAATTGTTGCATAAGATAACACTTGAGCACCAAATGAAGCTGTTAAAACAACTTTGTATTGCTGGCAGGCGCTTAATAAACAATTTAAATGCCAAATGTAGATACTGCCTCAAACCGTCTTCATTTCATAATATGCGCATTGATGCTGGAGATAAAGCTAATTCCAGCATGCTTTATGTCTTCCTTCAACTGAAAACATGATGTCAGATGGAATTTGGAGAGAGGTGAAGAAGCTCAGGGTTGAAAGCAGATGTTTAGGTAGATTAGTGTAATAGAAATAAAATTATATTGCCCACAGCTACAGTCAAAAAGCCCCCACTTAAAAATGAACTGTTTCCAGCACATGAACACAATGCATGCCAGGGCAAAAAACTCAAAGCAGCAAGATAGAATAGATGGAGTGGGAAATGATGCATTTTACTACTGCTCTTCAGCCAAGACAAAGAAGCTCAGATGCTTCAGAGAGAACAGGCTGCATGCATCACTGAGCAATCTTAACAAAGGTACTGGTCATATGTAATTTTGAAGCATGCTGATAGAAACTCAAAGACCAAGCCAATTTTAAAGTGCTGAGTTTCAAGTGCTGTTTACCTTTCAAGGTTCTTCCCCCCTCCTTTCAGTCAAGGCTTCAGACAGAAACTGTGGTGCAGCCTTAATCCAAATTTGAAATGTAAACAGAACAGTGTGAAATGTCTAAATGGGTGAAGGCCTGTCTTGCTGTCTTCCATCCTGTTTTCCCTTCAGTGTTTTTCCAACGGGCGGCTCACTGCCAGCATCCACATTAATAATGCATTGCTTTTTTTTTAATGGTGCTTCCTTCCCAGCATCCTCTTCAGCTGCTGAGTCAGAGAAGATTCTTATAGCAACAGTCTTCAAAACAGCAGAAGGCAGTGAAATCCCCCTGCAGTGCTGAAGTGCTGCCCTTTATTTATGCACACTTACTCTGCAGTAAAATCTTTGCTAGAGATACTCTGGCTTCTAGAGCCACAAAAATTAAAATTGTTTTGAGAATTGATAATTATAGGCTTTTACTCAAAACTCATTAGGATTAGGGCTGTGGTGGCACAAGTGTTTAAGACACTGTGCCTGTTAACCAGCAGAACAGGGTTCAAGACCCAAGTCCTACAAGAGGAGGTGAGCTCCTGTCCCTTAGCTCAAACTGCCAACTTAACAGTTTGAAAGCATGTAAATGCAAGTAGATAAATAGGTACCATCTCGATGGGAAGGTAAAACAGTGTTCTGTGCTCCTTTCGGCAGTCATGCTGGTCCCATGATCACAGAAGTGTCTTTGGGCAACACTGGCTCTAAAAGCTTAGAAATGGGGATGAGCACTGCACCTAACAGCTGGTCATGACTGCAGGCGACACCTTTACTTAAGAGTAGATGACTCTAGCTCACACCATTTCAAATACACTGTATGTGACCGAAAAGGAAAACTCAGGATATCTTTCAGGATCATTGTCTTATATAATCACACATGGTGTCTTCCTATGTCTGAATGTTTTCAGGGTATCTGATATGATAGACCTCACTTAACTGTTGAAAGTGGCTAAATATCTTGAAGTGTTGAATTGATAAGGATGGGACTATACAGCTCAATGAAAGAATAGGTGTGTAGCATTCAGAAAGTCATATCCTTGGCATCTCTTAAGTAGGGTTGGGGAAAGGTCTCTGTCTGAAACCCTGGACAGCTTCAAGTCACCATAGATTAAGCTGGTTTCTCAGCATAGTGTTCATGGATACACATGCCCCCAAGTGTTGCTATTGCCATCTAAGGAGTAATTGCCATCTAATACTCTAAGGACTTGAATTGCAAAAAAAGTGTTGAGAACAGTAGTGTGGAAGACAGTACATCTCTCGTTCCCACTTCTTTGTCCTTGAGACACAAGCACATATTGAATCAAGCAGAGCATCAGAGAACAGGTGGCGGTATAAGTGAAGCAGTATCAGAGACTGCAGAATGAAAGGTGAAGGGCAGATGTGGGAAGGAAGGCAGGTTGAAAATGTTTATCTTGGATCTCGTGTCAGGCTCTTCCCTTTACCATTTTCAGTGAAAACCACTATTCCTTCTCAAATTATTGCAATACCCACTGAGCAATTGAGCAAAACTGAGTTTTGGAGACCCTGATAAAACCAATATTGAACTAGATGGACAAAGGATCTAGCTAAATTTGTCACCTCCATATATATATTCTATTCAGATTACATTCAGATCATAAAATATTCTTTCTCCTGTTATAATTGGAGATAATAATTTTCTTTATGTCTGCTTGATGTGATGATGTAGGTCATCATTGTGACACCCCCAGGTCAGCACAGGATTTATGTCTGGGCTTATACCAACCTAAGTGGAAGTTAAGATTACAGCCTAATATGTTTATATAGTTTTCAATGGCATAACTCCTGTTTGCTACCCCTCATGTTATATGGATGGAATATGGCTATAGGGATAGAAATATGACTTAAGACTTAAATGAAAGCTATGTAAAATAGTCTCAGGCAAAAGCCTTAGTGTACATAAGACAACTGTTCTTCTCATAGCCAATATACTGTATGTGCAATTTTGGCTTATTTTTAAAAACATCATTTTATATTATTTAGAAGTGTGTCTGATCAGCAGCTCTATAGTATTAAACTGTTAATCAAGCTGTCCATTATTTATTCTTGGATCTTACATGATGACTTATAACAAATGGCATATTTTCTGCCAGTTTTGCTGAGCTAAAACAATTGACTAATTGTATTCCTTTCTGTGCATGAGTACTTGACTAAGTTTTAGCCTGTTATGTTTGTGTGAATTCTGTGATTGTGGTAGAGATTACATTGGCTGACACAGAAGCAGTATTGGTGCACTCACATTGTTGCCAATAGTTGTTAAAAATTGTTCTTCCCATGGCAAATTATACTGGAGGCTTTTCTTGCTCTTCACAAATGATTCCAAATGTATGATATTCTACCCTGCTTTTCCAGCCTAATTGGCACCTCAGAGTAACTGTAATGTTGACCTGCCAATTGCATAATTAGATCTGCTTAAGGAGCTTCTTTCATAATTTGTCATATTCTTTGGATGTTCTTTTGCTTGAAATATACCCATCTATGAATTGGTTGTTTTGTTGTTTTTGTTTTTTAAAAAAGCAATATACAATACAATAAAAAATTGAAAACCATATTATAATTAGTACAGTAGTATTTATATTCCGTTTTTCCATGAACAATTAAAATACTTTTATGGATTGTGATTATTTTGCTGCCATTTATTAAGGCTGAATTCTGCTCTGTTTTAACAATAGTTAGGACTACAGATTCTAGCTGAGCTAAGCTTATAAACAAAAGCCTTTGTCCCGTTGACCAAACTATCCAATATTCACCGGGCACCTTCAATGTCCCAGCCATTTGCTTGTGGGCTGTTCCTTGATACAGCACTCCCTCTGCTCTCTATATCTGCATTCCTTGCTCTTTTTGTGTCTTACTGTTCAGAACTGAATGTAGGCTGCTGCTCTGTGACTCTGATCCTTCTCTTGCTTGAAGGAAAGAAAAATCAGAATATTATAGCAATGCACACTAAGCACCACTAGTCAAGAAAAGGGGAACCATGGCATCTCATATGTGCACTCCTTCCGACTGTTGAACCATTAGAGATGGGACCCATGTTACAGTCTGAGATTTGTGGTGGAACCCAAATTTTGGAAAGGCTCCTGGAACTCAAACCAGGTGGACTAATGCCCAAGCTGCTAAAAGGCAGCATCCTTTATTCCTAGGGAAAGTTCATGAGATTTCTGCATAAAGAACAAAGTGGGGGAGGATGTCCACTCTTGGTGAATTCTTCTATTTATTTTTCAGGACAAGGTGATTTCTCTCTAGATAAGTAAATGGCTAACTGCAAACCTATTTAAGACTTGTTTGTGTAGGGGAATTGAGAATCCCATATTTGATCCGTTTATACGGAGTCTCATGGGTTAGGATTCAAATTCCCCAAGTTAAGAAAAAAGCTGTAGCATGAAAGCATAAATTCTGAACCCCTTCAAAGTATACACGCACCTACCACAAGAGTCAGCATGAAAAATCAAACACCTGGTTTAAAAATTAAACATTTAAATTTACATTCAAAATATGCCAGTTTGGACAAGTCAGTTCTTGTTATTTGCTTGGGTTTGGCTCCTGGAAAATCTTAACAGTATCAGACTAATAGATACTGAATCATTCAGCCTGTGGGAAAAATGGGGTTAGGTTTTAGGGAACTCTCTTCACTATACATTCTATGAATTTTATGAATCTTAACTTGAAGTCTATGGCCCTGGTCTATGGTTAAAGTTTATCAACAAGTTCAGCAACTGATGCTTCCCCCTCCATGCTGGTTATGCCTTGATTAAAACCAACCTTGATTCATTGAAGGTTATGATTCAGCTTCCTGTATCACACAGTAGTCCACCAGATGCTTCAGGGAGCACATATGACACCTGCATCCAGGCGCTTTCCCCTGCATCTGGCATTTGGAGATTGTCCATGCCTACACACGCCCCTTATGGCTTGTAACCCGTGATAGTCCTTTTCTCTGGCAATTTGTCCAAACCCTTCTTAAAGGCATTGAGGCTAGATGCCATCACCACATCCTGTGGTAGAGAGTTCCACAGAGCAACTACATGCTGGGTCTCTTGTCTGTCTTAAACCTCCCAAAATTCAACTTTTAGTGACTATTCCCTACTTCTGGTATTATGTGAAAGGGAAAAGAGCATCTCTCTATCCATCCCTTGTATAATTTTGTGTGTCTCAATAATATCCCCCTCAAGCGCCTCTTCTCTAGACTGAAGAGCCCCAAATGCTGTAGCCTTTCCTCATATGGAAGGTGTCCCAAACTGTCAGTTGTTTTAGTCATTCTCCTCTGAACTGTCTCCATCTCCTCTATATTCTTTTTGAGACATGGCAACCAGAATTGGACACAGTACTCCAAATGTGGCCTCATTGTACAAAATTGATTTGTACAATGGCATCATAATTTTTGCTATCTTATTCTCAATCCCTTTCCTAATGACCCCAAGCATGGAATTTGCCTTCATTGCCGCCACACATTGGGGCGACACTTTCATTGAGCTAACCACTAGCACCCCTGGATCTCTTTCCTGCTCTGTTACAGATAGCTCAGAGCCCATTAACCTATATGTAAATTAGGATTCTTTGCCCCAGTGTGCATAACTTTCCATTTACTAACATTAAAACACATCTGCCATTTCATTGCCCATTCTTCCATAATGGAGAGATCCCTCTGGAGCTCTTCACAGTCTCTTTTGGTCTTCACTGCTCAGAATAATTTGATGTCATCTGCAAACTAGGCTACCTTGCTGCTTAGCCCTGCCTCTAATTCATTTATGAACAGGTTGTATAGCACCAGTCCCAGGTCAGACACCTGGGCTACCCCCCTTTTCACTTCTCTCCATAGGGAAAATTGTCCATTGACACTTAGGGCACAATCCAGAGTAACTACGGGGAGTCCTTTCTCAGGTGTAAGAACAATTTATTCTGAATTGCAATATGAATTTCCCATATGTTTTCACTAGGTTGTGCAGTAACTACGGGTGCATGTAATGTCTCTTTCGTGCTCCCATAGTTATTCTGAATTGTAGGGTTACTCTCTGTGTCCTGCCCCTCAACAAGTTCCCAATCCATTAATGGACCTGCCCTCTAATTCTTTGCCTGTGGAGTTTTCTCAGAAGTCTTTGGTGAGAGACTATATCAAACATCTTCTGAAAGTCCAGATATACAGTATAATGTCCACAGGTTCTCCTGCATCCACATACTTGTTGACCTTTTCAAAGAATTCAAAAAGGTTCATGAGGCAAGATTTACCTTTACAGAACCCATGCTGATTCTCCAGAAGGCCGGCTCATCTGTGTGTTTATCAGTTGTTCCATGCTGGCTGTTCGATTTATTGAAGGTTGTTGGACTAACATGAGCCCAATGCTGCTGTTCAGTAAGGGGTTGCTCACCCTGTCTCTTGGCTCCTTCCCTGGACTTGCCCCAGTCCCATAGCAAAGTAGCAATAGCTCAGGTAACCTGCTTGCGAACCTTCATCACCATGATTATGAACATTCATCAGGAATCCCTGAGATTATGCCCAAGATGGTAGTTCAACTCTGCAAATGGCATAATATTCCTCACAGGCCAGTACCCATGTCATTTGATGTAAAAACTGACCTAATCAAAAAGCTTTCTAACAAATGAGGTGTATAGTACGCTGGCTGCTATTACGATAACCCCTCTTATCCCTGATGCATGGTGCCAGCAGTGCTTTCTGCTCATAAGGAAGCCACTGGCTCTTTTCCTTCTCCAGCAACCTCCCTTGCCCCTGCCTTCCTTGTAGTTGCACCTAACCCACCACCATCCTGAGTGCAACAGCATACCTTTCAATGATGCAGAATAGAGATGCAGACAAGGAGATGTAGATGGCAATTCTGTTCCTCACAAGATAAGCAAATTTGCAGAAAGTGAATTCACATATAAAGAAAATTGTAAATCTTATAAACTGATTTAAGGATATGGCATTTCTATGGTGGTGGATGATGTAATTTGTACATTTAAAATCTGACAGTAAACAATAGAAGGTAAACAAAAAAGGCAAGGAATAAACTATTCATTTACTTTACAACAGTTATATTGAATATTTTCAGCCATTTGGAATACTTGTTCATCTACTCTGTACTTTCTACTTTAGTGCCTCAATACATAGATAAGGTTCTCAAGGACTTAGCAGGGTAATAACAAGATTTATGTGGCTTAGACTATGTAAGGAAGGTTAGCTGCCTTATTTTGAAATGAATCAACCCTTCTCACTGTTCAAAAACAGCAGCTTTCAGATAGTTACAATAGCAAGTATGGCTGTGTTTCTATGGAAGAGAAAGAAGAAAATTTGTGTGGAGCTTTCATTAATTTTTTTACTAGCAGCATTTTCAAATATTGACCCATTGCCTCCTCCCCAGGGATGGAAATATAACAACATTTTTTGATCCCTGTATCAGAGGTTTTAACATGATTAAAATGTAAGAAAAGTGGAATATATACACATAATAGAGAATGATGTACCCAGTTAAAATAAAATAAAATTTAAAAAAAATAAAAACTTTTGAGGGATATCCTTTTCCCCAGGATTTAGTGACATCAGAATATCTGGAACAAAATGTTTTTATTCCATGATGTCTCAGGGTCCAGGGTCTCAGCACAGGAGTGTGTTGATGTCTTACTAAAAAAAAAAGACCAGCAGACTTTAAAGGTCTTGCAAACTGCAGGAGCTGAGCTCTTTGCAGGGAAATTGGCAGCTATCAAACTGGAAATAGCCTCAAGGCTTGAGTGGCTTAGATTGTGATCCTTCCATCACTTGCCATTATCTGAAGGGGAAAATGAAACCCTTGAAAAAAAGACCTTGATGTTAAGATAACACACGAATGTGTGATTTACTAATTTGATTTACGGTAGCAAGTGCTGGTGCGGTGTGGTAGTTGAGTGAAGGGCTGCCAAGGAAAGTTAAGAAGGAGTAGATTTGGGTAACACTTGGATGGGAGACTGAAAGCTGATAAAGCTGTCACAAGACAATAGAGCTAGAGGTATTGCTGTTTACAACTTGGTCTACCTGAAAACTGTTCCTGCTAGGAGATATGAGCTGCCTGTAGAACAAGGCTAGCTTTCTCATGATGTATGCTGGGCATAAATAGTTACGCATATTGGCTGCTGGACTGCACAAGGATTTCCCAGCAATTGGAATTGCTGTTTGTGTGTACAGCAGCACCTCAAAAAGACAAAAGGAGCATAGATGCAACCATGGGAAAATCCTTATCTTGATTTGCTGAGTGATTCAACTGATGGTTGAATGCAACATTACTGTTGACAGTTGATTGCGGTCTTCTATCTTTCTCTGAAAGGTTTCAATCCAACTGATGTAGAAACAGTTGACATATCCACAGATTTTGAACCCATAGTTTTAATGAACCACAGGTTCCAAACCCATAGTGGCAGCCAGAAATGAGCTCATGAATGCCGTAGGTGATGCTCTCTGGTGGTGTCCAGGAGCCTTAATAATTTGCATTCACTTGACGTATGTAACTATTGCCTCAAGAAGAATTGTGTGTCCTATCAACTCCTCAAGTCCCCTATGACCTGAATGATGTATTTATTTAGTAGTAACTAGCGAAAAGCGTACCCACATTGCGGTAGCAAAATTCCCCCATGCAACATCCCCCACATGCAACATCCTCCCCAGTGGAACCCCTCCCTCCAAACAACATCCCCCCAGTGCACTGGGCACCAAATTGGCTGGAGTTTGGTCAGTCTTCCATGTTAAAACACATTGCACCCCTTTTCAGCCCCTTAAAGGTTAAATTTCTCCACATCTGTGGTGTTCATGTGACCCTCCCTGAATTTCATGCTTCTAGGATCACCCTCTTCAACTCCCCATGCTTCTAGGTCTGGGGTTTGGGGCAGAGCATTCCCCAGTCACCAATTCTTCAATGCAAAGGACAGGGTGGAAAACCCCTTTTCACCCCCTTCTGGTTGGAATTTCCAAAAAATGGTTCTTAGTGCACCCCTCAGTCAAGGAAGGAACACCCGTCCCAAATTTCATGCTTCTAGGCCCAGTGGTTTTGGCTGGACATTGATGAGTGAGTGACTTTTCATTTATATATAGATATAGATTCTTATACAACATTATAATAATAGATCAAGTAGTAAAGAATTCTTAAATACATCATTCGAGTGTCACAAAAGTGCTTGAAGGCACTTTTCTGTCACTCCTAGAGAGGGTTAGGTCAGTGCACAGACATGCGCTTGCCTCTCTACCTCACCACAGGAATAGGATGACCAATGATTTGTGCCAGCCTAGGTTAGGATTGCACCCTGAGTCAGTGTGTCAGTCACACATATTTGGTGCCTGGTTGTACCTGCTGCCTGGTGTTGTCCATTGGCGCTGGTGCTCAGCAGGGGAGCACGGTGGTCCTCAGTGGGAGTGTCAGGTGCCCAATGGTGCCCACAGCCCAATGGTGTCTGCTGCTGGGAGGTGCCTCCTGGTGCCCACTGCCCAATGTGCCCAGTGTCAGTAGGGATGCCCAGTGCCCACTGGTGTCTGTTGCATGGTGGTGCCTGCTGATGCCCAGTGCCCAATGTTGCTCAGTAGGGATGCTCGGTCTCTGCTGGTTCCTGCCACAACCTGCCACTTCCCCCTGGTACCCTTTGGTTCCTGGTGCCTATTGTTCTGTGCCTAGTGCCTGCTAGTGTTGGTGCCCAGCCATGCCCAGAGCCCACAAATATTCTCAAAATTTTACTCCCCAAACAGCAGGTTTATTGTGCTAGTATCTTTTATTTGAGTGATGGTTCTTTACTGAAGGAAGTCATAAGGAAATGCCAAAATCATAGAATCATAAAGTTGGAAGGGACCTAGTAGGTCATCTAGTCCAACCCCCTGCCTGCAGCAGGAAATTCTCCTAGAGCATCCCCGACAGATGCTCGTCTAGCCTCTGCTTGAAGATCCCCAGTGAGGGAGAGTCCACCACCTCCCTTGGCAATCTCTTCCACTGCTGAACCGCCCTCACTGTCAGGTATTTTTTCCAGATATCCAACCGGAATCTCCTTTCTTGCAGTTTGTACCCACTGGTTCTAGTTCTGCTTTCAGAAGCAGCTATGAACAAATGAGCCCCTTCCTCCATTTGATAGCCCTTCAGGTATCTAAAGAGGGCAATCATGTCTCCCCTTAGCCTCCTCTTCTCCAGGCTGAACATCCCAAGTTCCCAATTTGATTACCATGTCACATCAACATTTGGGAAGACTGTTTTAGCTTTTAGACCAGTAGAGAAGTTGAAGGAGTGGAGCTATTGAATGAATGAGTCTTGGGTATAATTGAAAGAGCCTGGGTGTTGAAAGAGCAGAACTATCAGAAAACAAACCATCACATAGTGGGGGATGCCTGTACAGTGATCAGCTTGTCATGACCCACCAATCATCAAATCTGAACCCACAGTTTGGGAAACACTGCTATAGAAAAAGCTTTAAGAATCTTCCCAGGTTGAGTCTCAAATAAATAGGAAAGGGTTTGGAAGGAAGTATGTCTCTGCTGGTTCCTGCCACAGCCCGGAAGTAGGGAAGAATGTCCTCTTTGCATAACATCTGGATCTAATGTTTTCATGTTGTCATCCCCCCATGACTAACATATTGTCTGCTTTTCTGCTCAAGGGGAAGGTTTGTATTGGCAGGGAATGTCCACGTAGCTGTGAATTCTTTGAATTTTACCTGCTTTTAATGGCTCTTGTATTCTAATCCTATACAAGGTCAGGGGATCTGCTTTGTTTAAGCATTCAGAAAGCAGCTAGCATTGTAATCTGCAAGAAACCTGACTGAGGCACACCTGGCTACTAAGGAGACTGCTGTGTATCAATGGTAATCCCATGAGAAAGCAAAGATGTTCAAACCAATTAAGAAGGCCCTGTGTGAAGAAACCCAGACTTAGGGCCAAATCCTATCCAGCTTTATAGTGCTGATACAGTGCTGATATCGTGCTGATCAGCTCTGAGAGGGACGTCACAGAGCCCAACATTTTCCTTGATGCTATAAAGTTGGATAGGATTGGGCCCTTAATCATGGCAAATTAAGTTAATTAATGAGTTAATAACTTTGGCAAAAGTTATTAAAATATGTGTATTCTGCTGCTCTGGCATGCAACCTGTCCTACACATATAGGCAGTTGGTCTTAACTTTGTCTTTTGATGTCCAGGTGGCATTGATCAGGAGGAATTATTTTCAGTTCTACTTTACTGTGACCTTTCTTAGAAAAAGGGCTGTGGGTGGTGCAGGTGGTTAATTCACTGTGCCTGTTAACCAGCAGGCCAGGGTTCGAGACCTGGGTCGGCCCCACAAAACAGGGTGAGCTCCTGTCCTTAGCCAGCTCTGCGACGCCAGCTAGATCCAATCATATTGGCTCTGCCTTTCCATCGGACTAATTCAGTGGCGTGGAGAGGGGGGATTTGCTGCTTGGGTAACAGCCTATCCTCCATAACAATCTAACTCAGGCTTTCATGCTTCGCATGCAGCGTATGCAGCGCTGAGCACGGTACCATAGTCTTCTAAGTCTGACGGAGGCCTGCTTTTTTTCTTAGAAAAAGCAAACCCTGTTGTGGTTGCATATATGTCCTTGCTTCTGTCCAGTTTTTTGAACCACGGTTTTTTTAACTACAGGAATATTGTCTATATGGGGCATCTTAAAAATCACAGTGGTTGGAATTCTGAAGGCTATGCAACAATTGGAGCGTGTTATTGTGATTCTTCATCATGGTATCATGGGAATACACCCTCTCTCATGACTTTCTAGCAAGGTTTTAAAACATACCTGCTCTGCCTAGCATTTTGTTGCTGAATGCTTGTCATACTGTTTGTATGGCTTATGTCCTTTGCTGGACTCTGGTTTAATGAATTTTTCCTTGAACCTTGCTCTCTTTCCAATATTAGTCTTTCACCGTGTAATGTAAATTTTATGATTAATGATAATATTATTGTTACCTTTTGTTTTTAATGTAAAAAATTATGTTCTAGTGCCACTCTGATTTTTTAAACCATTATATTACTTTGTACTTATTTTTTTTAAACACCTTGTAAATTGCCACGGGCATTTGTATTGTCATGGGAAAAGCAGGATATAAATTCCTAAAATAAGATAGGTGCCCTTATCTGCTGATTTGGAACATTTGTACCCTACCATTTGCTAATTTACTCTAAGGGACTTGCAGCATGAATTTTTGTTGTGGTGGCAGCTCCTCACTATTTGGTAAATTTTCTCCACTTTCACCCCTTCCTCATGTCAGAGTTGTAGTAGAAAGTTCATTGACTCCCTGCAACCTGAAGGTCTTGGATGTGTCTCTGGTGGACCCTCCCAGTTATACAGGATGAGACAGTCTGCAGCAAGTGGTGGTGCTGAGGGAAATCAGTGAAAATCAGGCAAATAACTTTGTGTGAGGTGAAATATTTGCTCACATTTACATATGAAAGGGTACAAAGATTTGGCATTTGTCAAATTTGTGGAGGAGAGTCAGTTTTAGTTGTAAAGCACCTGTAGTGAAGCTGGCAAATTACATCCAACTGTCAGTAATGTGGATTTTGGCTAGGATCCAGAATTGAGGAAAAAAATGCGCCCCAGCAGTCAAAACAAAAATGACTTGCTGCAAGCAGGAAACAAATAGTCCCAATAGTCTAAAAATTCTTAAGGTCTCAAGAACCAGGAAATTTTGTTTTTAGAGCTGTTGCCAAGGTTTGTACGTTTCAACATATTTATCCCCAGAACAAAATTTTAATGCAAACTAACAGAAATCCTCAAGAGTTATGTTATAATTTTTCCTAGCCCCTCTGCTTAATACAAACTCATGTAGCAAGCATGAGAAGATGCCAAAGGCCCATCTATTCCAGCTTCCTGTGGCATACTGTAGCCCACCAGATGCCACCATTACGATACCTGTATTCAGGTGCCCTCCCTTGATTCTGGCATCTTGAATTTGTCCACATCTACACCCACCCCTCATGGTTTGTAACCTGTGCTAGTCCTTTCCTTTAGGAATTTGTCCAATCCCTTCTTAAAGGCATTGAGGCGAGATGCCATCGCCACATCCTGTGGCAGAGAGTTCCACAGATCTCTCTTTACACACTGGGTAAAGAAATATTTTCTTTTGTCTGTCCTAATGTCTCCCAACATTCAATTTAAGTTGATGTCCCCTTGTTCTGGAAAGGGAAAAGATTTATCCACTTCATCCACCCCTTGCCTAATTTTGCATATGAAACAAAAATATTGCTGGTACAGTGGTACCTCGCTTAACAAGCATTTCACACAACAAGCAAAAATTTCCAAGAAATCTTGCTTCACATAACAAGTTCTGCTTCACTTAGCAAGCGCGCTATGGGCATGTGTGCTATGCAGTCCTGACACTCCGCATGGAGGCTCTTTAAAAGGGCTGCTGGCCAGCGCTGCTGCCTCTAACTGCCCTCAACTTGGGGGCAGTTGCCTGGAGGTGCCAGAGACAGCTGCCCCTAACTACCCCCACTGACCACCTTGAACCTCCAGCAGCAGTCCTGGTAAGCCTCCCAGGAAAGTGTCTTTGATTGCAGCCTCTTAACCATGTCTACTCAGAAGTAAGCCCCATTGTGTTAAATGGGGCTTACTCCCAGGAAAGTGTCTTTAGGATTGCAGCCTAAGTAGACTTCATAGGATCATGCACATTGAATGCATGTTTTGAATTCAATTCCAGTGTTTTGTCATCATTTTTACATCCAGTTAATATTTTTATATGAATATTTGGGGAGTTGTGGAACCAATCATCTGAGTTTTCATTATTTCCTATGGAAAAATCTGCTTCACTTAAAAGAGCGTTTTGCTTAAAGAGCATGCCTCTGGAACGAATTAAACTCTTTATGTGAGGCACCACTGTACTTGCATGTATTCTCAACAACATGCTACATGAAATGTGTACTATATTGAGGTTTTCATTGGTCATATTTTATTTCAATTTCATTTTTTTACACCAAGGTTCACTGAAAGAATACCATTCAGTGACCCTGTATGAGCAATCTGCCATTTTTATGTGATTTCTAATTTGTCCTTGAGGAAAAGGAATTTAAGTTCTTCCCACAGTCTGCTTCTGGTGTGTTCAAATTTCTGACCCACCACTTTCCTTGGAACAGCATGAGATAGGTTTGTTGTTTCTTGTTGTGTGGTGAAATTCTTTTTCTGTCTTTATCAGGAAGGTATGTGCCCTTGTACCCATTTATTGTCACTTAGTTTTCTGTCAATACTTGCACAATCATATAAAAGAGATAAGATTTTAACTCTGTGAACCTTCCCACTGCCTGCCATGTACCTGGGCTTATCTCTTTGATGCTGTTAATGAGGGAAGTGATTCAGGCACATATGCAACTTTTTACAAAGTCTATATGTCCAAACCACAGGTCATTAGAATCTGATTTTCATTAAATCTACAGACATACCTACAGACTTTCAGCCAATGAGACTGTAGTTTTGCTTGACTCCTGAAATATATTTGAATTTTGATGTACCAATTTATTCCGTACACTTAGAATGTATCATTCTAAATGACACTTAAGAGCTCTAAATGAGAATGGAAACTGCCATTGGGTGCAATATTTAATGAATGTCAAGTCATTTAAATTTAAAAGTTATGAAGAGGATTTGAAGCTATTATAACTAAGTAAAGGCTCTGCTGTGTTAATTATAGTCATCTTTGCAATCAGGGTTGGTGGTAGGCACTACTAGGCCAGAAAGAGCTTATTTAATCCACTTACAATGCTATAAATGGCAAATGAAAGAATAATTATCTTTAGATGAAAATCCTACACAGTGTACCTACGAGTGAGTGCCATTTAATTTAATTAGACTTAATTCTGAGTAGACATACATAAGATTACACAGTAAATATAATAATGGTGGTGTGACATTGCAGAGAAAGTCTGCAGCTCAAGACCTTTTCTATCAGTAGTTTAGCTTCAGAGACTACATTTGGTCTATTTCTAATAATGAAAGAAATTTTCATGTAACATTTTAAAGTTGCTCCTAATAGCTCTGCTCTGAGTCTTAAAGACATTTTGCTAGTTTCTCAGTCATTCTGTCAGAAGTTGAACATAAATTTGCTTCACATGGTTTGCAGAGGTAAATTTTGATTATTACAGATTTCATCTGTATTTTGCCCTGTAACTTTAAAAACTGCAGGAATGGTGTCATTTGCTTTCTACAAGTATGGGTTTTGATTTAATTTATTTGATCTGTGTTCAAGATGCTTGAGCCTTATTGCTTGCTGTCAAATGTGTATCAGTTGTAAAGGTAATCAGTCAACAGAAAACTGGAACTTGATACGCATGTCTATCTCTACTCAGAAAATTCTCTTATACCCATGGCTTGAATCTCATGTCCCTTTCATGCATGTGAAACAGTTTGATATTTGCTGTATCACATTATTTGCAAGTCTGAAAATAGGACAGGTTTGTGTGTGTCTACATAAGGCTTTTCCATTCATAGGAATGCACAGTCAAGATAAGTGTGAGAACTGAAATCTTTTGCGCTCTCTCTCTCCAGTATTTATATACCGCTTTTCAACTAAAAAGTTCACAAAGCAGTTACAAAGAAAACAGAAAAATTAATGGCTAGAGTTGACAAATCAAAACAAATACAAAGAGAAACCATCACTTGTTACCCCACTGTTTAGAATTCCTTTGTTTGGACAACTTACAAACAATTCTGAGGTATCTTCGAAATCTTACCCTGCTGCCTTAGATAACGGTACTTTTAATTTGAGACAATGTAGATGTGGTATTTTCTCACATTTCAAAAACCCAGAATAATTACCAATAGTAACCAGATACATCTTAATCCTGCAGCCTGCAAAAACTGTTAGTAATATTTTTTTTAAAAAAAATTCTACACCCCCACCTCAAAAAGAAAGGTATGTACACCGAGGCTTGAGCTGGTAAGGTTTTTTCTTCTTTAGACATGTAAAGTGAGATGGGTCCGATTGTCCAAACTCTTCTCCCTCCTTCAAACCTAATATCAAAACCCATCTTCCTCCCAGGTATTTTCCTCTCCTCATCACTCTGAGGTTTGAATGCTGTTTACAGGGAAGCACTGAATCTTGGAGTGGATAGCTTGATGAAAGCATTGATCCAGTGTGCAGCAGCTGTAAAAACCAACTGCATGCTCAGTATAAGTAAAAAAGGGAATATGGCCAATTTTATTATTCCATTGTACAAACCAATATATTTGGGGTACAACTGAAGTATTGTTTGATTCATTACCCCAATGTGCATGACTTTACATTTACTTTCATTGAAGTGCATTTGCCTTTTTGTTGGCTATTCTCCCAGTTTGGGAAGATCCTTCTGGAATAATTCACAGTATGAAGAATTGAGAGAATTGGTACATTATTTCATATAGAATTGCAATTAAGGCAGAACTGTATTTTTCAGAAACATAACTGTTGCAACCACCTCTCTCTCTATGTGAGATGTGATGTATCATCCTTATGCAAGGCACTTCTCCACTTTGACACAAAGTATTGGCTGGCAGGGGAGTGCACAGTGCAATAACATATTATATGTTGTTATATTACATGTTAAGCAAGTTAAAGATGCTGATACCCCTGTGTCTCCTCCTGTGTTTAGTGCTTCTCTTAGAGATGTGTGCATTTCCTTCAAAGTCTTTGAGCTTAACTACCAATGTGAGCAACTGGGTTGATGGATGTCTATAAATTGTTTGTAGCAGCTTCAGCTTGGCTGGGTTTTTAGCAGTTTAAACTGCAAAGCACATTTGTTTTCTGCAAAATTATTGAAAAGACAGGTTTTTTTTTAAAATTCCCTATAATATTCTAAAGAAAATAAGGAACTTAGTTTTGCAAATATGTTAACTGTTCTGACTTTTTATGGTTCAGCTTTGCTTAGCTTTGGTGACTGGTAGGGGAGATGAAAGTGATCCACAACCAGTGATCTTTGTTGCCATCTCAAAATTCTGATTACCCATGAACCCTCTCCTGGCATCTGAGGTGACATAACTAAATGTTTTCTTTCCATGGTGATAGGCCTGCTGCCTCTGCTTCTTCCTCTCCCTGGATTGGAATAGGAAGAAGGCGACAAAGCAAAAACAGAAATTTGGAGAAGAGTGTGACCATGACTCTCTTCCACATATCTGCCTTTCCTTCTTCCAATCCAGGAAGAGGACCACCACCAATGTAGTGGGCAGATGGAGGTGGGCAACCCCTACCAAATGCACATACCAATCTGCTGCCCAGGGCAACCACCTCAGTTGATAACCTAATTGATGGGTTGGCCTAGACCCAATTCACTTTTTCACTCAAGAGTAAGGAGTCCTTATTCTTGATAACTCATTTGAGGCATTGTGAAGCACTTCAGCAAAGCACATCCTTTGCTTCTGTATGAAGAGCAGCACACTGGCAAAACAGCTAATTTCCAATCTCCAGTCTACCTCTCAGACTTGGAACTGGGGAAGGAAGAGCTTTGGTAACAAATGATCCTCATCTTCTTCTCCTGCTTAAAGTCTGGGGTGGGGGGCTGTGGCTTCTTCTGCTCACTAAGAAAGATCATAAGAAGAGCCTCCACTGGATCAGGTCAAAGGCCCATCTAGTCAAGCTTCTTATATCACACAGTGACCTACCAGAAGCCTCAGGGAGCACATACGATACCTATATTCAGGTGCCCTCCCCTGATCCTGGCGTCTTGAATTTGTCCACATCTACACGCACCCCCCATGGCTTGTAATCTGTGCTAGTCCTTTCCTTTAGGAATTTGTTCAATCCCTTCTTAAAGGCATTGAGACTAGATGCCATCACCACATACTGTGGCAGGATAGCAATAGTGATACTACAACTGCCATGGAGAACAGTGAAATTTAGGAAGTTAACAAAGCCCTGAAACTTCACGTGATGACTTGTAGAAATCTTTCTGAGGCCACCTTGATTGTATGTTTTCATTTTAATTTTGGATTTGTAAATACTAAGAACTCTGGTTTATTTTTTTTAATGGTGAAAGCTCTTGGAACATGAATTTCATACCAGATATACTGAGAGCATGCAATGTGCAGGCTAGGATCTTGTTGTAAATATTCCAAAAGTTTGCAGCATGTTTTATTGTGCAGATTTCTAAACTTTCTATATATTTTTGATGTGTTGTACATACAGAATTATGAAATTGTACTCTCTTGCATCCAGCTGGTCCATTTCTATAGCCTTGTCTTTTGAAGGAACACTTGGTAGAACATCAGAAGTAGTTCCTGAAATGATCAGGAAGTCTCATGCAGATAAATTCTTATTTTTTTCTTTCAGTGAATACCTACCTCTTCATGATGCAAGCCCAAGGCATCATGATTCGGGAAAACATGAGGACGATAGGAGCTCAAGTTTATGAGCAGGTTGTCCGCAGTGCCTATGCCAAGAGGAACAGCAGTGGAAATGACTCAGGTATATTTATAAACCTAATCATTCATAGAAATCTGATGTACGAACATATTGATAGGGAGTTATAAAATGCATAAAATACAAAGAGATCCCTTTCTCTGATGACCTGTTGCAGAAGTGGGTAAGCTTATCGCAAACTGCACCATTTGGATGAGAACTGGATATATAAAAGTGAAGTACAGTAATTGTTTTCCTTCTGAAATTCAATGCAGAATCCTGACTGTTATTTCTATTCAGACAATGGCTACAGGTTTTGACATGTTTCAGTTGGACAAGATGCTTTGTTTTGGGGCATATTTCCATCCTGATAGAATGAAAAAATATGCTTCCAGATATGGAAATAATAATTCAGAAGTTTTGTTCTGCAGTTTTGTTTCTGATGCAGATGTATCAATCTGGAAACATAAGATTTTGAAAGGCATTTTATACCTTTTAAAATGTGTGCTATTATGCTAACTGTAGTTTCTGACACATATTTTAGCTCTCCAAATAAGCACTAGACTTTTTTTTGGCTAGGCAACTAGGACTAATTGCCGATTTTCCCCTTCACTGATAAATTTCTGTTATTGAGTAGCAGTCTATGGTTGTTGACTGGCTTTGCTCACCAATCCACAGTTTGCTACTTCTAACAGCACCACACCACTTGACATCCTTTTGTCTTCTACTTTGGAGTAGAAGAGACAGCCACACCACAAAGTTGGACCCATATTTGGCCAGGGAATCAAAGCTACTTGAGTTGACTGTGACCACAAAGATTACCTCTCCAAATTTTCATCTCTTGCTATTGTTTAGAAAAGGAAAGCTTTATTCTGCCCCTGCCCAGAGCAGCAATCAAAGCTCATTTCCTACCCTCGCCATAAGGTACCTGCCCACTCTCTGTGCTGAGTGTGATGAAACAATATTAGGAAAGCAATGACAGTAATGGTCATTACAGTAACACAAAATTGTGTAACTGAACTTGTCATGTAAAGAGCAAGGAGTAGAGCAAAACAGCAAGCACTTTATGTTCTACTTGCCTGATTTGAATAGAAATATTTTTATTTAAATATTGCTGTGACAATAAATTGGCATGATAATGGATACATCTACACAGTGGTGGAGAATCCTGGACTGTCATTGTCATATTGCAGTTCCATATTGGTCTCCTTCAAATCCAAATATGAGTAAGCTGTTCCAATTGTTATCCCTTATGAAAATGCATAAATACTCAAAACACTGCCTTTTGGTGATAAGATATTTTCCAGAAATTACATTTCCTGTTAGTATTAATCTGTGGCTACATCTGCTGACACTGTTTCACCTAGGTAGTACATTTTAAAGCAATTATAATTCATTAAAATGTGCTCTTGAAATTAAAACACTTATAACAACAATTTGCTGTTTTAAACAAGAAATTTTGAGGAAAATATAAATAAAAATACAGCTTTACTTAATGATAGCTGGACTGTTTATAGGATGGGTTGGAGTATGAAGGATGGGTAACTTAAACGTTTAAACAAAAACAGCAGTCCTGCTTCTCTCTTAAACTCTGCATTTCATTATATATTATAATGCTAACTTTAAGTCCTGTAACTTCTGCAAGGCAAATACAAAGATAATATTTGTTACATAATGTATTGTTTAAATGAGATTAAGGGCGCAATCCAGAGTAACTATGTGGAGTCTTTGCTCTGGTGTAAAAACAATTTGCTCTGGATTGCAATATGAATTTTCCATAGGTTTTCACTAGGTAGTGCAGTATCTACGGGTACACGTAATGTCTCTTATGTGCTCCCGTAGTTACTCCGGATTGTAGGGCATGTATACACATGTAATTGGCTAGAAAAAAGAGTGTTTTTGTAGCTAACAATGTATGTACAAAATTGGGCATAGGGAAAGCACCAAGGTAGTGTTTGTTAGGAGAGGAAGTGAGATTATAAATGCAATCCTAACCAATTTAGGCCAGCATAATACATCCATCTCCTCATTCTCATGGTGGCATGGGGAAGCTGGCACATGTCTGTGCACTGGCTTAACCTGTCCCACCACCACCACCACCTGTGGTGCAGAAGTGCCTTAGAACACTTTTGTGACACCTCCAAAGCCAGAATGGGACTTGTGCTGGAGCTTGTGCCAGCCTACCCAGAGATTAGGATTGCACTGTGAATCTTTGCTAGTTACCCCCATGTAATACCTTTTTTCTTAAATCAAGACCAGAAAGTTACTAAGGATATCATCAATGTTTGTAATAGTTGAGGGGTGGGCAGCATCATTCCATAAGGGGCAAGTTTTGTCTAGGTTCCCAACTGACCTACTGACAAGTTGTGGTTGAAATTAGCAAGGCAATCCTGAAGAAAGGAGTGGTGACCAAAGGCATGAAGGGAGTTATGTTTCCTTCAGTTATTCCCTTTATCAAGCCATTGGAGATCAGTGAGAAGTTAGTATAGTTTTGTTCGTTTTGGTGAAACTTTGTCAGCCATATTTTTTTTTACTCCCCACAAATCACACTTGGTGTGTTTTGTAGAATGGAGAATATAAACTTTTTTCCATTTGGCACAGACATTGTACAAAATATACATCACATGACAGATTCAGAATTCAGTAGTTAAATCTTCTTGCATTTGACATATGAACAAGTGAAACATTGCTCCTCTGTGCCATCATCTAGTGGCCTCATAGTTTTTTGGTCCTTTAAAACTTAGATGACCATCGAAAAATAGCCTAATTTGCATAAATTATAATTGCCAGTCAATAAATCCGGTTGGTCATCTAAGGGTTACAAATGCAGGCTGGTGGCTTAATGAGGAATAAAATGATATGGAAGTATTTGTTCATGACTTTTCTGGTCAGTTCAATTGGTGTGACTTAAAATACTATAAGCAAGAAGATGAAGGAAAGAATCTGCAAATCCTACAGCCTAAAACACTCTCTTTTTCCTCTAGATTATCCTCTTGATTTGAACCACAATGAAACTTTTTTGCAAACCACAACTTTTCTTCCTGAAGATTTTACCTACTTGCCAAACAATACCTGCCCTGAGAGACTCCCTTCTATGAGTAAGTACTATTGTGATTTGTGGACTTGCATCCTTTTTCAGGATTCCTTGTAGGTGGTAGCCCTTTACAATCTTTCACTGCAGAGCCACGTGGATGATAGAAAGGAAGATAGAATTTTCTATCTTGGCTGTATATTTGAATTTTCTATCTTGGCTGTACATTTGAATCATTCCAAAGATTCTCAAATTGCTGGAATATGTAGAAACCCCTCTTTTCATTTATAAGCAACTAGCAAAAAGCATACCTACGTTGCGGGAGTAAAATTCCCCCATACGCCATCCCCCCACGGTGCGCCAGTTCCCCCCATGGCGCAACGGCCCCCCACTCATTGCCCCCCCTGCGCAACGTACCCCCGGCGCATCATTCCCCCCATGTGCATCTTCCCATACACAGTATCCTCCCCAGTGCAACCTCTTCCTCTTAACAACTTCCCCCAGGGCACCAGGCACCGAGCACCAAATTGGCTGGATGTTGGTCAGTCTTCCATGTTAAGTATAGGACAAAAACAAGTTGCACCCCTTTTCAGCCCCTTAAGGGTTAAATTTCTCCACATGGGTTCTTGGTGGGTGTTCATGTGACAGAAGGAACTCCCTCCCCGAATTTCATGCTTCTAGATCCGGGGGTTGCGGTGGAATGTTGATGAGTCATCAATTCTTCAATGCAAAGGATAGGGGGGAAAAAGCGTTGCACCCCTTTTCACCCCCTTCCGGTTGGAATTTCCGAAAACCGGTTCTTAGTGCACCCCTCCGTCACAGAAGGAACACCTTGCCCAAATTTCATGCTTCTAGGCCCAGCGGTTTTGGCAGGGCGGTGATCAGTCAGTCAGTCAAGTGAGTCAGTGAGTGACTTTTCTCTTTTATATATATAGATTGGATTCCTTTTTACTCTTTAATTGTAACTTTCAGTCCAAGGATTAGCAGAGTATTCCTATAAATAGGAATTTGTAAGGTCAGGACGTAAGAATCCTTCTTACCCAGTCACATTTTGAAACATCAGGGTGATTGACTGTGAAACACTTCAGCAAATAAAATGCCATAATATGGCAAAAGTTAAACATCTGAAGTCATAATGATTTCAGTTAGTGCCTATGTACTCAATTGTTTCCATCTGAATTCAGCACAGCTAACGTGTTTAACTTGGACTGGATTGTGCACTTTATATAAGTGACTTTTCCCCCAGAAATAATTGGGTAGAATATTGAGTGAGTTACATACATATTATGTACTAGCGAAAGGCGTACTCGCGTTGCGGGAGTAAAATTCCCCCATATGCATCAACCCCCCATGGATAACTTTCCCCCAGGCGTAACAACCCCCCATGCGCAACTTCCCCCATACACATCAACCCCCCATGCGCAACTTCACCCATGCGCAACTTCCCCCATGCGCATCAACCCCCCATGTTCCCCATGCGCAACCTTCCTCCCATGCGCAACTTTCTTCCTTTGTGCAATGTTCCCCATGCGCAACTTTCCTCCATGCGCAACTTTCTTCCCATGTGCAACTTTCCTACATGCGCATCAACCCCCCATGTGCAACTTCCCCCATATGCATCAAACTCCATGCGCAACTTCCCCCCCATGCGCAACTTCCCCCCATGCGCAACTTCCCCCCCATGCGCAACTTCCCCCCCCCATGCGCAACTTCCCCCCCCATGCGCAATTTTCCTCCATGCGTAACTTTCCTCCATGCGCATCACTCCCCCATGCGCAACTTTCCTCCTTTGTGCAATGTTCCCCATGCGCAACTTTCCTCCCATGCGCAACTTTCCTCCCATGTGCAACTTTCCTACATGCGCAGCATCCTCGCCAGCGCAACCTCTTCCTCTGAACAACATCCCCCAGTGCACCAGGCACTGAGCACCAAATTGGCTGGATGTTGTTCAGTTTCCCATGTTAAGTATAGGACAGAAACACGTTGCCCCCTTTTCAGCCCCTGCAGGGTTAAATTTCTCCAGATGGTTCTTGGTGGGTGTTCAGGTGACAGAAGGAACTCCCAGAATTCCATGCTTCAGGCCCAGCAGTTGGGGCGGAATGTTGCTGAGTCAGCAATTTTCAATGCAAAGTATAGGGAGGAAAACGCATTGCGCCCCTTTTCACCCCCTTCCCGTTGGAATTTCCAAAAACCGGTTCTTAATGCACCCCTCAGTCACGGAAGGAACACCCACCCCAAATTTCATGCTTCTAGGCCCACCGGTTTTGGCAGGGCGGTGGTGAGTGAGTCAGTCAGTGAGTCAGTCAGTGAGTGACTTTTCTCTTTTATATATATAGATGTATAAACTACTGAAAATTCCTTCTCATCTTTTTCTTCAGAATTCTTTCTTGATTAATGAAAAGTTATTGTATCATTTCTGACAAACATTAAGCCCAAGCAACTTTGGACCCCAGTTGATTAATAGTCATCAAAAGTTCCTTTTTGCCATTGGCACAACCAGGTTTCAGTGGACCATCAAGATTTATGATGGAACACCAAAAGGAATAGTCACTGAAATAAAAAGGGCATGGAGCTTTCTAGCAAAAACCTAGGTTATAGGTGCAACCTTTTTATTTGTGGATTTTTTTAAATCTCTAAATAGATTGGGAGATATTCAAATTTACACAAAGCTTTGCATATTGGACTTCTCCTTTGCCCCATGCAGCTGGCTTGTTCCATTTCTAGGCAGCCAGTATGATGAAAAATGCCTATGCCGTGCACATGTGCAGAAATAACCCTAGAGCTATCAAATGAGCTCTGCAAGATTGCACTCCCTGTACAAGTGCAGCAAATTTACCTGTAGCCCTTGAGTCTTCAGAGCAGCTCTGTAATATTACACACAAGCAAAAAAGACCCCCCTCTAATCCTAGAAGCCTAACCCATCAATGAAACTTGTTAAAACGTTGTGTCGCATGGGAGACGGAGTCAGTTGCTCGGAGTGGAAGACAAAAGTACAAGAGAAAACCATTCTCCATTGTACAATTACACATACACACATATCCCTCCTTCAGTATTCCCCCTTCAAAAAAATGGTGGTACAGGCTCATGTGCTTCAGCCTACTAGGATACAAAAGCAAAACAGCCCATCAAGTGAATCTACCAAGCAATCTTAAGCATTATACAGTGGCGTCTCACATAACAAACGCCTCACGTAAAGTGTGTTCCACGTAACAAAAATTTCTCTAGGATTCTGCTTCACATAACAAACTGTGCTTCACATAACAAACACTCGTTGGCAGCTGGGGCAGACGTGCTGGCTGGCAGCCCTTTTAAAAAGCGTCAGGGCTGCCTAGCACGCCTGCCCATAGCAAAAGTAACACTCCCCTGCTGTTCCCTCCTGTGGCTGGGTGTCTGCTGGGCAGAGGGAGAGAACAGCAGTGGAGAGGAGGGAAGCAGCTCAGGTCTAGCCGGAAGTGAGCAGGGGAGAGAGAGGCTCAGGATGACGAGAAGGAGAAAGTGGGGAGACACTTTGAAAGTGTCTTGGATTACAGAAGAAAGTGTCTTTGATTGCAGCCTCCTAACCATGTCTACCCAGAAGTAAACCTCATTGTGTTAAATGTGGCTTATTCCCAGGAAAGTGTCTTTAGGATTGCAGCCTAAGTAGACTTCATAGGATCTTGCGCATTTATGCATGTTTTGAATTCAATTCCAGTGTTTTGTCATCATTTTTACATCCAGTTAATATTATTATATGAATATTTTTTGGGTTGTGGAACCAATTGCCTGAGTTTTCATTATTTCCTATGGGAAAATCTGCTTCAGTAAAGAAAATCTCCGGAACGAATTAAATTTGTTACATGATCCACCACTGTATTTAGGAGCTTAGCATTCTGCCTTGAAACAGGATAATGGACAACATGGGGGGCTGAGCACAAAAGTGGGGAGAAAGTGAGAAAGTTCTCTTCATCCCCAAGTGTCGGGCTATTTTGCTACCATATTTATTCAAACATAATGTGCCCACAAATCTAATGTGCACCCCCTAATTTACAGGTGAATTTGACTGAAAAAGTGTGCATTAGATTAAATTTGAGTAAACACAGTAAAATCTTTGGCTGGACAGACAAGAGTGGAGCCTTCCTCCCTTGAAAGTTAAGAGGAATTGTAACAACGGGAAGAAGCGGGTCTCTTTTGGGGGAGGGGGAGCAGCAGCTCCCTCAGGTCGGGGAAGGAAAGCACAGGCAGGGCAGGGGCAGTGCTCTGGCCTGCTCCCCAGGTCCCATGAGGTTGGATGGGGAGGCTGGGAGGGAGTCAGAGAGAGATGTGCCTCCATGCACTGTTCCCCCTTTCAAGCACTGGCAGCAGCCCTGAAAGCAGTCAGCTCCTCCACGGTTGGCTGGGCTGGTTGGGCGCCTCTTTGTCTGTTCGGTCACTCTTCAGGGAAGCCTCCATGTGCTTTCCTCCTCCAAGCGCCTGTACAGCATTCCTGGTCAGAAGTCAGGCACCTTATGGCTGACTGGACAGCTGAGAGGAGAGGAACTCTTCACTCTGCTTCCCAGGGACAGATGGGCAGAAAGAAGGCTGTGCTGGGAAGCAGAGTGCAAAAAGGATACCCATTAGGAGAGAAGCAGCCATCAGTATGCTAATGACACCCAGCTGTATCTTTCCCTTCCTCCTGAGTCCGTGGAGGCAACTGAGATCCTAGATCTCTGTCTGGAGACAACATGGAGCTGGATGTGAGTGAAGAAGCTGAAACTAAATCCTGATAAAACAGAGAATCTCCTGATTTAGAAATCCATGACTCAGGTATTGAACTATCATCCTGCTTAGAATGCTCTAAAGGAGCTGTCTGTGGCTTATGGGTTCTCCTGGATCCACAGTTGCTTCTAGAATCCCAGGTGTCAGCTGTGGTTAGGGGAGCTTTTGCTCAGCTTCAGCTGATTTGACAGGTGCCACCATACCTGGGTTGCTCAGATCTGGCCATGGGGACCCATACTCTTGTGACATCAAGATTATATTCTGTAATGTGCTGTACATGGGACTGCCTCTGAAGATGGTTTAGAAACTGCAACTAGTGCAGAATGTGGTGGCTCATGTGGTTGCTGGGCCTTGTCAGTTTGGCTTGGTTGGGCCAAATGCTGCTTCAGCGTCAACACTAGCTGCCCATTTGTTTGCAGGCTGAATTCAAAGTGTTGGTTTTGACCTCTTAAGCCCTATATGATTCGAGTCTGGGAAGAGAGAGCGCCTTTGAGAGGCACCTTTGTCTATACCAGTGGTGGCGAACCTTTTTAGCATTGATTGCTGACTGATGTAACCGGTGTCCAGCATTCATGCCCAGAATTCTGGGCATGCACAGTGGGCCAGGAGAACCTTGAGTTCATTGCGCATGCATGTTGGTCACTGGTGTTCTCTGTCAGGAGCAGATACTGGCATGTGGCAGATGGGAGCACGCGGCAGTGCTAAGGCCGCATGCTGGCAGGGAGGGCTGTGAGTGCCCTCCCTGGCATGCATGCCATAGGTTCACCACCACTGGTCTATACAATCCAACCTGTCACCTAAGAGGGTGGGCTATACAATCCAACCTGTCATCTGGGGGGTGGGCTGCTGACCGTGCTGCCGCTAAGAGAGATGAGGGTTGTGGCAGAGAGAGCAGGGCCTTCTCAGTGATTGCCCCCCAGCTCTGGAACTCCCTCTCCCTGGAATTGAGAACTGCTTTCATCCCACAGAGATTTTGGCAGGGCTTGAAGACATTTTTATGTGCTAGAGCTTTTAAATAATGTGGAGACTGGTGAGTTCTTGTTTTTATTGTAATTCAGGGTGCTGGGATGTTTTTAAATATATATTGACTATGTATTTTAATGTGTTAGCTGCCTTGTGTCTGCTTCTGTGGAGAAAGGTGGGGCATAAATCCAACAAATAAATAAACTGAAAGCAATTTGCATATCTGATTTTGATTTAGCAACTTGCAGATTTTTGCAACTGGGAAGGCTTAGAGAAGAAAACCCCAGGATTTAAGAAAGTTGCACTTGTATGTCCCAAATTCTAAATAAACAGTTAAATAAAGAGGTTACTTAGGTGACCTATTTAGGTTACATAAACAGGTTACATAAATATTTAGGTTTACATAGGTAGATAAATAGGTTACAATGTGCCCTCCCCCGCGACAAACTGACCCGTTTCATCAAACCATGACTTGAACAACTCCAGTCCAGAATAATGGACCGTGCCATAGTGCAAGAACAATTCTAGGAAAATGATGTCCCAAATTCTGTAACTACTATAGAGAGAAGTATTGCTCAACATTCCCATTAACCTGGAAGGAAAGCTATATTGCATTCTGCACAAACTGAAGCTTCTAAATCTTAACATAAAAGTTAATAGGATGACTAGCTGCTGTATGGCATTCATATGTGCAATTACATCAACTGGATACTATGGCTTAGCTCTACATTTTGCTTGTTTATTGATGATGAGCATCAATATAACATCCACATGTTATATAACATGTTATAGCCGACCCAAGAATAAACAGTCTCTATCTGAGATGGTACATGTTTTCTTTTTTGTCCCTTAACAGTGGGTTAGTGCTTATGGAAAGAGATTGCTTATGCTTTGTGCTCCTCCTTGTTTAAAAGGTCAAATAAACGCAAAACATTGTGGAATTGCATTATAATCAAGATTATAGTCAGGATTCAAGGAGTCAAGATTAATGATACTTGCAGAAAGGTATAGAAATTCTGAGGCAAAAGGCCTGGAACTAGTTCTGATCCTTTTTGCCCCTGTGGAGTGAATTATATTTGGGGCCTGGCAGCCTCTCAGAAGGTTCCAAGACTGGCAAAAGTAGGAAGTCAACTCAGGCTCCATTTGCAAGGCCCTGATGCTCCTGCATCACATAAAACTTGTTATTCCTAAAGTGACTTAATGTGAAAAAATAATGGAAATTACTTGATGAAGAACTTAAAATGGGATAAGTGTAAAATTTTCATGTTTCATACAGGTTTCCATTCACACTTGAACTTCTACTTTTCTTCTATTCTATTTGACTGTGCATATAGAGGGCCCTATTGATGTAAATATGAGTGAAATCAGCATGGAGGAAATCCACCAGTTCTTCTCCCAGGACCCAACCATCAGATTAGGAGGCCACTGGAAGCCTCGAGACTGCATGCCCCGTTGGAAGGTAAGGTGAACAGTGGGAAAACTGCACTATATTGTCCTGAAATAATGCTGTTGTTAGTAAAATATTGGGTCTTGCACAAATAAGATATTTGGAGGTCTTTCCTGAAGTCTCTGAAATCTTCTAGCTTCCATTTTTTTCTTAGTGTTGTCTTGTTCAGTCTTAGGGCACAATCGAGAAGTGCACTTGGGTTACCCTATCTATCACTGGGATGACCCAACTGCAAGATGGGCCACCCTAATTATTCTGGAAAAGGCCTGGGCCAGCCTAAGGCAAAATAGGTTGCCCCAAGACAGGTGGAGCTGGGCTGCCCTAGATGGGGCAGTTCAGGAGAGGCATGTTGCGGACATGTTTAGCATTGCCTAGGACAAAGCAGTGTATTCACTGTAGACTGTACTGGCAGTTTCATCAGGGACTCCTTATAAGGCAGGCACCATAGCTGTTCCTTGTTCAGTGTGATTTGAGGGGGGTCTCCTCAGGAGCAAGCCCTCCCCAGGTTTCACTTTGTGCCTCCTTAGCATGCTCTGGATCATCTAGGGCAGCCTGGACTTCCTGACTCTGGATCCAGCATAACTTTCTGCTCTGGATTCAGAATAGTTGGGGCAGCCCCGCTAGGGCACTCCACAATGCTCTAACTCTGGATTGTGTCCTTCGTGTCCCACAGCAGCATGTTTTATGGGATATCCAAGGTTCATCTTGCAAATTTTAATACAGTAAAAGTCATAGCTGCAAGAAATCAATGAACCTTGTTGTCATGGAGCTAAATCTTAATTTTCAATTTTACCAATGATATTCCCCAAAAAGTGAATAAAAGGCACATTGGATTTGAATGGGTTGGTGAAGGAAGTGTTCTCTGTTGAAATTTCTCAGAGAAATTAGTTGTTCATAGCAATTGTGTCTGACCTAGAAAATGTTTCTCCATACAAGCCATGTATTCTGGATTTTCATTTTACTTGGTCATTTCTATGTTGCATGACATACTGACCAGTAGATCTGCTAATGTCTTAGCTTGGGAAGGATACTCCCTACCGCAGACAGGGATATTATATGTTTTATGCCCAGACAGGGATATTATATGTATAAGAATAATCAGTGGGATGGAAGGGAAGCCTTATGAGGAAAGGTTGGGGGAACTTGGGATGTTCAGCCTGGAGAAGAGGAGGCTGAGAGGAGACATGATTGCCCTCTTCAGATACCTGAAGGGCTGTCATAGGGAGGAAGGGGCTCATTTGTTCATAGCTGCTACTGAAAGCAGAACTAGAACCAATGGGTACAAACTGCAAGAAAGGAGATTCCGGTTGGATATCCGGAAAAAATTCCTGACGGTGATGGTGGTTCGGCAGTGGAACAGATTGCCAAGGGAGGTGGTGGACTCTCCCTCACTGGGGCTCTTCAAGCAGAGGTTCGACGAGCACCTGTCGGGGATGCTCTAGGGGGATTTCCTGCTGCAGGCCAAGGATTGGACTAGATGACCTACTAGGTCCCTTCCAACGCTATGATTCTATGATATTGTAACTAGTGAAATGTTCCTGTGTTGCAGGAGTAAAATACTGCCTCTGTGTCCCATACCCTCATTGCACATCTTCCCACATGTGCATCATCCCCTATGTGCTTCAACCCTGAATGTGCAACATCCTCCTGTGCCCATCAACCCTGAATGCACAATATCCCCTCATTGTAAATCAAGCCCCCATTGTGAAACAACCCTCCATGCGCACCAACCCCCATGCTCATCACCCCCTCACAACATTCCCCCATGCACACCATCACCCCAGTGCACTCTCCCCCCCTGGCTGTTGATCAGTCAGTCTTCAATGTTAACTATAGAACAAAAACATGTTGCACCCCTTTTCACCCCCTTAAGGGTTAAATTTCCGAACATCGGTTCTTGGTGGGTGTTGCTGTCACAGAAGGAACACCCTCTCCAAATTTTATGCTTCTAGGTCCAGGGGTTGGGGCAGAGCATCTCTCAGTCAGGAATTCTTCAATGTAAAGTATAGGGAGGAAAATACTTTGCACTCCTTTTCACTCCCCTCTGGTTGGAATTTCTGAAAACCAGTTCTTAGTGGGTGCCTCCATGTAAAGAACACTCTCCCCAAATTTCATGCTTCTAGGCCCAGCAGTTTTAGCAGGGCATTGATGAGTCAGTGAGTCAGTGGCTTTCAGTTTTTGCTAGTTGTCTTATAAAATTATGTCTGTTTTAGAAAGTTGATAATTTTTCCTGCCACTCATTTATAGGAAGACTAGAGTCTGGCCAACCAGTGTCAGTAATAGTAGGAATTTCAGGGTAGAGAAAAGAAAATAAGTTTTTAACAAAATATATAATCTGTGGCATTCTTTGCTATTAAGAATACTAAAGGAATGTTTATCTTTTTATTTTAATGAGCTACAGTGCTGCCTCACACAATGAGCTTAATTTGTTCCGGAGGCATGCTCTTTAAGAGAAATGCTCTTTAAGTGAAGCAGATTTTCCCATAGACAACAATGGAACTCAGAAGATTGGTTCCACAACCCCAAAAATATTAACTGGATGTAAAAATGATGACAAAACACAGGAATTGAATTCAAAACACTATAACATAATACAAACCACAATTACTGTAATAAAACATGTAATATTCTGTACAGTAAAAAAGAAAAGAAAAACCTTTATGGCCAAGGATGACTAATTTTCACTAAAAGACTGGTGTCTTTTGGAGCATCTTTAACAAGGAACCTCTCTCTCTATGTGAGATCTATCTATGCAAACTAAATAGGCAGTCTGCAACAGCAGAGGGGCCATATCCTATCCTGTCTACTCAGAATCAAGCCCCATTGAATCCACTGGGGCTTAATTACAGGAAAGTGTGTAGGATGCAGCCTGACTCTTTCCAAGTTTGCATGAAGTGCAATAGCAGAAGGGCACAGAAGGGTCTCCTCAGAATCAAGCCCCATTGAATCCACTGGGGCTTATTCAAAGGAAAGGAAAAGTGCAGGCAGGGAAGGTGGTGGTGGTGGTGGGGAAGAGGGAAGTTGTCGTGGGGTCCAGGCAGGGAGAGCTGCCTTGGGGGGAAGGGGTCTGTTTGAGGGGGGCTGTAGAGGGGATGTAGGAGGAGTTTTCCCTTCTAACTGATGGAGGCTGCACAGGCTGGGCTGGCCTCTTGTTTTCTGGATGCAGGAGGCAGCCATGTTTGTTCCTCCAACTGAAGAGGCTCTTCTGCTCCCTCTGCTGGCCTTTTCCCTGGTACTGTAGGCAGGGGGAGAAAGTCCCGCCTCAATGCCTCAGCCCAGCCAATGCAGACAGGAGGAGAGGGAGCCCAGCCAATAGACAATCGTTATGCAAATCATGCTCGTTAAGAGAGGCAGAAGCCCCTCCACAATTTTTGCTTGTTATGTGGAACACTCGCTATTCGAGGCACTTGTTAAGCGAGGTACCACTGTAATTTTTATTTTTAAAGGTCATGACCTTGTATGTTTCATGCCATTGATGGCTTGTATTGATAGAATTTAGACTTTGAGAGATCTGGAATGAATTAATGTCAACTTTTTTCTGCAATAGGTGGCAATCTTGATTCCATTCCGCAATCGTTATGAGCATCTTCCTGTTCTTTTTAAACATCTTATTCCAATGCTGCAACGTCAACGTTTACAGTTTGCTTTTTATGTTATTGAGCAAGTAAGTTATTTTGTATGCTTCTTTTTACCACAAAAGCTAATTCCTCTCCAGTAACATGGAGTAGTAATGTTTTTCTTCCCAGGATGCCATGTGTAAGGTCATCCAATAAGATTTTTGCTGGGCAGTTTTAAATATCCAAAGTGTGCCTTGAGTGTAGCTGCCAGTAATACTTGTCAAACTTGCAGTCCATGAGAACTTTCCAAAGTTGATGCCTAATGTAATAGTGTACTTCAGATGTTGTGTTCCTATGGTTGAGAGTTTGCCATCCCCCCACAATGCCTCTACTTAAAGGATATAGGAGATTTTGCTGTCTGATGGGTTTACCACACGTCTAGTACGGAAGTGTTGCAAATGTGCCATAAAGCACATCTGGAAAACCTACCTCTGGTGCTGGCACAGGGCAGAGAGGCACTGTGCCAGCATCTGCAAGGTACATGCTCACTGCTCTGCAGTCAGTGTGTACCATGAACTGGAGGAGACCTAAAGGGAGGCATAGGAGGTAGGGAGAAGTCATTACGGGGTGGGCAGGAGGTAAGTCCAGAGGAGCTTCACTCTTCTGTATCTAAAGCCTCCTTGAAGGGTATTGCACCCTTACACAGAGGCTTCCTTTCTGCACCAGTAAAAGAGTGAAGAAAGGAATAGCCCCATTGTACTGTTATTTTTGTAGATCTTATAGCTACAATGTAGCTCATTGTAGCTCTTTTTATGTAGGGGGTGGGAGCAGAGGAAAAGCAGCCTTTCAAGTGCCATGGGATCTCTGCTATTGCAGACTCAGAATTGGGCTGTGAGGCTGCAACTGTATTAACACTTATCTGGGAGTAAACCTTTATTGAATTCAGGTGATCTGACTTCTAAGTAGGCAGACATATTGGTGTTTACCCTGAATCTAATTTTTAGTGATCCGAAGAGAGGAAAAATTAATTTGGGGAGGAAGCTTTGTGAAACCTTTCTAAACACTTATACCAAATGCAGATTTTTAGGTGTCATATTTTTCTCTTGGTCCAAGCATTTTGTATAATCCCCTTGGTTTATACTAAAATTGTTCATTTACATATCCATGATAATCCACGTAATTCTACTGTGACTTTTCAAAGTATGAAATAGCAGCATTCACAATATGAGCTGGACTGTCACTCCTCATTTCCACAATCTAACTTCGATAGGTTAAGATCATCCTAGACCTCATAAAGGGGCACCTATGTGATCCTAATCTAATTGATGCATGACAGAAATGAAGGAATGCCTCATCTGTCTTCTACCAAAATCTAGAGAGAAGAGGCTTTTCTGTCCTGGACAAATTCACTATGACGTTAAAATGAAGTACTGCCTTATGCACAGAGTGCTCCTGTTCATTCTGCACACTTTGTACACTCTAAATAAAAATGATTGAATGCAATATGGAAGACCATAGTAGATTTTCCATTAATATTTGTAAATATAATTAGCCTGTTTGGGATTTTCTTGTTAGGCTGGTAACCAACCCTTTAATCGTGCCATGCTCTTCAATGTTGGATTTCGGGAAGCAATGAAGGACTTGGACTGGGATTGTCTAATTTTTCACGATGTGGACCATATACCTGAGAATGACCGTAACTACTATGGATGTGGTCAAATGCCAAGACATTTTGCAGCAAAATTGGATAAATATATGTACCTGTAAGTAACTGTAGTGTCTTATCAGTGCAGTTAAGATAACTTAAAAAAAGTACCCAGAGAAATTCAGGCAGGCATTGCTGTAGTGCAAGACTGACCTTGTCTTCATCCTGGAAAACTATTTTTTGTGACAAGGCAACTGCATATGCCCTGACCTCTGATAAGCTCCGTTCAGAACAAGCATGACTAACATTATTTGTTCTCTCTCTCTCTCTTTCTCTCTTTGTGTGTGTGCTTCTTTCTTATAGCCTCCCTTACAATGAGTTCTTTGGAGGAGTGAGCGGCTTAACAGTGAACCAGTTTCGAAAAATCAATGGCTTTCCTAATGCCTTCTGGGGCTGGGGAGGAGAGGATGATGACCTTTGGAACAGGTATTCAGCTAGCAGAAGGAAAGGATAGTCTGTACATTTCCTATACTACCACAGGCAGTGGCGATCTACTGAGTGAATGTAAAATTGTCATTTGATAGTTTTGGCTGGCCTGTTCTGGGTTGGAAATTGGCCCGTTGCCTATATATTTGGCTGTCAGTCTTACTCAGTAACATTTGAGGCAGTTCCTGCATTTCCAAGACTTAAAAAGGAAGAATTTCCATAACCTGTGAATGACTACAGCATGCTCCTAGAGGTCTAGGGGCAGGGTTAGGTTTTGTTTCGTTCTAAAGCAAGAGAAGTATACCAAGGATATTCATTTGAAAGGGACTGTCCATTATGTTCTTTATTTTAGTTGCACTTGCACAGGAACACTAGTTGCAGCTTGGCCTCACTAGTCAAAACTTCAGGTTTATATACTCATCTGCTACAAGGTCTCCTGCTTTTTGGTCTTAAATTGTTAGTTATGGTATATTTCTAGCCTCAAGCATTAGCTATAGACAGCTGAATAACCTGCTGGTCATTTGGTTGAGCCAGATTGCTGACAACACTTCTTTACAAAACTCACTTCAATGGTTATTAGGATTGTGCAATCTGCTCAGAGCAGCTGAAAAATTCCTTTCTCTTCTCCAGGGTGCATTATGCTGGCTACGTGGTAACTCGACCAGAAGGAGAAACAGGGAAATACAAATCAATTCCCCACCATCACAGAGGAGAAGTACAATTCTTAGGAAGGCAAGTGGAGTTTTATCCTAAATAAATATTGCATTTTGAAAGTGCCAACTTAATGGCTACTACATGAGAGGCAACTTGAAGTCTTCCAAAGTATGTGAAAGTTTATTGTCTGCATTGTCCTCAACATTAAAACTGCCCTCTTGTGTATTATAACTTAAGGTTAAAACATCATGTGTTTCTTCTAATCATGTGAGAAGACATGTTGGTTGACACAAAGAACCAGTGTAGTGAGAACCAGGGCTCATGGGTTCGACCCCCACCCCATTTGGGTACACCTGGCACTGCCCCCTCTTATCCTCTGGTGCCTGGTGCCCATACACAGGGCCCAGAGTCCTCAAATATTCTTAAGATTTTACTCCTGCAAGAGCGGGTTCATTGTGCTTGTTTATATATATAAAATTGAAGAGTCACTGATTGACTTAACATCCAGCCAAAACCAGTGGACCTAGAAGCGTGAAACTTGGGGAGGTTATTCATTCCATGATGTAGGCTAAGAAACTTTTAAAAAATCATTTCATCCCTGAGGGGGTAAAAAGGGATGCAATGTGTTTTTGTCTCTATACTTAACACTGAAGACTGACTGATCCCAGCCCCAACCCCTGTACCTAGAAGTATAAAATTTGGGGAGTGTATTCCTTCTGTGATGTAAGGACCCATTCAGAATAGATTTGGTGCCTGATGCCCAATGGTGCTTGGTGCCTGGTGCTAAGTAGGGATGTATGGTCCCAACTCCCCTTTAGTGCCTCCTACCCACTGGTGCCAGGGATGCGTGGTGCCTGGGGTGTCCAGTGGTGTTTACTGTCTGGTAGTGCACAGTGGTGCCTACTACTTTGTGGTGCCCATACCTGGTGCTACCAGTGGTACCCACTGCGCAGTGGTGCCCGATGGTGGCTGATGCTTTTAGAGATGCCCGGTGTCTGCGGGTGCTTTTTTCTGCCCATTGCTGCCTGGTGGTGCTTGGAAGAGACACCCACTGTCGCCACTGCCTAAAGGTGCCTGCTGCCCACTGCACAGTTATTCCTGGTGGTGTCCACTGCTTGATAGGAGCACCCAGTGCCCGCTGCCGGATGCTGCTGTCCCTTGGTGTCCAGCAGCACCCACTGGTGTCCACAAATATTCTTGAAATTTTACTTCCACAACAACAGGTTAATTCCACTAGTAATTACATATGATTATAATTCTTCCAGAGCTGATAAGAGAAAAGACAGAAAGAGCAGCCACAGATCTGATTCAGTATTCCCACTTCCTCCTCCTACTCCTTTTCACTTGCCTCATCCCTGCCCTGCCTTATCTGTTTCCTCCTGTGGAAGTGCTCCCAAAATGGCCACTAATTAAGCAGTCTGTCACTGGTGGTAGCCACTGTAACAACTTGCTTCAGCAGGCAAACCTGTCACTCAGAATCAACTAAATGTTCTACACTTCTTAAATCAATTCTTGTGGGTTATTTTTCCAAAATGGGTGTATTTTGCAGTTGTGATGGTTACATATTTGGATTGCTGTCATTGGATTGTTAATAATTTGTGAGATATATTTTCCCCTCTCCTGTGTGCTCTGATTTAACTGCAATGTGCTCTGATTTAACTGCAGTCTTAAGCACATAATGAGATTGCAGTACATAAGGTTCTGGGCTGCATTCCAAACTTTTTTTTCCTGGAGTAGCCACATGATAAACACCTTCTTTCTCTTTACTTCCCAGTTTGCATCTTGCATTTGCAGTATAGCTGCACTTTGCAGACAAATATTATGTTAATTAGCAATATTAGCCATCACTCTTGAGTTTGCAAGTTATACCTTCAGACTAAGAAAATCTTCCCCTAATCCTGCCTACATACCTTATAGTGATGGTGCTGAAAGTGAGGTGCTCGTACCAGTGGGATACATAATCATTAATCAGTTAATGATTACGTATCCCATGGCCAAGCTCAAAATGTTGCCTGGATGTGATGTCACAACTGAAGAGATGTCATACACTGGCTTTTTAAAAAGTAAAAATGGGGCATCCTGTCTTCATCCAGCAGTTCACCATCCCACTTGCATTTCTACCTCCCCCAATCTAGTGGAAAAGTTAAGTTCATCTGTCTTCACCTGTGGGGTCAAAGAATATTTTTTGGCTACCTAAGCAACCTTACCCCTGCTACTTTACCCCTGCTTATTGGTCAAGAGACACTCTTTCAAGTGGGTGTTCCTCTTTTCTTTAGCAGGGGCAGAGTAACTGGCCCTCCACACCCCAGCAATGTCTGTTCTAGTGGCTTCTGCTGGTGTTCTTTTCGCACTTTAGATTGTGAGCCCTTTTGGGACAGGGACCCATTAACTATTAATTTTTTCATTTTCTTGTAAACTGCTTTGTGAACTTTTCAGTTGAAAAGTGGTATATAAATACTGTAGATGTAGAAAATCAAATTTAATTAAGTAAATGAAAAGGATGCCCTTTTTGGTTAGAGCAGTGGTTCTTGAGCATTTCAGCCTGGGATCCCCTTTTAAGAATGACAATCTGTTTGGGGCCCCTGAAAGTGATGTCATGACCAGAAGTGTCATTTATTTGATTACCAGCAAAATATACCTGTAAAATTGCCCCCATATGCCATCCCCTAGTGCATTCCAGCCTTCCCCTGTGCGCACCATTCACCCCATACGCACCATCCCTCCCAGTGCATCAGGCACTGGGTATCAAATTCGCTGGACGTTGATCAGTCAGTTTTAAAGTTAACTATAGGACAAAAACACATTGCACCCTTTCCCACCCCCTACGGGTTAAATTTCTCAACATTGGTTCTTGGTGGGTGCTCATGTCACAAAAAGGACACCCTCTCCAAATTTCATTCTTCATGGTCCAGGGGTTGGGGCAGGATGTTGATCAGTAAGAGATTTCTCAATGTAAAATATAGGGAGGAAAAACACATTGCACCCCTTTTTACCCCCTTCTGGTTGGAATTTCCAAAAACTGGTTCTTAGTGGGTGCCTCCGTCATGGAAGGAACACCCACCCCAAATTTCACACTTCTAGGTCTGATGGTTTGGCTTATCCTTGATCAGTGACTCTTTGATTTTATATGTATAGGAGATGACTGCATGTCATAATAACTTCTCATTGGCTGTCAGATCAGTCTATTTTGAGTTTTAAAAATTCACTTTTTGTTCCATAAGACAGTTGTGCTTTCATTTTCTGTTTAATCAGCCACAACCTTTGGTAGTGCATAGATAATGCTATTTGTTTCACTGCATTCTGCATTAATCTTTCCAATCTATATATATATAAGAGAAAAGTCACTGACTGACCAACTCACTGACTGACTCATCACCGCCCTGCCAAAACTGCTGGGCCTAGAAGTGTGAAATTTGGGGTGGGTGTTCCTTCTGTGACGGAGGGATGCACTAAGAACTGGTTTTCGGAAATTCCAACGGGAAGGGGGTGAAAAGGGGTGCAACATGTTTTCTTCCCTATACTTTGCATTGAAAATTGCTGACTCAGCAACATTCCGCCCAAACTGCTGGGCCTGAAGCATGGAATTCTGGGAGTTCCTTCTGTCACCTGAACACCCACCAAGAACCATCTGGATAAATTTAACCCTTCAGGGGCTGAAAAGGGGGCAACGTGTTTTTGTCCTATACTTAACATGGGAGACTGACCAACATCCAGCCAATTGGGTGCTCAGACCCTGGTGCACTGGGGGATGTTGTTCGGAGGAAAGTTGCGCACGGGGGGAAGTTGCGCACGGGGGGGAGTTGTGCATGGGAAAAATTGTGTATGGGGAAAGTTGCGCACGGGGGGATGATGCGCACGGGGGAAGATGCGCACGGAGGAAAGTTGCGCATGGGGTTTGATGCATATGGGGGAAGTTGCGCATGGGGGTTGATGCGCATGGGGGAAGTTGTGCATGGGGGGTTGATGTGCATGGAGGAAGTTGCGCATGGGGTAACTTGTGCATGCTGGGTTGATGCGCATGGATGAAGTTGCGCATGGGGGGTTGATGTGTATCGGGGAAGTTGCGCATGGGGGGTTGCTACGCCTGGGGGAAAGTTATCCATGGGGGTTGATGCATAAGGGGGGATGGCATACGGGGGAATTTTACTCCCGCAACGCGGGTACGCCTTTCGCTAGTGATATATAAAATGATGGTATTGTATTGTATGTACCCCATTTTTCACAATTTTGGCCACTAGTGTAAAAAAAATTGGGCTCTAGTGTAATGCTCAGTTTTGTGACCTTGTGCAGTTGGTACCCCACCCTGCACCTGTGTAACTTTAGTTATGTCATTGGCTGGAACATCACATAATCCAGATCACAGAATCCTTGGACAAGAAAGCTGTGCTATGGATAACACCTGAGCCCTAGTGAAGACCTGAGCCACTTAGTGCACAATCCAGAAGTGCACTTGGTTAACCTATCTATCACTGGGCTGACCCAACTGCAAGATAGGCCACCCTAGTTATTTTGGAAAAGGCTTGAGGCAGCCTAGGGCAACATAGGCTGCCCCAAGTCAGGTGGACCTGGGCTGCTCTAACTGGGGCAGCCTAGGCAATTCAGTAGAGGCATGTTGAGGGCATGTTTAGCATGTCCTAAACATTTAAGCTGCCCTTTTTGATATACCTTGGAAGAAACTAGTCACTTTCTAACATAAAATGATATAAGTGAACTACAGTTTAAATAAGATTTGTAATTCAGCTTAACTGATTTGTAATTCTTAACTCCTTGAAACAAACAAAATGCAAGAAATTTAATTTTTTATTTTGAAAAAATGAATCGCAGTATACAGCTTAATGTTATGCTTATGTTTGAAAGAGTTAAGATGTAACTAGAAGCTACATGTGTAAATTTTATTTTTTCACTGTTGAAAGAAGATAGTTGGCTCTAGATACTGTCTTCTGTCTTTCCTCCCTCATCTCTGCAGAGCTTTACATTTTGGTATCTGCATAGTGAAAGATCATGCCCAATATGTTTGATATTGAGTACAGTGGTACCCTGGTTTACCAAGCGACTTGGATTGTGAGTGTTTTGGATTAAGAGCAAAATTTGCTCAGAAATTTTGACTTTGTTTAAGAGCACAGTCTTCGAAGAAGAGCACTTCTGAGGAAGTTTGGAACAGCCTTCCATGGCCAGGGGAATCACTGGAGGGACTGGGTAGGGGGTAGATCATGCTGGGGTGGGGCCCTGGGCAAAGTTTGGAACAGACTTCTATGGCCTGGGAACTTATGGGGGAAATCTGGTAGGAGCAGCCTGAACCAGATGTGTGTGTGGAAAGTGTGCCTTATCAATATTACAGGCTGCTCCTCATCAGCAGCATGGGAATGTTAAAGTTGCATGAAAAGTCAAAGTATCCATTGAGCCAATGGATAGCAGTGACTGCGTTAGTCATCGTGCTCTTTCTTGTCTCCATCACACCAGCAATGAAGGTTTTCAAAGGTACAGTACAATTAAGTGCTGTACAGTATTTTCTTTATTACAGTGTTTTGTAATGATTTTTATTTAAAGTAATTATTTTTATATCTATATTTCTGGGTGTGGAACAAATCATCTGAATTTCCGTTATTTCCTATGGGAAAATCAGCTTTGGATTAGAAGCATTTTGAATTTCAAGCATGCTTCTGGAACAAATTATGCCTATAATCCAAGGCACCAGTGTATTTTAAAAATCAACTCTTTTAAAATCCATTTACAAGATCTCATCTTTGTTCAGTTGCCATGTCATTCTGTGTCAGTAATATGCGGAATATCAGGCTGAACTTGAAAGGAAATGGTTACATTGCTTGGTTCTACTTCAGTGAGTCAAAATTCAAAGATGTACCCGTCCCCTAAAAAACCTGATTTTTTTGCTGCTTTGAGGTTACCATCTCCTGTGGTAGGAAACACAGCCCTAATTGGCTGAATTAAATTCAGAGATGGAGACAACAATCAATCTCAAGTTACTGTTAAGGAAGAATTGATGTTCACAATCTGTTATTTTGTTAATGGTGGATATTTGTAAGTCTCTCTTTTTTGAACAGCATTGATCTTAATGCCTCCAACATTTCCTTTCTTGAAACAGGTATGCACTGCTGAGGAAGTCCAAAGAGAGGCAAGTTATGGATGGCCTCAACAACTTGAACTATTTTCCAAATGTTACATATGACGCCTTGTATAAAAACATAACTGTCAACTTGACACCAGAGCTGGCTCTGGTGAACGAATACTAAGAAGATAAAAAGAAAATGCTAAGATATATTTTGTAGGCTTTTCCTGGACAAGAAAAATCTTGATTAATGAAGGATCACAGTATTTTGAAGAATAATACTGAAAGCACGCACATAGATCATCTGAGACTGTAGAACTGCTCGGACTGTGCAGCGAGCTCGGACTTCTCTTGCTTTTTGATTTTTTTTATTTTTGGAAGAACAGTGATGTGACCTGCTGCTTTTACCCTAGCATTCTATCTCCTTAAACAATCTCCAGTACCAAACTGATCGAGTGTGCTTTTTTGCTCATAAAACCAGTTTGGCTGAAAAGATCTCTTCTGGCTTTTTGACTTGGATGCTGGAAGCACTCACAATAGACACCTGCTCCTAATGGAAAAAGAACTCCTACTTACGATACCATTCTTCTACTTCTGTGTTCGAATTGGTTTCTTAATTGACCTGCTTGAAGAAGATATATATGTGTGTGTGTGTATACACAACAGAATCACTTCTTAAAGAAGTGTATGTTGTAAATAAGCTGTATAAATCGCTTTGCTTTCTTAAATTCTTTTACAATTCAGAGCTGAAGGTTTACAACTTAAGATAATTCAAGTAAGCCCCTGCCTGTGCAAATACATCATGATGGCACATGTGAGTAATTATCTTCAGGACTAGCTGATCTGTAGGTTGTAAGATTTATAGAATGGATGTCATAGCAGTATGTGTTTGGGGTAAGAAAAAAAAGAATCTGGCTCTGGAAGTAGAGATTCCGTTCATAAAAAAACACAAAAACCCATCTTGCACCATTTTATAATCTGTAGCCTTCCCATTTTTTTCTGCTGGTCCCTCACATTTTGCTATATATCTCATTCTGGCAAAAAAATCTGAGTAAAATTCTATCCAATTTCAATTCTGCAAGAGACAGGTTCTCTGTTGAGTTGTCACATCTGGGTTTGCCCGTTATACCCTCATTTTCTTTCATTCTGTCTTAAGTTTGGGCAACCAGCTACAGATTGTTTGAACAAAGTCTACCTTGATTCCTGTGATATGACATGGGCTGAGGGAATGGTTTTATGACTAGTATTTTGATATATTTATTGTATAAATGAAATTCTACACTGAACTAATGTGGGCTTAAATTGTAGGTTAGAGCTCATGGTTAATCATAACCAAAAGCATTGCACAGGAATAAATACTGGGATACATGTATCCAGATTTTGGTTTATAATTAGAAGAATGAAGGGCATTGAGATTAGTTCAGGAAAAGAAAAAATGTGAGTATCGAGCAGAAGTGCTTGGTCATATCCTCCATCCTGTTTCACAGATTTCTGTTGGGTTTTTTTGTTTTGTTTGTTTGAAATGATCATTTTAGGTTTGTGCCTTTTTGTTTTTTGTTTCATTTGTGGTATTTTGGTTTAAAACCAATCCATCTTGTTGATACAGTATGTACAAACTATTTTTACTAGGTTCTATAACTCTGGTAAATGTGTCTTGGATTGCTTTTTAATATATATATTTATAGACACAGATTGTATGTACTCAACTTCAGAAGTACTTTTATTTTTATTACATTATTGCCTTCGATTTCCTTAACTTGCATAGTTTACATTTAGTCTTTTTGGTTTGGCAGATGTATGAACCCCCATACAACAGTTGTGGGTGTGACTGACCAGCCTACTTTCTTTTGTCTCAAAGCATTATGAAAATATGTCCTATCTGTGTATGCGTGCTTATTGCATGAGTGAGTGTGTGGAAATTGTGAGTGCAGATCTTATCAGCTCATATGAAAGAGTGGCCTGCTCTTGATGATGCTGGTAAGTGTGTAATTTAGGTTAAGTCTTTGAGACAAGCGAGCTTTAAAATGTTTCATAAGAGTACCTTCATGGCTGCTGCAGAGGTAAGGATTTATTGTCACTTTGGAGTTTGAGTTTTTGTGTTAGTGGCACATAGCAATAAGACTAAATCTTGAACATTTTTTCCAATTCTGGACACCACATCCCCTCTTTCTCTTTCCCATTCCATTTTTAAACTTGGAAAGGAACCAACATTTTTATTTTATGGTGCTTCAACTGAGGGATGTGTTTCAAAGTGTCTGAATTCACCGTAAGAAGATGTACACATACTCAAGTAGACTGTGTGGCTATTCATATCCTTGGGTTTTTAAGGTAGACCTGGACATCCCACCCACAGTCTCTCTTCTTGGACAGGAAAAGGAATTACCTCTGCTTAGAAATGCACTTGTAAAAGATTGGCATGAAGGGGTCAGTTTTGCTTCTTAATCAGTGGCACTCTTGGTTTATTTTGTTTCCAATCACGTTGCTTTCCCTCTCTAAAAATGTGGAATTTTTTAATGTGCACTGTTACTCTTATCAGCAAAGTCAAATACTGTATAGTAAATGTAATTGTTGAAAACATAACTGTCAAGCGCATGTGGTGATATGGTGTGAAAATTTTTTAGAAACTACATATTTTGGCAGCTAAAATTCAACAAGGCCACTGCCCCTCTTCTCCATCTGCACTGTCTGCAAACGCTTCTAGGGGCAGAACTTAATGATAAATGCATATGTTTTAAGTATGAGCCATGTGGAACTTTTTTTGCTAAAAGAAGTTGTTTATGATCACTTCTCTTTTAATAGCTCCCTTGAAAGAATTTACCAGCTGAGTAACCACCATGCATTTTGAAATACTGTCAACAGTAACATTAAACCACACACAACTTCATTTCAACCTGTTGGTTTGAGCTTGCTCTTATGTTTTCTATGAGGTGCCAGGGGTACATTTTTGCACTGAGATAATAGTGTTTTAAAACACACACAATTTTCAGCAAAGCAATCCTTTGTGTCATTACATTTATTTACCCATGTGTTTGTACATTTTTGTATTTGTTAATTTATGAATGATTTTTTCAGTAAAAAAGAATATATATTCAAGAACCAAGAGCTTGTAGTGATGTTACTTTATTTATTAAGTTTTAATTTTAAATATATTTAGCTGGTTTGAAGGAAATCAGTAAACAGCCTACATACTTTGTTCCCCTCATGCTCCCTGTCCTGGGACGTTAGGGAAGACGCCAAGGGATGTTGCTCCTGGGACATTAGGGAAGTCACCAAGCCGGTTCAAGTAATATATTGTAGAACAAACGTAAAAGGTTTCCAAACAGAAATATAAGTCCAAATATTACTGCAAGGATCAAAAACTCCCGCAGCACCTATGGTATCCAGCCCCCAAAGGTTCTGCTGTACATAGTCAGTTTTATATACAAGCTACATGCCCACATCCAATCACATTAGGCTACTTCAAACAGTTACACCTGGGGCTAATTGAACATGGTCTTGTGTTCCTTTCCACAGGTGCTCATTGTTAGGGCAAAATTTCCTTGCCTGTTTTGCTATCCAAAAGCTTAACACTCCCTTTCCCATTATCCTTAGATTTCAGCTTTAGAAATCAGAAATATATCAGAAATATATCAGAAATATTTAAAATGGGGTGTATAGTATTTAATATTTATTAAAGTATTTAAAACAGGAGTTTATAAACTTTTTGTAGGAGGGCCACATCATATCTCTGACACTGTGTTGGGGGCCAGAAGGAAAAAAAATGTATTTACATTTCAAATTTCATTAAGTTTATATAAATAATATATTGGAGACATAATTTATGATTAAACAATTGAATGAATTCAAATCAGTTCAAAATCCATGTATAACAAGATTGGACCTGTATGTTCAGAACCTGCTCTTGGGCATCTAAAATTAAACTTTCTGTCTCTTTCTTTAATCTATCTGTTCTTAGCCAGTGTGAGGTTTGTTATTATCAGCCTTTCCTGCAGTGTCTTTTGTGTATTGTCCCTGGAGCATTTTGCTTTGCCCAATATTTGCTTTGCCCAAGCACTTTTCTTGCCTTATATTCATGTGACCATTTTTATATAAGTCACTTTTGTTGTTATCATATCACTGTCCCCAGTTTTTAGCATGTTTTGTTGATAAACCAGTTTCAATGCACCTTCACTATCCTATTCATGTTCTTATTATATCCTTCTACAATTTGGTATACTTGATAAACATTTCTTATTTACTTATTATGCATGGAATTTGGAGTTTGAGCTTTTGCAGATTGCTTCGCATAGCCCACTGCACTGACAGCCAATACAGAGATTAGCATTAGGGATTTCCGAGATCCTTCATGTCATAATGACAACTATTTCCAGCTCCTGGAGCATTCATTCTGAATGCCTTGACCTGTCTCACAGCACATCAACACACTTCTGCTGCAACTAGGTTGCAGTGAGGTGACATATGCTTACATTCCCTCTTGTCAAAAAGAAAACTTCACACTATGGAGGGAAAGGAAAATAAGCTCTGCAATTACATCACTTCTGAAGGATCCATCACCAGGGTCAGGGAGAAAGACTTCATGACTGTTTTATTAGATTTAGATGAGTCAATGCACTGGAAGGAGAGGCTAAACTTATGGGTGCAGGGATGGCGTCAATATGGATGGCTGTGGTGTGGATGTCAATATGTGGGCTGTGGGTGGTGCAAGCGGTTAAAATGCTGTGCCTGTTAACCAGCAGGCCAGGGTTCGAGACCTGGGGCAGCCCCACAAGACAGGGTGAGCTCCTATCCTAAGCCCAGCTCTGTGACACCAGCTGGATCCAATCGTATTGGCTCTGCCTTTCCATTGGACTAATTCAGTGGCGAGGAGAGGGGGATTTGCTGCTTGGGTAACAGCCTATCCTCCATAACAATCCAACCCAGGCTTTCGTGCTTTGCATGCAGCGTATGCAGCGCCGAGCACAATACCATAGTCTTCCAAGACTGACGGAGGCCTGCTTTTTAATATGGATGGACTGAACCCTTCAAGCCTTTGCTAAGGTTAATAGGTTCCCTCTTAAAAATTAAACTACTGACCAGAGCCTTGAAATCTTTTTTTTAAAATGAGGCTTCTTGCACAATGGCTGAATATCAACTGAGGAAAGGATAGAAAGGCCTACTGTTCCCTCACTGAGCTAACAGATCCTTTCTAATTACACCTGTATCGCTAGATAATCTAATTAGTTAAGCTCCTGGGGTATTAAACAGAGCACCAGTCATTCCCTTGACTTCTTTACATGCTTCTATAATCAGAAATAGAACTAAGCATGTAGGAATTACAAGATGTCATTTTTTTTGCACTTTGGCTAATTTTAAGTTGCCTTCAAATTGCCTTACCCATTTTCAACAGATATGCACAATCCAAATTCAGGAGAAATTCACTTGGGTATTTTTTGAGACAGTAATAGCCTGATGGTAAATGGTCATGTGAAAGTGGTAACAACTTCAGGAAGAATATAAAAGCTTTTGAAACAATTTCAAAAAATCATGAACCACAGTCCGTTTCCACAGATCAACTGTTATCCTCAGATACAAAACTGGGTAATATTTCAGCATTTTCCAAATTTGGAAACATGTTACCACATCCTGAAAAGGTCCTGTCTCAAAAATTCTTCACTGGTATAGTTGGCTGAATAAACTGAATCCTTAATTTGCTATTATCCAAAAACCTCTTTTCTTGAAAACAGGAATGACTGAAGATACCATATGGCAGTGTATCTGAAACTTCTTGAACATTGCAATTTTGTAATAACTAGTAGTTTTATTAGGTAGGGTCCTTGCTAACTTTGAACTATTGTTTAATCATACATATTCTTGATTCACACCCACTCGTTAACATCAAGTCCAAACTTAGAGGTTGAAAGTTATGAATTTAAATCATGAATTTAAAACAGCCTGGATATTCAGTATCCTGGATAGTTTAGTACTTGAATGAAAGACCAGCTGAGTAAATCAGGTGATTTATGCAACAGGAGACTGGTGGCATAATGGTTAAAGATACTGTGCCTGTCTATCTGAAGGTTGGCAGTTCAAAACTGCTGCACCATGGAGTGAGTTCCCATCACTTGTCCCTGATCCTGCCAACTTAGTAGTTTGAATGCATGTATATAAAAGTACAACCTTGTTAAATATGGAGTTTTTGTACACAAATCACCACTACAAATCAGTTTTAAATCTGCTTTTCTACTGTTGTAGAGTCAGTCATGCAAGCAATCATTCTTCAGCTAAGGAAGGGGATCCTTTGCATTTCTAATTGCTGACTGCCTCTACCACAGTAAGAAAAGCTGTTTTCAACAACTAAAGCTGTTTTCAACAACCTACTTTTTTGAATTGCTTATTTAACACAACCCTTGCAGATACTGAGGCACAACCTCATTCAATCAAGAGCAATGGAGGATCAAGAAACCTTTGGAGTATGTGGGAAGGTGCATCTGGGAAATGCGGCAGCTCCTGCCTACTCAGAATTATATATTATAAATACCATAAATAAGCCATAGAGAAGGATGATGATATCAAAGGGGAAGAAACTACAACGGGGAAGCCCCCGAGATGGAAAAACAGGGAAAGAAGAGAGAAAAAAGAAAACTTAGTATTGCAAATGTCTTCCCCTCCCCCGCTGCAAGCCTTCACGAACTGTAAGTAATAACAATTTTACTACAACATCTTCCAAGCTTTGTGAATAGCACATTCTTGCTGGAAATGGAAACAGAGATGGAATACGATATATCTCCAATGAACCATCCTAAAGGGGAGGGGCACTGTTTTTTCAATGAGGAAGGCAAATTAAAAAGCAGGCCTCCGTCAGTCTTGAAAGACTATGGTATCATGCTCGGCACTGCAAACGCTGCATGCGAAGCACAAAAGCTTGGGTTGGATTGTTATGGAGGATAGGCTATTACCCAAGCAGCAAATCCCCCCTTTCCACGCCACTGAATTAGTCCTATGGAAAGGCAGAGCCAATACGATTGGATCCAGCTGGCGTCGCAGAGCTGGGCTAAGGAAAGGAGCTCACCCTGTCTTGTGGGGCCGACCCGGGTCTCGAACCCTGGCCTGCTGGTTAACAGGAACAGGATCTTAATCGCTTGCGCCACCCACAGCCATATAATTACAAGGAAAAGCACACCTCTCCTCTGTGAACTGATCCCAGCCTTGTGCTCCAACAATTAAGTGAGATTTGTTTTATATTTCTGAATCTCTTCTCTTAATTCTTGGAAGATTAAATGGGGTTGTTTACTAACCCCCCCCCTTTGCTCCAAATGCATTTGGGGGTAAACAGTTCATTGTGCATAGACCATCTGATTCATCCATTCATAGTATATATTATATTCATTCATAGTATATATTAGGGACTGTGGTGGCACAAGTGGTTAAGACACTGCGCCTGTTAACCAGTAGGCCAGGGTTCATGACCTGGGTCCCCACAAGACAGGATGAGCTCCTGTCCTTAGCCCAGCTCTGCGACACAGCTGGAACTAATTGTATTGGCTCTGCCTTTCCATTGGACTATTTCAGTGGCGTGGAGAGGGGGAATTTGCTGCTTGGGTAACAGCCTATCCTCCATATCAGTCTATCCAGGCCTTCGTGCTTTGCATATAGCGTTGAGCAAGACACCATAGTCTTTTGAGGCTGATGGATACCAATACAATACAAAATGGGGTTGAAAATTGACTGGACACCTTGCTGAAGAATTCCGGTCACTCGGGCCCCGAATTACAGACAAGGGGATTAAATGCCATATCTGAGGAGTACTCATCCCATCCTGCACGGTAAGGGTGTTTACAGAAAAGCAAGAGTTTTGCAAACAAACCAGATACTATTACACTTCCCCAAACATGATAGCTTTTATTGGTCAACAAAGGCATGAAAGTGGATTTCTCTTGCAAAACTTCTGAAGCAACCCATAAATCCCTCAGAGATCATGGATTTTCATTTGTTACCAATCCCATAAGGGTTATAATAGGCTGCTTCTAAGTTGCTGAATAAACAACGTAATAAAATGCCTCCTACATTCTAGACAGCATTTTTTTAAAAAATTGAAATCACCCTCCAACATGTTTTAGAGACCTTGGAAATACAATGTTTAATTGCAAGCAATGTAATCATAAGAGCTCTAGGGCAACAAAGTTAGACATCAGAAGGGTGGAAGGATTTTAATTATCCCAAGATAAAAGGGGTTAAAGAATAATTCTGCTACTGGCTGTGCCTCTGAATCCAGTAAAAGCAATAGGCTGGCATCTTTACAAAACAGGTTGCATAGACTTTTGGAACAGAAGTACAAGGGTGGAATAGCCCCAGAACATAAATTCTTGGAATGCCTAGACATCCAAAGGGAATCATCAGACCTAGAGCTTTCCCAGGAAAACCTATCCCCCAGCAACTATATCAACACCAATCCTACAATCATCTCAGTAATTCCCCACACGCCATAGATTTATACTGGCTAATGATCCCAACTTTTCCAAAATAACTGATATTTTAAATCTGGAAATGTTGCCCTCACCCTGTAATTTCTAATCTCATAGAGATATTGTGGGAGAACCAGAAAAAGGGATGGCAGAGAGCTGTGGACAACTAAAGAATCTTTAATACTCCCTGAGCTATCAAAAGCCTACAACACTCTCTAAAAGAAAATAAGCAGGATCCGTCTCCAAGCCCCCACAGGACAGCAGATGCCATCAGTCTCCTCTGATAGCTCAGCGGTGACAAAGGGGAGGTGAGTTTACTGATGGACTTCATCATCATAGCAACAAAGCCATGGAAGTCCCAATCTCTGGGTCCAAAGGTTCTGATAATGGTTGTGTGCTTCATGCCAAATCTCTTTTGGAAGACTGTCCATCACAACCTTCCACATTAGGCATGTCTACCCCCATAGGAGCCACTTCTGTGGCTCCTGACCTCAATGAATGCACAAATGAATTAGAAGAAGAGAAGCAGACTGTCCTCACAACTACTCCTATTTCTCCACCTTCAGCTCCAGCCCGCTTTAAAACAAATGAGTTCCCAGTAATGGAGACAACCTCATGTTTCCTCCTTCACATCTCATAGGACTTGTGCGGGGGGATTTAAATTGATGTCATGGAATATTGCAGGGTGGGCTAGAAATTATAAGGATCCTTCCTGTATTGATCTCAAAGGTGGTCATAATATTTCTTCAAGAAACCTGGTCAGAAACCTTATAGCTGTCCTATTTGACAGCTATAATACACTCTACTACCTGCCAAAAACCCTAAAGGCTGCTTATCTGGAGATCTAGCAATTCTGACTGCTTTTCTCATCCAATCTGAATTGGTTTTTATGTCAGATGGCCCCTGCAAAATACAGATTATTAAAATAAAAGCTATTAATCAGCTTTTATGAATAGCTAATATCTATATACCCCTGGCCCTTTCCATTTCTGACCGTAATACTAGTTGGGACTATCTCAACTTCATATTGGAGGAGTTAGGCCATAGTTTCTCTGAAACTTATCTGATTCTTGCAGGGGACTTTAATGGTCGCATAGGTAATGGAAATGCTGTCTTTCGCCAAGCTCAGGAGCTTACAGAGGATGACTCTCTTCCACACTTCTGCTCATTGGACAGGAGTTCAAAAGACTGCCAGATAAATGCTTCTGGACTAAAGCTTACCAAACTAAGTATAATGAATGGTCTTATCTGGCTGAATGGTCTGATAGATCTTATTGACCTATGGGAATATACATTTCAGCTGGCTCAAGTGTAATCGACTATATATTGGTTCCATTTCTATTTCTTCTTTTTGTTAGTTGCTTTTAGATAGGAAAACCCACAGCTAGTGACCATCTTCCTTTAACATGCAGTTTTACTATAGAACTTTGCAAAGCTGTCTCTCCTCCAGCAGCTGGCTGTATTACTCAAACTATCAAAATGCCCAGAATTAAATGGAACAATAGATCCAAACAATTATTTAATAACTTTACCGAGCAAGGCGGCTCCTCCTTCATTACATCTAATCAAACCTCTCTAAATGATCCAAATCTCACTTTAGTCAGGTTTGAGGGACTATTAAATCATATATAGTAATTGCCAATTTAGCACAATTTCCCCCTCCTCAACAGAATATTATGCAGCTCAGGCCCAATAAGGCTTGTATGTTTCTCAAAACTGAGATCAGTGACACTATTAAGGAGAGCTATCAAAATTGCATCCTTAAACGGCAGACACATCTATCTTCAGCAATTGAGAACAGAAACCATAGATTATTCTGGGAGGTGGTTTTTTTTTACAATCCGTCACGTTAATATGATCCCCACTCTTGGATTCAATGTTTTAAAGCTATTTTTATGAGATCTGCAAGCCTACAATATCTACTGACTGCATTCCCCCTGTGAATGCTTCTCAGTGGCCCATTGTGTCAGTTGAAGAAATTAATTCCCTTATTGGCCAATTAAAAACTGGGAAGGCTTCTAGTCCTGAAGGACTTCCCTCAGAGTTCTTCAAAGCCAACCCAGATTGGTGGGCTCCCATCTTGGCTGAATTATATACTTCTGTTGACCATACAGGTATTATGCCAAAGTCTTGGGCCCAAACCATAATTCTTCCAGTCTATAAAAAGGCAACCCCAAGCTCCCATCAAACTACAAATTGGTCTCTTATCTATACTGGGGAAAATGCATGCAAATCATCTTCTAATCAAGCTACAAGACTGGATAAATAATAACAATATTCTAGGTCCAGAACAAGCAGTCTTTACCAAAGGTTTGTCTACTCTTGATCATTGCCTAACTCTCTCCCATCTTATATCCAAACAAATTACACAGGTGAACTTCCACCTTTTTGCAGCTTTTCTAGATCTTAAGGCAAGACTTTGATAGTGTTGACAGTGAATTACTGTGGCACAAGCTCATTCAATCTGGTCTAGATAGAAGACTTCTTAATTTTGAAACTATATTCAGGAGTAAGCTGCCATATCAAAGTCTCTTCATGTGGCAAATTATCTGAGCAAATTCTCTCCAACAGATGTAAAACAAGACTGCGTTCTTGCTCCTATATTATTTAACCACTTCATTAATGATCTTGCTTCATTTCTTATCAACACTCACACAGCCCCCAACTTCACACTCTCCACATTCCAATCTTATTATATGCTGACAACATGGTTCTTCTGTCTTGCACACGTCTTGGCCTAAAATGGCCAGTCTATGGCTGTATAGATTATTTAACAAACAACAAGCTGCAATTAAATTATGACAAATCTAAAATTGTTGCATTTGGAAAATCCTGGAAACCTTCTTCCTGGTCGTTTCATGGCAATAAGATCCATAAGGTAAAATAATTCAAATATTTAGGCATCTTCTTGGGCTCCACATCGCCTGTCAGCGGTTAATACTGCCAAATTATCCACATAAGTGGTATCCCGTTTCTTTTATTCATGTGGTAACTCATATCCCTGCATCATTGCAGGTTTTTCAGGCTAAGACCATTTCTCAGTTGCTTTACAGTATCCTCGTTTGGATGTCTGCATTCAATATCACTGTTGAGCGGGTGCAATCCCAATTTTTAAAAAAGATACTTGGTCTTCCTTACTGCAGTTTCCTACGCAGCTCTATGCTTTGAAGTTGGTGTTTGCAGACATGAAACAGCTGCATGGCTATTCCTTAAATTCTGGACAAGGGTTTGTTATCTTTCTGATTCCAACACTCTCACCGTAGCCATGCGTTCAGATCAATTCCAGTCTCCTGGCTTTATCTTCTTTTGTAAGAAAATCAGTTCTACGGGTCTGTCCTTGGAATTGTTAGGCCTGCTTCCCTTAAATCAGGTTTATAACAAAGTTTTATAAATCTTAAATCAGGTTTTAAAGATCTTAAAACAAGGCTACTTGATATAGAAAAACAATCCCTTTTCAGTGCTGCCTTTAAGGCTACAATCCAGAGTAACTATGGGACCTTTTACACCAACGTAGTTACGGTGCCTCCTATGGGAAATCTATGAGAAATGAATATAGCAATTCAGAGTAAGTGCCTCTTATGTCTTCCCGTAATTACTCTGGGTTGTAGGGCCTGTCCGGCTCCTTTCATTTTAATTTGCCGATTATATATGCCAGGTGCCCTGACAATTTTTTTTTTTTTGTGAACCCACAGGACAGAAGACTTTTTACACAGGCTAGATGCAATGTAGTATCTTCCAATATCCTGCTGGGTAGATTCAATGGCATACCTGTATAGGGGAGGACATGCATTTGCCATTCTGGTGCAAGAGAATCACTGGAACAACAGAAAACCTTACTACATTAGTAGTCTCATTCATTAATCTCATCCTCCAGTGTTGCAAATCCTTGGTGGCTTCTGTCTCCTCTCCTTGATGTTATGCCAAGTTTGTGTTCTCATCGTACCATGGGAAGTAACAAGACTACTTATTTTTATCCTCTTTTTAGCTAATGTATGTTTATTATCCAATTGTCTATTTGCTTTTATGCTAAGAAAGACATGATTTGATTTTAAACATAAAATCCCCCCACTCACAGGAAAGATTCCAGCAGTGGAAAAGATTGCTAAGGGAAGTGGTGGACTCTCCTTCACTGGGGATCATCAAGCAAAGGCTCAAAAAAGCATATATTGGAGATGCTCTTGAGTTCCTGCTATAGACAGGGGATTGGACTAGATGACCTATTAGGTCCCTTCCAACTCTATGTTTCCATGAAAGTCTACATAGACTACGGTACATTGCAATACTGTATCACAATAGAATATTGGATAAAGAATGAGAGAAAATCAAAATACAGGTGTAACCTAATTAACCTAATTGACCCATGATTTTATCTCAATGCAAATGAGGCTGGCTCTTTAAATTAAAGGTAAATATCCCCCAAGCAGCTGTTAATGGCTTAAAAACCACCTGCTTACCATGGTAACATGGCAGGCAATTAATCTTCTACTCTGTGAATGAAAAAGTGTATATGAAACATAAATGAGAAAGGCTTCAGCTTCCAGCTATTACCTCTCTTTTCCCAGGGCTAGAATACAGCCCTGGTATAATCACTTCCCATTTGCTTTGCATTCAGTTGCTTTGCAGCTGAAGGCAGAAGAGAAGCATCTGCCTGAAATGAAGGTGTTTTAAGCCTGGTAAAAGGAAAAGTGATTCATTGCCTTCCTAACTGATTCATTTGTTAATATGTTAAATAGTTGCTTTTGTATTACACAAAAATTGGTATCCACTGAGATTCCTGGAACCAAACCTTGTGGATGCCAATGTTCAATCTTTTATAAAGACCTACAAATAGATTTTGGATTTTGGAATATCTGCATAAACATGAGATCTTGGGGATGGGACCCAAGTTTAAGCACAGAATTCATTTATGTTTCATATACATACTATACATGCAACCTGAAGGTAATTTTATACAAGTGGGGCTTCCTTACTGTGCATTCTGTATGTGTGGATCTGGCTCAACATGGCTCCCCCAAGAGAGGTCCAAGAACAAATCCCCCATAGAAACCGAGACTCCACCTGTATAATTTTTTAATCATTTGTGCATGAAATAGTTTGGGTGCACTCAAGCATGATTTGTTGCATGCATTTGTTATAAATATATGGCAGCCTGCACCCAAGGTCATACTGTGTCATGTTGGTGTTCAGAATTTTGGAGCATTTTGGTTTTTGGAATTCTGGATAAGGGGTAATTAACCTATATGCGTTTGAAATATTTCCCATCTTTCAATTCTATAATCTTAACAAGGTGGCTTACAAGGTAATAATAGTGATGCTGAAAACAAAATGGAAATGGCAGGGTCAGCCCTAGATCCAGTCACCCAAATGTTGCCCCTCCTGCCCACCATTTCCATACACCCTGGATTTAAAGACACCCAGGAGAATAGGGCTGAATACGACATGTAGAGGAGACATACTCTCACTCTCCTCCACCCTTAATCCTCAGTTTCCTTGTTCCTATGCAAATTAGGCTATTTTTAGATGGTTATCTAAGGGTTAACCTAATTTGCCTAAATTATAAATGCGGGCCTAATGGCCCCAGTTGGTCACCTAAGGTTTACATCCAGGGAGGAAGAGAAGGTGCTGTCCCTCCCCCAATCTATCCACACCTCATTTGGCATTACTGATGGGTGGCACTGCAAAGCAGTTCCTCCTCTATAGAAAATATATAAATAGCTGACTGAAAGGCATCGGAAAGAGAAAAACTGTTCTAGGGGGAAAGTGCTACATGGTAACAGGAATTGAGTTGTGTGGTATAATGCTTAGATCACTAGGATCTGAATGGTGCTGCCCTGTGACGCTTACTAACTCATCTTATATCATCTTGTCACTATTGCTTAGCATAGATGGAAAGGTAAGAAATAAGACAGCGATGTGTTAAACCTTCCTGCGTTTATTTGAATGTGTATTCCAGTAGCCAAAGTGTTAAAAGTTCAATGCAAGCGTAACAGTGTCAGTAAGAAACTCCCAAGCATATATAGCAAGTCAGCAAAGCCGATGAAAAGGCTCAGAGTGAAATGCAATTCCAAGGTTTCCAATCTTATAAAAAGCCATTATTTTCTGATGGAGAAAGATTTTAAGGAGGCTGGCACATGAGCTTGATGGGATGCATGGAAACATTACAGGAAGTGATGGAAGAGTAGCTAGGATCTCAGAGGAGAAATGGAAGGACAAGAATCTTCAATTAATTTGACAGGAAAAATGGAAGGAAGCCAGTTTTCAGATTTATGGAAAGAGGAGATGCAATCATTGTAATGAAGAGTTTATTTTAGTACTCTATTTTTTTCTTGCCAAGAAGCAGTAATGTGGGCAGACCCAAGTTGAGCTATGAATACTTCCCCTCCAAATGGTTTTCTTTTTTACTACATCTCTCAAGAGATGACAGGAGGGACGTGTCTATGTATGATGGTCAGCATCAGAGATAACCACTGAAGAGGTTACAAAGTGATATACATTCTGCTTGTGTGTCAGTCGGGAAGCACAAGAAAGCTGGTGTCTACCAACAGTAACCAGGGCCTTATTTCTGACACATGACTGAGTTCTCCAGAACTCATCAGGTTGTTCTTGGCCATAGGCCTGACCTTTCTGTATGGCACTTGAAATGTGGTACATTGGGGGGTGGGGTCTGTTGTTTTTTTTCTTCTGGGGCATGTATCCAACTTCTCCAATTTCACTTAAGGTCATTTACAAAATGAAAAACCAGCAAGAATTATTTAAAAATGGTCAGCAACCTTAAGCAAAGTACAACCATTTAGCAATGGTGAATGAAAAAGACAAATCTTCTGTTCTTGCAGAACATCAGGAAGGGAGATAAGCACAGATTCAATGCCCTAAAAAGGCCCTTTCACACATTCCAGACAGGTAGCAGGATGCGTAACAGCTTCAATATAACCATATTTACTCAGATCTAATGCTCCATCAAAACTAATGTGCACCCTATACTTATAATCAAAATACCGTATTGACTCAAATCTAATTAACCATTAAATCTAATATGCACCCTGATTTGGAGACTGAATTCAGCTGAAAAGGGTGAGTGTTCGATTCGAATAAATACAGTATTACTTTGGTGGACAAATGTACTTATATGGGGGAAGTGGTCCTTAAGGTTTCACACATCTAGGCCATTTAGGAGTTGAAATGTACTAACCAGCATTCTGAGTCAAAACCAGAACTGGACTGGTAGGCAGTGAAGCTGTTGCAATCAAGAATTATATGCTCACCAGACCTAGTACACAAGAGACCCGGTTCTGAGACATACATCAAACCTATCATGGGTTGTTGGCCAGTCACTCCCACAAGTTTGCTGGAAAGGCAAGATGATGTACGTACATATCTCTTGGAAGGAAAGCTTCCTTCTGAATACAAGCAGGATGACCAGGTGCAGTAGAAGGGGTAATGTGGGCAGACCTACCTTTTCTTTAAAACATTCATAGCCCACCTTTACCATGACAGATTCAGAGGGATCCCTGATGGTCTCCCATGCAGGTACTGACCAGATTTCTGACTTGTTTTGCCCCAGCTAAAGTCCTGGGCTGGGAATGAATTTTGAGAACCCCTCTGGCTTTTCTACCCTGTGATTAATAAATATCCTGTTACTACTCTATGTGGTTATCTCTCCATTAATAGGATACTAGGATGACTTGGCAGAGGCTGTTCAGAACAGGAAATCAAATGCTTTCCAGCATGTCATTTTTGTTCTGAGCTGGGATCACATGAAAATCATAGGAGTCTTACCAGACCTTGCTTCTCCTTCTGCCAATCACAAGGTCTGGAAAACATTCCAATGAAATGGTATCACTTTGAAAACATGTGATATACCACCTCTTCCTGAACAATTGGTTTCTTTCTGCTGGGGTCAGGACTCCAGCTTTCTATCTTCATGTGATTCCTTTCCTTCCTGTTTTCAAAGCTGCTTAGAGGTCAGCTGCGATAAAAGCACTCCTAGAATTCTTATCTCCAGGAATACAAACACAACTGGGCATTCAGGCTCGATCAGCATTGGATAGTTTCTGCTTTCCATGTAATTTTCTTTAAGTGACCTACTACAATGTTCTTTTACATGTCCCTGAATGAAAGCAGAAGGAAGGCCTGAAGCGTATATTCAGATTTTGGAACCATAACAAAGTCTGCTTCCTATCAGCATGTTATATCAGGGTTTCTCAACCCCTCGTCCGGGGACCACTAGAGGTCCTTGGCAGCTGCCTGAGTGGTCTGTGAGATGACCCCTCTAAGTGCATCTTTCCCTCCTCATAGCAGGAGGGCTCTGTCGGAAGATTGCCTCCTCAGAGACCAATCCTATGCCTTACTCAGAAATAAGTCCCATTGTAGGCAGTGGAGCTTACTTCCAGGAAAGCGCGGATAAGATTGCAGCCTCAGGGTCCAATCCAATGCCTGTCTACTCACAAATAAGTTCCAATCTAGTCAATGAGGCTTACTCTCCAATAAGAGTGACTAGGATGGCTTTGTGCATCTTCAATGCATCTTGCACTAAAAAAGGTTGAAAATCCCTGCTCTGAGTAGACATGCATTGAGACATTGGGCTCTCACCTGCAATCCCATGCACAGTAACCTAGCAATAGCTCTATTTATTAGAATGAGATTTACAGCTGGAGGCAGCTGTGCTGTGCTTTAGGTGGGGAAGCACTTCCTCCAGATTGCTAGAGGCAGAAATCTCTCCCCACTCCTGGACTGGTCCCTGGAAAATTTCTTTTCCACAGAACCGGTCCCTGGAGCCAAAAAGGTTGAGGACCACTGTGACCCCAGTCCATTAGGTCCCCTGCATGTGTAAAGGGTGTAGTTGGAGCTAGAAAAAGGACCGTATGTAATTTGCTACATAATGCAGCAAAGAATGCTCTAGGCTCCACCTTCCCTCTCCAAAGTGGTTGTTTGGTGAACACTTAGTTCCCTATTTTCCTCTTTTGCTCTAAAAGGGCCCCTAGGTAGGTTTAACCTGAAAGAGGCTTGCATAAGCTTTTCTGGGACCTCCACCATTAAAGCTACCTGCCTGCACATCTTTTTTTTCAGCTGTCCAGCATGCTGCCCTTCTTCATTTGGCAACAAAGAAACAAGAGACCCTCACCAAGCCATTGAAAGGTGGGCATTTGCCAGTCAAGTGAGCAGGTCGGCTCTCCTGACTATGCCCAGTGATCTTGACCACTCCAATCAGTTAGGAAGAGGACCTCCCTTAACCCATTTTTGTCCATCCCACAAATGTACACTTTTGGTCGCTATTGTGTATATACAATGTTGGGCAGAACTGTCTTAACCACAGTTCCTGAAGACAGAGCACAAGGTACGTTGGGTTGTTGTTGGTTCTGGTTGATTTCTGCCAAGAGCTAAGAGTGATTTCACTCCATTCCTGATGGCCTTGGGGCTGTGGGTGGCGCAAGCGGTTAAGACGCTGTGCCTGTTAACCAGCAGGCCAGGGTTCGAGACCCGGGTTGGCCCACAAGACAGGGTGAGCTCTTGTCCTTAGCCCAGCTCTGCGACGCCAGCTGGATCCAATCGTATTGGCTATGCCTTTCCATTGGACTAATTCAGTGGTGTGGAGAAGGGGGGATTTGCTGCTTGGGTAACAGCCTATCCTCCATAACAATCCAACCCAGCGTATGCAGCGTATGCAGCGCTGAGCACGATACCATAGTCTCTCAAGACTGACGGAGGCCTGCTTTGGGATTGATGCTAGCCAGGATATGTGAGTGCAAAGGAGTTGGAACCAGTTTGATCTGCTGGATTATCAGGTTATCCCAGATAGATACTACTATCCTATCTACTGAAAACCAAGGAGATTCCCCCCCCCCCATTTAAAAATGTACTGGGTATGACACCATCATCATCAGAAAATAGTTTGCTAAGTGTGACAATTGGAAGAGGGGGGTAAAGTCCTCCTTGATCCCTTCTAAATCAACCATAGCCTTGCTTTCACCCTGCATACTCAAACACAAAAAGCCCCACAAAATGGCAAGATGAAAAGCAAATTTTGGGTCACATCCAGTTTGAGCTGCAGTCTAACGTTCTGTTCATTGTATGCTGGTTGTACAGAGTCACAAACATTTAATCCTTCAGTGATGATTGAATATCTCTGCTTCATTTAACCCTCTTAAGGAATAATCCTATCCATGTCTACTCAGAAGTAAGCCCTGTTAGGTTCAATGGGTCTTACTCCAAGAATTCTTAGGATTGCAGCCTTAGTCTTCAGTGTAACATTTTGGCCATTTCTGTAGGACAAACAGGCAGACAGTTTGCTTTGCCATAAAAAAAAATGAAATACTATTTAACCAACTGGGACCAGGAGTGCTACTCAACCAACTGGCAGGCTCACCTCATTAAGGCAGGAAGGGATGGTATGCTCATATAGTCTTAAGTGTGATCTCATACAAATAAAGTCAAACCCAACACTACTCACATGTGATCTGATTGGCCTCCCCTACATGTGGTTCATTCTTCTCACTTCCCATTTGTTTGGAGAACTGTAACAAGAGTACAAAAGCTGATGTCTGGAATAACCTTCGTTACTGATTAGCAAGTTAGCCATGCAATCGAATTATTTTTAACTATTTGTTGTTGCCTATTTAGCTAAGATCAGCCAACACCAAGGCCATTTAAAAACAACTTCTTGCTAATGTTTACATTCCTCAACAAACCTGTCTTAGTTTTAACCCTCCATCTGCCTGCTGTCACTTGAATTCATTCTGCATTTTGACTTGAGCTTCCCGGATTGAGGGCTACATGCTATTATATTGAGTAGGCCTTGGGGAATATCCCACACCAACTGGAGAGGACATTTTCAAAGCTAGACTCTATGAGATTGAGTTTGAATTTGGGATGGCAGCAGTTTTTTGTGCCACCACAAGGATTCCCCCTTCTGGGCAAGAGGCACTCCTTTAAGTGGGTGTTCGTCTTTTATTTAGCAGGGGGAGAGTAACTGGCAGTTCCCACCCCAGCAATGTCTGTCACAGTGCCTTCGGCTGGTAGTCTTTTGCATTTTAAATTGTGAGCCTTTTGGGACAGGGACCTATGAGCTATTAATTAGCTATGAATTTTTTTTTCTTTTCCTCTGTAAACCACTTTGAGAACTTTCTAGTTGAAAAGCGGTATATAAATACTGGAGATAGATATAGATAATCAATCATCACACTATCATTGGTAGATGCTTGTGCATAGTTGATAGACGCAGTTTTAGAACAGGCCTGCTAGTGTACTTGTGCTGTATACACCACAAGATTTAGGTGCTGAATGCCTCAGCCAGGAGAGGGGAAATAATTCCTTTTACTCTGAGGAGAGCTATGCAGGCCCTAGTGGGGATACTACTACCTAAATCAGTGTAACAATATGAGCATTCTGGGGCCTGCTCAGGCTGCCCAGGAATGGGTCCAGGATCCAGCCTAACAGCACAATCCAGAGCAACTAATCTGTCCACATAAGAGCCCTTGGGTTGCCCTATCTATCACTAGGGTGGAGCAACTGCAAGATGCTCCAGCCCAGTTACTCTGGAAGAGGCTTAGGGCAGAGCAAGGCAAGATAGAGTGCCCTAAGAGAGGGGGACCTGCTCTGCCCTAGCTGCTCTGCTCTAGGCAGCTCAGGAGAGGCATGTTGAGGGCATGTTTAGCATTGCCTAGGGCAGAGCAGTTACTCTGTATCCAAAGCCTGTTTCAAGGCAGAAATGCCCTCTTCCAGCTCCTCAGAGTTATACCACCTCAGGAGCAGGTGTAGTAATGAGTAGACCCATAGGGGTCCATGATAAGGCCCGAGTAAGAATGGCAGTGTTGACCAAAAATCTGAGTTCTTGGCCATCCTAGCTGCAACCCCTGCCTCTCAACCTCAGGATATGGAACAAACTACGGCTGCCCACAAACCTCAGGATACAGCAGGCCACTCCAAGAAGCCCATTGTATTCACTGTAGAATGTACTGGCATCTCATCAGGGACTCCTTATAAGGCAGGCACCCAGTGCAGTCACCAGACTGGTGCAGGCCGCATTGGGTGATGCACTCTGTATGGGGTGATGTGACAGAGGCTGTCCTTTGGCAGGCCCCGGGTGTCAGCACACCCATTCAGGCCTCCTCCAAAGCAGAGCAGCAGCCAGAAGCTGCCACTCATCCTTGGAGCTGGCCCAAATGGCCAGTTGAGGTGCACTGCAGAGAAACACACTGAGCATGCCGAACAGCTTCAGAGGAGACTTCCTTAAAGCAGAGGAAGTCTGCGCCTCTGCACAGCCATTTGGCCTTGCTCAGGAGATGGAGCGGCAGCCGAATGTCTTCAGAAGAGTACTGCACAGACACCAACTCTGACGCCTGCACAGTCTCCCCCGAAGCCAAAAGGCTTCAGAAAAGTTTGGCACCAACTTTGGTGACTGCACAGTCCAGGTAGGGGGGTGCACGCATCCCAGAGGTGACGCACAGACTTCCACACCGGGTGATGCGCAGAGTCATGTCACCACTGTAGGCACCACAGCTGTTCCTTGTTCAGTGAGATCTAAGGGGTGTCTCATCAGGAGCAAGTCCTCCCCATGTGTCAATTACTTAGCATGCTCTGGAGCAGTTAGGGCAGCCCAGGCTTCCTGACTCTCTGGATGCAGCATAACTTTCTGCTCTGGATACAGAATAGTTAGGAAAGAGCAGTTAGGGCAGAGCAGGTTGAACTTGCTCTGGATTGTGCCCTAAGTTCTTGATCTTGACTCCTTCCTCCCTCCCCATCCATTTCCAAAAATACCCATGGCCTCATCCTTTCCTTCGGTCTCCTCATCCTCTCCACACACCCGCAGTCCCTTGCACCAGCCAAGATAATCCAAAACGTAAATTCCTCAGTGCCCACAATGGTAAGGGGAGGCCAGTAAATGTTGTTGCACCATACTATCACCCCTCCAACTGGTGCAAAAATGTTTTTAGCTTTATAAAATGCTTTTTATAAAAATGTTTTTTAGCTACATAAAAATGCTTCATAGCATTTTTTTACACACTTGGGCCAGCACAAGGGATTTGCAGTGACTGAAAGGGATTTTGATTGTGCCTTAAAGGACTTAATGGGAATTTCTCTGTGTGAGACTTATTTCTGCTCAGAGTCAATGATGATGTTTCTTTTCCGTGCTTCCTATCTCCTAAGGCTATATCTAGGAGCGACTCTCTTTCATATATCCACAATAGAGACTCTCCAGAGACTCCAGCAACTCTCTTTACTATCTCCACAATAGCAGCTCTCCAGTGACTCTCCAATAAGACTCCAGCGACTTTCTTTAATATCTCCACAATAGGCAGTCAATGTTTCCAGGCACTCCTTCATAGTAATAATGAAGTCCCATTACAGTCCGTCCAAGTTATGTCAAAAAGCATTTTCATACTGAAAGCTACAATGTTTTCTGTGAAACAGAACGAAGTTGTGATAAAGCCCTGATCTATGGATGCCGGCAAGGGGGGGGGGGTTAACCCTTTTCCCTGTTTCATTTTCCTGCCAAATTTGCCTCCAAAGCTACAATTTGCCCTCCAACTAAATGGGACAGGAACCCATTAGCTATTAATTAGCTATTAATTTTTTTCATTTCCTTTGTAAACCACTTTGAGAACTTTTTAGTTGAAAAGCAGTACGATAGAGAGAGAGGGGGGGAGGGAGAGGGTCCCATGTTCAGTGGGTTCACTCCAATAGAGAGAGGGAGCGATGTTCTCAAGCATTCCAGGTTGGGGCCCCTTTTGAGAATGACAGCCTGTCTGGGATCCTCTTGGAATTGATATCATGGCCAGAAATGACCTCAAATAGGACAACATAACATCATTGTGATGCCATCTCTACTGAGAAGTAAGTCCCATTATGTTCAATGAGACTAAGGGTGCAATCCTAACCATATCTACTCAAAAGTAAGCCCCATTGTATTCAGTGGGTCTTACTCCCAGGAAAGTGTCTTTAAGATTGTAGCCTAACTCCCAGAAAGTATGGATTGCAGCTTGAGTGTCCCATTTCTAGATGGCGGCACCCAGTGCCAGATTCAAAGATGGCAGCACTCAGTTTTTTGTGACCTCTCTGAAATGTCGTCATAACTCCCAAGTCCCAACCCCCACTCTGAGAACCACTGGCCTAAGTAGTCTCCACTTGTCTAATAAGTGAGAAAGGTTGCCCTTGATGTTAATTGGAGTTGGATAAGAGCAGTAAAATAATGAAGAAGTATCACCTATTCCCTCACTGTCTGAAGAGGAGTGAGTAGACACCTTGGCTGGAGAAATGGGAACTGAGCTATTCAATTACCTGTGTTGACATTATAAATGTACTTTCTTCCTTAGTGCTATATCAACAAACTCACAGCTTTTACTGCTCCATGGAATCTGACCATTTCCTTCATGTGTATAAGGTGGTGGTTTGTATGCAAAAGCCTCTCTGGCAAACAGGTATATCCAGTCTGCATCAGGAAGGCCAAAAACAAGATTTCATGCTATTGGGAAAGATTTGAACAGTACTTTCTGTCCCATTTGAGCCTAAAAAGTCTCACTGCTTAATGACAGAGAATCAGAGGAGCCAGCTGGATCAGACCAAAGAGTATGCCAGGTCTAGCATCCGGTTTTCACACAGTGGTCAATCAGACGGCTCTGGGGAGTCCACAAGGAGGTATCAAGCCAATAGTCCTTCCCTTACCCATTAATATCTCTCCCAACTGGTACTCAAGGGGAGACTGCTTCTGAAAATGACAACTCTTCCTGACTTCTTCCTAAGCCACTGGCTAATCACTGATCCTCTGTGAATCTGTCATGTTCTCTTATAAAGTCATCAGAGGCATATCTAGGGAAAATAACAGCCATGGCCAGAACTGAATTTGCTCTTCTTTCGAAACACCTAAAACCCATCTTCTACCCCTCTCACATACCCTATTAGAAGGCACAAGGAAGGCAAAACCCTATCAAGGCAACTTGTTGAAGGATAGCAGGCAGGCAGCTGCAGTATCTTGAAGCCTTTCGGGTGGGACAAGCTCTAAAAGAAAGTCCAAGCAGCTCTCCTTTCTGTGGATCTGGTAACCCATGGATTCAGTTCTCCATTGATCTGGGGCTCAAGTGCACCAAATCCGTGTGTAGTCAGTATGTGGGCAGCCTAAATGCTTTAAAAACTAGATAGAAAGCTAACAAGAAGGATGTTAAATGCCTCCCTGAGGCTATAATCTTGTATAATAGCATGAAAGATTTAAACACTGTTAATGGAGTTTGGGACGGGGGCATGGAAATAGTGTTTCCCTTATCCAAAGTCTCCGCAACTTCATGGGGTCCTGGAATGGATTCCTTCACAGATGTGGGGAGTAAGGCCACCTGCACTACTTTTGTCTCCTGAATTTTCTACCTATCAGCTTCATAAATGACCCAGAGCTTTAGTATTATGAGAGGGAGAAATATCTCTCTAGTCACTTTATCTGCCCATGCACAATTTTATAAAATTATATTCATATTTTATTTTATTTATGAAAATTTAATTTATAAAAGAGGACAACAAGTAGTATGAGAAAAAGCTTTTCACTGCGGTAACAGACAGGGACACTCTTAGCATGTGAACTGCAGCAGTTGCTCATTCTCTCTGTTTATTTACTGAACATTATTTACTGAACAGAATATCGTCTTTCTAAACTTGCGGAAAATCCATGACTCGCTTTGTAAGCCTCTCTATACCATTAAACACACCCAGTCCAATCACCGGTAAACTGCAGAATTAACAGCGCCTCTCCTGTTGTCTAATCTTGGGCTTCAGGCTCTCACTTTGATTGAATTAAACATTTAATCCTGTTATCCATGTGATCACCCAGAGGAGCCTCATACCATGGCAAAAGCATGACAGAGCTTTGGCAATACCTCTGCTCAGTCATCATAATCCTCTCCTTCTGCAGCCGCTATTCCTATTTGCATTCCTTTTCTCAGAGTCAGAAGCTGACCCACCCCACTGATTTCACAATGAAAGGTCTACTTCCTGCTGTTATCCTATTAAATCAGTCAATGGTAGTGCAAACAGAGGAAAAATGAGATTATGTTTTGTTAAAGATTTTTATTCCTAGGGGTTTGAGTGGATTATGATATAGAAAGTGTTTGAGAGAATAAGTTTTCAGGATGCACCTTAACCAGAACTTAGCCAAGGGCAGCATCTCATGTTGCAGTGATGTGTGATGTCACACAATGCTGTGAGATCAATTCCTTGGTTTTGATTGAGTGTCAGCAGCTCAATGATCAACCAGCTCAATGATCAGCAGCTGAAGGATCAACTACCCCTTGATTCTGCTCTAGTATCTTCCCAGCCAATTTTTACCTTCCGCTGAAGGCCTCTGAGCACAGCTGGCTAGAAAAGCCAGCTTAAAGCCTCCAAAATAGTGGTTCTCACAGTAATGGTCACAACCTCCTTGGGGGTTGTGATTATATTTAAGGGGGTGGGTTCATGAAAAGCTTGGTGCCACCATCTTGGAATCTGGCACTGGGCACCACCATCTTGGAATGGGGCACTCAGGCTACTTTCCTGGGAGTAAGTCTCATTGAACAAAATGGGACTTACTTCTGAATAGACATGGAAGAGCTCTGGCATCAGTGATGTCATTTAATGTTTGAAGTCAATTCTTGCCATAACATCACTTTCAGCGGAGTGTTGGACAGATTGTCATTCTCAGATGGGGGTCTCAGGCAGTGATGGGCTTCAAAAAATTTAAGAACCGGTTCTCTGCCCATCTGGCAGCCACTTTTAAAAGGCTATTTTTAAACTTTATATGTCCTATCTCTTGTTAAGAACCGGTTCTATAGAGCAGGTGCGAACCTGCTGGAGCCCACCACTGGTCTCAGGCTGAAATGCTCAAGAATCACTGCTCCAAAGGGAGAAAGCAGTGGCAGCCACAATATGGAACCACCACTGCAATCAAAAAAGCAAAGAACTCAACGGTTGGGGGTGCCGTTGGGGCTGATCAAAGAAGTTTTTCAATCTGGGCCAAAAGGCCACTATCTTGGCTGGCCTCACAGAGAACTCCTCCACATTGTGGCTCTGGGGCAGGACCTGCGGAGACCAACTCTGCCCCTGCCAGCTACGCCACAGCACCTTAATGTACCTGTCTTGGTTCTAGAGATCTTTGTTATATTTGCTTGGCTCAAGTAGCTCAGCTGAGTGTACTGGGGTGAGTCTGTTCTTGCCCAAGCCTGTGTTTACTGGGTGACCAGTAGCATCTGTCAGCTTCAGCTCTCCATCATAATAGAATTTGGCATCATTTTATAGGTTTGTCATGAGGAAAACCAAGGCAATGACTAGAATGAAAAGAAAATACAGTGGTACCTTGTAAGAAGAACATAATTCATTCCAGAAACATGTTTGTCTTATAAAGCATTCTTCTTACAAAGCAGATTTTTTTCATAGGAAATAATGGAAACTGAGATTGGTTTTACAACCCAAAATATTTATATAAAAATATTAACTGTATGTAAAAATGAGGGCAAAACAATGTACAGTGGTGCCTCACATAAAGAGCTTAACTTGTTCCAGAGGCATGCTCTTTAAGTGAAATGCTCTTTAAGTGAAGCAGATTTTACCATAGGAAATAATGGAAACTCTGACAATTGGTTCCACAACCCCCCAAATATTCATATAAAAATATTAACTGGATGTAAAAATGATGACAAAACACTGGAATTGAATTCAAAACATGCATTCAGTGTGCATGATCCTATGAAGTCTACTTAGGCTGAGACTTGTTCCATCTCTTCTTAATAGAGATAATTTATTACTATTTATTATTATTATTTTAAATTATTATTATTATTTAATTATTATTAATCATTTAATAGATAATTTAATTTAATTTAATTTAAGGGACTTATACCTCACCTTTCGCATGCAATGACATATAAGACAGCTTACAAAGCTTCAGTTCCTCCCCTCTTTTGGTCCTCATAACAACCCTGTGAGGTAGGCGAGGCGGAGAGTGAGTAACAGGCCCAGGGTCACCCAGGAAACTACATGGATACGGAGGGATTTGAACCTGGATCTTGCAAGTCTCAGTTCAACTCCCTAACCACTACCTCATCCTGCCTCAAGATGCTGGGGATTTAAACAGGGATCTTTTCCATGCAAAGCAGGTAATCTACACAAGACGGACCTCATGACACTCCAGGTGGCAGGCCGAATGCTGCCCCACCATCTCCAATACTGTGCCATTCCTCCAACTGTTCCTTTGCTGATTCCCCCATTATCTTATGGTGCTTGGGCCTATACCTTTTGGTTCTGCTCAGTGGTGGGCTCCAGCAGGTTTGCACCTACTCTATAGAACCGGTTGTTAATGAGAGATAGGACAGATAAAGTTTAAAAATAGCCATTTAAAAGTGGCTGCCAGGTGGGCATAGAACCTGTTGTTAATTTCTTTGAATGCCATCACTGGTCCTGCTGCAACAGGAGATTCAGAAGTATGAGACTGTGTTCCCAGGTAATGGCATTGGTAACAATCCTTATCCTGCTACACAGGTGCATGAGCCCTGTTGAATAGCGTATCAGCCATGCTTCAACATGCTCTCAGGAATGACTAAATTAATCAAGGTGCAGGGAAGGACCATCTCCTATGAAACTTAAGGCAGGTGATCACACCCATAATCCAAGCATAGGGTGGACATATTTTGGCACATATTGCCAGAGGAACAATATTTCTGAGCAGTGACTGCTTGCTGACAGCTTCCATTCTTTCAAAACCGAGCCTCCAGGCACACAGTCACAGTAAGCTGCTCTGTTCAGAACGGGAAATGCTCAAAACAGGAAAATTAAACTTGGATGTGCAATACTATGAGTCAGACGGGCTCAGCTATCACAGATAATACAGAGTGAACAAATGTTATAACCAAAAATGAGGACAAGGCCCCCAAAACGTAGGACACCCAAGTGAATGGTAGGACGTGATAAAAATGCTAAAAACATCCATATACCATATTTACTCAAATTAATGCACCATAGGATCTAATGTACACCCCAGTTTTAAAAGGCTTGAGATTTTTTTAAAAAATGTTTACTGGCCATTGTAATGCACAGCTGCAAAGTAGATGCAAAATTTAATTTTACTGCATACAACAATGAGTTATATGACAATAATAAAGTGACAATTGGTTTATGTTATGATTTTTACCCAATTACACTACTTCAAACAATAAAGGGATTATCCCCCAAAACCAGAGTAACTATGGGAGCACGTAAGAGACTTTACGTAAGAGACTTTACATGCACCCATACTTACTGCACCATCTAGTGAAAACCTATGGGAAATTCATATTGAAATCCAGAGTAAGTTGTTCTTATACCAGAGCAAGGACTCCCCATAGTTACTCTGGATTTTGCCCTGTTACATTTTTATTACATTACAATATAGTAATAAAATACTAACCTATTTATACTATATTTACTGGAATCTAATATGCCATTGACTCTAACACACATCCCGATGTTGGAGACTAAATTCAGGCAAAAAAGATGCGTGTTAGATTTGAGTAAGTATGGTACAGCATATTGCTTTCATGGGGTTAATTTAATGGGCTACAATTGCAAACACACTTTCCTGGGAGTAAAAACCATTGATCATAGTGGGACTTACTACTGAGTAGGCATGGTTAGGACTGTGCTCTATATTACTACTATTATTACTCATTATTATTATTATTACTAATATTATTACTCAATTTTAAACTATTGCATATAATTTATTCCATATCACTTATTAATTACAAGAAAGCTACATCTGACTGCTTTTATTCCGGGACACAAAGCTTAAAGAGGACATGTCCTGGAAAAAAGGATAAATGTTCACCCAGCAGAAGCATAAATGGCTCACCAGACCAAATTGGCTTTGTCTTGGGTCAAATGATTCAGTTTGTCTCAATAGTTTCCGACTTCCCCACCCTGAAATCTCCATGAAGTGAAATTGTACAGGAAAATACAAATATTCCTTTTTGCAGCTTGAAGGACTGCTATTCTCCACTGTCTTAAAAAAGGGAGTGCTTTCATTTTTATGATGTAAGTATGTATGCATTTATCCCATGTAGATTGGATGTGCATTGTGTTTTATGACATTTCATAAGCAAAAAGATTCAATAAGTTGGGCAACAAGAGAAGGAGGGGAGGTAATAGAAAAAAGGAGAAAGGAGAGGTGATGAGGGAGTCAAGAACAAAAAAAAGAAGGAATACAATTTATTCCGTCAGTACACTATAACGCATAGGCCTATAACCTAAAGTGACATTAAGCTGCTTCCTCCAGAGCAGTTAAGATGACTTTCCATAAGATAACACTAGAGGGTGACGTAACCAGTGATGGGATTCAAAAAAAATTAACAACCGGTTCTATGGCAGCCACTTTTAAATGGCTGTTTTAAAACTTTATATGTCCTATCTCTCGTTAACAACCTGCTAGAGCCCACCACTGGACGTAACTGCGTGGACCCGTAACTGCTATGGATTTTGCCCTTTGCCCATGAGAGAAAGGCAATGAAGGATGCGGGTTCAAATTCACACAAAACACATTGAGTGAACTTAAGCCAATTGCTATTTTTGCATAGCCCTCCTCAATGGATTGTTGTGAGGGATTCCTGGCACATCATCCTGAGCTCATTGGTTAAAGGGCAAACTAAACATTCAGTATATGAGTTTTGATTGCAACAACTTTGGGTTTTGAGAAAAGGGGGAGATTCCAAAAGCTTTCCAGATTTTTTTTTAAGGATTACTATAATAAAGTATGAAAAAACGAGTGAGCAGTGCTTTGAAACCTTCAAATGTGCCATAAAAAATGCTAAGTATTGGTATGAGTGAAACAGTACAAGAGTTCTTCAGCCGATCCATGCAGATTTTTTTTAATTAAAAAAAATTAAGATTTTGAGGACAAGGTAAAAACTTCCTATCATTGTCCAAAGAGAGCACAAGGTCACCACCTGCTGGTCAGTTTGTGTTATAAAAATCTAAGCAAAAGTCTTGAGAGTTGAACAAACAGCCTGCATGACAAGAAATTTGCGGCAACAATCCCAATTCCTGTTTTTGTATTTCCCAATTCCTGCGTTTTATATAAAAAATGCAACTGTGGTCATTCAATTGCTTTAAGATCAGCAGATGGTGTGCTTTATCACATCCTCCCACAAATCTCAAATTTGCTCATCACAGATTGTGTTTCAATAGAACCTCTGAGACTCTGTAGTTGAGATAAAGCTGGGATTACCAGCATTTTTCTTGCAAGGCTTTTGTGCCTTCTACTGCTTCCTATGACAGGCAGAAATTCATCAGGTGAAATGTGATCATTGCATTTACATGCTGGGAAAGCCTCGCCTGCAGGCACAAGAATCATTTCCGTAACTACAACCAATCCTATCAGATCCCCTTTCCTTTCTCATGACCTAGCCCTGTGACTCACATATAATAAGGAACTCTGCAAGACAGTTGTAATAACCTTGTTAATGGTCTGCCTATACTTCCTAACCAAACTGTCTAAGGTAAAGGTCCCCCTGCAGGTTAACTGCCAGTTGTTTCCAACTATAGGGTGCGGTACTCATCACTGTTTACAAGCCTTTAAAGCCAGTGTTGTCCAAGGACACTTCCATGGTCATGGGGCTGGCATGACTATAAGCCAAGGCGCATAGAACGCTGTTACCTTTCCCATCGAGGTAGTACCTAGTTATCTACTTGCATTTACATGCTTTCAAACTGCTAGGTTGGCAGGAGCTGGGCTAAGGACAGGAGCTCACCCCGTCTTGTGAGGACCCGGGTCTCGAACCCTGGCCTGCTGGTTAACAGGCACAGTGTCTTAACCACTTGTGCCACCACAGCCCAATCAACCAAACTGTCCAAGCTGTGATGCATCAGTGCCAAAACGGCCACCACTATAACCAGCATAGGAAACAAGGTGATTGGTGGCTTTCCTGAAGTATGGAGACATTTATCTCCTTGCCCTGTGGGAAGCCTGGGCCACTATGGTGCCACTTGAGCCTGAAACAGTAAAGTTGCTGGTTCACACCCAAGCAGTGTTGAGTCAGTGGATCGACCCCAGAAGGAGGGATAGATCTGACAGGACCCTCTGCTAGTGTTCCTGCCCTCTTACATTCCCTCCCTACCCTCCCCTGTCCCATTCTGTCTCCAAACTGCTCGGCACTGCACTTACTTGTACACTTACTGGTTCACTCATTGGCACAAAAAGGTCACCCCTCTGTGCAGGCTTTCGCACTAGCACCTCTTCCCACTCTAACATTTATGGGACTGTCCTGATGGCTGTCCCTATGCTAGATCTGCACTCCTGTCCAGTATGATTGGACTGTAAGTTTTTAACATCTGAGGAACATTTCAATTCAGCACCCCATTTGATTGAATACTACACTATATGATTTGTCTGATACTATGATAATGTATGATTTATTTGATTTATTCAATACTGTATGATTTTGTTGATTGAAAACTATGATTGACTTGTTTCTTTGATTTGATTAAATACTGTATGACTGATCGACTGATTGATCAGTTGATGGATTGATTGAGGGTGGCCTCATCAGGAAGTAGTTCCTCAGGTGGCAGATCCAGTAGGAGTAGCGGCTGCAAATACTTGCCCTTATGATGCTCTAGCCAACTAGTCAAGTGGGTTGTAGGCACTGGTGGGCAGGAATGGGTTCGGTCCGGATCTCCAGTGCCGGTTGTCAGTTTCTCCCCACCGCTACCGACCCGGTAGCAAGGGGGGAGCAGATAACCGGAGTACCGGTTCTGCGGCCATTTCTCCTTGGGGCAGCCGGGCACTTTGAATTTGCTGCTCCAAGCAGCAGCACGGCGTGGCGCCCCACAAGCCCCAGCGCCAGAGCTTCTTTCCTCTGGCCGCTGGAGCGGCAGCCAGCCAGAGAAGCACACAGCCTCCCCGGCCCCTTTTTCTTTTTAACCCTCAGGGAGCAAGGCTAGGCAGGTCTTAGTCCCAGGAAAGGGTGGATGGGACTGCAGCCTGAGAGTCCAATCCAAAGCATGACTACTCAGAAGTAAGTGCCATGACAGTCAATGGTGCTTACTCCCAGGAAAGGGTGATGGGACTGCAGCCTGAGTGCCCAATCCAATGCATGACTACTCAGAAGTAAGTGCCATGACAGTCAATGCGCTTACTCCCAGGAAAGTGTGGATAGGGTTGCATCTTCAGATTCCACTCCAAATTGGTCTACTCAGAAGTAAGTACCATGACAGTCAATGACGCTTACTCCAAGGAAAGTGTGGATAGGGTTGCAGCCTTGGCACAATCCAATGCATGCCTACTCAGAAGTAAGTGCCATGACAGTTGGAAGTTTTCAATTAGGGAGAGGCGTGGGCAGGACTCCCTGGGGCCCTCTCCGGGCTTTCCCTGTCCCCGGCTGGAGGTCAGACTAAGGACAGGAAAAGCCTGGGGAAGCCCTAGAGTGCGCGTGCGCCAGGGTTGGGGCCTGCCCCTGACCCTCCCACCCCCTGACCCGCCCTGGCTCCGCCCACTTCCGGGGAACCGGTTGTTGGGCCAGGCCGGTCCCACCTCTGGTTGTAGGTCATTAGTCTCCTCTGGTTCTTCTGCTTTCACTCTCCTCCTTTTCAAATTCACTTAACTCAGGAGGGTAACACAGGTAATGGTTCTTTTTACTGCTAGTGACTAGTGTTAGGTCAGTGATTGGCACCTCTCCCTAAGGTTGTGCACTGGCCAAGTTTTCCAAAAGCTGCTCCTTGAGTCTTGTCTGGGCCAAACATCTCCCATAAAGTCTTGTGATTAATTTTTGACCTGGCCTTTGCCAACGGCATAAGAGAGGTTATTTGCCAACAGCTCAGGGTGATAATACACAGCTCAGGGTGATGATACATAAATGGCCCCCCATTTTGGAGCAACCTTTCACAAGGTGCATTTCAAAGTGCAGCCCCAGACATGCATGGTTTGGGCCCACAACTTAAGGTCATTTTCTGACACCTAATAACTGTATCTCGTCTCCGGCAATGAAGGAGGCCCAGGAGGACTGTTTATTTCCCTGCAGTGTTTATGTATCACTTTCCAAAAACAACAACAAAATGTTCTCAAAGGCTGTGTATGTAGCCAGAGAAATTAAAAAGATGGGCTTTTTTTCTCCCAAAGGGACTCATAACTGAAAAAGACATGAGAGATGCCAGCAAATTGCCGCTGGGAATAGATCTCTGGAGTTTCTCTTGAAGCTTGCCTATTCCATGGCAGGAGAGTATCAAATGTCTCTATTTCCTGGTGACTCCTCCATGGCCGGTTGAGTAAGCAATCAAAACACCAATTTCAGCATCCTCACTTTTTCCACATGCCAGAAATAACATGTGACAGAAAAGCAAAGGCAAGCCCAGTGTACAGGGCAACAGCATTCCTGTGAAGTGAGGAGTTAGATAGAAGAGGAATATAGAGTTGCAGGTGCTAAACTGCTCTTTATGCTTCAACTGTTAAAGGTACAGGAGCATCACCAGACCCTGTATGTGGCAACCTTAGGTATGGGTCAATGTGATTGATGTACTGTGATTCTTTGTCAGGACGGTTTTTAAATGAAGGTGTACACACTTCAAAGATCGTATACTCCTTGATTAACTTTGAAGAGTGCGGTATTAACCTTTGTAGCCTTTGTATGAATTGGGTCAAGGCTATTTAAGAGATTTGCTTCCTTCCGTACATTCCAGACTTTATGCTAATTGTTCTACAAGTGGTATTTCTTATCGCAGTTCTTCGACAAGTGCCTCATCTATTCCAAGTTAGAGGGGTGATGGTTCAGAAATGAGCTTCTTTGTAATGGTGTCACTATGTGTTAGATTTCTGGATCTAACCATTGGTTCTAGGTAAGATTAGAACTGTCAGAATTAGAACTGTCAGTTAGAGCTGGCAGTTAGAACTCAGACGTCGATCAGAGCAGAGGCAAACTGAGAAGCTCTGAGGTATTTTAGATTGTTGGACATGATTTTACATGTATGATCAGGATTGTCTTGAATTACTCTGATTTGTAAATACAGTTAGTAGAAAACTACTATGCGGTGTATATCATCACTCTTGCGTACTCTTGTGTATGTAATCACAAGATCAATCAGTCTACATCCTGACACTATGGCACCACCCATGGCTTTTCAGAGGGGGCTCAGATCTGTTTAAGCTAGTTTTTGCCTTGATGGGTAGAGAGTTAGTCTTCAAACTTCTGCTAAATGTCAGTGGTTTAACAACTTCCCTGGTCTAACTTATTCACACCAATGTTTCGGTGATATGTGTTGAGTTTTGCTTTGTCTTAATGTTCTCAATATTTTAGTTTTAGTGTTAGATGTAAGGTTTTAATGCTGTATTTGCTGTTTTCATGTATTATACATTTAACATTTATGGAGCTCTGTAAAACAACTTGGCCATTTGCTTTGGCAGGGGAAAGGCAGGGTATTAATTTTTCAAATAGGTCTATTCTTCTGAACTCTCTGGGAGTTTGAGCCCTGCTGTAAGTTTCTGCAGGGGAGAAGGAAAGGGAGTGGTGTGATCTTCTGGATCATGCTGGGACATGGGCTTGCTTCCATTTACCAGAACATGCAGCAGGTTTCGTGGGTGCAGGGAGCCCCGTGTGAGACTCTTCAGGGATCCCAAAACATGGCATCAGTCAAAATAATTGTGACCAACTTCCAGTCTCACAATCACAAACTGGAGGTGGGCTGCAATTGTTATCTGCAACATGGGGAGCCCTGTGGACGATCACATGGGGGTCCCCCTCCCTGAAACCTGCTGCAGGCTTTGGTATATAGAAGCAAGCCCTTTCAAAAACCACACAACTCATATTTAGTGTGACTCCATTCCTCCCTCCATGCTTCTTAAGAAATCAGGACAGTCAGGCTGGGGCATCATGACACCCCAATTTGAGAACCACAAACATAAGTAAATAAGAATAAAGTCAGTATGGAAAAAAAACCCCAAAACTAGCTCTTTGACAGCCCTGTTAAACCTCACAGCAGCCACTAGATGGAGGCAAAACCTGAAATCCAGACTCCTAATGTTCCCCATAATGTGAACTTAAAACTGTTATACAGCATTGAAATATTTCAAGTCAAGGAAGTAAAAATGGCAAAGACATTTCTTCAACTAGTAGAGTTAGTTTGAAGTTAACTTAGCGAAAGACTTAAGTTCAACAGTTAAAACATAAGTGAAACACTTGGAACAAGATATTTAGTTACAAATTGCCCAAAAGATCCAGAACTCTCTGATCACCTATGCATTTTGTTTGCATTCTTTACACCTCTTTTTCAGGCCCACCAGATTCCTTCAGAAGGCTGAGAAAATGAATCCACAAGATTGGTCCATTCTCCTTGCCCCTCGGTTCATTCCCTTCAAATCACAATGAGACGAAATGAAGAAATGGCAAGAGCTCATTAGATCTACCGGCTGCAATCCTAAACACACTTTTCTGGGAGTAAGACCCATTGAACCCAATAGGGCTTACTTTTAAGTAAACATGTTTCGGATTGTACTCTTAATGTTCCAGAAAAATAGCAAAAGAACAACAGAGAAAACAAATGTGAGGTGGAACGGGACTATATCATTATCCCATTTTCTCCAGTTGCTTCCCATTGGCGCCAGCTTTGAATTCAAACATACTAATGTAGGACTTTCTGGCCATAGTAAGGGAAATGAGCGGACCAGCCATATCTTGATAAAGTCCAGGCCAGTAGCAAGACAGCCTAATATGTTTAGACTAGGCTATACTGACCTTTTCTGGAGGTCTGCCTAACTCTCAAAGCAAAGTTGCAGCTTGAATGTTTAAAGAGCTCTGCCCAACTCCAGTTCTGAACTGGGAAAATAAAACACACAGAATGGAAGGTTTTCTAAATGCAAGGCCCATGCATGATGCTGCTGCCTGAGATAATGTGCCAAATTTTGCCTTCTGGATTGTGCACCATCCCCCCCTCCGGTCTAAGAGCACAATCCTAATCATGTCTACTCAAAAGTAAGACCCACTGTGTTCAATGGGTCTTACTTCCAGGAAAGTGTCATTAGGATTGCAGCCTTGCTCCCTGAATTTGAAAAGAAATTGTGGACCAGAAGAGAAAATGTGGAGAGTAATATAGTGGGTTCAGAATGCTTGAGACTTTTTAGTCCACCACTCTCTTCTCCACCATACTTCCTGTTTTGTTCTGCTCCCCCTTTTTTCATATCCAGGAAACAAGAGAAGGAGAAATGGTGTTGGAGTTGGCTGGACAATAGCAGGGTGACCATATGGCATAACCAAAAAAAAAAAAAGAGGACAAGGACCCACAAAATGTACGACACCCAAGAAAAATGTAGGGCATGACAAAATAAAAGTGAAAAAACATTGCTTTCATGTGCTTAATTAAGCACTTTATTGATATTAAATTTAAAACGATTACACATAATTTATTGCATATAATTTATTAATTACAAGATGGCTACATGCTGCACGCTTACAAGAAAAAGGAAGACATTGAAGTTTTTTCCCAGGACACAAGGTTAAAATCCTGGACAAAGAGGAAAAAGAAGAACTTATGGTCACCCTATATGGCAGCTATCTCAGCCAGACTTATATGCAGGATGGCCCTGCATAACTAGAAATAATGGGCTAATTGCAGTGGATTGGCAAATTAAGATGTTGGTGTTGGCTGGAAAACCAACACAAAGCAGTTGATATATGCTACAATATATGCTGACGATATTCTTTCCATCATAGAATGCCTTAAACTAACTTGTTTCCCCCCACCTGGCAGGGCCAGTTCATTCATAAGGCTAGCTTAGAATGTTGCCTAAGGCAGCCAATTTGATGTGTACCCAGGGGCATACCCAGAGTTTGTGGCACATGGGGAAGCAACATTATGATATCATACACAATGTCATGACATCACATGGCATCACTTCCAGGTTCTCTAGCTGCTTCCTGAGGCAGGATGTGGCTGGAGATAATAGGCATTCACAGCAGCAGCTGGAGTGAAATCACCCAAGCCACTGCTGAAAGCATTCTTGCGTTCCAATCTTTTCTAGTTTTGGAACCAAGAAGAGGGCACTCCTTCCAAGTGGTGCCCGTGGCACTTTCCCTGCCATGCCACATTCTGGATACGTCCCTGGGTGTGCCCATCTCTGTACTGCCTACTTGCCTCTACTGTTTCTTCTTCTCTTCCTCCACAACCTCCTCCTCCTCAGCCTCTCACTCCCTGGATTGAAATGGAAGGGGGGACACAGAGAAAGAAGAAATGTTGTGGGGTGGGGGGGGTGCTGAGCTGTGATACTGGAGAGTAGTGTGAGTAGAGGCTGGTGGATTCTTGGAAAAGGGAGCACCCTTTGGCCTGCTGCTTTAGGCATCAGGAGGTCTTGAGCAGGCACCTTGCAGCTGGTGATGTGAGCAGCTCTCTTATCAAAAAAGATAGCAATAATATTTAATCCTGATTAAGCAAACTGTATTCTTGAATTCCAAGCTCAGCCCACACAGTTGAGAGTTCCCCAGTGCCTGGGTCCAGTTTTTCCTCTTATTTAATAGCCAGAACATCTCTGAGCCTCCCCCACGGCAAAAGAGTTCAGGAGGGCAATCCAAACCATAAATTATTGAAGTGAGAAGGTTGCAGAAACCTAAGCAATCTCATCTATCTCCTACGCAAGGAGGTGGGATGAGAAAGTTTCCACTACACAACCTGGAAGCTATTTAAGGCCCATTTGTTTTTCTCTTGGCTGACGTCTTCTCCAAAGTGTTTTGTCCCAAGTGCTACTATTAATGATTGTTCTGAAATTCTCCTTGATAAAGGTGTTAACAAGTTGCAATAAAGAATTTTTTTTACTGTCACATTTTATTCTTCATATGTTTTATTACTGTTATGGTGTTTTAAACTGATGGATTTCATCTGAAAATTGTGTTTTTAATATTGATTTTATGAGAGCCACTTTGGGTCTCCTTCAAAGGCAGGATAGAAATATAATCAATCAGAACTACCTTCTCTGTGTACATTATTCAGTGAGCATTAAGGCAACAAAAATCCAAATGGCACATTGTAAATTCTTCTTAAAAGACTGTGCCTATTATGATTCAGTGGAAACACAAAATAAGTTTCTAGTCCTCAAGGCCATGAAGATATTATCTTTACTCACATTTATATTGCCCCACTCCTCCAATGAGCTCAGGTTAGCATACCTTGGATTACCCCTTTTCATCTTCACAACAACCGTGAAACACTTGGACAAGGTCTACATCACCTTGGGAAGTCACCAACATTAAGGGAATAGGTTGCAGCCATTGTGATCCTTTTCTAACTTGTTCCCAACAGCCAGATCAAAAGAGGATTGTAGCCCCTAACTTAGTGGCAGGCTGAAGAGGGCAGGAGGCAGCTGGACTGAGAGCCCTAAAAGGGTTCCAAGGTTGCCACCTCATACGACCATTTTAGGTTGCTCCCCAGCAAGGCTGGCCTGATTTGAAAGAGCAATAATATATTGGCATGCTATTATATATATTAGGTATCCTATGAAGATTTCCAGATTAGGAGAAAAAGCAGAAGTCTATTATTAGAATTACCAAAGCACTGCCGCAAGGAAAAAAAGTAGCATCATGAAAATGAGACATATACACATGTTATTCAGGAATTTGATTGTCAAATAATGGGTTGGGAGTTCAGGATTTTTAGGCTATCTCCAGGCTCCATCTTAATGACAGTTTAAGCCTCTGTATAATCAAGCACAGATGCTAAAAGTCTCCAGTGTCAGAAAAATGCAAGGCTTTTAAAGAATAGTAGAAATGAAAAGTGACAGTAAAAGATCAAGTCTCAAAAAAATAAAAGCTTAATGGTTTTTCCTGGTTCAGTGACTGTACATGAAGAAAACCTCCCAGCTCCAGCTTCTTCTCCTGTGCCAGACTTTCTAGTTGAGGAATTGCTCTGTAAAAGATGGACCCAACAAGGATGCAATTCTTAGGGTGAAGTCTGATAGTATCACAGAACTGAATCTTGAATATTGGAATCTCGAATATTGATGACCGACTACTGTATTCTTGTGATTGACAATATTCTCCAGAACAAGCTGACCTCTCATCCCGACTCTCTAATAGGACTATAGCACACAGGCATGAGACAGAGATAGGTCCTGCAATGCAATGAATGCTTCAGACTGGTTCCCAATTCTTGAATGCTCCCTGTCTCAGGTTCCTGATATCTCTAGGTCGGACACAGACAAGAGCCCTATCAAAGACACTGGAGATTCTACTGGTTTGTGTCAAGACATTACTGAGCTAGGTAGATAATAGAATTGCTATAAGGCTGCTGCATCTGTCCAATTATAGGCACCGTCTGTCCTCTAGGGAAAATGGATATGTCCATCTTTTGATTTGTGCTGTTCACATCAACAAAAGGGAAGCAGAATTATCTGAAATGCCGGCTCCAACAGATAGAACAGAAATGTTCTGTTAAATGTTCTGATAAATCTGAAAAATTAAGACATGACCAAGAATAGCCAGACGCAGTGCAAACATGGAGTGTGACGTATAGAAACTGGAAGGCGTTGTGGACTGGAAAGAGATCTTGTTCCAGTGGGTAGGCTGCTAAATTCATACTCAGATAATAGTCACGCCAAAGAGAGATTTTTCAGCCTAGAATGGAAACCCAAGTAAGTGACAAGAATGGGAGCGGCCTCTACTGGCTTCCTGTTAGCGGAAAATTGGTCCAACCACAACATTCTTATGTACTTACCTGACTGTTAGAAACCAAGAGAGCCAGTGAAAGTGATTGCGGCATGAATAAGGCATATGAACTTATTCTGAGTAAACTAAAGCAACGTCCCAGACAGAATTTCAGATAAAAGTCCAGTCAGGGCTCTTTCACATTTTGTACTCTGGTGCACAGAGGTGACCAATACACATTCCTCACATCAGTTGCAGGCATCATTTCATGTGCAAAAAAAAAAAAAAATGGAAACAACCACCAGAAAAGACCTTGTTGGTACATGCACACATACTCTCTGTCACACACAGAGAGTTCATCCATAGGATAATCCATTTTTAGGGCTGGGGCTAAATGGCTGAGATTTTCAAAATGTAATTTTTATGTCTTCACTCACTGACTTGTGAGCTTCTCTTAATAGAAACATGGCAGATAAATAAACTGAAGTGGAACCCAACCCTGCTTTTGTGGTCTGTGCCAAGAAACACAGTAATATAAACATTCATCTGGCACATGCGTACTTTGTACTTGGGTCCCCTTCGTACAGAATGGAAAATGTCAAGGCCCCGAGTGTGCATTTTCAAAACAGGGATGAGGGGATGCCCTGGGGATCTTCAACAAAATATTGACAATTTCAATAAACAATTATTCTGAAAGACCAAGATATTTAAAAGTATAAGACCAATGTCAATTTGTGTGAAGTGGGAAAAGACCACTGACTTTATAAATTTTGGTCCTCTTTGCTGTTTCGATGTCTTCCTTTAAGGTTCAAGTTTTGTGGTGGGGCTAACTCATTTCTCCAGCTATTGTTTGTATAAGGGGTGAAGGGACAGGATGTGACTCTTCCCCAAGATGGTGCATCCATTTCCCCATGAAATGAGATTGAGCAAGTAAAACAGGCATTTCTTGGCTATAGGAACAACCACAGTCCCACCTTAAATCCTGGACTGAACACAGATTCTTCAGTATAGACAATACTGAACAAGTGTCTGACTCAGTATGAACAGCTTCTTATCTCCTGTGATGCAAATACTAATAACCAACTGCTGGCACAAGGTGATGGACCCTGACTTTCAGGGGCCCCAGTTCAACAGTTCAACCTCTTCTGTAGATTTTGTCAGAGGAGGTAAGAACTCCTCCTTGAGTTGAAGGAAAGCACATTTGACTTGCAGCACAATCCAGAGCAACTAATCTGTCCACATAAGAGCCCTTGGGTTGCCCTAACTATCACTAGGGTGGAGCAACTGCAAGATGCTCCACCCCAGTTACTCTGGAAGAGGCTTAGGGCAGAGCAAGGCAAGATAGGGTGCCCTAAGAGAGGTGGACCTGCTCTGCCCTAACTGGGGCAGCCTAAGCAGCTCAGGAGAGGCATGTTGAGGGCTTCTTTAGCATTGCCTAGGGCAGAGCAGTTACTCTGTATCCAAAGCCTGTTTCAAGGCAGAAATGCCCTCTTCCAGCTCTTCAGAGATATACCACCTCAGGAGCAGGTATAGTAATGAGTAGACCCATAGGGGTCCATGATAAGGCCCGAGTAAGAATGGCAGTGCTGACCAAAAATCTGAGTTCTTGGCCATCCTAGCTGCAACCCCTGCCTCTCAACCTCAGGATATGGAACAAACTACGGCTGCCCACAAACCTCAGGATACAGCAGGCCACTCCAAGAAGCCCCTTGTATTCACTGTAGAATGTACTGGCATCTCATCAGGGACTCCTTATAAGGCAGGCACCCAGTGGCGTCACCAGACTGGTGCAGGCCGCATTGAGTGATGCACTCTGTATGGGGTGATGCGACAGAGGCGTTTGACTGTCTTTTGGCAGGCTCCGGGTGTCAGCGCACCCATTCAGGCCTCCTCCAAAGCAGAGCAGCAGCCAGAAGCTGCCACTCATCCTTGGAGCTGGCCCAAATGGCCAGCTGAGGTGCACTGCACAGAAACACACTGAGCATGCCGAACAGCTTCAGAGGAGACTTCCTTAAAGCGGAGGAAGTCTGCGCCTTTGCACAGCCATTTGGCCTTGCTCAGGAGATGGAGCGGCAGCCGAATGTCTTCAGAAGAGTACTGCACAGACACCAACTCTGACGCCTGCACAGTCTCCCCCGAAGCCAAAAGGCTTCAGAAAAGTTTGGCGCCAACTTTGGTGACTACACAGTCCAGGTAGGGGGGTGCACGCATCCCAGAGGTGACGCACAGACTTCCACACCGGGTGATGTGCAGAGTCATGTCACCACTGTAGGCATCACAGCTGTTCCTTGTTCAGTGAGATCTGAGGGGTGTCTCCTCAGGAGCAAGTCCTCCCCATGTGTCAATTACTTAGCATGCTCTGGAGCAGTTAGGGCAGCCCAGGCTTCCTGACTCTCTGGATGCAGCATAACTTTCTGCTCTGGATACAGAATAGTTAGTACCTACTTATCTACTTGCATTTATATGTTTTTGAATTGTTAGGTTGGCTATAGCTGGGCAGGTAACATGAGCTCACTCCATTGTGTTGTATTCAGGTGTCAAACAGCTGACCTGCTGACCTTCAGATTGACAAGCAACCATCTCTAACCACTGAGCCACCACAGCCCTTGGGCAAATTTTACCATTCCTTGACATGCACTTTGACCCTTTTGCCCCCCTTTCCACATCTTTTTTTCTAGCAACAAAATCACACCTTAAGATGAACAGTTAAGAGAGATTGATATGTGGAGAGAAGGCAAAGTGGAGCTATGAAAGTGTCTGAAGGGTAGTCAGGAGATGATGAGCCGCCTGTATTCTCTGTGGGTCCCGAGACTTCAATAAAAGGTTGAAAAGCAGAGTTAGGGAAGTAGAGTTAGGTTTGACATTTAGGTTTAGGTTAGAAGATTTTCCTGACTGTAAGAGCTGTCTGGCACTAGAACAGTTATGTTCATAACAGAGATCCTGTAGTTGCCTGCACTGAACAGAGGGTTGGACTAGATGATCTCCATGCATGGTGGCTTCTGACTCTAGTATTCTGTAATTCTGTTTCTGACCCTGAAGAGGCCACTTCCGTGCTCCCACAGTACACAAAATCCAATGTGTGTGCTAATTTGGATCAGACAAAGATTATTTTGGCACCCAGCAATCAATCCCCTTTCCTCCTCCAAGGAGTTGCTTCTGTGAAAAATGTTTGCAGTCAGGACATCAGTAGCGCACATCATCCCTCAATTTGAAACAATTATGGGGACATTTTGGACCTTGCGGTTTCCCAGCAAGCTAGATAATTTCACTTAAACAGAGGGATTGCAACCAATAGGCAAAATGATACCGACTATAGCAGCACAGATCTGGTCAAGGGGGACAGAAACTTACAGGGAACCATAGACAGGCTGCAGGCTTGATAGGGACTCGCACATCTGACCCCCAGTTGGGATTTGGAGACCCCATCCTAGATAACAGAGCTGTAGAACCAAAAAGAGTTTTTCAGGGATTTTAAATGGCTGTGCTTCAAACTTTTGTGGCACACCTTAGCAGTATGTGCAATGACACATGGTTGAAAATCTCAACCACAGGTGTAGATGGGTGATTAGAGAGTGGACTTGTAGATTGGCTGGTGAGTTCAGACCTGCTTCTCTCTTACTTAGGGGAAAAGTTGAGTCTTACTTATAAGACACCTACTGGCTGGTTTTCTACTTGATTTCCAGTTTGGGTCTCTGTGGTGTCCAGCTGATGGAGTCCCCCACAGGATGATGAATTGGATGTGTAAATGACAGTGAAATCCTAAGCACGTCTACTCAGAAGTACATCCCATTGTGTTCAATAGTACTTACTCCTAAGAAAGTGTGGTTAGGATTGCACACATCAAACCACCTCATCAGGTCAGATGCATTGCTTCGTAAAGAAGGCATAGATTGATGTACTTTTCAGTAAAGCAGTTTTGGGTTGACACCAGAAAAGGTAGGTAATATTTTTCCTGCTATCATCTCTAAAGCATTCTTCAAGCATACCTTCAAACTGCTAGGTTTCAAATGTGGGCTTATTTTTCAACGTGGGAGGGTGAAGAAATAGCTTGATGGTATGATTTTGGAACCGATGAGACATAGATAACAGACAGAGAGATATATACTAAAACAATAAATTACAAAAAATAATAAACTTTCTGAAATGAACAAAAACCAGTTCAGAAAATTTGGCAATCCCAACTAGAAATGAATTATTTGATTATCTTTAAAGGCGCATTTAGCCTCGTTCCAAGGATCTGCTCAGATAGTCGAAATTTCAAGAAGCGGGATGAAGGGTTAAGGTCAAATTCTGTTCTAATGCTTGCTGGGTGTTTGGAACATTTCATGGTCGGAACAGTCTTTGTTCCCGATCTCTCATACAGATAACTACTTTTTCCAAGAGTTTGTTTTGATTGATTGATTTTCTCGCTCAGACCAATACAATGTTTTTGTTTGATCAGAAACAGCCCTTTTTGAACATGCTGAAAACATGTATTCATAATTGCCCAAATGGGTCAGACCAATGCTATAACTAGCCCAAACTGTTGGCTCCAGCAGTGGCCATCTGTATGTCCAGGGAAATTCCAAAATAGGGAATATCAGTGAAGGCCATTGACTGTGTTTAAGGATTATCCATTTTTCTTTTTTGGAGTGTACCAGTTGATGGCTCCTTCTACACATGTAAGGTGGATAACTTGCCTCTGGAGAAAAGACTTCCCCAAACCTACCTCTTCCCTCCTTACCCTCACAGTCAGGCTTCTACATAGGAGGAAAAGGCTCTTCCAGGGTGGCTGATTAGTGGAAAGGACTTTGAGCAACGATGTTCTTATTCACCATAGCTTAGAAACGTCCTGTTTTAGGGATCACATGATAATGAGAGTCATTCCCATACCAATATTGGCTGCCTTGTGCTCCATTGACAAAAGACAGGTCACAATTCTCTCCAATAAAGTTTCCAGATCTGATGCTCTGTTTCAGGCTAGTTAACTCCATATTTGGCGAGACACCAATGTATCCCTCTGTACTGCTTCATAATTGACCCACCCACATATTCGTGGGTCTGCTCCAGGTTTCCTCTTAACACCATACCTTGGATCAGATTCAGTAGAAACACTGAGCAATGTTTGTAAAAAGTCAAAGCTTGTAAAAAGTTCTACAAGCCTGAAGTTTACCCCAACCTTATTTAGTTCACATTATTTTTACATAACTTTTTTGAAAATCACTTCCAGTAATTCAGGATCTATTTGTCCTCAGCCTTGGATTCGAAAGTAGGAGTTTAGTCATAGGAAAACTGTGTTTTATTGGAACTTCTTCTGAGTCTGGATGAAAGTCTCATAAGTGGCCAGTACTTCCTGAAGGCTCTGGAAATGGTCACGAAAACTCATTCACTGTTGAGCTTTAATGATTCACTTTCATCCATCTCCTCCATCTGGCAGTATCTTGAAGATTTACAGCACATTAATAATGGTATATCTAATATAGAATCACAAATTTCTCCAAAGGCAGTTTGCTTTGTTACTTACAGTAACTTTCTGGCTTTTATTTTTATTTTTAATGTGCATAAATTACTCTATAGCATATATTCAACACAAAAAACAGTGACAATTTGTTGTTGACAAAGGACAGCTGGACATATAAAGAGCCCCATTACCTTCAATAGCTTAGGGCCTCATCAAACCTATATCTGGCCCTGACAAGAGATACACGCATCATGGCTTCTGGTCCCATTAATTCGTGGCAAATAAAGGGGGAAGAAATGGAAGTTGTGACAGAGTTTATTTTTCTGGGATCTATAATCACAGTAGATGGTGACGGCAGCCAAGAAATCAAAAGACGCCTTCTACCAGGGAGTAAAGCTGGGACAGGGCTAAATAAGTTAATGAAAAGTTGGGATGTCACCTTGCAGAAAAAGATCCACCTCGTTAAAGCTATGGTTTTGCCTGTGGTAATGTATGGCTGTGAGAGCTGGACCATAAAGAAGGCTGACCACCCAAGGATAGATGCCTTTGAATTATGGTGCTGGAGAAGACTCTTGAGAGTCCCTTGGACTGCAAGGAGATCAAATCAGTCCATCCTCCATGAAATCAACCCTGACTGTTCACTAGAAGGACAGATACTGAAGTTGAAGCTCAAATATTTTGGCCAAATCATGAGAAGGGAGGACTTCTTAGAAAAGAGCCTGATACTGGAGGGAAATGAAGGCAAAAGGGGAAGGGGACAGCTGAGGATGAGGTGGTTAGATAGTGTCACTGAGGCAGTGAACATGAATTTGGATGGACTTCGGAAGCTGGTGGACGATAAGAGGGCCTAGTGAGCTGCAGTATATGGGGTCACAAACCCCCAAATCCAGAGTAACAATGGGAGCATGTAAGAGACTTTACGTGTGCCCATAATTATTGCACCGCCTAGTGAAAACCTATGGGAAATTTATATCGGAATCTAAAATAAGTTGTTCTTACACCGGAGCAAGGACTCCCCATAGTTACTCTGGATTTTGCCCAAAGATTTGGACACGACTAAATTGATTAAACAAAACAATACTTTCAGCTCCTAGTTCAGTGCAGAGTACCAGTATTCTTGGGACAACATAAGTTGCTAGCAACGGGAACTGTATCTTTAGCTAGATGTATTTAGGGAACTTTGTTCTGTTTGGAGGCTTCCACTGGGATCCAAACTGCAAACTTCACCTGTGCGGTGATAGGTTTGTGTTTCAGCTGCCACCTGGCTCCCCCTGCTGGGATTTACTAGTTATTCCATCAATTTGATCTAGGTATCGTTTGCTGGTCACCCCAACTTACTGGATGGAGCACCAACTGGAGCACCAACTGGGACTGGAGCACCAACCAAAAGCAAAAACTGATGAAAAGTGGAACCCAGTCTTTTTCAGCATATCCAAAGGCCTGTAGTAATATAAGGTACCAATTTTCAGCATTTTTCTTTTCAATTTTTCTTCTGTGGTTTTCTCTATGGTTTTCCCCCTTATGGGGGTGGCGCAAGTGGTTTAGTCACTGTGCCTGTTAACCAGCAGGCCAGGGTTCGAGACCCGGATCAGCCCCACAAGACAGGGTGAGCTCCTGTCCTTAGCCCAGCTCTGCAATGCCAGCTGGATCCAATCGTATTGGTTCTGCCCTTCCATTGAATTAATTCAGTGGCGTGGAGAGTGGGGATTTGCTGCTGCTTGGGTAACAGCCTATCCTCCATAACAGGGATCCTCAAACTAAGGCCCATGGGCCAGATCAGGCCCGCCAGAGGCCTCAATCCAGCCCGCCGGTCTTTTGGGGGGTTTGGGAGGTGCTTTGTGGGCACTTGGAGGCAGTTCAAGGCTGCCGCGGCAAAGATCCGACAGTCATGGCAGCCCTGTGCAAAGGGAGAGAGCCCCTCCAGGCTCTGGAATTTGGGCAGCTTCAAGCTGGCCCTTAAAATTTTTTTTAAATGTTGCGTGTGCAGCTGGAGCAGGGGCTTCAGGCTGGAGCGCACGGCCGCCCCAGCTGCTAGGGGCCCAGGTTGAGGCTGGCGCACATGCCTCCTGCTGCTCTCTCGAGACCGTCCCAGGGCTTCAGGCTGGTGCGCGTACCTCTCACTGCCCTTGCGTGGCCGCACCAGTTACCAGGGGCTTGAGGCTGGCATGCATGCCTCCCGCCACTCTCTCACGGCCCCCCAGCTGCCAGGGGCTTACTTCTGAGTAGACAAGCAGTGAGATGGGCTATTAAGGCCACCTTCCCATCAACACTTTCCTGGGAGTAAGCCTCATGGACTCTAATGGGCCTTACACCTGAGTAGACATGCATAGGCTTGGGCAAAATTCCTGAACAGCAAGCTCAAAATTGAGGTGAGCTTGTGTGTGTGTGTAAGAATACATGGGTGTGTTTGTGTGTGTGAGAGAGAGAGAGAGCGCATGGTGTGTGTCAGTGCATGTCACTGACATTCTTTGTGTTGCTGCAAATTTCTTTGAGGGTGTCTTACAATTATATGTCTTAAGTCTGACATGAAAAATATGTTAAGTTAAATATGTTGAAGTAACATGTTGCTGGAAACTGCTTTGAGGGCGTCTTGCATGTCTGGGTGAGAATCAGGCATGTTAAAAGTTTTTCTATTTCAAAAGTGTTGAAATTAAGTACAGGAAAGCAATACAAGCATTTTTGCTTCATCCTACAATTTGTCCTACATAAGTCCTCTCACTCTCCGGCCCGTGACAGTGTCTGAGGGACAGTGAACCGGCCCCCTGTTTAAAAAGTTTGAGGACCCCTGCTCCATAACAATCTAACCCAGGCTTTCATGCTTCGCATGCAGCATATGCAGTGCCGAGCACGATACCATAGTCTTCCAAGACTGACGGAGGCCTGCTTTTCCCCCTTATGATGTTACTTCTGGTCTCTGACTCTTCCGCACTGTAACAAGGGCTAGTGTTGATAATAACAAATTGTTTGTCCCTCTTTCTTCACCAGCAAAGCCAGCAGAGGAAGAAGGACAACTTGTTACTACAGACAGTTGTCCTAGAAAGAAACCCCCTAGAATACAGGGCATTTTTCAGTGGTTTTCAACTGATGTGCTCAAATTTCTTGCAGCCCTTTCATGAGGCACCTATGTGTTGTAGCAAACCTGGTGAAAATCACTATTTACCCCCAAATCCAGAGTAACTACGGGAGCACGTAAGAGACTTTATGTGCACCCGTAGTTACTGCACCACCTAATGAAAACCTAAGGGAAATTCATATTGGAATCCAGAGTAAGTTGTTATTACACCGTAGCAAGGACTCCCTGTAGTTACTCTGGATTTTGCCCATAGGTGTATTAATGCATTTCAGTCCTTTCACTGCCATTGTATCCAACTTGGGCCACATCTTAACCAACTTTCCAGCACTGAAATAGCTGTGCCAGTGGGGTGTGAGCTGCATCCTGCAGTTGGGTGGCAGTCAAGGAGGCCTCCTCAAGGTAAGGAAATGTTTCTTCCCTTACATTGCAGATGCATTGCCCTTACCATTGTGCTGGAAACTTGGTTATGTCTGCACCTTTAGTTATGTAAGAAGTTTGCTGGCACAGCTTGGGATCTGCTGGGCAAACAGTGACTCCAGTATTGTCATAGTTTTTGTATAATGTTTCCACTGTATGTTCAGGCCAACAAAAGCAACATCTGGATGAGATTTCAATAGAGACAAGTCAGGGCACAAAAGAGAGCAGGAAAAATCAGATTCCCATTTATAGAGAAACAAATGTGAGCTTATGAAACAGTTTGCTAAGATGTGCTCAAGTTAGCCCCACTAGCTGGAACATACTGTGGATTTTTTAAAAAAAACTATTAGAAATGTTCTATTCAGTGTGCTGCAATTTATGCCTAGGTTTGCTGTGATCTTGATGTGCTGTGATTAATGCTTAGAAATATTATCTAACCCAGAAATCTCAGCCCCAAGCAACTGAGTATAAAGAAATGTGTGGGCAAGAACAAACCACATCACACGCCGCTTGTAAATGGAAAAATTAGAAGCATGACTTGTTAGTATAGTATCTCCCTATTGCCACAGGCGCAGCTTCGCAAGGGGTGGAGTAATGAATGCCTGCTTTATACCAAACTCATCCATGGGCTCCTCTTTGTCAGTATTGTCAGTATGGATTGACTGACACTCGGCACGCTTGCGCACTGGTCTTTCCCAGTCCAATCAAAATCTGCCTATCAAAAAAAGGTGGCAGTTTCAGATCTCTCAGATCTAAAATTGGAAAACATTTTGTCCTTTAACCAGCAGAAAAGTCAGTGTAGTACATCATCAGCTTATTTCCTGAGTTTTGAATAGTCTCATAAGATATTGCCTTGCTTATCATTTCAGTTCTCATAATGACAAATTTTAATTTATTTAGAGCACAATCCTAACCACGTCTACTCAAAAGTAAATCCTATTGCATTCAATAAATCATACTCCCAGGAAAGTGTCTTTACGATTGCAGCCATGTTTAACGTTCCCAAATGGATCATTAGAAAAATGTAACTGATACAAATATAGTGCTAAATAAAGTTCCCAGGAAAGACTTAAGCAATCTGTAATGGTTCTGTGTAAACATAGATTTAGCAGCTGCTTCTTCCATTTCTTTGCATGCAATTCCATATTTATGTCAGAGTGGGAATTAAATCAATTTGATGATGTCCAACTGGAAGTCAGTGCATCATGCTGGGAAACTGACTGGAGCTGAGTAGCAGTGGCATAGCTAATGATCATGTAGCCCACTACAAAGCTCAAAATGTTGCCCCAGAAGTGATGCCACAACCGGAAGTGACATAATCCCCAGGTATTTTCAAAAATAAAATTGGGGAAAAACCTGCCTCGTGTTCCTCAACAGTTCACCACCATTTGATCTGCCAGAGGCATCGCTAAAGCACTATTCACTATCTGGAATTGAGGAAGATTTTGTTCCCCCTCCAAGCCCTGCAACAACAAAATCAAATTTAATTAAGTAAAAGAATGCAATTGGTGTCCCTTATTGATTAGGGAAACTGTGCTGGGGCAAAGAGGTATGGTTATTCTTTCCCTGCTAAATAGAAGAGGAGCACCACTTAGAAGTGCCTGTATACCCAGTTATAACCAGCATGGTAACTGTCTTATGATACATGTACTACAAGTACTGAGAGCTGATTCATATTAACACCTTACTAGTTCCATATAATATCAGAATTGCATCGCACTGGAGATTAACAAATTTTGCATCTCAACAAATTTTGGAAGAGGACACAATGGACAGCATGATAGATCACAGATAGATTGGTAGATGATAGATTGATAGATGATAGATTGGTAATCCTAATTGATTAAAATAACGTTTATAAAATGAATGAGGTTCACTGTCATGATAATAACTATCTTTGTTGTTTTCTATTGTTACCATTCTGAATTTTGTTCTGCTTCCACAAATCTCTGCTCTAAGCATGATGTGTGTGTTGCCTCCAAGATCTGGTCCTGGTTGGAAAATGAGAGACTTGTTGACACTGTGTAGGCAGGAAAGTCAAGAATGTCTTCCCTGGCTATGCCTCCTCCACAAAGAGTGCCTTACCTCATAGGAACTTTTCCTGAAGTGGCCAAACAGCAAGAAAGCAAATGTTGTGGTCCTAGATAAACATACAGGTTTTTAGGGGAGCTGCCAGAACAAATCAGCCACGTCCATTAATCCATTCATTCTACACAGTTTATAGACACTCTCAGTTCAAGACAGTATATCATTACTACCCATTACTAGGCTGGAGGCACTCAATGGTCACCATGAGAATTAGGATGCTTGAAGAGATGGCTTTTCTGGTCTGAATTAGTTGAGTCCTTAAAACATCTGGATTTAGAAGTATTTAGCCCTAATTCTGCTGGTGGAATACTTACCCCTCTCCAACTTTCAGCATGTTGCATGAGCAGGCGATTAACCACAACCCCTCCCCAGTGGTGTCACTAGATTTTATGTCATTCAGTACAGGAGGCCAGTGCATCACCCCATAATGGAATTAATCCTTTCCCCTATCCAGTGTTCATGACAATGTATCATCGTCTTACCCCTGTTTATTATTTTTGCTATCAATTTTGATGGAATAGAAACATTTCAACAGGATTTGTTTCATTGCATTCTGCTACAAATTCCACTTTGAATTGTATATTACATGATTTTATTATTCTAAAAAACTGCAGTTTTACAAATTTTGGCAGGCAGTGGTGTCACACACTCCTGTGCATGTCACCTGGTGCAACCCATGCTCCCCTCCCCAAACCCTTAGTGACACCACTGCCAAAACTGCTGCATTGAACATGCTGCCATTACTATTTAAATTTTTTCAAAGGTAAATTTAATAATTTATGTAATTTGTAATTTGGCCTATAATGGTAATCTGTGTGCTTAGTGATAATTGAAACAAAAGAAGGTTTCATGGCTGACATTTTTTTCTTTGGATGAACTTTATCACTGATCCCACCAAAACAAATGCATTGACAAATATTTACACTCTTTGGTAACAGGATCTCAAGGCATTTTAGTGCATAAGATACACATGTTCGTGTGTAGAGTGGCTTGTTTTAATGGAAGACAGAATTGAATGACTCCAACCAAACAATGGAAAAAGTCCTCAGTGTGGAAGCCGAAATTAGGAACAGGGCTGTGTTTTGGTGCTGCCCACTGCAAACTGATCCCACATAACAGTGTGGGTCTTGTGAAGGAGCAGATCACGACATATTCTGCCAGCTTGCTCCAGAAAGATATGAAACATTTCCAAGTACTGAATGTATATATTCAAGTCAGTGGCACCTGGGGAGAGCTTGCTCCTGAGGAGACCCCCTTCAGACCACACTAAACAAGGACCAGCTGTGGGGCCTGTCTTATAAGGAGTCCCTGACAACCAGTAACAGCTGCAGCAGGAGACTGCATTACAGTTTACAGTGAATGCAAGAGGCTAGTTAGAGTGGCCTGCTGTATCCCCAGGGATGAGTGGGCCGCTGTAGTTGTACCATATCCTGAGGTTGAGAGGCAGGGGTTGCAGCTAGGCTGGCCAAGAACGCAGATTATTTTGTCAACACTGCCATTCTTCCTCTGCCTTATCATGGACCCATATGGGACTACTCATTACTATGCCTGCGCCTGAGGTGGTATAACTCTGAGGAGCTGGAAGAGGGCATTTCTGCCCTGGAAACAGGCTCTGGATACAGAGTAACTGCTCTGCCATAGGCAATGCTCAACATGCCCTCAACATGCCTCTCCTGAACTGCCTAGGCTGGCCCAGCTAGGGCAGCCCAGGTCCACCAGTCTTGGGACAGCCTATATTGCCTTAGGTTGCCCCAAGCCTTTTCAGGCATAACAAGGCTGCCCCATCTTTGACTTGGGCCACCCCAGTGATACATAGGGTAGCCCAAGTGCACTTCTGGATTTCAGCCTTTCTCCCAGGAAAGTATGGATTGCAACCGGAGTGCTGCATTCCAAGATGGTGGCACCAAGCTTTTGACCACCATTCTGAAATAAAGTTGCCCCATCCCAACCCCTACTTTGGGAACCACTGCTCTAAGGTGCCAATTGGATCATCTGGGCATACAATCTGGTTCATTCATTTCCATTGAAAAGGTAGTGCCAGCCACACACAATGAGATGTATATGGTACTGTTTCTCCAAAACGCCATTACATGCCTTACTTTATCGAAGACTTCTTCTTCTTCTTCTTCTTCTCCTCCTCCTCCTCCTCCTCCTCCTCCTCCTCCTCCTCTATCCCCCTATTTCTGAATGCTAAACAGTGGTGGAGAACAGGTCAAGTGTGTTTTGTAGCAGGCATCAGAATACTATAAAAAACCATATAAATATTTTCCCCCACATATGCCCCACATGGGAAGGCAGGAAAGCCCCCAACAAGCAAAACAGGTTTCCTTTTTTGTTTAATTGAGCCACAATTAAAATACAAACATGCAACTGGAGCTCCAATTTTGGTGTCCCACAGCCAAATAGGAGAGGAGGAAGAAGGCATATTCCATAAACAAACACATGTAATTTCCAGCATCACTTTTTCCATTCAGAAAGTTGCTTTTTTGTCCAACTAATGCCTGTAACTTAGCCAAAAACTTGCCTATAGCCAGCAGCGTTATCCATATGGGATAGCTGCTTTTGTTGTTTCTCTCCAGAGGCAAAATCTTTCTCAAAAAATAGTATTTCACAATACTTTTTTGCGTTTTCTTTTTGCGTTTCTCTCCAAAGGCAAAATCTTTCTCAAAAAATAGTATTTCACAAAAGGGATTACAGTCAGAGAAAGGCACACATGCATACGCTGTAAGGAGGAACCCCGCAAACCTAAGAAACTCTTACATTGGGGTTGCTTTGTGGTGGCCTCGGCATTATAAAGTTAATTAGGATTGGGCTGAAATAGACATCAACAGATTCGGGGGGCGGGGGAGTGTACCAGAATGGCTCATGAGTGGTGCCAAGGAAGCTGTAGAAGGCAAGAAGAGTTCCTTCAGAAAATGGGAGCTTTTCCAAGTGGGGAAAAGCCATTTGGGGCATATCTTTACTTTGAAAGGCCTTTTGTGATTGCCTCCACACTTTCTGAATGCAGCACACACACGCGCGCACACACAACATTTTATCAACACTGGAACATTGGTTAGGATTGGACAGAATATGGTCTAAACTCTAGTTAAACTTCCATTATTATGGTTTTAGACCACCCCTTGCACTCTGGAAAAGGATGACCTTTTTGACATTTCCATTGGAGATTCTTTTTTCCAGATCCCTTTATTTTTGAAAAGTTGCTTTTTTATGTCAAATGCATTAGAATTCCTTAAAACTATCCAAGTACAGTACGTTCTGGTAGAGCAGCAGTACAATCATGGTTCCTCATTAAGAGCTCATCAGATTTCTCATAATTGTTGGTTGTAATCAGTGATGGGCTAGAAAAAAATTAACAACCGGTTCTATGCCCATCTGGCAGCCACTTTTAAATGGCTATTTTTAAACTTTATATGTCCTGTCTCTCATTAACAACCGGTTCTATAGAGTAGGTGCGAACCTGCTGGAGCCCAACACTGGTTGTAATACCAGAGAATGCTGAGTGTGCTCTCTGGATTGGCCCTGCGTTGCAATTTACTTCCTGTTGTCTTCCTTGTCTCTGAGTTTAGTAAAATGTTTATCATCCCTACTGGGATCTGGTGAATTTCTTAGAAATTACTTCTGTACTCAGTGAGGTTACTTCCATCACATCTGATGATGAAGACTTCTGGTTCACTCCACAAAAGCTAAAGTGGAAGAGAAGCAGAACAACTTTCAAATATTTTTTTTATTTTGCAACAGTGGAGGAAAAACGTGAAATTAACTCCTAGCTTCTGCATAGCCTGCACCTTGTCGCAACTTGTCTCAATAGGAGGACAATGCTTTGTGTCTTTCTTCTGGGTTCTGATGGTGTCACAAGCCAGGTAAGTTTGGAAAACATTGAATTAAGAGCACAATCCTTACCATGTTTACTCAAAAGTAAGCCCCATTTTGTTCAGTGGGTCGTATTCCCAGGAAAATGTCTTTAGGATTTCAGCCATAGTCTATGATCCTATCTTCACATTCCTGGGAGTCAGCTCCATTACTAATGGGTCTTCCTACTGAATAGACATACATAGGATTGGGCTCTATGCTATATGGTTATGGCAGAACAAGTTCCCAGAGTATTACAATACTCTGCAATATTAGTGATCAGTCAGGCACAGCACTCCAGATGTGAAGAAGATGCATGACAACTATTAGCTATTAATTTTTTCATTTTTCTTGTAATCCGCTTTGTGAACTTTTCAGTTGAAAAGTGATATATAATTTCTGTAGATAGATAGATAGATAGATAGATAGATAGATAGATAGATAGATAGATAGATAGATAGATAGATAGATAGATAGATAGATAGATAGATAGAGTCCCATGTTCAGTGGGTTCACTCCAATCCAATCAAGTATTGCTAAACTCTGTTGCGTCATAACTGACCACATGGTTTTCTGACCATGTAGCTCAGGCATTTGGAAAAATCCCAAATTAATGGAACCTGGACCGGTGTTTGAATAATCTTGTATTCATCGGATAACACAGATACCAACCACATGCAATTTCCTCCCTTATAGTTCCCAGGCAGTAACTCCCTCCATCGTGGCCTCTGATTAGACAGTTTTATTCCTAGCAGGAATTAATAACTTCAAATAGTTTCAGACTTTATTTCAACACTAGATGTTCCAGGAAAGTGCACCTGGAGCTCCTTTCACCGTTCAAAGCACCTGGACCTTCTCATAAGCAGAAACACGATGACAAAGCCAAATCCCTATTTTCATTTACACCTCTCTGCAGATGTAACACAGGGAGCAGAGCCCACTTCCATGATACTCAGGGTGACCATACAGAATGGAGGACAGAGTGCCTCTAATCTTTAAGAAGAGGGGATTGAGGCAGATGCTTTTTAAACCCTTCTATGGTGAGCTAAAAGCAGGCCTCTGTTAGTCTTGGAAGACTATGGTATCATGCTCAGCGCTGCATATGCTGCATGCGAAGCACAAAAGCCTGGGTTGGATTGTTATGGAGGATAGGCTGTTACCCAAGCAGCAAATTCCCCCCTCTCCACGCCACTGAATTAGTCCAATGGAAAGGCAGAGCCAATACGATTGGATCCAGCTGGCGTCGCAGAGCTGGGCTAAGGACAGGAGCTCACCCTGTCTTGTGGGGCCGACCCGGGTCTCGAACCCTGGCCTGCTGGTTATCAGGCACAGCTAAATCATTCTATATGCTCACCCTGATGATACTCCTTCCCCCACAAACCCCATAAGGTGAGATCTATTCAATATAGAAAAGGAGATCCAGTCCTGGTAGTCAGTCCTTAGTCTTTTTTGTTTCTAGGCTACAAAGTCATGTCAACCAGCAAAAATACAGTACTGATGACAGGAAAAGATGTATTTTAAACTATACCGTATAAAACAAGGGAAATGAAAAACAGGCACGTGAAATCCCTGAAATATGTCTGAAATCAAGCCAAATGCAAAAATGAAGAATGGTGAATGGGGAGCCAGCAGAAAAACAGCTGCACTGCAGATTTCATAAATCATTTTCTTTCAAAACAAATCCATTATTATATAATTTTTATATCTATCCACTGAAAGGCAAAGAACTAGAGGACATCCACTAAAATTGAACGTGGGGAGAGTTTGGACAAACAAAATACTTTTTAACCCAGCATATGATTAGTCGGTGGAACTCCTTGCCACAGGATGTGGTGATGGCATCAAGCCTCAGTGCCTTTAAGAAGGGATTGGACAAAATTTCTAGAGGACAAATCAGTCATGGGTTACAAGCCATGATGGAATGCGCAACCTCTCTTTTTTCAGATGTAGGCAACCTCAGAATGCCAGAATTGGGGAAAGTTGCAGGATACACATGTTTTATTGTCTTGTGTGCTTCCTGTGGCATCTGGTGAGCCATTGTGTAGGGATGCCATATGTCCCAAAAAACAGGGATAATCCTCTTTTTTCTAGATTGTGTTCAAATACTGGCAAATTGGACAGAGGGTCATCATGTCCCGATTTTGTGTAAGGGAATGATGGCAACGCTACCACTGTGAGATACAGGAAGGTGGACAAGATGGGGCTTTGGCTTGAACCAGTGGAGCTCTTCTTATGTTCTTAAAGAAAGCTGCACTTTCTGTGCCCTAATTGCAGCAAGCTGGTGGCACCAGAGGCAGAGCTAATGATTGTGTAGCCAAGTATGAAATAAAAAAATGATGTCCCAATGGTGATGTCATGCCAGAGCAGTTTGAAAAGTAAAAATGGGAGAAAATCTGAATATTTCCCCCAAGCAACTCACATCCCACTTGCTGCTTCCCCACAGGCTGCCTGCTCCATTACCACTATAATTTAGCAGGGGAAAGTAACTGGTCCTACATACCCCAGCAATGTCTATTCAAGTGGTTTCTGCTGGTGTTCTTTTTGCATGTTAGATTGTGAGCCCTTTTGGAACAGGGCTCACATTAATTAGCTATTATTTTTTTCATTTTCTTTGTAAAACCACTTTGTGAACTTTTAAGTTGAAAAGTGGTACACAATTACTACAGACAGACAGACAGACAGACTGACAGATAGATAGATATTGGTTCCCAGCTATATCATAATAACCTAATTGGGTCTCTGAACAATCAGTCTCATTGGTCAGTTTAAAAAGTTCAGGTATTTTTGTTACATAATGCAGTTGCGGTTTATTTTCAGGTGACTTGACTATGGGTGCAATCCTTGGGCTGCAATCCCAAAACACTTATCTAGGAGTAAGAACTATTGAACACAATGGGGCTTACTTTTGAGAAGGCAAGGATTGTGCTCATAGTCAATTTAGGCCAGCATAACTCACTGGCATATCTTCCTGTGGTGGTGTATGGCTGTTCACTGACTGAACCCCTTCCAGGAATGGAGCAGAAGTGCCTTATAGCACTTTTGTGATACTCCCAGGCCAGCAAAGGACTTATGTCAGGGCTTATGCTGTCCTAAGTGAGGGTTAGGGTTGCAGCCTATAATATTTGATAGAATAGAGATATTTTGATGTGCTTTTATTGCACAGATATTACTGCAATAGATTTTATTGCACAGATATTCACTGCATTTTGTATTAAATTCTACATTGAATGGTATATAATATGGTGGCATACTTTAAAAAATACCAAAGTTTACAAAATTTAGGCACTAGTGTCAAACTCAGGTTTCTACTCCCCAAAACTTGTTGCCTGGTTCAGCTGCTATCCTTGCACCCCTTACCTTGCCACTGACTAAGAACACAATCCCAAACCATGTCTACTCAAAAGTAAATCCCATTGTGTTCAATAGGTCTTACTCCCAGGAAAGTGACTTTGGGATTGTAGCCATACCCTACAATCCAGAGTAACTACGGGTGCGCGTAAGAGACATTACGTGCACCCGTAGTTACTGGACCACCTAGTGAAAACCTATGGGAAATTCATATTGCAATCCTGAGTAAATTGTCTTACACCGGAGCAAGGACTCCACATAGTTACTCTGGATTGCACCCTAAGTTGCATTAACTTCTGAGTAAACATGTATAGGATCTGGATGTTTTTATGCTGCTGTTCCTCAACAGAACTGAGGATAGAATAGATGCAAGACAGAATAGGATGGGATAGGACAGAAAAGATGAATATATGACCTCTTTTTCTAGGTCATGTCCTCTTTTTCTTTAGCATTGTGTGTGTCCTGAAAAAAATCATTAGCCTCCTTTTCCTTGTGAGTAGGCAGTGCATAGCCTTCTTGTAATTAATAAATTATATGTAATTAAATTATTATTAAATTAAATTTAATAATATTAGAATACTTAATTTTAAAATTATTAAGTTTTAAAAAATTAATAATAAATAACACAAGTGCAATCCTAAGCATGTCTACTCAGACGTTAGCCCCATTGTGTTCAACAGTATCTTGCTCTCAGGAAAATATGGTTCCAGGACACATAATGGATCTTAGCCCTGTGTCCTGGAAAAAAAATCTTCATTGTCCCCATTTTCCTTGTGATCAGGCAGCATGTTGGAGCCATCTTGGGATTCATAAATTAAATGTAATAAATTACATGTAATAGTTTTAAATTTAGTTATAAGCAAAGTGGTGTTTAACCACAAGAAAGCAATATTTATATGAGTGTTTTTTAGTTTTTATTTGGTACTGTCCTACATTTTTCTTGGGTGTCCTACATATTTTTTTTGGGGGGGGGACTTGTCCTCTTTTTCTGTTATGACATTTTGAGCACAATCCTGACCATGTCTACTCAAAAGTAAGCCCCATTGTGTTCAATGGGTCTTACTTCCAGGAAACTGTCTTTAGGATTGCAGCCATGGTCACCCTGGGTTAGGACTGTAACAATAGTGCTTAAATTAACCACATGAAAGCAATATTTATAGGAGCAATATTTATAGTGTTGAAATTTACTAATTTAATAATCTGTAAGTGCTTAAATTGACCACAAGAAAGCAAGATTTATATGAGCACTTTTAGTTTTTATTTGGTCCTGTCCTACATTTTTCTTGGGTGTTCTACATTAATTAATTAATCAATCAATCAATTAATTAACTTATTTATTTATTTATGTGGGGGGGGGACTTGTCCTTTTTTTTATGATATATGGTCACCCTGGGCTAGGACTGTACCCATACTGTTTAAATTATCGACAAGAAAGCAGTGGTTATATGAGTTTATTTGGTCCTCCTGTCCTACATTTTTCTTGGGTGTTCTACATTTATTTATTTATTTATGGGGGGGGGCTTGTCCTCTTTTTCTGTTATGACATATGGTCACCCTGGGCTGGGATTGTACCCAAACTTTTTAAATTATCCACAAGAAAGCAGTAGTTATATGAGTGTTATTTGGTCCTGTCCTGCATTTTTCTTGGGTGTTCTACATTTATTTATTTATTTATTTATTTATTTATTTATTTATTTAGGGGGGGGGCTTGTCCTCTTTTTCTGTTATGACATACGGTCACCCTGGGCTAGGATTGTACCCATACTGTTTAAATTATCCACAAGAAAGCAATAGTTATATGAGTGTTATTTGGTACTGTCCTACATTTTTCTTGGGTGTTCTTCATTCATTTCATTCATTCATTCATTCATTCATTTTGGGGGTGGGGCTTGTCCTCTTTTTCTGTTATGATATATGGTCACCCTGGGCTAGGATTGTAACCATACTGTTTAAATACTGTTATATAAGTGTTATTTGCTCCTGTCCTACATTTTTCTTGGGGTCCTCCATATTGTCCTCTTTCCCAGCTGTGACACCTGATCCCCCTGCCTGCCCCTGATCCAGGAGGGGGAGCTTGGAGGAGAGGAGCTCTGCAGGGATGGGGGGCGGAGAGTGAGTGAGCTGGAGCTGCTCAAAGGGCGCTGTCCAGGGAGCAGGACCAGCCTGGAGAGCCGGGGAGAGCTTCCTACCATGGGGTGCCTGCTGGCCCCGGGGGTCCTTCTCTTGCTGGTGCTGCTGCTGCTGGCTGTGCTTTTCCTGGGGAGGCGACAGAGGTGAGTGAACCCCTGGGGGGTGTTTGGGGGTCCCAGGAGTGGAGATGCGCAGGAGACCCATCCACACCACCAGTGATGATGAGGAGATCAAGTGGTGATCAGAGTACCCACATGTCCTCTTTTTCCAGGACACGCCCTCTTTTTTACTGGTGTGTCCTGGAAAAAGAAAACCTTCATTTCCCTCTTTTTCCTTGTGAGCAGGTAGCATGGAGCCTTCTTGCAATTCCTAAATTATATGTATTAGTTTTAAATGTAATATTCAGTTGCAATATTATTTAAATTAACAATGTTAAAATATAGGCTGAAATCATAAACACATTTTCCTGAGAATAAGGCTGCAATTATGTGCAGGTCTACTCTTGAGTAAGCCCCAATGAGACTTACACCTAGGAAAGTATGTTTAGGATTGTAGCTTTAAGCTTTTATTTTGTCATGCCCTACATTTTAATTGGCTGTCCTACATATTGTGGGGGCATCAATCATCCTTTTTTGTGGTTATGACATAATGTCACCCTGGGTGTGTATGTACCCAGGGGTTGTGACAAGGCGATCCTAGGTCCTCTTTTTTTCAGAACAAGTCCTCTTTTTTTAGCCTTGTGTCCTGGAAAAATTTCTTCATTCTCTGCCCTTTTCTTGTGAGCAGGCAGCATGGAGCCTCCTTGAACTTACAGAGCAATCCTAAACACACTTTCCCGGGAGTAAGGCCCACTGAATATAATGGGATTTACTTCTGAGTAGACAGACATAGGATTGCAGCCTCAGTAAATTACAACATGTAATTTAAATTTTTATATAAATTTTAAATTTAATAATAATAGTTTTAAATTTAATAATAAGTAACAGTGTTTAATTTAACCACATGAAACAATCTATATGAATGTTTTTAGCTTTTATTTTGTCAGGTCCTACATTTTTCTTGGGTGTCCTACTTTTTGGAGATTTGTCCTCTTTTGTGGTTATGACATATGGTCACTCTGGGCTACAGGATTTCTGGATTCAGCCTTTCAGAGCTAACCTAAAGTCTACGCCTATGCATGCCTACTCAGAAGTAAGTCCCATTCAATGGGTCTTACTCCTTGGTAATTGCGGAACTCAGTATGGGTTTCAAGACCCAACTCATAAGCATGTCTACTCAGAAGTCTCATTTAAGCCAGTGGAGTTTACTCCCAGGTTGGTGTAAATAGGATTCCAGCCCTAATATAGTGGTTTTCAGTTATGAAGAGATGCTCATTTGGAAGATATATGGGTGCCTGATCTTTCGGTTGTGAACCTATAAGTTTCCTGAATATAAAACCCATTTAAATACAGCGAGACTTAGGCTGCATTCCTAAAAACACTTTCCTGGGAGTAGGACCCATTGAACACAATAGGGCTTACTTTTGAGTAGACATGGTTAGGATTGTGCTCTTAGTTCTGAGTAGAGATTTGTGGGATTGCTCTGTCTGGCAACTAGCTGCTGTCCAGCACCTTATGCAATACTTTGTCATGTTAAATTATCTGTGTTGCTCAACCAGGGTACTCATACCACTGGGAATACTCAAGGCACCTGCTAGTGTCCAGTGCCTGGCAATGAGACTATCAATACAGTGCACCAAACGGCAATGGGACTCCCAGCTTGGCAGGCAGAACTTCACAATGTTGGAAAAAGCCACCCTGCCCAACATGAGCCTCTTAATATTAAGTGGAGTTTTGCCACATTGCTCCTGGCCTCCTACAGTTCATTCTGATGGTACTTCCAAAAGGTGGACCATGAGAAGTGAGAAATACTGTTGAGTCAAGGATTGAACCTGAAATGTCCTTTCCCTGTCCTACAAATTTCTTCCAGTTTACTTTTTAAAAATAATTATTAAGAGTGGTTTATCTGTGAAATGCATTGTCTGGGTCATCTATTAAATTTCCCCATCTATTAAATTTCTTTCTTTCTTTCTTTCTTTCTTTCTTTCTTTCTTTCTTTCTTTCTTTCTTTCTTTCATGTATATTAAAATCATACGGCCTTTCAAAAGAAAGAAAAATTCAATCTATGCAGAGGCGACACAGCATACAATGATCCATTAAAATAACCCACAAGAATAACATTTTGGTATGTTAGCTGTGTTTTAAAGAATGAGCACAACTTTTTTGATGGTTATAAATAATACTGGTTTAACTGGCAGAAATAGATTAAAAACCCCTGGGAGTTTTGGAAAAACAAAGAATCCCAGTTCAGATCAAGCTACTGAAATTATCTGACATGTGAATTTTACTTCTACGCTGTTGGAACATGACAACAACAGCTCAACATCACACAAGTAGGATGTATTTTGTTAATAGCATCTGCTCAAAAGATGTTTATGTTGGCGCATCAGTTGATCTGTCTTTGAGGCTGAATTTTGTTTAAGGAAGTATCAAGATTTGGGTGGGGAGGAGAGATGGGGCCCAATTCAGGAAGCAGGTTCTCACAATCAGGTCCATACATCTGCCTAAAGATCCACAAACCGGACTACTAGTCTCACATGCCACAGGCTATCTGAGAAGTATAAGGCCATCATGCAAACATTCTGAAGAGGAATAAAAATTTGCTTTTTAAAATAGAGGAATTTACTTAATCCATTTGTGGTTTTCCATTTGAAAATGTACTCAAATATTGAAAAGGACTGAGACTTTCATCTGTGGATACTTGTATCACTCTGTGGTGGTTTTCACATCTTCTTTGGAATAAACACGCCTTGCACATGGGTACATGAATTCCCCAGCAAATACATATTACTTGAACCACATGGAAAAGACTGAAATAAATGGTTTGATTTCAGTCAACTGTGTGAAAGGCAGCAAACCACAGGTGAACATGCTGCTGTGGAATTGCAATCGGACAATCACAAAATCAGCAAGACTACAGGATAAAAGTAGTATTTTTTTCTGGGGTCCAGTTAGCACATTTGTTTTGCCGATTTAAAGGACAAATTACTGCACATGTTTTCTACAGCATTTGTTCGAAGATCAGCAATATCTCAGTTAAGTTCTCCTAATAACTCTAGGATGAATGTTACCTGGATCTGATGATGTGTTAATATTTAGTTAATGCACTTAAAATTTTATGCCTCGTTACGTCTGTGTGGCTTGGCTCTTCTGTCTCCCTTTCTGAGATCAGTTGAGAGATAGTTATCTGCTTTATTTCATCTGTAGTGAAAACAGATAGAAAGAATTTATTCAGTTCTATGCACTGATATTTTATTTCCTTATCCCTTATTGTTCACTTGCTTTTGCCAGAGTTTGTTTTGTTTTTTATTCTCTTTTGGGAGACGGCTATTTCCTGAAAAAGCCTTCTTTGATACATTTCTTTACTGTAACCATGAACTGTGTTGCATCCTCCTGGAGCAGAGGGTGGCTTTCTTCCTTAGTGAGATACATTCTAGTTACACTTCCTTTATTGTAGTTTTACCCTACAATCCAGAGTAACTACGGGAGCATATAAGAGACATTACATGCACTCATAGTTACTGCATCATCTAGTGAAAACCTATGGGAAATTCATATTGCAATCCAGAGTAAATTTTTCTTACACCGGAGCAAGGACTCCCCGTAGTTACTCTGGGTTGTGCCCATAGATAAACTTCATGAACTCTCAGAAGATTTGATCAATGTGACATTTCTTTTCAATGTCCTTTTTTACTTGTCCCCTTATTCTAGTAAAGTTCCCTCATCTGAAGTCAAATTTGTCTATGTGTAACTTTCTTGGAAGCGTTCAAATTACACACATGCTGAACTGGGTAGCATGATAGTTTCCGCTCCCTATTGGTCCAACTGCACCTTCACTAAGGGCACAATCCAGAGTAACTACAGGGAGTCCTTGCTCCGACGTAAGAACAATTTACTCTGGATTGCAATATGAATTTCCCATAGGTTTTCACTAGGCGGTGCCATAACTACGTCAACGTAAATGTCTCTCATGTGCTCCCATAGTTACTCTGGATTGTATGGTAAGTCCTGGATTCCAAATAGAATAAGAGCAAAATCATAAACAATTTAGGCCAGCCTAACTCACCTGGCTTATCTTCCCATGATGGTGTGAGGAGGTTAGCATATGCCTTTGCACTGGCCAAATCTGAAGTGAGGCAGAATTGCCTTTCAGTACGTTTGTGACATCCCCAAGTCAGCACAGGATTTATGCCAGCCTAAATGGAGGTTAAGATTGCAGCCAAAATCTGGGTTCCCTTCATCAGTCATTTGTTCTGTGTTTGATATGTAATTTGTTCTGTGATATGTTTTGTGTTTGACATGGCCCACACCAGAAAATTATTTAGGTATGCCCACATAAGAAATGTCACAGTTTATGTGACAGTAATTAAAGCCAACCATATTATAACACCTAACGCCTTCTCTGATTTGTCTCCAGAAGTCATCAAGGATTATGATCATTGATTCTACTTTCATTTTCAGAAAAGAATACTGTATTCAAAAAATAGTATTTCAGCAGCTGTTGAAGTTGTTTGTTCCCAAAAACTGAAAGTTTAATTTTTCTTCTGCAGCAGACATTAAGATAGGGTTGCCATATGCCCTGGAAAACCCAGACATTCCCAGTTTTGGGAAGTCCCATCTTGTGGCATAGCTAGGAGAGTGCAGGGGGTGCAGTTGCACCAGGCTACAACCTTTAGGGGGGCTACAAGCTGAGCTTGACACTAGTGACTATGAAAAATGGGCTAACATATTAATGATAATACCATCATGTTATATATTGTTGTAAAGGTAATTTTATGCAGAATGCAATGAAACAAACTGCATTGGCATATCTATATACTAGCAAAAGGTATGGCCAATTAACTAGAAAATGAAGAAAAAAAACAAGCCAAATGGAACAAAAAGTGGATTTTCTTAACTCAACTTTCCCATGATACTGATTGCTCTGGGAGCAAATGAGATGCAATTCTGAAACTGTATGGAACAAATAAGGCGTTAATATGAATTAGTTCTTATTTCCATATACGTACGGTATATTATAATAGCACATACCAATGCTAACTGGGTATACAGGTGCTCCTCTTATATTTTGCAGGGGAAGAATAATGACTCCTCTTTGGGTCAACACAGTTTCCCTAACCAGTAAGGGGCATGATTTTTACTAAATTTGATTTTGTTGTTGCAGGGGAAAATTTTAAAAAAATTCTTAAAAAAAAAAATTCCCTGGAATGACATAACTTCTGGTTGAGACATCACTTCTGGGGCAACATTTTGAGCTTTGCACCAGGCTATACGATCGTTAGCTATGCCACTGATCTAGGGAACTTATACCACTATTGAAACTTCATGTAAACCTCTGCTATTGCTACAGAAATGGAAAGGAGGAGTCACAAGAGAAGTTCATATATCCTGGAGTAGCAAGGTGGTAGTTCAGAAGCATATCCCCTCCCCATCTATTTTTGCATCCCACTCTGTGGCAAAGGCTTGGAATCAATAATAAAGCAAAAACTACAACTTGGAGCAAGATTTTGTTTCAATAGGTTACATGACCTTATACATTGCTGACTTAACCCTGAATTCCAAAGACCTACCGAAGCAGATAGCTCTTCTTTCCAATGCCTCCCAAAGACCTCAGTCTTATAGTTTTTGAGAGTCTCTGTTTCAGAGATTTAATGATGCATCATCCCTGTCACTAATGCACCAGTACTCAGTATAATCTTCAGTATAATTACTAATCAGTATAATCTTCTTGGGAAAAGACCTGCCTAGAATTACTCTTATAACCCAAACCTATGTGTGTCTATAGAGAGGAAAGCCCTAGTGACATCAATTGGACTTACACCCAAGTAAGTGTACATAGAATTGTAAATCCTATGCACATTAACCTGGGAGTAAGAACAACTGAATTTAGTATGGCTAATGTCTGAGTAGATATACATAGGACTGGGCAGATTTGTTCATTTGCTCTACCATACTAAGCCTATAATCACAACTACACTTTCTTTGACTATATAGTCAACTACATTGACTATAATGGGACATACTTCTGAGTAGACATGCATAGGATTGGGCTCAAATTTCACTCAGGGCATTTTATTTTCATTTTTCTTACACTTAATAAATTAACATAAGGATTGTTGTGTGGATAAGCAATGTGTTAAGAGCTCAAAATGCTAAGAAACACATTTTAATTAAAAATGTAAGGATTTGTGACTACTATAACTAGGGTTGCCATATGTCCTGGAAAACTGGGACTGTTCCAGTTTGGGGGCTTGTGCAAGTGTCCCCTCCAGCCAAGTTGAAATCCTGGATTTGTACCCAGCCAGAGATTGGGTACAGGTACAGGTAACCCCAATTTATTGAACAGGTTAGGGACAGGAGCACCAAACAAAAGTGAAAACTGATGAAAACTGGAACACAGTCTTTTTCAGTTTGCAAATGCAAAATGGCCACCAAAAAGACACAAGTATCACTTGCAAAAACCTGAGGCTGCAATATCAAAGACACTTTCCTGGGAGTAAGACCCATTGTCACAATGGGGATTACTTTTGAGTAGACATGGATAGGATTGTGCTCTATATGTAATAAATTATATATAATATTTTTTAAAATTTAATAAGCATTATAGTGTTTAAATGAGCCACATGAAAGCAATATACAGTGGTACCTCGCATAACGAGTGCCTCAAATAGCAAGTGTTCCACATAACAAGTTAAAATTTGTGTGTGATTTTGCCTCACATAACGAGCATGATTTGCATAATGAGTGCCCATTGGTTGGGCTCCCTCTCCTCCTGTTTGCATTGGCTGGGCTGTAGGAATGAGGCAGGACTTTCTTCTCCTGCCTGCAGTGCATGAAGAGGCCAGCAGAAGGGAGCTCAGAAGCCTCTTCAGTCGAGCAACACTAATGGCTTCTACAAGCAATATGTATCAATATTTTTAGCTTTTCTATTGTTGTATCCTACATTTTTTTTGTTGTTTTCTACATTTGGGGGGACCTTGTTCGTTTAGTTTTATTTTCTTTTTGATTATGGCATATGGTCATCCCGACTCAAAGGAACTCCCGACTCAAAGGAACTCCCGATACAAAAGAACTTTTTGTATCCAGTACAAAAAGCCCTGCCTTCCATTGATGTGTATTGAAAACAACTCTGTCAGTTGAAATCTATGGAATGCTGAGTGTTCAACGTCACCATCTGATGATCAGTTGCACAAATTACATGTATTTTAAATCACAAATCTTTTTAAAACTGCCACAGGGTGGGCTTTGGTTCCATCAGAAACCTGTTTCTCAGCAACCATTGTGAGGGCAAAAGAACCTGGTCTGGGTAGACCGACCTCCTGTCCATATGAGAGCTCTGTGGCTTGGGCTCTCCTGCCCCGGTGTCCTGAGTGGTGCCCTGCATTGCCTCCACCAGCAGAGGCTCTATTGGCGGGCACAGGGTAACCCACCCCAGCAGCCCCAGTATGGGGGTCTGGCCACCCACCCCAACAAGTGTCCCCTCCCCAGAGCCTGGAGCTCCCACAGGTGAGTCAGGGGCAGGGTGTGTGGCATGCCCCCAACAACTTGTTGGTTTGCCTTCTGTTCTGGGGGCATGCTGGGGGTGGTGGGATGGGGGGCATATTCCCCCAGTGCCTTCCTTGAAAGGGGACAGGCAGGAGAAGTGTGTGTGTGTGTGTGTGTGTGTGAGAGAGAGAGAGAGAGAGAGAGAGAGAGAGAGAGAGAAATCCTAAAGACACTTTCCTGGGAGTAAAACCCATTGAACACAGTGGGGCTTACTTTTGAATAGACAGGGTTAGGATTGTGCTCAAAGAGAAAAAGACCAAAAAGTTATCTCTGACTTGAAAATTTATCAGATTAATACACATTCATCTCAGTATTGGAGATATGGGGTTTTTGAAAAGCTTTTTAAAATGGAAAATCTCTCCAATCCAAAACGTGTAATTTACAATTTGATTTGGAGTTGGAGCGAGTAAAAGAAAACATGGAATTAATATAGCCAAGATGTCTTGGAAAGCCTACAAGGAAAAGGGTTATAATTTTTCTCTGAATGTGTGCATTTTTGGAAAAATTATTTTAAATTATTGCCAGTTGTACTTGCAGTCAGAGTTACTGTAAATGACAAAAGAAGGATGGAATCTTTTTCTTCGATATACAGTAGCACTAATATATGTTTGAAATAAATTTAAAATAACAGAAACAGGTTATATACTAGTCTATTGGTCCTACTACTTGCTGCTGACACATCCTAATCATGATTTAACTGCTTCAATATATTACTGGGCTGCTTTTTAGTCCCATTTTAGGGAATTTACAGCATGAGGGGTTAGAGTTTTGTGAATGCTATGAGAAAGATACTGGAGGCTTCCTATTGTACCCCAGGGACCCCGGGTGTTGTCGGGGATGGTGTGGGGCTCTGCACTTCCTGCCTAACTAAAAGCTATGAGAGAATATGCTTCATAAAAAATGGTTGGAGGAGAAAAATATAAGATATTTTCTGATATCCCAAAGTAATTTACAGAATTTCTGCAAAATTGACTGTTTTCAAATACATAAGATATTGCCTTATCAATTAGTCAGTCTAGCTTAGCGTTATGGACTCTGATTAGTCATAGCTCTTCAAGGTTTCAGAAAATAATTTGTATGTGTCCTACTATTCAGTGTTCAAGACTTCACATGGGACTTTTGCATGAAAAGCAGATGGTCTTCAGCCCTCCTGATGTACATTTTTGTTTCATGTTGTAAACTGCACAGCAGGGAGTGTCAAAATTTTGTGCTTCATTTTGTAGTAAGGTCATTATGAAAAAATTTAATTTGGTATTCAACTGAAAAGACAGATATGAGCTCATGCATATGTATCAGTGCTGCTTTTCCATGTTTGGTGAATGCCTGTGTTAGTCGGCCAAATGCTCCTCATACCATGGATGGGTTCAAACAATGGAAAGTTCTCCTGATCTCTGGCCTCCTTGCTTTTGATCACAGAGTGGCAGGGTGTTAAACACTTGGGTCTATTGCTAGCAAGGATGGAAACTCGTATATGTGACTTGATTCTAAGTTGAAAAACGTGTTTTTGCTGACTTGTGTACTCTTGTGCAGTGACTTGACTCTCACTCGGAAATGAGTCCCCACATTTGCAGATTTGAATTTCTCTATGGGCGCAATCCAGAGTAACTATGGGGAGTCCTTGCTCTGGTGTTAGAACAATTTCCTTTAGATTGCAATATGAATTTTCCATAGATTTTCACTAGGTGGTGCAGTAACTACAGGTGCACGTAATGTCTCTTATGTGCTCCCGTAGTTATTTTGGATTGTAGGGTAGGTCTGGATGTGCGACCTTGTGGGATCATTATTCAGACCAGGCGAATAGGAGGGATGTTCCAGACAGGAGACAAGGAAGAATCAATGTTTTGGTCTTGCATCAAATATTTGGCAGATGGTGGTGGGGAGCAGGCTCTCTTGTCCATCTCTGAAAGAACCAATCATGGTTGGATGAACGTTTTTTATCCCTTGATGAGTGAAGGGAGAAGGTGGTGGAGATTTAGTTCCTAGCCATCTGAGAGAAATTCATGGCATGGCTCCAGCAGGTTCATTGTATGACCAGTTGCAATGGGACTACCTGTGAGTACAGCAGCAAAGGTTTGAGTCATACTGGTAAAGCTCTCATCTGCTTACATGCTCTCATCTGCATCTCATCTGTTTCTGTTCTTGCTCTCACACAGTTGATCTCACACCCTATTGCTTTTTTAATAGATGGAAAGGGTACATCAGGAGAATATTAAAGAAGAACTCTGACACACACACATACACTCTGTCAGCACCTCTGTCAGCACCTCAATAATAATAATAATAATAATAATAATTATTATTATTATTATTATTATTATTATTATTATTATTATTATTATTATTATTATTTTATTTTTATTTTTATTTTTATTTTTATTTTTATTTTTATTTTTTAATTTTGTGGAACTGCAACTGACTTAATAGAAAAGACATAAGTCTTAAGAATCCCCAAAATTCTCTGGATAACTTGGAAAGTTGCCCATTAGAATTTGTTTTCAAGTTTCAAGTTGTTTTCAAGTTAAAGGGGATGGAGACTCATGAGTCAACTTGAGTCAAACCATGCTGGATTTGCCCGTCACTGAATGCTAGTTCAGGTTCATCAGTAATTTTTAATTCTCTGGTTCAGTTCAGATGCTAACTTTAAAAATGGTTTGGTCATCAGTTCCGGCACTATAAATTGGCTTTGAATTGGTTCAATATGATACACAGTTCTTGTCTAGACGTAAACAATATACTGTCCAATATGCCAGGTGTTTGAAAGCTCTCTCCTATGCTGGTGGCACTTCATCAAGGCCAAAGAAGTCCACCATTAATAAAAAGAGAAACTAAGAACTAATTCCTTCCTACCTCTTATCTCTCCTTTGCTTGTTTTTTTTATCTTCCTGCTTTACTGGTTAAAGACAGAAGACTTGTTTTTCAGCAAATCCACTGCAGCTCAAGTCAGGCACATTAACAGTGATAATAATTATAAGATACTTTTTAATAATTTTGTATGCCCCAAAGGAGCAATAAAATATGGCTGCAATCCTTACCACACTTCCCTGGGAGTAAGAACCATTGAACACAATGAAGCTTACTTCTGAGTAGATATGAATAGGATTGCACCCTATGGGTGAAATCCAGAGTAACTACGGGGAGTAAGAACAAGTTACTCTGCATTGCAATATGAATTTCCCATAGGTTTTCAGTAACTACAGGTATACATAATGTTTCTTAAGTGCTCCCGTAGTCACTCTAGATTGTGCCCAATGTTCTTTTTCAAAATTTCAACTTGGTGGACAAATTTTAATAAAAATTCTTCATTTTGTTTATTTATTGCTGTCCTAGATAATGAAACACTTTAAAAAGTTATGGGGGGAAACCCTCAGGAAAAGTTTTATTTTTTGGCATTTGCAAATCCCACATCTTCCTGACTCTGGTTAGTCATAACTGACCACTGAATGACAGAATGAATTTCTTTCTGCATTGACTTGCAAAATAAAAAATACAGGAACACACAGCTGCAACTTGTTCTGGTCGTGCCTCTTTCCCCCTGGTTCTTTTAGTTTCTCCCAGCAGCAGAATAAAAGAAGCATAAATGCCATCATGTAAACTTGTAGTGTGACAATTTAAAAGAAGAGTTCTACTTACTCCATCTGTAAAATTAGAGAACTTTAAATAGATAGAGTAAAAACAGGAAATTCAAATAATCAAGGGTTTGGTTACCAAATTATGGAAAGAGGCTTTTGAGGCTGTTTCATTTGGGAAAAAAAAGCCACTTCTTAAAGGGAATATGACCTGAATTGACAAAAGTAAGCAGACAAAAAGAGCAGAGAGAGAGAGAGAGAGAGAGAACAAAAACTCTGGACCATCATCTGTTGATATTTGATTAGGCAATTCTGGATTACACTACGGTAATACTACTTCATTCACAGTGAGAAGATGGTCATCTTCAATGGGGAAGATGGGGATCTTCAAGCAGAGGCTTGATGAGCACCTGTTGGAGATGCTCTAGGGGGAATTCCTGCTGCAGGCAGGGGGTTGGATTAGATGACCTACTAGGTCCCTTCCAACTCTATGATTCTATGATTCTATCATAGATTGATTTAGGAAGGAGTTGTAGACAAAGCCTTTTGCAGCCTAACCTTCTATATGAAGAAGCCTAATCAAAGCCCAATTAAAGCTTAATTGTCTATATGAAGATTAGCCAAGTTTATATATATAGTTTGTATTACTGTAATACTGTGGCAATCTTATTCAGTATATATATGAAAAGTCACTGACTCACTGACTGACTGATTCATCAACATCCAGCCCAAACCACCTGACCTAGAAGCATGAAATTTGGGGAAGGTGCTTCTTCCATGGTGGACACACCCACTAAAAATCAGTTTTCGGAATTCCAACCAGAAGGGGGTTAAAGGGGGCTCAATACTAACACAATACTAATAAAACTAATCTTCATCGTCATCACTGACTCATTAATGCCCAGCCAAAACCACCAGGCCTAGAAGTGTGAAATTTGGGGTGGGTCCTTCCTTCCATGCTGGAGGTACTCACTAACAAATGGTTTTTGGAAATTCCATCCAGAAAGGGGTGAAATGGGGCACAAGGCATTTTTGTCCCTATACTTTACATTGATAATCCCTGACTGATAGACAATATCAAGTTCCACCCCTGGAACTTGAAGCATGAAATTTGGGAAGGGTGTTCCTTGTGACATCAACACCCACCAAGAAATGATGTTGAGAAATTTAACCCTTAAGGAGGGGAAAGGGGGTGCAATGTGTTTTTGTCTTATACTTAACATGGAAGACTGACTGAGTTATATCCAGCCAATTTGGTGCCTGTTGCCTGATGCACCAGGAGGGAGGGTGCACTAGGGGTATTGATGCACATGGGGTATTGATGCACATGCACACTAGGGGTGTTGATGCACATGGGGGGTGTTGCGCATGGGGGTGATGCACATGGGGGGTTGTGCAATGGGGATAGGATAAGGGGGGTATTTTACTCCCACAACGTAGGTACATTTTGCTAGTTTATCTATAAGCCAGGTAGGAAGACCACTATCAGAGCTTGAACTTTTATTATTGAACTACAGAATGATTGACTTACCTGGGAATAAGTGGCATTGAATTCAGTTAAATCTTACAACCTTCAAGTAAATAAACATTGGGTTGAGTTTCACATCCCTTTGCTAGTATCATAGGGTTAAAATAGCTTCTGATAAACCAATTATTTTGAACTGGTACAAATTTGCATTGAGGCGGTCAGTTCTTACTCAGACTTAGGTCCAAAACAAGCGAATCCCGTCACCACACAAAACAAACACTGAAGTAGTTTCCTCTTTTTTTGGTCAGTTCTTACTCAGTTTCCAGAATACTGAGGCTTGGCAGGCTGAGGTATTATTCCTGGTTTGTGGAAAGTCAAATCTAATCCATTATTTTGGTTTGATTTGATTTCCTGCTTAACAATTAACATGCTTCTAGTTCTACTCCTTCTGCGTCATTTGAATTCCCATTATGACTACCCTCACTTCTTTAAAATTCCTACAAGCCCCATCTACACATCAAACTTATACTGGTTTATATGACCTTGACTTTCACCCAAAGAATTTTGAAAATTGTAAAAGGGTTTTGTTATGTATCCCTAGTCTCCTACCCTGACTGGTCATCCCTTGGGTTTCCTGAGAACAAATACAAAGGATTTCAATAACCTTTTAATTTTGTTTTACGAATAAATCATAAATATTTGGAGAACAGAGAATGCTTTTAAAAGAATGGCTTTTCCTTGAAAGGTGATAAAGTGCATTGACAATCAAGAACAATCTGTACTGCTGTTCTTTTAGCACAAGACTTGCCATGCCCTTTCCTTATAATGGGATTTAAATACATACAAATGTATGTTGTACAGCTGCAAGTCTTCGTGGAGTGCACAACTGATAGCAAACATCGAAAACTACCCACTATTCATTCCCCTTTCCTCAAAGTGTCCAGATGTCATAACTGAAAAACAGGACTACCTCCCCAAAATATAGGACACTCAAAAAATATAGGACACTACAAAATAAATGCAAAAAACTCTCATATATATTGCTTTCATGTGTTTAATTAAAACACTGTATTACATATTATTCTGTTTAAAACTATTACATATCCAGTGCAATCCTAAGCATATCTACTCAGAAGTAAACCCCATTGTGTTCAGTAGTATTTTCTCCCAAGCAAGTGTGGTTAGGATTGCAGCCATAAGGTATTATGTATTCTACATATAATTTGTTAATTACAGGAAGGCTACATGCTGTCTGCTCATGAAAAAGACAATGAAGATTTTTTCCACGGTAAAAAAGAAATGTCCTGGAAGAAGAGGGCTTATGGTTACCCTGCCTTTCCTCTGTTTATCCAGTAAAATGTTCAACTTACACAAATATCCTCTTGGCTTATTAGCCCAGACTCCATTTGTCCCCAACTCAAATGAAATGATCTTTCATGAATCTAAGTTCCTGCACAAACAATTTAGTTCTAATTTTTCACCCAGCAGCTCTTCACAATTAAAATACTATACTACTATTCCCCTTTCCCTCTTCTTCCACTACTTCTACTATTTTTCCCCTTTCTGTTGTCATAGGCAGGTTCTTCACTGTTGGCACCCATCCACAGCAATTCATTTGTGCCAAAGAACATGAATTGTATTTTTTATCAGTAGGCTGGAAATAGGGAGCAGATTTTTTCATCCACATAAAGGTTGTCCAGGGTTTGGTTCCAGTCCACCTGAGCAGCTGACTCCTTTGGTGGTGTCCTCCACTTTTAAAAATCAGTGTTGGGAAAACAACAGACTGAGAACTGGTGTAAAATCTAGTTCCACTCCTTTTCTGAAATGAGAAGTTGTGGCACATTAAGCCCAATTCTCATTCAGGAACACAGGGAAGCTCAAAGATTAATCCAATCCACATGGGGGGAAAAACCTTGCCATTCAGTAAAGTTTAGTTTTTGGTTAAGGAATTTTCCTTTCTGGCTTTCCTGATGGGTTTTTTCGTCTGGTGTGTATTTTGGGAAGAAAGTAGGGAAGGGGAAATTAGGGCTGAGTGGAAACATCAGGGTGAGATGAAAAGATCTGTGTATAAAATCTACCACTTGCACACTTTGGAAACTTGTTTCCTGTCGACTTGCTGCCCAAGTTGGCTGACACAGCAGAACTCATGCCATGGCTTGATGTGAAGATAAGTCGACATGCACAGAAAACAAAGCACAAATGTTCACTCCTGCTTAATTATGACAGTTCCTGTTCAATGACATCACTTCCGACCCTCAGCAGGCCCCAACGATGCTGTCCAGCCCACTGTCCAACAAAATCATATTTGACAACTTGGCCTTGTGTTTCTCAACCCCTGGGACGGGGACCACTGGAGGTCCTTGGCAGTGCCTGACTGGTCCACAAGAGGACTCCTCTAAGTTCCTCTTCCCTTCCTCACAGCAGGAGGGCTCTGTCAGAGGATTGCAGCCTCAGAGACCAACCCTTTGCCTGTCTACTCAGTAGTAAGTCCCTTTGTTTACTGAGTTTGGAAAGTGCGAACAGGACTGCAGCCTCCAAGCCCAATCCTATGCCTGTCTACTCAGAAATAAGTCCCATTATAGTCAATGAGGTTTACTCTCCAATAAGAGTGATTAGGATGGCTTTGTGCATTTTCAGTGCATCATGCACTGAAAAAGGTTGAAAATCCCTGCTCTGAGTAGACATGCATTGAGACATTGGGCTCTCACCTACAATCCCATCCTAGCAATAGCTCTATTTCTTATAATAGGATTTGCAGCTGGAGGTAGCTGTGCTGTGCTCTAGGTGGGGAAGCCCTCCCTCCAGGTCATCAGAGGCACAACTCTCCCCCCACCCCTTGGCTAGTCCCTGGAAGATTGAGGTGGGCACCCAGTAAATTTCTTTGTTAAGAGCCGGTGCAAGACCTGAAAATCTGCTTTCACATCTAATTTCAGAGAATTAGCGCACACATACTACCTTCAGAGCAATAAAGAGTGTTTTAGTAATTTTTTCCTTATTTTTTGATTTGCGTTCTATAGGGAGAGTTTGCCCCGCCTGTCCAGTTCCAGAATAGATTAGTCTGCAGTTTACATAAACTCAGCTGTTAGTCAGCCACGGAATAGTGCGTGGCTTGTTAGTTTTTGGCTGAAGGGCAGATTTCCATGACCATTAAGGGCGCAATCCAGAGTAACTATGGGGAGTCCTTGCTCTGGTGTAAGAACAATTTGCTCTGGATTGCAATATGAATTTCCCATAGGTTTTCACTAGGAGGTGCAGTAACTACGGGTGCATGTAATGTCTCTTAAGTGCTCCCGTAGTTTCTCTGGATTGTAGGGCCAGTTGAATTAATTTAGTAGAGCTATGCAACTGAAGGCATAACAGCAGACTGTATTAAGAGTGGTTTGCAGTGGTCAGTGATGGGATTCAAAGAAATTAACAACTGGTTCTATGCCCATCTGGCAGCCACTTTTAAATGACTACTTTTAAACTTGATATGTCCTATCTCTCATTAACAACCAGTTCTATAGAGTAGGTGCGAACCTGCTGGAGCCCACCACTGGCAGTAGCGTGTGCCTCTCCCCAAGGAGGTGGGAAAAAATGGTGCCAACTCTCCATTTAGGCACTGAGAGTCAAGTGGCACATAATGGTGGTGGCAGAGCTCCTACTTTCAAAAAAAATCTATCCAAAGAAATTCATACCCGCCTTTCCTATGGTAAAGCAAATGCCCAAGGCATCTTACAAAGCTTTTCTCCCTCTTGTCCTCACAACAATCCTGTGAGGTAGGTGAGGCTAAGAGTGAGTGACTTGTTCAAGATCATACAGGAAGCTCCATGGCGAGGAGAGGATTTGAACCTGGATCTTACAGGTCTTAGTCCAACTCCCTGACCCCTACATCATTCTGGCTCTCAACTGAGGCTGCAATCCTAACACTCATTCAGGCCAGCGTAATTGGGCTGGGTGTGCCATAAGGCACTTCTGTGCCACTTATAGGAGGGTTCAGCCAATGCACAGAAATGTGCCGTCCTCCCCACACCACCACGGGAATGGGGAGCGAGTGAGTTGTGCCAGCCTAAATTGGTTAGGATTGTGCCCTTAGTCTCTCCTGGCCACTCTCTCGACCATATCAGTGGGATGTAACATGTAGGAACATTCTAGAAGGAATGGGAAAACTGGAAAAACAGTGTTACTTAAAATACATGCTGGGTTTTGTTTCCAGGGGACCTGGTGAACCACCACTTGATAAAGGTCTTATTCCATGGTTCGGGCACGCTCTGGAATTTGGCAATGATGCATTCAAACTCCTTTCTGAAATGAGGCAGAAGCATGGAGATATTTATACAGTGAGTATTGTTACCCGGCACACTCTGAGGCATGTGTAACATGCACCCATGGTGGGAATCCAACATGCGCAGGCATCTTTTGCCATGGGCTCATTGTTGCATCACAATACAGGTTGATGCTTTTTTATGAGCCACGGGAAAGGGAGATAGAGCTAAAGATGCAACACTGTAAGATTTGCATAAATTAGCATAAGCATAAGAGAGCATGAAACAAGAGAGAAAGGAAATCAAGTGCAAAGTGCAGTAAAATATTTAATACACACACTTATATACAATGAAAACTGCATTGCTTGCTAGGGAGAAATAGTGCAAGGGGGAATCCTAATTTCCTGAAGGAAGAAGAGAACATAGAGATACATGATGGAGGAGAGAGAAGAGGGGAAATGGGATGGAGACAGACATATGCTAGCAACTATGCAGAGCAGTTAGATTAGTCCAGTTTACCCATAGGAGCCAAAGGGTTAGAAAAGGGAGCTGGAGAATGAGAAAAGGAATGCAACGAGAAAAGGAATGCAGAGTTTGGGGAAGAGTGAGAAAATAAAGAAGTCCAGCCAAGGTGCAAAATAGCTTGTGGGACCACATAATTATCAATCTGTGTGCACATGAGACATAGAAAATAGTATGGCAGGGTCAATGGTTGAGGTTAGCAATCTGCTGAACCAGTTTATTTTATGGGGATAGTGAAGCAGGAGCTGCAGAGATAGAAAGCTGATGTTCTGTAGGTTTCCAATGAAGAAACGGAGTTCAAATAACGGAAAAAAGCAGCAAGGGGACTAGCAGGCCTTGTCTGATTTGGGAAGGACCAAGATCATGAAGCAAGAGAGCCGAAGGCCTTTCCTAAGGGAAGGGGTGTGCTCAAAGCACGGAGGGACGAGCTGAGTCCCAAGTCAGAGATCCCTTGACAGAACTCACGAGTCATAAAGCAGCGCCTCTGTTACTTGACTCTTGAGAAATTTAGAATTGAGTTGTGTTCAAACTCATTTCAAGAAATGAATCAAGTCGCAAATTTTGAAGACATGGGACTCATGGGACTTTGAGTCAACATGAGAAGCCAAAAACAGCTTTTTCATGACTTGAGTCAACATTAGTCAGGTGCCATTCCCAGGAAGGTTTACAAGGAAGGGTTCAAGATCAGGTCACATAAGGAATCACAGGAAGAAGGGAGGGGAAGGGGGAGCCGAAAAGGGCAGATTATTCTGTGTGGCTAGTGTGGCACAGTAATTTGTGGGTTGGTAATTGGGAAGGGATTTCATAATTCCTTTTTCCTGATATAAGGATTTAAATGCATTAATTACCTTTCCTTGATAACGCTTGATTCACCATTTTGTAATGTTTATTTTTTCCCTGCAGATTCAAGTGGTAGGAAAATTTGTCACCGTCTTATTGGACCCCCATTCCTATGATCCAGTGCTTTGGGAATCTTCCTCCAAACTAGACTTTGGCAAGTATGCTCGTATGCTAATGGACCGAATGTTTGATGTCCAACTGCCAGATTTCGACCAAACTGATGAAAGGAACATGCTGAGAATGTAAGTAAACTTGGAGATAGACAGTATGTGTAATTGGAAAGCCATGCCATGATGGATGCCATATTGATTCCCAGTTCAATTTGTGTTGGGTTGAGTATTTTTAAACAGGATGCTGGTTGAAAAGAGCACACAACTATGCTGTGCTCTTTCTTCACATTGGATGATACAAAGCTGTCTTCTTTTGAGTTGGATCATTGGTACATCTAGCTTTGTGCTGTTGCACTATTTATGTTCTTCAGGGTTATCATCTGGAAACCTTTTGCACCCCTTTGCGACAACACCAGGACATTTGTATCAAAATGATAGGCTTGAGAGGATTTTTGAGATTATTCAGTGCATGATGAGTGTCTTCACAGGGAGACCACTGTGGTTGCAACTCACTTTTTCAGGCATGAACTTCCACAAGCCATAGACGGGAGGGGGAAAGAAGCACTAAAAGGTCACATCTTTGAAGGGCTGCATGGTCCACCTTCTTTGAACCTATTTGCCAGCACTTATATTCTGTTCCTTTGTAGACAGCTACTGTTGAAATGATTTGATGTTACATAGGATTGCAGCATTTTTCTGTACATGTTGTACATTATGATGCACTGTACATGTTGTACAGTGCTGCACATGCTGATGCACTGAAATGTGACATGTGTTTTATGTACACTTGTAATAACTTGTTACTAAAATGGAACAGCAACCAAACGATCCCAGATTTGTTTGGGAATGTTTTTTAAGAGGTAACATGGCAGTGAATTTTTTTTAAAATAACAGAATCTACTCCCAGCTGCCTGAGGATGGAGGCTTGGATCCAGCACAATTGCTGGATCTGAACACCCCTCCTCCTCCCCACCCACCTACCCCTGGGAAAACCCTCCTCCGCCCTGGAATTATGATGAAGTGTCGACTCTCCGTGTCCTCATTCCCACTTCCTCTGGATAACTCATAATTTTCTGAAAGATTTAGACAGACATTCTTATGATAGTTTTCCAAAGAAGTGGAAATTGTTTTTCAAAAACTGAAAGAGATAAACCTGTGTTCACTGAGTTAGACCATAACTCAAATGTAATGTCTTGGTTGCTGTCCATAATGATTTTTCTTAGTGGGAATTGATCTGTTTTTCTAATGCTGTGTAAGGGTCATTTTTTGCAATAATGAAAACATTAAAAATAATTTTGTTGCATATGTTTAATACTAACTTTTCCAAAGACGCCTAATAAAACAACTTTGACATCTGTCTACTACCGTCACCAAATTTTTTTGCAAGTAGGGAAAAATCTATTCCTGTTATCTTTGTAAAACACCTGCTTTTTTAAAATAGCTTTTCTATCCCTTATTGTGGTCTAGTAAATTGGCCACCTTATGCTTCTCATTTGCAATGGATTCAATTCTTGTTCACTTCTTGTACATGGAGAGACAGGATATAAATTCCTAAATATTTAAATACATAGATGTCAGGGGAAGTCGATACTAGCCTCCTCCCTATGTGTTAATCTTCTGTGCATGGAGATTTTTTTTTAAATGAGGGAACATTCAAGTGGGTAAGCACCCACTACCTACCTTTAGAAATGTTACACACCAGGGAAACTGTAAGGTATGATCTATACAGGTCCAACCTTGTTATACTTAGACTTTTTCTACACAGATTTGACTCAATACATTGCAAATGAGAAGGAACATGCCAGTTCAAGGAGAAGGATCAAAAAGGCATGCCTTTAAAAATCACCATTTTAAAAAAAATTGTGTTTGTTTCTCTTGTACATAGGCAGCCATGCAAGTAGTCATTCCATGCTTCAGCTGGTCAAGACTAAAGACAAGAAATGTTTTGCACTTCTAATTATTGATTGCCTCTTTACAACAGTAGAAAAAGCTATTTTGAAAAAACTGTAAAGGGGCATACTTTTTAATTATTTTAAACTACCTATTTAACACGCTTTTTCGTATCAGCAAGGAGTCCCAGAATCAAAGCCTTGTGATTATCAAGCTATGACCTTAGTCCATTAGGAGCAATGGAAGAGCAAGGAACCTGAAAGTGGTCTTTAAATCTATTTTTCCACTTTTAAATCACAGATAATTATTTAATCCACAGGGGCTTCTGGTATGCAATTTTTTGTACTGGAATGGCAACTCTGTACTTTTAGAAATATCTCATGGCAAAGTCATCTTGAAGTGTAATCAGTGCTGGGCTCCAGCAGGTTCGCACCTACTCTATAGAACTGGTTGTTAACAAGAGATAGGACACATAAAGTTTAAAAATAGCCATTTAAAAGTGGCTCCCAGATGGGCATAGAACCAGTTGTTAATTTCTTTGAATCCCATCACTGAGTGTAATGAATGTTATTTCAAAAAGATGGCAGGCATGTGATTGAGCAAAGGGCTACCAGAAAATTGCTAAGCAGGAAAAAGACCAGATATCTTTGATGGAAGACATGAGACAACAGAGCCAGGAAATGTTGCTTTTTACAGCTTGAGTGACGTGATAACTGCTCCTGTTTTTGGAAGGCATTCCCTAATGCCAGATGTGATGACCATATCGTGAAGGATTCCATTTGGAAGAGAAGAATTCTATGAGCTGCCCATACAACAATTCCCTCCCTCATAGAGATGTTGTGGGGACAAAAAAGGATAAAAAGCTACGTAGGCTGCCATGCACCAGGGTGACCATATGACCAGAAATTTCCAGATTTGTCCTCTTTTTTTACTCTCCTGCCCGGGTGTCCTCCAAAACAGCTTAATTGTCCTCCATTTTGGCTTCATTTTGGAACTTTGTGATGGCGCACAGTACCTTATCATACGTCACTGGATTCATATTGAAGAGCAGAATCCAATGTAACAATCGGTCTTGAAATATCTCCTTCCTATCAAAAGTTATGGTCAAAAAAACAAAAAATAAAAAATACGGATTGAGTTCTGTGGGAAAGTAAAAGAGCCCAAAATCGCAACTTTACACGTAAGTAGGAAAACAAGCCATTGTCCATAGGAAAGGCCAGGCTGAGAGGAATCCAAGACCTTGTCCTCCTTTTGAGGTTTGGGCCTCTGGTCACCCGCTGGGCATGGGAAAGGTGGGGCATAAATCCTTAAATCCCTAAAATAAATAAATAAATTATTTCTGAAAGCATAGATTGCTTGCATAACTCGGTAATTCTACCATAACCTTTTAAAACTTACAATAAAGAACTGAAAAGAAGCACGGGCTTGTAGTTATTTTTTTCTCTCTCTCTTTTTTATTTTTTTTTTTACTAAGGTTTCCTGTAGTAGCTGCTATTTTTAGCATTTGCCTACTGTTATTTTCTCATGCTTTAAAGATCTGTAGGATAGCCATATTTAACCCTTAAAGCAACTCCCAAACATAAATAGGCAAACCTCAAAAGTTTACAGTGACAAATAAAAAGAAAACAGAACCACTCGTGGGGAAAATACACATTTGATGGAGCCAGAAGTGGTTGACAGGAGCACCTAAAATGTGTATACAACTTATTTGGGTCTGTGGTAGGGAGAGACTGTGAGTCACTCATGTTTGGGAAGAACCTTGTGCTGCCAGAAGTTAGATCAATGGCTGAAAATAGCCAGGAGGAGAGTACACAGGTTCATCCCAGTCACACAATTCACCTCTGTGGCAGGGTCACTCATATGACCAGATTTTTCCGGATTTGTCCTCTTTTTTAGTCTTCTGTCCAGGTGCCCTCCAAAAGGGCTTCATTGTCCTCCATTTTGGCTTCATTTTGGTATTTTGCAACAATGTGCAGTACCACATCATGGCATATGTTGTTGGATTCATATTTGAGAGCAGAATCCAATGCAAAAATCGGTTTTGAAATATCTCCTTCCTCTCAAAAGTTATGGCCAAAAAACTAAAAATCAAAAAATATGCATTGAGGTCTATGGGAAAGTGAAAGTGCCCCATATCATGGCTTTATTCATGTGTAGGCAAATGTGCCGTTGTCCACCAGAAAGGCTAGGCTAAGAGGAATCAAAGACTTTGTCCTCATTTTTAGGTTCAGGCATCTATCTGGTCACCCTGCCTCTGTGGTCATGTGGAAAGAAAATATATTGAGGTGTCGATAACTCAGCATGCGATCTAAAAACTGCACCCCAATATCCTCTTTTGTCATGAGAATGTTTCTGGAAGGTACTTCATGGATAGGGTTGGCTTTAGTCAGAATTTGGTTAACAAAAGTTTGGTAATCATTGACTTAAGTAACATCCCATCAACCTTTACCTTTACAAACCCTGTTGGATGCTTGCCCTGGAAGGCAGTGCTTCTTCTGCCATTGAAAAGAAAAGGCTGTGAATCAAAGAGAGTCAGTTTTGAGTCAAGATCTTTTATACAGTTGTTAGGAGGTTTGCTACATTTGTTTTCTTGAGATGTAATTGCTAGACAACATAGACTAGACAATCTAAATGAGACAAATTTGGAGTCTGTGTGCTTGGTTTTGCAATGTAAATAGCAGATATTTGGCATCAACGGACACTTCCCATTTCCCAAGTCAAGCTGCATCTGGTGGGATAGGGCCAGCCCATGGATGACAGATGCAATCGATGGGCAGTGCAATCCAAATTTACACTAGAATGGCTTGCACCAGCCTGCCTTCCCTGTTTCCAGCCCAAGTTTAGGGCTGACAGTGGCTCATCCCATATTAAGAGAAATAACTTTCCATCACCCCGGGGAGAGCCACTGCAGGCCCAATAGGTCTACTTAGATCTATGCCACCTGAAAGGTGTCACAGATCTAAGCAGCCCAGAGCCGTACCACGCTGCCTTGGAATGAGGTCAGGATCCAGCACAAGTGTCAGGTCCTAGTCCCACATCCCTGCTCTCCCTCCAAGCACACATGGCCTGCCTACTGACCTCCCAACACACAGAGGAAAGAACATCTCCTCCCCACAATCCTTCAGACTCGGGTATAAAAATACACAACCAGGTATAAAAATGTGAAAAATATCGGTAAATAAATAAATCACAGCCTCATGCACTGAAGCCTTCTCAGTTGTGAAAGCATGAACAACCAAAGGAGGTTGAATGAATGTAGCCAGGGCACACAAACAGTGGCTCTCCTGTTGAAGTATTTTGTGAAAACTTTGTGGACCCTTCTGGCCCATAGATGGTGCCCAGGAAAACAAATGTCTACGTTGTCGTTTATGACATCATCTGCTTAATTCTAAAAGAAGCACCTGGTTAAATTTTGGATAATTAAGTCAGGCTTGCATAGTGGATTGAGTTTTGAATCTGGGTTAGAGGATACAAGAGTTTAAAATCCCAATTTAGAAATGAAATGCAGGGCTGGCCTTGGGGTTCATTACTTATTTATATTTATTTTAATTAGATTGGTACTCCCCCTTTCTACCTAAAACTATCCCTAAGGCAGTAGTTATAGTGTGGATAAGTGGGAGGAAGATTAGAGAGGAAGATTAGTGGGAGGAAGGTTAGATATGCTCAAGAATATTCACACACTTGGTTCATTTATAGACTATGTCCGTACAGGTATGTCTTTTATGAACTCTTAATTTTACATATTGCAGTTCTCAAACTTTTTAGTCTGACAAACTTTTAGGGCAAAATCCAGAGTAACTATGGGGTGTCCTTGCTCCAGTGTAAGAATCCTGGATTCCAATATGAATTTCCCATAGGTTTTCACTAGGTGGCGCAGTAGCTACGGGTGCACATAAAGTCTCTTACATGCTCCCATAGTTAGTATGGATTTTGGAGTTATTCTGTCAAATTTTTAGTCTCAGCAGGAGTGGCCTGAATGGAGATGCTGCTCAAGTTGCCACCCATGCAAAATCTTGCATGCATGTTAGCGCACGTGTGCCACACCACATCCTCCTCTTCTTCACTCTCCCATTTGCTTAGGAAAGCAGCCAGGTGGGCAAGTAGAAGGGGAGGAGGCAAGGTGGATGTTCCTTACCAATGCACCTTCCTTGCTCTTAGGGAGGTGAGCTCTGAATCATCATGTCCCACCTCTTCTTGCCCACCCAGCTGGTTTCCTATGTACCTGCTTGGGCAAGAAGAGTGAAGAGGCAGGTGGCAACTTTTGGAGGGCATCCCTTATGATTGCTGAAGGAAGAAGTGGCCTAACGCTGCATTATTGTCTTCCCACTCACTTGTAGTCCAACTTCCCATCTTGCTGCAGAGGATTCTAAGAAACGTTTTGTTGGGAGAAGGGCCATAAGTCTCTGGAAGAATATGTGTCTTTCATGTAGAAGGTTTCTGGTTTCATCCTCCTCCAGAACCACATAAGGATGCATTCAGAAGAATGCACATGAACTAGAAAATGTCTTTTGATGAAATTCTTCCCCTATAGGCATTCTCCGATTAACAATGGTCCACTCAACAATGGACCACATATACAGTGGTGGTTAAAACACAACAAAGAGCTTCTTGATGAGGCAATCAGGGCTCCCATAGCCTGCAAAGGTCTGCAGTACCTCTGCAAAGCACTGCAATACATAATAAAGAGGCTCTTAATGCAAGAGGCAGTGACTCTAGTATCCTACTGAGCCAGAGAGTGTCTGGTAGAGAGTTTACACAACAAGGCCAAATGATCACTTAAAGACCTAATCACAACAAGTAGAGGCTCGATGAGCACCTGTCGGGGATGCTCTAGGGCAGAGGTCAGGGAACAGGGGTGAAATAGCCCAGTTTGGGTAATAATGGAATTCCTGGGGGTAATGGACCATCTGGGTTTGCATATGAATGACACAGCCAGGTATGCATGACCAGCACAGAGCAGAGCAGGCACTGCAATGGATTACTCTAAGCACCTAATCAGAGATCAAAACAAACAAAAGGTGTGAATCCCTGTGGACGTGACAAAATTAAAGCTAAAAACACTGACCTATTTTGCTTTCATGTGAATAATTAAAACACTATGAGCACAGTCCTAACCATGACTACTCAAAAGTAAGCCCCATTGTATTAAATGGGTCTTATTCTGAGGAAAGTGTCTTTAGGATTGCAGCCTACATCTACTTATTACATTTACAACTACTTATTACATTTACAACTATTACATATATTATTATTATATATTATTAATTACAAGAAGGCTACATGCCACCACACTTTCCTGGAAGGAACCCCCCCTCACTGTAATGGGCATTAATTCTGAGGAGAAATGCCTAGGATTGGGATCTCTGGCTGCATCTTCTCCACACTTTCCTGGAAGGAAACCCTACTGACTGTAATGGTCTGCTGCTCAATAGGAAGGCACAGGACTGGGCTCTGAGGCTGCAATCCTATTCACATTTTCCTGGGAAGCCCAAAAACTATAATGGGTCTTACTTCTGAGTAAACCTGAATAGATTGGGCTCTCTTCCCCACTCCAGTTGAATCTTGCACTTGTTTCAATCATTTGCAGGATCTTGTCTTCTTTTTTATTATGGTCACCCTGACCCCCACATTTCTCCAATATGCAGTGACCATATGTCATAACCACAAAAAGAGGACAAGCACCCCCAAATATAAGACATCCAAGAAAAATGGAGGACATTTTTAAAAGCTAAAAACCCTCATATATATTGTTTTCATGTGGTTAACTTAAACACCATATTAGGTATTAGTACTGTATGTTTAAACTATTACATATTACATATAATTTATGAATTCCAAGAAAGCTACATGCTGCCTGCTCACAAGGAAAAAGAGGACAATGAAGATTTTTTCCAGGACACAAGGCCAAAACGGAGGAAATGTCCTGGGAAAACAGACCATATGGTCATCCTGTCCAATCCAACACTATTTTATCACCTACTTCAAACTTTTCTTCCAGCTCCCCAGAAGCCACATATTTGAATTCAAATAATTAATAATATATTTTTCCTTCCTTTCAAATCAAGTGGGTAACATCCACATACCTAAATATATTTTGGGGTAAGAGGTAAAAAAGTTCCCAGACCCCTGCTCTAGGGGGATTTCCTGCTGCAGGCAGGGGGTTGGCCTAGATGACCTACTAGGTCCCTTCCAACTCTATGATTCCATGATTCTATAACAACAATACGCCTCAGTTGGCACACACTAGGCACTTATGTTTATAGACTGTAAGTGGACTTTCAAGACATTGTCACCAGGTATATGACAAATACAACACAGATGTCAAAGGAAGGATTGATGCATAATTTTTGATAGTCCTTTAACAAACCCCAACTGCTGATGTGTCAACAGGAAGGAATTTTGTAAAGTCAGTTTTGCTTCTATAGGACACTACAGAACAAGAACCTTCCCACCCTGATCAAGGCAATGTTCTTCAATTTACAAAATGTTCTGCTTTTTGATCCAACGCGAGCCAATCGGCAGTGGAAAGAGGAAGGTCTGTTTCATCTCTGCTACAGTACAATGGTCAGGTGAGTGGGATATTTCTGTGTTTTATCCATCAGACAAAAAGGTGAGGATGAAGTCTGCTTATATATGTATTTAATAATGATGCCAAGAAGTGGAGATTGAGTTTTCATTATCATTATTAAAGGAAAGCTTTGAAAGAGCTGGGGCTGGACATAAAAATGTAATGTACAGCAGTCTTGCACGTTGTGGATAAGACTTCCTATTAAATTTACACAGCTGTGTTTGCACTGCAGAAACCAGAGTCTAATTTTTAGTTCAGGATAAAAGCCTTTTATATAAATAGATTAGTTTTTCTTTGTTTGTTTTAGTAAAGTTCTTAGGTTTCTAATTGTCCTGTCATGGTTGTACTGAAACTATAAGGGGCTGTGGATTAGTGATAATTATAAATTTTGCAGTCAGGTCTTCAGTTCCAGCCTAGCATCTCTAGTTAAAAGGATTTCACCTTGTCAAGACGTTGCCAGCCAGAACAAACAATATTGGGTTTTATGGTCTCAGACTGTGTAAGGCAGCTTCAGTTTTTTACTTGCAGAGCCTTAACTAGAGCAGAGCCTTAGGTGCTTTACTGCTTTTGAAAAGTTGGATAGGATTGGGTCCTGGGAAAGACAACTGTCATCAAAATCACAGGTTTTTGTTCTCCATCCTATCAGTGCAATCCTATGCATGTCAACTCAGAAGTAAGTCTCATTGTTTTCAATAATGGAAAGCGTGGTTAGGATTGCAGCCTATGTTATGTGAACCTTCGTCCTTGGAAGTTGGCTGGGAAGTTGAGAAAGTCACAACTGAATAAATCAATGCTACTCAAACTGGGGGATCATGACCTCCCAGTTTGTGTAAAGGTTCCCTGCTTCCTTTAAGGGACAGGGGGATGGAAAACTTTCTACCCCTGCTCACTGGGCTAGAGGCACTCTTTCAAGTGTGTTCCTCTTTTATTTAGCAGGGGAAGAATAAGTGACCCTCTTCACCCCAGCAATGTCTCTTATAGTGGCTCCTGCTGGTATACTTTTGCATTTTAGATTGTGAACCCTTATGGACAGGGACTCATTAGCCATTAATTTTTTTTAATTTTCTTGTAAACCGCTTTGTGAATTTTTTTAGTTGAAAAGCAGCATATAAATACTGTAGGTAGGTAGGCTGTAGGAAATAAGTGAAAGTTTCAAGGTGACTCAAGTTGACATCTGGCTTGAATCACACCGGAAATCTTCACTACTTTCCAGCAATGGGGAACTCTACCAGGCAATCTGCAGAGCTCCCTATGGTTCTCCAGACCCAGCAGACCCTGGTCCAGCCTGGAATTACCCTTGGGTAAGCAGAAAATTGCCTCCCGTTTTCCTACAGGGACACAATCCTGACGATCATGTCACTGCCCCAGTTCTTCCCCCGCAAAGACTTGGGGAGAGAGAGTAAATCTCTCCCTAACTTTAAGAACCAATATAATAAACTGAAATATAAGGGAGACTGATATGTCACAAAGATGTTCATGTTTCCTTTCCAAAGCAAACAAATAATCTTTCAGATCAACTTTCTTTTCAATTTTTCACTTCCCAGAGCTGGTTACCTAACCCTGTATGGCAATGAAGACAAAAATTATGAAGATCCCACAAGCCAAGCTAAAGACCGGGCTCACTCACTAGAAGTGTATAATGCATTTTACAAACTGGATCGTCTTTTGATGAAAGCTGCTCGCTCCACATTGAATTCAGGTTAGTGTGAGTGGCCACAAACAATCCCTTTCTTAACAGTGGGGCTTGGGCATTAATCCTATACATGCATATATGGCAATCATTCTTTAGGAACTCAATGGGGCTTCTTAGTAGATATGCATATAACCAGTGGTGGGCTCCAGCAGGTTCGCACCTACTTTATAGAACCGGTTGTTAACCAGAAATAGGACATATAAAGTTTAAAAATAGCCATTTAAAAGTGGCTGCCAGATGGGCATAGAACCGGTTGTTAATTTCTTTGAATCCCATCACTGCATATAACTATTGGTAAATTGGAGGTAAGATATGTGGGTTCAACTTCTGAAGGTGGTTGTTAACAAACAAAAAGCCTGGAACTAGTGGTGAATGTGAGCCTCCTGGCATTTGGGGCCAGGAGACACAGTGAGAATCCCTGCAACTCTGAATCACCTCGTGCATTACTGCATCACATACACCATACACCACTCAGCTTGCAGAGTTGATCCATCTTTGACTCAGAGGCAAAGGAGGGTGAGTAGTCCCAATTCCCAGTGCACTCCACAGGACCATGGAGGGGCAACACATCATCCCAGTTGTCCTTCTGTCCCTGTGGCCTGGCACCCGAGGAACATGGCCTCTCAGACTACCTGCTGCTTCACCTACTGCCTGGAACTTGTATAATTTCTTGCCCAGTCTTTCTATGCAGGAATTAATGAGGCTTCTGATTTGTTGTGTAACTGTTTTTTTCTGAGGATAGGGCTACTTCTCAGTGGTAGAGTACAAATTTTACATGCAGAAGGTCCCAACTGCTGATACCATCAAAAAGAGATGCCTGAAGACCCCTGACTAAAACCCTAGATAAATATGACCAGTGAGTGCAGACAATACCAAACTAAATGGGCAAGCGACCTGGGGTATGAAACATGAAATTAATGCACATCAAATCATTCCTAAGTTACTTTGATAAACTCTGCATTAATAAAGGTTGATGACTAAAATAGATCTTTATTTATGGGCCATTTCACTTGTAGCAGTTATAGGAAGGCCATGGACATTGGTTACCCAGTAACAGATTGCCCCATTTAGCCCTAACAGAACCCACCAAGGTTTCCATTTGCACCCACTACTCCATTAGCCCCCACCTGGCCACTTTCTTTGTTTCATTCCTGTGTTTCTGTTTTTCATCTACCGGCTGTGGATTTTCTCCAAGTACAAAAAATTGCATAAGGACTACTAGGTAACTGTAAAATCTCAGTAATAAAAATCTCAGGACTGGACTAAGTGGAAAAGCAGTTAACAAATACAATAAAACCTTGGATTGAGAGTAACTTGGATTGAGAGCATTTTGCAAGACAAGCATACATTTTAAATAAATTTTGACTTGCAATACAAGCAATGTTTTGTAAAACAAGCAAAAAATAGTCCTGGCTGTGACATGGCCAGTCTCAGTGCTCTGCCAGCACCTGCTCAGCCTCTCCTAGAGACCAGCCTATGCATGTCTGAAGGAAACCTATTACAGTCAATGGGGCTCACTCCTATGTAAGGAGGGCAATGGAAAGGAGCCTGAGAGACTTACCCTACAATCTAGAGTAACTACGGGAGCGCATAAGAGACATTACGTGTATCCGTAGTTTCTGCACCACCTAGTGAAAACCTATGGGAAATTCATATTGCAATCTAGAACAAATTGTTCTTACACTGGAGCAAGGACTCCCTGTAGATACTCTGGATTGTGCCTTGAGCCTTGCATGTCTACGCTAAAGTTAGCCCTATGATCATCAGTGGGGCTCACTCCAATATTGGGGGAAGATTGCAGCCTGATAGATCAGAGAGACTAAGGCTGCAATCCTAACCACACTTCCCTGGGAGTAAAGTCTATTGAACACAAAACGACTTCTGAGTAGACATGCTTAGGATTGCACTGCATGTGCAGGTTAATCTGTTTTATTTTTCTTTGTATTTTTTATTTTCTTTATTATTTTGTATTGCAGCATTGTAACTGTTTTTATATGAATATTTTTGGGTTATGGAATGACTTGTCTGATTTCCCATTATTTCTTATGGGAAAATTTGCTTTGATATATAAGCGTTTTGGATTACAAGCATGCTTCCCAAACGCATTCTGCTCATAAGCCAAGATATCACAGTAGTTAACGTGCTTTCATGTAAACTGAAATCAAGTGAGAAGAGGAAATTGAGCAGCAGATGGCACCATTGGACAACATTTCAGTTCCATTTTCCTAGTAAGCTGTTCCTAAACAGTTAGCTGGGATGGTCCCTTCAGATTACTATTTGCTGGAAAAATAGAATATTTTGCAGCTTCAGCAAACTCCACTTTGCTACCACTATATAGACATTATTTTTTCCTCCTATTGAAAAGAAGGGAATGACATCTTTCTAGAAGAGGCCATTTTCTGAAGCAAATCCTTAGTCTTCAGCACTCTTCAAAAGCCCAATACTATCCAGTTTCCCAGTGCTGGTGTAGCTGTGCCGGTAGCGTGTCTGCTGTGCACAGTGTTGAAGGAGCAATCACTGAAGCTTTCTTAAGGTATTGGAATACGTGTTACCTTATCATGGGACTGCATTGTGAACATAAGAACTTAAGAGCCTCCACTGGATCAGGCCAAGGGCCCATCTAGTCCAGCTTCCAGTATCTCACAGCAGCCCACCAGATAAGATAAGATAAATTTCTTGTCATTGTACTCAAGGTATGAGAACAACGAAATGAGGTGCTCTCTCTCATAATACAACACAGATATACAAATATCCTTTTGAACAAATCAAAACACACACAATTAAAAAGAAAAACCTAAGCACTTAAAATATATGTATTACATTGCATCCACCAGATTTCATAATTTTGCATTTAGCCAGATCACAGCACTTGGGTAAAAACTAAGTTTAAATCTGCTTGTCCTAGCTTTCAACACTCTATATCGTCTTCCCGATGGTAAGATCTCAAACAGCGAGTGGCCCGGATGTGAAGAGTCTCGCAGAATGTTTTGTATCTTCCTTTTACATCCCATATTGTACAAATCCTCCAATGAGGGAAGAGAACAACCACTGATCTTTTGTGCCCTTTTTACCCTACAATCCAGAATAACTACGGGAGCACATAAGAGACATTACGTGTACCCATAGTTACCGCACCATCTAATGAAAACCTATGGGAAATTCATACTGCAATCCACAGCAAATTGTTCTTACACTGGAGCAAGGACTCCCCGTAGTTACTCTGGATTGTGCCCATAATCACCCTTTGGATTGCCCTTTTCTCCATCTCTGTGCAACTTTTAAACCACGCACAGATACAATAAGATAAAATGCTCTCTATAGAGCTTCGATAAAAGGCAACCAACAGACTCTCTGACAGTTGTTGAGATCTTAAAAGTCTTAAAAAATACAGTCATTGTTGGGCCTTTTTTACTAGAGCTAAAGTATATGCACCCCATGTTAAATCTTGTTTCAGCATGATACCTAAAAATTTACATTCTGCTACCTGTTCCACTAAAATCTCCTCAATGTATAACGGTTGGATGCTCATACGGCTTTTCCTATAATCCACTATAAATTCCTTCGTCTTATTTATATTAAAGATAAGATTGTTCTCTTTGCACCAAAGGGACAACTGATGAACTTCATCCCTATACGCTGATTCATCATTGTCAGAGATGAGCCCCACCAACGTTGTGTCATCCTCAAACTTAATGATCTTGTTACTCAGGTGAATAGGGGTGCAATCAGACGTATAGATAGACGTATAGATAGACATATAGATGCCTCAGGGAGCACATAAGACACCTGCATCCAGGTGTGTCTCCAGTGCATCTGGCATTTTGAAGTTGCCTACATCTACATCTATCTATTCACACCTACACAAACATAGAATCATTGAATCCTATAGTTGGAAGGGACCCAGTAGGTCATCTAGTCCAACCCCCGGCCTGTAGCAGGAAATCCTCCTAGAGCCTCTCCAACAGGTGCTTGTCAAGTCTTTGCTTGAAGATCCCCAGTGAGGGAGAGACCACCACCTCTCTTGGCAATCTGTTCCACTGCCGAACCTCCCTCACCATTCACACACATCAATCATGGCTTTGGTCCTTTCCTCTAGTAATTGTGTCTACACTGGAGCAGGAAAGTTAGATAGGATTGGCCCTATGTTAACTTCATTAAGTTCTTTGTTCAGATTCTGCAGAGATGTATACCGGGAGAGCTGAAAAGGGGGGGGGGGGACACATGCTCTTTTAGAAATGCAAAAGCCAGCAGTTAGCTTAGTCAGAGTTGAACTGTAAATAACATGCAGATCCTTGTAAGGCTGAGAACAATAACAACCAAAAAAGTTCAAGAAAATGCAGCAGTCCTTATTTAATACTGGAGATTTAGAATAACACATGATATCATGGCCACTTTTGCTTGCTAAACCAGATAGTTTAAGTTAAAACCAAGGCTGACTCCCAAGGGTATCAATCAAGTGCTTGCCAAAGCCCGAAGACCAATTTCTCTAGCTGTATATTGAGTTACTGTATATACTGATTATATTGTGACTCCACTCTTTCCGAACCTGTGAAGTCCAGAACAGCCCTGAAAGTGGGAGTTTCTTTTGAAGGACAGATCTTGGACATTTTGAGTTAGACAGCTATAGTAATCTGTTATGTGCAAGTGTGCTGGCTTAGCAGGAATTAGAGTTAAGACCAGGCACATAGCCACAGAATGCAGTTTCCAGAGCAATATCTGTCCAATACTATGAACTCATGAACTAGTTTCCCAATAAAACAAACTGTTAAAGGTGTTTTTTTTAAAAAAAAAACTTTAGTTTGTGCCATTTTCTTATTTCATCCTCTGTTTCATTCTTCTGCAGGCAAATGTGATTTAGGGGCGTTTTCCAAGGTGGCTCTGGACAAAGGGCATCTAAATACTGCATTGGTATCTGCTGTCTACCATCAGTAACTAGACCACATACATGTTTGCAATTACACTTTTGAGGCAAACTTTGGGTCATAGATCCTTTAAGAGCCAATGTGAATTAGTGGCTAGAGCTTTGAAGCCAGACCTCTGCTCAAATTTCAATTCAGTGATAAAATTTCCTTCTTGCCATTGAGAAAATTGCTATCTACCATAAAATGGGATGACTTCACATCTGTTGCTCTGAACTGCTTGGAAGAAGGATGAGATAACAGGAGTCAAGATGGTCTAGTGCAGTGGTCTTTGGCCGTTTTGGCCTGGGACCAAACTTTCAAACTTTGGAATGTGTCTGGGACTCCCAATCCAGGACACAATGCTTAAAAAGAGGACATGTCTTGGAAAAACATGACTTATGGTCACCATACCCCCCCCAAACCTCCAGCACTCTCTTACCCACCACCTCTACTGCCCCCAAGTCCCCTGCACACATACACAGTTCCACAATGCATTCTCACATACAACACACACACCTTTATTTACACGCACTCACATGCACACACATACACACATGCACTCACATACATACATGTACCCACATAAACACTTAGGCTGCAATCCTAAAGACACTTTCCTGGGAGTAAGACCCATTGAATACAATGGGGCTTACTTTTGAGTAGATATGGTTAGGATTGTGCTCATACACTCACATACACACATGCACTCACATACATATACACTCACATGCACTCATATGCAGACATACACTCACATACACACACATGCACTCACACACACACACACACACGTATTCACATACACACATGAACACACAAACCTTGAGAGTGGGGTCTCTTTCCTCCCCACTCCCCTTCTGTGGGCTCCTTTTTGGGGGGAAGTTGTCTGGGGGCGAAGAGGGTTTCCCAAGCACTCCTCACCTCTGAAGTTGGAGTGCTGAGGAGGCTTTCCCTGCAAGGCGCTATTTCAAAGCACTTTGGAGTGCCGCGCTGTGCACCACACTTCTGGTTCTGTCACGGGGGGGGGGGGGAAAGGAGCATTGCCCAAGTAATAGCACAAGAAACCCCCAGCCAGCTGCTCTGCAGGGGCTCTGTTTGGGCTCACTCACCCCAATCCCTGGAAGACATTCTGAAACAACGCTTTGCAGACTTTGGAGCACTACAGCAGCAATGGGGCTGCCTTTAAATGGCAACCGAGCTCCCTGAAAGCTGCAGCGCTCCTCCAAGGTCACATACATGATGACCCTGGGGAGATCAAAGGCATTGCAAGTGGGGACCAAGATGGCACTCCCTCAACCGGTGCTTCTGGGGGCCACTGCAACTCCCCTGGGACTCGTGACCCCCACTTTGAAGACCACTGGTGTAATAGTTCTAGTAACAGTCCAGATACAAATCCACACTCCAGATACAAATCCACACTCAGCCATAATCCTTACGGGTGACTTTGGACCAGTTACTATCTCTGAACCTAACCTACCTCACAGAATTGTTGTGAGGACAAAAGGAAGGAATACCCTGAACTCTTTGAACAAAGGATGCTATAAAAATAGCAGTGCAATCATAATGTTCCAGCATCACTATCTGTAACATTGCCCTTTCTGTTCACAGCACAAAAGAAGGAATTCCTCAGCATCAAGAAGGATCTCTGGGCATTACTGTCTGTTAAAAGATTGAACAAGAGAGCAAACCGAAGTCTTTGGCTGGACAGTTATAGACAGCACTTGGAAGAGCTGGGTGTGGATGAAGATATGCAAACTAAAGCAATGGTGCTTCAGCTCTGGAGTACTCAGGTATGAGAAGAAGAATCTCACTTTTTTCAATGGATGCTTTTCTTTTAGGATTTGAGTGGTACTTAATTTACTGGTCAGTATAGTTCTGATAGTGCCCTGTGTTTCAAAGGGAGAATGGGGAGAGCTGATCCTACTTACAAAGTATTGATTGACTCTGTCAAAACTAATCAAATCAGTTCTCTACATGTAGATTCCTGACTACTCTACATGTCGCCTGGGTTTGGGCTAGGCAACAAATCTTTTCTGTATATAGGACTGAAATGGCTCCTAGATATGATTTACACTTGCTGAAAAAGAGTGACTGAAATCATTAGCCCTGACACTAGATTAGCATAGTAAGTGTTGCTTGGACCTTGATAAATTTTGTCAATTCCTAGATGGTGATGCCCAGCTCTCATGAGATTTTGTGAGATCCAAGATGGTGATGCCCAAATTTTGTGAGATCTGAGTACTGCAATGTTAGATCATATGAAATTTCTCAAGGTCCATGTGATGATCTGAGTGTGTAATGTGAGTGGATGATGTTTCACCCCCCAGTGTCCTTGCCAATATGGAATCAGGCCCACTATTAAAATAATATTTGCCCTCTGCCCTAGGGGGGTTGGAAGGTTCCACCACCACACAGGCCCCTTTATAGATCCAGGCCAGTGAAGAGTGAAGATCCAGGCACCTTCAGTGGCCTCTTGGGCCTTCTTTGAGCCAGCCGTTCTTGGACCTCTGCAGCCTCTTCTGAGTCTTATTTCCTGCTCCACAGCCCCTCAGGCCTTTTGTCTTTCACCCCTCTCTTCCAAGGGGAAGTCCTAGAGACTGGCACCCGGACTGCTGGTCCACCGTGGCAATTTGGGTCCCCCTCCTCATATGACATCTCGAGGTACATCAAATCTTTTGCTAGCTCCTCCTCCGGGGTCTGTCTTTTGGCGCCCTCACAGTCCACTATAGCAGAATCTGGGAAACAAGTTGGAGGTGCCACTGGGAAGATCCCATTCCATCCCTGAGAACGTGCCAGAATTCCCAAAGGTGTTGTTGTGTGCACTATGGGAACACCTGCCTTTTGGTCATTTGTTTTCAGTTTCTGTATCAAAAATCTGTTCCACCTCCACCCCATTTCCCTGCATCACAAGGGAGTTTTCTGGAGCATAGTCTCCAAAGGAGCCAAAGATACTTTTTTCTGAAAGCACAAATAAAATCCCATTTGCTCCCAACATAAATAATGAAAAGCCCGTTTGCACCTTTTTTCCTCCCTTAAATGCCTGCACTTTAATAAATAAATAAGGTGAATAGTCCTTCCTAAAAAACTTAAGTGGAATGCAGTCGCATTACCCTCAACCCAAACAATATGAATCATTTATGCCCTGCACTCTGCTCTTTAAATCAGTTGGCATTAATGGACTGTTGATGTGCTCGTTATCACCAGGAATGCTATATTGCATTTCAGTTAATCACAACAACTGGAAAAAAGAAAGCTATGGAAAATAGCCAGTGTTGGTTGGACCACTCCTGATCTGGTATGAAAACCTTTTCTGGATTCTGAAACACTTCTGTTGTCCTGGGAGGTTGATAATTGATTCTGCAGAAGTCAGTGGGCCTGTTGCAAAAGAAGGAACCCACAATTGGGAGTGTTGAATTGTTTCCTAAAAGCAGTCATCTGTGTTGCACTGATGGCCACTGACAGATTGATGCATGTTCTAGGTTCAGGACTTTGGCACTGGATGCACAGAGAAGCATCAGAGATACATTTGCTCCCCCCCCCCCCCCGATTTTGCCACATAGCCCTTGTGAGGCTCCATGTTAAGAACTAGAGAGGGCATGGAAGGGCAGACAGATGTTGGTCCTTCCCCAATCTCCTCCACAAGGTCAGCACAAACATAGCTTTGCCCACTGAAGATATGGCATGGGCAGGTTGACTTACATTTTTGCACCAGTTTCCTCAACTCATAACCTTAACCCTGCCAGTGAGAATATGGCATAGTGAGGACTCCCCGACTCCTAAGTTCTTGAGCCTTGCAGCACTCCAGGACCTGTGCCAAGGGACTTGCGTCTGCCCAACAAGCACTTAAAGTCCTGATTTGAAGAGCTCAATCCTGTGACAAATCCAAGAAGGCGGACATTTGTGCATTCAAGTTAATGAAATTTTTGATGAATATAGAAATAAACTGATGTTGAATATAAGAACCTGATGTCCTTGTAAAACACTCTCAGAAAGATGTGGACACTGGAAGCATATAATCAGTATTCTAAAAACAAACTTTAGATATATCTTTGGGCATTTTGTATCTGCCCATGGGCTCTAGAAATTCTGGGGAAGTCAGCAGGCAGTGTTGGTTAGAGATGCTACCTGACTGTCCTGACATACCCCCTGACTCCAGCCAGATTCTTCTACCCATGAATCTCATGTGCAGCCTCAGTGACATGGTATGGGCAATATATTCTGCAAGTCTTCTGGGATGCAGATAACTTGTCTGCCCTTCTGGGCTGCACCTACAATCATAAGTTAGTTCCTGGCAGGTTTGGGCAGCGGTTGGAGAATATTTTTCACTTTCTTGGTACAAGATCTGGATTAATTCTATCAAGATCTTGATTACGGTAATTCTGAACTAATAGCAGGGATTTTTCAGGTTATGGATGAAATAGACATAGTTTTAAAATAAAAATTGTGACACACACACACACACACACACACACACACACACACACACACAAAGAGAGGGAGATCTGACATTTGTTTTTCCTTTTTTCAGGGCAATGCAGGACCAGCAGTTTTTTGGCTTCTCTTTTTTCTTTTAAAACAACCTTCAGCCATGGCAGCTGTTCAAAGTGAAATGGCAAATATATTTAAAGCCAACAAACATAAAATTGGACTAGCCCAGAGGACCAGCCTGGAGATTTTAGATCGCACACCCATTTTTGGTAAGTTTTCTTTTTCTGAAATGGCTTCAGGCATACATAAATGGATGCCTCTCCAATACTATTTATGTGAACGTGTGATTAAGCAAAAGAATAGTGGCAAAATGCTTAAGTTATTAATTTATACAGCATTTCTAATAATCAAAGCAATCTAATGCAGAAGTCCAAGCACCAGTTATGTAATTATTGTCAATCATATGAGCAGCTAATTCAGTTCAAATATAGGAAATAAAATCAAAGAACTTCCAGGAGTCAAAATGTTCTCCCAAAGATTCTCCTAAAACTTCTTTTTCTAAAAACAGCAGTTCATGGTTCAGTTCATGGCTTATATTTTTCTTTTTAACGGGTAGATCAAGATAATGAATTTAGCTGGCTAGATCAAGACAACTGGGAGTCATATACCCAGTGTAAGGATGTCTAGGTGTGCAATCCTATGCTTATCTACTCAGAAGTAAGTCTCATTATATTCAATGGAGCTTACTCCCAGGAAACTGTGTTTAGGATTGCAGCCCAACCTCCAAATCCATAGTAACTATGGGAGCACGTAAGAGACTTTATGTACACCCATAGTTACTGCACCACCTAGTGAAAACCTATGGGAAATTCATATTGAAATCCAAACTAAGTTGTTCTTACACTGGAGCAAGGACTCCCCATAGTTATTCTGGATTTTGTCCTAAGTGTCTTCGAGCAAGTCATAGTTGCCTCTGTGATGGTTTCAAAGATAGATCCAAGTGTGGACAATGTTCTGTATCCTCAACCTGAACACCCCAAAGATGAGAGATTTTTCATGAAAGACACACATTCTGTTCCAGGATTGACACATCCCATTTCAAGATTGATTCTATGCTTGCAAAATACAGTGGATGAATGCCTATCCTCCATATCAATCTACCCAGGCCTTCGTGCTTTGCATGCAGTGTCGAGCACAATACCATAGTCTTTCAAGACTGATGGGTGCCACGTAATGCCCAAATTATAAGAGACAAAAGTACTGACATCCTTGTTTTAGCCATCTCTCTCCTTCCCTACCTTTATTCCCATCTTATACGTTGGATGATAATAGCATAACACCTGGCCAGTGCTGAAATTTGAAACCAGAACACCAAAGGACTTTCCTGGTCCAAAATAGCTTTTCACTGGGACATGCAGGGTTCCACTGTTTCAAGCCACTATATATTGTTCCAAACAACACGTCTCCTATTTTAGCCGCTTCTTTGCCACTGATCAAGTTTTTTTAAAGAAAACCTTAGGCTGCAATCCTAAAGATACTTTCCTGGGAGTAAAACCCATTGAACACAATGGGGCTTACTTTTGAGTAGGCATGGTTAGGCTTGTCCTCTAACTCTCTGTTCAATACTGCTATTAAAGCTGGCTTGATTTGCCATACCAGCGACAGTTTTTCACACCATCTCCCTTTCTAAATGTCAGCATATGCCATTTAACGACCTTTTATGTCTGCTGGAAGAAATGGCCAAGAAAACTGTTGGAAACCAATAACTCTGATGAGGACTAAGTCCTGAGCACATCTGCTTGGCTGTTAAGAGGCTTTCTAGACCAACAACTTATTGATAAAGCTGTTCCTAACATGTACTATTTCAGAATGCAAGGAAGGACTAAGTTAGCTCCCATTTCCGCTAGGAAAGAAAAATCCCAGCACAAGGTAGCTTGTCAGGAGGGTTGATTCTTGCCTAGTTTTCTCCTTGACATGTATTTTTTATGTCTCAGGAATTATAAATGGATTCAGCCTTCAACCCTCCCAGCTGCAATCTGGAGTTATTCAACCCAGGACAATTTTTTTGCTTCGTTTTGGTTGCAATTCTAGAAACACTTTACTGGGAGTAAGATTCACTGAGCACATTGGAGCTTACTTCTGAGTAGACAAGGTTAAGATTGCAGCCTTTGTTTATATAGCTGGTGCAGATCCAAGTAGCCCCAAAAGGCAATTTAGGTTGTAGCTTGGAATAAGATGGAAAATATGCCCTTAATTCAATGAGTTCTAGGTTCCAGCTATATTCCATCCTGCACTGTATACAGCACAAGCTAGGATTGGGCTGCCCGTTTCTGATTTTTTAAGAAAGGTCGGCAATCTAGCATTTTTGAAAAGTTTTGGTAAGCTGTTACATGGTGGAATTTTGTTATGCAGTTTCCAATGTGGGAACTGAGAAGTATTCCTGTGTGCGTAAACCTAAAGACAGATACCTGCAACTTTATTCCTGCACGTTTATTGGATGCAGTTGTTCTCCCTTTGGTTCTACTCTTTGCACAGACAGCGCACTGAATGAAACATTGCGTCTGACAGCCGCTCCTTATATCAGCAGAGAAGTCCTTCAAGACATGTCCCTGATACTGGCAGATGGCAAAGAATACAGGCTGCGCAAGGGAGATAGGCTGTGCCTCTTTCCGTTTATAAGCCCTCAAATGGACCCAGACATCTACGAGGACCCAGAGGTAACGCTATGCCGTTCTGAATCATGGTCACAATGCCCTCTGCAGTTCCCTTTTGCTGTTGGTTTTAAGTGAACCCTTTGAGTTGACTGGGTGATGGTGATCTGGGCACAATCTCATGCTAGCAGATGGAAACAGCATGATATTTGCATGGAACTGAAGCCAAACATACTTTTAGAGCGGGGCTATTTGAAGTTTCTTGCAGTCTGTTTCCTCTTCTTCCTCCTTCGCTCTCACATGCATATTAGATGTTTCCGATTATAATTGTCCAAACCTGGTGAGCAGTTTTGGGCTGCAAACTATGTCACTTTTGATTTCATCCAAGAGGAGAGATGAAAATGTTGCATATGAGCCTACCTATCCCCCAAATCCAGAGCAACTATGGGAGCACGTAAGAGACATTTACACTGATGTAGTAGTTTCACCACTTAGTGAAAACCTATGGGAAATTCATATTTGAATCCAGAGTAAGTTCTTCTTACACTGGAGCAAGGACTCTGGATTTTACCCTATGACTCTGTTTAAGCCAGTGGTGCCCAAAGTGTGAGGCATGATTCCAACAAGAACTGTGGGTATTCACAGGTTATAGCAGGATTTCTCTGGCATCCTGTTTCTAGTGCTGCCTTTTTGGATCACACAAGAACTTACACTATTCTTGTGAAATCTTGCACTATTTTTGTGAGGTTCAAGATGGCGGCACCTAGGAAGTGAATGCCATAGAAGAAGGGAGAAGAAGGGACAACATTAAGTTTGGGAACCACTGTAGAGCAAGCCCAGAATTATTGTTTTGGTTGAGTGGTGTCATTAGTTCCTAATACATGGTCATCCCTTAAAAAATATGTAGGAACATATAAAAACATAAGAGCCTCACTGGATCAGGGCAAAGCCCACCTAGTCCAGCTTTCTTTATCTCACAGTGGCCCTCCAAATACTTCAGGAAGCATACAAGACAACAAAAGACCTGCATCCTGGTGCCCAGTCCTGCATCTGACTTTCTGAGATAGCACATACCCATCATGGTTTATAATCCACTAGCGAAAAGCGTACCCGCGTTGTGGGAGTAATATTTCCCCATATGACATCCCTCCATGGCGCATCTATACCCCATGCGCATCAACACCCCATGCACAACATCCCCCCATGCGCAACTTCCCCCATGCGCATCATCCCTCCATTAGCATCAGTCCCCCATGTGCATCAGTCCCCCATGCACAACTTCCAGCATGCACAACTTTCCCATGTGTATCATCCCCCCATGTGCCTCAACTCCCTATATGCAACATCACCCATCTGCATCAGTCCCCCATGTGCATCAGTCCCCCATATGCAACTTCCCCCATGCGCACCATCCCCCGTGTGCAACTTTCCCCCATGCGCACCATCCCCCATGCGCAACCACCCTGATGCGCATCAATCCCCATGCACAACTTCCCCCCATGCGCAACTTCCCCATGTGCATCAGCCCCCATGCGCATCATCACCCATGCGCAACTTCCCATTGTGCAACTTCTCCCCATGCGCAACTTCTCCCCATGCGCATCACCCCCATGCGCATCATTCCCCCATGCGCAACTTCCCCATGAGCATCATCCCCCCATGCACATCATCCCCCATGCGCATAATCCCCCCATGCACATCAACCCCCATGCGCAACTTCCCCCCATGCGCAACTTCCCGCCATGCACAGCATCCTCCCCAGTGCAACCTCTTCCTTCGAACAACGTCCCCCCCACTGCATCAGGCACCGAGCACAAAATTGGCTGGAGGCTGGTCAGTCTTCCATGTTAAGTATAGGACAAAAACTCGTTGCACCCCTTTCCAGCCCCTGAAGGGTTAAATTTCTCTACATCATTTCTTAGTGGGTGTTTATGTTACCGAAGGAACTCCCTCCCCGAATTTCATGCTTCTAGGTCCGGGGGTTGGTGTGGAGTGTTGATGAGTCATCACTTCTCCAATGCAAAGCATAGGGAGGAAAATGCATTGTGCCCATTTTCACCGCCTTCCAGTTGGAATTTCCAAAAATCGGTAGTTAGTGCACCCCTCCATCACAGAAGGAACACCCACTCCAAATTTCACACTTCTAGGCCCAGCGGTTTTGGCAGGGCGTTGATCAGTCAGTCAGTCAGTCAGTCAGTGACTTTTCTCTTTTATATATATAGATGATTAATATTTCCTCCAGAAATTCGTCCAATCCCCTGGATTCCCTTGCTTTTGGCAAGGCACCCGGGAAAGATAACATCTCTGCTGAAGTTCTGAGGTGCTGTAGAGGGACCATTTCCACTGAACTGTACAAGATATTCTGCCTTTGTTGGAGGGAAGGTGGAGTACCACAGGACATGAAGGATGCTAATATCGTCACACTGTACAAGAATAAAGGCGACAAGGATGACTGTAACAACTACCGTGGCATCTCTCTTCTTAGTGTTGTAGGGAAGCTGCTTGCCTGAGTCATACTTCAGTCATATTCAGGTGCTCATATTCAGGTGCTTGCATATTCAGTCATATTCAGGTGCTTGCAGAGAGAATCTATCCTGAATCACAGTGTGGATTTCGAGCCAACAGGTCCACCACTGATATGGTATTTTCCCTTCAACAGTTGCAAGAGAAATGTAGGGAACAAAGACAGCCACTCTTTGTAGCCTTCATAGACCTTACAAAGGCTTTTGATTTGGTTAGTAGGGATAGCCTTTTTAAAATCCTCTCCAAGATTGGATGCCCACCTAAGCTCCTCAACATCATCAGGTCCTTTCACGAGGACATGAAGGGCACTGTAGTTTTTGATGGCTTAACATCAGACTCCTTTCACATCCGAAGTGGAGTGAAGCAGGGCTGCGTCCTCACACCAACTTTATTTGGGATATTTTTTGCAGTCATGCTGAAGCATGCTTTTGGAAGTGCAACAGAGGGAATCTATCTCCGGACCAGATCAGACGGAAAACTCTACAATCCTTCCAGACTAAGAGCAAAGTCCACAGTCCAGCTGAAATGCTTGCAGGAGTTCCTCTTCGCCGATGACGCTGCTGTTACTGCTCACTCTGCTGAAGACCTTCAACAACTTATGGACCGTTTTAGCAAAGCCTGCCAAGACTTTGGACTAACAATCAGCTTGAAGAAAACACAAGTCATGGGTCAGGGTGTGGATCCACCTCCCTGTATCACAATCTCTGAACATGAACTGGAGGTTGTCCATGACTTTGTGTACCTTGGCTCAACTATCTCTGACACTCTCTCCTTAGATACTGAGCTGAATAAACATATTGGTAAAGCGGCTACCATGTTCTCCAAGCTTACAAAGAGAGTATGGCTTAATAAGAATCTGACGGAACATACAAAGATCCAGGTCTATAGAGCTTGCGTCCTGAGCACACTCTTGTACTGCAGCGAGTCTTGGACCCTTTATGCATGGCAGGAGAGGAAGCTGAACACCTTCCATATGCGCTGTCTCCAACATATTCTTGGCATCACCTGGTGTGACAAAGTTTCAAATGACGCAGTCTTGGAATGTGCTGGAATCTCTAGCATGTTCACACTTCTGAAACAGCGGCGTCTACACTGGCTTGGGCATGTCGTGAGAATGGCTGATGGTCGGATTCCAAAATATCTCCTATATGGAGAATTAGTGCAGGAAAAGCGCCCTAGAGGGAGACCACAGCTGCGATACAAAGACATCTGCAGGAGGGATCTAAAGGCCTTGGGAATGGACATCAACAGCTGGGAAACCTTGACCTCCAATCGTTCAGCGTGGAGGCAAAAGACCCAGCATGGCCTTCTCCAACTGGAAGAGACACTTATTTGGCAGGCTGAAGCAAAGAGACAAACCCAAAAGCAGCAAAACCTGGGCCTGGGCAGGGGACGGAATTTATTTGTCCTCAGTGTGGAAGGGATGGACACTCTCACATTGGCCTTTTTAGCCACACTAGATGTTGTTTCAGAACCTCCAATCAGAGCACGATACCATAGTCTTTCAAGACTGAAGGATGCCAATGATGATGAAGCCAGATGCCATCCTGTGACAAGGAGTTCCACAGACCTACACACACTAATGTGCATCTCCCCCTGTCCTAAATATCCAGCTTCAGCCTCATACCTTGTATTTTAAATTCCAATTAGTTTCCTTTAAAGAAAGCTTTTTTCTTACTGTGTACTTCTTGTTGATTTTCAGACATTCAGATACGACCGATTCATGAATTCCGATGGCTCAGAAAAAACTGATTTCTATAAAAGAGGGGGAAAGCTCAAGTATTACACCATGCCATGGGGAGCAGGAATCAACGTTTGTATTGGAAAGTTCTTTGCAATCAACAGCTTGAAACAGTGAGTGCAGATATAATATGGATAGCATATCCAACTCTAACTACAGTATTGATTTTAAATAACTGAGCTGAGTTTGTTTCAGGATTCAGGCCTCTCAAAAAAAGAGCAGATGTGCTTATTCTGTTCAATTTTACTTGTTTCTCTTTGTGAATATGGATCAAATCCATTTGTTAAAACAGTCGAAATTGTCTCCATCTACCTCAAAATCTATAACGATGCTTTATGACCGGGTGTCCGTTTCCCCCATAGATAAGGTCTGCACAGTTTCTGGTGGTGCAAGCGGTAAAGACGCGGTAAAGATGCTGTGCCTGTTAACCAGAAGGCCAGGATTCGATTTCCGGGTCGGCCCCACAAGACAGGGTGAGCTCCTGTCCTTAGCCCAGCTCTGCGACACCAGCTGGATCCAATCGTATTGGCTCTGCCTTTCCATTGGACTAATTCAGTGGCGTGGAGAGGGAGGATTTGCTGCTTGGGTAATAGCCTATCCTCCATAAAAAATCCAACCCAGGCTTTCATGCTTCGCATGCAGCGTATGCCGCGTCGAGCATAATACCATAGTCTTTCAAGACTGACGGAGCCCTGCTTTTTTTTTTTTAAGCAGACTACAGCTCCCCAGACAGTTATTGTGGCTTGCTGGACATTTTCCACATCCATCCTGCTTCTGCAGTCTCAGGCAGGCTGCAGGATCAAAAGGTGGGGCAATCTTTGTTGTGCCCTGTCTGGTCAGTGGGCTGTGCTTAGCGAGTTATGTGATGGTAGCAAAACCTCAGACGCACACTTGGGGATACAGTGATGCTAAACTGTCCCTTGCCTACAAATAATTGTCAGAGTACATTGCATTATTTATTATAATTGCTCTGTTTTAAGGAAGGTTGGAGACACTTTTGTTATGGCTCCCAGGTGGTCTCTCATCGCAGGAATTTATAAGGACAGACTTGTTTCATTTTAGCTAAACGCAAACCACAATCTAGCACTTTTCAATTTGGATTGTATGGACTTTTAGAAAGGCTGGATACAATCCTAAAAGCTGTTTATTATCCATGATAACTAAATAGAACTTCTTCATCCAGACCAGGGCCTTATCAGTGGTAGTGCTGCAACTGACTTCCCAACCAGGGATGATTCTCCAAGCCCATACCCAATTAATATTTTAATTAAATAGTTTTTATTAGTTTTTTTAACTGCTGCTTTTTATTGTTTATTATGATAAAATTGGATATTCATATCTGGGTTTGTAAGCCATAATTATAAACCTTTGTCCTAGTTTATAAGCCATAATTCAAACCAGGATTATTTTGTCACAGTTCTGCATCCAAACTGAGAAAGAAAGTAGGCAGCAAAAGGAGAAACATGCAAGCTCAGCACCTGATTTACTAGCATTACTGAATGAATAAACCATTGTTAGAGTCTCTGAACCAGATCTATATCTCAGCTACTATTCATTGGAAGCTGAATCAACTCAGCAGAGTGATGACCACATAGTATCCCCTTCTGTGGTTCAGAAGCCTTTCCCTCCACCCTGGCTCTTTGCTTAGGCACATGCCAAAATCAAGAATGAGACCAGAATTAAACTTTAGAACAGGTTTACTTGCAGATCATGAAGGATCATATTTATAGCATCTGGTGAAGACCAGAGTTTCCTAACACTTGAATGGACCAGAAGCTGCTCCTGCTTGAATGTGGGTTTGGGGGCCATGTGCTCACATCTCAAGAAAGGAAGAGAGAAAGAGAGGTGTTGTCTCTTTTCCTCCAACACTACTGACCTGATCCTTTTATCATTTCAGGTGTGTGTTCCTCCTTTTAAGCTATTTTGATTTGGAGTTGAAAGATCCTAATGCAAACTTCCCAGGCTTTGACAAGGAAAGATACGGCTTTGGAATGATGCAACCAGAACATGAAGTCATAATTCGATATAAGCTGAAAGATCAGTAGGGTGTCCTTACACTTTATTATTGTTCTTGGTGGCATTCGTGCAAGTTATTCACTGAAGTTATTCTTGTTTTGCAAGAAAGCAGCACTTCATTTGTTAAAAGATGGTTTTATATATGATAGCCACAATGAGGCCATTTTGATTTGTCCTCTGTGTTGTTCATATGCAGAGATGCACCTAAGTGCTGTGTCTTTTCCAACTGTATTTATTAAAACTTTTCTTTTTATTTTGGAATACAATTTTTATAAGCTATAATAACTTCTTACAGAATACTTCAGATATTACTTTTCTTATGAGCTCTTTATAGTGCTAAACCTTGTGTTGTGGCAACGAGGGCGTCAAGCCTTACGGTTGGTGACTTGGCAACATTTTTAAAAACCTAGTTTTTTGTTTGAAAGCTTTGATTGCACTAAAATAAATCTGTATCCTCAAGAGGAGGGTTCCCTAATTCTGCCCAAGCTCAAAAAAGCCATAGAGTTGTAGAGGCAGAATGAGGTGCTGATGAGAGCAGTGGTTCTCAAACTCATGGGTTGTGACAGACCAGCATGAGAAGCCGTGCTGTTGGTTGCCCCTTTAAGGGAAAGGAAAAGGGGAAAGCAGCAACATGATCCTCCCAATCATGCCATTGTGAGGGACTAGGTTTTTTTTCTAAAAGTACCTGAGTCCTTGCCAAAGTTGGTTGTGATAGCATTTTTTAGTGTTTAAAGTTGCAGACCTTATGGTTGGATCCATGGGATCTACCAGTTAAGGGTGACCAGATGCCTGAACCTAAAAAGGAGGACAAAGTCTTGGATTCCTCTCAGCCTGGCCTTTCTGTCGGTCAATGGCACGTTTGCCAACTCACAAGTAAAGCCGTTGTATTGGGCACGTTCACTCTCCCATAGTGCTCAATGCATATTTTCTATTTTTCATTTTATGGCCATAACTTTTGATAGGAAGGAGATATTTCAAAACTGATTTTTTTTTTCCATTGGCTTCCACTTTTCAATATGAATCCATCGACATATGACAAGATGGAGTACTGCACACCATTGCAAAGTTCTGAAATGAAGCCAAAATGGAGGACAATGAAGCCTTTTTGGAGGGCACCCAGAGAGAGGGCTAAAAAAGAGGACAAAGCCAGAAAAATCAGTCATATGGTCACTCTGTACCAGTTCATTCTACTACAAGCATAGTAGACTGATATTATGCAAATCAAAGAGATCTATAAGTGTGTAATATACATAGTCTAAAGAATTCACCTCTCTGGATACAGAATTTAGATTGAGTATAACAAACAATCTATTGAACTACCAGATGGCAGATTACTGTTCTCCTAGTGTTAACAGTAGTCATAAAACACATTTCAACAGCATGCATTGCTGCACACTGTCAGAGCACAGGAAATGGGACTGGAGCCTTTTCCCACACACTGGTAGCATCAATGGCTGCACTGATATGCAGTGCAGGATAGGATTGGGCCCTAAAGTACACTCAGGACACAATCCTAACCAATTTAGGCCTACACAACTCACCTATCTCCCCATTCCTGCAGTGGTGTGGGCAGACCGGCACATTTCTGTGCACCTTAAGGCATTTTTGCAATACCCTCTGATCAGCACAAGATTTGTGCCAGGACTTGTGTCGGCCTCACAGGGGTTAGGATTCCACTGTCAGTCTTTGTTCAATAGTTGCTGCTTTTTCATGACAATTTATTTTAACTTACGCTCAACAATAGCTAGGTCAGTGGAAAGCCACAACCCTACATAGCTGGGAAGGGACACCATCACTTCACCTTGCCCCAAGAACACCATCCCTTCACCTCCAAACAATAGAGGGAATCCATTGCCTCTAAAGTGCGTTGTGATACAGAACAAGCTCCTAGTGCTTATTCTCTGATTAGGATCACAGAAGCACCTTGATCAACAATTAAGCATCAATATGATCCTGAAAATCTTTATTAGCACTTGTTAAACATATGCAGATTAAAAGAAGGCAGATGAATGGAATGCACATGTCATTATGCAGTTAGATCGATCAGGGGTGACAAAAGGCAGAGGGCCAAAGTTAGCATTCATGATGCCTTTTGAGGGCCAGACCCAGAAGTGACATCATTACGCAGAAGGTTGTGGGCCAAAGGGTGGATAGTGGTGGCGTAGCTAGAGGGGATGAAGCAGTCAGTGTTGGAAGGAGGCTCACCCCTTCAGATCCAGTTTAGGCAGGGAGCAATTTAAACACTGTATTACTTATTAAATTTAAAACTTACATATAATTTATGCCAAGTTTAAGTATTACCCAACATTCATTTATTATAAGAAGGCTACATGCTGCCTGCAGACAAGGAAAAGGAGGACAATGAAGATGAAAGAGGATATATCCTGGAAAAACAGGACACATGGGGCATAATCCTGTTCATGTTTACTCAGATGTAAGCCCCATTGTGTTCAATGGGTCTTACTCCCAGGAAAGTGTGCTTAGGATTGTAGCCTTAGTCACCCTGCCAGTAACTGGAAAGCAAGGCTGTAATCCTATCTGATCCTGCCTGTGAGTCACCACTATTGCCTATAATGGGACTTACTTCTGAGTAGACATACATAGGGTTGGGCAATATGGCTGCAATCCTATCCACATTTCCTTAAGACCCATTGACTATAATGGGATATAGTTCAGAGGAGACATGCCTAGGATTGGGCTCTATGCAGGGTGACCATATGTCCTCTTTTTTCCAGGAAATGTCCTCTTTTTAGTCACATATCCTGGAAAAAAAGTTTCATTGTCTGATCACTCTGGCTCTATGGATGGAATCCGAGTCACAGTTTCCTGAGGGTAAGACTTCCCGTAGCACAAGTGCTCAGGCTTGGGCTCTGAGGCTGGAATCCTATCCACATTTTCGTGAGAGTAAGAGCTATTGACTGGTATGGGACCTGAGTAGTGACTTGAATCTATACTTGAGTAGTGTTGTGCTCTGAGCCTGACAGGAGGGAAGGGAGCTGTGTTGGGAGGCAGAAGCTGGTTTCAGAGGTGGCACATGGGGAGGCTTCTGTTGGGTGAAAACGGGGCTGCCTTCTCTGTGCTGCTTCATGCTGCCTTTTCCCTCCCTCCTTCCCCCAGTCTCCCTCAGTTCCAGCTCTGGTGGGGGCATGAGGGGGCAATGCAGAAGCCCCTCACTTTGGGGATGCTGCACTCCCTGTGGAGCAGAAGCAGGGACTGCAGGGGAAGAAGTCAAAGCTGCTGCCCAGGAGGCAACCTCCCAGCCAGGCATGGGGGACACCTGGAAACTCCCTGCAAACTGAGCTGCCCAGTTCTACCTGCAGCTGCCGCCACCGCCAAAGTGCTCTGCTGCGCCTCTGGAGAGGACTCATGCTTGGGTCCTGGTGTGTCCCTGCTGCCTCCACTGAGCGCTTCTGTGGGGGGAGGGAGCTCAAGACACACAGTCCTTGTGGCTGCCGGTGCCACCACTGAGCACCTATGGGAGCAGGGAGATGAAGGCACGTGCTGCTTCTGCAGCCACTTAGAAGCATCTGAGTAGAAAACCGAGGCACAAGGTTCCTGGTGCATCGCCGCCACTATTAATCTGCTTCTGGGGGTGGGGAGATCTGGCCCATCACTGGCGGGCCACATGGAATAGCTCAATGGGCCTTGTGTTTGACCAGTGGGCCTTGTGATCTAAATGGAACAGACAAATAAAGTAGACAATTCCTTCCCAAAAATTCTGGAGAACTTTCTCTCTGCAGTTGCTCCCCTAACCCAGTCACAGCGATTATCATAAGGGTCATCTACATCTTCCTTTTTCTTGCCTGCATTTTCCAAAAAGCCGCTTCCCACCTCGACCCTTGTTATTTTTGTGTCAACTTTTTGGACCTAATAGCATCAACCATTTTATACATAGGTCAGCGTTTGTTTACACCCAACTACCTAAAATCTGACTAAGCTCCCTTCGCTTGTTTCTCTGCCCATGACTGTTTGCAGTTACTGTAATCCAAGTGTTTTATGATTTAAAATGGAATAAATATAATCTTTTTGCACAGACATGTGTCCTGTTTTCCATTTTACTCAGTATTTCCTGCTGTGGGAGAAAGATTTATTTTTCCTTGCAACCTCACCGTCCTCAACCCAATTCACATGTTTTATAGCTCTTCTGGGAATAGATACATTAGCAAATGGCCTTTGCACTTCTCTCATCTGCATGAAAACCCAGGCCCTGCTGTTTCTATGACTGTGGTGGTGAACCTTTAAATTGTCACTGCAAGTAGCAATTTAACAGATCTGTAAATTTCTCCATTAAGTGAATGAAATGTTCAAATTGTTTTGGAAGAAGGTCTTTCAGGCGGACACAAAACACTCCACAGCGCTCTAATCGTGATGTAAACAGTGGAAACTAAAATATAGGGATTAAGCCCAGAAATTAAGCCCACATCTAGGTTTAAGAGCAGTAGGCAGTGGAACCTTCCAGACCAGAGCTTAAATTATCTATTTGCCTGATGCATTGATGCATTTGCCTATGCATCTTATAGCACTTGTCCTCTCCAAACAAAATGGCTCCAATAGTGAGGGGGAAAGACAGCTTGCACAACACACTGAGTAAACTTTGCAAAAAGTAACAAAAGTAACTGCAAAAAGTAACACTTTGCTCCCCCTATGGGAACACCAATGAGAACCATTGAATTGAACAACTGGAATTCATAGTTGCAGAACAACATAACAAATTTAGAGCTGCAATGAATATATAAGTCCCAGTGTACAAACAGATAAAATAAATACATCTCAATGCAATGGTCTTGACCTGTTGTAGAAAAAGGGACTTAAACTGAGAAAGGGAACCCTCCATAGAGAGAGACTTCCATAGACAGGGTATTATGTCCGATGAGGTTCCAGTTTCAGTAACCAGTATCCTGCCTGGGTAGGGTTGCCATAATTCTCTTCCACACAATCGGGATAGGACCCTCTGTCCCATTTTAGGCTGCATTAAGAGGACTGTAGCTTCCAAGTCACGAGAAGTTCTAGTTCCTCTTTATTCTGCATTGGTCAGACCTCACCTTGAGTCCTGTGTTCAGTTCTGGGCACCTCACTTGAAGAAAGATGCAGCCAAACTGGAGCAAGTCCAGAGGAGAGGGACAAGAATGATCAGTGGGATGGAAGGGAAGCCCTACGAGGAAAGATGTTCAGATGAACTTGGGATGTTCAGCCTGGAGAAGACAAGGCTGAGAGGAGACATGATTGCTTTCTTCAGAGCAACCTTCTTCACTTGAACTCACCTTCAGCCTCCTCTTGGATTTAAGGACTGACAAGTCTTTCATATACACCCTTGAAATATAGTGTCTCCAACGTTATGCACAATAGCTGATGTATGATTCAAGGACTCCAGGACCCTTGTAATAAATGGCTATTTTCATATGTATATCATAATTTTGTAACAGGTTCTATTTTTGATTGTGCCTTCACGGTTGATTCTCGTTTGCGTTGGATATCCCTGATATTCTTCGACCACTTTGTCATACATAGCCGTGGTTAGCCGCTACTGATATATTTGAAAAAATCACTGCGCATGACAAGGCCGCTAATTACTGGCAGGCAGATTCCTAGAGGTCTCTGCCCGCACAATTCAAAGTGGCTGCCGGGCTGGTTCCTCTTCAAGCCAGCCACTCCACCAGCCTCGCTCCAGAGCCCACCTGCTGCCCACCCAGACCGGCAGCCTCCCCCTGGAGCCACCCAGCCCGCAGCCAAGTGCCTGGCTCCTCTGAGCCTCATCCTCCTCTTCCTCCTCCTTGCCTGCTGGAGATCACCATCTGACTTCTCCAGGTAAAAAGAAGTCTAAGAACAACCCTCTGGGCCGAGGGCGACTGGGGCAGCATCTCTGGGGAGAGGGGAAAATCCCTCCAGCCACCCCCAGCTCCACGGAATCCCCTCCTGCCTCCCTCCATGGAGGGAAAACACTCCAGCGGCCCTTCCTTCCAGGGAAACCCCTCCAGCCCCCCTCCCTCCAAGGAAACCCCTCCAGCCGCCCCTCTTTCCAGGGAAACCCCTCCAGCCACCCCTCCCTCCAGGGAAACCCCTCCAGCCCCTCTCCCTCCAAGGAAACCTCTCCAGCCGCCCCTCTTTCCAGGGAAACCCTCCAGCCGCCCCTCCCTCCAGGGAAACCCCTCCAGCCCCCCTCCCTCCAGGGAAACCCCTCCAGCCGCCCCTCTTTCCAGGTAAACCCCTCCAGCCCCCCCTTCCTCCAGGTGAACCCCTCCAGCCCCTCTCCCTCCAAGGAAACCCCTCCAGCCGCCCCTCTTTCCAGGGAAACCCCTCCAGCCACCCCTCCCTCCAGGGAAACCCCTCCAGCCCCCCTCCCTCCAAGGAAACCCCTCCAGCCGCCCCTCTTTCCAGGGAAACCCCTCCAGCCACCCCTCCCTCCAGGGAAACCCCTCCAGCCCCTCTCCCTCCAAGGAAACCTCTCCAGCCGCCCCTCTTTCCAGGGAACCCCTCCAGCCGCCCCTCCCTCCAGGGAAACCCCTCCAGCCCCTCTCCCTCCAGGGAAACCCCTCCAGCCCCCCCTTCCTCCAGGTGAACCCCTCCAGCCCCTCTCCCTCCAAGGAAACCCCTCCAGCCACCCCTCCCTCCAGGGAAACCCCTCCAGCCACCCCTCCCTCCAGGGAAACCCCTCCAGCCCCTCTCCCTCCAAGGAAACCTCTCCAGCCGCCCCTCTTTCCAGGGAACCCCTCCAGCCGCCCCTCCCTCCAGGGAAACCCCTCCAGCCGCCCCTCTTTCCAGGGAAACCCCTCCAGCCACCCCTCCCTCCAGGGAAACCCCTCCAGCCCCTCTCCCTCCAAGGAAACCTCTCCAGCCGCCCCTCTTTCCAGGTAAACCCCTCCAGCCCCCCCTTCCTCCAGGTGAACCCCTCCAGCCCCCTTCCCTCCAGGGAAATATAAGCATTATTATTTATGAGCATCATATAAGCATCATATTATTTATGTGCCTACTTATATATAAGTACATTATATATATATATATACACACATATATATATATATATATATATATTTATTTATTTATGTATATGCATGTTTAATGCATATATATATATACTGGAGTATATAATATACTTATATAGATAGATATATAGAGGCATGCTTATATATATGCATATATAAAATATATTTATGCATAACAATGCACATATATAAGTATATATAATATACTGGAGTACATAATATACTTATATATATATGCATGTTTACTTATATATGCATGTTTATAGATATGCATATATATATACTTACATATATGCATTGTAATGCTAAATATATTTTATATATGCATATGTATATAAGCATGCATATATATATATATTATACACTCCAGTATATTATATTTATGCATTAAGCATGCATACACATAAATAAATATATATGTGCATAAAAAAGCATCCATATATATACATATATGTGTGTGTATATATGCATATATAAAAGCACACACACACACATATATAAATGCACATTGCCACCCCTACTAATTAATGCTACCCACTACTTATCTCTGCCACCCTATTTCCCCTTTCCTTACTTACCTCTCCCACCTCCCTTCCCCTTGCAAGTGCTGTGTTGCTGCAAACGTCTTTGTGGCCATCTTAAATGTCTGGGTCTGAATCACGCATGTTGAAGTCACTTGTGTTGCTTTAAACTGCTTTGAGGGCATCTTACATGCATGTGTCAGGATGCTGGCATGTCACTGGCCTGTGTTGTGTTATTTTAAACTGCTTTGAGTGTGTATTACATGTTTGGGTCTGAATCATGCATGTTAAAAGTTTTTCAATTTTAAAAGTGTTGAAATTAAGAATAGGAAAGCAATGCGAGTGTTTTCAGCTTAGTTTAACATGTCCTATATTTTGGCGAGGGAGAGTAGGAATTTTGGCTTTTGGGCAGGAATTTTGGCCTTGCTGTTCAGGGATATTGCGTTTGACGTCTGGTTACCCTGCTAGTCACCCTCCCACCCCCAGAATTACTAGTCAGAAGTAAATCCCATGAGAGTCAATGGGACTTACTCCCAGGAAAATGTGGCTAGCACTGCAGTCTCAGAGCCCAATCCTGACCAATTTTAATTTTTTTTTTAAAAAATAATTTTTTAAATTAAAAACCTCCTGGCCCCGCCCCCTGACCCGGCCTGACCCCCGCCCACTTCTGGGGAACCGGTTCTTGCACCACTGGGCAGTTAGTGCTGTTTAGTCTTAGATTAGCAAGAACAGTAAGCAGGATTCCACAGCAACATCAGCCCTTTTAACTGTTCACACTTCATGTGGGATTTAATTGCATCAAAGAAGTACCAGTGACTTGACATTTTTGCTCAGGTGGAAAAAAAATCCAGAATTGATCGGTTTTTTTTTTTTCTAATGGAAGTTATGCTTATAATTTGACAAGATCTTGTGACATTTTTCTTTATACCTAAACAGTCTTACATCCAAAATCATTATTTTTTTAAATGTTTATTTTTTCTTTGAAATCACTTTTTATTAAGTGTGACCTGCTGGGGAAAAAATCCACCAGTAAAGTTACATTCAGATTGTATCTGCTGCTTTGACTTCAGGTCAATGAAGGTGGATTATTGGGGCCCACCTCCTGATGTGTGATTAGCATCTGTGGGAAGAGAGGAGAACAGTGTCTCACAATTCTAATAACAAAAGAAGTAGTTTGCATTCGCTTGCTAAATTTTGTAACATCTTTGTAAACACAATAGGACAGTTGTGTGGGAAAGGAAGAGCCCAATTTCACCTACAATTTGTAGGTGACAGCCTAGGAAGGACATGCAATTTTATGAAGTCCTGATTATTTCCTCCCTCCCATCACTGTGCAGAAAGCATCAATAGGCATCATAAATGTTTGTTTTCAAAAACATTTATCAGCTGTCAGCATGTGCTTTCTTATTTTGCTATATATTCTGACAGCCCGTTGTTAGGCCAACACCTGTCCTTCTGTGGTCCTATGGTCCATTTCTGCTAGTTCTCTGCAGTCCAGGATTGCACATTTATAACAAGTGAGTATGGATGGACACATTCTGTTCAGGGTGTGTGCCTTTCAGGAAAATGTATGCTATGTATGTTTAGTGGCGGGAAACTTATAATTATTTTTTATCCATATTTTATATTTTATTATCCAGCTTTCACAATTGCAAGTGATGCCTGGAAGACTCTTCTCTGCTTTGGAGGCAGCCCGCATCATTCAGGAGCAGTCATCTGAAGAGGACCTGTCATCTGACTATGTTCCTTCAGACAGTGACAGTGAATGGGATGAGGACCCAGAGAAACAGATTTCTGATTGTGAAGAAGAACCAGCAGAAGTAGCAGTGGAAGGACCATCAGTGGAAGAACCATCAGGGGAAGAACCATCAGTGGAACCTGCAGCCCAACGGAGTGGAACTGTCTTCCATTCAAAACATAAGAAAGAGAGATGGTATTCTCTACCTGTCAGACACCCACAAGGAAGAGCAAGCCAAGAGAATGTCATACGAGAGAAGGCTGGTCTCAGCCGCTATGCAAAAAGCAAGGTGAACACTATTGAGTCCACATTTCAGGAAACCTTTGATTGACATGATATGTAAGTGGTCCAATAAAGAAGGGTTAGCAACATTTGGAAAAGAATGGAAACAGATAACTACAGAGGAAATGTACAAGTACATTGGGGTGCAGATTTTGATAGGTGCATACAAAAGTAAGAATGAGGGCTTGCATGATTTATGGAGCATTGAGCATGGTCGTGCAATGTTCAATAAAGCCATGACCAGAAAGAGATTCAAAGAAATAACAAGGGTTCTAAGATTTGATGCTGCTGCTTCTAAGTGCGTTCGTCGCTCAGATGATAAACTGCAGCCCATTAGAGAATGCTTTGAAATGTGGGTAGCAACTCTTCCTGAGTGTTTTATCCCAGGAGCTTATATGGTTATAGATGAGCAGTTACTTTGTTTTCACAGGAAATGCCCCTTCACAGGTACATACCATCGAAACCTGGGAAATATGGGATTAAAATTTGGGCATTGTGTGATAGTGCAACATCATACGTGTACAATATGCAAGTGTACACAGGAAAACTTCCAGGGAAACAAAGGGAAGTACGTCTGGGGGAGCGTGTAGTAATGGATTTGTCTGAGGGAATATTTCATTCTGGGAGGAATCTTACTTTTGACAACTTTTTCACAAGCCTGGATTTAGCCAGGAAATTGCTGGGGAAAAAAATCACAGTTCTTGGGACTATTAGGAAAACCAGGCCAGAACTGCCCTTGGAATTTGTTGCCCCCCCAAAAAGAGAGGTGCACTCTACACTGTTTGGCTTCCAGGATGATGCAATGATTGTGTCATACTGCCCCCCAAAAAACAAAGTTGTGACCCTGTTGAGCACAATGCATTCACAGGGTACTGTTCAAACAGATAACGCCAAAAAACCAGACTTAATTCTGGATTATAATGCCACAAAGGGGGCGGTAGACACAGCTGACAAGATGTTACGGACATATTCTACGAAAAGGATGACTAGACGTTGGCCAATGTGTGTGTTTTATAACATGATTGATGTCAGTGCTTTGAATGCTTTCGTGATCTGGATGACACTAGAACCAGAGTGGAATGCAGGTAAAGTGCACAAAAGGAAGAATTTCCTCACAGCCCTTGGCAAAGGGCTTATTAGCTTGTCTGAAGAACCTCCCCATCCTGGAGTGTGTGTGCCTGCAGGTGCCCTTGCTCAAAACTCAGGAGAAGGGCTGAGAAAAAGAAAGAGAGGACAATGCTATGAGTGCCCTTTGAATAAAGACAGGTGAGAAAGTATGTGGTGCATGCAAGAAATTTATCTGCCTAAAACATCAAATAGTGTTCTGTCGTAATTGTGTACATGTGATGTAATATGCAATCTGTCAAGAAAAGTGTTCTGTGTTGATTGTGTTCATGTGAAGAAATATGCAAACTGTAACTATATGCAAACTGTAACTATAAACATATATAAACAGATATATGGTTAATCACTGTTTTGCAAGATGTAATAAATCAAAATTCTTTGTTCCACAACACTTCCTAATAAAAACATAGTTATAATGAAACTTGAAGCAACATTTATTCAATATGTGCCAGTATTCGGAAAATTAATCCAAGCGGAACCAGGTGATAGTGAAAAACCAAGGTCATCCTAGGGTTAAATGGAATCTTATTTGCAACACAATAAAATAAGCCACACATTTTCCCTACAAACCTTCACAGTTTAGATTTATGCATTCATCGCACACTGTAACATTTTTGATATATTATTCCCCATTATCACACCATCCTTTTTAGCTGAAGAAAGATTATACTTTAAAAAACATTTGTGAGCATGCATTTAAAAAAAGAAAGTACCGGTATATTAGATTCATGAAAGCAAGAGTTTTTGCCCTGGTAGCCTTTCTCCTTTCATTCTCATATTCATGTTTGAGATCAGCAGTTCACAAACTTTGTGCTGCTGCAATCCATTTTGTCCTGGGTCACAACTTGATGCTTGCTGCCACACAAGAAAATATCACAGTGCTAGAGAGACATGAAAATTGTGTAGACCTGTGTCACCACCACGTGTAGCTATTCGCGTCTGGTAATGACACCAAATCCAGCTGATTATGTTGTGAATGGTTCACTTCACATGCCTACATAGGTACATCTGTGTTATTTTTGAGAGAACCATATGCAATTTCAAAGTATTGAAATTGTACAATTTCAAAGTACATTTGTCCAAATATGTGGTCCATCTATTCCTATTTTTTTCTGGGATCCATCTATTCCTGTGGTCCATCTATTTTCATGGCTTCCTGAATGCTTTCTACTTTAGATTGGGCAGGACTCCTGGGGATACAATGTCAACACATCCCACAGTCATGGTCCAGGTGTCCAATTCTCTTTTATGATGTTTGAACATTAAATGCCATTTTTCTAACTTTAAGCAATAAAAAAGTATGTTGCCCTAATTGAAATTTGACTTAGGGCACAATCCAGAGTAACTACGGGGAGTCCTTGCTCCAGTGTAAGAACAATTTGCTGTGGATTGCAGTATGAATTTCCCATAGGTTTTCATTAGATTGTGCAGTAACTACGGGTGCACGTAATGTCTCTTACATGCTCCCGTAGTTACTCTGGATTGTAGGGTTACATGAGATTTTCTGTGCAGTGTTGTTTTCTTAGTTGTTCACTCTGATTCATTCCCTGGGAATCTCTTTTATGTGTATATTAAGACACAATTATATGCACACACAAAAATCAAAGGACAGAGTCTTCAGAGTGGAAACACCTCAACTGTGGAACATCCTCACTCAAATAATTTGCCAGGCACCAAATTCTCTGCATTTTAGCGCCACATTATATTTCTTTGTATTTTTCAGCTAATGTGCATCTCTGAGAAAGCTGCAAAAAAAGGTCACAAATCCTGACATTAGTGCAATTAGGTGGTAACCCTAACTTTCTTTGCCTGTAAAGTACTGTGGTGCCTCACATAACAAGTTTAATTCTATTCTATTTCCGTAACCTTTATTGGCATATGAACAGCAAACAACAACACGGGCAAAACTAATAAGAGGACAGATCTTACAATATAGCATAACACTTAACAAGTCTTACAGTTTAAATAAGGAAAAGGTTAAAAAAATTTAACATTTTTAAACAAGTGTCAGAGGCTTCACAGTCGTACAAGCGTTTGATTAGTGAGCAACACCATACAAGTTTAATTCATTCCAGAAGCATGCTTGTTATGTGAAACACTCTTTATGTGAAGTGGCGTTTCCCATAGGAAATAATGGAAACTCAGACGATTGATTCAACAACTCCAAAAATATTCATATAAAAATATTAACTGTATGTTAAAATGATGACAAAACACTGGAATTGAATTCAAAACATGCATTAAATGTGCGTGATCCTATGAAGTCTACTTAGGCTGCAATCCTAAGTAAAGACACTTTCCTAGGAGTAAGCCCCATTTAACACAATTGCTTGTTATGTGGATCACTTGTTAAGTGAGGCACTTGTTAAGCGAGTATTTACGAGTATTTATTTATTATTTGCAAGTATTTGTGGAGTACCTTATTTTCATATTTATTTCTATGAAATAAATAAATAAATAAACATTTCTATCTCACCTTTCCATTTGGACAATCAAAGAACAGCCAAGGCTACAGTCCTATATGCACTTTCCTTGACCACCAAGGAATACAATGGGACTTACTTCTGAGGAGATACACATAGGATTGTGACCAAAGTATTGTTATTATTTGATAGTAAAAGAAAGCAGGCGTTAAAAAAGTTTTAGATCCTATCAGAAAAAAACCAATGGGAAGGATTGTATGCTTAAATCACTGAGGAAGGAGTTCCATAGGAGTTGTGTTGCTATTAAAAAAGTCTTCCATCTTTTCAAGGCTAATTGAGCTTTAGAAACTGGGTCAGTCTAAGAGGGTCTCCCAGATGGTCTCGGGGCAGGTTCTATCAAATGGAAGCAAGCAGACATTAAGACCAGGGTGACCAGATGCTCAACCCAAAATCCCCCCCCCCAACTTCCCCAAAATTCCTGACATCATATGCTTGTCTACTCAGAAGTAAGTCCAATTATAGACAATGGGGCTTATTCCCAGGAAAGTGTAGACAGGGTTGCAGGCTTGGAGCCTTACCCTTTATGTGGCCAGGCATTGCTAAACCAGGGAAGGGAAATCTGCTTGCTGCTGCCCATCACCTTAGCATCCCAGTGGGTTCCCTACTGAGCTCCTGGCCCTGCTGGCTTGCTGGTAAGCACCTGGACTGCCTGCCTGCACCCACATGGTGCCACCTTGCGTGGCTACGATATGGGAGGTGGCTGCTGCTGAGCACTTCTTGGTGGGCATAGATAATGGGCCATTGCTCCTGGGCCAGATAAAATGGCCCAGTGGGCCGATCCGGTCCACAGGCCTTGTGTTGGACAAATGTGGTTTTGAAGGTTGCGCAACACAACAGTGACACATTTAGCTGATTATACAGTAGTTAACACAAGTGACTGACTCTGAAAGGATCTGCTCAAGAGACAACTAGGTATTCCAGAAGCCATTTGATTCTGCTTGTAGCATTTTCTAATAAAGAACTTTTATTTTATTATTTCTTTTAAAAAGCAAAGTAAGTTTCTCGACTTTAAATATGCAGAAATACATTGTTTCAATTAAACACGAATCTCTTCCAGGTATCTTAAAACTGGAAGTGGTCAGATAATTTTTTTAATGTTACTGATTATTGTTACTGAACATTATTTTAATGTCACTGGTTATTGACTGATGGGAAAGGGACATTTCAAATATTTTTACAAAATCCTTCCATATTGTCCATTGGGATAAAGCAATTACATTTTGAAACAAAACCAAAAGTGTGATATGAGACTTTAAAACAGTGTTTGTGGTGATGGGGGCATTGAAAGACACACCTCATGTGCTCCATGCCAGTATTGCGGGTACAGGCCAATATGGAAGAAAACCACACACTTTTGTGCTTTAAAAACTTTTCCTAACACTTTCCCAGCAGTCTTGCTGATTAAGGTTGTAAGCAAAGGCAAATGGGTTTTTTACCTAGTGGTTAGCCCCTCATCAGCAGAAATAAGGCTTCCTTAGGAAAAGCTTTCCTTAGGAAAAAGTTAATAGATATTTAAATCTAGAATTTCTCCTTAAATCCAACCATGAGCAGCAAGTGAGCATATCAGTAGATATGGCAACCTGTTCCCTCCTGAGTGAACTGCAATCAGGCATGTACACAGTAAAGGTAAATGACATTTATTCAGTGGCTGAAAAAATCAAACAATGAAGGATAAATGTGTTGGTAAGAAAACAAAGTGTGGATTAAGTAGAAAAAAAGGTGGCAAGGATGTTGCATTGCAAGTGACAAATAAAAGAAAAACCCTGAACTTTTCCTACTCACATGGTTTTAGGATTTTGATGGTGGCACCCACATTTGCAGCAAGGTGACCTCCCCCCCCCCCCCCCCCCCAAAAAAAAAAAAAAAAAAAGTATTAGATGTTTCTGCATGGCATTGCTTTTTTCTAATCTCTGGGCATTAACCAGTTTTCACCTATGAGATTGGAAAAGGTGATGTAAGTTTCTGAATTTCTCATTCTTGAAAATCAGGTGGGCTTCAAAAGCTGGTAAGTAGGCTCAGAGCCAAATTCTTTGACTATAAGTATAATGTAAAAGAAGTTGTTCAGCCATACCTTTTACAACATTTTTTTTCTAAAAGCTCTCTGTTACCCTAAGCATGGACATGCTTACCAACTGAGGATGCTATTTCCTCGCTTTCTCCAAGGCAAGGTATAAGTATTTTAATATATTAAATTTGAATAAATAAATCAATGAAGGCACTAGTATACAGCACTTGTATACCCAGTAAAGGGCACCTGTATACCAAGAATCATGCTCCAAGGACACTCAGTCCCTTCTGAAGTTCCTCAATGCTCTCAGAGCCATTCAGTGTGCTTTTCCAGTTACTCTTATACTAGATGTTAAATGCTGATCCTTTGGCTTACTCAGCCTTTATGACAATCCGAAACTCTGGAGGATTCAGAGGCAATATCTTATTCTACACCAGTTTGTTGGGGAGTGACAGCAGCCTTTGTACCTTTCCTGTGGGCTTCCCAGAGGCATCCAGCTTTCCACGGAACTTATTTTGATGCTTCAGAATGCTCCATACTGTTGTTATGACTAATGGCTGTTGATTCATCTCTCCTTGAATTTGTCTGAACTCTCTCTGCAGGGAAACATGTCAGGTTCACTCTCTTTAAAAGGCAGTTGAAAACTTTTCATCATACCTTCTATTAGATTGGTGACACAGTTCCATAGCTTTTTAAAAAATACTTTATATTGTTTTACATTAGCACTACTTGCAAGCTGGTTTAAGCTATATTTTTTGCTATCTTTGTTTTGGTTATATTTGTGCATTTCGGTATCATTTTCTAATGTGGTTAACTGTTGCCCCCTTCGGGTTGGAAAGGCCGGGTTTAAATCCTTCCATCTGAACAGATAAAATATATATATTTTTAAATCCTAGGGGTTCAGTCCAATGTTGTGAGCGCTGGCTGTCTGCCAGCACTGTGGGTGTAATCCTTACTTTTCAGCACTGGCATAGCTGTGCCAGTGGAGCAGTGCTGCATCCTCCAGTGGGGGGAGCTCTCACAGAGACCTCCACAAAGGCTTACCCTATAATCCAGAGTAACTACAGGAGCACATAAGAGACATTATGTGTACCTGTAGTTACTGCACCACCTAATGAAAACCTATGGGAAATTCATATTGCAATCCAGAGCAAATTGATCTTACACTGGAGCAAGGACTCCCTGTAGTTACTCTGGATTGAGCCCAATGTCTATTTTCTTACCCCAGAGCTGGAAAATTGGCCAGGATTGTACCCTAAGTGTTGCAAACATACCATATGTAAGGCACACCTGCCAACACTCACCACTGGCTAAGCACCCACTTGCAGTGAGACAGCACTATCTGACCCCCACCTTGCTCCAAGTGGGAGAGATGTGACGGTCGGGGGAGCTCTTCTGGGGTGGATATAGAACGGGGTGACCATATGTTACCCTGCCAAAAAATAGGACAAAGCACTCCCAAAATGTAGTACACACAACAAAAATGTAGGACATGACAAAACAAAAGCTAAAAACACCCATATATCTTGCTTTCACATGGTTAACTTAAAAACTATATTGCTTATTATTAAATTTGAAATTTACATATAATTTGTGAGTTACAAGCAGGCTACATGTTGCCTGCTCACAAGGAAAAGGAGGAAAATGATTTTTTTTTCAGGATGCAAGTCTAAAAAAAAGGATATGTCCTGGAAAAATTGGACATATCGTCACCCTGATATAGAACACTAGATCCAGAACCTCCTGGTCGGATAAAGGACTGTTTGCATCAGTGAAATAGCGAGTGTAGAATTGAGTAACCGTATTGTAAGGTCTTCCCCCTCACCTAGGGAAGGGGACAAATATCTTTTTTCCCAAGGGGCTGCCACCGGCTGCCCAGTAGCTACTGAATGCAATGGCAACTGTGTATGGGTGCTACTACTCCTCTGGGTGCCAGGCAGCTCAGGATTGAGCTGTCCTCTAGTGAACTGCAGTTTCTGTAAATATATAGGTGGTATAAAGATTTTCCAGCATCAGACCTGCAACTGCACCTACTGTTACTCATTACAAATCCATTCTGCTAGTATGAATGTTATTTTCATGCAGTCAATATACTTTCCATTGGAATGTAACATGTTTTTATGAGCATGCAACCATTTGGAATAATTAAAGACATTATTATCCAGATAGCATCAGTCTAACAGATGGGATAAGGAGGGGCAAAAGAATCAAAAGAGAGGCTTTACACTAAAACCAGTTCTATATCAATATACATGGATAACAACATTAAGCATTGAGCAGCAGTTCAAAAACAGTCTGGAACCTCTCCCTTAAAATCATAGACCTTTGTCCTGACATTGACAACCTATTCCATGCAAGAATAAAGTTTGCCTGCAAATTCAAAACAATTTTTTTTATCCAAAACAAAAAATGTCTAAGTACACTTTCCTGGGAGTAAGATCCACTGAACAAAATGGGGCTTACTTCTGAGTAGACATAGATAGGACTGAACTGTAAATTATCTATGACCAGTATTTTTTTCTGGTCTAAGCCTTCTGTTGGGAAGATAAAATGAGGTGGGGAAAACAAATACTTTGCCTTGAATTTATTGCAGTAAGTGTAAAAGCCATAACACACATCCATTATTATTACTTTGCTGCATACATAATGGAGAATGTACACAGAGCAGTGGCATCACTAGAGGGTCACGGACCACACTGGGTGATGTGCACGGGGGGAGGGGGTGTAGACAGTACTTCTGATCAAACATTTTTTAATCTTGGTATTTTTTAATAATGCCGTTATGCTATATGTAAACTGATGTGTAATTTCATGAAGATTGCACAAAAACAACCTGTGTTGAAATATCTCTATCCTATCGAACATAGTCCATCCGTCATCTCAAAAAGCAATGGGGGCTGGGCCATTACCATGCCCACTGCCTAGGTAATTGCCCCACCACTTCATGGGAGGAGGAGATCCATTGTAGGGGAAACACACTGGCCTCCTGCGCTGGATGACACAAACCCTAGTGATGCCACTGGCACAGAAATGCTAGGAGGGCTTTCTGCAGCCTGATTCTATTTTTGTTTATTAACAGCCAAATCCAGAGTAACCACAGGAGCATGTAAGAGACATTACGTGCACCCGTAGTTACTGCACCACCTAGTGAAAACCTATGGGAAATTCATATTGCAATCCAGAATCAATTGTTCTTACACCGGAGCAAGGACTCCCCGCAGTTACTCTGGATTTTGCCCTAAGTGCAACCTTCATTTGTTCAGTGGGACTTCCACTTATGTGTGTAGAACTGCAGTGCAGTTGCAGTGCCCAATCCTATCCAACTTTACAGTGCTGATGTAGCCATGCCAATGCGCTGCATCCTGTGACTGGGCAGCAGTCATGGAGCCCTCCCCAACATAAAGGAACATTTGTTCCTTTATCCCAGGGCTACATTGTGGCTGCATTGGAGGATTAGACCCTCAGTCTGGAAATCACTGTGAATGAATATTCTTAATGTGACATCAGAAATGGAACACAGATATTTAAAATCAAATAGACATTCAAAGTTCTGTTTTTCTCATTTGATTTATGGATGAAGGGAATGAAAAAAGAACCATTTTATGAAAACTGCCTACTATATTGATGATGGCATCTATAAATCCGACTACAGCAGAAAGATCACATTATATCCCCCCCATTCCAAACATCCATTAGGAAATAATGGTAAATAAAGCAAAATCTGTGAATGAGGTAGGAAAGCAATACATCATGTACATTTGGATAGTTTTCTTTTCAGAACTCTGCAAATGTTTGGATTTCTAGAATAGAACAGGTCAGACTAAAATTGCAGGTGATGGTTAGAAGAAGACTTGTCATCAGTGATTTCTTCAGCCATCCCTGTAATTATCCAGCTCTTCCTCAGCTACAAGTCTCTGAACTTGATGCTTGGTTTTCCCAATGAGAAAGTCTCACATGTATCAGTGCACACGAGTTCAATTTAAAAACAAGCATACATTTGTGCAGATTGCATTTCTTTGTGCATGTGCAGGTTAGTAGGTCAAGTACTGCCTCAGGTGCTGACCTCTCCAGTCAATATTCAACCTACTAAAACTCAGTTTTGGACTTCAACTTCCAACCTCTGACAACAAGAATCGGAATCTTTGGGTGTCCTCCTTCAAATATGTTCTTCAGATTGCTTTCAGCTGTTTCTACAAACCATAACTGTTATTCTCTGACCATTCATGATTCCTGAAATCAGTGGAAACAACTTGGCAGGAATGGAGATCTACCTCAGATTCCAACGCCAGACCCACCTTCAATAACCCAGCAAGCAAGAGAGATGGGCAAGTATCTTCCAAGTTTGGCAAGTTGTTACACAATCCACAGGTATCATATCAGTGTGAAATACAGCATTATTGCTCTTTCAGAACCCTAAGATGGTTTTTCTTAATCCATGGGGGTTCTGGAAATGAACCTACTGGATAATGGAGACACCTGTATATGTATCCCACTTTCTGATGGGTCATTTTCTGATGATCCACTCTTTCAACACCTTTCAATCATACCCAAGGGTCATTCATTCAATGTATGTTTTGCTCTTTCAGACTCTCTCTGCTGTTCTAAAGATCAAAATTGCCCTCCCCCAAGTGGTTAAGACACTGTTCCTATTAACCAGAAGGCCAGGGTTCGAGACCTGGGTTGGCCCCACAAGACAGGGTGAGCTCCTGTCCTTAGCCCCAGCTCTGCGACGCCAGCTGGATCCAATTGTATCGGCTCTGCCTTTCCATTGGACTATTTCAGTGGCATGAAGAGGGGTGATTTGGTGCTTGGGTAACAGCCTATCCTCCATAACAATCTAACCCAGGCTTTCGAGCTTCGCATGCAGCGTATTCAGCACCGAGCACGATACCATAGTCTTTCAAGACTGACGGAGGCCTGCTAGAATGGATTAATTTCAGATACAGGTAAAGGGTGGGGATATAGGGTATCGAGTATAGGGTGGGGATACATAAGGATACACACATTACCCCATGTTATAACTCCAGGTCTAATCCTATTTCCAAAGGCGTTAATAAGAACCCACTTGTAGAAATCTTTAAAAAGCATTGGAATCAACATTTATAAATTTAAAAAGCTTGGGGTCCACTTTTCAATGGTTTTCACTTTTGGACGGTGCTCCGATCCCTAACCCATCCAATAAGTGGGGGTGCCTGTATCCCTCCCTCCTTCATTTGTGGGACTCAAAGGGATGAATTTGTTCTTGCTTCCTTGCAGGCAAGTGTTAATTCTGCTTGTAATGTTTAAATCTGGACTGGAGGTGGTGCTGCCTCCTTCTTCTTCTTCTCATCTTCCTCTCCCTTCTCCTCCTCCAACTTCCAATCCGTTCCAACCCAACTCCTGGACACAATTGCTGGGGGAAGCTGAAGGTTCAGACTGGACTTGTTGATCTCCATCCAGAAGCTGCAAAGGGGAGAGAGGAAAAGGGGGTGGAAGAGAGGGCTGCTTTTTCATGGGGGGCCCCTGGATCTTGGACACCATCTAAGGATCTGAAGGTGGGGCGTGGGAAGGAGGAGGAAGAGGAGGAGGAGGAAGAAGAAGAAGAGGAGGAAGAAATCCAGATGATGGTCATGGAGAAGCTTCCTGGGAAAAAAGGAGGGATGTAAACTGGAGACGATCAGCAGCTGCCTCCCTCCCCAGCATCTCCCCCATCCTGGCTTTTCATTCCTGGGTGGTTCAGGATGCCAGAGACGCCTGCTTGCCTGCTTATCTCTCTCTCCTGGTCTGGAGCATGATGTAGCTGCCCAGTGGATGCCCAAAAGAGCCCATTCCCTCCTCCAGTTCTGCTTCTTCACGTGCTCCAGGATCGTGGCCCTGGAAGTAAGTGGGGAGGGGGGAGGAAGAGGAGGAGGAAGGTGCCCACTGCGGAGGGTGGGAGAGCCAGCCTAGATTCTGAGTTTGCAGAGGGAGGCAAACCCTGGCTGCTGGTATAGGCAGGCTTGATGGGGGAGGGTGAGATGGGGGGGGAGAAAGAGGGCTTCCCAAATCCTCTGATCGGCTCCCCCCCAAAAAAGATGCAGCCAGGAGGCCACTGTAAGGGGAGGATCAGCTCTCCATCTTCTTCACTCTGCTTGTTTTATTGCCATCTTGAGAAAGCAACAGTACCAGGAGGCTGAGTCTGTTGGCTGGCTGCACCTTGTTGTTGTTGTTTGTGATGATGGCTTGGGGGGGGGGGGAGATGATTTCATGGAGGGGGGATCTTCAGTGTGTCCCCCCCCCACTCAGTTTGATTTCATTTGGCCATGCTGTGATGGGCCCCAATAGGCTGAGAGCACAATTCTAATCATGTCTACTCAAAAGTAAGCCTTGTTCAATGGGTTTTACTCCCAGGAAAGTGTCCTTAGGATTGCAGCCTGCGTGTACTGTATAAACTCTCTCTCTCTCTCTCTCTCTCAGAGAGGCTCATTAGTATATGTAAGAGATTGGCTATACTTGGGGAGAAAAAGCTGGGGAAATGTGAATAAAACAGATAAACAGTGCATTCCTATTCTGCTCAGCATTGTAAGAAGAAAGTACTCAGCATCCTATGTGTCTACTCAGAAGTAAGTTACATTGAGTTCAATGTGGCTTACTCCCAGGAAAGTGCTCTTACGATTGCAGCCAAAGACTGAAATAAAAGCAGTAAACCACCCCCAGCCCAGTGAGATCATTTTTTAAAAAAACTGCAATCCTAACTGCAGCCCCCATCCCATTTTCCCAGGGAGAAGCTCACAAAGTCCTGTGCTGAAAAGCACCATTACCTCCTTAACACTCCCTTGTGTTGGCTGCAACCCTAACCATACTTTCCAGGCAGTAAGTACTATTGAACTCCATGGGACTTACTTCTGAGTAGACATGCTTAGGATTGCCCCAACAATTTCTCAAGCAGACCATCACAGGTGTAGTTTTGTTATCAGCTGAAATAGGATGACTGTTAGACTTTGCCCCACCATACTTGATTTAAATAATTCTTGTCTTCTGCCCCCCATTAGTGCCCATTTTACATGAATACTTCTGTAAGCTGAAAGTTGTTTGAAAAGTCTCTTGTCACCCCACACACACACACACACACACACACACACAGAGAGAGAGAGAGAGAGAGAGAGAGAGAGAGAGAGAGAGAGAGAGAGATTCTTATAGAATGAAACCAGTGGAGACAAATTGACAACTCACCTTTCCAAGTGTGTAAGTGTTGATCAAATATGGTACATCTTCACCCATCAGAACGGGAAAGCTACTCATTCCTTACTCTGGAAGTAGGAGAAGAGGGCTGACACTTTTTAATACAAGGAGGAACTTGTATCCCCAACCAGCAAGGCCTTTGAAAGAGTTCTCACTTCCGACATTGAGCCATGAATGTAATTTGGCTTCAGTCTGTCTCCATGTTGAAACAAGGCTATACATACTAAGTACCACGTATCATTAGATGTTCTCACTTAAACCACAGGTACCAAACTTGGCACTGGTATCTTTGCATAAGATTATAAAGTGGTAACAAATGATAGCTGGAGCAAAAACAAGACAATTTCTCTGACTACCTCAGAAAAAAATAGTCCCTCATCGTTCTCTAAAAGTTCACCATTCTGGGGGGAGAAAAAGCTGGAAAAAATGTACATAAAGAGCACCAAAAAAGTTATAACTTTGAGTTGGTGGATAAAAATTATACAGTGATACTACAGTTCTAAAGCTCATGCACCTGGAATTAAATCCCATTGATTTCCATTTAATTTAAAGATGTTGGTTCCTATGGGCCTCATATTATGTGCACCCCTCTATCAAAACTGCCCATAAGATTTGGTTAGTGGCATTTTCTATTAATTATGATACTGTTGGTTGATATTCTCTTTTACATGTTTTGCCTAATTACTTATCCTTCCCTCCCCATACATAACATTTTATGTCATGCATATGACCTATAGTAGTACCTTTTATTTACATACATTGTCTTTAAAAAGAACCTAAAGGCTGCAACTCTATGCACATTTCCCTGGAAGTAAGATCTGTTGGACATAATTAAACTTCCTTCTGAGTAGACATGATTGTGCCCTGAGACTGCAATCCTAAATACACTTTCCTGGGAGTAATCCCCATTGAATATAATGGGACTTGCTTCTGAGTAGACAGGCATAGGATTTCACCCTAAGTATCAGAACAATTAAAAATACTCTTTATTGATAGAAATATAGGCTTTTTTATGATTGATCGAAGGGTGTGTGTGTGTGTGTGTGTGTGTGTGTGTGTGTGTGTGTGTTCATAAACAACACAATTCCACCCTCAAGGAGAAGTGAGGAGAATCTAGAATACATATTTCATGGAGAGGCAATTTTTTAAAAAAATGGGGTCTGTCAAGCTTGTGAGAGTCAACCACAGCACAGTCACTGGGCCAGATGCTTCAAGCCATGTGCCTGTGGGAATTTGCTTAAGCACCTGAGGGGGTGGACAGTGCCCAGAGCCCCCATCATTAGAGTGGGTTAGAACAGGGGTGTCAAACTCATTTCATACAGAAGGCCACATTAGCATTAATGGTGTCTCCTGAGGGCCGTAATCCAATTTTTTGCATGTCTACTCAGAAGTGTCCTCCTTCATCCTGGGCGCTTTCTCTGGCTCAAAATCAAATGTGCTGCCACCACTACTGAGCTGCTTCTGGGGGTGGGGAGATCTCTCGAGGGCCACACATATGCCTGCAAAGGGCCTCATGCGTCCCTGGGGCCGCCAGTTTGACATGCCTGGGTTAGAATAACTGAATCATAGATTTGGAAGGCACCTTAAAGGTCATCTAGTCAAACCCTCTTCCAATAGCTGGAAATCCTCACAGAGCATCTCCGACAGGTGCTTGTCCAGCCTCTGCTTGAAGATCTCCAGAATAGGTGAGTCCACCACCACCTCCGTTGGCAATCTGCTGAACTGCCCTCATCATCAGGAATTTCTGTCCTGATATCTCTTTTCTTGGAGTTTGTATCCATTGGTTCTAATTCTGCTTTCAGAGGCAGCTAAGAACAAATGTGTCCATTCTTCCATATGACAGCCTTTCAAGTATTTGAAGGCTGTGATCACTTATGGTTCTATATGCAGCTGGCCAAGATTGCACTGATGTCTTGTTCCTCCCCGGCGAATAATTAGCAGCATCTACTAGCTTGTGTTGTTTTTGTTTTGTTTTGTTTTTCCCGGCTTCGACCTGAGGCACACTTTCGGTTTCAGCACCAGGAAGCTGAACAGCAACATCTTCTCTTGCAGTCTGGCTGCTGCTTTTTGTTGTCTGCCTGTCTGATGAATTAACCAAGCAGGCAGCCTCGGGCAAAGGAAGAGGCTGTCATTTGATTCTCATAGGTCACCAGTGGCTCCACTGATTTTTTTCTTGCAGGTATGGAGGAGAAGGAGAACAGGTGAAGAAATACTGCTCAGAAGCGTAAATGCCCTGGAAGCTTTCATCGGCCTGTTCCAGCCTTATCGAGACAAGCGATGCCTGTGGGAATGAATAAGCATGGATCTCGATCTACTACCTCTTTGCCTCCAGATCCCATGGAGATTGTCCGGAGCAAGGCCTGTTCCAGAAGGGTCAAGCTTAACGTGGGTGGCTTGGCCCACGAAGTATTATGGAGAACCTTGGACAGATTGCCACGGACAAGGTTGGGGAAACTCAGAGACTGCAATACCCATGAATCCCTTATGGATATTTGTGATGACTACAATTTGGAAGAGAATGAGTATTTTTTTGATAGGCACCCTGGGGCATTCACGTCTATCTTGAACTTTTACCGCACAGGCAAGTTGCACATGATGGAAGAGATGTGCGCCTTGTCCTTCAGCCAAGAGCTGGACTATTGGGGGATCGATGAGATCTATCTGGAATCATGTTGCCAGGCAAGGTACCACCAGAAAAAGGAGCAGATGAATGAAGAACTAAAGAGAGAAGCTGAAACCATGAGGGAGAGGGAAGGAGAGGAGTTTGATAACACTTGCTGTGCCGAGAAGAGGAAAAAACTCTGGGACCTTCTGGAGAAGCCCAATTCTTCTGTGGCAGCCAAGGTAATGTCAGAATTACAAGTGTTTTATCTGTCATGGATAGGGCTTGCATATGTTGACCAGAGTGATGCTTGGGGAACATCGTGGTTCCAAGTTTTTTATTGTATTTTCCTGGCTACCGTACAGCACTGTAATTTCTTGGCCTTTGCAGATCCTTTGCAAACAGAGCACAAAACTCCAGTTCCTTCTCAGGTCCACAAACGATCTGCTTATTATTCTTTTATGGACTCAGAGTTCTGATTAGATATTACTTGGAAGGAAAAGGATTTGGATAAGATAAACAAGTGTTGCTTCCTATATATTTTTGCATCCTATACAAGCATTTAGGAATCCTGTACATATATTATGCATACATACGTATGTCCTATGTATACATCCTATACAACAATCAATGATTTTTAGTGGGAAATGGAAGCAGTTGATGAAAAGATAAAAAGGGCCATATACTCTTGTACAATAAAGATGATGTAAATGTCTTATTTAACACAAGCTTGATATTTAATATATCCTTAAATAATGGCAACTTTGACTAAAATTTGGCAAAACTGAAAAGTGTTTAGGATTTATGAACCATGAAGGAGTTACTTTAGCACAAGTGCAACAGTTACAAAGATAAACAAGTTCATTTTTTTTCTCCTACCCACAGGTGTATACAGTCCTGAGATATTGTCTTCACAAATCATTGCTTTCATGACAGCTAAATTCAGCCCTCTTAATTAATTAGCTCAGGCTGCAATTCTAAACACTCCCAGGAGTAAGTTCCATAGAACTCAATGGGACTGACTTCTGAGTAAACATGCATAAGATTGCACCTGTACTCCTGTGAATTTATGTGGCATTGGCTCTACATTAGTGACATTGGCTCTAAATTAATTTTTTTGGAAAGATAAATATAACAAGTGCTGTGGCAGTCCTTCATGCACGCTTCATTTTTTTGAAACTCGTCTCTTAATTTAAATTCATCAAGTGTGCTTCTCTTCCCCCAGCTTTGGATAGTGGGAGTTTCATATATCTGCTAGCTGTTATGCATTATGAAGTCAGGGAGCCAGCTGCTATGTTTACCTTTAAGTTTACACTTTTATTTACATACTAGCAACAGCCCGCAGCTGTCACTTGTGAAGGTACAATATAACAACATTCATCATCTCCCTTTCCAGCATGTCAACTGTCCTTTTGCCTCCTCTCTCATCAATGGCTCTCCTCAGTCGCCCCCCCCCCCCAGCCTGATCTCAGCCTGGCCTGTAAACTGTCCCAGAGACAGCTGAAATATAAATTGTTGACATTTCTTTTTCTCACCCTTCTCTGCCCCAGAATGCATGTGAATGACATGGAATGTGCAGACGCCCCTCACACAGGTCAAGTCTTTTATGTAGATAGACTTTAGTTATATATATATATAAATCAAATAAATTTTATACATTTAAATCAAATAATTTTTTTGCCAAAAATAATGGAACTCTTGACTATAATCAATCTAAACAAAATTGTTTTAAAGTACAGTACTTTTAATTTATTAAGCTTTGATTTCATCTTTTTACAATCAAGATGAGACCCCCAAACTTGACATGTCCATAATGGAGATCTGTCACACATTTTGGTTCTAAGCACCCCAGTTCAGCAACTGCCACATGCACAAACATCTCATGTTTGTAGCTTCGAGGAGTGTTTCTATGAGACCCCTGGAGACATTGACTTTTGTCCTGAACATTTATCTTGATCAGGGAGGTTACAGATGGTGGAGGAAATGCTTGTCTTTTTTCTTCAGTCAAGAACGAGGTAGTTGTGGAATGAAAGAATATCTGATTCCCCAAATGAATCCCACTGACTTCAGATCTGACTGGCGATACAGTAGGATATTGTGAACACCCACTGTGGTGAAAAGAGAGCAGGTGAATCAAAGAAGTTCCTATGTGATAAAAGGCATAGTAGAATGTGTGCTGCACTGAGACTTCTGTTGTTGATGTGAGAGGCTTCTTGGCACAGGATTTTGAAAAGATTATCCAGCACTGGAGAACAAGGCAATTTGAAACATCATTTATTATGCAGCAGGACTTGGGCTTGCAGTAGTGCATAGCACGATGGAGCACCCAGGTTTGCAAGACCTCTGAGCACTGATTGCCAAACTTTGATTGGCAGCTCCCTCGACCTACATTAGGCTACAATCCTATACATTGTATAGGGCAGGGAGTTGCTTTTTTCTTCAAGGATTCTGTGGATCCCTCTGGCTAGCTTCAGTGGCTCCTTGGGGAGCCACAACGCACATTTTGGGAACCACTGCCTTAGAATAAAAAAGACACATGGATGTCTTATCATGCCACATCCTTTCTGCCCCTATTGCCCTTAAATAGCATGACCTCTCCCAAGTCCAGCCTGATTGGTGTGGCAGAACATTTTCCTGCCTAGTTCTCAGAAATGCCAGCCAACAACCAGCAAGAAGCAGGGTTAGACTAGATGTGTTGAGAAAAAGGGTGTTTATAACACCGGATTTCTTGTTTTTTGTTTGTTTTTTGGTATTTGTAATTGCTGCTGCTTTGTATGTTGCTTTATACAGCTGGTTTATCATTTGAATTTTTTTGAATTTTAGCCCTCATTTTTAATTTATGTGATGAATTTTCATCACATTGTGTCCAAGTGTCCATCAAGAGCTTACACTGGACTGATGTCTGATTTTTTTTTAAATAGACCACTCTGTCCTAGAATGGCTGGGTGGACTGGACATTAACATTTGGTTTACCATAAGTCCATGTATTTACCATACACTAAATAAATTTAATTTATGTTATTTGATGCCTTAAGCACTTCCCCAGAAAGAGTGGGATAGAAACTGCTTAGATAAATAAATATTCTTGTCATATGCGTGACCTGTATTATATTAGAAATCGTAATGTGACATAACATAGTGGTGGGCTTCGGGGGTTCTCACAGGTTCTATAGGATCCTTTGTTAATGAGCGCCGGTTCTGAGAACCGGTTACTATGGGACATACAGCCTGTTGTTCTATGGACATAGAACCTGTTGTTAATTTAGGTAATTAGGACAGAGAACCTGTTGTTAATTTATTTGAATCACACCACTGAATATACCGGTAAGTCATACCCATGTAGGTATCTCATATACATGACATTTGTCAAAGGGCTGAGCTTATATAAATCACTTCCCTCTTTATATAAATCACTTTCCTCATCGCTTCATTATGGAAAGGATGACCAAATCCTTTCCTTCTTATTAGTCCCATGTAACTTAAAACCAGGTATTGATATACATGGTCTTTTACAACCCATCTAGTTGTGTTCATTTCTTATGTCCCACTGTAGCAAATTAATATGAAATGGTTTATTTAAAATTCAGACGCTTTTTGTGGGAGAAAAATCTTTCCATGCCTTGTAGAGATTAAGGCTTTAAAACTCACCACCATACATGGTAGTTGATAGCTTCTTACAAGCTGCCATATGACCCTGAAGCTGAATATTTCCATTAGCGACAACATGCCTGTGAAGAAATTTTAGGTTCATGTAAGAAAGCTCAAACATTAGATCTGGAAAACAGAAGGTGGTGGCAGCCCAAACTTGAGCTTCATAGCATCCAGAGGTACAGTGGCACCAAAATGGCCACTGCTCTGTCCTACAGACAGTGAGGCATCACTAGAGACTCTTCAGGATAAGAGAATATTTGCCATGGGTAACACTGTTAGGGCTCCAATGGGTCTCCTTAGCTCTATGCCCACAACTGAACAGATGCAGAACTGAAGAGAATCATGTAGGGCTTCACAGCCCGGGAGGGAGCACATGATATGGCATCTCCGTCCCCCCTTCCAAGGCCAATCTCCCCCCCCCCATCCTTCCCTTTCCAGTTCCACCCCAGAGAAGCCTCACCACTGAGCATCAGTGTTACTTACCTCTGGCTACTCCTCTGCAATATCTTTTTTTTGTACTGAGGCCCAGTGCAAGGACTCCTCCATAAACATAATATATATAATATTTACCCAGAGCCAGTGGTATGCAACACCCAGAGCCAGTGGTATGCCTGTACCTCCACTAGAGGTATGCTTGTACCTCCACTAGCACTAGAGAGTTCAGGATTGGGCTCTGAGACTTAACATATTTGTTATAAAAGCAAAGATCTTAAGGCTGTGTTCTGGAATACCTTGAAGATCCTTGAAAGCTTCTCAGGTGTTCCTCAATGAGATGGTCACAAGTGGTGAGGAAGCTTCTGTGAACTATAACTTGCTCACCACTTCTAAACTACCTTCTGTCGCATGGTATCGCCAGAGAGGTATGTTTGTATTCTAAGTTCACAATGCCCAGAAGGCTTTACCAACTGGAAATTAAAAGCTCTCAGAGTTTTATACAATGCTCCAAGCTTTTATGGCATCTGCTTATGGGCATCTTGGTATTTTCTGAAGGATCAAAATTTGAAAACTGCTATGCTCTCAAATTTTTTTCCCCTCCTGATCAGTGGCTTCTTGAGTTATAGAAATTATACATGTGTCATGATTGAAAGCCTATATCTTTTATGATATGTTGTAAAGCTTGGATGAGATTCTTCTTGAGCGCTGCAGGTATTCATAAAAGAAATAGTTTTTTTAAAGTTCTGGGAAGGCATTTCAAAGATTGAAGGTGGTTTGATGCAATTTGTCAGGAAAAGGAATGTTGCACAGCCTTCAAAAGCAATTGTGATTTTTTTATTTCTTACAACAGAGAGAATCAGGCTGACTGTTATTATTATTATTTTATTGTGGTTGTTACCATCTTGAAACTTAATAATTAATCAGGGTGCTTTGGCACACCTATAGGATCCAAACACAGTGGCCTCCAGCTTTGAACATCTGTGGCACTGAATCAAAATCCATTAGGGCCTGTTGATGTTCATGATTTATTGTGCATGATGATCTTTAGCTTTGCCAAAAAAGTGTCTTTGGTGATTTATAAGTGAAATCCACTCTAGGTTTGTCTTCTGTGGAAATGGTCCACAGTAAATGCATTTAGCAGTTGCAGGCATCTATACTAATTCAAAGAAAATTGAATTGCGGGAGCACCATTGGCTTTCCTATATGTCCTAAGATGTTGGGTAATGCTTTAAGTTGATGAGGCTGTGAAGGCTAAGAGGCCATCACATGCTTCTGCAAATGCAGGATTGGCACTTCTTAAATGTGGTCATCTGGATTTGTAACAGTTCAATGATTGACAGGACAAACTTGGAACAGTGGGGAGTAGGAGGAACAGAGGCCAGCGCATCATTGGGAAAGGGCAGTGACGGCATTTAGCATGCTGCATCAGGCATCAAGAGAACCAGCCTGCTTAGAAGTAGGTACTATAAAAATGATTTACACCAGATGTGTAAACAGAGGGTGACCAGATGTCATAACCCAGTGGTACTCAGCATTTCAGTCGAGGACTCCCTTTCCAACCTAAAAAATCTGTCTGGGATATGCTACTGGGATATGACATCACTTTGATGCCAGAATTCCTCTATGTCAACTCAGAAGTAAGTCCCATTGTGTTCAATAAGATTTATTCCCAGGAAAGCCCAGTTCCAGATCCCAAGAAGGCAGATCCCACTCTCTCGTAATAACCCTGACTTGAGGTTGTGACACCCCAACAAGGTCCAGACCCCCTCTTTGTGTACCGCTGTCATAACTGTAAAAGAGAACAAGGTCCCAAAATAAGAGAATACACAAGAAAAATGGAAGACATGACAAAATTAATGCTAGAAACACTCATATATGTTGCTTTCATTGTGGTTAATTTAAACACTATGGGTGCAATCCTAACCTAGCTCAGTCCAGTGCATTGGTCTTCCTGTTCCCGTGGTGCTGTAGGGAGGCAAGCGCATGTCTGTGCACTGGCCTAACTCTCACCCAGTGGTGCAGAACTGCCTTAGAGCACTTTTGTCACATCCCCAGATCAACACAGGACTTATGGGGGTTAGGCTGGCCTAACTGCAGCTTAGGATTGCAGCCTATATTACTTATAATTAAATTTAAAACTATTAATATTATTTATTACATTTAATGTATTAATTACAAGGAGGTTACATGTTGCCTGCTGGTAAGGAAAAGGAGGACATAGGACATTTTATCCAGGACATAAGGCTAAAAAAGAGGCTATTGCCTTTAAACTGAGTTCATATGGTCAACCTGTCTGAGAAGATGTCACTAGAACTGTAACCATATCAATGACTAATCATACTATACTATTAATCATACAAACTAATCCCCAGTCTCAACTTCCTGGTTTTCATCCTACTAGCTAGGTATTTAATTAATTAGCATCTATTGTAAATGTAATTAAGAATTGTGCTTTATTGGGGTAGGGAATACGAGGAGTTGGTACTATCACTTGAAATGGGCAACCTACCCCCATGCACACTTTAATCAAGTTGTTAAATTGAACGTAAAAAATATGTAGGGAGCAACTCTGCAATGTTTGGCATCCCTGCCAAAGCTGAGTCCTTCCTCAAAGACCCCTTGGTTTTGTTAAGAGAATGAAACATTTGCTTAGCTGTTTCCCAGTGGAATTAATAGAACTTAAAAGGTGCTTCACTTTGTCTAGAATTAGCTATACTAGAAGGTGAACGGCACTTTATAGTTGATGCTTGGAAGAAAGAGAAAGAGGAGGGTTACACTGGAAACAGAAGTATGCACATGCATGCACACACATGCACACATGAACAGAATGTTAATGTATTAGTCCAGGCTTGTCCAACAAGGGGCCCCAAGGGCCGCATCAACAGGCTTTCTAAGCCAAATATAGCCCTCGAGCCTCATGGACAAGCCTGTATTAGTCCAACATGGATCCAAGGCATTCTTACGCTGAACTCAGCCCTGTTGAACTGACTTCTCTGCAATAAGAAATGTGTATGACAATGTTTTGTTACAGAGTATTTCCCGTAATTCGATTTCTGCTGCTATTCAGCAAACATTAGAGCAGCGTTTCTCAAAGTGGGGGTCGGGACCCCTTTGGGGGTCACCTGGAGCTTTTCTGGGGGTTGCCTAAAGACCCCTGGTGCAGGGGGCCAGGTGGGAAGACCTGGCAGAAACGCTGGAGCCGCTGCGGCTGGAAGAAGCTGCTGAGAAGCAGCTCAGAAGGAGCTTCTGAGCAGCTGTGAGACAATGTGGAGCCTTGGGGGTGGGGAGGATTGCAGCCTTAGAGCCCAGTTCTATGCATGTCTACTCAGAAGTCAGGCCCATGATAGTGAATGGGACTTACTCCCAGGAAACAGTGGCTGGCTCTGCTGCCTGAGATCCCAATCCTATGGAGGCCTCCTCTCACCCAGGTACTTACCTTCCCATTCCTCCCTTTCTTTCTTTCTTTCTTTCTTTCTTTCTTTCTTTCTTTCTTTCTTTCTTTCTTTCTTTCTTTCTTTCTTTCTTTCTTTCTTTCTTTCTAGTCACCCCCACTTAGCTATGCCACATCTATCTATCTATCTATCTATCTATCTATCTATCTATCTATCTATCTATCTATCTATCTATCTATCTATCATTATATATTGTTTTTATGATTAATCACTATGCTTTAGTTATGTTCAATTTGTAACAATGAAAATACAACCTGCATATCAGATATTTGCATTATTATTCATAACAGTAGCAAAATTACAGTTATGAAGTAGCAAAAAATAATTTTATGGTTGGGGGTCCCCACAACATGAGGAACTGTATTAAGGGGTCACGGCATTAGGAAGTTTGTGAACTACTGCATTGGAGTATCCATACCAATCTGGATTGATGTGAGAATTCATTAAATGTACACAGAAACCCGATTTAGGAAACACCGGAAAAGTGTCAAGACATGCTGATGATGGGACCATCTGTTCTCATCTTATATTATCACTTATTGTCTTGTAGAGCCTTGTCTACCCACTGGCCTCATGTAAGGAAATAAGGCCATAGTGTTGGGGTGGTTCGTGTTTTCTTGGTACTCTAGTTCTACTTTGAGTAGACAGTGGGAGTTTCATATATCAGCTAGTTGTTGAGAAGTGTGTGACATGCATAGGATTGTGGTGTGAGTTTTTTTTACTAAGTTAGGTGGTTTTCAGAAAAAAAAGAAACACAATGGAGTTAGGAGTAAGATAATATTAAGAAAAGGAAGGTAACCTGTGGGATTGGGCTGGAGAGGAAGGAAGGTGGAGGAGTTATTAGTGGGGTGGGAAATTTTGCAGAACAATTTAAATCTAATTAACAAACGTTGCTATCTTACCACTTAACTTATCCCTTAAGGGGGTAGAGACCATGGTCCTTAAGCTGGGATGTTGAAATGTCCCAGTTTGAGAACCACTAGTGTAAATGGTTCATACCACTGAATACCACTGACATACTAACACCAACTCTAATTTCAGGTATTTCCTTCTGGATTTAAGATGGTTATGGGTTGGATGCCATTTTGCACAAGTGGTATGGCGCAAGTGGTTAAGACACTGTGCCTGTTAACCAGCAGGCCAGGGTTCGTTCGAGACCTGGGTTGGCCCCACAAGACAGGGTGAGCTCCTGTCCTTAGCCCAGCTCTACAACGCCAGCTGGATCCAATCGTATTGGCTCTGCCTTTCCATTGGACCAATTCAGTGGCGTGGAGAGGGGAGATTTGCTGCTTGGGTAACAGCCTATCCTCCATAACAATCTAACCCAGGCTTTCATGCTTTGCATGCAGCATATGCAGCGCCGAGCACAATACCATAGTCTTTCAAGACTGAAGGAGGCCTGCTATATCAACCAGTTCAAAACTGGTTCTCACACCAATTTTTGTGGTCAAGTGTCAAAACCAGAATTGAACTGGTGCGTTGAAAAAATGCTGATGAACCTGAATTCAAACAAAACCCACATTATATTTGACATTTTTGACTACACCCTCTGAAAGGCACAATGCCAGGTCTGCCTGGCATATTGCAACATTGATGGCATTATAAATGGGGGGGAACGTGGTGTGGGATGAGCGTCACTGATCCATTGGAAACTAAAAAAGAATAGGTGGAGGGCTGATTACAGATCTTGGGCATCATGTGTGGTTGTTGGTGTCATAAAGAGTTAATCTCCTGGAAGGGTTGAATATAGATTTTAGGCAGGCATTGTTGTTATGAGTGAAACAGCTGTGCCTGATTATAATCATTTTGTGACTACCATCAGCACACATTTTGAGTTCATCCCAGCCCATTGTATGCCAGCGCTTCACAGATCCCGTGCTTTGTGTCGAGCAGGTGGTCGTGTCTTGTGACCAAGAGATCAATCCTATCTTTTCCTTTTCTTTCTAAGAAAGGAATTTTTAACAATTTTCTTTCCTAGCAATGCATCACAGTCCACTAGGAAATTCAAAGTCTGGGAAACTCATTAGTAGAAATGTTGAAATGGCTGCAGAGGAATCTGTAGCCGGAATGACTGGGACACGAGACAGGCAGATGAACTTTCTGAATTGCTTTTGTGACCTTAAAACATTTAAAGAACTGTGCATGATTCTAGTTGATGCTTAAGCTACCCTTTAACTAATTGGTGCATAGCAGCTTCTTATTTTCTCTCTTCCTTTAAAAAAATAAAGAGAAACCAATTAATTTGAACAATAACATTCATTTTTAATGCTGTTTTTAAAGAGCGCTTACAGAGAAGATGCCGTGATGCAACTTCTGAATTTCATTACATGGCTACAAAGGGTTGCATTCTAAGAAAATTAGTCTTAACTAGCGAAGTGTGCCCGCGCTGCAGAAGTAAAATACCCCCCGTGCACCATCCACCATGTATTCCATCCCCCTGTTGCACATCGTCCTCCAAGCACAACATCCCTCTATGTGCGACATCCCCCAATTGTGCATCAAGCCCCAATTGTGCATCATCCATCCCATTGTGCAACATCCCCCATATGCAGCAAACCCCATGCACATCATCCCCCTATTGCGGATCAAATGCCCTTGTGCACACCCCATGCGCAGCATCAACCCTCAAGAGCAATATCCACCCCCATGTGCACCATCCTTCGTGCACACCATCCCCGCCTGTGCAGCAACCCCCCAAGTGCAACACCCCCTGTTGTATTCTCAAAGGCCTTCTACAGCACTTAATCATTAAAAACAACAGCTTCCAAGCTTCTCTCATTCATCTGATCAGCGGCTGAGGCCAGAATGTCCTACCTCCATTTGCTTCTGCTGTCTTGGGACATGTGGCACCTCTAGCAGAATTTGTGGCAGGAAACAGGAAAGCAAGGTCCCTCCCTGGACATGCTTGTCCTTGCCTAATGGATAGGTAGATCCCACCCCTGTGGTGATGTTCTTCGTGGGGGAGATGGAGTGCAGTGCAACCTCCCAGAGGCCCTTCGTCCTTTGACTAGTGGGAGAGGCAAGAGTGTCCTTCCCATCCCTTCTATAACTTGGAAGCTCCAGTTCAGATCTATAGTAGGTGGAAAAGGAACGAATGCACAAATAGTGTATTCATGCACAAACCTTAACGTGCACATGGGTTGAATATAGGATGACTGCACCAGAGGCAGGGTGGAAGAATTTACTCTTGAAGAATGCCTTCTTAATTAAGTATTAGCACAATCCTAACCATGTCTACTCAAAAGTAAGCCCCATTGTGTTCAATGGATCTTACTCTCAGGAAAGTGTCTTTAGGATTGAAGCCTATATCTGCTCCAGAACTGTTAAAGAAACTGACTTGGTCTCCAGCTTAGAAGGCAGCAGTTAAACTTCTCACCTGCAGTTAACAGTTCCTTGCATGTTGCTTGAGTTTGCATACTAACTAAAGCAATCTGTATAGTTATGGGCTGAACTCTAAGGGCGCAATCCAGAGTAACTACGGGGAGTCCTTGCTCTGGTGTAAGAACAATTTGCTCTGGATTGCAATATGAATTTCCCATAAGTTTTCACTAGGTGGTGCAGTAACTATGAGTATACGTAATGTCTCTTATGTAGTTACTCTGGATTGTAGGTACGTTATAAAAGTGGTGTAAAACTCAACCACAGTACCAACATTACTGTGTGAAGCTAAGAACCACGTGTCTTTATGGGTGCCTCAGGCAGTCCCCCTCTCCATCCTGAAACATGGCCAGCTTTGATTCATAATTGCATCCTGCCACAATGGCCATTGTCATGCTCTTCAAAGTTGTGAGCATGGAAATTGCAGGGGTGTCAGAGAGAGGCAGAGTCCCAGTGACTCACACTCGAATTACAAGACTACAGTAAGATAATCTCCATCTCTTTTGGAAGGATCAAAAATAGTAGCCAGCAATGACAAAGACACTTGGTAGTGTACAAAAAGCCGATAAATAGCATCTAGGTTAGCCCAAGTGGCTGACTTTTATTCAGCAGTTCAAGTATGGTTATAAGTGTTTGCAGGATTAGTGGACAGGACGACGGATCTCCACATTTTAAAAAATCCTGATTAATGCGCCTTCTGCTTAAATCCTTATATACCACTGTCTTTAGTGCATCAGTTCCTTCCGTCCATTCCCTGTATGCTTTCTAAAGTGTTGTACTGTATACTCAGCTTGAAATAATCCTGGCTATGTTACCCTTGTTTGCCTTTGAGACTGCTCTTTGAAGAATCTCAAAGGCAAACTACTCCAGGTGCTCCTAATACTCCTTGCTCCTTTGTTTATATTTGTATAAACCTAATCCTCTATCTTTCACTCTGTCTGTACTTAATCACACTTGTCTTTATTGCCCTTGCCTGTTGGAAAGGATTTAGCTGGGATGAAAGTTGGTTGCAAATGGTGTCCTGATAGCCTGATTCTAACCAGTTTTCCAACACTATGCAACTGAGCCAAAGGAAATGTTTTTCCCTTCCCTCAGGGCTGTGCAGGGAACAGGAAAGTTGATTAGGATTGGTATGTTAGCTACCCATCTATTTGTCTTCTAAGTAACTACTGTATGTACTCAAATCTAATGTGCCATTGAATCTAATGCACTCTCTATACTTATAATCAAAACACCGTATTTACACAAATCTAATTAACCATTGAATCTAATGCACACCCTCATTTTGGCAACTTCCCCTACAATCCAGAGTAACTACAGGAGCATGAAAGAAACATTACATGCACCTCCTAGTGAAAACCTATGGGAAATTCATATTGCAATCCAGAGCAAATTGTTCTTACACCGGAGCAAGGGCTCCCCATAGTTACTCTGGATTGTGCCCTGAATTAGGCTGAAAAAGGTGAGCGTTAGGTTCAAGAAAATACAGTATTTCTTCTCTGTAGTGTTTGTGGATTTTCTCCTGTGGATTTCTTTAGCAATGCTTTGCAGTGGCTGGCCTGGTTTTCTTTTCAATTACAGTTCCTGTCATCAGCTGCGTTATCAATGCTGATATTGTACTGGGCAGATTTCCAGCTTGTGGGATATTTTTTATTTTTTACTGGATTATTTTTTACTGGAATCTTGAAGGTAGCAAATCAGAGCCATGTTTGCAATAGGAGTAGGACCGGTTGCAAAATGGAGGCAGAACCAATTATACTTAAATCTCCATGAGCCGTAGACAGAATAACTTGTACCTATAAGAACAGCTCTAAATCTCAGGATGAAATCCTAACCAATTTAGGCCACCACACTCACCCATCTCTCCATTCAAGCTGCTGGCAAGTCTGTGCACTACCCTAAAAAGAGTGATAGGTCTTGGATGGTGATGTGCAGGCAATTGGGAAGTGTTTCCTGCCTCTCAACAATTTTAATAAAAGCATGGAGAATTACAAAGTTAAAACTATCTCTTCCATGAAATGTGTTGTGCTAACTAGTTTTCCTTCTGCTTCAGTGGTCCTCGTCTAAAAAACCTAAGCATTAACTGGCTGCCTTTGGTCAAGTCTTCACGTAGCTCTGCTTGTAAGTTTTATGTTATACTGCTGGAATAGGTTATCTTAATTAACAGATGCTGCAATCCTAAACCCCAATTTGGGGTTGGCATCAGTGGTGGGAGTCAAATAAATTAACAACAGATTCTACGTCCTAATAACCTAAATTAACAATAGGATCTATGTCCCATTAATAACCGGTTCTCAGAACCAGGCGCTCAATAGCAAAGAGTTCTGCAGAACCTGTGAGAACCTCTGAAGCCCACTACTGGTTGGCATACATCCTGGCACCAGTCCCATGTTGGCCTTGGGCATCACAAAAGTGCCCTTAAGACACTTCTGCATCACTCCAGAGGGGATTAGCCCATTCCTGCTTTGGAACTAACAGGAGTGTGTTTCAAAAGATTATCCCCAGGAAAATTGGATGCTGAGGATAAATTCACATGCTATTCGCCAAATATTCTCAAAATGTTTGATATTGATATTTGATATCTCATGAACAGAACATCATTAGCGTTTGAGGCTAAGAGCTGAAAGGGGTAGGAGTTGAAAGAGATGGCTGACTGATCAGCAGCAGAATGGTGCTATGTGTTTCCGTGAAAGATGCTTCTGTTCCCTGATAGGATGACAATGATAGAGCAGAACAAATTGCATATCCATGACTAGCAATAGGAAATAGTTATTCCTAAGAGGCAATCATTCATGCAGCAATAATTCCTGGAAGCAGTTCCAAATTACGAGAGTCAGATGATTCTAATCAAAATAGGAGTTTGAATATTCATCAGAAAGTCTTATATCAGCCTTGTAAAGGATTTTAACTTTGAGGAGGATTCTGTATTGGGTTGTGACCAGTAATCCAGAAGATATTTGTTTTTCTCTTATTTCATTTACTATCCCTCAGTTACTATTTTGTTGGATTTATGAGAACCATGACTTTGAGATAAATAGAATACAGGCCAAATATATGCAGCAATTGGCCAGTAAAAATGATACAGCCAAAATAAATGTTGTTTTTACGTAAGTGGCACATTGCAACAGGACAGAGGCGTAATGAGAGTTTAGAGTGCGATGCAATTTGCCACGGGCGACAGGGCGCCACTTACACTCATCTGGTGGAATCGTGTGTAGAACTCACTAGCATGTGTGTGCGTGTGTGTGTGTGTGTGTGTGTGTGTGTGTGTGTAAATATATTAGTGCAAAAGTCTAGTCCTTTGCAGAGATCTCTCCCACTACAAGCAGGGGGTTGGACTAGATGACCTCCTGGGATCCCTCCTAACTTTTTTGATAGGGGTGAAATTTCAGTTCTTGCCACGGGTAAAATTTTGCCTAGGTATGCCTCTGCAACAGGACATTTACAATACTAACTCCATAGTCTTAAGAGTCCGTTAGACAGGTGGATGCATCTGTTTCTCATGAGCTTGCGTGTAAACTCATGTTCATGAATATTACAGTACCACAAGTGCAGCCTGACATTTTTTGCATCTGTTTCTCATGTGCGTGCATGTAAATTCCTGTACATGAATATTACAGTATCATAAGCACAGGCTATTTTTTATATTTTTATATATAAAAATATTTTTATATTTTTATATATATAAATATTTTTATATATTTTTTATATTTGTTTCTCCTGAGCACGCCCGTACATACATTTTTTAAGTTGGTGCAACTCAGACTGAATTATTGTCAATACACATTAGAACAACAGAATTTTTTACCACTTCTCTAAACTAAAGACCATTGTTTTTGAAAGGGTAGGAAGAGCTATGGTAAAATAAATTGATACTATTGATGGAGCAGAACCTTCAACAGTCTGTACCCGGTGATGGACGGAGCTCAGCCATTACTCTTAACTTAAGTACGAGATAGTGATATTATTTATTTATTCATTCATTCATTTATTTTAAAATATACACTGCTTTTTCAAAAGCTCAAAGTAGTATAAAATACAACATAATAAACTATTAAAATAGTTAAAAGCATATAAAAATAAATACAGTAATTTAAAAATGATTGCCAATGATACTAGGATCATGTCTCTGCTTTCTTATGTGAAATGTTAAGAGTCTAAGATCTATGGCATGAATGAAAAATGTTCACTCATCAACCAGTATTGATTAATACGATTATTGATTAATATTGATTAATCAATATTGATTAATACTGGTTCACTCATCAACCAGTATTGATTATGGCATTGCATAATACGGCTTGTGGTACTTGGCCCCACTGATCATGGTGACCGAATGGCACTGCCCTGCCTGGCCTGACCCTGCTGGAAGTGGAGATGGCTGGAACATGTGCTAGTGGGCCAGATGTGATTGTGTTGCTGCCTGGTCCCTTAAAAGGGGCATGGTTTGGGGAAGGAAATGTAAAAAATGGCCCTAATGTGGGGTGAACCACCTACTCCCATGCGCAGCTGCTGTCTTTGGTGGCACAAACAAGCTGGGAGAAGAGTCTGGACAACATCAGGCAGGAATGCAAAACCGTAACTCAGCCTGTGGGTTAAGAATGCAATTGAACGACTGCTTCATTGTCCCATCTCTATTGCAGTATCTTCTCACAGCCATTAATATGATTTGTAAGGAAAGATTCTTCCAGCACTCACAGCTAATGGTGAAGTAGTGATGTATCTAAAGGCTTGCATACTTTTGGAGAGGGGCAAAACATTTTTAGTAGCACAGAGGAAGGTTGAAAGGCTACATTTCAAGTAAAAATCTTCTCCCATCTTCCCTTCCCAATGAATTTTAAGAATCTTTGTAGTTAGTGTATTCTACACCTAACAAATTTGCTGTATCAAATGGCATTAGCACAGGAAAACCACTTTTTGTACTCAAACGTTTAATGAATGCTCCCTTATGTACCATCATTGCAAAACTGTTTCTCAGGGCATGATGAAAGATACCTGATGCAGGACCTTCCTGAGGTGAAGCGAGTCTAGATCTGGTCAGGGCCAGAATGAAAACCTTATATAGATAGCATAGGGAAGTGTTTTTCAAACTTAATTTAACTTAGAAGTAATCTTATGCATATTTTCTGCTTAAATCCTAGGCCGGTGTGTCATTAGGAGGGACGACAATATGAATGGTGGGCATGGTTATGTGCCTTTGCCCCACCTCCACTGGTTTTCTTAGCCATACATTTTAGTATAGTGGTTTGTTTCACTGCATTCTGCTGTGAATTGCACATTCAAAGGTGTATAACATGATGAGATTAATTCTACAAACCATAATTTTAGCCATTAGTTCACGTGCTGCCACCCCCTTCAAGGGTGCCTCCTTTCTAACACCCTAGTAACTTCCCTGATTGGGATCATTTTGGAATTCTTGTTCTCTCTGGACTGACCTTCCACTCCAGCCAAGGCATGCCTGCTTACTCACCAGTAAACACAGCTGTGCAGTTCACATCCATTTTCAATGAATTTCAATGCTATCATCAGGGACCTACATCTGGGGTGATTTGTGGGGGCTGTGTTCATTGGATCAGGACAGTTCTGGTGTCCTTGGATTCCTCTCAGCCTGCCCTTTCCAATGAACTATTGGAAATCCACAATAGGGATTTCCACAATATTTCACCAGGAAATCCACAATATGGGTCACTTTCACTTTCCATAAAGTTCAATGCATATTTTTAATTTTTAGTTTTGTTGGCCATAACATTTGATAGGAAGGTGCTATTTCAAAATGGAGTTTTGCATTGGATTCTGTTCTTCAGTATGAATCCAACAGTATATGACATGATGGGGTTGGACACACCATAACAAAGTTATGTGTGTTTTTAAGTTTTTTTAGTCCCCAGTGCATGTCACCCCCCCTTGGACGCATCACCCGCAGCACTGGATGCCACTGATGCCACTGGACTGTGCATTGATATATGCAAGTTAATTGTACTTTGTTCTTCATATGATTTGCTCATCAGGTGATCAGCATGCACTGTAAATTGTGACTTCATATTCCAAGGTCATGTCCTCTTTTTTGGCTTTGTGTCTTGGAAATAAATCTTCATTGTCCACTGTTCTTTTTGATAAGGCAACATGTAGCCGTTTTGTACTTAATCAATTATTATATGTAATATTTTAAACTTAATAATATGTAATATAGTGTTTAAATCAAGTATACGAAAGCGATGAGTGTTTTTAGCTTTTATTTTGTCACATCCTACATTTTTCTATATGTCCTACATTTGAGGGAAGGGGGAGCTTGTCATCTTTTGTGGTTATGAAATATGATCATGTGGTACATATGTGGTTATATGATAAACCTTCTCTTGCTGTCTCAGTTTGTCTGAAGGAACCACTCTCACCATTGTGCTGTCTAATTGTGAGATGTCCCCAGTCAACCCAAAGAAGCAGATCCTCTTGCGTTCTCATCAGACAGGAACAAATAGGCAGATCAATGAAGGGAATTTATATTGGCAGTCTGTGCACCTGATCCAAACTAGCTCCACATTTCCAGCCAGTACACAGAATTAATCTTGGGTCATTCGACATACGGTTGCTTTTACCCTCTCCCTGCCAGCTGATTAATCACTGTAAGTGCTGCCATGTTTATCTATATTTGATCCCCATCACGACACTATTTTGGGGAGAAATGCTGACACAGGAATCTCCTCTTAGTTCTCCTCTGTCTATGTTTAACATGCATCAGGATTCTCCGTTTTAGTATTTATTTGTGCCAGTGGAAAATATGACGGAGTAGTGATGTCTGTTGGAGTTTGAGAAATGCTCCTTTCCCACATTTCCTGTGGGGATTTTGGAGTGTGATGCAGCCCTGAATGTTCCAACATCTGTTTTATGTTGGAGACAGAAGGTATTGAGAGGGCATGAATGAATAGCTACAGTTGGCTCAGTCATGTGAATTATTATTTTAAAAATAATTCTGTTAACAGAATAACTACTTTTTTTCCACGTCATTGCAAGGAATTGAAGTTGATTAATAAATCTGCATGAACTGTATCTGTTCCAAGCAAGATCAAACAGATTCAAAGTGTCTCTAGTGGAAATGAACTGGACAGTTAAAAATGAAACCAGAATCAGAAATGTAATTTAATTGTGAGGATTCTTGATTAAAACAACTCTAGGCAGAGACCTGTCATCTGTTTCCACTCTTTGAAGGACCACACAGTGATGATGCCAAATAAATACACTGCTAGCAAAAGTAAATCTGAAATCATGATCAGGTGGTATGCATTTACAATTTTACATAACTGAGCATCAAGTCTGATTTGGAGGGTCAATTTTTTAAAAGACAGTTTGAGTCTTAAGTTCTAACCTGTATTCCAAATTCAAAATACAAAATAGTCCATAGTAAAGAACTTTTTTGATTTTGTTTCTTTCTTTTTCGCCTAAAGACATAAAATTGCAAACTCTGTTTTATGCATAGACTTGTTTCAGGCACAAAATTATTTAAAATATTGTATAAAATTACCTTCAGGCTCTGAATAGAAATGATATATGAAACATGCAATAGATGAATTTTGCATTTAGACTTGGCCCCACCCTCAAGCTCTCTCATTATGTACATTCCAAAATATGGAAAAATCTGAAATTCCACACAAATTTCTCCCAAGCACTTCAGGAAAGAGATATTTCCTACAACAGTTTCATCCTGAAGTATAAAAGGCAAAATTCCTCTGAAAGCCAGGATCCCCACTTTTCATTTCCCATGCTCTGTGCATTCAGGTGAATGCATTCTATATTCTCTGTGCATTCATTCTGTTTCAAGGTGAAAGTGGCCTTCCTCTCTCTACCGGCCATGATCATAAGGACGTATTTCTGATGGCTCTGCTAAATTTGCAAGGAACCTTGTTCATAGCCATGCTTATTTTGCTGATTAGCAAGTATACACTGTGTTCCCATGCTTATGCCCACAAGGTTATTTTATAGGAGTAATTTAAACCACCTAACAATCCCACAAATACCAATGAAATGTGATCATTAAGTCTTTGAGGTATTGAATTTGCCAACAGAACCAGGGGAAGGGGGGAAGAGAGAGGGAGAGAGAGGTTACTGACTTCACTGTATTATCAATTTGCAGCAGAAGTCGCAGCTGAAGACTTCAGTCTCAGTGTCAAACCTGAACCCTCGGTGCTGCTGGTGGTGGGTCAACCAGGGATCAATTTAGATCTCTGCCTCAGTGCCATCTATGACCTGTGGCAGCACTTGTCTCAAACTACAGTTCCATGTTCACTTGGGAGCAAAGCCCTCTGAAACACAGTAGCAGTGCAGTCCTAAGCATGCCTACTCACAAGTAAGTCCTATTGTATTCAATGGGGCCTACTCCCAGGAAAGTGTGTTTAGGATTGTAGCCAATGTTTTGCTTTTGAGTAAACGTACCTAGGGTTGGGATAATAATCACAATTATTTGCAGAATAATCACAAATCGCTCGGTTCACCCATATCTTTAAAAAAAGCACTAGAGGTGCAAGAGCTTGTTTGTGCCTTGGAGATGCTCTCCGCTCCCAGCATGTTACGGTAGTAGAATCACCCAGAGAGGATTTATTGGTACAAAAAAGAAGAAAGCGTGCCTTCAGAAAGGCACTGTTTGGTGTGTAATTTGGTTAGGTTTCATATTTTCCTCTTATCTTTCTGTCCAACCTCCACCATTCTTCCCTCACTGGAGCTAAAATTTGTTCCCTAAATTGTCCTTCTCAGAGATAGAGAGCAGCATAAATCAATCCCCTAAAGGCCACTTACCTCTCTGCAGACTTTTGTCTGCACTGATCTCTCTGCTTGCTGCACCCATTCATGCCTCGATTCCTTTAGGTGACACATTTTATATTGGAGCTGTTTGGTCAGGTATCCTTCATCGTGTGCCTCATTCAGTTCGGGATACCATAGTTTGAAAGATAGGGAAAGACGATCCACTGCATAAGAAACTGCCCTTGGGAGCAATTTTTCTGGGTCCCAGCAGGGCCACTGACTTTCTTTGCAGTCTTAGGTGTTATTGAGGCATTATACTCCCTATTCATTTTAGAGGAGTTATTTCTGGCAAAATCTCTGTTTCCTAACAGAAAAGAGATCTGCCAAAAGATGAGAACTAGTAATGCTATATTATATTTCACTTACATTTAATCCCATTAATCAGCATCAGGCACCAATGAACCCCACTGTGCAATGGGCAGAGGGCACCACCAGGCACCTTAATCAGCAAGCACCAGCAGGCAGCAGGTAGTGGGTAACAGGCACAAGGGGGCACCTTCAAGCACCAGTAGGCAGAAGGCATCCCATTTGGCACAACTAGGCACCACCCAGCTGTGGGCATCACCACTGGGCACCACCAGGCACTTGGCACCACTGGGCAGCTGACATTTCTATCAGGTACCACCAGGCAGTGGGCATCATCAGACATCAGTGGGCATCAGGCACTACTGGGCACCAGGCACCCTCCCAGACACCAGGCACCATCAGGCAGCAATGGGCAACCCAGGCATACCTGCTAGGCGTCAGGGACAGGGCACCACTGAGCACCCAAATTTCATGCTAGGTCTGGTGGTTTTGGCTGGGCTTTGATGAGTCTCGCTGTCTCTCTTTCTATATATATATATATATATATAGAGAGAGAGAGAGAGAGAGAGAGAGAGAGAGGAGTTTTTAAGAGGAGTAGTAGGATTATTTCTGGAGTCTATCTAATGTATGATCCACAGAATTGGACTATTTTAAGAACAGGAAAAACTGTAGGTAAAAATCTATGGAAGTTGGTCCTTCATGCAAAAGAGAGCAGGAATGCTGCAGGACAGAGGCGTAACCCTCTCCCTTGGCACCTGGATCAGTGATGTTATATGACATATTGATGCCACTTCTGGGTTTTCCCTGGAGGAGGGAGTGCTTGCCAGAGCAGCTTGTCACCCCCCATTTCTTCTCTGGGGAGGCTATCCCTTAATGGAGAAGAAACAGGGGTGGTTATTCTGCAAAAGGTTCCTTGTACGCTATCACTCTTATCTTCTTCACCCAGATCTCCTCATGTGTCTTTCTGTTACCCTAGTGCAGTGGTCTTCAAAGTGGGGGTCGGGACCCTCTTGTAGGTCAAAACCTAGGGTCAGGGGGGTTGTGAGATTCCAGTCTTGGAATCTGGCACTGGGCTTTCCTGTAGTGAGTCTTACTGAACACAATGGGACTTAACTTCCAGGTAGACATGGTAGAAGATCCCAGTAGGTTTGACAGGAGATCCTATCTGAAATGCCTAAATACCACTGCCTTAGTAGTTCTCAAATTATTAGCACCGGGGCCCATGTTTTAGAATGAAAATCTATCAGGACCAACCAGAAGTGATGATTGGAAGTAACATAATCAAGCAAGAAAATTTTCATCAATCCAATTTTCATCAGTTCATAATCCCATACACACTTATTCAAGGGTAAGCCCCATTTACTATTACTGCTGAACCATATACGTAATAAGGTAAAAGTTTTCCCCTGCAGGTTGCCCAACTAGCCCTCACTGACTGCAGGGTACAGTACTCATCCTCTTACAAGGCTGAAGAGTCAGCGTTGTCCAGACGCCTCCATGGTCATGTGGCTGGCATGGACAAACACCAAAGCACATGGAATGCTGTTACCTTCTCACCAAAGTAGTATCTGCCTATTTACTTGCATTTCCATGCTTTTGAACTGCTAGGTTGGCAGGAGCTGGGCAAGAAATTTGTTGTACTTGTCTTGCTGTACTTGAGTTTTGAACCATTGATATGCTGACCCTCAGGTTGACAAGCACATGTCATAACCACTGTGCCACGGCAGCTCTGCATGTACAGTATGTTTGTGCAGTAAAAGTACAGGTCTGTAACATTTCCTCAAACGCAGCCACATATCATGGCCGCATCATGCCAAATATATTCAAAATGATATATTGAAATGAATAGGATCCATCAGAAATTGATTCGCATCCCACTGTTGAGAATGAATGTGTTAATTTCAAATCATGGGAGTGAGAAAATTAACAGGAGAGACAATTGTGGCTGTGGCTGGTCCACAGGGCCAGACTGAGTATGCGCAGGGCCCAGCCAAAGAAGGTGCAATGGCAGCAGCCATCAGAAATGGTACACAGCTCTTCCCACAAACCTGCCATATTAAGTTGCTGCCTCACTGCACAATAAGATCCAAGACAAGCAGCTCTAACCTTTGGGCAGAAATTATTATCCACTCTCAGAATTGCTGGACTATCGGAATACTTTCAGAGAATGGAGATGTCATTTATCTTTCCTTAATAGTTCCTACAATTGTTCTGTTGGTATTATAGTTTCCCATTACAAAGGAAAAACAGGTTTGCACAAATATGACTACCTTCCAGGCATTGTTCCTCCTGGCATTGCAGTTTATTTTCTTTCATTAGCTGTCTACAAACGTTTGGGGTGGGATGAATTAAGAGGGCTGATGAAGAAGGATGACTTCCTATCTGATTTTTAAAAATTGTTTAAATCCCCAAGGAAAAAGAGATGATGGATTTATCAGGCGCTTAGAACAGATTGCTTTAAAAAAATGCAACCCAAAGTGCTAATATATAAATGGGCAGCTAGGATTAATTTGTTCTTATCTTTGTACCCAAAATGTACCTATTATTCATATTCCATCTGCCTCCAGAATGGTGGTGGTTAAACCCTGATTAAATGAATTTTGTACTAAAGATGCTGATTTTGCAACATCACAGTCTTCAGAACTTCAGTGGTACACACTTTTTGGGGAAACACCACATCCCCATTTCCACATTTCAGCCACATCCCCACTACATTTGGGTTTAGCTGTCAATTTGTGCTACAACTCAAGAACATAAGAAGAGCCCTGCTGGATTAGGCCAAAGCCCCATCTAGTCCAGCTTCCTCTGTCACACAGTGGCCCATCACATGCCCCAGGGAGCTCACAAGATATCTGCATCCTGGTGTCCTCCTTTGCACCTATCATTCTGAGGTAGCCTATGAGGTAGCCTCATATTTCTAAAATCAGGAGTTGTACATAATTAAAACAACTTATAGACCATGATGGACTTTTTTCAGAATGGAAGAATAGGGAAGTATCTGTCATAGACTGGGAAGTATATTAGGCACAGTAAATTTACAGTGCACTCAAGGTAAACACAAAGAAGTGTTCCAATTTTCTTGGTTAAATTTGTAGTTTTATGGAGAGGACTTTTAGTTTATGAGAGACAGCCTGAGATTTTTTTTAACAACAGCATTTGTTTCATATTTACAGTGGTAAAGTAATGATGGCATTTCATGTTGAGGAAGCCACAGTCCGTAAAGGTCTTACTGATTCGATTGAGATCACAGAGCTGCTTCTGCTCACTTCACCGACAAATTACGGGTACCGGAGCAGTTTTACCAGAGAGAGACTGTTTCAGATCTCTGTAACCTTGCCTTTGAATTCCTCTCTAGAACCATGAACCTACATAATCAGGCTAATGAAAATCTGAACTTTTCTAGGATAAGCTTATCACCAAGCAGTTACCTTGTATAGATTTATGTTTTATGAAAGAGGATATAAAAAACTATACTGAAGGGGCCACTTTATACAGTAGTTCATGGGATACTGGAATTCATGTTTGTCCTCTTTATGTCTCACCAGTCAGCACCATAATGGGTACATTCAAGAGGCATTTAAAACGTTCTTTTAAAAAAGTAAGACTCTTGAGGTGTGTGTACTGAATATTTTCAATATGTTTTGTTTCCATATATTATGATAATGATGTGTCCACTCTAGATCTAAAGGACCCTGGTCAAAATAATTTATGTGGACTATCTCCTACCTGTTTGGTGCCTCCTTGATTCCAGTGTCCATTGAGCTGGAGTTCACCTTGGCAGCCTCTTTGAGGGAACCCCAGTTTGTAGAGAGGTTCCTTCAGTCAGTTGACACTTCCACAATTTGCAGGATTTCATCCAAAGAGTTCCTTGTGCTTTCATAGAGGACTATGTGGGTGAACTCCAACCTGCAGGCAGGATATCCTGGAAGAACTAGCAGTGGAGAGAGACCTTTGAGATTAGGCATAGGTAGGGGAAGGGTTCAGCGGTGACAGGGCAAACTGAACCCAAACTCCCTTTCCAGTCCTGATCTGCTTGCATGGATCATCTTGGACTTGTGCTAGTGGTATTGGGTGTTGACCCATCTGTGGTTGCTGGGATTTACCCCAGGGCAAATTCCCCCTTATACTTAGAAGGCCTCTAGCAGCCAAAATACCCCTGTGGGATGCAGATAGCTTAATATTTGTATCAAAAATCTCTAGGGTTCATAAATGCAGAAATATATTTCAGAGCATGATGGTAACCAATCCAAAAGAACCATAAAAAAGGTAATGAGGCTCATATTTATGTGCTTTATATGAGGAACAAGTTCCAGTAAACTGGACATAAGTATGATATACAAGATCACAAGTATACAATACAATACAGTATACAATACACTGCAAAAAGATCACAAGTTCCAGTAAATTGGAAGATACAGATAATTATTGGAGACCCAGCAAAAGTCTCAAAGCTTTCTTTGCATAGTTAAAATTAGAGCTTATATTTAAGGTACCATAGAGGTGCAGCCGCATCATCTAAAATGGCTCTGAGTACAACAGTTCCAAATATTGCTGTGGTCTGGAAGATGTCAGGAATCCAAACATGAAGGCAGTTTTCAAAAACCAGGACACCATCTCGGACTGAACCTTCTCAGCCGAGCACAAGCAAATGTGCATGTGTTTAAATCAGCACTTAAGGAGAACTTTGCTTGAACAGCTCCAGATATATGTCTTTGAACAGTCTGTCCAAGATTCTCTGTTTTGATCAGCGCATACGTTTTGTTTTCTTTCATGTCAGCCAACAAAAACACAGCAGCCACTAAACAAGGACTACATGTATGTAAAGCCTGTATTTGAGAGGTGGGATTTGCCAGTCTTCATTCAATACCTGGCACCCATTATAATTCAGATGATAACCTTCAGCCATAAACTGGCTAAACCTCAATGCAATTTTTCTACAGATGAAAAATCACATGGCCATAAAAGTTCCTTAATATAAACAAGGGGGGCAAGCTCCAAATTCTATTTGGACAGATTAATCACTTGATTATGGAGCAGAAGACCCTGCCTGGGCTCTGTGCCATGGGGGATTAGTATACAACTCACACAGTTTTCCTTCTGGATAATGTTACTTTCTTATACATCTGTAATTTTTTCCCATATTGTACGACTGGGTGAAAGCTTGCTGTCTTGGCAAGTGAAACCATTTTACTCTGAAGCCCACAATTATATTTCTCCGATGCCTCGTGGCATTTATTGACTATTCCAAAAGTGAATTTTCCCTTCATGATCCTTTCTAATCTATTCTGGTTTTTCGTAGTATGCTTCCTAATGTAATTTGGGCTAAGTTGTGACTTTTTCAGTTCTTAGGGCTAAGATGATTGGTGTACTTTTTCTCACCATGGTAGACACACAGCATGTGCTCCAATCCTTAAAGCATCATTTGTTGCTTGATGAGTCCAGAAGAACCTTCCACTTTTCTTGTTTTCTATGTGAAGACATTTATAGACCATACAGGCCAAAACTGTGCCAAGGGGCCACCATTCAGTGTTAGATCTCATGCATACTGAAAAGGCATTTGAGCTGAATTGGACAATAGACTGCAAGACATCCTAGACATCCGTGGTGTGTGTTCATGTGTGGGGTTGCCAGTGGCAGAGGTGCACCTGCTGGTTATTGGAAATGAGTTATACACGCTGTATTAAAAATGATCCAATTATCATTAGATCCCACTTGATCTAATTATAGACCTGGTAGCTGTGTTATAATTGATGTTTTCAAGCAAAGGCAGAACCGCTGGGGTGTGAGAATAAGGAGCAAAAAATGAAATGGGTTTACATATTTTCTGACCGTGGAGGAAGCTGCGTCTTACATTAGCAGTCAGCAGAAAGTGTCAAGGTCACGGATAACATGGGGATGTTTCAAGACAGACTCTGATTACCAGATACCCTCCAAATGTTGTACATCTGCCCTCTTGTCAGCCTATCCTTTTTGGCAACCTGCATGCTTTTGTACATTATTCATGTCTCTCTTTTTTGTGTGTTCTCTCTTTCCATCTCGTTTTGCAGCTTTCAAGAACATGAAAGTCAAATGTGAGAGAAAAAAACTCAGAATAGCCTTCATTTTTTTTAAAGAATCAAGCCATCTCCCTAAAAAGCATATAACAATTGCAATCTTGTTAATAGACACATATTTGGGATACATCAGAGAATGGAAAGGCTGTATCCTGGAATTAAATTAGAAGCGCAATCCAAATGCGCTCTTAGGCTGGGGCTTTTATGCTCTTGGTCTGACGCAAGTTCTTTGCACTGGAAGGAGGTGTTGCAGAAGTGCTAAAGGTTGAATCTGGTGCTGTTGCATTTGCATACCAGTGATTTCATATCAGCTGAGTCAAAACAATGCAGGGATCTGGAGAAGGTAGGAAAGGGTGGAATGGGAATGGTCCAGGTAAGTCGGAAGTTGGGCATTGGGTGAGCCAAAGAGAGTAATGAGCCCAGGAGCATGTAGAGCATGATAGGAGCGTGATAGATCTGGCATTTATTCATGATCCTAAACCCACCTTACACCAGCCTTACACAAGGCATCTTGGATCTGCATCTCTTTAGATGACACATATGGAAGTATGGGGCATAGGGGAAGCTTCCACATGACTCAGGATTAGGGGAATGATTACTTACTCAGAGTAGTCCTGCAACACAATTCAGCTCTGCTCTAGATCAGTGGTTTTCGGTCATTTCAGCCCAGGACCCCCTTTCAGTTTTTGGAATCTGCCCAGGACCCCACACCCCCATCAAACTTGCTACCCTCAATCTGGGACACAAGGCTGAAAAAGAGGACCCATCCTGGAAAAAGAGGACTTATGGTCACTCTGCCCCCAAGCCAAGTCCCCATACTCTTTCCCACCCCACTATCCCCAGTCCCACAGGTCCTCTCTTACTCTCAACTTTCCCAAGCCCCCAGACTCTCTCTAACCCCACTGCCCCAACCTCCGCATGCACTCTCAAACACACACACACCATTCATCCCATGCACTCACTCACACACCCACAACACACGTACACACATGCCCACCCCATGTACTCATACACACATGAATACACACACAACCCATGCACTCACACACAAGTGCATACACACACACACACACTGACACACACATAGACCCCATGCTCCTGGGAGAAGGTGGACTTAGAAGGCACTTGTCAGGGCTCAGGTGGCGCCTGCAGCAAGAGGCCCTTGAGGAGCAATGGGGGGGGGGGGGTTGGCTGCACTCCCTCACTTCCCGAAGCCTGGCTGCCTCCTTCTTTCTGACAGCAGCCCCTGCCTCAAAATGTAGGACACCCAAGAAAAGTGTAGAACATAACAAAACAAATGCTTGTGTATATTGCTTTCATGTGCTTAATTTAAACACTATAATACTGAATCTTACATTTAAAATTATTATATATACAATTTATTACATATAATTTATTAATTCCAAGCAGGCTATAGACTGCCTGCTCACAAGGAGATGGAGGACAATGAAGTTTTTTTTTCCAAGATGCATAGATAAAAAGAGTATGTATGCTGGAGAAAGAGGACATCTGATTATTAATTAATTAATTGATTGATTGATTGATCTATTAATTAATTAATTAATTAACGCCCCCCACACCGTCCCAGAAAGCATTAAAACCCAAGAGGGATAAGGATAGGAAATTAGACTTGGGGTAAGGGGGAAGAGGTTTGGACTATTTTAACAAATAAATTTTTTTTTAAATTCACATTACCTGTAGTGCTAGTTTCTATCATTTTCATTGTTGGGGGGGCTGACTTCTGGAACACTTGTAAGCTCCAGGTGCCTGGGATCAGGGCCATGCTGGAATCCTTGTACCCCCCTGGACTGACCTTGCACACCAGCCAAAGTGTTTGCTTACTCGTGAGTAAACACCACTGTGCAGTGAGTAGAGAATGTCCTTCTTGGGTGATTTTGGGGGCTGTGCTTATTGGATCAGGACCCTTTTGGTGTTTGAGGATTGCTCTCAGCCTGCTCTTTCCACTGGACTATGGCACGTAAAGCCACAATATAAATTACTTTCATAATTTTCCCATGCATTTTCTATTCATATTTTTGCTTTTCAGTTTTTTGGCCATAACGTTGGAAGAAGCTATTTCAAAATGGATTGTTTGATTGGATTCAGCTCTTCAAGATGAATCCAATGACATGGGGTATCCAACAACATGATGGGGTAGTGCACACCATCGCAAAGTTGATTTTTGGGGGGGTCTCTAGGACCAAGGTGTTGATCCATCAGTCTTTGTGGCTCCATTTTGGGGGTTTGCCCCAGAGGTTGTGACCTCCACTTTGAAGACCACTGCTCTAGATGCACCACAGGTCAGCTGGCCTGCTTGCTCTAGGGCAGTGATTCTCAGTCTTCCTAACACCGTGACCCCTTTATAAATTCCTTATGTTGTGGGGACCCCCAACCATAAAATTATTTTCGTTGCGACTTTATAACTGTAATTTTGCTACTGTTATGAATTGCAATGTAAATATCTGATATGCAGGATGTATTTTCACCGTTACGAATGAAATGTGTGTTCTGTGCACACACTGAACACAATGGGATTTATTTCAGAGTAGGCATGCATAGGATTGTGCCCTGAGGCTGCAGTCCTATCCACATTTGCATGGGAGTAAAGGCCCCCCTGACTATAATGGGATTTATTTCAGAGTAGGCATGCATAGGATTGGGCCCTGAGGCTGTCAGTCAACCCCAGTGTGCGTGCAGCTACAGGCAAGCCTGACCTGGCCCCCTGCACCAGGGTCTTTAGGCGACCCCCAGGAAAGCTCTAGGCGCCCCCCAAAGGGGTCCTGACCCCCACTTTGAGAAACATTGCTCTAGGGCATATAAGGATTGGGCTGCCCATGTTATTTAAATTATACCATTAAGGTTTAGCTCATATGCTTTTTCATTCTGTAAAACAAAGCAAGATCAGAGTTCACAAAGGATTGGGACCCTTGTATAGGCAGAGGAAGTTTGGCCCTCCGCCCCACCAGAGTCTTTATTTTGATTGAGTATTTCATTAGAAAATTAGGATCATGGCTTTTCCAACAGTTTTAAATTTGATTGATGCAATTTAAAACTTTTTCAATATAATACCTATTATAGTTAGATGATTTTCATGACTTATTTTTAATTGAAATTTCATGCTTTAAAAAAGTGTAGAGATTCTCTTTTCCTAATGAGCATGGTTACCGATATTTTATGGGACAGTGAGTTAAGAAAAATTGCAGGACATATTTTGATATGGTCAGGATGTGGTCAGTTATCTGAAATTATCTGACATCATCACTCTGGGCTTTGACAGTCCTGAAATAGTGTTGCATGTTGGCAGCCTGACATTATTATATGCTCTAAGCTGGGTAATAAGGCTTTTAAAATATAGAGTGGATAAACCGATTTGCACTAAGTATGCCTGGCTCTATTGTATTATATTATGCACATATGTGCTTCTGAAAATATAATCCCAAATGATTTAGCAACCCAATTCCAGGATTGCTGTGGCAGCAAATAAATCTTCAGGAGGGGACCATACAATGAATCCAATATCTGAAATTGTGCCTTTCTGCTTCCACTGTTAGGATTGGGGTGCAATTCAGCTCCATCCTGGACCATCAGTTCAGGAATTGACCTAGAAAGATAGCACTGATAAACAAAAAAAATCTTTCGGCGGATATCTTGGTATCCAACATGCATTCTAAGACAATTGAGACATGCTGATTCAGAATATGCAAACCGTTTGTCTCTATCACCCACCGTTCTTGAGATATCACCCAGTATCACTTTCAGTATCACTCAGTAAGTCTTCAAAGTGGCTGTCAGCAATGATCTTCCTTATTTGTGGACCTATCAACACACCTTCTTTCACTTTTGCGTAACTCAACTCCAGAAACTTGTTGCACAGGAACCAAAAAGCATCTGAGTTGTTATCTAGTGCCTTCACAAAGTTCTTCATGAGTCCCAGCTTTATATGAAGTGGAGGCATGATAACTTTGTCACGCTCAACCAACGGCACACGAAGGACATTTTTACTTCCTGGCTAACCCTAACCCTGCCCTTTACATTGACTTATAGGTATAGAAAGATCCGCTTAAATTTTGCACTTTGACTGTATTTATAGGGTTGATTTTCATTTATAAGAAAAGCACACCTCATACCTTAGTCAAATTCATGTGATTTACCCCCAAATCCAGAGTAACTATGGGAGCACGTAAGAGACTTCACCACCGTAGTTACTGCACCAACTAGTGAACACGAATGGGAATTTCATGTTGGAATCCAGAGTAAGTTGTTCTTACACTGGAGTAAGGATTCCCCGTAGTTACTCAGGATTTTGCCCCTAGTTTTGGACTTTTATACCTTGTGCTTTGTGTTTATAAAATTCTGTTTCTGTTTCTTTGTATTCTCATTTTAGTTGCTGATATTGGTTTGTGATATTGGTTTAGTTGCTGATATTGGTTTGTGATATTTTAGTTGCTGATATTGGTTTGTGAATGACAAAAGTTGTCATTTTGGTTGGATTGATAATGATTTTATTGCATAGCTCTGTTCTAAATTTTCCAGTGATTTGTTAGTAATCAATAATTGAGTAACCCAAAGAAGTGCTACTATCCTCACATTTTTGTTATTCGTCAACACAAAACTAGTAGTCTTACAATTCATGCACTGGGCGCTGCAGACATGATAGGTAAGAAAGGGTTTTAAAATGTTATGTCCCCAACATGAAGCTTTAGCACAAGATCTTCCGACAGCCTGACCAAGATGTTCCCATTTGAGCAGGCCTATTGGGTAAAAAAAATCTAAGAACCATTGCATTACCTTATTACCGTAAGTTCATCTGCTTTACACTTTCACATTACTGTAATGAGATTTTTTTAAAATCAACACTTTATCACAATTACTGGTGGTTTACTTTTGATGACTAAATTTGCCAGCTGGGTGAGAAAAAAGTTATGCACCCGCAAGACAAGAGAAGCTTCTTTTCCTCTCTTTGCAATCTGCGAGTCTCTCTGGCTTCATTTACACCGTCTGTCAAAAATATAAAAATGGCTCTTTTTGTTTCTGTGCTGTCAAATTTTTTTTCCTTCAAAAAAGGCATTTCTTTTTGAAAGGCAGGTGCATAAATTATGGTAAAAAATGAAGTCAGGGAGTCTGAAAATCGGCTGACGGATTATGGAGACTGGAAAGTATGAGTCATAAGATGGGTTCTTCATTTAGACTTGGCTAATACAGCATCAGGCAGCTCTTGGAAAAGTACTCTGCAGGCGATGCGTGCACTTTCTCTTTTTCTCTCATTGGATATAAAATGCAGCATTTCAACACAGGTAACCCTTGTAAGAATTTCAGCGAGGGTGACATTTTCTAATCTTTTGAAAATCCATAGTGTTCCAATAGTGTTCCTATTCTCCAGTAGTGTCCCTATTCTCAGGGCAGATTTTGCACTAGTAATGGTGTAAGCAGCCACAGCTCCACCAGAACCAGCCTCAAACCTTATTCTTGGAATGAGGGGAGAATTCCCACTCCTACGGACCAGAGTTGCATCTAAAAGGAGCCAGCAGTGTACTTTGAGATTTTTGCTGCAAATCCTTTTTCTGGGAAAGAGAGAAGAAAAAAAACTTTGTGACTTCTTCTTTGTAAATTGTTGCAGTTTTGAATTCCAGCTCTGGATGATTTGCAATGGCAGCCTTTTCTGACTCATGGGTCACCTGAGTCAGGATGGAGACTCAGGTCTCAACTTCAGACTCAGTAGTGTAGTGGATTAGTGGTGTAGCTAGAGGAAGACAAAGTACTAAGTTTGTAGTGAGCTTCACCACACTGTGCCTTCTGAGCCATCCTGGGTGGTGAGAGCAAAACAGATGCACTGGAACGAGCTCATCTCAAGCACTTTGCATCACTGGCTGCGACTCCTGTACATGGTGAACATGCTCACACACTCACATGTATGTACTTGTACTCAAGCATGGAAAAAGATTTAGAGAAAAAGACTGAAGCAGGAACTTCTGAAAAAGGCTACAGCACAGATATATTTACTTGGAAGTAACTCCCATTGACTTTAACAGGACATTTTCTTAGATAAATGTGTATTGGACTGTAGCCCCAGTTTTGTGACAAGTTTAAAACGTATATAAGCCTGGTATACTTCTGTATATTAAAAATATTGCATATTTTTAAGCTTGTCACAGATTATTTTCATTTTCTGCCAGCTGACAGTAAGTGATATTCTCTCTCTCTCTCTCTGTGTGTGTGTGTGTGTGTGTGTGTGTGTGTGTGTGTGTGTGTTGTGTGTGTGTGTGTGAGAACAGAGAGAGATGTCTCTCAGTAGATATCTGCCTACTGAGGATTTCAGGTCATGCATCTAAAGTGTAGTTTACAAATGCTTACACTGAAATAAGTTGGTTGGTCTTTAAGTTCTCCAAAACTCTGTTTTTGCTGCTTTAGACCAGCAGTCTCCAAACTTTTTGGTCAAATGGCCAAATGTCAATGGCCAGAAAAAACTTTTTAATATAAGATTTCAATAAATATATTAGAGATAGAAGTTAGATTAATGAAGAAATGGGCTCAAATTTCCAGAATTTCTGCAAACACCAACACAGCACAGAAATGAAGCACACAATTAAGTGGACCTCATTCCCCCTGGCCCATCATCATACCCCCAAATCCAGAGTAACTATGGGAGCACGTAAGAGACTTTACGTGCACCCGTAGTTACTGCACCATCTAGTGAAAACCTATGGGAAATTCATATTGGAATCCAGAGTAAGTTATTCTTACACCAGAGCAAGGACTCCCCATAGTTACTCTGGATTTTGCCCATAGTTCCAGTTATGTTTGATCAACAGGGTCAGAGGCTTTTAGAGGACTAGACGCTGGCTGCAGGCCAGTTAGAGGCTCACCATGTGCTCCATCTGGCCCGTGGGCCAGAGTTTGGAGAGCCCTCCTATAGACCAACAAGCCCCTCTGGATAGAGATTTTTTTAAAAATGAAACTGCAGTGACCCTTCTGATTCCAAATTGGCTTTGTTTAGGCCCATTATGTTCATAGAAAGGTGCACTTTGAACAGAAGGAAAGCCTCTTTGACACCCTCACCTGCACTTCTCATAAACAGATGGAATAGGGGCTGGGACTTCTGTGTAACTGAGGAATTTCCTGAATAAAATCTTTGCTTCCAATTCATTGCTTCAGAAAGTTGACACTGGGGCAGATTTCATCCTGAAACACATTCAAAATATACTATATGGAAATCACTTCTGTAACTCAGCTCTCCTATCAACCTGGCAGTGGGAAGAACACAAAAGTCTATGCTTTATCCATAATTCTGTATTGCCTCAGTTCACAATACTGGTCTTTAGAAGATAGCATAAAGCACAAAAAATGTGAGAATTACTTGTATATTTGTTCCAAAATCCTATCTGCCAAAATCCTAATTTTTTATTTTATTTTTTAAAATGCAGCCCTGGAAAAAACTGATTTGTTTGGACAAGACATGCATATTGATATTGCCCAAAAGTCTAATAACAGCCTTTGAAGTGTTGTTTGGTAAAATTCAGGCATTAGGTTAGCTTAGCTTAGAGGTAGAGGCTTCCAATAGGCCACCTGGAAAAAAGATGCTGGACTGGTCTAACCCAGTAGGATCCTTCCTATCTTCATTGACATTACAGAAGTTTGATAATGGCTTAGGGGAACTCTGTACAGAAGGCCATTTTCAGGTGTAAAACACATGCTTGCAGTAACAACTTTCCTCCTCCAGATACAATTCAGAGCCTCAATATTACCACAAGCTGTCTGGAGGGCATCTTCTGGCCATAGAAGGTCACTTACGTCCATAGCATTCTTAGGGTCCCACCCTGACTTAGGCCCCAGAGAATTTGGCCATATCCTGAGCTGACAGTTAGGCCAAATCCACAGGGCTAGGAGGCCTCTAAGCTGGCCTAACTGCTGCTGAAGAAACAGCAGCACAAGGGCAATATGCTCACTGGGCTGTGGGAGTTCTGCCATATCCTGAGATGGGCAACTGTAGTTGTGCCATATCCTGAGGTTAATATAGCCCAACTGCACTGTTCTAGGCCATGCTCAACATGCCTTCAACACTCCCCCCCCCTGGCTGAACTGCCTAGTCTGGCACTGCTAGGCTGGTGCAGGTCCATCTGTCTTGGGCTTGTCTAAATGGATATATGCCGGACTTCTCTGGTGCAGCTAGGCTGGCCTATCTGGCATTAGGCTGGCCCAAATGCCAGATAGGCTAGCTTAAGTGCACTTCAGAATTGCAGCCTTAGTCATCCTGAGGAGATCAAATGCTGTAAGATTTAAAACAGTGGATTCCAAGATAAATGGAAATGGTTATTGCTGTAACATGGGCTGTGGGTGGCGCAAGTGGTTAAGTCACTGTGCCTGTTAACCAGCAGGCCAGGGTTTGAGACCCGGGTCGGCCCCACAAGTCAGGGTGAGCTCCTGTCCTTAGCCCAGCTCTGTGACGCCAGCTGGATCCAATCATATTGGCTCTGCCTTTCCATTGGATTAATTCAGTGACATGGAGAGGGGGGATTTGCTGCTTGGGTAACAGCTTATCCTCCATAACAATCTAACGCAGGCTTTCATGCTTCGCATGCAGCGTATGCAGCGCCGAGCACAATACCATAGTCTTTCAAGACTGACGGAGGCCTGCTTTTTTTTATTGGTGCAGAAATAAGTTGGAGGTGCACTTTTGCAATGGGATACCGGCCTCTAATCTTTGAATAAGCTGGATTTTAAAAATGCTGCAGCACATTGGATTCTTCATTGTGTTTACTTAGGGAGATGTGTATTCTTTTGCACAAAGTAGATGGTACAGCTTCAAGCAATCACTAATAAGAACAAGCCTCAGGAGGCCTGATTCACCCACTGGCTTACTTTGAATTGTGTTCCTTTTCTTTTTACATTGGAAAGGCTACAGTTAGGTGCCTTGGATTACTGTTTGGGTTATGCCTGTAGTAATTTGCTGAGGGCAAGGGCAGTGTGACCCAGAGGGCCATCTGATGCCATCTTCAATCTGCTGCCTTTCCACAGCAACAACAACAGAAATACCCAAACACTTTCCATGCTCTTTGCACATGGCTGTGAAACTGTGCAGTAGTACTTCTGGTTCTGTTTGCAGGAACAGCATGAACTCTCATGCTGAGGGCAATCGAGTAGGAGGATGAGTGAGGATAGTACTGCAAACACTCTCTTCAGTAAGTACCAAAAAAGATAACAAGGAAGGTACTGTACCCAGTATTCTGAACGGTTTACATGAAACAATAAAAAGAAAGGAATAAAGAAAAACACCTCTCAGACAACAAACAAGATGCCAAACAACAGACAGAAGCCAGGATGCTGTAGAGGTTGGGAGTTGGATTTAAGATCTGGAAGATCCAGCTTCAAATCCCTGCTCAGCCATGAAACTTCCTTGGTGACCATGTTTCAGTTATTACCTCTTAGCCTGATCTATCCCACATAGTGTGAAGATAGAAGGAGAAGACCACCCTGAGCTCCTTGGAGGAAGAGTGCTATAGAAATGTGAAAAATAATGATATTTTTAAAATATTCTTGGAAAACAAGTGGTATTTTCTCAGGTCAAACATCTGATGAGAACCAGGATGGCGTAACCCTAACCCTGCTCACAAGTAAAGCCGCAATATTGGGCACTTTCACTTTCCCATAGTGCTCAATGCATATTTTTGATTTTCAGTATTTTGGACATAACTTTTGATAGGAAGGAGATATTTGGGGTACTGCACACCATTGCAAAGTTCCAGAATGAAGCCAAAATGGAGGTTAATGAAGCCCTGTTGGAGGATATCCTGACAGAAGGCTTAAAAAGAGGACAAATCTGAAAATTTCCGGTCATATGGTCATCTTGAGCTCACATGGTTTTGAGAACAGCAGGAGGGAGGAACTAAAGCTTTGTAAGATGCTCTGGGCATTTGCGTTGGCAAAGGAAAGGAGGGATATAAATAAATATATCTTCTTACAGCTCTTGGGACCCAATAATACCTTCAAATATTATACAATTTCCTCTGATAAAAGACTTTTGAGGGAGTCAAATCATGTTGTGGATTGTTTGTAAATGAGAAAAGCTGCCTCTGTTTACTTCTTCAAGTGGTTCTTTTAGTATGTGCAAAAGTATGGCTCAAAGAACGAGAGAAAGAGGAGAGGGAAGGAGGAAGAGGGATGGTAACAAAGCATAACAGTGTATTAGGTGAATATGTTTGACCTTAGATAGACTGGGAATTACGCGAGTGTGTGGTGTTCTACTTTGGGTTACTGAACTACCATTCTAGCCCTACAACAATGTAGTCGAATCAATTCCAGACTGATGCGTTATTTAGTTCCGTCTCATTGAATTTGTCACTACTATCGATCTCACTGTATGGCTATAGCAGGCCAATATGAGGTGCTTATAAAATCTTTAATACAAAGGTATTTAATACAAATGTAATTCTAAGATTTAAAACAAAGGTAGCCTTCCTACCCTTCTTAACTACGTAATGCACATGCTTTTGGTTTCAACAGCTAGAGCAAACTTGTTCCCTGTATCCTTTGGCATATGTATATAAGAAGCTTGTTTTGCATCTATGTGCTTGTTACATTATTAGACCATGCCAGGATGCAGGACCAGCCTTAGGACAATTTTTACAAATTGAGCCCTGTGCCTGGAAGGGTCTCACATTGGGTTGCCATATGTCCCAGAAAACAAGGATTTGGTTTGGAAGGTCCTGGTTTGGTCCTGGTTTGGAAGGATTGCGTTCACATATTGGCAAGCTTGACAGGGGGTCCTACCTACACCCTACCTTGCATTGGGCACTGACTCTTCTGTCAGTGACTCTTAAGCTGACTCTGCCAGGACGTGGGCAACAAAGCTGGGTCAAGGTGCCAAATAAGTAGATCCAGTCAGGATTAAGAACAATGTAGTCACAAAGACAAAAAAGAGGACTGAGAATCTGAGATAATGTTCAGAGTGGGTATGGTTTGGGGAAGAGCATGGAAAGGAGACATTTCCATTGGTTGCCTGGAGCCAGTTTATGTGCACCACAGGAGACTAAAAGAGTGGCTTGGTTTTGACTGGTTTTTGAATGGTTTTAATAGGGTGCCTTTTCCTTCCCAACCCAACTTTACCTATACCAGTATACTATACTGGTGTCAATAAAACATTTCCAAACTCCTGACATCCTAACCTGTCCTATGTCTGGCAACAGGGAAGAAGGAGGCAACCTTAATAAAAGTTTCACAAATGCTAAATATGTCTCTGTCGTCACAGAGGCTTGGCAATGCAGTCTCTTCAACTTGAATTTATGTTCTCTGCCTGATATCACCTGATACAGGGAAGCAGGTTTCGGCTAGACATGAGAAAGCATTTCCTGACTGCAGGAGCCGTCTGGCACTGGAACAGACAGCCTTGTGCCTTTGCGAGTTCTCCCTCGTTGGAGGTTTTCAAGCAAAGGCTGGATGGCCTCCAGGCAAGGATGCTGGAGCAGCTGCCTGCACTCAGTACTAGATTGGGCTGAATTACCTCCAAGTTCACTTCCTACTCTAACAGTCTGGTGATTCTATACAATTAGGAGTCTCATTCGCCTCCATAGATCGTCCAAGCTGTAGTGGGATGACTTTTGGGGGTTGAAAATTCCAGATTCCACCAAATCAGTTCTTAGTGGGTCCTTACATCACAAAAGGAATATGCTCCCAAAATTTCATGCTTCTAGTTGGAGGGGTTGGGGCTGGGTATTGATCAGTCAATCTTCAAGGTAAAGTATAGGGATGAAAACACATTGCACCTCCTCATATCTATTTATGGGTTAAATTTCTAAACATTCATTCTTAGTGGATGCCTTAGCAAGTACCCTCTCCAAATTTCACACTTCTAGTTACAGGAGTTTGGCCCTGGAGTGAGTGAGTGAGTGAGTGAGATAGTCAGTTGGTCAGACTGTCAGTCTGTCAGTGACTCTTCAATGTTATATATAAATATGCTTAAATCCATTTGGTCCAGCACTTTTTAAGCAAACATTTTGATTGCTTTCCATTTTACCATAGAAAATATATAATAAATTTTATTTATATCTCTAGGATTCCATGAATATGGGATGCTACAAAAATTGCCCCCCCCCCCATTCCTAAAACTGGCTCTGGGCAATCTCGCCAACCTAGTGCCTAAGGTCACTGGTCTCATGGATGGACTGGCCAAAGGAAAGCCTGGTTCAAATCATTATGCCTCTGCTTAGATATTTCTCTATATGGTTATGAGAAGAATAAAATGGAGTAAGCTCAAGAATGCTATCTTCACTTGAGGGACTGGGCACACATCATCATGTGATTTCTGATCATGTAATTAAAAAATCAAGTTTCATTTGCTTCTCTTTTTTAAAAAAGCAAGATGTATTCTTCAAAGACCATTGAAAAATAAAAAATTATATCTGTGTAAAAAACTTCAGGAGACTTTTCTGATGAGATTGCAATGATCAGAAGGAATCATTTATTTTCTTCTCTGTGGTCTTCCTCGTTTTCAGGTCCTGTTTCTTTTAGACAAAAAAGCTTCTCTCTCAGGCCATGACTGTCTACATTAAACTATATAGTGGCAATGATGTCCCACAGCAGTGATTTTTAAAAGATCCAAATACCTGTAAGATGATGATGCTACAAGTTGGAAGGAAACAAAGCAATTACAGGGAAATGATGATTCAGGGGAAATGCAGACAGCGGCACTGTTTGGGGAGATGAAAGAAAGGGTCAGGACCACTAATAGAAAGCAAAGAAAATTGTCCTTTTAAAACATTAACTGTGACAGCCTGCTTTTCTATTACCATTGATTGTTTCTGCTTTTTATTTGCTTTGGATATATTTAATGCAGTGGTTTTCAAAGTGGGGGTCAAGACTTCATTTCAGGGTGGGGGGTCTGAAAAGCTGAGCACCATCATCTTGGAATCTGGCACTAGGCACCACCATCTTGGAATGGGTCACTCAGGCTGCAGTTCATACGTTCCCGGGAGTAAGTCTCATTGAACACAATGGGATTTACATCCAAGTAGACACGGAGGAGCACTGGCATCAGTGATTCCACTTCCTGTTTGATGTCACTTCTGGTCATCATATCGCTTCCCTGAGGAGGGGGTCCTAGATAGACTGTCATTTGTAGAAGGCAGGCTGAAATGCTTGAAAACCACTGCCATATAGGTCAGAATGTTATGAGAAGAAAAACTCTGAAAACTGCTGGTGTAGACAATACTGATATAGTTAAACCATATTGGCTAAGGACACAATCCGGAGTAAGGGTAGTGAGAATGGCCCAACTGGGCTGCCCCAAGTAGGCTATATCCAGAGCAGAACGTTGGGCTGAATCCAGAGAGTCAGGAAGCCTGGGCTGCCCTAACTGCTCTAGGCATGCTCAGAAGGCACCAAGTAAATGGCACCTGGGGAGAGCGTGCTCCTAAGGAGACCCCCCTCAGAGCATACTGAGCAAGGAATAGCTGTGGTGCCCACCTTATAAGAAGTCCTTGATGATATGCCAGTACAGTCTACAGAGAATACAAGAAGTTTCTGGAGTTGCCTCCTGTATCCCCAGATTAGTGGGCTACCATAGTTGTGCCATATCTTGAGGTTGAGAGACAGGGGTTGCAGCTAGGCTGGCCAAGAACTCAGGTTTTTGGTCAACACAGCCATTCATACTCTGCCTTATCATGGACCTCTATGGGTCTACTCATTACTATACCTGCTCCTGAGGTGGTATATCTCTGAGGAGCTGGAAGAGGGCATTTCTGCCCTGGAAACAGGCTCTGGATACAGAGTAACTGCTCTGCCCTAGGCAATGCTAAACATGCCCTCAACATGCCTCTCTAGGGCAGCTTAGGTCCATCTGTCTTGAGCCACCCTGTGTTGACTTACACTGGCCCAAACCTTTCTGGTGTAACTGGGCTGGCCCATCTTGGAATTCAGCCACCCCAGTGATAGACAGGGTAACCCAAGTGCACTTGGGATTGCAGCCACTGTGTACCATCCAACATTTCACTGATAGAGCATGTAAAGTTATAACACTCCTCTCTCATGCCAAGAATCAGTAGCTGGACTACACATACACACTGTTGAAGGTCCTGCTGTAAGCTTATTTACATGCCGAAGGCTCATTTACTGTGCCATAGCCAGTCCTAGACTGAATTGCAAAACATTGGGTGTTAGTAAATGGACCATAACACTGTCCATTTCTTAAAACTTACTGACATCCAGTAGGATGTTCTGCAACATTGACTCACGATAAATGAGTCAATGCTAGTTTAAAAAATATCATGTTTTAAATCTGTAGCATGAGGGGGAGATCAAATGGGTCTCTAATAGAAGAATTGTTCTACAGGTTGGTTGAGGATAGGAACATAGTGTCATCCTAAAATTTTCTCCTAAAGTCTAATTATGGACAGCGGTTTACCAGTGACATGAATTAGATGCAGAGGTGTCAAACTTTTTTTCAGCCAGCAAGCCAAATAGTAGTGGCAGAATTGATGTCATTAAGCAGGTAGTTGACTAGATTATTATTAAGCACATTAAGTATAATAATATTATTAAGCTGACTAGAAATAAGCACTTTCTTCTCACTTAGGAATTCATTAGCCACAAATGACAGAGAAAATATGCAAACTCTGATACTATTTTTAAAAAATAGGTGCACCCAATTATTAAAGGGGCCACCGTTTTAGAAGTACCACTTCTGCCATGGTGTCCCTTCATACCTGATGGTAGTGCTGAAGAGCCCAATTATCATGAGGACCAGATAAAAAGCTTCAAGGAACCATATCTGGCCCATGGGCCTTATTTTTGATGCCCTCATACTAGAGGCTGTTTCTGACAAATGGGACTGTTTAGAATGCACATTCATCTGGCCCTCTCCCTCCCAGAGGCCATGCGTTTCTTAACTATCCATTAGTAGCCCTTGTTTACAATCCTGCAGACAGCACTAAAGACCATTATAATTAATATTTCTGGTGCTTAAGGGACAACCTCAGACAGGAAGATTGTAGGCAGAGATGCAACGCTTCATTATAACCCACAGCTGTGGAATCACAAGTGTGAAACTGTGCTACTGTACGAGCTCAGTGCCCACGGTTATCTCTGTGACTGGGGTGCTGATAAGGACCAGCAAAAGCAGTAACTGTGACTCCTTCACAAATTTCCCTGACATCAAAGTTTCCCTGCTTCCCTGACATCAAAGTATACTGGTATCTTTATACCATCATCATTAGCATTACAAAGTCTCCCGATCTGCCATTTTTCTACTAGTTCTATCATATTGTTAACCCTCTTAACGCTTCTTTTGAAGAAGAAAAAGAGCCCCTATGAAAGTATTTCCCAAATTCCTACAAGGGAGCAATGTAAGTGTGTGTGAGGGAGGGGGAAGGCAGCAGTGAGTTCCCCAAAGATGCAGGCTGGAGGGTCCATATAGCCCTATGGGTTTGTCAGAAAAACTGGAAGTGCCCATTTTTACTTTTATCAAAGACGTTTTTAGGCACAGGGAGCCCTACAGAGGATTCCCTGAATCCTCAGACACGTAGGACTACAGTGCAGGGAAGTAACAAAGCCCTCCAATCTCTGGCTACATTGTGAACCTTCCTGCCCACCCTTTAAGGGTCAGGAAGAAGTTCTTCCCCTCCTGGTGGATTGCAATCCATCAATTTGGGAGCCACTCCCTATAGGAGTTGTTTGCCCATTTAAAATACTTTGATGAAAATACAGAGAGAAAAAGGTGGAATGGTTTGTGTTTATCCTATGGCACTCATTATGTTTATCCTGTGGCACTCCTTGTAGGATATTTCATAAAAGGGCAGAAGCATAGCTAGAGCCGTACAAAAACTTTAGCTGTTCCTGCCTGAATGCTCCAAGGGTGAGTAGAAGGAGCTGCTTACATTTGCCTTTGGGAATTTCTAATGCCTACTCTTTTACATCACTCTAGTGATGCTACTGAGCCAAAATGATGGGGGACAGGCTTGAGTACAGTTCATAGAAGGTAAACCCACAACATTTTAGACTTTTTAAATTCAGAAGAGAAGGAAACTGAGAGAAAACATATCTATAGAACTTTGGACAGTGTGAAAAATGTGGATTTTTTTCTCCTTTTCCGAGATGGATAGAATCCAGGGTCACCCAGTTGGCAGATCAAGGAAAGTCCAGATAGAGTGGGTTGCTCTAGATCTGTACTCATCTGATCTAGTACTCAGGCATTTCAGCCCAGGACCCCCTTTCAAACTTTAAATTCTGTCCAGACCCCCTGTCAAGTTTACCGAGATGTGATATCACTGTGATGCCAGAGTTCCTCCTTGTATACTCGGAATTCCATTGAGTTCAATGTGACTTACTCACAGGAAAGCCCAGTGCCAGATTCCAATATGGTGGATCCCACCTTCTTGTGACTCCCCAAGGTCGCAACTCCCCAAGGAGGTCCCGACTGCTCCTTTCAGTACCATTGCTGTAGATCGCCTCAGGAGTATCAGCTAAGCAAGGACTAGCATGATGTAGAGCAGGGGTCGCCAAACCTTTTGGCAAGAGCACCACATCATCTCTTTGATGCAGTCAGGGGCCAGAAAACTAATTTACATTTCAAATTTGAATGAATTTACATAAATTACATATAAGAACGTATTGGAGTGGATTACAAGCTTGTCCAAGGGGTGGAGGGGTCTTGCTTGGGGGAACATTGAGGCTTGCCTAGGGCTGTATTCGTCCCCCACGGTGGGATTTGGAGACCCCTGACATAAAGGGCTTCTGTATCTTTAATACGTAGTTGTTGCTAGAAAAAAAATGCAGGAGGTTAAACTTTGTTTAGAACGATATAGCAAATGTATAAATGTAGTTTAGAACCATATCGTTCTACTCGCTTCTCTTTTGCATCTGTTTGTCATAGAAAGGATTTTAATCTATGCTAAATGAAGCCATTGCAACATCAGATCTGTAAGTCTTAACTTTCCGTGAGAGACAGGAATGGAAACAGTTACAGTTGCTGCTCTTACTCTTTCAACTCAGAAAACATTTAAAGAGGATCCATAATAAGTGTATATTTACTCTCAGGCAGCACTCACATCTTCCTTAGTTTTTGATTGCGTTTCATTCCTTTGAACTTCCCCAAAGAAGCCTGCAGATCTAAACGCTCCATTTGCTGTTGTTTTGGCGACAGAGAAAAATGTGGGTTTCGCTCTTTGTGCTGGCAATTCTTTATAAGGGAAAAAAGGCCAGATTTCCAGCCCTGGAGGACTGGGGCAGTATTCTCTGGATTAATTACTATACAATGGGATCTGGCATTCATTATTTATTCAAGTGCTCAATAGGAATCCCTGGTGTCACGATGAGAGCAGGCTGACTTGATGCACATAAAATAACACAGCAAATGCAAAGACTTATAAATAACCACAGCTGACTGAGAGTCCAGATGAACATGAGAAAGAACAGTGGGGGGAAAATTGCCCTTCACAAGACAGGGTCAGCTACAGGACAGGCTGCTAGTTGAACCGTAAATGTTGGTTCCTTTTGCGTCTTTTCCCTGATGTATTTCCAGTTATGACGTGAAGAATGAACACGAGACAGTGAGTGTGCTGCTAATGCATCAGCACCCAAACCTGTGCAGCACAAGCTAACTAATGTTTACTTGGAAGTTAGTCCCTGTGAGTTCTTTGTCGCTTACTCCCAAGTAAATGCAAGGAGATTTGCAGCCTAGTCTGCAATGTTAAGCATACTTACCAGAGAGTAATGCTGCCGGCTTGGCTTAAGCACTTTCCTGAGAGTAAGCCCTATTAGACACAATGGGAGTTACTTTTGAGTAGATAGACATTGGCTCATGTGATCAGTCACCTTAAATTCAATGAGACTGACTTCCAAAGAATAAGGCAACTAGGAATAACCCATTTTCTAGCTGGCATCCTATAACCCGTATGGACTGTGTACTTTGACATTTGGTATTTATGTTTTCCAAAGCATTATTAAACTTATGTGGCCGCAACATGACCATTGCCAAGAGAACTGTTGGTTCCATGCAAATAGGAGACTGTGGATAGGTTTATTGGCTGTTCCATCATCTGGGGAGAGGCTGTAGTCCAGTGACTGAATATCTGTGATGTACACAGAGGGACCCACACACTATGTCTCTAGATAAAAAAAGATTTCTAGTAGCAAGGCCTGGAAAGAGTCCTTCACTTTCATAGAATCATAGAGTTGGAAGGAACCTAGTAGGTCATCTAGTCCAACCCCCCTGCCTGTAGCAGGAAATTCTCCTAGAGCTTTGACCTTGGAGAACCAGTTAAAGCAGACACTACTAAGATAGTTGGCCCCTTGGCCCAATGCACAGAAGGCAAGTTCATTTGTACAGTGATGCCTCACGTAACAAACGCCTCATGTAAAGTATGTTCCATGTAACAAACAAAAATTTCTTTAGGATTCTGCTTCACGTAACAAACTGTGCTTCATGTAACAAACCCACTCGTTGGCAGTTGGGGCAGATGCGCTGGCCGGCAGCCCTTTTAAAAAGTGTCACGGCTGCCTAGCATGCCTACCCATAGCGAAAGCAACATTTCCACACTGTTCCTCCTGTGGCCAGGCATCCGCTGGGCAGAGGGAGAGAAGAGCAGTGGAGAAGAGGGAAGCAGCTCAGGGCTAGCCAGAAGGGAGCAGAGGAGAGAGAGGCTCAGGATGAAGAGAAGGAGAAAGTGGGGAGACACTTGGAAGGCTACTAACCATGTCTACCCAGAAGTAAGCCCCATTGTGTTAAATAGTCTTACTCCCAGTAAAATGTCTTTAGGACTGCAGCCTAAGTAGCCTTCATAGGATCATGCACACTGAATGCATGACATGAACTCAATTCCAGTGTTTTGTCATCATTTTTACATCCAGTTAATATTTTTATATGAATATTTTTGGGGTTGTGGAACCAATTGTCTGAGTTTCCATTAATTCCTATGGGAAAATCCGCTTCACATAAAGAATGTTTCACGTAACAAACATGCCTCCAGAACGAATTAAATTTGTTATGTGAGGCACCACTGTACTCACTTACATTATTTTTATTTATATAAAATATTAATTTAATATTTAAAATATTTATTTATTTATTTAAATAATTTAATTTATTCCATATAAGTAACAGTGCAATCCTCACTGGAAACAGACAGGGATGGCATGCCTACACTATATCCAGCGCAAGATTCAGAGGCTGCTACTGTGCTGTCTTGGGTTTCCCCAGGATCATGCTGCAGTAGCCTCTATGGGTCTACTTAGACTTGCGCAACCTCTGGAGGCAGTGCAAGTCTGAGGAGACCTGAACGGCCATGAGCCACTCTCACTTGTCCTGATAGAGGAGCCAGATTTGGACACATATCTGTGTCAGGACACATAAGTGTCAGATTTTGGCTCATCCCCCACTCTCCTTCCTCCTACCCTCTGCCTGCCTCCCTCCCACTGATACAAGATGGTATTGAATATACCATGTTTTTCACAATTTTAACCATGAGTGTCAAGCTCTTCTCTTTGCCCTCTCCTGCACCCCCCCCCAAACTATGCCACTGCTCTTTTCTGTCTAATTTCAGAATGTTTGTCTCACTGCATCAACAGTTGGGGAGCTGCATATCTATACCTTCTGGGAAAGGTGTCTGTAGTTTTTCAGCCCATCACGTGCTTCCAAGGAACCAAGAGCTCACCCTGGTTCTGTCATCCTTGAGAGAATACATTCATTTGAAAGACACCCACATGCTGGCATAACAGGAAATAATTATGGCTTGCAGGAGATGATCGCCGTTCCGAGTTATTTCATCTAGCAGAGGGAGTTGCCTTGCATATGCTCTCGACAGCCGCTGCAGTCTAGCAAAATGGAAAGAGAAATCAAAAATTCAAGACTGTACCTCTTAAAAATGAGAAGCCGAGCTCATTACTGTTTAATGGAGAGCAGAGAGGAACCTAGCTATAGGCAGCAGTTCTTATAGCAGAGAAATGTCTGCAGAGCTTGAGATCAGTTCTTGGAATATTTATGTAGTTACTTGACTGAGAATTGCTCAATCACCCCAAGGGACCAAAAGTGACCCCTACCTAAAATTGATAATTGGGGAATCTTTACCACAGCACACAGACAGCGCCTTCCCTTTAGAGCCTTTCTGGGCAAATGTGCTCCCCCTGCCCAGAAAGGCTTTGAAAAGGAAGGAGAGGGGCGGCTTGCTTGCTATAGTGAAGTTCCCTGCAAAACTTAGGGTGCAACCCGAACCTAGGCTGGCACAACTTATCAGTTTTCTCATTCCTGTGCTAATGTAGGGAAGTCAGTGCATGTTTCTTCCAGGAGTGGCACAGAAGTGTCTTATGGCATTTTTGTGACACCTGCAGCCGAAGGACTTATGGGTTGAAGCTGGCCTAACTGTAGGTTAGGCACACTTTCCTGGGAATAAGACCCATTCAACTATGAGTATTTCTTCTTCCCTAACCCAATTCCCAGAAACCATATTTAGGTGGTGTGGAGAGTCTCATGCCCCTGAAGAAGGAATGCTGGGGATGAGAGTGAGCCCCAATAATATCTGGGCCGAGGTGCTGGAGTCGACTAAGGAAGATAGGGTCTACTGGCCCGATTCATATTGGGACCTTCTAAGACTGTATTGTGCCGGGAGAATGGGGGTGTACCCCGGACGTCCTATCTCATCTTGTCCCAATCCTGGCACTTCCTGCTCTCTGGGACCACTCAGGGTGCCAGGAGGAGAGCGGAAGGGGAGCGGGAGGTTGGTGTATCTAAGCAGGAGCGGGAGAAGTGAGGGAGTAGGAGAAGGAGGCAGCCATCGAGGAGCAGAGGAATGAGCTCAAGCGGTCGCTATCCAAAGGATCCTTGGACTTCTCCTTGCACCTGCAAAAGAGAACCAGACTAAGAACCGTTGTCGCTGCTTGTTGGAACTTGACTTGTTACTTGTATTAAGTGAGTTGACTTACCTGAGGTTGACAGCTTTCTGGGAACTTGTGGAGAAGAACAGGTGCAGAGTCAGAGTACCTGAGGAACTGAAGGGGTGAAGTAATCTACCTGAGAAGGACGGGAAGGACTCTGGTTGAAGTTGTCTGGGACTGATAACTGTTATATGTGTGAACCCAGTATTTCCCCCTACCCCATCCTGCAACTAAGCCCGTGCTACCTGTCTCCCCACAAAACCCCATCCTTCTTCTATAAAGACCTTGTTAAGACTTACCTGCTGTTGTCATCTCCTCTTGTTTGGGGAAGCAAGTGAACGAAAGATGGCCGAGGGAAGATGGGATGGTCGCCAAATCTGTGACCTTGAGGAGCGCTGCAGCCTTAAGGCTGTGCAGGTGCCATCCCAGGCAGCCCAAAAGACCCCCCCCCACCTTTCTGGTGGAGCACTCTGCAAAAGAAGTCCCACCGGAGCACCAGGGAGGCTGGCTGGGGGTCCTGGCAAGGACTGTGCCTTCCTGTTGGGGGGGAGGGCATCCAAAACAGAGCACCATGGAGCAACAAAGGTCCCTCCCTGCTGCTCTGTGGGGCTCCTTTTAGCTGCGTGTCCCTGGAGCTTTGCAGAGCACTCTAGATGGAAGGTGGGGGCAGCCTTAAGATGAGTGATTGAGTGTGTGTAGGTGTGTGTGTGAGAGAGAAAGTGAGTAAATGAATGAGTGCATGCATGCATGCTATGTGTGTGTGAGAGAGAGAAAGTGTGAGTGTGTGTTTGTATGTGTTTGTGTATGTATGTCTGTGATTGAGTATATGATGAGTGTTTGCGTGTGTGTATGTCTGAGTGCATGGTGTCTGTGTTTGCATGTGTATGTACGAGTGTTTATGTGTATGAGTGAGTGCTGTATGTGTGTGAGTTTGTGTGTGTGAGTGCATGATGTATGTGTGTTTATGTTTGTTGTGGGTGAATGAATGAGTGCTAGGGATGAAAAGTCTGTGTATTGAGTGTATGTGAGAGCGCATGTGGGGACTGAGGACAGTGCGGGGGGATAAGAGAGGGCTGGGGGTTGAGGACAGTGGGGGAGAGAGCTTGGAGTCTTGGGGAGCAGGGTGGCCATATGTCCACCCTGGCTGCTCACAATTCTGTAGGTCCAAAACCTATGGCAAATATTCCACAATTCATAAAAATCAATTGGAATGTAACACTGAAAACATACCTATTCCTCACTCCAATAAAATCTGCTAAAAGTGCTCTTGGCTGTCTTTTTTAAACAGCCATTTTGAAAATATTTGGAATCTGCTTCAAATAGCTCAATTTCCATGAAGATTTTTTTGTAACAGTTTTTAAAAATAGAAACTTTAATTCTCCGTTTTGTGCTTTGCAAACAAGATTTGAATGTCAACACAGCCCCCCTTCTTTTATTTTACTGCTTTTTGCCAGATATCGCTACACGGACTTCTGTTTTCCTCATGATGCTGTTGACAGAGGTGCCATCATTACAGACATGATACCTTTCCAACTTTGAGAGACCCCTACTACCACTCACACCAAACTGTGCACATGAAAACTACATTGAGACCTGTCAATATAAACAGTTGGCAGGAGTTTCAGGGTAACACACTAAAGAAACCTGAAAAGGAAGTATAGTGAAGAAGTTAGTAGTTGCTTCAGTAAGAAATTTGATGAAGGGACTACAAAATGGCTGTAGTACTTTAGAGCGCAATCCACAGTGCCCGTCTGCACCACAGTGAAGGAGGATGGACCAGTGCACATCTGTGCGCTGGCCTCCCTGTGCAGGCCTGCACCACCACAAGACCAGGAGCAAGGGGTATGTTGTTCTGGCCTTTCTAGGGAAGCTTGAGGAATTCTGCTGGCTTGGAGAGGGCGAGGAGAATGTGGGGAGAGGGAGCATTGTGGGGCAGGAGGTAAGTGGGTGAAGGGCGAGCCTGGGGGTAGGAAGGTGATGGTGGGCAGTAGTTCTTGGACTGGCACCTATGCCTGGTCCAAACTTCTGTTCCTGGGCAGCTGGGAGCTTCCTCTTGCTGCTCCTGTCTGTGCACTTTGCTGGGCCAGTGGTGCCGTTAGCCACCTTTTAAGGTAAATTAGGGCCCAATCTTATTCAACGTTCCAGTGCCAATGCATACCCTCAGTAACAGAATCCATGTTTCTTTGACTTGAGGAGGCCCCCCATGTTGGCCACCCCATTGCAACATGCAGCACCTGCCCTGTTAGTATAGCTTTATCAGTGCTAGAAAGTTGGATAGGATTGGGCCCTTAGAAAACAGCACATTCTATAGTATAGCCTTAGTAGTGATGGTGCTTCATCCTCTGATCATTTCAGGTGCTATTTCTGTACCTTTTTCAGCAGTACAGGATCTTATTTTGGATGCTATGAGTTTTGTCTCCTCCTTCTCATCATTATCAACAAACATCTATGAAAATGTTGAATTATATATAGTGTTTACGGCATGTTCGTTGGGTTGTATCCTTGACTGAAAGGCACTTCCCTTCACAGAAGGAGAGCTGCACTCCTGGTAGGATCCATTTCTGCTTATCAAAGAACACCTTCCGCCAACATAACTCCCCTTGGAGGAACAGAAGTTCCTTCCATTAAGAGAGAAATCTCTGGCTTCAACACATTTATTATTGTCACATCCTTCCATTGTCTGCATACTTGAGCCCAGTGCTCTATATTGCTATCGTTCATTAGGGGGTATTTTCCTTATAGCTTTCTTCAGACAGTTTTCGCAGCCATCAATCAACTTGGCTGCTGAGATGCTGCCTATAAAGGTACTATAAAGTGAAATGAAAACCTGCAGACAAGAAAGAGCTCGACCATGAAAACTGATTTTATTTATTTTTACCCTCTTCCAGGCTCTTATAAGAGTCCTTCTTAGAGAATCTTCTAAGCTTTGTCTTTACTGGAAGGAAAGTCTGAACCTCTCAACGTTCTCATTGCATTTCAGCAAGGAGTTCTGCTTGTCTTAATACTCTTGGCTTTTCCTGTTCTGAGGCTTGCTTCTCTCTGTGCTGTGAGAAGACTCTCAACTCTCTTCTTTCATCAACATCAGAGGCAGGGGCTGAAGAGGAAGAAGAGGTAGAGAAAAAACTGCTCTCTGCGTTTAAAAAAAAATCTACAGGTCACTACAGTTAGTTTAGCAATCTCTATTCTTAAGGATAGCCCTCTTCCTTTCTCCTCCAGACTCAATAGACACCCAAGAGCTTGGAAAATTAAACTTGGATCTGTCTGACCTTTGCAGGATCCAACAGAATGCCTGATTTTAAAAAGAAAGGCAAAAGTACACATTTCCTTTTGATCTTGCAAATTCCTGCTGTCATACAAAGATTTCTGTAAACTGATTCTCATTAAGTATTGGCATCCATCAGTCTTGAAAGACTATGGTACTGTGCTCAATGCTGTATGCGAAGCACGAAGGCCTGGGTAGATTAATATGGAGGATAGGCTGTTCCCCAAGCAGCAAACCTCCCCCCCCCCACGCCACTGAAATAGTCCAATGGAACAGCAGAGCCGTTACGATTGGTTTTAGCTGCGTCGCAGAGCTGAGCTAAGGACAGGAGCTCACCCTGTCTTGTGGGGACCTGGGTCTCGAACCCTGGCCTGCTGGTTAACAGGCACCGTATCTTAACCACTTGCGCCACCCACAATTAATTCTCTTTAACTCCTTCAGAAATGGGAATAGACCAGTAGCTAAAGTGGCCATACATGCTATCTCTCACACTCACACCCATGCTGAGAACAGTCTGAATTAACATGTCATAGGCAAATCAACATGATTTGCAATTTTAGCCAGACAGAGGTTGGCTAAATAGCAGACAGAGTTTGAAAAAGTGAAATATGTGTTGATTAAATGGCTTCTGGGTATAATTGAAAGGTGTTGAAAGAGTGGATCATTCGAAAATATGTTGGCATGAGAAAGGCAGGGTATAAATAAATAAACACACAAACAGTCAGAAAGAGGGGGATACATGTAAAGATTTTCAACTGAGAATGATAGAAAGAGGACTTTTGCAGAGTTTCATACCATAGCATGTTTTCTCCTGTTAATTCTTTTTTTTAGCCTTTTGTTATTCAGCATAGATTTCCTACTCAGCTGCAAAATTTGAATAACAGACAAGATATATGTGAACTTGTTCATCATCATTCATACATGACAAAGTCATGATTGCAAACCCTTTGCGGACATACCTGTTTTTGCAATGATTGGATGCCAATCACATGCCAGGTCCTGTGTTGATGAATGGTTATCTTACAGCAAAGGGCTGGTTCTGATTGACAGCCATAGGCCTGTGCAGCAACCAAAAATAGAGCTGGGGAATTAGAACTTATAAACAGCATCTCCGATGAATGGTGGATAATTTGATATGATTAAAGGCAGATTAGTCAATCACAACATGGGAATAATGATACTCAGGATGAAAATGCATCCAGAATTTCTGAATTGCTGCCATGTATCACCACAGGGCTTTATTGCAGTGATTAGGAGATGAATGGGTGATTTTAAAACATTTGGTCATCACATTTCTGACACAAAAACATAGGCTACACAAAGCATATTGAGAACAATCTCTGTTGAAAGGTATGGCAACAGAGTGTACAGATTTTATTTTCAAACTGATTTTGCTCTTGTTTCTTTCAAAAATCTATTTTGGGCCACATGAAATATTCCTTTTTCAACAGATTGGTGCTTTTCTTTAGTGTTTCCATAGCTTATCTCTCCATATGACAATCTCTGCACAACAAATGAGGAGCAGTTGCTGAGCATTGATGGTTTGCCTAAGGCCACCTAGTAAGTTCATGCTGGGGCCAGAGTGCAGCTTGGGACTTCCCTACATACAGCTCTTTATGTCAACCACTTGCGTATATCCGCTCTCTTTTCAATTGATCTATGTGTCTGTTGCACTGTTTGGGAATGCATGAAATGGCAGTATTGAAATCAGAAATATGGTTCTTATCGCACCATAGTAATTGATTCTCACTGCCACAAATACAGCTGCACAATGGAGCACCATCCACTGGGGCAGACAATGTTACTTTAAGATCTCCTTAAATTAACATTTTACTCTCTTACCGTGGGATAAGTCTTCAGTACCCAAATAGATCATCAAAATGATTGGATGTTAGTTCTCTTGGCCTTTAAGTCTTGGGAAGTTGAATGTCAAGATCTCAGAAGCGATAAAGGCTAGATTTTCCCTCTGTGGTGAGCATGGTAGTATGATGCTCATGGGGGGTTGGTGCGCATGGGAGGATGATGCGCATAGGGGTTGGTGCACATGGGAAGATGATGCACATGGGGTGTTGGTGCACATGGGGGTTAGTGCGCATGGGAGGTTGGGGTGCAAGGGAAGGTGCTGCGCATGGGAAAGTGCTGTGCATTGGGGGTTGGTGTGCATGGGAAGGTGGTGCGCATGGGGGGGGTATTGCCAATGGGTGAGTGTTGCTCATGGGAGCGTGATGCACATGGGGGGGGGTTGGTGCACATGAGAGGATGATGTGCATGGGGGGTTAGTGTACATGGGAGGATGATGCACATGGGGTGTTGGTGCACATGGGAGGTTGGGGTGCAAGGGAAGGTGCTGCACATGGGAAGGTGCTGCACATGGGGGTTAGTGTGCATGGGAAGGTGGAGTGCATGGGAGAGTGGTGCGCTTGGCTGTTGCCCATGGAAGAGTGGCACACATGGGAGGGTGATGCGGATGGGAATGTGTTGCGCAATGGGGTATTGCGCAATGGGGAGTATTGCATAATGGGGGATGGTGTATGGAGGGTATTTTACTCCCACAATGCAGGTACATTTCACTAGTAAGGATAAGCTTCTAACAATTCAAGGCTTATGGGTATTGATGTAAAGGATTTCCATAGATTATCTGGGTGAAGATTATCTGGGGAATGGGGCAAAGAAGGCCTTGTAAGTCCAATGTCCATATGCACTTAAACTCTCCAGGCGTTTTCAAAGCTTTCAGTCTTACTATTGCAGCCAACAAGAGAATTTTACAGTGACTGACAGGCGTTATGACAGAGTCGTATATTTTACAGAACTGCAGGGAGATTATCTTCTTCCAGAGTGTTTTAGGAAATTACTGCAAGAAAAAGGGCATTTCCAATGTTTCCATGGCAGCTGATTCCTCTTCTCAAAGCAGGGAACTGTGGCTGGAGAGAATTAAATCAGGAGAAATGGAGAATACAAAATACCTCTGTTTGTGTGTGAAGGAGTGAGACAGAGCGAGAGAGAGAGAGACCATGTGTGCTTCTAAATTGAGTAGGTCCCTCCCTTTGATGTATTTTGGACCTTGTTTCTGATTTAAGCTTGCCACAATTTTCTTCCACAAAATCAGGACAGGACCCTCTGTCAGACTTGCCAGTATCTGAACATAATCCCCCAAAATTGAGACTATCCCTCTTTTGGGGGACATATGGCAACCCTATTCCAACTCCACTGGCATTAGAACACAATCAGCTTCTGTCTTAATTTGCATCCAAGGATGTACACCCAAGATCTTTTCTTGTGAATTAGATACCTTGCCACACTCCAGGGTAGTAAACATAATGTCTTAAAAGCAAAAAAAAAAAAAAAAGAAGAAGAAGAAGAAGAAGAAACACCAAAAAACACTCGATTTTCCCTTGCCACCACTGCCACTCATATCTGAGTCTTGCAACTCGCTTGCATGTTGTTGCTCTGTAAATAGTTCATTTGCTATTGCCTGCACCCCGTTACCTATGCCACTGGACTGAACCTTCTTTTTTTAGGAATCCTGCCTTTATTCATTGGTCTGCTGTCTTTCCAGCTTCTGCCCACTTCAACTCCTTGCAACCTCCCCTGCCTCTGCAACAGGAGAGCATAGCCAAGAACAATAAGAAGCTTCACTACCACTTAGCACTACCACCCCAAATTCCTATCATGCATTACTAGGAACCACCTATGACGTCCTGGAACCACAGCAGACATGTCACCCTTACCTGGTGATGTGCCATGCTCTGCACCACTGGCTCTCTCAATTGGAAATGAAAGAGTACAAAGCAGAAGAAGGGTGGAGGAAAAGAGGAGAATGGTGGGCTACAATGATGTTGAACTCCACCATTCTCATCTCTTCCGTACTTTTCTTCTGCTCTAACCCACTTTTCCTTTTCCAGCTCAGGAAGTAGGAGAGGAGAAGCAGTGAAAACAGGTGGCTGGACAATCTGCAACCACTTCAGCTGACCTCCTGTACTGGTCTGTGACCATAATAAAGTGATGATGATGATGATGATGACCTCATGTTTGGGCCTGCCCTGTGCATGACAATACAGCCTTTGGGCAATACTCAGTAAGTAAATAGACACATGTCAATACAATGAATTGCAACAGGGGAAATTCCTAGCCACCATGTAGGTCAGAAAGGTTTTGGAGAGGCTTTCCATTTTGCCTCCCTCTAGAGTTTCCACAAAGGGAAGCCTCAGCTTTCCTAAGTGGTGCTAATTATTAACTAATTGTTTATTAAACAGGCAGCATGCCTTCCATGTGCAATTTGTGTTGGATGATTTAAAGCAATTTGTCAGTTTGGCTGACATCTAGCCGTCAACAGAGATTAGAGCTGAAAGGGAAAGCAACCAGCGTGGGGCAGCAGCAGCGAATTAACAGGGGGTCACCAGAGTATTTTTATGCATTCGTTATTTATTAAAGCAGCCCCTATAGAAAGCATTTTGTTACAGCAAGTACACTTTAGTTCTCTCCTGTACTGGTTTTCAGCAACATAAAGACACCTTGATTGCCAGTTTACATAGAGCAAACAATAAGCTATTATTCTGCTGCTTCACAAGCCAGAAGGGAAAAGTACCTTCTTGAAGCCAGAATGAATGGGTCCTATTCCAAACTGCTTATAGTCTAGGAATTCAGAGACTTGCAGTGCTGCATTGAAATATATACAAATTTGTGCAGAATTCGACATTCTGAGAATGTAATGTTCAGGGGTGTCCCCTCTCCTAGCAGATACGTGAATCCCGTATCCACAGATTCAGTTATCGGTGGATCAGGTCATTCCCATATAGCTAAACATTTATTTTTAAACCATTTTCTGAAAAGCAGAATAAGTAAACAAGAATATCTAAACTAAAACATAAGTTTACAAAACGTATGTAGCAGAATATATATAGAGGCACTGGCATCACTAGGGTGGTGCAGGTGGTGTGGTCCGCACCAGATGCCGTGCCCAAGGGGGGTGATGCGCATTGGGAGACCTAAAAATTGCAGTTTCATGATGATGTGTCAAATCCCATCATGTCATATGTCATTGGATTCGTAATGAAGAGCAGAATCCAATGCAAAAGTCCATTAGAAATAGCGCTTTCCTATCAAAAGTTATGGCCAAAAAACTAAAAAACTAAAAATATGCATTGAACTCTATGGAAAGTGAAAGTGACCCATATTGCAGCTTTACTCGCGAGTAGGCAGACATGCCATATTTATTGGAAAGGGCAGGCTGAGAGGAATCTATGGACACCAGAACTGTCCTGATCCAATGAACACAGTCCCCACAAATTACCCCAAAAAGAGGTCCCTGATGATGGCATTGAAATTCATTGAAAATGGATGTGAACTGCACAGCTGTGTTTACTGGTGAGTAAGCAGGCATGCCTTGGCTGGAGTGGAAGGTCAGTCCAGGAGAGTACAAGACTTCCAAAATGGTCCAGATCAGGAATGTTACTTGGGCATTAGAAAGGGGGCACCCTTGAAGAGGGTAGCAGCTCTTGTGACCTAAATGGCTAAAATCATGGTTTGTAGAAATAATCCTATCATGTTATATACCTTTGAATGTGCAATTTACATTCAGAATGCAGTGAAACAAACCACTCTGAAATATCTTTATTCTAGTAAAATGTATGGCTAAAAAAACCAGTGCAGGCAGGACAATGACACATAGGGTGCAATCCTCACCATGTCTACTCAAACATAAGTACCATTGTGTTCAAAGAGTCTTACTCCCAGAAAAGTGTCTTTAGGATTGCAGCCATAATCATGCCCACTATTCATAATGTTGCCCTGCCCAATGGATGGGGGTGACATGTTGGCTTCCCCCATGGTCACTGGGTGACATGAACCCTAGTGATTCCCGTGGGTGGAGACATGGAATTCTGGTATAGTTGGTCTTTGGCATCTCTATTTTCCTCTACAGAACACACAACCCCAGTCCTTTTTGGCTGTATATTGCAATATCACTGGCTTACGAAATGTCAACAGCATTTCCCCCAATAAGATTAATTCTAGTGGTTCCACCCCATACCTCTTCTCACAGATGTATTCTTGTTGCTGTTAATTGTTAATGGGATGTGCCATGTAGTCTTGAACACAAATCGTTAAAAACCCAACAAAACATACTCATTTGGGATTACTATTGGCATCCCATTTATTACTGACAGTAAGATAAACTTGCTGGTATGTCACTCAGTACAAAATTGGCAGGTATGCATACCTTCCAAGTGTTTCTCCTCGTCAGCCATTCATGGATGCATCCTGCAAAAATGTGAAGAGGGGAAAAATACCGTCTTCCGTGCCTGGAAATATTTATTTTCCAATGCTGTAAGCTGTATGTTCACGGAGCTCAGCCATTGTACTGCAATAGCTGTTGCATGCAAACATAATGAGAGCAATTGTATTTTCAAAGAAGCATAGCCAGGGGCTGACTTAGAGTAAAATGGGCAGTATAAAACTAGGGAATGAGGTTGAAATTTCTTTGTATCCCAAATTGCTAGCATTTAAATGTATCTTATAAAATGGTACAGCTGATTTAAGAGTAAGATCAGGAAATAATTCTGAAACATTGGGCTCTTATTTATGCTTTGGACTTTTGAAGCATCACTGTTGGCCTATTTATCCTTCTGTGGAGCCAGATGACACATTACTGTAAGCCAGAAGTTCCCAAACTGTGCACAGGCAACATCATAAACATGTTACTGGCTGCCCCCAAGGACCACTTCCCAGCTGTTTTGCATGCAAAATTCTTGGATTGCAAGCAGATGGACCATATAGAAAAGAAGACAAAGTGCCTGTACCTTCAACCATTGTATAGAAGAGGGAATAGAGGCAGGTGCTGATTTTTAAACCCTTCTATGTTGAGCTACAGCTGCCTAAATTTCCTCTTCTATGCAATGGTTAAAGGTACAGGCACCCTATCCTCCATTCTATACGGTCACCCTGATTGCAAGAGATGTCAAGTGATCCAAGATGGTGGTTCTCAAGATTGAGAGGAAGAGGAGGACATGGCAAAAGAAGGATGCTGTGACCATGGAAAGTTTGGGAACTGCTGCAGTTGCTGCTCTTTGAGCAGTATAATTGTTACCAGTAATGATGCTTCATAGTATTGTATATGATTCTTGGCCATGGTCAAGGCCATGGTATTATGAATTGATACTGGCCAGATATGGGACAAAGACTCACACTGCAGAAGGCCATATCAGGCCATGTCCCATCTGTGCAGCAGGTTGATTGCTTCCATCTCCAGTGCCAGATAACTGTCCCGTGGCTTACCAGGTAACGGGGAAAGGAGGAACAACTGCACAAATCTTGCAGCCAGAGCACTAAGAAAGTTCTGAAGTCCATCCTGTGCAGCAAATGAAGGAGTGTTTGTTTTCAAAGAGCACTGGCAGCTCATCCCTTGCCTAATCTTGATTTATCCAAAGTCAGCTATGACTGGCTTAGACTGACCCACTCATGCAGGTGCCAAAATTATTTTCATCATGTCAGCATGTTCCAACCTGCCAGCCACCTCCTGAAGGCTACAGGTGAAAATGCTTTCAACTCCAAGCTATATTGATTTTCCCCAGAAGCTTTTTACACTTTTCCTAATAGGGTGAAGTCACTATTTACATTTTAAAAAGACTTTTTATTCTTTTGATGGTCAAAATGTCATGTACTGCTTTCATCCCTATCATTCCATCCATAAATCTCAGGCCTCTGCTACATGTGAGTTATGAATCGTAATACTTTTTATTTGTTTGACCCAGATTTTTTTGTCCAGATTTGTCCTCTTTTTTAGTCTCCTGTCCAGGTGTCCTCCATTTTGGCTTCATTTTGGAACTTTGAAATGGTGTGCAGTACTCCATCATATCATATGTCCTTGGAGTCATACTGAAGAACAGAATCCAATGGAAAAGTCCGTTTTGGAACAGCACCTCCCTATCAAAAGTTATGGCCAAAAAACTAAAAATAAAAAATATGCATTGAGCTCTATAGGAAAGTGAAAGTGCCCAATATCACAACTTTGGTCATGGGTAGGCAAACATGATATTGTCTGCCAGAAAGGTCAGGGTGAGAGGAATCCAAGACCTTGTCCTCCTTTTGAGGTTTGGGCGTCTTGCCACCCTGCATTTAGTTGTGTTGGCCACATGTCCACAAAGATATCTTTGGACAATTGTGGCTCTGCGGCCTTGTAACAGGTATGTGCACCATCCTTTGCTTGATAGTAGTTTTAATAAAATCAGGGGTGCCATTTCAAGTTTCAGAAGTGTGAGGAAAGGAAAATAAATGTTAACAAGTTCGAACGTGTAGGACGGTTGGTGCACATTAGAAGTTTTTTTAAATAATCTTTTTCACCTTCCTTTTCTAAATGTTTCCTTCTTTTAAAAAACTTACAAAAATGGTAATAACCAGCTGACACCTGACTAGGTGGGCACTTATTAATGATGACTTTAAAATTAATACTTTTCTTTCCGCCTTTCAGACATTTGGAAGAACCTCACTGTCTTCTTTTTAAAAAACTAAATGCTGAAAATATCTCATTACTAATAGGCTGTGGGTGGCGCAAGCGGTTAAGACACTGTGCCTGTTAATCAGCAGGCCAGGGTTCAAGACCCGGGTCAGCCCCACAAGACAGGGTGAGCTCCTGTCCTTAGCCCAGCTCTGCAATGCCAGCTGGATCCAATTGTATTGGCTCTGCCTTTCCATTGGACTAATTCAGTGGCATGGAGAGGGGGGATTTGCTGCTTGGGTAAAAGCCTATCCTCCATAACAATCCAACCCAGGCTTTCGTGCTTTGCATGCAGCGTATGCAGCACCGAGCACGATACCATAGTCTTCCAAGACTGACGGAGGCCTGCTTTCAGTAGCATCGGTAGTATGTATAGCATAGTAAATTAAAGGAATCCTCCCTCTCATTTGACAGGTTAGGGACCTGAGCTGTGATGAAAAACAGAAATAGTTGAAAAGTGGAACCTGGTCTCTTTTTTAAAGGTTACAAATGTTGCTTACAATGCTTTTTTTAAACCAGCGGACTGCAAATAATTTTTTTTTTAGTTTGCAAATTCCTGCTGTCCTACAAAGATTTCTATTGAATCAGTGGGTTGCAGTCTTCGGTAGCCACTGTGCATAAAAAGCACAGATAGTCTGAGGAACCTGAAGCCTCCCTTGCAAGGCTTCTAAACCCTCATAACTGCTCAGACACTATAGTTAGAATAGGTCTTTTCCAGTTTTTGCAATCTCGCAGCTGGGGAACCTCTACTCAAAGCCCTCCTCTTACATGTATTTTAAGAAGAAATTACAAAAAGCAATTGCTTTTAATTGCATTTCTTTTTTATTTTCTTTATTTGATGCTTAAATATTTACATATCTTTTTTCTTCCATATTTACATATAATTAGCATATTCCTCATATCCCCATGTAAACCTTATAAACCTTTCTTTTTTTTCATGTTCCCCTATTTTATTTCCACCCCCTATGAAGAGAAGGAGACCATCCAATTATAGCTTTAACCATGAGCACACCTTATGCATTTTAACAAAAATATCATTATTGGCCCCTCTTTCTTTTACCCTTTTAATTGCATTTCTTGTGGTTCTTCAGAGAAGTGCACCTGAAGGATAATGATTTCTGATGGGAATAATACATGAATACTCTCCATGCATCCATTAATAACCTGCAATGATTGTCTCCCTGCTATCTGTGAAATGCTCTGTTTTTAATGCGCATTTCCTGTGAGAAGCTCAAGTTGTCATACATAATGTATCCACTTCCGCCCAATACCCTGTGGGTGTTCGGCTAGCCCAACTTCACACCATAAGAACAATGGCTGGCGAAGGAATGAAACATGTGTCCCACTGTCCACCCCCAGCCACAGAACCATACGGTCACTTGTCAAATACAAAGGGGAGAAAGGAGGGTCTGCTTGGTGGTGGCCCACAATAGGAAAAACAGATAATAGGAGAAAGCATTGCAATGCAACACAATCCTTCTGCTGAAAGCAGCATATGTTCTGCTTGTTTTGTGTATCAGACAAACATGCAGACTCCAGCATTTCAATTCTCTTTCACTGTTTCAAAAAAAAAATCTTTTTTATTCAGCTGGAGACAGAGCAGGGAATCCTAAGCAACATGCTCTTGAAACATTTCTCTTCCTGAACTTCAGGAAATCCCACAAATCAAGAAGGGAATTCATCTGATTCAGAAAGCCACTTTTGTCCTATCTTTAGGACTTAGGCTACAATCCAAAGTAACTACAGGACCTTTTACACTGCAGTATTTACGGTGCCACCTATGGGAAACCTATGGGAAATGCATAGAGCAATCCAGAGTAAGTGCTTCTTACATCTTCCCATAGTTTCTCTGGATTGTACAATAAATTATTCAAGATTTGGGTTTGCATTCAGAGCATCCCTGTAACATGAGGTCCTGTGCAGTCTTTCCTTTTGACATGTTTATGTCGTGAGCACATATTGGAAAGAAACAGGAATGCTGCACAGTTCCTATACATGAAAAGCATGTGTGTGTGTGTGGATACACATGTATTCCCCTGAGTTTGCAGCATATCAGTCTATCTCAGCATCCTGCTTCCTCCTCCAGCAAACTTCCCTCACAGCTGATGGATTTTCAGTCCGAGTTACACTGTGTTCCTCTGGCAAGAGCTGTGTCCTTCTGACCAATTTCTAAAAAGGAATTATTTATGTCTCTTGCATGTTTCTGGGCTCGACTGCCAAAAATGGCAAGCCGCACTGGGGTATGTTGATAGCACCAGCGATGGAGAGAGAGATTCATAGCTTGTGACAAGCAAACAAACAAAGACACAAAATAGCTGCATTCTCCAATCTTGTATGTGTTTTTTTAAACTCTGTGGCTTGAGAATGGAAAGGAATGCAAGAGAAGCTGGTCCATTCCTGGAAAAAAAATTAAAGTTATCTTCCTTTCCTCTTCACTGCGTAAGTGCCTCAAAATAATCTTAGAAAGATCTTGGCAGTATATAAAAATACTGGGTTGTAATAAAGACAAGATTTTCCTAACAACATGTTGCACATGGTACCATGTGCTATAGCAGTGTTATGTGCTGGAGAACAGGAATATAGCTATCTCCAACATCTTATTCCTTTACTTATTTGTAGATTTCCATCCTATTTTTCTATCTTAGTCCCAAAGCAGTTTACTATATCAAGGGGGGAAAATTCAATAAACGCATTCACCTTCCATTTTAACAAAACATGATCATGCAAGCTCCTTCACAGGGTGGTTGCTGATAGATCAGAAACATAGCCAGAGGGGGAGGCATGGTAAGTAGGAAAATAAGGGCATGGTCATAACTAATTTTCCATCTCCCACAGAAGGACGCTGCAACTGCATGGTAAGGGAACAAGATTCCTTTACCTTGAAGAGCTCCCCCACCGCAACTGCAGGGTGCAGCACATGCCCCACAGGCATGCCAGTGCTTGACATTGGTTAGGATTGCACCATAAGGAAGGAAGGTGCAATCGTAAACACATTTTCATGGGAGTAAGCCCCATTGAATATAATGGGACGTACTTCTGAGTAGACAGGGTTAGGATTGCACCCTAAATGTATCAGATGCCTCTTCCAGCTAGATTTCAAGGGGCCATCTATTGCAGTAGCCAGGAGGCAGCATAGTTACGTATGGTAGATGTCATGATGCACTATGTAAGCAGCTCCCCTTCCTTACCATCAAAAGCAAGTTGCTGTTGCTGCCTGGAATAACACCGGTGTTGAGAGGAAGGAACCTTTACACAGTGCGTAATTATATCTGCTGTACCATAATGCTCCCCCCCCCGCTACACTTCTTCATAAAAGAAGAACAGTCCAACTGGAACAGACATGATATGCAGCTCCAACATTGTTATACACTGAAATATATACAGTACAGATTTCTTATACATGGATTTGACTCAACGTGGAATCGGCACTGCAAACCAGTGTTAAAACTGCTTTTCCACTATTGTAAAGAGATATTAATATAAGCAGGCATCCCATTCTTCAATTAAGCCAGGCAAAGGCAAGGGATCCTTTGTATTTCTAACTGATAACTGTATCTCTACAACAGTAAAAAAGCTGTTTTTACACAATTGTAAAGGGATGTGCTTTTTTTTATATTTAACACATTTTTTTGTATCAGCAAGGCATTTCAGAACTTCTGTGGACATTGGGGCACAACCTTATTTCATAAGACTCAGTGAAGGAACAAAAAACCTGGAAGTAGGTCTTTAAATCTATTTTTTCATTGATTTTTTTATCCACAGACTTTTTTTTTAATCCACAGGAGGTTCCAGAATGGAACTTAATGGATAACAAGGGATTCCTGTATTTACCTGCTTTCTTCTCTGCTTCTTCTCCTTCAAAGAACAGGTGATTTTAGATGGTTCAGGCTGGGATGTGGGAGAGAAAAAGTCCCACTTTTGAGCATCCTAAAGCATTTGGCAGGTGTCTGCCAAAGATCGAGGGTGAACACAGATGACCATTTTCTAAATGGCAATTTAATATAGTGCACAATTGATCACTTGGTAACATGGCCATCTGTAACACCCAATCAAGTGTTCAGAAGAATCTCTTTTCCCAAGGAATCTCTTTTCCCACCACCGAGGAATGTAGCGGTTTTGGCCAGATAACACAAGGAGCCCATAAAAATAAACATTTATTCCCTGTACGGTCTTTTTTCTGGTCATTTGTTTGAATTTGCAGCCTTTATTAATATTGGAGAAAAATATCTACTGAAAATAAGACTTCTTTTTGAATGATCATTTTTTAAAGACAAAATCTATGTACAGAAAAAAAGATTTCATTTACTGCTCAGGTAAAAAAGATTTCAAATTGCTCAGGGCCCTATACATATCTTTCCTCCTTTCTTCTGCACAATAAAGTCTGTGAAGCAGGTTAGGCTGAGAGATAGACATCAGTGAACTTCAAGGACAAAAGAGGCTTTTGTCATCGTTGTCATCATCATCATCAACACTACTGAGATACTGCTTTTCAACAAAAGGTTTTAACCACGGTTTCCCTCTAAACAAGCCTGCACCCTGGTGCAATAATTGTTTCTGATGAGTGGCTTTGACAACTCATAAGGAAGACTCACCTTACTGGATCAGGTGGAGATTCCAATCCTAAACATACTTATATCAGAATAAACCCCATCCAATTTCAACAGGATTAACTTCTAAATAGATATGTATTTAATTTAATGATAAAACCATGTAACCTAGCATACTGTTTCCTCCAGCAGCCATCTCGATGCCTTGTAAGCTGGGACCCAGTGGTGGGTCTTGATCTGATTTTTTGGATGGGCTGCCAAAGGGTGATGGAAATATCAGATAACTAGTTGCCTCAAGTCCCAACACTATTCAAAATAGTGCTAATTACACTGCAAAGAGCTCAGTTCTTGTACTTTGCAAGCATGTATAAAGGTCTGCTTGGAGGTCTACATGAAGACGAAAACCTTTGGCTTTGGTTTTCATGTTGATATCATGGCTAAAAGCCATTGCATTTCCATGAATGTCTTTCCATGAATGTCTTTAACCCTTTTTCAGTCATCTAAGCTAGCATCCATGGCCCACCTTGTGGTGACAGGTTCCAAAAAGTTGTCATTTATCACATGAAGAAGTCCCAGCCTGCTGGCTATAAAGTCATGATGTCTCATCCCAGAGGGTTCTTGTGAGATGGCTTTCCAAATAAGATCACTAAATACTAGGAATATGAAAGGTGTTTTGGAAGCTACTCATAATAAGACCAGAATATTTCATCAGTGTGGCCCACTGAAGATTGGAGTGCCAAGTCACTCTATTTCTTATTGCATTACACATTACACAATATTACACATCCCATTTTTTTAATTCAGTTTTTAAAATTCAGTTTTTTTTCAAAATAGTTCTCCATTTCATATTGAAATCCTTGATTCTGTATTTTTTCCCTCTGCATGTCTTTTGATTGTTGTTGCTTTGAACTTGGCTATAATACTTAGATGACTAAGATGCATGATCATGTCTTCTGACAACTGTTCAGACAGGCAACTTTCAGTATCTGTGGGGGATACATTCCTGACCCTGCCGCCCAATGAACATTGGAAATGGGGGGGGGGGACCACAGATAAAACCACAGATTCTGTTATTTCTGCCCCCATACATATTTCTGCCCCAAACCTTTGTTTATCTTCTTTACAATCATGCAAAATGTTTCTTGCTTTAATTAGATTCCCATATAAAAATAGCTGAATTTGTATAAATTAAAAATGCGGGTCAAATCCACCCACCTGGGGATCTAAGGGTTATCTGAACAAGCCAGCAGGCAGCCTCTTACTATATATCTCTGTATACAACTATTGAACATCTCTTGCTTTAACGGAAAAGCAGGCAGGCACTTGTCAGTGTGGAGAGCAAATATTAAAGTAAAAAGGAAATCAACATCTGCTCTTAGGGCGCAATCCAGAGTAACTACTTGAAGTCCTTGCTCTGGTGTAAGAACAATTTACTCTGGATTGCAATATGAATTTCCCATAGGTTTTCACTAGGTGGTGCAGTAACTACAGGTGCATGTAATGCCTCTTACATGCTCCTGTAGTTACTCTGGATTGTAGGGTTACCCCCAAATCCAGAGTAACTACGTGAGCACATAAGAGATTTTACATGCACCCGTAGTTACTGCACCTCCAATGAAAACCTATGGGAAATTCATATTGGAATCCAGAGTAAGTTGTTCTTACACCAGAGCAAGGACTCCCTGTAGTTACACTGGATTTTGCTCTTAGTCTCCCTTCTAGCCTGCCTGCTTGTCTCTTAAATCAAGTGATATTCAGTTATTGCAAGAGGCTACCTGCTTGCTTCCTCCACTGTATCCTAATACCCCTTCTAGGCAAGCCAGCATTATACTGAACTACTCAGGCATTCACCAGCTATATAGCCAGTGGAGATCCAAGTAGTCCTATAGAGTATACTGGGCATTATTCAGGGTAAAGAGGAAACAGAAGCCAATGGAGGTTAGGATGGGACTGGCGGTTATTTTACCAAACCTCCTTTTTTAGTGCTCATCTGTGAAAACCAAAAACCTTCTTTCCCCCATTTTGTAGCCTCATTCAGTGAGGGGTGAATTGCAGCCATCCTTAAATAATGAAACCTCAATAAAGTCATCACTCTGAAGCAAGCCTAGGGCAGTGGGAGTAGAGAAACTACTTAACCTTTCCATATTTGAGATTGGTGGTTTGGAACTGATATTCGTTTTCATTTTCTGTCAATGTTTTGTTGGAGAAATAGATCAATTTTCTTTTCAAAGCCAGCAGTGACCCAGTGGTGGGCTCCAGCAGGTTCACACCTACTCTATAGAACCGGTTGTTAACGAGAGATAGGACATATCAAGTTTTAAAATAGCCATTTAAAAGTGGCTGCCAGATGGGCAGAGAACTGGTTGTTAATTTCTTTGAATCCCATCACTGGTGACAACACACTGGGTGGGTTTGGTGAGAGCAACCTAGCTTTTTGGCCGAAAGAAAGCCAATCAGTCTCATTTTGTTTCACTTCCATTTCAGGAAAGTTAAGGACATCAGTCTGTTAGATGCATTCACAAAGTCTTTCCATCTGTTTATGGGCTCTGTGGGAAACCTCTTTTCCTGTCCATTTTCATCAATGGCAAAAATTTATCGTTCTGCTTCACTGGACTGAGCACAGCACCTTCAGCTTGCTGGAAAAAAAAAGTTTTCTACCTTCTGGATTCTTAAAAATTTCATGGAGGACAAATTAGAACTGGTCTCAGATTAGTCTAGAGATGCCAGTTCACTTGCAGGCTCTGTTTTGCTCCCCCTGCCTGGAGTGGCTCTGGCAGGAGGGAACCCTTTTTATGCTGCAGTAACTCTCCCTCCAAGACTGACTGCTCCACCCCCCTCTAGCTACTCCATTGCTCAAGTGTCTATGTAGGGGGCATTTGTTAATCCAACATGTACAGTGTCAGATACCATTTTCAATTTCCAGGGAGAAAAAAACCCTATAAATTGTCCCTGTGATCTTGGGTATTAACCCAAGACCTTTCATTTTCTACATCTTTGCCCTTTAAATTAACCTTTTGAATGCCCTCAGACTTTGCAGACAGTACAAGCATGATTCTTGAGAAGGCACTTTCACTGCCTGCTACATATTTATTTATTTATTTATTTGTTTGCTTGCTTGCTTATTAGATATGTATACCACCTTTCTGCCAGTAAAGCACCCAAAGCCGCTAACAATCAGTTAGCTAGATTGGAAAGAATGACCATCAGATATGTCCTTGCACCAGGACAATAGATGCTGCCCAAATTTATAATGTCAGTGCCTCAATTTATGTGTGTTTATTTTTAATCCTAAAAATTATGTTTAGAGATTACCCAGATTCTATAAGAAGAAAAGCTAGATTTTCTGGCCGATAAGTATTATGTAAATAAATAATTTTACATTCCTGCAGTGGCGTACCATTCATATAACATGAGATGACTTGTGCCATGGGCACATACACAATGGTGGGTGCAAGTGCAGGCACCCAGCCACCCAACTTCCTCAACCCCAGTGCCCATCTGAGCCAGCCAGGAAAATGCTTCCCTAGCTGGCTCAGAAGGGCACATGCACAGCTCAGCTGCTGAACCATGCATGCACTGAACCCTCCAGCTGGCTTTGAAGGGAAATGTGCACAGCATGCACTTTGAGGGCAGCTGGATAGTTTCTCTAGCTGGCTGTGAAGTGCATGCGCTTGATAACATCATGATGTGTCATGTTGTCTTTCATGCCATGGATGTCCAGCACTGTTGCTACGTCCCTGCATAACTGTAGATAGATATCATTTTCAATAATTCCATAGTTGATTTTAAATCTTATTTAGGCTAGAATCCTTTGCACACTTACTTGGGAATTAGTCCTATTGAATGAACATAGTGGGGCTTAAAATATGTTTGCTTTAAACAATATTTACATAATGTGCGTGTATGTGTGTGTGTGAGAGAGAGAATTACATATGCAATAACTTTGAATTAACCTTTTGAGTTCCACCAAACACTTACCTTTGCATTTGTCCAAGGAGCTCCAGAATGAGAAATACAGTATGTGCTTCAAGACGATGAAATCTTTGCACCTAACCCCAGCCAGGCAGATAAGCATTTCATAACAAGAGGGGCTGCCAAAGCATAACCATATCAATTCTGCTTTCCCATTCACAGAATCTCCTTCCTGGCTAAAAACAGAAATATTTACCAGTACCTTTCTTATTGCAATGCATTATAGTAGAGGATAGCAGAGATATGTTTGTTTGCCTTTATAAAAAAATTGTTCCCTTAATTTGCAGATCTGAAAGACCAGCCTTGGCAATCCACTGCTATTTGCTCAATGTGGAGCTGGCTAATTGGTTTACATTTATCTGCCTTGAATTGGAATTTCTGTGTCTTTCTGATATAGCGGGTTCTCGACAAGCTGTGTCACAGGCTGTGTCACCTGAAAACAAACCAAGAGAAATGAGTGCATCCTATCAACTTGTTCTATTGCAACCTGTTGCAAAGCAGTATGACAGCCAAAATGAATGACAATTATTCTGTCATCTGCTTTGAATCAATATTTTTTTCTTTTTGTTTTGTTTACTGATTGCACCAATCCTATTGTTCCCTACATAAGTTTACAGCAGCTTATATGGAGCACTGTCCTTACTAGGTACTTACTTGGAAGAGCCCTGTTTAGTTTTAATAGTGCAATCCTATCCAGAATCATCAGTCTATTTTCCATCCCTTTATCTGCTTTAGTAAATGAATAGCAAAATCATGGGCACATCGAGGGGAGTGAATCATGTGCATTTACGGTGCACATCTTTCTAACCATCGAGGAATTCCTGCCTCTCCGTTCGTACCAAATAGGGTTAGAGGGCAGGGCAGAGATAATGCAGTTTCCCTACAATCCTAAGCCCTGATACTCTTCCAAACATATTAGTATACTGTAAATACATAGTACATAGTTCTGATCCAGGCTGAAGACGTCCAGGGTGGAACATCGAGCAATTTTCAACATATTAATTGTCTTGAGTAGTTGAACTTTTTTGATTTTACCAGCAATACCGTTGATTCATAATCCTGTTACGGATTCCTTGATTGAATAATGCCAATTACTGCAGTGGCATAGCTAATGAAAGTGTAGCCCAGACCCAAGGGCTAAATGACGCCCCTGAAGCAATATCACAACCTGTGGCACAGCTAAGGCATCAACTACCTGGGGTCTACACAGAGGCGTACCTAGGCAAAATTTCACCCATGGCAAGGACTGAAATTTTGCCCCATCAAGACAGTTAGAAGGGATCCCAGGATGTCATTTAGTTCAACCCCCTGCTTGTAGCATGAGAGATCTCTGCAAAGGACTAGACTTTTACACTAATATATTTATATGCACATACACACGTGTGTGTGTGTGTGTGTGTGTGTGTGTGTGATATTAGCTGCTACTAAGACTGCTAGGAGCACTGTGACTGGCCGCGAGGCAGGGGAGGAGCTTACTCCGGGCCCGGATCACTTTTAACTGCTCTGAGAACACCCAGAGCAATGCACAGTTCAAAAATGGCTGCCCTGGAGTGCACCCAAGGAGAAGTGTGGGGCGGGGAGTGTCACCAGAGGAGTGTCAGTGGTGTCCCCTAGTGTCCTGTCGCCTGTGGCAGATCGCATCCTGTGCTATACCCTCGTTACGCCTCTGGGTTTAAGAAGATTTTATATCCTCCCCACCCCAAGATGAAATCAAATTTAGTTTATTTAGGGTGCGATCCTAACCTGACCTGTGTTAGGCTGGCACAACTCAACCGCTTCCACTCCCGTTCCCATGATGTACTGGCCTAACGCCTGCAGGAGTAGTGCAGAAGTGCCTTGTAGCACTTTTGTGACATCCCTAATCGAGAACGAGACTTGTGCTGGGACTTATGCCGACCTAACTGGGGATTGGGATTGCAACCTGAGAAAATAAATGAACAAATGAAATGTTCTCTGGTATTCTGCCACATGTTTTGATAGAAAACAAATATTCCAAAGTGGTTTGTTTTCCTGCATTCAGCATTAACTTTTCAAATTCTATATAACATGATGGTATTATTCTACATACTGAGATTTTCACAATTTTCACCTTGAGTGTCCAGCTCAGCTTGTTGCCCAGTGAAGTTGCCACTTCCTGAACCTCCTTAGCTATGCCATTGAATTGTTATAGTGGAAGCAGTGGCACTGAAGAGACCCGCAATATGAACTATGGGGTGTACTTGCTGCCATCAGTTGCAACCAGTGACAAAAATATTTTTGTCTCCAGCTTTAACATGTGTTTATTTTGGCCGTGACCAAGCAATTAGTTGTAGAGAGAGACACATTGTACAAAAGAGAATAAATGTATTCTATGTAAGCAAACCGTTTGCAGTTTCAACTATTTGCATCTTCTCTGACCTATATCATTTAATCTTCTAAACAATGAATAATAATTTAAGAACTGGCTCAAGATGTGCAAGTTGATCATTAAAGCTGAAGTTTGGCAACTACCAGCCCAATACTTTCCATATTCCCTTGGAATTATGTTACCCTACGTTTAACCGGGATTACATTCCAGAAAGTGGTAAATACACTTAGAGCCCAATCTTAAGCTTGTCTAATTGGAAGTCCTTTTAGCTTACTCCCAGGGAAGTGTGGACATGATTGCAACCTCACAAACAGAAATTTTTGCAACTTGAAAATTATGCACATTTATACCCATAGATAAGGCATATTGGCTGCAATTCTAACCCCTAGTTAGGCTGGCATAAGTCCCAGCACAAGTCCCATGCTGGCTGTTGGTCAACTTCATGGGCACAGAACATCGACAGGACATTGATTTGGCCTCTGAGTGATGACATTTTGAGCCAGTCCAAAGGTTGCTGGGCCTTTGGAGAAGTGGGTATCCTCTAGGTGCTTCATCACAGATCAAGCAGAACCCATCACTCATGAGAACAGATGTCCTCAGAAAGGGTGCAGCCTCCTCACTTTAGACCAGGTGTGTCTAAATGCAGCCCACAGAAAGCCTCAATGCAGCCTGTAGCAAGACCTCTACATTCAACCCACAGGCAAGCCTTGTAATCTTCTGGATCTTCCTCTAATACACTCTTATATCTAAATTTATGTAAATTTATTCAGATTTAAAACGTAAATCATTTTTCAGGCCCCAAATAGTGCCAGAGAGATGATATGGCCCACCTGCCAAAATGTTTGAACACCGCTTGTTTAGACATAAAGTTAAAAATAAAGGTGTCCCCCGCATGTTATACTGCTTGTCATAACCAACTGTAGGGTGCGGTGCTTATCCCCATTTCTGGAGCCACAGAGCCAGTGTTGTCTGACAATAGCCATATGCTATTACCTTCCTACTAAAATGGTAACTATCTACTTGCATTTGCATGCTTTCAAACTACTTGGATTTTCAGGAGCTAGGCTAAGGATGGGAGCTCACCCAATCTTATAGGACTCGAACTCTGGCCTTCTGCTTAACAGGAACAGTGTCTTAACTGCTTGTGCCACCACACCTTTTTAGCCATAGGCTACCTCAATATACCATATGGAGGGAGGGCACTAGGATGCAGGTCTCTTGTCTTGAGTGCTCCCTGAAGCATTTGGTGGGCCACTGTGAGACACAGGTAGCTGGACTAGTTGAGCCTTTGGCCAGATCCAGCAGGACTCTTCTTAGGTTCTTATATTCTTAGGAAGTGAATGCAGAAAACATTATTTTCCTCTCACATTCTCTTTTACTTCCCATTCTGACCCACATTTCTTTTCCTTGTGTCAGAAATCAAAACACTGGCTCCCAGGTTTCATTCTTTGGCTGGAATACACATCAAGCTTATCAGTGAATAAGATCACAGCATCTTCCCTGGTCTAATTAATAAGCATATGCAGATTGCAGTGACTCACATCAACCCACAGGAATGAAAGTGTGTGCAACCTCTCTTTTGTGCTGCTTTGATTTGATCCACCTCCATATTCAAAAAATATATTTACGAAAGCTATTTTCAGCATCACAAGGTAACAAGACAAATATCAGCCAACAGTTGTCATTTAAACAGACATTTTGGGATTTTTTTTAAATTTCAACATCGCTTCAGCTCTAGACTTAAAATTGATCTTTTTTTAAACAACAACTCTTGGCTGAAAGTCTCATTTTGATGTTTTCAATTAAGTAAGTTTACACTGTATCTGCTGGATGAGAAACTGAAACAAAATTCAGTGGATGAAAGAGACCAATCTATAAATAGGATTTAAATAAAAATAGCCATTGAGGCTCCTTTTGAGCAATTCTTCTAAGAAACTATCATCATTCATGTCAATATTTTTGGGCCCCTGATGAGCACATGCTCATAACAGTTGAAACTGTTATTTGATGCTTCTTATTAAATTTGACTTTTGCATGCACTGAATTCTGTTGCTATTTTTAGTTAATAGCACTGCCCATTTTGGTTATATTCTGACTTAAACCAGTACATCCCAAACTGTATACACCAAAAGAAGTAGAACCATATATGTGAAGGAATTATTTTCTAGTGAGAGAGTATTCAAAGTTTTCAAACTTTGTTTTATTGATAATAAGTGTAAGATCTATCCAGTGGCTAACAAATGTGTGAACATGGCTTGGGAGTGGTGAATTCTGTCTGTCTTGTGTGTACATCAGAGCTGTGGCTGTAAATGGTGCACTTGGGGCCTCTATAAAGCACTTAATGCTGTCATTTGTAAGCATGAAAAGGCACTAAAAGATAAGATTCTGTGAGTGGAAAGTCTACTTTAGGATCCAAGAAACATTTTGGCCGCTAGTCAAGTTCCTTCTGCCAGTACTTGAAGGATAATGATAATAATAATACTGTAATAATAGAAATAAACTGTGAATATCTAGAGGGAAATGTTAACCATTTATCCCCTGTATTTATTGGATTAGGCCACAGCACATCCATCATCACAGTGAGAAAATACAGAAACCGTCTTAGGCCATTAATTCCATGTGAAGATAGTCACTGTTGTATAATTTTTTCAGGATGGTGCTTTTTAAACCTGATTCAGAAGTTGGGTTGTACTTGTTAATTGGGTTACAGTCCTATACACACTTTCCTGGGAGTAAGCATGTTGGCCACAATAACCATTTAGTCAGTCCCATGCATATGGGTTGAGGTATAAGTGGGATCTGCTTTCTATTTATGGCAATAATTTATATCACACCTTCAAGATTTAAAAGATGGCTCACAGTGATAACAAAAAAACTGCAAATAAAACCAATGGCGATTTGATAGGAATAGCTCTTTAAACAAACTATAAATGAGCTAACAACAATTAAAAACACACTGGAACAAAACCATCTTCACTTGCCACCTTTTCTGCAGGAATGCATGTGTCCTTGGAGAGCCTGTTCCATCTCTCCTGTGCCCACACACTGCATAGACAGCAAGGGGATCGTACAGAGGAGAGCCTTTAAAGTGAAACTGAGTTTTTTAGTTCAAAAGCCTGATCCTATAGAAGAAAGCAGACCATGGTATTTTTAATTCATATTCTTCACATTTCTCCAAGGAGCTCAGGGTGGTGCACATAGTTCCTCCTCTCCATTTGTCCATGCAACATCCCTATGAGGTAGGTTAGGCCGAGAGATAGTGACTGGCCCAAGATCACCCAAAAAGCTTCATGGCTGAGCGGGAATTTGAACCTGGCTCTTTCAGGTTTAAATCTAGCTCCTGAACCATTAACACACCAGTTTTGAAACTCTCTGGGAGGCTGGGAACCACTATAAATGCTTGTAGGCAAAGGCAGCACTATAATTGCCATGACTGTGTTGTTGCCTTGGACAAAAGGACTTGTTCCTTTACTCCTGGCTGTTGTGATCCTCCAGGTATGTGTGTGGTGGGGGAAGTCAGCGTTCCCCAAGATTATCACAACCCACTTCTGGTATACAACTGCACTAACCTCCGCTCTAAGCCATTCTGGCTCCGAAGCAAACAAATTAGTCAACAGTGATGCTTAAAAAAAGATTAAGAGTAATATGTTATTGCCTCCTAGTGCCAATCAAAACTATCTTGGTTTCATTCAAGACATGCGGAGAATTACAATACATGTTCTGGAAGGAGAAGAGAATAACTATCATTTGACAAAAGAGAGCATGCCAGTGAGGGTTGTGAAAAAACTTTCTGACTATTTTGTGGTGCACGGAGCACTGTTTCCCTGGGTCAGCTCCAGTGCTAGAAAACAGTGATCCACTTGTACTGCACCATCTTTCAGTTTGGCAATCATCCAGGAATGGAGTGACGTCTCAGTAAAAAAGCAAAACACAGGGATGCTGCCAGAAATGTCAGCCTTGTCTTGGGTTCTTCTTGTTCTTGGCTGTAACTGCATTGCACGGTAGGTCATGTTATACCTTCCACCCAGGGTGACCATATGCCATAACAAAAAGGTAAGAAATGACATCAGGACATGGGGAGTTTTATATTACATTTGACAGAGCAGGATAGGGCAAGAAATCAACTATTTCTAACATGTATTTCTGCCTTAGTTATGACATAATACATGTGGATTGAGTTCCAAGGACACACAACTATATAGCCATATGATAGAGTTGGCAGAGATAAACTCAGCTCCTTCTCAGCATGTCTATCAGCATGCAAGGGGTAGAATACTGTATACTAGAAGTTCTCGAAATGGGAAGGGGGGTCAGGACCACGTTGGGGGCTTGTGACTTCATTTGGGGGGATTGCAAAAAGCTGGATGCTGCCATCTAGGAATCTGGCACTTGACACCACCGTCTTGGAATGGATAACCGTCTTATGCATAGCCGTCTTATGCATAACCGTCTTATGCATAACCGTCTTATGCATGCTGTAATGCATAATTTTCCATTGAAAACAATGGGACTTATTTCCAAGTAGATATGGAGGAACTCTGACAACAACATGTAATTTCCCATTTAATGTCACTTCTGGCCATGACATCACATTCAGGTTGATGACATCATTTCCGAGGGAACCCCAGACTATCATTTTCAGAAGGGGGTCTCGGGCTGAAGAGTTTGAGAATCATTTTAATAAACACTGGCTATGGATAGTGGTGACCCTTCTGAGTGTTGAAAAGTCTACATAGGGACCACAAAAGAAGTGTGTCTATGAAAGGAGCATGAATGCTACCGCCACTTAGAACAGTGTGAGAAATCAACAGTGGCAGAACATGCTGTAAGAACTGGTCACCAAATAACTTTCAACCGTACCCAGGTCCTCTCCATAATGTAGAAATACCACACTAGAATCTGTAAGCCACTGAAATTAAAAAAAACGCATGAAAATAATATGAACAGAAAAGAGGGTTTAGCTCCCATTTCTTTTAAAACATGCCAGAATAAGAAACCTTAAAGAAAGGAATTAAATCAACCCAGGCTATTAAAAAGTCCACTCGGAACCGAGAGCAGAAGATATAAGAGTCTTTGTAAGTGGATATGCCCCACAGCTGAGTGAACAAGCTCTGTTCTTTCTGTATTGTGAATAGACTGGAACAGTATTTTTAAGTGTTTTAAATAGAAGTAGGTTGAAGGAAAAAAGTGCACATGTTGGTTACACAAGTGGAGTCTGACTTTATTAGCATTGCTATAATAATTTCTGTCTGGAGTCAGTAATGGGCTAGATGATGTTGTACAAGCTGAAATTAAAGCCAGTTTTGCTCCTAGATTTCCAACTTGTGATCATGACTTGGATAGCCCCAACTGCATCCTTTTTGAATCAGTTAGGCTAGGGCTATGGTTACATTAAATTTGTTGCATTCTTATGTGGGACTGTCTTTGGTCTCTACCTGGAAACTTCAGCTAAGAAAGGAACTAAAGCATTAAACATTGCGTGTTCTAAGACTTATCGAGTACTAGCGAAATGTACCGGCGTTGCCAGAGTAAAAGACCCCCATGTGCCATCCCCCCCATTGCACAACACTCCCTATTGTATATCATCCCCCCATGCATGTCATCCCACCATGCAGATCAACCCCTATAAGCATCACTCCCCCACTGGCCATATCCCCCCCCCGTGCAACACTCCCCCCCCACCCATGAAACACCCCCTCACAACTGTGGATATCCCTCCTACTGGGCAAGTGCAAGATTTGGGTCTGGGTGTTGATCAGTCTTCAGTGTTAATTATAAGCTGAAAATGCGTTGTGGCTGCTGAAGCTAAAATAATCATGGCTTCCTGAAAGCTGCAGAATGGGTTGTGGCTCACAATTCTCACACTAGCTATTTGATGTCAAGCTCTTCCATTGCATGGAATATCCAGGTTAACACCTGGACCATTCATGAAATCAAAATCATTCATGATTTGCATGATAAATAAGCCATGTAACCATCTAGGCATAGCTCTCTACTTTTCAGAAACTTCTCCAAGGTGAAAGATCACCAGACAGAGAGTCTCAGAATGAGGCCATACATCAACACCACCTATTGGATGGAGGTATTGTTTCTATAATCATTACAGATGCACTGCTTGGATAAGAAATGCATACCGGTACTTTACTGGAGGAAGATTTAGTTGGTCCAGGAACAAAAAAGTTAGTGCTGCTGTATAACCAAAGATGTATGTGAAGACATGTAGAACACATAGTTGTACAATAGGTAATCGCTGTGTATAAAAGCTTATTAAAGTATTTTGGTTACCTTTTGGGGGGCCACACTGTATTTCTACACCAAAACTTATAGAGTGCCATCCTAACCAATTTAGGCCAGCACAATTCACCTATCTTTCTGTTCCCATGGTGGCATGGGGAGGCCAGCATATATCTGTGCACTGGCCTAACCCCCCCCCCCCACCCCCACACCCAGGAGTGGCACAGTAGTGCTTTATGGCGCTTTTGCATCACTCCCCAGGTCAGCATGGGAATTGTGCCAGAACTTGTGCCAGTCTAACTAGGGCTTAGGATTGTGCTGCCACTCTGTCTTACTTCTCCTAAACTGAGGTACCAGAATAGCCAACCGCTAAATAAAAACCAATAAAGTAAAAATCAGTCATTCATATAAAATAAACAAATGCATCAAAAAGCATTTTGAGCTCCAGCAAAAAAAACTGTATGTGATAAGTCAGTACAACTGGTGACTATGTCAGGGTGAAGCCCAACCTAGACTTGTGCTGGTGCAGACAGAGCTTGGGGACTGAGGACGCAGTTGGGGTTATAGAATTCCAACTGGCCTCATTTTGGCTTCTCTTATAAAAACAAACCTGATATGCCGGAATGCAGCTTCTGGTTTGTTTCTGCCTAATTGCTTGAACCCTGGACCTGCCAGAGGAATGAATCCTCCAGACTCTTTCACGACTGGTCCTTAACACACTCTGCTGACACCCGGTCTTTATGTAGGAAGTGTTCCTAAATGTCCAAAGACCTTGCACGGCATTGAACTATTATCACTAAATAGTTATGTGGCAGTTTATATTATGTGTTGTAAACAGAAAGTTTTCTCCCCAAATGAGGCAACTGGGGTGAATGGGGAAAGGGCAGTTTACCTCAGAGCTCCTCAAGCCTTGCATGGACAACTGTTTGTGCCAGGCATGAGTTATGTATGTATGTTTGTGTAAGTTGCTTTAATTTGAAGAACAGAATGGGAAGGTCATATAGTTCTCTGGCTCGGAAACAGAGAACAAATCCATAGAGCTCACCTCAGAATCCTACTGGGATTTTGGGCAGACTTAGACAAAATTTCCAAACAAGTATTGTTGCTATGTGTCCAGTTTTCAGAAGAAGCTTTAGTAATGGCTCCACACAAAGCTCAGTTAAGGGATATGGAGCCCCTCAGGTGAACTCCGCATTACAGCTCCTAATGACATGATGATCTCAGTGATTATTCAGAAGTAAATTCCATTGAACATTCTCAGAAGAAAATATCCATAGAATTATAGCCTCACTGCTGTAGGTCCCTGGTGGTACATGGGTCTCCTTAGACACAACCCTCTTTTCCTCTTCTGAAATTCCCTATTAATTATCCCACTGCCCACCCCTGCACCTCCATCAGAGTTGGCTGGGGGTTCCGGTGCCATGTGGGGTGACGTGCAAGTGTGCACTCTGCTTTGGCTTCAGACTCACACATGCACAAATCTTTGTACATGATTTAATTTATTTAAGGGATTTATACTCCACCTTTCCCACAGATGCATAAGACAGCTTACAAAGCTTTAGTTCCTCCTCTCCTGCTATCCTCATAACAACTGTGTAAGGTGAGGCTGAGAGTGAGTGAAAGGCTCAGGATCAACCGGCAAGCTTCATGGCCAAGGAAGGATTCAAACCTAGAGCTTCCAGGTCTCAATCCAACTCCAACCTGGCTCTCATAGTAATACTTACGCTGGTATCTCAAGCATCATGGATCTGAGAGTATCACAATAGCTTGGAAGCAGAAGCCAGCATAATACTTGAGTTTGCGTTGCATTAACAACCCCTTTCAGCAGATTTGGGGGTGTTTTAGATCAGTGAGTCATCCTAAATGATAGGCCCTAGAAATGCCACCACAAGCCTCCAAGCACTAACATCTGCTGGGATGATGCTACACTTAGCATTTCTAAATGCTCTGACACACATTTCCAGACAGCAGGTGAGGGCCTTGTTAAAACTCAGGCAATATTTGAACTTTTCCTACAAAAGCAGATGGTGCTAAATCCCTATGGAATATGCAGAATAATGTACTACTGCATGAATACTTTTTATATTCTTTGTTTGTATTTACATGATGGGAAAGTTGGGAAGAGATAATATTATGTTGTCTTTCATTCTCATGATGTGCATTATACAGCTTAAAACACAAGGGTATTGACCAGAGAATCCAATAAACAGGGGATGTGGATTTGGATGAGGCAAAGAATTAGGCGAGAGGTACAGAATTAGCTTTGTAAGACTCTCAGCATTTGTCAGAATACAAGATTAAAGCAAATGTGATTGTATGTACTTCTACAATTGTGAGTAAATTGAGTACAGTTGTCACTGTATGTAGTGTACAAGAGTGAGTAAATACTGCATTTGAGTAAATTGTGAGTTCCTGGAGTGGGAAGTAGGGGTTCCACTGCAGGATTTAGACAATACCAAGCTTGATGAACCAACTCGGAATAAGGCAGCTTTATATGTCATTAGTCATACAATATGTTGAAACTGTAGGCCATATGGACTCATGTGGTGTTCAACCCATGATAAAGGAGCCAGGCAATTGCTTGAGGACACACTGAGCTTGGCACTTAATACATATTTATTGAACCAAACACACTTTAAATAGCTATTTACACAATGATATTTCTGTGGACAAGTGGTAGCTTAGGAGACACAGAGGCGGTCATCTGACTGCTGTGCACAGGTGGGCTGAGACCGGTTCGGACCGGATCGGCCAAACCGGTAGTTACCGGGTGGCCGCCGGTCGTGAACCGGTAGTTACGGAGGCTGCCGAACCGGTTCAGGCCCCCTTTGAAGATTTACGGCCGCCGCAGTCGCCATTTTAATGGTTAGAGGCGGGTCAGGGAGTCCCTCCTCCCCGCCTCCTATTCACAGCTGGCCGGCCAGTTGTGGGGAGTTGGAGGGTGATTGGGGACACTTGGGGGCAGCGGGGGCTCTTTAGAGCCGGTTCTGGGGGGTGGGAGGGTGGTTGGGGGGCACTGGGGCTTGCTACAATTAAAAATAAAAATAAAAAAAATCACTGCGCATGCACGCTCAGCTAATTACCAGCCGGGAGAGTCCCAGAGTGTCTCTGCGTAGGCGGGGAGCTCGAGTGAACTCTTCCAGGAAGTGAAAGTACAGTGATTCTGTACCCCCAATCACCCTCCAACCCCACTGGAACATATTTTTAAATGTAGGACAAAATGTAGGACGTCCTGCATTTTGTCCTTCATTTGTTTTTTTAAGTCTTTAAAACACAAACATGTGCCCTGGAGATCTTCTCGGAAGTAAATTCCATGAAAGTCAACGGGACACACTTCCAGGCCAGTGTGGAGAGGTCTGCAGCCTGAGAGCCCAATCCTAAGCATGGCTACTCTGAAGTAAGTCCAATGACAGTCAATGGGACTTACTCCCAGGAAAGTGTGGTTAGGGCACTAACTGAAGACGGAGCCGTGACTTAGCACAGCTCCGTCCCCTTTAAATTCTCCGCACTGCTTTCTAGGAAGCAGTGCGGAAGTTTTCAAAGGAGGCGTGGGCAGGACTCCCCGGGGGCCTCTCTAGGCTTTCCCTGTCCCTGGCCGGAGGTCAGCTATGGACAGGGAAAGCCTGGGGAAGCCCTAAACCACGCATGCGCCAACCTTGGTTGGTTTGCACATGTGCAGTGCGCATCATTCATGCATGCGCAGTGCGTGTCAGCGCGAATGTCATGCATCGGCGCTAAGGCCAGGCTTCACAAAGGTAGGTGGTGTCGTGCCTGCCCCGGCCCCACCCCTGACCCTCCCAGGCCCCGCTCCTGACCCGGCCTGGCCCCTCCCACTTCCGGCGAACCAGTTGTTGGGGCCAGGCCTGCCCACCACTGCTGCTGTGGACATCAACAGGAATTTGGCAACTTGTCCAAAGGAATCAAATGGGTGGAGTGGCTGATCAGTGTCAGGATTCACTACTCAATTGCTGGCTGAACTCAACAGGTTCAGGCCAAAGCAGAACCCGTCTCTGTTCCATCTACTATTCCGAGATGCAAAATAATTATCAATCCTGTAACATACTGAAATTATGGGAAATGGACATTTGAAGACATCTGAGAAGTCTCCATTAAAAGCCTCGCTAAGCCTTTACATCTTACTTAGGGCGCAATCCAGAGTACCTACGGGGAGTCCTTGCTCCGGTGTAAGAACAATTTGCTCTGGATTGCAATATGAATTTCCCATAGGTTTTCATTAGGTGGTGCAGTAACTACGGGTGCACGTAAAGTCTCTTAAGTGCTCCCGTAGTTACTCTGGATTGTAGGGTTAGTGTCTGAAATTGTATTCTGACATTGAGAGCTCTGGTGAGGCTAAAAGGCTATCAGACGAAAGGCAGTGCACTTGACTTTTTCACTCTCTGAAAGTAGGAGGAATGGAGGCAATTGTGTTTCTGATTACTTCACAGAGTAGTTATACCGGTGACTGCAACCGTTTATTATATTATCAGTAGCTGTGCAGACTTTTCACAAATCTTGCTGCTGACTATGAAGTGCCTATGAAAACAACGCAAAATTCAATCTGGCCAGTTACATCACACCATTCCTACTGTTTATAATCCCTTTGCCCCCTATTCATTATTGTGTGCCATTTCTAGACATTCCCATTCTACTCCTGCCCCAATAGTGAACAATTTGTAGGAGTCCCGTTTCCATTGCCTCCCAGTCTGTTTTTATCCGTGCTCCATATCATCCTAATCTCAAACTCGTTTTTCCCGCTTTCCTACCCCAAATCTCATTTTTCTCCGCAAAATACCAACCGTACCCCAAGTCATTCTTTGCCTTCCCATTATCTCCATCCAGATTTACCATATGTCACCCTTTTCAAGAACATATCCTCATGTCCTGGAAAAAAAATCATCATTGTCTTGATTTTTCCTATGAGCACATAGACTTCTTGAAATTAATAAATTATAGCTGCAATGCTAAACACACTTTCCTGGGAATAAGACCCATTGAACACAATGGGGCTTACTTTTGAGTAGACATGGTTAGGTTTGTGTTCTAAATTATATGTAATAATTTAAAAAGTAATATGTGTTGAAATTAACCATATGAAAGCAATATACATGAAGGTTTTTTAGCTTTTATTTTGTCATGTCCTATATTTTCTTAGGTGTCGTACATTTGGATTTGTCCTACACTTGACCTCTTTTGTGGTTATGACTCTTATGTGGTTTGTGGCTCCCTGTCTCTTTCATCATTCATGCCATATACTTGCCAATGGTTCACTGCCATAAGCACAAAATGAGATTACAATTTTATGCAATCTTTATAGGACAGAAGTGATTATAGTTTTCAGCTTGTGTTGCGATGGGGCTGTGGTGGCACAAGTGGATAAGACACTGTGCCTGTTAACTAGCAGGCCAGGTTTCAAGAACCGGGTCCTCACAAGATGGGGTGAACTCCTGTCCTTAGCCCAGCTCCTGCCAACCTAGCCGTTCGAAAGCATGTAAATGCAAGTAGATAAATAGGTACCACTTTGGTGGGAAAGGTAACAGCATTCCATGCGCCTCAGCGTATAGTCCTGCAGGCCCCAAGTGTCTTTGTGCAACATTGGCTCTAAAGGCTTGTAAACAGGGATGAGCACCGCATCCTATAGTCGGAAACTGTGGGGGGACCTGCATTGTGAAATGTCACCTCCATCCTGAATGTTACTTTTCAACTACATCTCTGCTCGTTATATAAGAGACAATACGTACTTTTTTCATCGCACATACTATTTTTATTGATTTTTTAAATTTCCAGTGGCGTCATTGCTGGTATCACAGGCACCTTGCACTACTGAATGAGACAAGAAAATGTGAATGAGTATCATTGATGCAGATTTCCTATTTTCTCTGCTTGCCAAAAGAAACTGTAGCAACCCTTAGGGTATTATGAGACTAATAAGTTCAGCTGCTAGATTATTTAAAATAGTTTGGTTCTAAAGAAGCTGCCAGCAGGAGATACTTAGGCAACAGTTTATAAGACTCTATTGAAGTATTGATCATTGGCCACCAGTGCAGAAAAAGATTATACAATTTGAAGTAGATGAAAAAAAAGAAATAGATGCTCCTATTCTTTGTACTTTGGGCGGCAGGGGACAGGGGAAAGGGAAGGATCTTTTTTCTGGACAAGATATGCAACATTATTGAATTACCTATTCTGAATGTTTCCCTTGTCTTTTTGAATATTCTCAAAGAGAAAATAAAATTTGTTCCTATGAATAAAGGTTTTGCGGTTTTAACCTTTGGTTTTCCAGTTATTACATTATGTGCATTTCCTGCCCCCTCCCACCAATCAGCCACCTCCCCACCAGTCACCCCTTTCTTTCCTTTAAAGCTGCATGACAAGCAGACGTTCAGCAAATAAAATGTCTCTGCCGTGGCTTCCTCATGCCAGGAAAAAGTCATCAGCAAAAGGCTGATTTTGCTGAATTGTTGAAGCAAAAGGCTCCTCATTCTAACAGTGCCATCTTGAATGCTCCCTAAGGAGCATCTGTTGGGCCACTGTGAGATACATGAATCTGGACTAGATGGACCTTTGGCCTGATCCAGTGGTGACTCTTCTTATGTTCTTATTAGTGGTCACTACTGCTCATTTCCTTCCAATTCCAGTACCTTCCCTTTAGAATAGAAAGCTCCTAGAAGCCATCGCCCCCCCCATTACCCCTATATATTAAGATATTCCTTGGTTACTTTAAGCTCCAGATTAAACCAAAGAAGCAAGCCAAACTTCCAGCATAATACCTTCCTTGTTCTACCTCCTCACAGCTGTCTAATATTGGTAGTGAACATAAGGAGCAACTGTGACCTTTCTGGGAAAAGATAAGGGTTCCCTCACCTCATTTTTGGCAGAGGGGGAGATCCCTACTGTGTGATTTCCACTATACTTCTGAACAGAATGCAGTCTGCCAGCTTCGATTAATTCCACTGTTGACATCCTCACTAAATTATTTCAAACACCTTAGATTGGCTCCTCCAAGAATATAACCTTTATTGAGAGAGTGATGGATCTGCAGAGCTTCAGAAATTCCACTCCTTTGCCTCATCCCCACCAGAAAGGTCTCCTGAGATTATCTTCTACTGTATTTTGCCAACTTCCAAAAGTCAGCTGAATTCAGTGCCATCTCAACCCATGTGTCAAGCAAGACAGTTCTGATTGTTAATTCTGGGCCACGTGTCACTCCAGTTTTTGCCTCTCATCTATGCACTTAGATAAGCTATTGATGTTCTTCCATAAGTGACATTTATTTCTCTAAGCCAGTGTTTCCCATACTATAAGTGGGGACACACTGGTGGTTGCAGCCTGATTTCTGGTGCATCTCCAAAGGATGATGGAAAGTTCAGATAACCAATTGCCTGATTCTCTGAGGCTACTCAAAATAGCTGCTAATTACCCTGCAAAGAGTTCAGCTCCTGCAGTTTGCAAGATAGCTGCTAATTACCCTGTAAGGAGCTCTGTCATACTTTTGAAAAGTTCACCATTTTTTAAAAGTCCATTGCCGGATGGGCATGAAAGAAGATTTCAAACTGCCTCCACCAACATCCCCACTGCCAGTCAGATAAAAGGTAGTGACTAAAAAAAGAAAAAGCATGCTTTTCAAATCTACAGCACTTCAAAGCTGTGTGAAGAACTGAAATGCTCTGAAGGTATGGAGCATTTTCTTAAAATGTTTTTTTTTTTCCAAATGTGCTGGGACAGTACAGCAACAAACAAATAAATAAATCCTTTTTTCTTATAACCTAATTTTTCAGCTGGTAGCACAATCCTAGTAGTATTTCAGAACCACCCCAATCAATATATATACCATCTCTCCAGATTCAGTATATGGTCTCTCAATTACAGAGGGAGAAGAATGGATGATTGATATGTAATCGTATAAAGGAGTAAATTGATGCCAGCACTCCCATGAAGCTGTTGTCACTAACTGGGGCTTGTCCTAATGTCTCCCTGAGGGTAGAGGAGCCAACAGGAAATAGGAATGGGAATTTAGCCAATCATTTGGCTCATCTATTTCTTCAAAATCAATTAAAAAATGACATAGCCATGAGCAAGAGTAAAATATCGTACTGTACTAAAGCAGAGAAATAGACTGAGAGCTCATCCAGAGGGCTCTCTGGGCCAGCGCAAGTGCTCAGCGTGTCCTAAAACATGCCATAGGACACTTTTACACCACCCTCAAGGCTGCTAGGTTGGCACAAAGAGAATGGCAATGATCAATATGGATGTGGTTGCATGTATTGGTAACTGGTAAATGTTTTGGCCTATTTCAGGCACAAGTTAGTCATTTGAATGAAACTTCATTCATTTGGTCTTGTTTGAAAAATGCACATCGCAACCCATTGCTCTACATCCCCCATTCCCACCCCCCAAAATCTAGGCACAAAGCAGAGATGGGAAAACTTTGTAGTCAGTTGTCTGTTGGGCTCATAGGGGGCTCGTCTGGTTACTTACCCTGAGTAGCACACAAGTTCTTTGCAGAACACCCCACCTGATAGCAGATCCAAAACAACCCTTTGGGGGGAAGGCATGGGGGGAAGGCATGGATTTTATGGTTAGGTTAGTGTTGAGATCAGTCACTTTAGGGAGGTATCATGTGGTTTTTGAAAAGGTAATTATGGTAGCTGGCATCCACATCAAGACAGTGAGGTCAGTGGTATGCCAGGACTGCTCATACATTGCTTCCCCCAGCTCAGAGGAAGTCAGGCGAGCCTGTTGGCTGGCCAGGGCAAAAGCTGTTGGGATTGTCCTTCAGCATTCAGTACTAGCCAGTTGTCTTGACCCAAGTTTGGGTCAGTTGGGACAAATAGATCTGACACTTTTGGGCCCAGCTTTGAAACAGATGGATACCATACCCATGGATAGCCAGAAGAAGTTCTGGGCCAGCTCCTTTCCTCCCATTTGAGATACCACATGACAGGTGGCTGAGTTGGGCCCTACTGAAATAATTTGTTAATGTTTAATAGAACTGGCTCTAGGTTAAAACTTTTCCTCTGTCTCACATCTTCTTTCTGGGGGATTCTTTCTGGTAAATTATGTATGAATAAATTCTGGGCATGTTCTGAAGGGCAAATCTGGTTATTACCACTTTTCTGTGCAGAGCATCAAGGCCCCAAACAAATCATTATCTTTCCCCCACTCTTTAAAAAGAATGAAGGAAAACCCTTTCAGCACTTTAAATGCAACCTGTATAAGATGCAACAAACTGTTAAATGCTAAAGCCTGAATAACTTTCTAATCTGATTGTTCAGCAGAGAAAAGGCAAGAACAATCAGGCTAGAATCTGGAACAAGGAACTGGGCACATCAGGTTCAGTTTGTTTGACTTCAGCCAGCAGTGGATGGTTTCACGGCTGCAAAACCTGTAATTGATTTTTCAGACTGAACACTCCATAATGTATGTGAAGAATACACTTCATGCATTTTGATTAAGGAAAAAAAAATTCTCTTTTTCATGCAGAATTGAATTTGTAAGGACGAGTTGAGTGGGCACCAGGAAAGGATACACAGCCTAGTATGTATCATAGGATGCTTCCTAAATGTAAGCTTAAACTCAAAAGCAAGTTTCACAGTGTTCAGTGGGACTTGCTCCCAGGTAACTGTATATAACAACTGTACCCTTGATGTGACATGAACTGGCTTTCAGGTAGCCATGTGGAAGGATGCAGCTTAGATGACAGCTTAGATATTAAGAAGGATGAAGGATAACAGCTTAGATATTAATACTGGTGGATCCTATTTATCAGCCAATTTTATGTTCACAGAACTGGTTCAATGCATGTCCCCTGAACCTGCAATGGGCTGTGCTCCAATCCCCTTCAGAGAACTTACTTAAGCCTAGAGAGGAGGCATGCATATACCGTATGTCTCTGCAGACTTCAGAAAAGCCTCCAGAGAAGCTAAAAATTTAGAGGAGCAGCAATTTCCAATTTCCTTTGGGAAACCATGACCTTTTTGCCTACTACAGCATTTTGAGGCACAGGGAAGCCCAAGCATCTGTGCCCTTTGACTGGTGACTGGTAACATCACTGTTCCAGGTCAGGAGATCTCATGATGCTCTGCTCCCACTTAAGCACAACCTTATTGCACAACTCAGAGTAACTATAGGAGCTCTTAAGAGACATTTACATCAATGTAGTTATGGCATCACCTAGTAGAAACCTATGGGAAATTCACAGAGCAATCCAGAGTAAATTTTTCTTATGTCGCTATAAGAGCTCTCACAGTTACTCTGGATTCTGCAGTTAGTTGACTTTTCTGCTTCTAATTGGGCTGGATGATTACAGGACCAAGTCTGTAACTGCACCAGTACAAACTTCAAATCAATCAGTCAACTGTATTTTTCAACAATAAGTTCACAAATGAAATTTGATTGAGGAATAGTATTTGATTGGGAAATAGTGTTTGCAGAAGTATGTCTTGTGAAGAAGGAAGGATATGCAATCAATGCAGTCAATATGCAGCCTCTAGTTATCCAACAGACATCCTCAGCATCACCACCACCAGTACCAGTACCAGCGTGATTTCTCACCAAAAAGCAGCAATCCAAAGATTATTACCTAAGGAATTGTCCATGCTTTGCCAGTTTTTTTGTTAACTGGACTTTTGTTTTTAGTTAGGGTGCATATTCAACACTTCAGGCTTTGGTTTACCTCCTGTAAAGTAAACAAGGTGTTTCTTTTTCATACACAAATTACGTAAATGTGGTTTTTATGTAACAGCCTGCTATGGAGAAAAAAATTATAGTAAAATGAAAACGAACAGGGCTATGGGTAGCCAAGAAATGGATAGGGCTAACTGTTATTCAAAATGATATATATTCTTGAAAAGATGTTGTACAGTGGTCTTCAAAGTTGGGGTCGTGGATTCATTTAAAGGGGGGGTCACTAAAAGCTGGATGCAACCATCTTGGACCTGGGCACTTTTAATGACACTTCTAGCCATGACATAACTTCTTGAGGGTCCCAGACAGATCATCTTTCTCAGAAGAGGGCTCTACCACTGTTGTAGAGCCATCATTCAGGCTAGGTGAGCAGATGGGAAGTTCCAAGCAGAAGAAAGAGAAGGGATGATGTTTTGCTTTTACATAGCGGGGAAGTGAGAGAAAGCTTTTTTCTGTCTCTGCAGGATCTGATGGTCATCGAACAAATGATTATTTATTTATTTATACCCCACCTTTCCAATACTAACAGAAATGCCCAAGGCGTTTTTACAAAGCTTACAAGACTGAAAGCACAATCCTAATCATGTCTACTCAAAAGTAAGCTCCATTATGTTCAATGGGTTTTACTCCCAGGAAAGTGTCTTTAGGATTGCAGGCTAAGAGTGACTGACTGGCCGGTCACCCAGGAAGTTTCATGGCTGAAGGGGGATTTGAACCTGGTTCTTCCAGATTCCAGTCCATTTCCCTAACCACTACACCATCCTGAGCTTCGTGATCAGGTGATGGGTGGTCTGGTTTTTTGCATTGGATGAGGGATGGTAGAAGGAGAATGTGAATTTGGTAGATTCGCCCTTAGAATTGACTGGAGATGTCAGGGAGGGGGAGTTAAACAGGGAAGCTGGAAGAAGGTGGTTTTTAGTGATCACACTTTCCAACTACCTGGTTCCTGTGAGCTCTATTGTAACTTGGGAGGAGAAAATCTCATTGAAAAAACTGATGCAAATAAAACTGCTTCTGAGACAGCTGCAAAGGACAAAGGGCCCAATCCAGAAGTGCACTTGGGCTACCCTATCGTATCACTGGATTGACCCAATTGCAAGATGGGCCACCCTAGCTGACAGCAGTTCTGTTGTTTTTCCTCCACAGAGTTGCGGCTAGCTTTTCAAAGGGAAAGACTCATAACATGCGTCTTCTCAAGTTTTCAAAACACTTTGGGCAACTCAAAAATTCTGCCCATTTGGACTCATTTTTGAGTCAAGTCACAGGATGCGAGGACTTCTGACTCAGCTTGAGCCAAACACGCTAGACTCGCCCATCCCTGAGAAATACACCTGGCTTTTGCCAAGATTTTTCTATAGTAAAGGCATTAACAGTGCAATCCTAAGCATGTCTACTCAAAAGTAAGTCCCATGTGTGCGATAGCAGTAAGCGTGGTTAACAGGAAAGCTGAAAATTCTATGTAAGACATTCCTGCAAAACATGTTCCCCTCCTGAGCAATTTTCATTTTTTTCCAGGAATATTCAGCCCTCATAAAGAAACTTATCAACCAAAGAGAAGCCTCTAAAATATTATAATTAAATCAGAATAAATAAATAGGGACATAAATGCTTGCATTTGATATACTATGAAGCTGTTAGGACGTGTGGGAAGAGTGAAGAAGAATTATTCTAATGCTGCTTCAGTATTTTTCATGGCAACTGCCCAAGAGCAATAGTTTTATTTTTGCAGCTCAAATGTTAAGTTTATTAGCCCAGCTTACTGGCTGTTGGCAAACTGTGTGTTTCTGCTGCTTTATTTATCTACCAAAGGAAGCTTGCAAGAGTTTGGAATTACCCAGGCATTCTTATGATGCCATGTAGTGTTGGACTACATGTCTTGAACATGGAGTACGTCTTGAACATGTTAATTTGATGGGAATCTCAACTGTGGAGGCACAAAAAAAACACTAGTGAAGTACAAAAGAAACAAAATGCATTTCTGGGGCAGGCAAGCACGGAGCATTAGATTTCTGAAAAAGAAACACAGGTAACAATATATTTCACATTGATGCTCCTCTCCTAAACTTATTTTCTTTGAAGTAGGTTGAGTTCTGTTGGCATTGATGCCAACATTGACTATTCAATAAGCTAGCTTCAGAATGTTCTGCAATGCCTTTCAATTTCTAGTTAGATTCAGTAAGAGAGATCAAGTTCCTTGCCTGCGGAGGTAGTTGCACCTGTCTGGTGCTGCCTATGCACCTCAGCATGTTGATGATATGATCTTGTCCATCATCCAACCAAAAGGAAAAAGAAGATACAGTGGCACCTCATGTAAAGAACGCCTCACGTAGAGTATGTTTCACGTAACAAACAAAAATTTCCTCTAGGATTCTGCTTCACGTAACACACTGTGCTTCACGTAAAGAACACATTCGTTGGCAGTTGGGGCAGACGCGCTGGCCGGCAGCTTGTTTAAAAAGCGTCAGGGCTTCCTCGCTGTTCCTCCTGTGGCCGGGCGTCCACTGGGCAGAGGGAGAGAAGAGCAGTGGAGAAGAGGGAAGCAGCTCAGGGCTAGCCAGAAGGGAGCAGGGGAGAGAGAGGCTCAGGATGACAAGAAGGAGAAAGTGGGGAGACTGAAGGTCTCTTGGATTGCAGCCTCCTCACCATGTCTACCCAGAAGTAAGCCCCATTGTGTTAAATGGGGCTTACTCCCAGGAAAGTGTCTTTAGGACTGCAGCCTAAGTATTCTTCATAGACTCATGCACATTGAATGCATGTTTTGAATTCAATCCCAGTGTTCTATCGTCATTTTTACATCCAGTTAATATTTTTATATGAATATTTTTGGGGTTGTGGAACCAATTGTCTGAGTTTCCATTATTTCCTATGGGAAAATCCGCTTCACGTAAAGAACGTTTCACGTAACAAACATGCCTCTGGAACGAATTAAATTTGTTACGCGAGGCATCACTGTAGTCATTATCAAATCCACTGCCGTGTTGTCTTTTTAAGAAGTTTGAGGGCACAATCTGGTCCAAGTTTCCAGCTCAGGAATAAAGACCATACAACTCTAAGGGGAAAAAATTGCCTTACATTATGGAGGCCTCCATGACTGTCCTCCAGCTGCAGAATGCAGCACATGCTATGCCAGTGCTGATCAGTTGGTTATGCTTGCACAAAAGATGTCCTAATCTCCCACTGACGTTCTTATACTAGTGGGAGATATGCCATACGGTTTTCTTGTTGCCCACTGGAGCAGTATCCTTAGGGAAGGGGGATTTTTATCCCCTAAAGAAAGCCCAAACCCCATAATGCAGATTTCTCAAATCTGCACCTACCTCAGGGCTCTGTTTTGGGCCCGGTTCTCTTTAATATCTTCACTTGGAGGAAGGGATATAATTTGCAGATGACACCAAGCTGGGAGGAAGAGCAAACACAACAGAAGACAGGAGAAACCTTCAGGAGGATCTGGATAAACTGGAATACTGGGCTGTAACAAATAGAATGAATTTCAACAGGGAGAAGTGCAAGGTTCTGCACTTGGGCAATAAAAACCAAAAACAGGTAGAAAATGGGGGATACTTGGCTTGGCAGCACAACATGTGAGCGGGATCTTGGAGTCAGCAGTGTGATGCATCTGCGAAGAAGGCAAATGCCATTTTAGGCTGCATTAAGAGGACTATAGCTTCCAAGTTGCAAGTTCTAGTTCTTCTTTATTCTGCATTGATTAGACCTCACCTTGAGTACTGTGTTCAGTTCTGGGCACCTCACTTAAGAAAGATGCAGCCAAACTGGAGCAAGTCCAGAGGAGAGTGACAAGAATGACCAGTGGGATGGAAGGGAAGCCCTACGACAGCGTTTCTCAAAGTGGGGGTCGGGACCCCTTTGGGGGTCGCCTAGAGCTTTCCTGGGGGTTGCCTAAAGACCCCTGGTGCAGGGGGCCAGGTCAGGCTTGCAAGACCTCCGGCTGTAGCTGCGCACACACTGGGACTGACTGACAGTCTCAGGGCCCAATCCTATGCATGCCTACTCTGAAATAAATCCCATTATAGTCAGGGTAGCCTTTACTCCCATGTAAATATGGATAGGATTGCAGCCTCAGGGCCCAATCCTATGCATGCATACTCTGAAATAAATCCCACTGTGTTCAATGTGTGCATAGAACACACATTTCATTTGTAACAATGAAAATACATCCTGCATATTGGATATTTACATTACGATTCATAACAGTAGCAAAATTACAGTTATAAAGTAGCAATGAAAATAATTTTATGGTTGGGGGTCCCCACAACATGAGGAACTTATAAAGGGGTCACAACATTAGGAAGACTGAGAACCACTGCCCTACGAGGAAAGGTTGGGGGAACTTGGGATGTTCAGCCTGGAGAAGAGGAGGCTGAGGGGAGACATGATTGCCCTCTTCAGATACCTGAAGGGCTGTCATAGGGAGGAAGGGGCTCATTTGTTCATAGCTGCTTCTGAAAGCAGAACTAGAACCAGTGGGTACAATCTGCAAGAAAGGAGATTCCAGTTGGATATCAGGAAAAAATTCCTGTCAGTGAGGGTGGTTCAGCAGTGGAACAGATTGCCAAGGGAGGTGGTGGACTCTCCCTCACTGGGGTCTTCAAGCAGAGGCTTGAAAAGCACGTATTGGAGATGCTCTAGGAGGATTTCCTGATACAGGCAGGGGGTTGGACTAGATGACCTACGGGGTCCCTTCCAACTCTAGGATTCTCTGATTCCATGATTCTGCTTTGCCATCATAAACTTTTCAGCCTGACACAGAGTTCCTGTTCTGGCAGAGCAGGGCTACAGTAATCTCACCCCACTCCTGGACCTGTTCCTTACCACACCCCGCCTTCCCCCAGCACTCCAAATGCTGCACTCCCACCCAGTGCTCTCAGGGAAGTTTTGGACCCAGTGATTTAAGTGAGAGTAGAAATCCCTTGATAACATGGGAGCCACCTAGCTAATTGAATTCATTGTATCTATAAGCAACTAAGGTGTGCTCCAAATTTCTATAACAGGGAAAAATATATGATTAATTATCCATATTATTAGGTCCATGGAGAACTCCTTCAGGTTGGAACAAACGCTGTTTATTAGCTTTGTAATTAAGGCCATTCATCTCCTCACTTCATAGCCTACACACGACTACACATTTTAAAACTGAGGGGGTGCCGTTTAGTGCAGAAAAGTTCCATATGGTGGCTGCAAACTTGTAAGCGGATTGTCAAGCATAGTTTATTCAGAGTAAACCCTGTACAGACTGATTTATAACAACAAGCAGCAAGCTTATGCTAAACAGTGCAGGTGGGCGGCATCGATATTAGGGTTGTAAACCTCTTTGAAACCAACAGTTTATATTTCAGGAGTCTCAAGGTTTGGGATGCTTTGGGGGGGCTTTTTGAAGCTCATCAGGAGCCTAATAAAGCTGGTAGGAAATAATTTTGAGGTTATTGGTTGAACCTCCCCATTTGCAACATTTGATTCCAAGAACCTGTGTGATTAACTATATACATGTCATACAAAGGCAATTAATTACAATGGTAACAAGTCAGGCAGTGAATCAAGAGGAATCAAGTTCCTTTTCAAGTGCCTTTCGGATGCAGCAGTTCAGAAGTGATTGCCACTTGGCGGCAAACAGAAACGGAAATTGCTGAAGCTGACCTCTGAGAACGTTTCTAAGACAATCTTGATTGTCACATTGCTATGATAAGCAGGCTGTCTTTAAGCCATTAACTGTTCTGCTCCTTAAGGAAAACTTATCATTCAATTTAAAGAGCCAGCGACAAATGCTGCAAACCTAAAGACACTTTCCTGGGAGTAAGATCCATTGAACATAATGGGCTTACTTTTGAGTAGACATGGTTAGGATTGTGCTCAAAATCACTTATAAATAAATCGTGTATAATTAGGCTACCGGTATACCAAGTGTCAAAAGCCCTCCTTGCTTATCCAAGTCATCCCATATAGATAGTGGATCAGGGTGCCAGTTCACTTATACGCACTTTCAAAACCTCCCTTACTTTTATGTTCCCATACACCATCCCCTCCCCTTATATCTTTACATATCTGTACTATTCTGTACTATTTCCTGCCAGCCTAGCAGTTCAAAAACACATAAGTGTAAGTAGATTATATTTATTTATTTTATTTATTTATTTCCTAATTTATACCCCGCCTTTCCTCCCCTACAAGAGGGAGCCCAAGGCGGCTAACATAAGAGAAGAATAAAACACCATTAAGTATAAGTATTGGCATCCTTCAGTCTCGAAAGACTATGGTATCGTGCTCTGATTGGAGGTCCTGAAACAACATCTAGTGTGGCTAAAGAGGCCAATTCAAGAGTGTCCATCCCTTCCACACTGAGGACAAATAAATTCTGTCCCCTGCCCAGGCTCCAGGTTTCGCTGCTTTCGGGTCTGTCTCTTTGCTTCAGCCTGCCGAACAAGTGACTCTTCCAGTTGGAGAAGGCCATGCTGGGTCTTTTGCCTCCACGCTGAACAGTCAGAGGTCAAGGTTTCCCAGCTGTTGATGTCCATTCCCAAGGCCTTTAGATCCCTCTTGCAGATGTCCTTGTATCGCAGCTGTGGTCTCCTTCTTGGGCGCTTTCCCTGCACTAATTCTCCATATAGGAGATCTTTTGGAATCCGATCATCAGCCATTCTCACGACATGCCCAAGCCAGCGTAGACGCCGCTGTTTCAGAAGTGTGAACATGCTAGAGATTCCAGCAAGTTCCAATACTGTGTCATTTGAGACTTTGTCATGCCAGGTGATGCCAAGAATACGTCGGAGACAGCGCATATGGAAGGTGTTCAGCTTTCTCTCCTGCCATGCATAAAGGGTCCAAGACTCGCTGCAGTACAAGAGTGTGCTCAGGACGCAAGCTCTATAGACCTGGATCTTTGTATGTTCCGTCAGCTTCTTATTAAGCCATACTCTCTTTGTAAGCCTGGAGAATGTAGTAGCCGCTTTACCAATGCGTTTATTCAGCTCAGAGTCCAAGGAGAGAGTGTCAGAGATAGTTGAGCCAAGGTACACAAAGTCATGGACAACCTCCAGTTCATGTTCAGAGATTGTGATACAGGGAGGTGGATCCATACCCTGACCCATGAATTGTGTTTTCTTCAAGCTGATTGTTAGTCCAAAGTCTTGGCAGGCTTTGCTAAAATGGTCCATAAGTCGTTGAAGGTCTGCAGCAGAGTGAGCAGTAACAGCAGCGTCATCGGCGAAGAGGAACTCCTGCAAGCATTTCAGCTGGACTTTGGACTTTGCTCTTAGTCTGGAAGGATTTTAGAGTTTTCCGTCTGATCTGGTCCGGAGATAGATTCCCTCTGTTGCGTTTCCAAAAGCATGCTTCAGCATGACTGCAAAAAAGATCCCAAATAAAGTTGGTGCGAGGACGCAGCCCTGCTTCACTCCACTTCGGATGTGAAAGGAGTCTGATGTTAAGCCATCAAAAACTACAGTGCCCTTCATGTCCTCGTGAAAGGACCTGATGATGTTGAGGAGCTGAGGTGGGCATCCAATCTTGGGGAGGATTTTAAAAAGGCTGTCCCTACTAACCAAATCAAAAGCCTTTGTAAGGTCTATGAAGGCTACAAAGAGTGGCTGTCTTTGTTCCCTACATTTCTCTTGCAACTGTTGAAGGGAAAATACCATAGTAGTGGTGGACCTGTTGGCTCGAAATCCACACTGTGATTCAGGATAGATTCTCTCTGCAAGCACCTGAAGCCTCTTCAGTATGACACGGGCAAGCAGCTTCCCTACAACACTAAGAAGAGAGATGCCACGGTAGTTGTTGCAGTCACCCCTGTCGCCTTTGTTCTTGTACAGTGTGACAATATTAGCATCCTTCATGTCCTGTGGTACTCCACCTTCCCTCCAACAAAGGCAGAATATCTTGTACAGTTCAGTGGAAATGGTCCCTCTACAGCACCTCAGAACTTCAGCAGGGATGTTATCTTTCCCGGGTGCCTTGCCAAAAGCAAGGGAATCCAGGGCTTCGTTTAGTTCTTCTAAAGTTGGTTCACTGTCGAGCTCCTCCAAGACAGGCAGGCACTCAATGTTGTTTAATGCTTCTTCAGTTACTACATTTTCTCTGGAGTATAGCTCAGAGTAGTGCTGCACCCAGCGTGCCATCTGCTGTGCTTGGTCCTGGATGACCTCACCTATAGCGGACTTAAGCGGGGCAGATTTCCTCACTGTTGGACCTAAGGCCTGCTTGATGCCATCATACATCCCCTTGATTTTGCCTGTGTCAGCTGCTACCTGGATCTGAGAGCAAAGCTGCAGCCAATAATTGTTAGCACATCTCTTGGCAATCTGTTGGACTTTGCTACGGGCAGCTCGCAGGGCTTGAAGGTTGCGCTCACTAGAACAGGCTTTATATGCAGTTAGAGCTCTCCTCTTTTCCTCAAGGGCTGGTGTCAGCTCCTCCGAGTGGGCTTCAAACCAATCTGCTGTCTTTCTAACCTGCTTGCCAAAAACTGACAAGGCGGTAGTATAAACAGCATTCTTGAAATGTTCCCATCGTTCAGAAGTTTTTTTTTTAAAAAAAACACCATTAAAATAATAATAAATAGAAGTTAAAACATAATTAAAATACACTTAAAATACAATTAGATTTAAAATTGAAACAATTAAAACAGACTAAAAACTTTGTTCAAACAATAATATATAAAGTATATTAATAATAAAACAATAATATAAAAATATATAAAGTAAACAGATAAAGTACAGGTAGACGTGCTTTATGGCATGTTTATGGCATGCCGCCTTGGTGCATGGTCCTGTTTAGAATTGGGCCTTAACAAATTAACAATTCTCAAGGAATTTTGTTCACTTTATTCTAGAGCAGTGATTTTCAACCAGTGTGCCGTGGCACACTGGTGTGCCACATAGTCCTCAGGTGTGCCACGGGAATTTGGGGAGGGACATTTATTAATAATAATTAATTGGGGATTTGATGGTGTGCCTTGTCATGCTGGTGTGCCAGCATGGTGTGCCTTGTCAGTGGTAAAACAACTGGTGGTGTGCCATGAGATGAAAATCACTGTACTAAAGTAATCAGAAGTCATCTGCAATACTATGTCCAGATTTGGACACAACTCTTTAAGAAAGACATACTCAGATTGAAATGGATTCACAGGAAAACAATGAAAATGATCAAGAGTTTAGAAAACAAGATGTAGGAGGAAAAACGAAAGGAGCTGAGTATGTTTAGCCTTCACAAGGAGACTGAGGAAGGGCATGATAGCATTCTTCAGTCACTTAAATGGGTGTAACATGGATGAAGATGTTCTGTTAGTTCTTTGCATCCCTGAAAAGCAGGACTACAATAGTTTTAATGGCTTTCAGTTACTGAAAGATAGAGTTTGGCTGAATTTTAGAAGAAATGCCTTAAAGCAAGAGGAAGGCAATAGTTTCTAGGTGAATGGTGCCCTCCCTTACTTGAGATCTTCAAACAGAGGCAGGATAGTCATCCTTTGGGGTTGATCTTGCTCTAGATTTCTCATCAGATTTGAAAATGAGGAAATGAAATGGAAGAAGTGAAGGCGAGAGAGCAGTCAAGAGACAACCCCTCTCAACATCCAGGCCAGGGACCACTGGAGGTCCTTGAAGCTGCTTGACCGATTCACGAGAGAACTCCTCTAAGTGCCTCTTCCCTTCCTCACAGCAGCAGGTCTCTGTCAGAGGATTGCAGCCTCAGAGACCAATCCTATGCCTGTCTACTCAGTAGTAAGTCCCATTGTAGTCAGAGGAGCTTACTACCAGGAAAGCACGGATAAGATTGCAGCCTCAGAGTCCAATCCAATGCCGATTACTCAAAAATAAGTCCCATTATAGTCAATGAGGCTTACCCTCCAATAGGAATGACTAGGATGGCTTTGTGCATTTTCCATGCATCCTGCATTGGAAAAGGTTGAAAATTCCTGCTCTGAGTAGACATGCATTGAAACATTGGGCTCTGCAATCTTATCCATAGTAACCTGGCAATAGCTCTATTTATTATAATGGGATTTACAGCTGTGCTGTGCTCTAGGTGGGGAAGACCTCCCTCCATTTTGCCAGAGGCAGAACTCTCCCCCAGCCCCGGGCTGGTCCCTGGAAATTTTTTTCCCTACAGAACTGGTCCCTGGGGCAAAAAAGGTTAAGGACCACTTCTCTAGCACACCACTCTGGTTTCCTCACTTCCTTTTCTACCCCATCCCATTATCCTTTTCAAATACAGGCACGGTGGCAGCAATGGGCAGGTATGCTGTAGTGCTCTCTAGTGCAAGGGCCTCCAAACCCTGGCCCGGGGGCCAGATGCAGCCCTTAGCAAGCCTCAATCAATCCATCCTTGGGCAAGCCTTGTAATCCACTCCAATACATCCTTATATGTAAATTTATGTAGATTTATTCAAATTTGAAATGTAAATTAGTTTTCCAGGCCCCAACAACATGTCAGAGAGATGATGTGGCCCTCCTGCCAAAAAGTTTGGAGACCCCTGCTCTAATGCCATGAAGCCAGGCAGAGAGTGGCAGCTGAAGATTCTGGGCCACCTCTGCTTGAGGCGGCTTACAACTATGTCCATAAAAACAGCAGTTAGTCTAGATGCTTAATGTATGCATTTAATTCTGGATAAATAAATGCCTTATTGCATTATTTCCAAAGTGGTGAAAGCCTTTGGAGCAGATTGTTTTTATAGAGGATGACTCATCAGTACACTTTTCTCAAGGGGTTTGCCACCCTTCAGAAGCATTGCCTAGCACAGATGGCATTTTGCAGGGCCCTGAAGCCGGGTAGCACAGCTTTTTAATTCAGTGTCTGTAGAAGTGCAAAGTGCTAAAAATAATTTATTCCTGCACTGCAAATATTTTTATCTCATATCTCATAAATATAGCAACGGGTCCTAAGAAGAAACTAACAAATGTTTAACATACTTTCTGCAATGCTTTGTTTTCAAATGATGTTTAAGAGCCAGGATGGTAGAGCGGTTAGAGAATTCGACTAGGATTTGGAAGATGAACCCTACAATCCAGAGTAACTACAGGAGCCCGTAAGAGACATTACATGTACCTGTAGTTACTGCACCACCTAGTGAAAACCTATGGGAAATTCATATTGCAAGCCAGAGTAAATTGTTCTTACCCCGAAGCAAGGACTTCCCGTAGTTACTCTGGATTGTGCCCTTTGTTTCAAATCCCTTCTTGACTGTGAAGCTTCCTGGATGACTTTGGGCCAGTCACTCACTCTCAGCCTCATCTACCTACCTACCTCACAAGGTTGTTGTGAGAACAGCAAGAGGGGAAGAACGAAAGCTTTTTAATTTTTATTACATTGCTTTTACAAGTACTAACACATTTTTTGTTATTTTTTTGAGTCCCAGAATCAAATCACTGCAACTATATTGTTCCATTCCATTTCATTCCACAAAGTGGATCTTTACATTGATTTTCCCCTTTTTTCATCCACAGATATTTTATCCACAGGAGGTTCTAAAACGGAAACCTAGTGGATAACAAGAGACACTTGTAAATATATATATACACTGTGTTTTATACTGTACATAAAAACATCCTAATAAAGATGTAAGTATACAGTCTTTGTGCCATCTTTAATCATCCTCTATCACAGTCCAGTTTTTTTTTATTTCAGCCCACTCTTCTGAATCAGGAACCCTGATCCTTCAAGCATTTGTGGCTGTCCTATTGATTTTGATTCATTTCACAAGTAAACAGATGTTTTTGGAAACTATTTTTAGACTGGAGCCTGACAACACTGGAAAAACACAGTTTTCATTTTGTGACATATATGCTTGGCATACCACTTTTGGACATTAGAAATATAAATCCAAGCCAATCACAACATGCCCTATTCCAGCCCAGAACATGTCTCAGGGAATCCCAAAATGTGCACTTGCTGTTTTTGCGGTTATAAGCCCCAGGCATTCATTTCATGCATAATTAAAGTTTGTTGTTCTTTTTCCAAAAAAGAGTCCAAGTTACTATGAAATGCATTTCAAAAGGAGAAATAATAGCACTTTAGACTTCCCTGAGCTATTTGTAGGGAAACATTAACAGCAGTGCTTCGGATAAATTACAATTCTAACAATATCTTCGGGGTGATTTGGAACATCCATGTGGACACTTGTGGAGAATTTACAGGCATTATGTGTATTCAAAAAGGTGCACTGGCGCTACACACCCCAGCAATGTCTGTTCAAGTGGCTTCTTGGAATTAATAAATTATATGTAATAGTTTTAAATTTAATAGTAAGTAATGTAATGTTTAAATTAACCACATGAAAACAATATATATATAAGTTTTTAGCTTTTATTTTCTCATGTCCTGCATTTTTCTTTAGTTTCATTGCGGGGGATGCATTGCCCTTTTTTGGTTATGAAATGGGGCCATGCTACTTTAACCGCTTTGTGAATTTTTTGTTGGAAAGCAGTATATTAAAACTTTTGATTGATTGATTGATTGATTGATTGATTGATTGATTGATTGATTGATTGATTGATTGATTGATTGACAAGGGAGCACTGAAGCATGATTTCCATGCAGAATCATAGAAGTTCCAAGTTCCATCCCTGACAATCATATACTCTGTAAGGTTGCAAGGTTTACTGCAATATGTGAAATATTCTAGACTAGAGCTGGGCAAAACTTGTAGTAAACAATGTCGTTTAGAGCTTTCCATTCTACTGTAATTTAATAGTACTTTTCACTCTTCCTTGTACAAGAGTTATGGAGAATTTCCTGAGTGAACCTCACATACATGATGTCTTTCACTTGAAAGAGAATGACAAAGAATGGAAAATGATGGATGAATGCAAACTGATAACTAATTGATGAGCATCAAAGACATGGATGAGCATCAAAGAAGCACGGATTCAAACCTACATCTCCCTTGCCTAAACCTAAGGTCTCTACACCAACACAGATCTAAGAGTGGTTACTTCAACTGCAGCCATGGCCTGTTAGTTACCAAGCAACAGGCAGGAAGAAAAGGATCCTGATTTTCTTTGAGATGCACATCTTTTTAAAAAAATTAGTATTCCTTTGTATGTATTGTAATTTTTGTGCAGGAGCGAAAGCCTCTCTGGGTGATTCCAGACAAGGAAACCCAGATTTTATTGTTATTGTTGCACTAAACTTCATCTAGCACATCTTGCACGATGCATTCCGTTCCCACGAATGAGGCTAGCATTATTCGAGGAGGAAAACAACAACATCACATAGCTTGGAGCAGGGGGGTCAGGCAGGAAGGAGAGCAGCCTTTGTGATCATCGTGAATATTTTTTAGTTCTCCCGTGCTTGAGCAGTAAAATACATTACAGGGAGAGATGCCAAGCGACTACTAAAGTAAATAATGGTGTTACAGGCACTTCTCAAGTGGTATAGCAAGAGGGGGTGCAAAGCACTATTTTTCAGGGAACCTCACCAAAGTGTGCAAGTGTAAGTGCTCCTCCCTTTTGGAGCCATCCCAATCAGTGGTGGGCTCCAGCAGGTTCGCACCTACACTATAGAACCGGTTGTTAATGAGAGATAGGACAGATAAAGTTTAAAAATAACCATTTAAAAGTGGCTGCCAGATGGGCAGAGAACCGGTTGTTAATTTCTTTGAATCGCATCACTGATCCCAATCCATGAGAGCAAAATGGAGGCAATACCTCCGTTTCACAGTTGTAGCCAGGAATGGCTGCAAAGGAAAGGGAGAGAGACCGCTTATATGTCGCAGTGAGGTTCCCCCAAAAACTTTGCCTCCACCACTGTTTTATTCTGAAATATTATATTGCATGCGCCATTGCATTCCGCATAGCATTCACAATTACAAAAGACACTCACTGGGTTATGATGTGGGCAAGAGATTTCAATTGCAATTTCCCTTCGGAGCAGAGGCTGAACGTAGCTATCTGAATCCCTAGTAAAAGATGAGCAAAAATGGCATTTTATTCATTTTACACCAAACAAAAGTATCTGCAAAGGCAGAGTTTTTGTCTTTGTCATGACTATATTGCTTGAATTTTTTTTCCTGGAGAGACGCTTCTTGCAAAGCAATATTCAGGGTGATTGCTTTTCAATGCCTGCTGAGCAACCGCTCCTCTAATCTTAATTTGTCGTCTTCTGCAAGAACAGTCAGTAATGGACAAGGGAAAAGCTCCTGGAGTTCATGCTGAGGTCTTTCAAAAATAACAGCTGTGGCCCACTTTACAATGGTGAAGTTTACCAGGAGAAACTGGATTGAAGTACAAATTTCAGAAACCAGGACTTTTTTCTGCTGTGGGCAAGCTCTGCTCTCCATTCCTTCACTCCTGGGATGATAAATATACTTCAGTGTCCATGCTTAGAGCATCTGGCCCATCCAGTCCAGCATCCTGTTTCCCTATAGTGGCCCATTTGGGAGGCCCATAAGAAGAAAATTCCAGGGTCAACTCCTTTCTCGCTATTGCTCTCCTTCAACTGGTATTCCAAAGCAGAATGTCATTGGATCAATCAATCAATCTATCTATCTATCTATCTATCTATCTGTCTGTCTGTCTGTCTGTCTGTCTGTCTGTCTATCTATCTATCTATCTATCTATCTATCTATCTATCTATCTATCTACAGTATTTATAGACCGCTCTTCAACTAACAAGTTCACAAAGCGGTTTACAAAGATCTGGAGGTATCACATATCCATCCTGTCTAGCATCCAATGATAGACAAAATCTCAATGAATTTTCAAATGCCCTCCAAGCTGATGGCCATCTCCAGATCTTGGGGCAACAAAGTTTAGCATGTAATAATGCACTGTCTGAAGAAGTTTCTCTTTTTGTCTGTCTCAGATCTCCTGGCTTCATAAGGCAACACATCATTGCCCTTGCCTTAATTAATTTCTTCAACCACTATATAGGCATTAACCATTTATTGGACAGGTTAGGGAGCACCGTCCAAATGGTTTTCAATTAAAACCATTGAAAAGTGGAACCCAGTTTTCAGCTTGCAAATGCAAAATGGCCACCCAAAAAGACATAAATATCACTTGCAAAAAACCTAGATATTTATTAACACATAGCCATAATACATAACAAATTACAGTAAAATGAACAAAGGCATATGTGTGGGCAGTGAATATCCTATGTATTTGAATGATGACTATTTACAGGGCTGTGGTTGGCGCAAGTGGTTAAGACACTGTGCCTGTTAACCAGCAGACCAGGGTTCGAGACCCGGGTCGGCCCCACAAGACAGGGTGAGCTCCTGTCCTTAGCCTAGCTCTGCGATGCCAGCTGGATCCAATCGTATCTGCTCTGCCTTTCCATTGGACTAATTCAGTGGCATGAAGAGGGGGGATTTGCTGCTTGGGTAACAGCCTATCCTCATAAGAATCTAACCCAGGCTTTCATGCTTCGCATGCAGCGTATGCAGCGCGCATGATACCATAGTCTTTCAAGACTGACAGCAGCCTGCTTTTATTTACAGGAGGGAGTCATAGTATTGGCATCCATCGGTCTCGAAAGACTATGGTATTGTGCTCGACGCTGTATGTGAAGCACAAAGGCCTGGGTAGATTGATAAGGAGGATAGGCTGTTACCCAAGCAGTAAATCCCCCCTCTCCACACCACTGAAATAGTCCAATGGAAAGGCAGAGCTGATACGATAGGTTCCAGCTGCGTCGCAGAGCTGGGCTAAGGACAGGAACTCATGTTGTCTTGTGGGGACCCGGGTCTTGAACCCTGGCCTGCTGGGTAACAGCCACAGTGTCTTAACCATTTGTGCCACCAACAGCCACAGTGCACCATATGCTTTTTAAAAAATAAATTGATGCTTTTCCCAGAATCACTGGTTGAAGGCACAGGATGAGATTTCATTTTGACATAGATCCACGTTATTAATGTTTCTAATTTTATCTAATTCCTGTCTCTACTCCTCAAGATTACAAAGTGATGGAGTGTTTTGTGCTTAATCAGCCTTGCCTATTAATAATTGATTTCTGGAAGGGGGTGTTGACAGACAGCATCCTTGGAAGAATGTCACAATTAAAGGGGGGAGAAACCCTTTCCTTCTGTTGCACTGATGATTACTTATCATATTCATTTTCAAAGCATTTCCTAAAATTTCCCCTAGCTGATAAATAAAAAGTAGGTCACTGTGAAGGTCTTGATTTTCAAGTAAGGAGCATTCTGGAATAATACATGATGGGTATAATTATACACCAGCTGACAGAACTTCAGCTGCTGTATAACTTCAGAGTAATTCGTATTATAAAGCATGTAAGAAACTATTTGACTGTTCCTGTTCAGTTTTCATCTCAAAATGCTATATTAAATACATAATAAGCCAGTGGGAGGCCTTGTCTCTTACTTTCTTCTGGGATCAACTCTCCTTGGGGAACAATATTTGTGTATTGAAAATGTGGGTTTTGTGTATGATGACAAATATTTAGATACTTTTAAAAGTGCTTTTCCACAAACAAGGGTCCCAAAGTGGATTACATAAAAAAGAAAAGAGAATGTGGTTCTCTGTTTCAGAAGCGTTCAAAATCTGAACTGGAAACCAATAAGCAGCTGCTGGTAAAGAATCTGTTGCAGTGTCTCAAACACAAAGCAGCCTCTTTTATTCACCAGCAGTAGCTATGTGTTGTTGGAGCCTGAATGGCTCTGACGGAGTGTGGGAAGGGCTCCTTACAACATGCTTGGGAGCCTGAAAAATGTGCCATTTAGCAGGCTGTACTATTCCATTGCCTCGCCACCCACCTGTCCCCCAAACTATGTACCACACTAATTTGCCAGGATATATTGAAGGACTGCTCACCACTTCTGGCTGTGGCCTCCATAAAATGGTGTGATCCCATTTGTGACAACATAAAGTGCAGTCCTCAGCCAGAACATGAGTTCCACTGGCACATAAGTTTATTCACACCAACCTTCCTCCATAGAGCTGTATTGATGATATTATCCTTCTTTATCTTCCTAATGACAAGATTGCCCATATCCAAAAGTCAAATTAAGCCCTTTGCTCCTGAGTAGTTAAGATGACTTTCCATAAGATAACACTAGCGGGTAATGTAACTGCGTGGACCATAACTGCTTTGGATTTTGCCCTATGGCTACAATCCAGAATAACTAAAGGATCTTTAACACTGATGTAGTTGCGGTGCCACCTATGGGATACCTATGGGAAATGCATAGAGCAATCCAGAGTAAGTGCCTCTGGATTGTAGGGTATGTGTGAGTGACAGCAACTGTCTGTAGAGACCCATTCAGATTTAAGGTAGTCTTATGATGGTATCACCCAATGTTCAACTCAGCATCCAGCATCAGAGCACCCTGCTTTGTCAAAGAGTTGTACATTCTTGCTCTTAACTATTTACATTTACACAGCTTATTGGCAGTGCTTTTTAAACCACTTGTGTCATGTGTATATATAGGAAAACACAAATTGTGTACAAGTGATCCTATATAGTGGCCAATGATACAGCTGTATAATTCAACAGGGAAAGGAAAACGAAAGTGATAAAAGGATTTTAGTCCTCAAAAACATAGATTAAAAACTGAGACTCATGGAAACTTACTCATACTTTAAACTTGTCAATGGAATTCTATGGCTACCATGCACACATTATGGAGTCCAGTGGTTAGGAGGAGAAAAGTGGGGGAGGAACTCCTTGGAACACCATAGAAAGAGAAGGGGCAGAGCAAGCAGTGGAAAAATATGGGGGAAATGGATATACAGAAGTTATCCAGAGGAACACAAGGGAAGGACATAGAGGTTCTGAGGTGCCAAGATGAAGAAACAAGAGATGAAAATGGGAAGACCGATGAGTTGTGCCGGCCTAAGTTAGGATTGCAACCACCATGTGAAGAAAGAGTGAGGTAAAGGGGTAGGGAAACTTGGACTGGAGGAAGGCAGTGGCACATGTGGGGAGAAGGATACCCTGAACCTGTGCGCCACTCCCACAACTGACTGCAAAACACATTATCTGCTTCATAGAATTCAACCCACTTCATGGGTTGGCCACCCATGACAATGAGCAGATATGTGCTTTGTTCCCCATGCAATCTGCCCCAAATCTGTGATGTGCTGATAGGGTCCACTAGATGCCTCTCTGAGGGTGTAATTCTAACCAATTTAGGCCAGCCTAACAAACTTGGTATATCTTCCCATGCTGGTGTGAGGAGGTTGGCACATGCCTATGTACTGGGCTAACCCCCCACCCAGGAGTGTCTTATAACACTTTTGTGACACTGCCCCCCCCCCCCCCAGGTTTGCATATGACTTCTGCTGGGGCTTAGACTGCAGGTCCAAACTGCAGGTCAGGATGCTTACCTGCTCCCTATTCCCATGGTGGTATGGGGAGGCTGGTGCACTGGCCTAACTCCCCCACCCCCTCATGAGTGGTGCAATTTTGTATCTTGCAGCAATTTGCAACACCTCCAGGCCCGCACATGACTTGTGCTGGGACTAATGCTGGCCTAACTGGGGATTAGGTTTGCAGTCTTATTAATTCCTTAGCATTTCCTCCAAACACATCAAGCACCTGAATATTAAATCTTCTTCATATTCAACCTTGGCCAATATAGTATGTCTCCTGTTCTTTTGCTGTGCTAAAATGTCCAGTCTGAATCCTCTCTAGCATGCTTAATCTCAATGATTTTGCAGTCATTTCTCCCTTCAGAGTGTAAATCCTTTTTCCATCCTTTGATGTTCCAGAAGCCTATGATTTCCCATGGCACTAGAGATTTAGTTTTGGACCAAACTCTATTTATTATCCTAAACAACCTTGGCATTGCCTTATCTTTCATGTATTATTTCTGCCACAAGCACTAAAACCCACCCATTGGCCTCCAGGGCAGGTAGAGTTTACAGCCGGCATCAAGGAGACATCAGGAAGGATAGTAGGGGCACTCCAGAGACATGGGCTGTTTGTGGGTGAGAGAACAGAAAAGGGGACAGATTGGGCTTGGGAGGATCTAGAGACAACCCGTGTTTGGCAGGGCTACTAAGATCTGCTCCAACTAAAGATCTGAGTAGCCCCATGATCAGCCTGAGGCACTGCATAGGACATGGGACCAAATATTCCCTTATTCTGAATCTCCTTGAATTGGATACTGAATCCCCTTGAAATGGAAACCTGAATTGGATTCATACTAGATCTCCCACCTGCTTGAATCCAATTCAAGATACATCTTGGCCCTGGCAGGCCCTTTTCCGTCAGCACTGGATAAGATTGTGCTGTAAATCAGGCATGTCACACTGGCGGCCCAAGGACCACATGCTGACCTTTGCAAACACACCTGTGGCCCACAAATGATCTCTTCACCCCCAGAAGCAGCTCAGTAGTGGTGGCAGCACATTTGATTTTGAGCTGGAGAAAGAGCCCTGGAAGAAGGAGGGCTCATGTGCAGCAGCAGCTTCCTAGGGCAGGAGAAAGAGCCCAGAAGAAAGGAGGGCACTTCTGAGCAGACATGCAAAAAATTGGATTGCAGCCCTCGTAGACACAATTAATGCTATTGTGGCCCTCGGGAGACATCATTAATGCTAATGTGGCCCTCTGTATGAAACGAGTTTGACGCCCCTGCTGAAAATAACATATGTACTTGCTCCTCCAGATCATTTTGGCATTTTTGCCAGATAGCATTCTGGATAGCATTTCTTCTTCAGGGTCCCTTTCCTTAGTTTGTAAGTTATTCTCATGTTCTAATTCGGAGAATCATGTCTAGTCCAACAACTACAGGTGTCTTAATTGTGTGTTGCCATGACCCGTGGTCCATTTTCAGTGTTACTGGTTTGCCAAAGATGTATTGATGGAACTGCTCACATCATGCTTCAGTTCCAAGCACTTGATTTTATTTCAATTTGCACATAATTCAACTGTGGTAGAATCAATGACCGTGATGAATGTCACAGGCTTCCCTTCCTGCAGTGGAACTGCTTCCTCTTCCATGTCTTTCCAGAGCAACCCTCAGCAGTGCAATAATTTGTGCAAGTCCTGGAGAAAATCTCACTAAATTATTAAACATTATATTTTCTGGCTTTGATCTGGTCTTTAGGGTTTCCAATAGTTTTATTGTGGCAATCTTGTTGGGGTTTTTTTTTTCCTTCACCAGTCAGTGTGTGACTAAAAGTGGGTAATGCTGTTGACTCCAATCTGCATCTTATTTGGATTTGTTATTAACAGTATTTATACAGTTTTAAACTAAAAATTCCCAAAGCAATTTCAAGAGAAAATCACAACTTAAAATTCCCCCTAAACATTTTCAGTAGAGTTTTCAGGTTTTTCTTGTTCCATGTGTTCATATGTCATCAGTAATAACTCCCACACCATAAACTCCTTCCAATCCCTGTAGTCCACCTTCGTGATCTTTCTGCAGAAATATTTCCTAGGCTTAGAAAATTCCGAAACATACTTCAGTGACATACCGTTGCCCAAATGGGTAGTTGAACTTTGGCAGATTATTACTTTCTTTATCTAGTAGTCTGTTTATGTATCTAGTGAACGAAAATATTTGGCTTTATACACCTTCTGTATTAAGCCTTAATTCTGAACACAGCCTCCTGTAGGTGCTAGACTGTGCTAGACATGCTGGGCGCAATCCTAACCAATTTAGGCCAGTGCAAGTCACCTGTTGGCCCAGAATGGAGTGGGTAGGCCGGTGCACATACATGTGTTGGTCTTAGAAGTGGGGCAGAAGTGCACTTTTTGATACACCAAGGGTTATGCAAGGGATTTGTGCAAGGCTGTGAGGATTGAGTTGTCAGAACAGAACATTGTGCTTGTCTAGTCTGAAGTCCCATTATTTTTAATGGGGCTTACAGCCCAGTCCTATCCAAACTTTCCTGGGAGTGTGGCCTATATCCTAAAGTGAAATTAAGCCCCTTGCTCCAGAGCAGTTAAGATGACTTTCCATAAGATAACACTAGAGGGTGATATAACTGTGTGGACCCATAACTGCTTTGGATTTTTCCCTATGCCACACTGATTCTAGTGGGACTTACTTCTGAGTAGATATGCATAGGATTGGGCGCTTACTCCCCCAGAAAATGTGCACCTATTTGCAGACTGATGGAAATAACTATAAGTTTCAAAAGGGAATAATACATTCTGTGAAATGTTTTGCACTTTGTCGAATGACCTGCACTCTTTCCCTTCTCCTCCAGCTCCATTTCCAATACCAACTTATCACTCATTGTTTACCTAAAAGCGCATGTGACTCTTAGTGCTTTCAGAGATCTTCACTGTCTTAGCAACACGGTTGCGTCCTTTTTCCTGACTGCACATCTTTTAAATTTTCCCTTTTTTCCAAAGAAATGTGTCTTTTATTGCTAAGTGAAGCTTAGCACTCAGAAAAACAGAAGCAGCCTTTCCAACAACAACTTTTTGTAGAAGCCTGAAAAGCTTTCACTTACTGCCTGCCCATCTGTGACAATATGAAGCATCATTCCATTCTTTTCCACCAGACCACGTACCCTGCACTTGAACATACTCTGCACCTGTACCCTCCACTTGCACTGGATCAGGTGCATCTAGAGGTGCATCTAGTCCACTTTCCTATATCTTTTAACACTCCTTTACAGCTTTCTCCATCTCTGAAGCATCAATGACAAAAAGTTCTAATTCTAGCTAATGTCCCCTTCCCATTTCCTCTACCTGTTGCATTCCCCTCTTCCTTTCAGTTTACAAAAGACCATTATGGTCACAACTGTTTCCAATTTATCACCATTCTGAAATCTGATATTCAGAGCTATTGTGTCCTCCACATGGAACTATCAGTGAATAGCACCAATAGCACCATTATTACAACACCAAGTAGTAAGTAACATTCTTATTCCCTAATTTTCAATGCCTTAATCCTCATTAAGGCTGTGGGTGGCGCAAGTGGCTAAGACACTGTGCCTGTTAACCAGCAGGCCAGGGTTTGAGACCCGGGTTGGCCCCACAAGACAGGGTGAGCGCCTGTCCTTAGCCCAGCTCTGCGAAGCCAGCTGGATCCAATCGTATCAGCTCTGCCTTTCCATTGGACTAATTCAGAGGCATGGAGAGGGGGGATTTGCTGCTTGGGTAACAGCCTATCCTCCATAACAATCTAACCCAGGCTTTCGTGCTTCGCATGCAGCGTATGCAGCGCCAAGCACGATACCATAGTCTTCCAAGACTGACAGAGGCCTGCTTTTTTTAATCCTCATTAATAGTGGAAATATGTCCCATCAGGTTTACTCTTATGTTGGGTCCGTAGGTTTGCAGCCAATTTACAAAGAACACTTTTGAATTGAATTAGAGCACTGGTCTAAGCAATTAAAAAATGAAGATTTTTTTTCATCATCATGATAATAACACAGAAGTGTCTCTGTTTAATTTTGCAGTAGTGAAACAATATCACTGTTATTCAGAAACCCATCTAGCAGATTGCCATGAGGATAATTATGCATTTTATTGTGTGTTTCTTTTATGCTGCATAACTTTTTATTGAGGGCAGATGGACTATTACACATGTAATTTGCAGTCTTTTTTGATCTATAAAAGATGCTCTTCTTTTGGCCTATGGTCAAAACAATAAATTAGACAATGCTTACAGGGAGGGCTGCCAAGCTGTCAATAGAATCATCATTTATACCCATCCCACTTCCCACCAGTGCTCACCACTACAACCACTGTGTACACAGCTATAACCCTCTGCCTTTGGCCAGTGCTACAGATAGGGGGTTGCAGAGGTTGCAGTTGCACCAGGTAGAAAGCTTTAAAAAGACTGTTATCTCAGCTTGACACTGATGATGAAATTCTGAAAAATGGGGTGTGTGTGAACAATAATTCCATCATGTTACATGTCACTGGAAAGAT